>OY759168.1:40362620-41792104 GCA_963662145.1 Sturmia bella | reverse complement strand
AATTCGGTACCATATGAAAAAAATTACCAAAAAATTAAAGAAAAACTTTAAATGCCCGTATTTCCTCAAATATTGCAGATATCGAGAAAATAAGCAAAATTCGGTACCATATGAAAAAATTACCAAAAATTAAAGAAAAACTTTAAATGCCCGTATCTCCTCAAATATTGCAGATATCGAGAAAATAAGCAAAATTCGGTACCACATGAAAAAATGACCAAAAATTAAAGAAAAACTTTAAATGCCCGTATCTCCTCAAATATTGCAGATATCTAGAAAATAAGCAAAATTCGGTACCACATGAAAAAATTACCAAAAATTAAAGAAAAACTTTAAATGCCCGTATCTCCTCATATATTGCAGATATCTAGAAAATAAGCAAAATTCGGTACCACATGAAAAAATTACCAAAAATTAAAGAAAAACTTTAAATGCCCGTATCTCCTCAAATATTGCAGATATCGAGAAAATAAGCAAAATTCGGTACCATATGAAAAAATTACCAAAAATTAAAGAAAAACTTTAAATGCCCGTATCTCCTCAAATATTGCAGATATCGAGAAAATAAGCAAAATTCGGTACCATATGAAAAAATTACCAAAAATTAAAGAAAAACTTTAAATGCCCGTATTTCCTCAAATATTGCAGATATCGAGAAAATAAGCAAAATTCGGTACCATATGAAAAAATTACCAAAAATTAAAGAAAAACTTTAAATGCCCGTATCTCCTCAAATATTGCAGATATCGAGAAAATAAGCAAAATTCGGTACCACATGAAAAAATGACTTAAAATTAAAGAAAAACTTTAAATGCCCGTATCTCCTCAAATATTGCAGATATCGAGAAAATAAGCAAAATTCGGTACCACATGAAAAAATTACCAAAAATTAAAGAAAAACTTTAAATGCCCGTATCTCCTCAAATATTGCAGATATCGAGAAAATAAGCAAAATTCGGTACCATATGAAAAAATTACCAAAAATTAAAGAAAAACTTTAAATGCCCGTATCTCCTCAAATATTGCAGATATCGAGAAAATAAGCAAAATTCGGTACCACATGAAAAAATTACCAAAAATTAAAGAAAAACTTTAAATGCCCGTATTTCCTCAAATATTGCAGATATCGAGAAAATAAGCAAAATTCGGTACCATATGAAAAAATTACCAAAAATTAAAGAAAAACTTTAAATGCCCGTATCTCCTCAAATATTGCAGATATCGAGAAAATAAGCAAAATTCGGTACCACATGAAAAAATTACCAAAAATTAAAGAAAAACTTTAAATGCCCGTATCTCCTCAAATATTGCAGATATCGAGAAAATAAGCAAAATTCGGTACCACATGAAAAAATGACTTAAAATTAAAGAAAAACTTTAAATGCCCGTATCTCCTCAAATATTGCAGATATCGAGAAAATAAGCAAAATTCGGTACCACATGAAAAAATGACCAAAAATTAAAAAAAAACTTTAAATGCCCGTATCTCCTCAAATATTGCAGATATCGAGAAAATAAGCAAAATTCGGTACCACATGAAAAAATTACCAAAAATTAAAAAAAAACTTTAAATGCCCGTATCTCCTCAAATATTGCAGATATCGAGAAAATAAGCAAAATTCGGTACCACATGAAAAAATGACTTAAAATTAAAGAAAAACTTTAAATGCCCGTATCTCCTCAAATATTGCAGATATCGAGAAAATAAGCAAAATTCGGTACCACATGAAAAAATGACCAAAGATTAAAGAAAAACTTTAAATGCCCGTATCTCCTCATATATTGCAGATATCTAGAAAATAAGCAAAATTCGGTACCATATGAAAAAATTACCAAAAATTAAAGAAAAACTTTAAATGCCCGTATCTCCTCAAATATTGCAGATATCGAGAAAATAAGCAAAATTCGGTACCACATGAAAAAATTACCAAAAATTAAAGAAAAACTTTAAATGCCCGTATCTCCTCAAATATTGCAGATATCGAGAAAAAAAGCAAAATTCGGTACCACATGAAAAAATTACCAAAAATTAAAGAAAAACTTTAAATGCCCGTATCTCCTCAAATATTGCAGATATCGAGAAAATAAGCAAAATTCGGTACCATATGAAAAAATTACCAAAAATTAAAGAAAAACTTTAAATGCCCGTATCTCCTCAAATATTGCAGATATCGAGAAAATAAGCAAAATTCGGTACCACATGAAAAAATGACCAAAAATTAAAGAAAAACTTTAAATGCCCGTATCTCCTCAAATATTGCAGATATCGAGAAAATAAGCAAAATTCGGTACCACATGAAAAAATTACCAAAAATTAAAGAAAAACTTTAAATGCCCGTATCTCCTCAAATATTGCAGATATCGAGAAAATAAGCAAAATTCGGTACCACATGAAAAAATTACCAAAAATTAAAGAAAAACTTTAAATGCCCGTATCTCCTCAAATATCGCAGATATCGAGAAAATAAGCAAAATTCGGTACCACATGAAAAATTACCAAAAATTAAAGAAAAACTTTAAATGCCCGTATCTCCTCAAATATTGCAGATATCTAGAAAATAAGCAAAATTCGGTACCATATGAAAAAATTACCAAAAATTAAAGAAAAACTTTAAATGCCCGTATCTCCTCAAATATTGCAGATATCGAGAAAAAAAGCAAAATTCGGTACCACATGAAAAAATTACTTAAAATTAAAGAAAAACTTTAAATGCCCGTATCTCCTCAAATATTGCAGATATCTAGAAAATAAGCAAAATTCGGTACCACATGAAAAAATGACCAAAAATTAAAGAAAAACTTTAAATGCCCGTATCTCCTCAAATATTGCAGATATCGAGAAAATAAGCAAAATTCGGTACCATATGAAAAAATTACCAAAAATTAAAGAAAAACTTTAAATGCCCGTATCTCCTCAAATATTGCAGATATCGAGAAAATAAGCAAAATTCGGTACCACATGAAAAAATGACCAAAAATTAAAGAAAAACTTTAAATGCCCGTATCTCCTCAAATATTGCAGATATCGAGAAAATAAGCAAAATTCGGTACCACATGAAAAAATTACCAAAAATTAAAGAAAAACTTTAAATGCCCGTATCTCCTCAAATATTGCAGATATCGAGAAAATAAGCAAAATTCGGTACCACATGAAAAAATTACCAAAAATTAAAGAAAAACTTTAAATGCCCGTATCTCCTCAAATATTGCAGATATCGAGAAAAAAAGCAAAATTCGGTACCACATGAAAAAATTACTTAAAATTAAAGAAAAACTTTAAATGCCCGTATCTCCTCAAATATTGCAGATATCTAGAAAATAAGCAAAATTCGGTACCATATGAAAAAATTACCAAAAATTAAAGAAAAACTTTAAATGCCCGTATCTCCTCAAATATTGCAGATATCGAGAAAAAAGCAAAATTCGGTACCACATGAAAAAATTACTTAAAATTAAAGAAAAACTTTAAATGCCCGTATCTCCTCAAATATTGCAGATATCTAGAAAATAAGCAAAATTCGGTACCATATGAAAAAATTACCAAAAATTAAAGAAAAACTTTAAATGCCCGTATCTCCTCAAATATTGCAGATATCGAGAAAATAAGCAAAATTCGGTACCACATGAAAAAATTACCAAAAATTAAAGAAAAACTTTAAATGCCCGTATCTCCTCAAATATTGCAGATATCGAGAAAATAAGCAAAATTCGGTACCATATGAAAAAATTACCAAAAATTAAAGAAAAACTTTAAATGCCCGTATCTCCTCAAATATTGCAGATATCGAGAAAATAAGCAAAATTCGGTACCACATGAAAAAATTACCAAAAATTAAAGAAAAACTTTAAATGCCCGTATCTCCTCAAATATTGCAGATATCGAGAAAAAAAGCAAAATTCGGTACCACATGAAAAAATGACCAAAAATTAAAGAAAAACTTTAAATGCCCGTATCTCCTCAAATATTGCAGATATCGAGAAAATAAGCAAAATTCGGTACCACATGAAAAAATGACCAAAAATTAAAGAAAAACTTTAAATGCCCGTATCTCCTCAAATATTGCAGATATCGAGAAAATAAGCAAAATTCGGTACCACATGAAAAAATTACCAAAAATTAAAGAAAAACTTTAAATGCCCGTATTTCCTCAAATATTGCAGATATCGAGAAAATAAGCAAAATTCGGTACCATATGAAAAAATTACCAAATATTAAAGAAAAACTTTAAATGCCCGTATCTCCTCAAATATTGCAGATATCGAGAAAATAAGCAAAATTCGGTACCACATGAAAAAATTACCAAAAATTAAAGAAAAACTTTAAATGCCCGTATCTCCTCAAATATTGCAGATATCGAGAAAAAAAGCAAAATTCGGTACCACATGAAAAAATGACCAAAAATTAAAGAAAAACTTTAAATGCCCGTATCTCCTCAAATATTGCAGATATCGAGAAAAAAAGCAAAATTCGGTACCACATGAAAAAATTACCAAAAATTAAAGAAAAACTTTAAATGCCCGTATCTCCTCAAATATTGCAGATATCGAGAAAATAAGCAAAATTCGGTACCACATGAAAAAATTACCAAAAATTAAAGAAAAACTTTAAATGCCCGTATCTCCTCAAATATTGCAGATATCGAGAAAATAAGCAAAATTCGGTACCACATGAAAAAATTACCAAAAATTAAAGAAAAACTTTAAATGCCCGTATCTCCTCAAATATTGCAGATATCGAGAAAAAAAGCAAAATTCGGTACCACATGAAAAAATGACCAAAAATTAAAGAAAAACTTTAAATGCCCGTATCTCCTCAAATATTGCAGATATCGAGAAAAAAAGCAAAATTCGGTACCATATGAAAAAATTACCAAAAATTAAAGAAAAACTTTAAATGCCCGTATCTCCTCAAATATTGCAGATATCGAGAAAATAAGCAAAATTCGGTACCATATGAAAAAATTACCAAAAATTAAAGAAAAACTTTAAATGCCCGTATTTCCTCAAATATTGCAGATATCGAGAAAATAAGCAAAATTCGGTACCATATGAAAAAATTACCAAAAATTAAAGAAAAACTTTAAATGCCCGTATCTCCTCAAATATTGCAGATATCGAGAAAATAAGCAAAATTCGGTACCACATGAAAAAATGACCAAAAATTAAAGAAAAACTTTAAATGCCCGTATCTCCTCAAATATTGCAGATATCGAGAAAATAAGCAAAATTCGGTACCATATGAAAAAATGACCAAAAATTAAAGAAAAACTTTAAATGCCCGTATCTCCTCAAATATTGCAGATATCGAGAAAATAAGCAAAATTCGGTACCACATGAAAAAATGACCAAAAATTAAAGAAAAACTTTAAATGCCGTATCTCCTCAAATATTGCAGATATCGAGAAAATAAGCAAAATTCGGTACCACATGAAAAAATTACCAAAAATTAAAGAAAAACTTTAAATGCCCGTATCTCCTCAAATATTGCAGATATCGAGAAAATAAGCAAAATTCGGTACCACATGAAAAAATTACCAAAAATTAAAGAAAAACTTTAAATGCCCGTATCTCCTCAAATATTGCAGATCTCGAGAAAATAAGCAAAATTCGGTACCACATGAAAACATTACTTAAAATTAAAGAAAAACTTTAAATGCCCGTATCTCCTCAAATATTGCAGATATCTAGAAAATAAGCAAAATTCGGTACCACATGAAAAAATTACCAAAAATTAAAGAAAAACTTTAAATGCCCGTATCTCCTCAAATATTGCAGATATCGAGAAAAAAAGCAAAATTCGGTACCACATGAAAAAATTACTTAAAATTAAAGAAAAACTTTAAATGCCCGTATCTCCTCAAATATTGCAGATATCGAGAAAATAAGCAAAATTCGGTACCACATGAAAAAATGACTTAAAATTAAAGAAAAACTTTAAATGCCCGTATCTCCTCAAATATTGCAGATATCGAGAAAAAAAGCAAAATTCGGTACCACATGAAAAAATGACTTAAAATGAAAGAAAAACATTTAATGCCCGTATCTCCTCAAATATTGCAGATATCTAGAAAATAAGCAAAATTCGGTACCACATGAAAAAATGACTTAAAATTAAAGAAAAACTTTAAATGCCCGTATCTCCTCAAATATTGCAGATATCGAGAAAATAAGCAAAATTCGGTACCACATGAAAAAATTACCAAAAATTAAAGAAAAACTTTAAATGCCCGTATCTCCTCTAATATCGCAGATATCGAGAAAATAAGCAAAATTCGGTACCACATGAAAAAACTACCAAAAATTAAAGAAAAACTTTAAGTGCCCGTATCTCCTCTAATATCGCAGATATCGAGAAAATAAGCAAAATTCGGTACCACATGAAAAAACTACCAAAAATTAAAGAAAAACTTTAAATGCCCGTATCTCCTCAAATATTGCAGATATCGAGAAAATAAGCAAAATTCGGTACCACATGAAAAAATTACCAAAAATTAAAGAAAAACTTTAAATGCCCGTATCTCCTCTAATATCGCAGATATCGAGAAAATAAGCAAAATTCGGTACCACATGAAAAATTACCAAAAATTAAAGAAAAACTTTAAATGCCCGTATCTCCTCTAATATCGCAGATATCGAGAAAATAAGCAAAATTCGGTACCACATGAAAAAATTACCAAAAATTAAAGAAAAACTTTAAATGCCCGTATCTCCTCAAATATTGCAGATATCGAGAAAAAAAGCAAAATTCGGTACCACATGAAAAAATGACCAAAAATTAAAGAAAAACTTTAAATGCCCGTATCTCCTCTAATATCGCAGATATCGAGAAAATAAGCAAAATTCGGTACCACATGAAAAAACTACCAAAAATTAAAGAAAAACTTTAAATGCCCGTATCTCCTCAAATATCGCAGATATCGAGAAAATAAGCAAAATTCGGTACCACATGAAAAAATGACCAAAAATTAAAGAAAAACTTTAAATGCCCGTATCTCCTCAAATATCGCAGATATCGAGAAAATAAGCAAAATTCGGTACCACATGAAAAAACTACCAAAAATTAAAGAAAAACTTTAAATGCCCGTATCTCCTCAAATATCGCAGATATCGAGAAAATAAGCAAAATTCGGTACCACATGAAAAAATGACCAAAAATTAAAGAAAAACTTTAAATGCCCGTATCTCCTCAAATATCGCAGATATCGAGAAAATAAGCAAAATTCGGTACCACACGAAAAAATTACCAAAAATTAAAGAAAAACTTTAAATGCCCGTATCTCCTCAAATATTGCAGATATCGAGAAAATAAGCAAAATTCGGTACCACATGAAAAAATTACCAAAAATTAAAGAAAAACTTTAAATGCCCGTATCTCCTCAAATATTGCAGATATCGAGAAAATAAGCAAAATTCGGTACCACATGAAAAAATTACCAAAAATTAAAGAAAAACTTTAAATGCCCGTATCTCCTCTAATATCGCAGATATCGAGAAAATAAGCAAAATTCGGTACCACATGAAAAAATTACCAAAAATTAAAGAAAAACTTTAAATGCCCGTATCTCCTCTAATATCGCAGATATCGAGAAAATAAGCAAAATTCGGTACCACATGAAAAAACTACCAAAAATTAAAGAAAAACTTTAAATGCCCGTATCTCCTCAAATATTGCAGATATCGAGAAAATAAGCAAAATTCGGTACCACATGAAAAAACTACCAAAAATTAAAGAAAAACTTTAAATGCCCGTATCTCCTCTAATATCGCAGATATCGAGAAAATAAGCAAAATTCGGTACCACATGAAAAATTACCAAAAATTAAAGAAAAACTTTAAATGCCCGTATCTCCTCTAATATCGCAGATATCGAGAAAATAAGCAAAATTCGGTACCACATGAAAAAATTACCAAAAATTAAAGAAAAACTTTAAATGCCCGTATCTCCTCAAATATTGCAGATATCGAGAAAAAAAGCAAAATTCGGTACCACATGAAAAAATGACCAAAAATTAAAGAAAAACTTTAAATGCCCGTATCTCCTCAAATATTGCAGATATCGAGAAAATAAGCAAAATTCGGTACCACATGAAAAAATGACCAAAAATTAAAGAAAAACTTTAAATGCCCGTATCTCCCCAAATATTGCAGATATCGAGAAAATAAGCAAAATTCGGTACCATATGAAAAAATGACCAAAAATTAAAGAAAAACTTTAAATGCCCGTATCTCCTCAAATATTGCAGATATCGAGAAAATAAGCAAAATTCGGTACCACATGAAAAAATTACCAAAAATTAAAGAAAAACTTTAAATGCCCGTATCTCCTCAAATATTGCAGATATCGAGAAAATAAGCAAAATTCGGTACCATATGAAAAAATTACCAAAAATTAAAGAAAAACTTTAAATGCCCGTATTTCCTCAAATATTGCAGATATCGAGAAAATAAGCAAAATTCGGTACCATATGAAAAAATTACCAAAAATTAAAGAAAAACTTTAAATGCCCGTATCTCCTCAAATATTGCAGATATCGAGAAAATAAGCAAAATTCGGTACCACATGAAAAAATGACCAAAAATTAAAGAAAAACTTTAAATGCCCGTATCTCCCCAAATATTGCAGATATCGAGAAAATAAGCAAAATTCGGTACCATATGAAAAAATGACCAAAAATTAAAGAAAAACTTTAAATGCCCGTATCTCCTCAAATATTGCAGATATCGAGAAAATAAGCAAAATTCGGTACCACATGAAAAAATTACCAAAAATTAAAGAAAAACTTTAAATGCCCGTATCTCCTCAAATATTGCAGATATCGAGAAAATAAGCAAAAATTCGGTACCACATGAAAAAATTACCAAAAATTAAAGAAAAACTTTAAATGCCCGTATCTCCTCAAATATTGCAGATATCGAGAAAAAAAGCAAAATTCGGTACCACATGAAAATATGACTTAAAATTAAAGAAAAACTTTAAATGCCCGTATCTCCTCAAATATTGCAGATATCGAGAAAATAAGCAAAATTCGGTACCACATGAAAAAATGACCAAAAATTAAAGAAAAACTTTAAATGCCCGTATCTCCTCAAATATCGCAGATATCGAGAAAATAAGCAAAATTCGGTACCACACGAAAAAATTACCAAAAATTAAAGAAAAACTTTAAATGCCCGTATCTCCTCAAATATTGCAGATATCGAGAAAATAAGCAAAATTCGGTACCACATGAAAAAATTACCAAAAATTAAAGAAAAACTTTAAATGCCCGTATCTCCTCAAATATTGCAGATATCGAGAAAATAAGCAAAATTCGGTACCACATGAAAAAATTACCAAAAATTAAAGAAAAACTTTAAATGCCCGTATCTCCTCAAATATTGCAGATATCGAGAAAATAAGCAAAATTCGGTACCACATGAAAAAATTACCAAAAATTAAAGAAAAACTTTAAATGCCCGTATCTCCTCTAATATCGCAGATATCGAGAAAATAAGCAAAATTCGGTACCACATGAAAAAACTACCAAAAATTAAAGAAAAACTTTAAATGCCCGTATCTCCTCAAATATTGCAGATATCGAGAAAATAAGCAAAATTCGGTACCACATGAAAAAACTACCAAAAATTAAAGAAAAACTTTAAATGCCCGTATCTCCTCTAATATCGCAGATATCGAGAAAATAAGCAAAATTCGGTACCACATGAAAAATTACCAAAATTAAAGAAAAACTTTAAATGCCCGTATCTCCTCTAATATCGCAGATATCGAGAAAATAAGCAAAATTCGGTACCACATGAAAAAATTACCAAAAATTAAAGAAAAACTTTAAATGCCCGTATCTCCTCAAATATTGCAGATATCGAGAAAAAAAGCAAAATTCGGTACCACATGAAAAAATGACCAAAAATTAAAGAAAAACTTTAAATGCCCGTATCTCCTCAAATATTGCAGATATCGAGAAAAAAAGCAAAATTCGGTACCATATGAAAAAATTACCAAAAATTAAAGAAAAACTTTAAATGCCCGTATCTCCTCAAATATTGCAGATATCGAGAAAATAAGCAAAATTCGGTACCACATGAAAAAATGACCAAAAATTAAAGAAAAACTTTAAATGCCCGTATCTCCCCAAATATTGCAGATATCGAGAAAATAAGCAAAATTCGGTACCATATGAAAAAATGACCAAAAATTAAAGAAAAACTTTAAATGCCCGTATCTCCTCAAATATTGCAGATATCGAGAAAATAAGCAAAATTCGGTACCACATGAAAAAATTACCAAAAATTAAAGAAAAACTTTAAATGCCCGTATCTCCTCAAATATTGCAGATATCGAGAAAATAAGCAAAATTCGGTACCACATGAAAAAATTACCAAAAATTAAAGAAAAACTTTAAATGCCCGTATCTCCTCAAATATTGCAGATCTCGAGAAAATAAGCAAAATTCGGTACCACATGAAAACATTACTTAAAATTAAAGAAAAACTTTAAATGCCCGTATCTCCTCAAATATTGCAGATATCTAGAAAATAAGCAAAATTCGGTACCACATGAAAAAATTACCAAAAATTAAAGAAAAACTTTAAATGCCCGTATCTCCTCAAATATTGCAGATATCGAGAAAAAAAGCAAAATTCGGTACCACATGAAAAAATTACTTAAAATTAAAGAAAAACTTTAAATGCCCGTATCTCCTCAAATATTGCAGATATCGAGAAAATAAGCAAAATTCGGTACCACATGAAAAAATGACTTAAAATTAAAGAAAAACTTTAAATGCCCGTATCTCCTCAAATATTGCAGATATCGAGAAAAAAAGCAAAATTCGGTACCACATGAAAAAATGACTTAAAATGAAAGAAAAACATTTAATGCCCGTGTATCTCCTCAAATATTGCAGATATCTAGAAAATAAGCAAAATTCGGTACCACATGAAAAAATGACTTTAAAATTAAAGAAAAACTTTAAATGCCCGTATCTCCTCAAATATTGCAGATATCGAGAAAATAAGCAAAATTCGGTACCACATGAAAAAATTACCAAAAATTAAAGAAAAACTTTAAATGCCCGTATCTCCTCTAATATCGCAGATATCGAGAAAATAAGCAAAATTCGGTACCACATGAAAAAACTACCAAAAATTAAAGAAAAACTTTAAATGCCCGTATCTCCTCTAATATCGCAGATATCGAGAAAATAAGCAAAATTCGGTACCACATGAAAAAACTACCAAAAATTAAAGAAAAACTTTAAATGCCCGTATCTCCTCAAATATTGCAGATATCGAGAAAATAAGCAAAATTCGGTACCACATGAAAAAACTACCAAAAATTAAAGAAAAACTTTAAATGCCCGTATCTCCTCTAATATCGCAGATATCGAGAAAATAAGCAAAATTCGGTACCACATGAAAAATTACCAAAAATTAAAGAAAAACTTTAAATGCCCGTATCTCCTCTAATATCGCAGATATCGAGAAAATAAGCAAAATTCGGTACCACATGAAAAAACTACCAAAAATTAAAGAAAAACTTTAAATGCCCGTATCTCCTCTAATATCGCAGATATCGAGAAAATAAGCAAAATTCGGTACCACATGAAAAAATTACCAAAAATTAAAGAAAAACTTTAAATGCCCGTATCTCCTCTAATATCGCAGATATCGAGAAAATAAGCAAAATTCGGTACCACATGAAAAAACTACCAAAAATTAAAGAAAAACTTTAAATGCCCGTATCTCCTCAAATATTGCAGATATCGAGAAAATAAGCAAAATTCGGTACCACATGAAAAAATGACCAAAAATTAAAGAAAAACTTTAAATGCCCGTATCTCCTCAAATATCGCAGATATCGAGAAAATAAGCAAAATTCGGTACCACATGAAAAAATTACCAAAATTTAAGAAAAACTTTAAATGCCCGTATCTCCTCTAATATCGCAGATATCGAGAAAATAAGCAAAATTCGGTACCACATGAAAAAACTACCAAAAATTAAAGAAAAACTTTAAATGCCCGTATCTCCTCAAATATTGCAGATATCGAGAAAATAAGCAAAATTCGGTACCACATGAAAAAATTATCAAAAATTAAAGAAAAACTTTAAATGCCCGTATCTCCTCAAATATTGCAGATATCGAGAAAATAAGCAAAATTCGGTACCACATGAAAAAATTACCAAAAATTAAAGAAAAACTTTAAATGCCCGTATCTCCTCAAATATTGCAGATATCGAGAAAATAAGCAAAATTCGGTACCACATGAAAAAATTACCAAAAATTAAAGAAAAACTTTAAATGCCCGTATCTCCTCTAATATCGCAGATATCGAGAAAATAAGCAAAATTCGGTACCACATGAAAAATTACCAAAAATTAAAGAAAAACTTTAAATGCCCGTATCTCCTCTAATATCGCAGATATCGAGAAAATAAGCAAAATTCGGTACCACATGAAAAAACTACCAAAAATTAAAGAAAAACTTTAAATGCCCGTATCTCCTCAAATATTGCAGATATCGAGAAAATAAGCTAAATTCGGTACCACATGAAAAAATTACCAAAAATTAAAGAAAAACTTTAAATGCCCGTATCTCCTCTAATATCGCAGATATCGAGAAAATAAGCAAAATTCGGTACCACATGAAAAAATTACCAAAAATTAAAGAAAAACTTTAAATGCCCGTATCTCCTCTAATATCGCAGATATCGAGAAAATAAGCAAAATTCGGTACCACATGAAAAAACTACCAAAAATTAAAGAAAAACTTTAAATGCCCGTATCTCCTCAAATATTGCAGATATCGAGAAAATAAGCAAAATTCGGTACCACATGAAAAAATGACCAAAAATTAAAGAAAAACTTTAAATGCCCGTATCTCCTCAAATATTGCAGATATCGAGAAAATAAGCAAAATTCGGTACCACATGAAAAAATTACCAAAAATTAAAGAAAAACTTTAAATGCCCGTATCTCCTCAAATATCGCAGATATCGAGAAAATAAGCAAAATTCGGTACCACATGAAAAAATTACCAAAAATTAAAGAAAAACTTTAAATGCCCGTATCTCCTCTAATATCGCAGATATCGAGAAAATAAGCAAAATTCGGTACCACATGAAAAAACTACCAAAAATTAAAGAAAAACTTTAAATGCCCGTATCTCCTCAAATATTGCAGATATCGAGAAAATAAGCAAAATTCGGTACCACATGAAAAAATGACCAAAAATTAAAGAAAAACTTTAAATGCCCGTATCTCCTCAAATATTGCAGATATCGAGAAAATAAGCTAAATTCGGTACCACATGAAAAAATTACCAAAAATTAAAGAAAAACTTTAAATGCCCGTATCTCCTCAAATATTGCAGATATCGAGAAAATAAGCAAAATTCGGTACCACATGAAAAAACTACCAAAAATTAAAGAAAAACTTTAAATGCCCGTATCTCCTCTAATATCGCAGATATCGAGAAAATAAGCAAAATTCGGTACCACATGAAAAATTACCAAAAATTAAAGAAAAACTTTAAATGCCCGTATCTCCTCTAATATCGCAGATATCGAGAAAATAAGCAAAATTCGGTACCACATGAAAAAACTACCAAAAATTAAAGAAAAACTTTAAATGCCCGTATCTCCTCTAATATCGCAGATATCGAGAAAATAAGCAAAATTCGGTACCACATGAAAAATTACCAAAAATTAAAGAAAAACTTTAAATGCCCGTATCTCCTCTAATATCGCAGATATCGAGAAAATAAGCAAAATTCGGTACCACATGAAAAAACTACCAAAAATTAAAGAAAAACTTTAAATGCCCGTATCTCCTCAAATATTGCAGATATCGAGAAAATAAGCAAAATTCGGTACCACATGAAAAAATGACCAAAAATTAAAGAAAAACTTTAAATGCCCGTATCTCCTCAAATATTGCAGATATCGAGAAAATAAGCTAAATTCGGTACCACATGAAAAAATGACCAAAAATTAAAGAAAAACTTTAAATGCCCGTATCTCCTCAAATATTGCAGATATCGAGAAAATAAGCAAAATTCGGTACCACATGAAAAAATTACCAAAAATTAAAGAAAAACTTTAAATGCCCGTATCTCCTCAAATATTGCAGATATCGAGAAAATAAGCTAAATTCGGTACCACATGAAAAAATTACCAAAAATTAAAGAAAAACTTTAAATGCCCGTATCTCCTCTAATATCGCAGATATCGAGAAAATAAGCAAAATTCGGTACCACATGAAAAAATTACCAAAAATTAAAGAAAAACTTAAATGCCCGTATCTCCTCTAATATCGCAGATATCGAGAAAATAAGCAAAATTCGGTACCACATGAAAAAACTACCAAAAATTAAAGAAAAACTTTAAATGCCCGTATCTCCTCAAATATTGCAGATATCGAGAAAATAAGCAAAATTCGGTACCACATGAAAAAATGACCAAAAATTAAAGAAAAACTTTAAATGCCCGTATCTCCTCAAATTGCAGATATCGAGAAAATAAGCAAAATTCGGTACCACATGAAAAAATTACCAAAAAATTAAAGAAAAACTTTAAATGCCCGTATCTCCTCAAATATCGCAGATATCGAGAAAATAAGCAAAATTCGGTACCACATGAAAAAATTACCAAAAATTAAAGAAAAACTTTAAATGCCCGTATCTCCTCTAATATCGCAGATATCGAGAAAATAAGCAAAATTCGGTACCACATGAAAAAACTACCAAAAATTAAAGAAAAACTTTAAATGCCCGTATCTCCTCAAATATTGCAGATATCGAGAAAATAAGCAAAATTCGGTACCACATGAAAAAATGACCAAAAATTAAAGAAAAACTTTAAATGCCCGTATCTCCTCAAATATCGCAGATATCGAGAAAATAAGCAAAATTCTGTACCACATGAAAAAATTACCAAAAATTAAAGAAAAACTTTAAATGCCCGTATCTCCTCTAATATCGCAGATATCGAGAAAATAAGCAAAATTCGGTACCACATGAAAAAAACTACCAAAAATTAAAGAAAAACTTTAAATGCCCGTATCTCCTCAAATATTGCAGATATCGAGAAAATAAGCAAAATTCGGTACCACATGAAAAAACTACCAAAAATTAAAGAAAAACTTTAAATGCCCGTATCTCCTCTAATATCGCAGATATCGAGAAAATAAGCAAAATTCGGTACCACATGAAAAAACTACCAAAAATTAAAGAAAAACTTTAAATGCCCGTATCTCCTCTAATATCGCAGATATCGAGAAAATAAGCAAAATTCGGTACCACATGAAAAAACTACCAAAAATTAAAGAAAAACTTTAAATGCCCGTATCTCCTCTAATATCGCAGATATCGAGAAAATAAGCAAAATTCGGTACCACATGAAAAAATTACCAAAAATTAAAGAAAAACTTTAAATGCCCGTATCTCCTCTAATATCGCAGATATCGAGAAAATAAGCAAAATTCGGTACCACATGAAAAAACTACCAAAAATTAAAGAAAAACTTTAAATGCCCGTATCTCCTCAAATATCGCAGATATCGAGAAAATAAGCAAAATTCGGTACCACATGAAAAAATGACCAAAAATTAAAGAAAAACTTTAAATGCCCGTATCTCCTCAAATATCGCAGATATCGAGAAAATAAGCAAAATTCGGTACCACACGAAAAAATTACCAAAAATTAAAGAAAAACTTTAAATGCCCGTATCTCCTCAAATATTGCAGATATCGAGAAAATAAGCAAAATTCGGTACCACATGAAAAAATTACCAAAAATTAAAGAAAAACTTTAAATGCCCGTATCTCCTCAAATATTGCAGATATCGAGAAAATAAGCAAAATTCGGTACCACATGAAAAAATTACCAAAAATTAAAGAAAAACTTTAAATGCCCGTATCTCCTCAAATATTGCAGATATCGAGAAAATAAGCAAAATTCGGTACCACATGAAAAAATTACCAAAAATTAAAGAAAAACTTTAAATGCCCGTATCTCCTCTAATATCGCAGATATCGAGAAAATAAGCAAAATTCGGTACCACATGAAAAAACTACCAAAAATTAAAGAAAAACTTTAAATGCCCGTATCTCCTCAAATATTGCAGATATCGAGAAAATAAGCAAAATTCGGTACCACATGAAAAAACTACCAAAAATTAAAGAAAAACTTTAAATGCCCGTATCTCCTCTAATATCGCAGATATCGAGAAAATAAGCAAAATTCGGTACCACATGAAAAATTACCAAAAATTAAAGAAAAACTTTAAATGCCCGTATCTCCTCTAATATCGCAGATATCGAGAAAATAAGCAAAATTCGGTACCACATGAAAAAACTACCAAAAATTAAAGAAAAACTTTAAATGCCCGTATCTCCTCTAATATCGCAGATATCGAGAAAATAAGCAAAATTCGGTACCACATGAAAAATTACCAAAAATTAAAGAAAAACTTTAAATGCCCGTATCTCCTCTAATATCGCAGATATCGAGAAAATAAGCAAAATTCGGTAGCACATGAAAAAACTACCAAAAATTAAAGAAAAACTTTAAATGCCCGTATCTCCTCTAATATCGCAGATATCGAGAAAATAAGCAAAATTCGGTACCACATGAAAAATTACCAAAAATTAAAGAAAAACTTTAAATGCCCGTATCTCCTCTAATATCGCAGATATCGAGAAAATAAGCAAAATTCGGTACCACATGAAAAATTACCAAAAATTAAAGAAAAACTTTAAATGCCCGTATCTCCTCTAATATCGCAGATATCGAGAAAATAAGCAAAATTCGGTACCACATGAAAAAACTACCAAAAATTAAAGAAAAACTTTAAATGCCCGTATCTCCTCTAATATCGCAGATATCGAGAAAATAAGCAAAATTCGGTACCACATGAAAAATTACCAAAAATTAAAGAAAAACTTTAAATGCCCGTATCTCCTCTAATATCGCAGATATCGAGAAAATAAGCAAAATTCGGTACCACATGAAAAATTACCAAAAATTAAAGAAAAACTTTAAATGCCCGTATCTCCTCTAATATCGCAGATATCGAGAAAATAAGCAAAATTCGGTACCACATGAAAAAACTACCAAAAATTAAAGAAAAACTTTAAATGCCCGTATCTCCTCAAATATTGCAGATATCGAGAAAATAAGCAAAATTCGGTACCACATGAAAAAATTACCAAAAATTAAAGAAAAACTTTAAATGCCCGTATCTCCTCTAATATCGCAGATATCGAGAAAATAAGCAAAATTCGGTACCACATGAAAAATTACCAAATATTAAAGAAAAACTTTAAATGCCCGTATCTCCTCTAATATCGCAGATATCGAGAAAATAAGCAAAATTCGGTACCACATGAAAAAACTACCAAAAATTAAAGAAAAACTTTAAATGCCCGTATCTCCTCAAATATTGCAGATATCGAGAAAATAAGCTAAATTCGGTACCACATGAAAAAATTACCAAAAATTAAAGAAAAACTTTAAATGCCCGTATCTCCTCTAATATCGCAGATATCGAGAAAATAAGCAAAATTCGGTACCACATGAAAAAACTACCAAAAATTAAAGAAAAACTTTAAATGCCCGTATCTCCTCAAATATTGCAGATATCGAGAAAATAAGCAAAATTCGGTACCACATGAAAAAATTACCAAAAATTAAAGAAAAACTTTAAATGCCCGTATCTCCTCAAATATCGCAGATATCGAGAAAATAAGCAAAATTCGGTACCACATGAAAAAACTACCAAAAATTAAAGAAAAACTTTAAATGCCCGTATCTCCTCAAATATTGCAGATATCGAGAAAATAAGCAAAATTCGGTACCACATGAAAAAATGACCAAAAATTAAAGAAAAACTTTAAATGCCCGTATCTCCTCAAATATCGCAGATATCGAGAAAATAAGCAAAATTCGGTACCACACGAAAAAATTACCAAAAATTAAAGAAAAACTTTAAATGCCCGTATCTCCTCAAATATTGCAGATATCGAGAAAATAAGCAAAATTCGGTACCACATGAAAAAATTACCAAAAATTAAAGAAAAACTTTAAATGCCCGTATCTCCTCAAATATTGCAGATATCGAGAAAATAAGCAAAATTCGGTACCACATGAAAAAATTACCAAAAATTAAAGAAAAACTTTAAATGCCCGTATCTCCTCAAATATTGCAGATATCGAGAAAATAAGCAAAATTCGGTACCACATGAAAAAATTACCAAAAATTAAAGAAAAACTTTAAATGCCCGTATCTCCTCTAATATCGCAGATATCGAGAAAATAAGCAAAATTCGGTACCACATGAAAAAACTACCAAAAATTAAAGAAAAACTTTAAATGCCCGTATCTCCTCTAATATCGCAGATATCGAGAAAATAAGCAAAATTCGGTACCACATGAAAAAACTACCAAAAATTAAAGAAAAACTTTAAATGCCCGTATCTCCTCAAATATTGCAGATATCGAGAAAATAAGCAAAATTCGGTACCACATGAAAAAATTACCAAAAATTAAAGAAAAACTTTAAATGCCCGTATCTCCTCTAATATCGCAGATATCGAGAAAATAAGCAAAATTCGGTACCACATGAAAAATTACCAAATATTAAAGAAAAACTTTAAATGCCCGTATCTCCTCTAATATCGCAGATATCGAGAAAATAAGCAAAATTCGGTACCACATGAAAAAACTACCAAAAATTAAAGAAAAACTTTAAATGCCCGTATCTCCTCAAATATTGCAGATATCGAGAAAATAAGCTAAATTCGGTACCACATGAAAAAATGACCAAAAATTAAAGAAAAACTTTAAATGCCCGTATCTCCTCAAATATCGCAGATATCGAGAAAATAAGCAAAATTCGGTACCACACGAAAAAATTACCAAAAATTAAAGAAAAACTTTAAATGCCCGTATCTCCTCAAATATTGCAGATATCGAGAAAATAAGCAAAATTCGGTACCACATGAAAAAATTACCAAAAATTAAAGAAAAACTTTAAATGCCCGTATCTCCTCAAATATTGCAGATATCGAGAAAATAAGCAAAATTCGGTACCACATGAAAAAATTACCAAAAATTAAAGAAAAACTTTAAATGCCCGTATCTCCTCAAATATTGCAGATATCGAGAAAATAAGCAAAATTCGGTACCACATGAAAAAATGACCAAAAATTAAAGAAAAACTTTAAATGCCCGTATCTCCTCAAATATCGCAGATATCGAGAAAATAAGCAAAATTCGGTACCACACGAAAAAATTACCAAAAATTAAAGAAAAACTTTAAATGCCCGTATCTCCTCAAATATTGCAGATATCGAGAAAATAAGCAAAATTCGGTACCACATGAAAAAATTACCAAAAATTAAAGAAAAACTTTAAATGCCCGTATCTCCTCAAATATTGCAGATATCGAGAAAATAAGCAAAATTCGGTACCACATGAAAAAATTACCAAAAATTAAAGAAAAACTTTAAATGCCCGTATCTCCTCAAATATTGCAGATATCGAGAAAATAAGCAAAATTCGGTACCACATGAAAAAATTACCAAAAATTAAAGAAAAACTTTAAATGCCCGTATCTCCTCAAATATTGCAGATATCGAGAAAATAAGCAAAATTCGGTACCACATGAAAAAACTACCAAAAATTAAAGAAAAACTTTAAATGCCCGTATCTCCTCTAATATCGCAGATATCGAGAAAATAAGCAAAATTCGGTACCACATGAAAAAATTACCAAAAATTAAAGAAAAACTTTAAATGCCCGTATCTCCTCAAATATCGCAGATATCGAGAAAATAAGCAAAATTCGGTACCACATGAAAAAACTACCAAAAATTAAAGAAAAACTTTAAATGCCCGTATCTCCTCAAATATTGCAGATATCGAGAAAATAAGCAAAATTCGGTACCACATGAAAAAATGACCAAAAATTAAAGGAAAACTTTAAATGCCCGTATCTCCTCAAATATCGCAGATATCGAGAAAATAAGCAAAATTCGGTACCACATGAAAAAATTACCAAAAATTAAAGAAAAACTTTAAATGCCCGTATCTCCTCAAATATTGCAGATATCGAGAAAATAAGCAAAATTCGGTACCACATGAAAAAATTACCAAAAATTAAAGAAACACTTTAAATGCCCGTATCTCCTCAAGTATTGCAGATATCGCGAAAATAAGCAAAATTCGGTACCACATGAAAAATTACCAAAAATTAAAGAAAAACTTTAAACGCCCGTATCTCCCTTAATATTGCAGATATCGAGAAAATAAGCAAAATTCGGTACCACATGAAAAATGCCCAAGAATTAAAGAAAAACTTTAAATGCCCGTATCTCCCTTAATATTGCAGATATCGAGAAAATAAGTAAAATTCGGTACCACATGAAAAAACTACCAAAAATTAAAGAAAAACTTTAAATGCCCGTATCTCCCTTAATATTGCAGATATCGAGAAAATAAGTAAAATTCGGTACCACATGAAAAAACTACCAAAAATTAAAGAAAAACTTTAAATGCCCGTATCTCCCTTAATATTGCAGATATCGAGAAAATAAGCAAAATTCGGTACCACATGAAAAAATTACCAAAAATTAAAGAAACACTTTAAATGCCCGTATCTCCTCAAGTATTGCAGATATCGCGAAAATAAGCAAAATTCGGTACCACATGAAAAATTACCAAAAATTAAAGAAAAACTTTAAACGCCCGTATCTCCCTTAATATTGCAGATATCGAGAAAATAAGCAAAATTCGGTACCACATGAAAAATGCCCAAGAATTAAAGAAAAACTTTAAATGCCCGTATCTCCCTTAATATTGCAGATATCGAGAAAATAAGTAAAATTCGGTACCACATGAAAAATTACCAAAAACTAAAGAAAAACTTTAAATGCCCGTATCTCCCTTAATATTGCAGATATCGAGAAAATAAGTAAAATTCGGTACCACATGAAAAATTACCAAAAATTAAAGAAAAACTTTAAATGCCCGTATCTCCTCAAATATTGCAGATATCGAGAAAATAAGCAAAATTCGGTACCATATGAAAAAATTACCAAAAATTAAAGAAAAACTTTAAATGCCCGTATTTCCTCAAATATTGCAGATATCGAGAAAATAAGCAAAATTCGGTACCATATGAAAAAATTACCAAAAATTAAAGAAAAACTTTAAATGCCCGTGTCTCCTCAAATATTGCAGATATCGAGAAAATAAGCAAAATTCGGTACCACATGAAAAAATTACCAAAAATTAAAGAAAAACTTTAAATGCCCGTATCTCCTCAAATATTGCAGATATCGAGAAAATAAGCAAAATTCGGTACCACATGAAAAAACTACCAAAAATTAAAGAAAAACTTTAAATGCCCGTATCTCCTCAAATATTGCAGATATCGAGAAAATAAGCAAAATTCGGTACCACATGAAAAAATTACTAAAAATTAAAGAAAAACTTTAAATGCCCGTATCTCCTCAAATATTGCAGATATCGAGAAAATAAGCAAAATTCGGTACCACATGAAAAAATTACCAAAAATTGAAGAAAAACTTTAAATGCCCGTATCTCCTCAAATATTGCAGATATCGAGAAAATAAGCAAAATTCGGTACCACATGAAAAAATTACCAAAAATTAAAGAAAAACTTTAAATGCCCGTATCTCCTCAAATATTGCAGATATCGAGAAAATAAGCAAAATTCGGTACCACATGAAAAAACTACCAAAAATTGAAGAAAAACTTTAAATGCCCGTATCTCCTCAAATATCGCAGGTATCGAGAAAATAAGCAAAATTCGGTACCACATGAAAAAATTACCAAAAATTAAAGAAAAACTTTAAATGCCCGTATCTCCTCAAGTATTGCAGATATCGCGAAAATAAGCAAAATTCGGTACCACATGAAAAATTACCAAAAATTAAAGAAAAACTTTAAACGCCCGTATCTCCCTTAATATTGCAGATATCGAGAAAATAAGCAAAATTCGGTACCACATGAAAAATGCCCAAGAATTAAAGAAAAACTTTAAATGCCCGTATCTCCCTTAATATTGCAGATATCGAGAAAATAAGTAAAATTCGGTACCACATGAAAAATTACCAAAAATTAAAGAAAAACTTTAAATGCCCGTATCTCCCTTAATATTGCAGATATCGAGAAAATAAGTAAAATTCGGTACCACATGAAAAATTACCAAAAATTAAAGAAAAACTTTAAATGCCCGTATCTCCTCAAATATTGCAGATATCGAGAAAATAAGTAAAATTCGGTACCACATAAAAAATTACCAAAAATTAAAGAAATTTAAATGCCCGTATCTCCCTTAATATTGCAGATACAATGTTTACGGAGTGAGGACCATTTTAATAAAATTATTAATTATACCCTTCACATAAATGTGTAAGGGTATATATAAGTTTGTGATTCCGTTTGTAACGCATTGAAATATCCATCTAAGACCCCATAAAGTATATATATTCTGGATCAGCATCAATAGCGATTACGATTGAGCGATGTCCGTCTGTCCGTCTGTCCGTCTGTCCGTCTGTAGTCGTTGAAATACCGTTTCTGAGAAAACGGTTTGAGATAGAAACCTCATTCTTTCGCTAAAACGTGTGAAACCCCGGTAGTGGGTCTGCTATTGAAATTCAGTAAGATAGGTCCACGGATAGCCGAGATATATTCAAAAAACCGGGTTTTGAGGGGTATTTTGTGCAATTTTTGTATTCAGATTTTTGAAAAAAAATTTTGTCTTAAAAACTAAACCATATCATTTTTAGTGCCCATTAAATCCTAGAAAAAAAGGAATTTTTGAAATCGGCCTATATATATCCGAGATATAGCGTCTCCCGATTTTTCAAGAAATCGGCTTTATAAGCCAAATAAGACAACTTTTGGCACCGAAGATCAATCAAAATGGTATATATAGGCTATTTAGAGGCAAAAGTGGAAAATTTTTCCACATCGGCCCATATACACTCGAGATATAGCGCCTCCCGTTTTCTCAAGAAGTCGGCTCTAAAAGCCAAATAAAACAACTTTTGGTATCAAAAATCGATTAGAATGGAACATATAAGGTGTATAAAAGCAAAATTGGAAATTTTTTGAAATCGGTCCATATATATCTGAGATATAGCGACTCCTGATTTTTCAAGAAATCCGCTCTTTAAGCCAAATAAAGCAATTTTTGGCACTAAAAATCAATCAGAATGGTACATATAGACCATTTAGAGGCAAACGTGGAAAATTTTGGACATCGGCCCATATACACTCGAGATATAGCGCCTCAAGTTTTCTCAAGAAGTCGGCTCTAAAAGCCAAATAAAACAACTTTTGGTACCAAAAATCGATCAGAATGGTACATATAAGGTGTTTAAAAGCAAAATTTGAAAATGTCTGCAATCGGTCTATATATACGTGAGATATAGCGTCTCCCGATTTTTCAAGAAATCGGCTCTATAAGCTAAATAAAACAACTTTTGGCACCAAAAATCAATCAGAATGATACATATAGGTTAGTCAGAAGCAAAACTGGAAATCTTTTTGTCATCGGCCCATATATGTTCGAGATATAGCGCCTCCCGATATCTCAAGAAGTCGGGACTGGAAGCTAAACGAAACAGTTTTTTTGCACTAAATATTTGTCGGAATGGTACATACAGGCTGATTAGGGGCAAAATTAGAAAATTTTTGGACATCGGCCCATATGCACCCAACTTTTGGTACCAAAAATCAATCATAATGGTACATACATATGTATATAATATTATATACATACATATGTATATAATATTTGCGATCATGTATGAATGTATGTATGTATGTATGTATGTATGTATGTATGTATGTATGTATGTATGTATGTATGTATGTATGTATGTATGTATGTATGTATGTATGTATGTATGTATGTATGTATGTATGTATGTATGTATGTATGTATGTATGTATGTATGTATGTATGTATGTATGTATGTATGTATGTATGTATGTATGTATGTATGTATGTATGTATGTATGTATGTATGTATGTAGATACGTTTGTATGCATGTAGGTATGTATGTATCTACATATGTATGTATGTATGCGTGCAAGTATGTTAGCATAAACAATTTTTTTGCTTTGTTGTAAAAATGTGTATGTATGTACATATGTATACACGAGCTTGAAAATGAAAGTGATATAAAGAATTGTTGAAAAAAGGGTACGCAATGAAATTCTTTTAAACAATTGCGTCTTCAAATTCATTCACACAAAAAATCATTTTGGGTTTCCCTACGTACTTACATATGTACATACACACACACATGTGTATGATGATACGCAATAGATCATCAACAACGTGCACAAGAAAAAAATAATTTTGTAAAAGCAAGCAATGTAAATATGTATGTATGTATATATGTATGTATATAATCATTGTTTTATGGAACACACTGAAAATATTCAATAATAAAGAATTTATTTTAGAGTTTTCTATTATAGATACATACATACATACGTATGCATGTACCCACATACGTAAGTAAATTGAAAAGAAAATCACACTTAATGGCAATGTTTAACATTATAATTCAAAAATAATGCAATTATATGCAATTTTTTGTTAAATAAATTTTACTATAAAGTTAACTGATAAATAATTAAGAAATACATTTTGCTCTTCTTTATTTCATTGATATTAAAAAGAATTGGTGTCACCCAGTGGTTGAACTTGAGCATATTAGGAATTATTTAAAGAAAAGTTTTGCAGCCTGTGTTAAATCCCGGTAGTGGATCTGATATTGAAATTCAGAAAAAATCGGCCCATTTAAAAGCCAAATAAAACAACTTTTCGCACCAAAAATCAATCGGAATGTTTGTACCATTGTGAAGGGTATTTAAGATTCGGCCCAGCCGAATATAGCACTCTTACTTGTTTTTTAATAATTTTTGCCTCGGGTACCGAATTTAGCTTATTTTTGCTCTATCTTCAATATTTAAGGAGTTAGGGCCATTTGAATAAATTTATTAATTTTTTAATAATTTTTGTCTCGGTTACCGTTAGCTTAAATTTTATCACATTTATAACAAAAGAAATATTCTTAAGTACATACAATACAACTATTTCACTGCAATGTGTACAAGAGCCTAATGTTGTTTTAACTCTGCCTAAAGCCAGATGAGTTTCAAGTTTTAAGAATGCTTATCTTATTGAAAATCCAAATTGTTACTTTATGCTATAATCATAGAAATACGCAACACATTTAAATATACTACAATAAGATGTTCTTGTTGCCTTGTTCCTTGATTTATCATTTGCATTTGAAAAGGCGTTTATTAATACACCGCGCGTCATCTGCTTAGTGCAAATGTAAAATCCTAATATGATGGAGATGTGGAATGATTTACGTGAGTACCTGCCACTAGGGCCCAACCTCACGGTGGTCAAACCACGTGGTGTAATCAAGACGTTACACCACCGCCCCCGAGCAGCCGGAACAACTGCTCGGGTGGCAATTTATTTGCTACGTTACTTGGCCATAACAAAACCCCTTGCTCAGGAGTTGAGCTATCTAACCTCTGCTGCATTGCAATTCCCCAGACGGCTAAGGATACACGACTACCGTGGTAGCCCGAAGTTCCTAAGATCATCAGTCCTTGAACCAACGCTAATGCTCCCGCCAATCTGGTTCCTTACAAAGCAGCGTCTGTTGCTTAGCAACAGCACTACGGGCCCATTTGGGCGACCGAACATAGACCCAAGGGTCTATGATCAGTATAGCTACCAACGTTCCCTTCCATGCGAACTTATGGTAGCAACCACAGCCAGTACGTTTCAGCCAAGGAAGGCTCCTCAACCTATGACCGGCGAGAGGACTCCGAAGAGTCATCCCGGGGCTCCGGTCCCCGTACTGCCGAATTGCCCCTCGGTGAGGGGTTTCAGCAAGTCCCTCAGGAGACGCCGCTCTCCTTCAGGAAATGCCTAAGATTTTAGCCACCAAGCCAGCCGAGGTATCCTGCACCCCTTGACACTACACCAAGCTGGTTACGATCAGCAAGATGCATATTGTGCCCCCGGGGGGAATATGATGGAGATAGAAGTAAACATATCTCATCAAGAACAATCGTAATGGGCTTTTAGAAGGGCACTAACGGGACGACGCGCAGAGTTTTATTAAACGCCTGTTTAAAATAATGAATCAAGGAATAAGACAACAGACGGTGGATCACACCACCGGGTTAAGAGTAAGATGTCTCACCACCACCGCCAAACAGTGTTTAAACCGAACTGGTCGGTTGGAAACTTACTAGCTGCTGTGTTTTGCTTGGTAAAAAAACCCCTGGATAAGGAGATCGAGACTATCCAACTCTTCTGTATTGCACCTTCATTTACTGCAAAGTGGCGCATCGCACCAACAGATAGTCCAAGCTAAACCAAATCGAATGGCTCCCTGCAATTATAAGTCGTTATGCTTCCAAGTGTATTGCTGAGTAGCCGCACTCCGAAACATTTATATCTCACAAGAGACAGCCTAGTCTCAACTACAGCCACTACATTCATGCGAGAAAGTCGCCTCACCTGAGACCAGCGGCCAAGTTGTGGCATTTGTGATCGAATACTGTGTGTTTGTTGATTATTTTGTGTTAGCTCTATATAGTGCTTATTAAAGAGTATATTTGATCACGAATGCAGGAATTCGACCCCAGTAGAGTTGCTCCAAATAGCCATTCTGTGCAGGGAACTCATAACCCCGAAGATTTTTTGACTCAAACTGCCACGTGATTAAGATTTTGTACTTCTACTCCCAAGCAAGCAAAACATCAAGCATAAAAATATGCACAGAAAAAATACGTTTCACTTTGGTCAGTTAAGAACATTTTATGTCTGCTTCACTAAAGTACATCCCTGGATGCCATATATCTCTTTGATACATCCCCGTTAGTTACGGGGATGCAATAGATTCAGCGAGTGAGTTTTTCCTGCGAGAACTAACTTTGTACCTGTTACTTCCAGCAAAAAGAAAATAAGAAAAGAAATACTCGCTGAAACTTTAGATTCTCGTGAGCCGGAGAAGATAATATAACAGGTGGCCCTAAAGAAGCCATCCGATGTTATTTGGTTTTTAGAATACCACTTGTGACTCACGCAGTGAGTGCCGGTGCTTCGTCCTGTTGGAGCCACATGCCCTCCAGATCTAATTCGTTCAATTACTGCAGAAATAAATCGCTTAATATGTCTCTATAGGGCGTTGTCGTTTCACCAGCGGCGTCCTAAAAAAAAATGGCCCGATGACTCCTTCAGCGTGCAGTCACTTTGAGCGGGATTTTCGGTGCCCCAAAAGCTTGTTCACGTAACCGCTGAGGTAGAAATGAGCCTCATCGCTGATAATGATTTTTTTTTCGAAAAGTCGTCCTTTTCGATTATTTCGCGTTCTTGAGAAGTGTATCGCTCCATGGCTTGTTAAATTGTATGCTACAACTGTCTAGTTCACAAATGTAAAAATAGGTTTGACATTGGCCGCCATTTTCAAAAATAAGAGCAACTTCCAGTAGGGTGATTTCTTTTGGCCCACCTGGTAGATATGACATGATAACTGTGTTTCTTGGGTGCTCTGAAATAAACTGATAATTGTGTAAGCAAAGAGCGCTACCCAGTGCGACATAGTGAATACAAATCGTGTGATGTTGAAGCAGCTTTGCAAGCGGTGTTGCACTTTTTTTGCATACAAACCTGCTTCTAAAGAGAAACTTTACCCTTGAACAGAGCCATGGAAATGAAACCAATCAAGGCAACAAAATTGCCAATGAGTTGATTAAAATGTACAGCTCATTAGAATGAGGGCATCGACTCCATCTGTGTGCTACCATTTGCAACTCGAAGCATATATGACTTTCCATCCTGGAACAGTTACAACTAAAATGGCTTTTGAAATCCGCATAGAAATGATGGCCCCTCTTTTCTACCCAAGAGGTATGAGAGGACTCTTGGAGCCTCCCACATCACTCTCAAGTGTTATTGTACCAACCATCACTGGCCACTGTGTCTTTGAGAAGAAAACTAGACGACTAGGTTCACCTTTCGATGACTTCTGCAAAAGTTTGCAGAACGAAAACGAGCAGGCGACAATGCTACACCTCCTTGGAACTCACATCGCGCTGGAGGACCTTCATAATACATTTTTATATAGGAAGACCTTCAGTCGGTTCTCGAAATGTCAGCGACATATCTAGTGGATTTGGAGTTCCTGAAATTGAAAAAAAATGCTATTTGGGTGACAAAAAACGAACTTTTGTTATATGGAAAACAATTTACCCACAACATTTTATTCATTTGATACCACGAGTATGAAGCGAAAAGGATTTTCTTTTACCACTCAGTTAAAATTAAAAAAATAAAACCACTAAAACGACTGAGCGCTTTATTTTGCTGACGCACAGTGTACAAACAGTCTGGCGTTAAGTCGCTTTGAAATTTTAAAATCCTAACAAGCCCTTGAGTGTCTTCCTCAAGTACACTAAAGCTAAACAAACGTACATACATACAATATAATTGTATGCGAATTTGCAGGTGATACTGATTGAGTTTTCAAATTTTAAACTTCATTGTTTTTGGTTTGTTTTTAAAGGTTCTACTGACTCAGCACAACGTCTGATAAAGGCACTTGTCTCTTTCTCTAAGCGAACATAATCCATATCTATAACACAAAGTCTTTGGTAAAATTATACATTTTAATTTCGTAAAGTATAATTGATGAATGTTTTAAAATAACAATGACATGACAAATTACATACACATAATTAAAAATTCTGTAGTTTTAAGCAATTTATTATATTATTCACAAATATGGAAAATTGATTTTCATTGTAGATAATTTTAAAACAAGACAACGAAAAACAAATGTAATAACATTATGTATGAACATGCATAATTTTATTAGTTCGGCCGAGAGGTTGATACGGCAAAGAAAATACATTTTACAATATGGTGGCGGCAACAATATTATATTGTCAATAACGATGCGTAAGGTTATTTTTTTTAAAATGCCGTAAACAATTTTTGGTCACCGTAAACACAGTTTTTGTTGCAGTTTGGTCATTTGAAACAATTGAAATTATTATAATTGCAGCTATTGTTTTTTTGCTTTTCGTTTGGTCTTTTAACTGCTGCTGGTTTCATATTCACACACACTCCCACATACTTAGCCAGAAATGTTTTTATTGAACTTGGATTTGATAATCTACATTTGTGCAAGATTTGCTTATGATAAACATAGTATTTTTGAACTATCGCATGGTAACTAAATAATAAACAAGATATTGTAGTTTTTAAGAAAGTTTTGGTTTAAGCCGCAAACAGCAGGTGGACGTAGAACAATCGCATTATGTTCCTCAGCCAATAAGTTTTATAATTCCTCTGGATGTTTTATGTGCATTATTACAGCTTAAAAGTACTCTCATTTTCGCATGCAAGAATCTATAGCATAGATTTTAGTAAAACCACAAATTAGACTTGATTTGTAGCAATAATGATAACAACTTTCAATTGCCTACAACTACATGTAAAAGCTTTATGGAAACAAAATTATTACTTGCAACATTCAATTCTCTAATTGGTCAGCACAAGGACACTTCATACTGAACAAAAGCTGCCATAAATGTGTGTGAAAGAGTAAAACAAAAGACTGTGAGCATTTTGCAAAAGTTATTGACATATTTGGTCTATAAATCTACTTACGAGTTCACTTGTTAAACAAAAACAGTTCTGCCCAAAATTGACATAAGAAACTTAAGACCTTTGGCCTTCTGTTTTCGTTTTATTAACACATAATGGCAGTATCAAGTTGAAATGGCTGGCCATAAAGAATCATTAATGATGAATAAGTATAATTTAATACCTTTAGTCAACCTTAAGACTGACCGGTGCTTTCGGGTCATGGTATTTGAGTGGAAATTTTTAGTCCAAATACAACTTCTTGCAAGCAAAAAAATATATCAAATTATAATGTATTTTCTTTCAAAGTGACTGAAACAAAAACAAAAAGAAAAAAAAAAACAATATCGTTGAACGTAAGTTGGCTTCACTAATTCGAAATGATTTACGTTATTTAAAGTTTTAACATTTGTTCTAAGAATATTCTCAAAGTTTCTTTTGCTCCCACGATGGCACTTGGGCATGTCCTACTTATTACCTGCGTTAACTTTTTTTTTATGATCCAAACTTTCACTCAAGATAAAAAAGCAAGCATAAGAAAGAGCTGAGAAGCAAAATAACTTGGCAAACTTATACAATTTAGCTGTTGGTTTTTTACGAAAAGTGCAAGTGCAAAAGTTAACGCGTTAAATGTCAGAAATTGTACGTGTGGGCTATTGTTTAATTTTGAGAATTCCGATGAATTTAACTTTTAATTCTATTAAGGATAAGTGCTTTCGAAATGAATTGTATTGAATTCTTTTATTTTATGTTGCGAGATGTGCGCGTGAGTATTTTTTGGCTCACATCACTCACGCTCATGATCAGAAAAAAAAAATTTCTCACAATCAACAACGTTTGCATTGAAGCGAGGACATTCTGGCGCTTAATGCGAATTGTATAGGACTTTTTTTAAGAATTATTTCAATCCTGTCTTCGTTACAAAGACATGGGAATTTCATATAAACCTAATTATTTATTTGCTTTAAGAGCCAATTGAAACGTATTAATTCAGGTCCAAAAATGAACCTTTTCAAAAAATGTTTGTTGTATTTTTCAGCTGTCTATATGCCGACGACATTTAGTTGGTGCTAATCAACTCATCAGACATTTCATATAAATATTAACTTCTGTCAGAAGAATCTTGCCTTAAGTCGACTTATGTTGTTATCGCTTTATAGTTCAGTTACCCCAACAACGGACAATTACCGGGCTTTGCTTTCCTTTTAATATCCACCCTGACATCGAAGAGCACCTTCACCTGTTACAGTGCTACAGAACCTCCTGCAATGTTTACAATTTCTCCTGCTCATTGATTGAAAAAAATAATTATCACCCGCAGGTTGCTGGCATTTCAAATTGTTACAGTTGGCATTAGTTTCTAGTTTTATGCATGATGCAATTAAACTTTCAATGCGACTGTTTCCCAAACTATTTTCTTTTGCAATCCATAAAATCATTCAACATTTGATCATGCAGAGCTGGAGAGCTGCAGCAAGAAATCTCCTCATATACATCATTTGTACACCATCACAGGTTGCTCTTTTAATTGTTCATTTAATCTTTACTATCCATGATTTTTGATCTTAAGCTTTGTCTACACGGTTGTCAGATCTTACAATATTGTAAGACCTAACAACGTGCTGGCAATCTACTAGAAATACATAATTGTCAGCATTAAGAGAAGTATCAGTTCAGACAATTGGAAGAAAATCTTACAATTTCATTGCCAGACAATTGCCTGACAATAAATTTAGCTGCCAACGAAAATTGTCTGCTTACACTGATGTAAGATTTTCTACGTATCAAAAACCGTCAGCCAATTGTCATTACACAGACATGCTATTATTCATTTTTTATTTTTTTCGCTCAATAACCATGTTTTTAATTTTTTATTCTCTTTTTTTGCAACTTTTTACCTCTCGTACTCACATTTTTACTATTCTCTTGTTTTTTCTCTCCCTTTCGTACACACACATTTTTCTTTAACATTCTTTGTTATTACTCTGACAATGACGCCATTGTAAGGTGTTGAGAATTTATGCATCTTCCAATATGCCAATGTCTGACAATGTACTAGCAATCATGATGCCAAAATGTTCAGACGATTGACAGTTAACTCACAATTAATTGTTAGGTAGATAACCTGCCAATGCTTTGGCTTACAATATTGTCAGGAAGAAATTGTAAGTTCTCACGACTGGTTAAAAATATTCTATACATTTTCTGACAATATTGTAAGATCTTACAGCCGTCTAGACAAAGCTTTAATGTCAAAAAGCTTATGCTTTTAGGCTGTTTAGTTTTATATGTTTAATTTTATGATAAACAAAAAAGTTTCACGCGTATATTTTTGGTTTTGCACTGCATTTAGCTCATAGAGTTAAAATTACTCATGGAGTTATTTCCCCCAACGATTTTTTTACAGTGTTTTTCCTTTCATACAAATTCAGGCTAATGTAAATTACATGTGTAGTAGAAATGTTGCTAAAACAAACTGCCTTGAAAAACATCTCAAGGAAAAACGTGTGAATTTTTTTGCACGCCAAAGGTGGTTAGTGTCTTGACTTTTTCGTGAAATTTCGTGAAACTTCGTGAACTGCCATGAAATGGTATTCAAGCACTATCACGCACGAAATAAAATCACGCCCAAATACTCACGCTTGATTTTTCTAAAATTTAATCATGATCACGCGTGAATCAAATCACGCTTGACACGACAACCGCTCATCTCTATTTTATATGTTCGAAGGTAGATAAAATAAGTAAAAAATAAATGATCGAAAATTAAAATATTTTGTGTAGATAAAACAGCGATATATGTAAGGGGTTATCCATTTTGCGGTTTCAAAAGTAAACGTAAATAAAACACATATAAAATATTTCTTTTCATGATACCTATTTCCCTTTTATTATAAAGTTTGAACGTTGACATTATGTGTGAAACACTACATCATTTAAATGATCACCAAGCGAAGTGTTGCAAGCTTTGATTCTTTCTTGCAAGCTTAACATAATAGATGGCCTACCTTACATGCTTTTTCATACCTTAAAAATACTTTTATGCTCCAATTTATCAAAGCCTTAAAACCAAGAAATGTCATGCAGCTTTTCAAAATACATGATGGCCTAGTAAACCATCATGTATTTTGCAAATTTGTAGCCCAAGGACAGGAGCAAAGCAAAAGTGAGATTCTATGCATCATGTGAGACGTGAATTACGTTTATATTTTACAAGTTGAAGTAAAAAGTTTACCTCTGACTACTGGCAGCATGTTTTGTTACTAAATTCATATTGAACCGAGTTCATTTATTGCAAGAGAGTGTATTGTAGTTAATCGAAGAATGATGTTGCTGTTAATAAATTGAGGAGCAATGAAAACTGATATTTTTCAAAGCATGACATTTTCTAATTATCCTTGTTTAAATTATTTATTCATAATCCTGCCTGTCATTTGACATTACTGCCTGCCTGACTGGCAATGTACAAACGTAAGGCCATGATTAGAAAATTATACAATGACAATTCTAGGAATTTGTACTCCTTATGTTACAGGAACATGCATAAACAGCATGGCAAAAGAAATTTTTCCAAATAATCAAAGTCATTTTCTGCTTGGGATGAAAGCTTTTTTAGGCCACAACAAAAAAAAAACAGATTCGATGCTGATAGTAAAATCTACTATTCTATGGAATGTGTTGATTAGCAGATTAATAGTTGTGTTTAACTCTTGACAGGCAAACTTGTAATTTTACAAGGAAACTGAATAAAGAAAATCAAAGTAAAATGAAACTCCAAGCTAATTTAATGGTTATAAAAAATCATCATATCTACGATGAGTTTTAATATCAATACAGCTACAAAAGTCATCACTTTTGGCACCCTCACAATCATACGTCACGCCGATCAGTTAATATGAAACTGTGTCATTAATACACGCACAAAATTTTAGTTTATAATTAAAAAAAAAAATATATATTTTATTACCATACTCAGACTCAAACTTTGTCAGTAAAATTAGGTGAAAACACCCTTTAAAAGAAACGAAACTTCATTTAGAAACCATCCTACTTATTTATCATTTAAATTTTCGAACTACTTCATTTGAATTTAAATGTTTAAAAATCTACGGAACTCAATCAAAAAAGAAAAGTAATGATTTTTTCCTTTATTTCCACTGTCAAATAATTCATGCGTAATCAACAAAATTTCTTTTTTTATTTTTTCCTAGGTGGTCATTTTGTTTAATTATAGATTTCTACCTGCATTATCTTTATCCTTTTTCAATTTGATAATTCAATAGTTTGTACTGCAAAGCCTCTGCTGAGATTCAAACATGCAGAATCTCAACTTGAAAGCAGCTGCCATACCAGTGTTCCCAGGCCAATGTATTTCTTCCCCCCCAGAAAAATTTCAAAACCCCCTACAATTCAATGTTTTTCTACAAAATCCCCCTAAAACATGTTGGTGAAAATTCTGCTTTATTTTGCGAATCACCAATATTAATGCGTTGACAATACGGAAAATACATAAAATTGTTAAACTTTCGCCAATTAAAAATAAGTTAAGTCAAGTACGAGGCTGGCTCGCACACTTAGGGTTCCGTACGTATGTATGTGTAATGTATGTATGGAATCGCGTTTGTAAATACATATGTATATTTTATAAATTTCATCTCTCTGTTTTTACAGCTACTTTATGTTGTATGTGGACACCTAGTAATTTTCCACTTGTTTTTGTTGTTGTTGTTGTAATTTGCTGTTGTAAGGCATCTGGGAATACATATACTGTGCGAATTTCGGTTCTCTATCTCTTACGGTTCAAGAGTTATAGCTATTACTCTACGTTGTAAAGGGACACTTGGTAGTTTTACAGTTGTTGTTGCTTTTAGCAAGTGTTGTTGTGGAGCATATGTGAATACACATATTGTGGAAATTTCATCCCTCTGTCTCTCACTGTTCGAGAGTAACGGCTGGTTGTTACTTTACGTTGTATAGGGACACCTGGTAGTTTTCGACTTGTTGTTGTTTTTAGCATTTGTTATTGTAGGCCATATGCGAGTAAATATATTGTGCACATTTCATCTCTCTGTCTCTTTCAGTTTGAAAGTTACGGCTAATGTTTTTTTACGTTGTATAGGGACACCTGGTAGTTTTCGACATTTTGTTGCTTTTAGCATTTGTTGTTGTAGCGCATATGTAAATACATATATTGTGCGAATTTCAGCTCTCTGTATTTTACAGTTCAGCAGCTACGGCTAATTGTTACTTTAGGTTGTATAGGGACACCTGGTAGTTTCAACTTGTTGTTGTCGTTAGCATTTGCTGTTGTAAAGCATCTATAAATACATACACTATGCAAATTTCAGCTTTCTATCTTGTACGGTTCGAGAGTTATAGCTAATTGCAACTTTTCGTTGTTTGGGGACACCTGGTAGTTTTCGACTTGTTGTTGTTTTTAGTGTTTGTTGTTGTAGCGGCATGGTACAACAAGATCCTGGGAAAATTTCAGCTCTCTAGCTCTTACCGTTTCGGAGAATGGACGCTGTGACGGACGGACGTACTTGTCTCCGTAATAGGGTTCCGTTTCACTCTGATGAGTACGGAACCCTAAAAATCGTCATTTCAACAATTTTCACTTTATTAAACGCTCATAGTTAAAATTAGGGAAAAAATCTACAGAATGAAAAAAATTTCTATCAACATTTTCTCTTACGCTCAACTTAAGAAAACCACAACATCAGACAACAAAGTTACCAAGTCAAGAGCAATAAATTTATAACAAAACTTTAACATTTTATTTAATTTGCGAAGAAAATAAAAAGAAAGTATTTTTAAATGAAAATCAAAAATGCAGCTTATGCCAGAAAAAACCAAAACCCAACAAATAAAAAACTGGCTGAAAATTATTTTTCAATCTTTTTCGCTTAAGCATAAGACTGTACAATAGGGTGGGTCAAAAAGACACCCAAATTGCCCTATGTTTTATCAAAACAATCATTTTGATATAACATCAACCGATATAAATTTTACTTTGCACTTCTGTATGAGAGCCTCTCTAAGGAGGTGTGTTACGGTGTTGGCATGCGAAAAAAATATGGGTGAAACAAAATTATTGGAGACAAGAGACCCGTTCGATTATTTTTAGTAGGCTATCAGTCACTTTTTGAATTTTTTTTGTTACTTGTATTAGGTCCGGAAGTATAGAAATACAGACTTATCCCTTTTTTACCCCTTTTTACTCCCTAAATGAGTAAATTTGAAAAAACCGACAAAATTATATCGAGAATTTTTCAATGCGTATAAAATCAAGTTTATAGTTTATTCTTGTTTCTACCCTTTACGTCGATATATGTATGAAATTGAAAAAAGTATCAAAATTCAGTTCTTACCCGTTTTATGCCCTTAGTACTCAAAATATCAAACAAGTACCCGAAATAAAAGTGTCCTTTTATTTTTATTATGCTTTTGGGTGCTTCTTGAATTTTTGTGCTACTTGTTTAAGGTGCGGAGATATTGAATTACCGATTTTACCCTCTTTTAAACGTTTTTACCCCTCTCCGGAGCGAGTTTCCAAAATTCCCGTAATAGTGGATCCATACATCACAGAAGGACAGCGCATTATCTAAATTTGATTACTCAACAATGAACTTAATTATTTATTCGCTATAAGAGCCAATTGAAATTTATTACTTTAGGTCTAAAAAAATAGACCTTAATGCTTTCTGTCTTTCTCAGCCGTCTATATGACGTTACAATTTTACAATATATGTATATAGATTGTTCATACATTTGAATGCTCTAAGCATTTGGGAGCCTCAACAATTAAATGTTCGCCCCCTTAATCCTAGCAGTCAAATGTATAAAGAACCTCCAATAATTTCTTCTCAACAATATTTCTCTCGAACACACCGACCCCCCCATACCTCGTCTCCTTGGAGGGACTCCCATACAAAAAAAAAAAAAAAAAAAACACAGAAACAAAAATTTTAAATTGAACGCCATGCCATGTAAATAATTTTTTTGATATATCATAGTAAAAGTTTTTTCTTCCTCATGCCAAAAGTTATCGAAAAATCGATGGCTTAATATCGAAAAAATTTTGTGCATACAAATCATGCCCGCCTACTGTTTAGGTGGTGTTTGTATCTGCTGCATTAGAGAAAATAGCAATAACAAAAAGCAGCCTAAACAAATTGATATTAATTATTTAGTCATCAAGTTTGCAGAAAAGTAGTTGAACCTGAAGTATTCTTATGGGTTTTTGCTGCTCTTGAAATTAATTTATGGCAAAGTGTGGCCGGTTAGTTTTTCCTTACAAATGTTTATATTTAACCATTTATCACAACTTAAAATGTTGGAGATGATTCATTTTGTTTTCTTGATCGCTTTTTGCAACAAAATTACAGATTGCCATAACAAAGACATTCATCTCACTTTGCATTTTATTTATTGGAGAGAAAACATTTTTGTCATTAGAAGCAGATGATGAAGTGTTGTCGGCACAATGAAGGATGTTTTAACAAAAAAAAAAAATATATTAAAGTTAACTTTAAAAATGTATAGAATTCATGGCCAAAACAAAAACAAATTTTACAGTTTTTCCCCCCAATTTTTGACTTGGATTTTAAATGCCATTTTAATTTAAATTTGATTTAAATATAAAACAGTTGCTATTTAAATCAAACTTAAACGGCCTGCTGTGCCCATTTAAAATCGATTTAAGTTTTTCGCACTGTCATATGATTTTGACAGTTTGGTTTTGTTCTGCAAATTAAGAAAATTGCACATGTTTTTTTGTTTCATAATTTGATTTTTTAATATTTCCAAAAGGTAATCAACTTCTGTGGTAGTGATATTTTGAGTCCTTTTATCACTTTTGCTACTCATTTTAATCATTTTTAGAAAACAATTTATTGTTTTCTAAACTGTTCACAATTTCACTTGCTTCCAAATTTGTTTAAACAGCTGTTTTGTATTGAGTTATCGATCATTTTTTGACACTTACATTGTGCTGCCCTACTTTTATTACAATTAATTAATAAATATAATTTTAGACTGCAAAATAGAAAGCTATCCATTAAATCCAACTTAAATTTTAATCAAAATTTACTAATTTTGTATTTAAATTCCAAGTCAAAAATCGGAGGTTAGTCTGTTTTCTAGCATTTGTATATGCCCTAATTTGAACTTTATAGTTGAACTATATGATATACAATAGTATATCATTTTTACTTCCTCAAAATTGAGAAAGAGTTCTTGGTATAAAATTGGAGTGGTCAACATTTTTAAAGATGACAAGAAAAGTAAAGTAGCAGACTATGTGGTTGGGGTACATACCATGGCTGTTTCATGATCACCAGCACCCAAATTTGTTTCGAATCTGCAGAGCCATCCTACCACTTGCGGTTTGATATTGGGCCATATGCAGGACTCACGACGAGGCCTTGTAAACTAAATTATCCTCTCCAAAACTGAAATTGGTAAGCAATGATTAATACATACTCTGCAATGAGAAGAAGAAAACGGCGGCCCACACCCTTTGCGAATGTTCCGCGGCGTACAGGCTCAGAAAAACATAGCAGAGCACTGATTTTAGACTTCAAGGACTTATGGCCGTAACAAGATTTCCTAGTAGTCTAGGTCTCGACCAATGGGGAACAAGAGTTGCACAAATGATGTTTTTGGTCGAGGTGCACAATTATTGGACCCAAGCAATGATAAACAAAAATAAAAATTCGTTTATTAGCTGGAATTCAGCGATATATTTATAAACGATTTTCAGCCAATTCGGGATTCATTATGTCCATTATGTCCATGATGTTCATGATTTATTTCATAACATAAATGAAGTGTACTTGTAATGACTATGAATTGCTTATTGCCAGGATGAAAAATTTCATTGTATTGATGAATAAATGCACTCAGAATATTTTTGCAGCAACTGACCGTAGTTTATTCTAAAAGTAATCAGTGCAGTTACTTATAAATGACAAAACGTTTAAAAAAGAATGAAATATTAATTTTAACTGATTTGTACAGTTACTTAAAAAATTAACGATAGATAAATATGGATTTTCGCTCACAGTTAATAATGACAGCGGTAACTTATGTTACACATACATGAAGGAACCAAACTATTAATACATACATACATATACATATTTATAATTTGGTTTCTACATATATATGTATGCAGCATACATACTCTTTACGTAAATTGATTGTTGTTGAATTTGTTCTGATTGTTGCAATGGCTGAGTGGGTATGGCAGCTGCTTACATGACGAAATGCTGCATGTTCGAATTTCATCAGAGGTTTTGCAGTACAAAAACTAAATTAGCGAATTGGGAAAGGAAGTAATACAGGTAGAAAACTATAATTAAATAAAATGACTACTCAAGAAAAAACAAATTTTTTTTTTCTTGACTGTTAGAATAAAAGAAAAATCATTATTTTTACCGATTGGGTTTCGTAGATTTTTTAACATTTAAATTCAAATGCAGTGATAAGTAAATTTAAATAAAAAATAAGTAGGACGGTTTTTAAATGAAATTTCATTTATTTTAATGAGTGTTTTCAGTTAATTTTACTGACAAAGTTTTCTGAGTGTATGTTCAATCATAATATTGTCAGGTCCGGCCATGCTCTTGTCATTTTCAACCATATGGTCAACTTTTGTCATTTTTTATCATTATATTGCGCCATTTAAATATAGTAATGTCAATGCTAGCAATACTTTTGTAATTTCCAATCATACTATTGTCTAATTCAACTATATTATTTTTGTATAGCAGGTTGCCTGTAATAATATTAGCTGAATTAAGAAAAAAAAAACAGGGTTCTCCACAACAATATTATGATTGAATTTGCCAGCAATATGGTTATCCTAAATCTTTTTAAATAATGGTGTTGAAAATGACAATGGCATGGTTGAGAGTGGCAACATTATCACAGAAACTGACAAAAGTATGGCCAAGCAGTTTAATATTGTGATTAAATGCAGCAATGACTTGCCACAACAGCATAATGCTAGCAACACAACTGTGACGAACGACGAATTTAGCCCAACACGACAAATACCCCGGTTTAAATTCGCTGTGTAAATTCGTCGTATGAAGCACAATAACGAAGAAAAACAAAAACGTCTGTTATAATTGATAAAGTTGTTTATTGTTTGTTCAAAGATAAAAAAAATTAAATGAATCAAAGAATTTCAAATTTTGTAAAAATAATTAAAATAATGAACAGAATCCCAGATTATATAAACAAAAATTAAATGAATCAAAGAATTTAAAATTTTGTAAAAATAATTAAAATAATGAACAGAATCCCAGATTATATAAACATTCATGAAGTTTAACGTTTTCAATTATAATTTCACTTGTATCCATTTCCTCAGTTTTTTAATTTTATCTTATTACAGTTGAACAGCTGATGGGGTGACCATATTAAAAAAATTGGTTGCTAAAAAATTGTGCATTGCCAAAAACAAAAAAATTAAACACTACAAACATGTTTTATAATCTAATATGTTGGCTTTTTATTTTAAATGCAAAAAGTCAAAGTGTAGCATTTCAAATAAAAACTATTAAAGTAAAAATTAACTGTTTTTACTAAAACACTTGAAAACTAAAACCAAAATGGCCACATACCCTGGAAATATCAAATTTATTAATTTAATTATACAAATTTTGAAAAAAAAAAAAAATAATAATATTGTGCTTAAGAAAAACGAGAATAAAACGGGCATAATATACCACAAGTTTTTAATTTCATTTCCATTTGCACTTCTAATTGTCGCAGTGGCAGTTTATTGGTCTTGTAAATTTTGCAACACATTAATTTTAATCATCGAAATAAATTAACTTTAGTTAGCATAATAAGAACTTGTTTCTTATGGAATCTATTGTTGAAAATAATTAGAAAAATCTGTAATACTTGAATTGTTATTCATTGAAAAATTAAAACGAAAAACCTGGGAATTAAAACCAATTAAATGTTATTGCAGTGATATCATGGTCATTAGGCCTGGGCTACAACAGTTGTGCTCCTTGCAGCATTTGGTTAATATGACCAACATGAACATCAATGGTGAGAAGATAAGTTAAGATAAATGCAAGTCTTTATGCATAATGTCCATCAACGACGAACGTGAGAGGTGCAATTGTTGGGCACGACGACGAGTTCAGTTGGGCGGATCTTCCTTCAGTCACACTATCGCGAACAGCAGCAATATATTCTTCAGTACGAACTGTACGAGCGTGATCTGTTTGCTCAAAATTTCGTACGTTTTTTTTTCGATTGTACTCACTGTTGGACGATTAAATTTACCCAAAAAATCTCGAAGTGCACGATGTGATTTGAACGCCCATTTTCATAATGAGGCTGAACCATTTTAACGCGCTGCTCGATTGTGTGTATCCTTCCGTAATCCAAATTGAATTAGTATAAAATGCAGAAAAAAACTTGACATTTAGATGTAGTTCACATTCAACATTGGGCCTTATAGCATGTTCCCATTACGAGTTGAATCACACGCTTCGCTCTCTCAATTATATTTATGAATCACACTGTTTACACGACACATCAATGTGCTTCGATTTGATATTTGTTTTTAATAAGCCAACATAATTTTTCCATTCATTTTGTGCAGCAAGTTTTTCTAAATGGAGAAAAAAAGTAAGTGAAAGTGTTGTCGCAAAAAAACCACATTCATATGAAAATTTTGCCTTGCAGTGAATTTAATACAACTCACAACTTGGCTTTTATTTTTATGGGAAAATTACGTGTTCTTTGTTTTTTTTTTAGTTTGTTTTGTTTACCATCTAAGATTTTGCCAAATGGTAGAGATAAACTTGCGACATAAATTAGAGAAGACAGGAATTTTTCAGGCTTCACATGTGTGTAGCTTCAATATGAAACTACTTCGCTCTCAAAATTTTGTATGGCAAAGCAAGTGTTAAGCAAAAATAGAGAGTGGAACGCATGTCGTGGAAACATGCTATTAACATTTATCCGCCAGATAAAAACTGTTGTTTTAAACCAATTTCACTGCTTAGTTTTTAATAATTTAATAAAAATGAAATATTTTTTATAAATAAGCCGGTTAAGTGTACGATTGTCAGACCCTGCATGCGTATAATGCAGTACGATTTTGTTTGAATGCAGTCACCAGAAGTCACTTGAGGGAATAAGTCAGGTATCATGGAATACTATTCACAGAGTTGTCGTAATTATAAACAACTTCTGCCTGAGAAGTTATCCTATTGTAAATACCACATAGAAAACAAAGCTCTCTGACAAACATCTCGGTTACGTTAAGCTGCCCCAATAACAAATATTAAAACATATTGACTTTAACTTTTTCTTATATTGGCCACTTGTTATTCTATAATATCATCCAGCAAATTACGCTTTACTTCCATCTTCTTCATCCATAACTGTTAAGGAAATTGATTTTTTTTCCCTCCTTATGAGAGGGTTTCCTTTTGTTAGTCTACACCATTAATGTTAAATGCTGTAGTAAAGTCTAATTGAGGTTGTAGCAAATACACTTTAAGAAACTGTTTAAATGAAACGAATCACAGGACCCCAACAAATTCTCTAACAAACACACAGTCACACAAACTTATAAGCTCCTGCAAGATGTAATTTACACACTTTATTTACTCGTCATTTACAAAAACAAACAAAGTAATACATACCAAGTATGTAAGTACATACATACGTTTGCATAATTATGTTGGTTGGAATAAATTTAATAGCCGGATGTTGTTACTTGTTGAAATAAAACACTACATTGCAGAGATATTAGGCGTTTTCTATTGTTGGAACTGGATCAGAAATACGTATTTAAGAGTAAAATACAAAAAAGATAATTCAAGAGTACTAGTAAATATACAGTTTATTATTGGTTTGGCGCATTTGCCTGGTAGTCGACGGAGAGGGGGGGGGGGGGGGGCGGTTTAAATAGTGAATACTACCACACTTTTTGGACACACATGCCATTTTTAGCAGATCGTACGATTCAGTAGGATAGTGAATCACGGCCATTAGAGGCAGAAAAATCATTATTCCACTTCAAAGTTGTCTGGTTGCAGAATGGCAGTTTTTTTTTATAAATGCAGCTCGTCCTTGGAACCTTCTACCAGCCATTCAGCAACTTAATAGCAACGCAAAAAGTTTCATAAAGTTTTTGTTCAATAATTTTGCTTAATTTATTTTGTTATATTTTAACTTGTTTAGTTTTAATTTTTATAATAAATATATTTTCCCCAGTGGTGCCTTAAACAAGTTGTGCCCTTTTAACGTATCTCTGTACTTTAAATATAAGTGAAATCTAGTTGCACAGGAAACGGAAATAAATAAATAAAATAAATAAATAAATTTTAATTAGTGCAATTAATATTTCAGTAAGTTCCATAAATAATAAATAAATTAGGGCAAAATCATGCAAATTTTAAATAACATACTTTTGATCGATTTTATTATTTAAAAAAAAAAATTTTTGAGCCAAAATTATTTTTAGCCCCCAGGGAGCTAAAAATAAGGTGAAGACGATGTACAAAAAATTTCTTTTGCCACTACTTTTTAGTCCCATCATTGAATTTTGCATACCGTTGCTCAGGGATTTTTCAGATTCACATTTCTGTTTGTTAAAATTTTGGCCCCCCAACTTCACATTCGGCTTGCAAATTTTCCATACATGTTTTCTAACCACCAAAACGCCAACTATTTACACACGTAGAGCAAACTTTTCGGGAAAATAAGGTTGCCTTCATGTAACTCCTGCTGAAAGAATATTAATTTTATTTCCAAACAAGTAAGAGTGCTGTATTTGGCTGGGCCGAATCTTAAATACCCTTCACAATGATATATGTACCATTCTGAATGATTTTTGGCGCCAAAGGTTGTTTTATTTGGCTTATAAAGGTGATTTCTTGAAAAATCGGGAGACGCTATATCTCCGGAACATATGGAACGATTTCAAAATTCTTTAATTTTTGGGATCTAATGGGCAATCAAAATGATATGGCTAACTTTTTAAGAAAAACATTTTTTTTTTCAAAAATCCCTCCCAAAAAAAATGGCCAAAAATACCCCTCAAAACCGGGTTTTTTAGATATATATCGGCTATCTGTGGACGGATCTTACTGAATTTCAATAGCAGACCCACTATTGGGATTTAACACATTTTAGCGAAAGAACGAGGTTTCTATCTCAGACCGTTTTCTCAGAAACGGTATTTCCACGACTACAGACGTACATCGCTTAATCGTAATCTCTATTAATTCTGATCTAGAATATATACACTTTATGGGGTCATAGATGGTTATTTCAATGCGTTACACACGGAATCACAAACTCATATATGCCCTTACACATTTTTTTGAAGGGTATACAAAAAATACCAAAATTTATACACAGTACAATATGTCAGATATATGTAGCAACTGTTTTTTTCGTGACTAATATTTTGTTGTTGGAAACATTTTATTGTAACTTAGACTCACTTGTATATATTTCCAAAAATCATTCAGAGGTCAATTTAACTAAAACTTTTATTATTTTTTATTATCAATCAATATTATTATTGTTGACAGGTGTTGTCAACAAAGTGACAATAAGTAATTGGCTGAACTTAATTCGGATGTTAATTATCTCAAATCAATACTTAAGACAACTAATTTGGTATGTTAATAAGAAGGTGATATACATATCTATGTATATAAATCAGCATATTTTTTTTAACAGCAACTTGACCCTCTTAGTAACGTTTAACTAGTTCCGTCGGTAAATATCGCTTCAGTCTTCTGGGTGCAATGGTTTGAATGCAGTGATTTTCTCTACCTTTCGTTCACACACATTCTTCTTTAATATTCTTTGTAATTTCTCTGACAATGACGCCATTGTAAGGTGTTGAGAATTTATGCATCTTACAATATGACAATGTTTTAGCAATGATGATGCCAAAGTGTTCAGACGATTGCCAGTTAACTGACAATTAATTGTTAGGACGGTGGCCTGCCAATGCTTTTGCTTACAATATTGTCAGGAAGAAATTGTAAGTTCTCACGATTGATTCAAAATATTCTATACATTTTCTGACAATATTGTAAGATCTTACAATCGTCTATACGTAGCTTAAGTCTTCTTGGGTGCCAGGGTTTCATTCGTCGGCAACTGTCTGAGTTCCCTGTTGGAATGTTGTATTAAACGAGTTGTGTGCTTAAGGCTGTTGCCACGTATGCCTTCTTTTACTGTTTTTACTTTCAGATCTCGGTATATGTCCTCATCTCTAATGTATCATTCAACATCGACAATAGTTCGCAATATTTTGGACTGGATTCGTTGGATAACTTTTATAACTAAAACTTGTGCGAAAAATTTTACGGTCTCGAATGACATCTCCCCTTTGTTCTTAAATCTCAATTTAAGTGTTCACCTTATCGCAGTGACTCGCCACAGGTTCGCCCCCACGTGCATTGCATTAAAAATACTTATAATTTAGCAGCGAAAAAATACTTTGGTAAAATAATTTTAACAATGCTTGGGTAAAATAACAATAATAATAAAAGTAGCAATAAAAGTGCAGGACAACAGCAACTGATTTGATGTTGAGTTGACATTTAAATGTACACATGTGTATGTTTGTGTGCCCACCTTAACGTGTAGGTGAAATGGTGTGTAAATACGAAATCACCGTAATTTTAAAAATAATTTTTGTCTCGTTAAGCGTTATTATTAAACAAACATTTTTGTTACCATTATTATTTTAACTTTACACCATTATAATGGTAGAACAGGCTTTTTTTGTGCAATCGCGATAAAACTGAGTAAGAGCAGAGCAGGACAAATTATGGTTGGTGTGCAAAAAACAAAAGTGGTCTGTTGAACACAATGTTGCAAAGGATATACTGTTTTTATATCAACGAACGTCACATAGTTAGCCAAATTTGCAATATATTTTTAAAGAAAAACATCTAAGGTAATTAATGTCTACACAAACGTGAAATGTGTGTTACCTTATTTGGAGGCAGGTGGGATAGAATAGGGGAGGTTTTAAATTAAGTTTCACTTGTTTTACAACTACTGCACCGCGGATGGACTTATATGGACAAATATTTTTCATATTGTGCCCTGGATGTTTCGATAGCTTTTGACAGAGAGTAAAAAGTATCATTATGGCATATCATAAACTGATTTTCAAGCCACCTAGTTTTCAACTGCGATTGAGCAGTCCCAGAGTAACCGCACAGGAGCCAGATGTATGACCAACTAATCACAATTTTTTAACCACTTTTTTTAACATAAAAACCCCGTACCAAGCCTCCTTAATGGAGCCTCTCCTTTACAAGAATACAAAAATTGAAAATCGGACAGCTCGAAAGCGTTTTTTACGATATATCGTAGTGGACCTTTGTAGCTCTTGTCAAAAGCTATCGAAAAATCCAAATTGGCGCAATTGGCACAATTGATTACTCAGTCGCCCTATCCTAGTGTATGTATGTATATGTAGGAATATAGTATAAAGGCCATATTCATAATAATTATTGTAAGTTTATTAAGCTCTTATTTGATGCATTTCTACGGAATATTTGTCAAATAAATGTGTAATAAACCTTCAATAGTTTTCATGAATATGGGTGTCAGTCTCTAGATCTATTAATTGCAATCCATCCTCTCTTATTTGTTTCCTTAACGCTACTCTAACTGCCAAACTCTACAGAAATTTACTTTCTAATCACTTGCTTCATATTTAAGAAGAAACTTCTTTTGAATTCTTCTTATGCTTGAAATCCACACTTGTTTCTGGCTTCATCTCTATTATTGTTAATATTGATTTTTTTTTCTTCGCTTGTCTGCGCAGCCTTGATAAACATTTTTATGGCATTCAACGAAGAAAAATTAAAGCAAAATAAATTTCTGTTGAAAATTGAATTTAAAAATCGAAATCCCTTGACACTCATACAATACCATGGCCACAATTTAAATGACAACATTTAGTTGAGCGTAAATGTTTTTAAAACGTGACAAATACATTTAATAGCAATTTTTTTTTAAGATGCTTTCCATTTTAAGAGCTGTGCAGAGATGGTTAAGTGATTTTGGATGGTAGGAGGTGTGAAACACATGTAATTGTAATTTAAAAACATGTAGAATAATCGGACTGAGAAAACAAAAACTTAATACCCTTCTCGTAATATCGCGTTGAGTTAGTCGTCATAAATACTTTGAAACCAACAATAAAATACACAATTTTGTAAGAATGAAGCGATATAGTGAGCCAGGCTTGGTAATCGTTCAAGTGCTTCTTGCGTATAGCCACCGAAAAGTATTGCAATTTTCAGTGCAGACTGAAGCATTTCTAAGATTTTTGCGATTAAACTTATAAATTATAAAAGAATATAATATTTTTGAATATTTGAAAAGCTTTTACTTTTTGATACTTTCAAAAATACAAATAGAAATTGTATAGAAATTGTTAAGAAAAAATGTTTTCTGTGTTAAAAGGTTTGTTTTAACATTCCTGATTCTCATTTTATCACTGGGAATTTTGGAATAAGTGGTGGAGTTTCCAGCATTCTTTTAAGATTTTTCGAGTCTGGTGATGAGTTGATTAGCATCAACGAAGTGTCGGCGGCATATATGTATGTATATACATGGATGAAAAAGACAGAAAACATTAAGAGTCTATTTTGAGACCTAAAATATTAAACACAATATAATTGTTTTTCAATATCTACTTATATTTCAATCATATTGAACTATGATTAAAGTCTGCACACCAAACAACCATTACAAAACCATAAATCCCACAACAGGGGCTATATCATATCCACCTGGAATATCAAAATACCAACAAAGAATCATAACCAGGCTTAGACTTGGACATAGTATACTTACTCCCCAATATTATATAAATAAAAAAAATGATCCAACCTGCACTAAATGCTCCCAAAAACATACACTCCTTCATCTCCTGCCGCTATTCCTATGCGATTAAGATGTACCAGTAGTTAAGGGTGGCCTGTCATAACTCCCATTAATCTACTCGATTCGGGCTGGCCAAGTCTTAGCAGTCCCCCCCGCTTTTTCCTCATCTAGATCTCGCCATAAAATACTCTCTTTAACTATGAAAACTTATTTCTATATATTTTAATCTTGCTCAGCTAAAATACTGAGTATGCGGGAAAGACTTAGCAAAAATATGACTTACTTTTTAACAGGCAGCAATACTGTCGACCGTGCGAAAAAATTGCCATCAGAACTATTGCTGACTACATGAGAAATATGCATTCGAAAATACCTTAAGAAATCACCTCACGTGAAAGTAGGAAATTAACACTTCGAAAGTTCATAGTTCGCTGCCAAAGGGTTTTTCTTACCCAAAAATAGCCACTTGTCCTTCTAGCTATAAAATTATACTTTACCTTACTTAACTGATATTAGTAAATAAAAAAGTTCAGGCAAGTACGAGGCTGGCTCGCAGACTAAGGGCTCCGTACGTATGTGTAATAGACGTATATGTGAATACATATATTGTATAAATTTCATCTTTCTGTCTTTTACAGTTGTATAGGGATACCTGGTAGTTTTCGACTTGTTGTTGTTTTTGCATTTGTTGTTGTAGAGCATCTGTAACTAAATACACTGTGCGAATTTCAGTTCTAACTTCTACGCTTCGAGACTTATAGCTAATTGTTAATATTCGTTGTATGGGGACACCTGCTAGTTTTAGAGTTGTTGTTGTTTTTAGCATTTGTTGTTGTTGTAGCGGCAAGGTACAACAACATTCTGTGAAAATTTCAGCTCTCTAGCTCTTACCGTTTCGGAGAATGGACGCTGCGACGGACGGACGGACGGACGAACGTAGAAGTCTCGGTAATAGGGTTCCGTTTCACTCTGATCAGTATGGAACCGTAAAAAGAAGTGGAATTGGAGACAATTTTATTTTGGTTGAATTTTTGAAAAACCTTTTCAATTGGACATTAGTTTGCTATGATCTTTCCTACCTTTGAAAGATTTTTTGATATTTAGTACATAAAAATGCTGAAAATCTTCATTCAAAATATTGATTTCTAAATAACTGTGCAAATTTTGAATTGTCTATCAAAATTTGTCCTTCTATTAAAGAAGAAGTGTGACAAAATGCGGTTGAAAGGAAATCAGAAACAAGAGGAAAGAAGCCCATGTTCTTGCTAAAGTTAGGCACAATTAGTAAGTACAGTAGACTCGCGAAAACGTGAACTCAGGGTGTTCACGTTTTAGATTGGATTTTTTTTTTTTACAGGAAAATACGTTGAAAGTTAGTATGCAGAACCGTTTAATAGGCTTAATCACATATAACAAATTTTATTTAATAAATTTACTGCAATACTTCATTTCAGTTGATGTAAAGCTATGAAAAAGTAGAAAATTTGTTCCGAACTAGCAATCAATTAAATCCACACTGTACTATATCTATATTGTACTTTTTTAACAACCCCGTTACTGACGCAGCTTTCCTTAAATGTTCAATAATATCACATTTTTCTGGAAGAGTTAAAACTTTTGGTTTCTTGGCAGACATGAAACTGAATTTAAATGCACTTGTTTCTATGAACACTTTATTTATACTCAGACGCGTAGAGATTTTTCCAGCACAATCACCAATCACAATCACAAAAACTGAAATTAAGTATTGTATGTGTGCATATGTATGTGAGTATGTAGGTGTGTATACATTTCTAAAAGATGTTTTTGTTACTAAGCTGTAAAGAAATTAAAATACCGCCATTCCCAAAATTTATAAAAACTACAGAACTGACTTAAGAAAATAAAAAAAAATCATTAGAAATAAAGTTCACATTTTAGAGCCATCATCACTTGTTCACCTTTCAGAGTAGTCAATGTTAAAATAAAAATGTTCACGTTTTTGGATGTTCACATTTTCGCGAGTCTACTGTGATTCGTTTTACTGAATATGAATATTACGATATGAACACTAAAATGCATTAATATTTCTCCCCGCCAATGTTTGAGCGTATGCCTTTTGTTCAGTATCAGTTTAAGTAAAAAGCTTGCAAAAATTCGGTAGATTTTCAACCAATGTGTGTTTTTAAAAGCTTTGTACATTTTTTGTAAATGAATAAAAACAAATATTTCTTAAGCCAACTCAAAACTTTGCCTGCCATTCTAGTAGATAGAAAACAGAAATGGGATTTTTGGAATCATCATCAACAAAGCTTTAACCTTTTAAGATTAGTTGCGATGAGACTATCGGAATCGTCTTTAATTAATTTTTAATCTTAAGGGGCTCAACTTTTTCCGAACCACCCTACTGTTCACTTTCCTCACATGAAACTCGGATGTATCTCTGTTATCGCGGTTCACAAAATATTAAATTAACTACTAAAATACTAAGAATGCCCGAACGACTGCATGACTGCTCATACATAAATATCTTGCAGTTATATAAAATATAATAAATTATTACTAAAAGAAAAAGAAAAAAAAAACAAGAAAATAAAAGAAGAAATGAATTGGTAATTTTTTTTTTAATGGACAAAGAAAGAAATGTTGTAATAATAACTAAAATATAAAAAAAGCGTTAAAATTAGCTATATTTAAAAAAAAAACTGCACTTTGATGTTCGCACAAATAAGCAAGATATAAAACACAAACTGAAGAAATAAAAAAAAAAAATAAAAGTGAAAGGAAGCAAGAAACCGAGTTGTAAAGAGAATTAAAGGAATGCACCAGTAAACTGGCAAAATAAAATGAAATCAAAAGGAAGCTGGGCTTTTCTATAAAGGCACAATGAAGCAGCAAGAAATAAACCACAAAAAAAAGAAAAAAAAATGCGGTCGAAGGACCCCTATTATTAACAAAGTTGCTTACGTTTTTTCTTCATCTTCGAATGTAATACAAGGTGAAATATGCTTCTTAAAATTTTTTGAACGTTTTAGTTTTTTACTTTTAACAGATGCAGTATTTTTTTGTCAGTCTGCTACAAAACGAAGAAAATTTTTCAATATCGCTGTTTTTTGCTGTGACATACTTTACTTTAGCAACATCTATCAACTGATAGTGTCCGTTTTCACAACTAACTAATATTTATTGGTAGGCGTCTCCGCTAACAGCAGCGGAGACACACACACATAATTGTTTGTCGACAGATACACCAACATATTCACAGCTCACACGCATTCGTGACGATTTCTACTAATTTGCACGACCAGCAAGCCGCGTTAAGAAACTTCGTTCCAAAAAGAATACAACACTTAAGAAAAAGATGCCAGTTTTGTTTAGGTTTTGTATATTTGGTTCTTTCTAGCAATGGCTGTTCTTTCTATCAATCCTATAGCAATTAATGAAAGAAAAATGAAGTATCATACGGGCTTTAATATTGTACATTACTTATTTTTATGAATTTTACAATTCAACAATTTTAGAGTCATTTAAATGTATAGTAATAACTTTTCTTTTGATTTATTTTTTGGTTTGTTGAAAAAATTTTTTTTTTTATTATTTTAAGTTAATAAAGAAGAAGAGCTCAGGTGATGGATTGGCTCTGCGTTGCATTTTAAAAAACGATATACAAGTAGTCATGGCCTGGCTTAGAAGCAAATTCGGCTGCTGACGAGTGATGTGGTGGTCGTGAATCAGCCGTAATACGTATCTTAGCCAGAAAGTGTTCAACTTAACTTTTCTCGTCTTCTTTAAAAAATGTTGATCACTACAATTTTACTACAAAAAAACAGCTCTCTCATTTCTAAGGAAGTAAAATCGAACTAAAAGCCCGGCAAAGTTATTAACAACTGTAAACCATAAAGTTCAACTATAAAGTTAATGTTAATGAGTAAACAGTAATGCTTAAATTTTAATATATGCCGATATTTTGTTCTCCTTCAGGTAGCTTCTTTGCCCATTAAAATGAAAATACTTACTGGCTGGCAGCTTCTGCAGCAGACGTTTTTTTTTAACCCAAAAAATACTTTTCCTTAAAATTTTAAAAGTCTTAAAATTAAACCACTTTTGTCCATGCTGGTGGTCTTTTTTGTATATTAAAATAAACCATCATTTTCGCCTACTTGCCTCGTTTTAATCTCCAAAGCTCTTTAAAACAACGTTTTTCATGAAATAACACTTATTTAATGGCTCCTTCACAAAATGTGCATGTTTATTACATGTATTTTTCATTTTTACTGAATGCTTAAACTCAAAACTCATAAAAAGAATATACAACAACAACAACAAAAAAAAAAATAGAAAATGTACAAGCTGTGTTCTCTTTTCATGAAGCAAGAACGAAAACAGGTCAGTTGTTTGATTATTTTTGAATAGACAGTAAAAAGTAAACAAATACATATAAATCTTTAAACATGCAGGGATGTATCCGTGTATATGCATACACCCAGCCGGAATTTGAGCTCACTCAGAGGTGGCTGCGATTCGAACTCATTGAGCCAATATACACGAGATTAGTTTTTGGTTCGCATAAGTTTTGTACCACCCAAAACTGACAGGAGTCATTCATCTGACATAACATTGTATAGATATACACAGTTTTATGTGCGTTACTGTTGTTCGTATTTATTTCAGCTTCAAAGTAAGCAAGCCCATTTGTACACCACGACAGAGGATCACAGACTACATTAGCTCTGTAAAAAGAGAAAAACCAAACCTATTTTTCTTTAAATGTGTATATGTAACAGATTATCCATTTCGTGGTTTCAAAAGTATAGAAATGGAGTTCGACATCTGTCAAATTGAGTTGTTAAACAATTTTTTTTGTCTTCTCCGTTGACAGTCCGAAATTGACGAAAATGGGCCCCTTAACTGTCACACAACGCATAAAAATTATTAAAACATACTACAAAAGTAATGATTCCGCCACAGCCTCATATCGTGCTTTAAGAGGAGATTATGGTTTACATAATCATCCAATTATGCAAGCAATTGGCAAAACTGTGAAGAAATTGAAAGAGTGTGGAGCGGTTGCAAATATTGTAAGGTTTGTGCATCATTGGTTCGCTTGTTCCGCTGAAAATATCGCTGTTGTAAGTGAAAGTGTTGCTCGTTATCGTTCTTAGGGGTTCTGAGAATTCTCAGGTAATTGAAGCGAGGCCATTACATCCAGAAAAAGTCACTGTTTGGTGCGCTCTTTGGCCCGAAGGTGTGATTGGGCCTTACTGCTTCGAAAACGACGATGGAACGACTGTCACCGTCAATTCGGAGCGTTATGGTCATATGATAACCGACTTTTTCACCTGCTATTGAAAAACACTACTGGGAGAATATGTGGTTTCAACAAGACGATGCCACATGATACACAACTCGAGCGAATATGGCTTTATTGCAAGAGACATTTCCTGGCCGCATAATTTCTCGTCGTGGCGATATCAACTGGTCACCCAAATCATGCAATTTGACATCATTAGGCATCTTTTGGGGGGCTGCGCAAAAGACCGTGTTTATGCAGATAAACCTTTAACTCTTGTGCACTTAAGAAGCAACATGAAAAAAAATATTTTACATGTGTTTTACTTACGTTTACTTTTGAAACCCCAAAATGGATAGCCTGTTATTAGTTTTGTTCTGCTAATGCAAGGTTAAGGCTGGTTGAAAAATTATGCCAACCAAAAACGGCTGCCTTCACCAGCATAATTAATCCCGTCATTCTGCATAGTAAAAGTGTTGTTTTAACATTGAAAGTCAGGACAAGTGAGTGCTTCTCACTCACCACTGCTCTTTCTCCTATCACGGAAACCTACTGACAAATACTATTGCCGCAACTCTACCTACTACTAATTTTTTTTCGTGTCATTAAACATACAATTATGGGGCTTGTTGTGCAAGTCACGTGCTTTGAAATCACGTGATTTCAAAGCTCAACATACGCACTAGTACAGTAAGATAAAATTGAGTGAAGTCTGTTATAATATTGGAAGTGACTTAACTTTGAAAAAATCATAAAACGTCTGAACAGGATTTTAAAGCAATTTAATTGTGAAAGTTATGTGATTTCAATTCATGTGGTTTTCAGAACAGACCTGTATCTCAGATCAGTGCAATATAATTTTTAAATGCTTGAAAAATTAGCCACAATGAATCTGATTGAAATTGAACTTAAATTCTAATTGCGCTCAGCCATTTCCAACAGGGTAGTTGTCAGTGTGGCTTTTCAGCAGTAACATGAACTGAAGTTTGAGTAAACCAGGGTACAACTGGCAGAAATTGTCACTCTGTACAATTGCAGAATATTAAAAGACAATTTATTTGTTCAACCAAAATCGTTAACATGTTATTTAAGCTGGGCGGTTTTCATTTCTGTTCATTTTAAAGAGAATTATAATTCATAATTTACCTGCTGCAAAAGTATAATTTAAAAATCTGCTAAAGATTGTCAATAATTTGATTAGCCAGGCATATTATAATAAACTGGGGCGAAAAATTTAATAAGTTTTAATATTCAAAAATTAACGTATTTACGTGCTTTATTATTCTGGGTCTAAAAATAGACCTAATATTGTCTGTCTTTCTTAGCCGCCATTTCATTGATGCTAATCAACTCAACAGTAGACCCAAAAAATACTAAAAGAATTTTTGAACCCAACAGCTTGTTCGAAAGTTCTCAGCAACAATATGAAAATTAGAAATGCTCAAACAAACCTTTAATACAGAAAACAAAAGTAAAAGTGTGCAAGACGAAAAAACTGTTTTATGTATTAAAGCTTTGTTTGAGTATACAATATCTTGGCGTTCTCGAAAACGGCTCCAACGGCTTTGATGAAAAGTTAATCAAACATGCTCTTAGATTTGGTGTTAAAAAGGTTTAAAAACGGGTAAAAGTAGGGTAAAACCGGTAAATCAATATCTTCGGACTTTATCAAGATAAAACGAAAATTCCAAAACCATCTGAAACTACGATAAAGATAAAAAGACTCGTACTTGGTACTTTTTTGAAATGTTGAATACTAACTGAGTAAACCGGGTAAAATTTAATTCAGGTGCTTTTTTGAAATTGACTCTCTTTCAAAAAATCTAAAATAGGTTTTTTATATTTTTTTTTTAAATTAGAACATTCAAAAAAGCTTAAAAAACTCCTAAAATCCTACTAAAAATAATCGGACAGGTGCTTAGTACTTTTTTGAAATTCTGAATTTTAAGGCGATAAAAGTTGTAAAACAGAAATTTAATACTTTTTTGAATTGCAAAGACGAATGGGAGCAAAGGAAAAGTAAAACAAGAAATTCACCCCTAAGAAAAAAATATCAAACGCATTATGCTATTGTTTTTACTTATTAAACACTTAGGAAGCAAAATGGAATGAAAGGGGCAAAACACGTAATTCTTTTTCCTCAAGCGTTATATAAGAACCAAAAAAAAAATCAAGAAAAAAGCCTAAATTTTTGAAATTCTAAATTGTAAGGGGCTAAAAGAGATAAAAGCAAAACTTCGGTAGTTTTTTGATTGCAGACATGGATGGGAGCAAGAGAAGAGTAAAACAAGAATTACACTCCCATTTTTTTTTGAATTTTTTTTTACTTTTTAAACATTTAGGGGGCCAAAAGGGATTAAAACGGGCAAAATTTTTAATTCTGTATCTCCCATCCTAATACAAGTGCTAAAAACGTTCAAAAAATACCCGAAAGCCCATTAAAAATAATCGGATAGGTGTCTCGTACTTGTTTGAAATTCTGAATTTTAAGTGGATAAAAGGGTTGAAAACAGAAACTCGGTACTTCTTTAAATTGCAAAGCCGGATGGGAGCAGGAAAAAAGTGAAACAAAAATTGGAGTCAAAAAAATTTGAATACACCATACAACTTTTTTACTTTTCAAACGTTAAGGGGGCAAAAAGGGCAAAAACTGGCAAAATTTTTAATACTGTATCTCCGGTTCTATGGCAAGTAGCACAAAAATTCTAAATGGACTTGACAACCTAGTACAAACCAATTGGGCAGGTGTCTGGTACTATATTAGAATTCTGAATTTTAGAAAGATCAAACTAAAAAACAGAATTTTGGGTTTAAGTCCCCGTACTTATTCGTAAACTGCTGATTTAGCAACACTCTTGGTATTGACTCTATTATTGTGGAACACTCTCTCTCTCCCCTGACATGCTGTATTATCCTACTCTGTACATTATACATCCAGTGCTCTCTAAGACTTGTAGTGTAATAAAATAGTCAGTGTGGAGGATCCAGAGCATGTGTCTTTCGTATGTCCACGATTCGATCAGGATCGAGCAAACTTGGAACAACATACAGGAAGTAGAGTAACCCAACAAAACCTAGTTTCATTGATGTTGGATTCCTCAAGCAACTGGAATTATATATGTAAATTTGTGATGTAGGTTCTCTTAGAACTTCCTATGCAAGATACAATTCGTAGGCAGTTTCAATAAAACAGTGTTTTGGTCTTATACTGTGAGGAAATACTTTTGCGGTGGTTCCACAGCGATAGTAGGCTAGCGAATGAAGGTGGTTTTAGTCGCTAAGAATCCGACATGCCCCAAAGGGACCTATGCAAGGTTTCCACCTTCAAACAAAAAAAAAAACATACATACATACACATATACATAAATGCTTTCCTATTTCCTATTATTTTACTGAACGTGACTTAAAGCCAAAAATTTTAAATAAATATGTATCTAACTTTCTGCAAAGATTCAACTGACTTTGAATATCCTTTGCAAACAAGAGCACAACAAGTTTCTAAATTAACTACACGTATTTATAATAAAAATATTTGAATACATTTCGAAGGCAAAAATTGACAATTTCAATCTCTGTAATTATGCCTACAAATGCTGTTGCTGTCTTGTTGTTTTGCATTGCAAATTTACTTTTGCTTGAGTTTCAAATATTTATGGATGTAACATGACGATGCAGAACAACAGATTGTTTTGCTGCTCTAACTCAAATTTAACAGTGTCATCTGAATTAGTAAAAACTTAAACATGTATGCAAAGATCACAATCACATTATCGTACATGTTGTGCATATGGATAAGTAAGTCCTTTAACATTCATAGATGATGCAACGTGGGACATGGGGGGAAAAAGCTTGAAGTATAAAAAGGTGATTCAATTTTATAGTAATAGAAGTTTTTACATTATTTAATTTGAAAATATTTTTTTCCATTTTATTTTCCTTTTTGTTGTTTTTTTTTCTATGTCAAATTCGCCTGGACTTACCAGACGAAACCATAAAAAGTAGAGTCACATTTGCAAAAACTGGTTGTTATCAACCAACTTATCTCAAAAACTAGTTAACAACTTGTTTATGATTTGTATGGATAAACAAGATACTCAAACTAGTTTATCACGATAAACAACTTATAACCTGTTTAAGGCGTAGATGTAAATGCACTATTAAGTATTTCCCTTATGTCTGTAACTGTAAGTTACTATAAGGTACAGTTCGTAGCTGTAAGTATAAAGTTAATTAATTTCTATTATTCGAACTTGCCACTCAGCATGGTTGTCGCTTTAGAAACATGAGCCCCTGAGTTCAAAGACGGGTGCTGACGAGAAAGTGTGGCGGCTTCGAAACAACTAGTTGTCCACCCTGCTAAATCTCTTTGATGTCTTCTTTGTCTAATTTAATTAATATCAATCACAAAGATAATATAGAAAGAACTTGAGCCTGATAAACTTAATACATAAATAATTGTAAGTATAATGTTAGAAAAATTATATCCAATGATAGTATAGATTCCTGCGGGAATATTTTTATTCGACTTATTCGATGAGAACTGAGTGGTCCTAATGTTGAGTATTTTCTGAGTACTCCTGGCGCTTTGGTCGGGTACACAAAATGCCCATAGAGAATTAAGTTGGAAGCTATAGTGATTTCAGATGAATAAACTCTAAACTTTGTTTGAATTATTTCTAGCTTATATACTAAAATTAATTCATATCAGCCATACAGGCTTGTCAGCGTAATTTCGTATTACTGACGACTCCTCACCAATTGGGCGCTTTAAAAGTAAAATAAGAATACAAAAACTTCTAAGGCTGTAGTTAACAATTTTATCGGGCTTTTTCGATCGATTCTTACTTCCTTGAAATCGAGAAAAAATTGTTGGTGGCAAAATTGGAGCGAATTAAATATCTTTAAAAATGTTATAATAAAATATGAAATTAATAATTTATTTGCTTTAAGAGGCAATTGAAATGTATTAATTCAGCTCCAAAAATTAACCTTTTCAAAAAATATTTGCTGTATTTTTCAGCTGTCTATATGCCGACGACATTTGGTTGGTGCTAATCAACTCATCAGTAGTCTTGAAAAATTCTTAAGGGTTTGTTTGAAACTCTTTTTCCGTAATTCCCATGAACAGAATGAGAATCAGAAATGTTCAAACAAAAATTCAAATCGTAGTAACCAATGGTGACTCGTTGTATAGAAAAGTAGAAGTGTTGCAAAACGAAAAAAGAAATGTTTGCTGTGTTAAAGGTTTGTTTGAACATTTCAGATTCTCATTCTGTTCATGGGAATTATGGAATAAGTAGTTAAGTTTCAAACAAACTTTTAAGAATTTTTCAAGTCTACTGATTGATTATCACCAACGAAATGTCGTCGGCATATAGACAGCTGAAAAATACAGCAAATATTTTTTGAAAAGTTTCATTTTTGGACCTGGGGCCAAATTCTGGCACTGGTCAATGAACGATTTCGTTATAGAATGCTGTGTGTTTGTTGCTTATTTTGTTTTTGCTCTACATAGTTTTTATTATCGAGTATATTCGATCACGAATGCCAGAATCTGGCCCCTGAATTAATGTTATAATAAAAAAATACAAAACTGCTTAGGTCTACTTATTTATGCAAATATAAAGAATGCTTATTTAATTGTTTTGAGTTCTGCGCCGAGTAAGTAAAAGAATATTTAAATTTTAGTTACAGTGACATGCAGAAGTATACATACACCACAATCCACTAGTTGTAATGCTTTTAAATTTTTGTATTTTTTTTTTTTTTTTGCTCGAATTGAACGGATTAGTGTGATAGACAGAAAGTCAAGGTTGAAGAGAATGTGAGTTAGGTGCTTTAATACTAATCGGATCTAAAATACCAATGAAGGAGTCGAATGTATGACCAACCTCTAAAAACACAAGGAAACAAAATTGAACTTTTTGAGTGTTGTTTGGAATTCTATAGCAATTTTTTACTAATTTGAGGTCGCTGATTTTAAATCTAAACTCCATTTTTCGCTATCAGCTCGACATTTTGAGATATACCGTTATGTCTAAAATTAAGGCGCTTCCAGTACAAATATTTAAATAACTTGAAAACGGTTCACCATATTCATTAAAAAAACTGAAATTCGTCAACAAAATTATCCCTAATCCGTGCCTACATTGCTTTTAATTTGAACGAGTAGTTTCAGAGATATCGTTGTAGTTTTCAAAAAAAAAAAAAAAATAACAATTTTATATAAAAAAAAATCTTATTTAAAAATTCATAAAAAAATGCAACTAAAGTCACAATTGCGATTTTTGTCAATTTTGTTATCTCAGTAAATCGTTGAGAAAATCAAAAGTTGTGCACCGATTTCAATGAAATAAAGCTCATTTGATTCAAAATATATTAAGCTAAATGGTTTTTAAAACAGCATTCCTTGAAACTTACATATACTACAATTCATTAAAATATCTTTGAGGTATACTTAGGATGTCCCACTGTGCAGTGACTTGTTTGTTGTATTTTCATCCAACGAAAAGCAATAGTAAGTTCTTATGTACGCAAGCTTGAACATTTGTAAAAATTTCAATAAATTAAATGAACAAACGTTGAAAATAAAAGAACAAAATGTCAAGCGTACAAAAGGGGAAAATTTTGATTAGAAAAGAAAGAAAGCACACAAACATACCTGAGAACTATGGAAATAGTTTGTTTTTTGAAATGCTCAGTTTAATTTCATATTTGTAATTAGTTCTTATGCTAAATAAACAATTTATCAGTACAAACGTTAGTTTGATGCAGCTGTAATATGCTATTTTGCTCGCAGTAAAAGTAAATTGTTTATTCAAGGTATTTTAGTGCAGCATATTTTCTAATATAAAATTGAAAGGAATGCTTTGTCTTGAAAAATTCCAAATATCATTTGAAATCTGATTTTGATTTAATAAAACATACAATTTGTTCATTTCTAAATCAATTTGAGGTAGTTGAATAGAGGTCATAGGTTTTCTAAACAAAAACCATGCATTTACAATGCAAAAACTTCCTAAAAACGTAAGATTTTAATATTTCAGCGAGATTATGGTGTAGCAAATGTCGTTGGATTAGATTGGTGGTAGCCCACATACCCTACTTGTATACCCTGTGAACTTAATCACAATAGCTTTGACTCATATACAAATTTCCTCAGTTTTCTTCAGCATATACCCTCACATGTGTGGTAAAGTGCTGCTACCTAGATAGTCGTATGGTATTTATAAGAAGGCGGGGTATTGGCATCAATAGTGCTCTAACGTCTCACTATTCCCACCCCATGTTGTATTGCCGCTACTGCTTTGCTGTTTAGGTTTGTTGGTAGTTTGGGCTTTCTTAGTCTTAATAGCCGCTTTTGCTGATTCCTTGTCTGGATCCTCCAGAGAATTCTCGCTGTGATAGAGTAACAATCAATCACGGTTTCATTAAGCTAAGTATACTCTGTATGCCCAACTCTTCAGCTTAGATGTAATAGCGTCGATAGTTTTGGTGCATTCCAACAGAACACTACCTAAACCGCTGGCTCTTAAGACAAGTGAATGAATTTGCATTTGCAGTTATTTCCGCCATCCCAAGGAATTTAATTTTTTTAGTATAAATATTGACAAAAGCAGCGCTTATAAAACAATTTAAGAAAAAAAAACATCAAATTAGTCTCAGTAGTTGACTGGATTGTAACAAACCAGGAATTGTGCACACACATTTTTTTTTCTCTTTTACACAAGGCTCTCTATCTGCCCTTTACTGGCTTGAAACTGAAAATTGGGGGCTCTGTCGTTTACAACAAACATGTGGACTTTCAAATTGCACATAATAGTTTAAAATATCTTTATTTTATATGAAATATGAACTTAATTGTTTATTTGCTTTAAGAGCCAATTGAAATGTATTAATTTTTTGAAAAGGTTCATTTTTGGACCTGAATTAATTTATTTTATATGTTTATTATATATAGAGTTTTTGAAACTTATTTTGTATTTTTGTTTTCACTTTTCATATGTCTTTTGTTTATTTCTTGCTTGATGAAACTTGTCCATACTATGCGATTCCAAAAAGCTATAGTGCCTATTTTAAAGCAATTTAGTAATTAGTTTTGAGTTTTTTGAAAAAATTGCTTAGTTAAACAAAATTCTGGATTTGGCATAGTCGATAAATATTAATATATGGCTACTGTAAAGTGATACCGGTTGTTGTATGCGAACGTTAGCTGGTGATATTGTGAAATCTAAATTAACTGATCATCAAATAACTTCAATTCCTTCGCTTAGGTTTTCTCCTCGCTTTGTGAAATAGACCAATAAGTTTCTTTTCCACCCTTACGCTAAACATGTGACACTAATGGCCAAATTTTGTATTGAAAATCAAGTGCCATTTAGAAATAATTTGGATCTTAGGGTAATATTTATTATTGCAGCAGTTGTTTGATTGCAACGTAAATGAACAACTCTGGACATTTATAGTTCATTTATGTCTTAAAGATTACTCATGTGTTTGTGGTTTTGTTTGTTGATATGTTTAAAATTAAACAAAGCACACATAAACATGCATGTGACTTTGCCTTACGTAACCTCCATAAAATAATCTGATAATATAGTACAAAACAAGATTATGACAAGAAATACTATTGTGATAAATTTTCTTTATTGCATGGAAATAAAAACATTATTTTTATTAATTTTATTATTTTCTTATATTAACTTTGATTTTTTTCTGTATTAATAATGATGTTGGTGTTATATTATAAATATCATAAATTGGGTTTTCACCATTACGCTTCCGTTGTTGGTAGCTTTGTAATACGTTTTCCTTTTATAGCTTTTATTTCGTTTATTTTGTTTCTTTTTTAGATTTTTCTGTCATCTCAGATGAGTGTTTTTACCCACATTGCTCACTGGGTTCGTTCTTTTCGTTCCTGCACTAATAATATATTTACTGAACGGCTTCGTATGAGTAAAGTTTGTAAAACATTAATTAGTTTCTTTAAAAATAATTGTTTTTTAATAAAAAAAAAAGCCAGCTGTATGAAAAGGATTTCATAAACTTTCGATTTGAAAAGATGCTGCCATATTTTTTGCGTAAGTAAATGCTAAAGTGTTCGAGTGTTAACGACTGAAACACTGTCACTGCATTTAAATTTAGCTTAAATTACATGAAAATTTATTAGTTTTACACTAATACAAATTCAAAACATGGCCAGAATTGCCCTATTAAATTTTTTGGTTCCCGTGGCGTATGCTTGTTATTTATTTATACTTGTTTATATAAGAAGCAAAAGCGTTCAAGCATAGTGGCGTATGAGTGATATTGAATATGTTGTAATAATTATTATTTATACTCCTGGCAACCTTCTCTCCATGAGTGTGTTTTGGCCCAAGTCACGCACGCTCACGATCAGCATAATTTTTCTCCCGCACTCACGCTCACGCATTTTAACCCACGATCAGCCACATTTGTATTGAAATAAAATGTAAACTGTGGTCGGAAGCGATAACAGCTTAAGTCTTAAGCCATAGGTTATAGAAAGCTGTGGATTTTATAAACACCAATATCTTTGAAAAATGAAAATCGCCAATTTGGAAGAGTTTTTTTTTTTTATATACTAGAGATTATAATATTAAAGAATTCATAAAAGAATAATATAACTATGTCTTCTAGACGTTTTGGCATATTGCAAATTTAATGACTTTTATTAAGGTTTATTTTAATTTAATATTTTATCTATAATTTTTGATCTTGATTATTAAAATTAATAAAACTATTTTTTAAAGCTTTAGGTCTTTTATTTTTCTTTATTAATTTTTCGATATTTCGCTACCAATTTGTTAGCATCGTCAGATTCGATATTTCGGTATTTTCTTCAGGAATGTTTTGATGTTTTTTACAAACAATTTTTTTAACAATTTCAAAAACAAAAACAATTTATACTGACAAATGTTTGTATATAATTTTCAAACATTTGTCGGTATAAATTGTTTTTGATTTTGAAATTGGAAAAAAAAAATTTTTTTTGAAAAAACATTAAAACATACCTGAAGAAGATATCGAAGTATCGAATTTAATAAACACTTATAAAAAAAACAAGTGACCTTAAGGCTCGAACAATTAAAACACTATGATTCATTTAATTGATTTTGTATTAAATATTTTAATTGTTATTATGAAAATTGAGATATGTGGGTTAGTACAAGAATTCAATACCTGAAGTCAATGACTATTGAGACAGAAACAGTGTTATACAATACCTTAAAATCCCACTGTAAATACCGCAGGAATGACAGACATTTTAAAAAGTATGCCTCAACATTTAGCAAAAAAAAAAAAAAAAATCATAAAAGAAAATTTTGAATAGTTCTGCTGGAATTATGGAAGCAACTCCTTAGCAATATGTTAATGAATTTTTGCGAGCTTTAATTTCCTGTTATTAGGGAGGTACATTAGGGCTGTAACAGCTGAGATCTGGTGGGTAAATTATACAACGATATATTTGAGTTTAATGACTGTAGAAGCAAAACATTGGCCTCTTCGAAGCAAAAACATCGATATATCACACTTTAAGATCCGACTGTAAATGCTGAAGGTATAAAGAAGAATGTATTTCCGTGACCCCTACGTTCGGCATAGAAAATATGGTACGGTGAAGTTTTCATTTTTTTTGTTTGCTTGTAAGACGATACGGTCTTATGTATATGCTTGAGCTTGAAGAAACGAACTTTAACAATTTTAATTCGTATATAAGGAATAGTTTTTGTGGGTCGCAGTAAAAAAAGTTCACAGTAGTGTTTGTATGCATTTCACGCTTATGAGAACTGAGCATCCCACCGATTAATTTTGGAGACAAAATCAGTTTGTACTATTTTTACTAACAAACTAAAGATTTAATTTTTTTTCGTTTGAACTTTATCCATCCCATGTGTTTTATAAGCGACTGCTTATATAACGAGGCGAAATTGTAACTATATAAAAAATATTGTTTTATTGGTTGCTTGGTAACAATTAAACAATTGAAGGATGAAAACGGGATTGTTTCAAAATCAAATTTAGCAAAAAGATTTTCAAGGTTTTTTTACGTTTTTTTGTACTTAAAAGTAGTTGTACGAATTTTTTTGCATTTTGCTAAGAACAACAAAAATGACAAAAATGACATGCAGTAGCATCAGTTAAGTGCAAAAAAAAAGGAAACGAAAAACGAAACTAAACATAGAAAGTAGAAACTACATGACACAATTTCACTTCACTTCGTTTCATTTGTATTCTTCTCTGCAGTTGTGTTCTTTTTGCGTCTGAGCACCACTTCAACAATGATAAATGATTGCTGTGAGTATTTAAAACGCGTATGTCTAGTGCCAGTTTAAATTCACTTGAAACAACGACAAATTTGTTGCCGTTCTCGCTAATTCAAATGCAATACAGTTGGTTGAGTAGGGGTGTGTATATTCTTTTTTTTTTCTAATGCTTTAAGTAACATATACATACGTATTTCAGACCTTTTCTAATGTTTGGCCAGTTCGAATGTTATAAAAATGTAGTAGCATGTTGTAAATGATTATTTGCTCTAGTTTCCAAAACAGTTGCTTGTTTTTGCCCAACAAGATTTATTATCATCATTATTTGTCATTTGGCATTAAGCACATGGAATTCTGTGGAAAGACTTGATGAAAGCGTAAAAACAATTATAAATGAAAATTGTATACACATGCACGTTTTCGAAGAATTTCTAGCCACAGTTGGAGGTTTTAGCTAAAAATATCACCCACTTTGTTAAGAGGCACCATTATCTGTGGCGTTTAATATAAGAGAATTTTTGTGTTCAACTTTTAGGGCACATTATTTTATAATGGTTCAACTTTTTTGTAATATAAAAAATTGCACGGTGATTGCAAAGCTTTTTTTAGATGGTGGTCGAACCATAAAGCACAATGATAATTTTGAGCCACACCTTATTTTGCATACTAATCAAATTTTTTTTATTTTTATTTTATTTGACTTTAATTACATAATACAATTAAAGTAACTAAAAGAAAAAAAGAAGAGCTGTTTGGTCTTTCAACTCCGGATGTAGCTTATATTAGATTTATTAATTTATTTTCTAACAGGAATTTATATACATATAAGATTAATGTGGATGTTGGATGTATTCTTCAATAATTCAGATGGCAAGTTAGATCCAAAGATTTTTTCTCTGGAATGCTTATACTTTGAGCATTCCTTTAATATGTGGCCAATGTTTAGTTGTGTGTTACAGTTTGGACATTGCGGGGCAGCTTAATTTTGAAAGAGATGTTGATGTGATAGTCTACTGTGGCCTATTCTAAATCTTGTTATTAAGTGAGTTTGATTTTTGGACAGGAATTCGGGTATACTAGTTTGATTTCAAGATGATTAGTGTTCTTATAGTAATGTTGATATTCATCCCATCTTAGTTTACAACATTTTTCCAAATGCGAGTGGATTGAGTTGATGATATCTCTTGGCTCCCAAGTGTAAAAGTTTACTAATGGTCTATTTCCTGCATCATTGGCAGTAATGTCAGCATATTCGTTTCCTGATATACCTACGTGCGATGGAACCCACATATTATTTTTGAGAGCATTTCGAATATTGTTAATTAAAGGGGAATTATAATTTGTGTTCCGTGTAGCACAAAAAGTGGAAAGGCTGTCAGTACAAATAATATATTTCAAATCATCCTTGCTTGCAACTTGGGTTGCAACGAATATTGCCAAAACTTCGGCTGTAAAGATAGAACAGTGGTTATCAATGTGACCACAAGTGACATCGCTATTATCAAATATTCTGCTTAATTTAATTTCATATTTCTTTGTTCACTAAAACACATCGTAACCAGCACGTCATCTAACGTTTTTTTTCAACTAATGCTTATTTCGTTTTATCCATCCGCTCAACGATATATGGTTGTGTATACGCTTGAACAACGCTGGGTTGAAAATCATGGTAATGTTGAAGAATGTACGGAGTTTGGAAGAAAAGAAGCACCGTCAGCTCCGTATGTTCGTTATCTTGTGCAAAAAGTGGAAGAAACTGGCATCCTCATCGATAAACCAAAGCGTGAAAAGCCAAAAACAGTGAGTACAGTGAGCTTCTGTGGCAGAAAGTGTAAGTGAAGCGCCATATTGATTACCATCGTTCTCAGCAATTGAACATTTCAGAGACATCACTTAGACGAACTTTGCATAAAGAATATGGTATGACGCCATACAAAGTTCAATTGATTTAGGAGTTGAACCCAACTAACCATCCAATACATTTTCGCTTCGCTAAGTCTGTCTGCGATCGACTTAGAGAAAAAAAGTTATTTGGCGGACCCAGCTGTGATTACTTTACTCCTAGATAAGCATAACATATTTTCATCTACACAAATACGTACAAACAGTAAAAGCACAAATCTACCGCCCACATATAAATTTGCTATTATTGGTGTTTGCTCTTGTAGAGGCCGGATTACTGCATATGCTGTTTCTAGCTCTTACAGCCCAAAAGTTGCAGCCAATTCAAATTTCGTGCGTTTCGGACACCCTCTTGTTTTTAATTATTTTTTTGTTTGTTTTCTGTATCTCATATTGTAGAGTTCAGGTAGTTACATATTCTGCATAAATTTCAGGTCGTTATCTCGCATGGTTCAACACGTTGCAGCTAATTTGCACCATCTCTTGTGGATAGAAGCATTCGTTAGTATTTTGGCTTTCAGTGTTTGTTGAGGTAGCGGCTGGGTACACACATGCTCAGTGAAAATTAGTGGACGGGCAGCGGCGTCTGAATAATAGGATTCAGTTTTCACTCCATAAACTATTAAAAAATCGAAGAAAACTGGAGTACTGGCTGGCTGTTTCATGTCAACCACTACTTTCATCAGTACAAAAATTTTCCAATTTTATACTTTTTTTTTTAATAAATATTTTATTACAGTTTTTGTAATATTGAAAACCATGACTTCAAAAAAGAGCAACAAGACTGCCGCCCATAGTCATATTTTTCCGTTAATTTATCGCTACTATGGATATTTACATTTATTTATTTAGCTGGCTGTAAATATATAAAAAGTCATGTCTAGTGTTGAGTAAAGTCACAAGTAAAAGAATTATTTGAGGTTTAGTGAAGATCTGGCGGTGACATTGAAACTTAAAAACGATATTTGACCTGCATCGATAATAAATTTTTGTAGTCAAAAATGAACTTGCTTTAAAAACTAATTGAAATGCTTTATTTTAGGTCGAAAAATATACCTTTTTAATGTTTTCTTTCTTTTTCGGTCGTCTATATGCGGCCGATATTTCGTATTATCTGCATTAATAGTTTTTCTGAACATTTCTGATTTTCATTCTGTTCATAGGAATTTCAGAATAAGTAATTGAGTTTCAATTATTCTTTGAAGCATTTTCGACTCTGCTGATGAGTTGCTTAGCAGCAACAAAATGTCGGCGGCATATAGGGGTCTGAACAAGACAGAAAACATAGATAAAGGCCATGCCAGATAAAACTTTGTTGCTTTGCGTGACGTATATAACTTTGAAAGAAAAGCGTAAAACAGTGTATGTCACAATAAAAACTTTGACAAGACCCGCGCATTGTTTGTTTATCAATAAAATACTAAAGTTGTATATTTTACTGAGTGGCATGGTTCTCGATTTAGAAACATGAGCCCCTGAGTTCAAAGACGGGTGCTGACGAGAAAGTGTGGCGGCTTTGAAACAACTAGTTGTCCACCCTGCTAAATGTCTTTGATGTTTTCTTTGTCTAATTTAATTAATATCAATCACAAAGATAATATAGAAAGAACTTGAGCCTAATAAACTTAATCCATGGGTATATATGGGTATTTCCATGAAATGGTCCACCGTTAGTTAAAAAATCAAAACGCTCGCCCAATTTTTGAAGCACAGAAAATTTAAAAAAAAACAATTGACATTTTATTATTTAAAAAAAAAATTTAACCTATAATAATTTTAAATGATGGTAAAAACTTCTGAAAATATATGTTAAATTACAAGAATATGCATGAAGGTAAAAAGTGTCACGTGCGTAATGTAACGTGCGTAATCAACAATTTTTTTTCTTAGCCAACCCATGCACACTTGTTTTTGAACAAATCATGATTATAAAGGTCCATTAATAACTTTTATAAAAACATTTTTTCCGAAATAAAAATCTTCTACAATTCGCCTACTTTTGCAATATTTCATGCTGCTTTAAAAGGCTCTTACGCTTTTTGTCACGTGCGTAAGTCAACTTTGATCGCATGGAACTTGGGTACCCAGTGCTAAATTTTCCAATATATATACTTTTTGGAAGGAACTCATCACATTAAATGTAACATTAAATGTAATGGCAAAATTCCAACCCATTTATATTTTTATAATATTCAAAACAATTAAACGTGTACAAATGTCACGTGCGTAACTATGGAAACACCCATATGTACTTTTATGTACTTATTTGTAGTTTTCTTTATTATATTTTTCCAATGAATTTATTCATTAAATTTATAAAATTTATTATTTATTTGGAATTTTTTTTTTTGATTTCTATTGACGGCGAAAAAAAAATAAAAGAAAATGAAAGCAGCTAATTGTCAAAGCGCGCAAAAAGATGAAAGATGCCCAACGTTTTGCTTTGCGTCTAATAAAATTTATGTGACAAGTGCCATATAAACATGTACATTTATCTTAAATGTCAAAGCGTGTATGTAACGTAATGCGACGCAAAAGTTTTATCTGATACGGCCTTAAGTGTGCGAGCCAGCCTCGTACTGGACTGAATTAATTTGTTTTGCTAGGTTCGTCATAGACCAAGCGAACTGAGGCTGTAGCATACTTACCTTTTGTATTCTTTTATTTAATTCACGATACAAAAGATGTGTCTCTTCTTGATTTTTGGTATTATATTTTTTCCATAATTTTTATTGAGTATCATTATTTTTTTTTTTTTTTTTTTGCTTTACCAGTAGTTCCTAAGGAAATCTTTTGTTGTTGGGGTTTTCTGTCTCAATCTTTGGTTTAGTTTTATTTTAATGGCTTTTATTTTCTTAAATTAAACTAATTTATAAAATTTAAATAATAAAAAAATCTCTTTAAACTTAAGTAAAGGACTGCTAAAAAAATTATCTAAAAAAATTTATATTAAATACAACACAACTGCTTTGGTTTTTACTATTTTTGGGTATTGTAAGAGTATTAAATTAAATTAGATTTTTTTTTATTAAAATAAAAAAAACTTAATCACATTTAGGAGACATTGACTTAACAACTGATTTGTTTTTGGTTTTTACCTTTTGTTTATCAAATATACACAATTTAGTTAATTATTTGTTTGTTAATGCTATTTGTTGCACACATTCTGCAAATAGAAGTTACGATTTCAGTTATTCTATTTATACACATTGCACTTCCATTCATTTTGAACTACAAGTATTTTTTTAAAGGAATTTTCTTAAATATTTAACTTACAAATAATCACCAACACAAATTATATTGACTACTTATTTATGATTAACAGTATAGTTTTTTTTTGGACTCTCTATTTAGTTAATTCTCATTGATCTGTAGGATTTTATGATTAATTTTGATAAGTTTTGGCATATTTTACAAATAATTGATACACTTTTCCAGAAACACTTGTGTGCACTGTACAGTTTCATTGAAGCATTTGAGTTTAAGCTTTTATCTTAAGAAATAATGTATTTTTTTTTATTTTTAGGAAAATTCGTTTTAGTAGGTTTTTTGTTGTTGTTTGAAACTGCAGTGGAAGGTACAAAAACATATTGGCTATAATTAATTTTTTCTTTAAGTCTAATTGATTTTTGCCTCTGTTAGGATTGCTTTTGTAATTTACTTAATTTTATTTAAAACACAAATTTTATTATTTCACATTTTCGATTTTATTGAGTCTTTCTATTTAAAAAATTCAACACCAGGTTTTAATGTTTATTGCTGTGAGATTTTATGCAGAAAATAAAATAGATGTGTATTACGCAATGGAAAATAAAGAAAGAACCTCGTATTTTTGGTGGAAGTGACTTCTCGAATGGAGGCCAATATCTGCTACCATCACTATAGTTTGAAGTAAAAATCAGTGCAAGCTCATCTTCTGGTCTGGTTTAGTTTACGTTTAAACTAGTGAATCGCGTACATTTATGAATACTTAAACAACATTTAAGCGAAGAAAATTCAACGTTTAAACTTCAGTAATTAAACAGAGTCATAAAAAATTGACATCTTTTGTTCGACATTTTTTGCAACGTTGCTGTATCTCTATTTCTTAAGACAATCAACAATATGTAACACTGCGGTCAAGTTTTCTCTATCAAAGTTTTTTTCACATACTGCTGCACGCAATTTCATAACAATTCGTTTTCAAGATGCCGTCAAGAAGAAAATTAAAAATTCTGCCAAAAATTAAAGCAAAACCTCCTCTTCTATATTCTACATTAAACCCAGAAACTAATTCAATTGATATCCTGTGGTAATGGAATAATTTAAATTAGTTCTAACTTTCCGCATGAGTAAAATTCCATATGCGTTCTGGTTTTTACAATTCTTTGTATTGTCTTGTGAAAAGTAGAGGTTCTCCTCAAAGACTAAATAAAAAGTCAAGGGCTTGGCTTTGTGTTTAAAATGTTGTATTAACATATTTAGCACGTCGAAATTAAAAGTATACAAGCAAACAACAAAAACACAAAAAATGAGTTGGATATTGCGAAATAAAGCAAAATGTTCAATAGTTGGGCGAGCTGAGAAATATCATCCAAAAGAGACAATAAAACTATTGAATTTTAGTCATTATTGATAAATTAAATAAGAAAAAAAAACTGAGTGAGCTTTGGTCAGTTCATTAGGGTGCTGAAGAAGAGCGTGGCGGCTCAGAAACATCTGAGTGACCCCCCTGCTAAAATTTATTTTACATTTATTGTTCAGTGTATTAATTCAGGTCCAAAAATAAACCTTACACATGCTTTCTGTCTTTTTCAGCTGCCTATATGCCGCCGACATTTCGTTGATGCTAATCAACTCATCAGTAGTCTCGAAAAAAGCATCAACGAAATGTCGGCGGCATATAAACGGCTGAAATGGACAGAATACATTTGTAAGGTATATTTTTTCACCTGAATTATTTTTTCACCTAAACATTTCAATTGGCTCACAAAGCAAATAAATAATTAAGTTCATATTTGTTTATTGTTTAATATTAATCAAAATGGCAACATTTTATTAAAACGAATTTAAAAAGCCTGTATAACGAATTTAAAAAATATGATATAAGTTCAACATTTATTTCAATCCAAAAGAGCATAAGTTCAATACGATACACAGAAAGAAAAAGTTTGTTCTAAATTCAAGTTTTTTCTACCTGATTCTAGTACAAATTGTACTCGAAAATTTAAGTACGCATAACACACAAGTGTACAAGGGATTATTAGCTTGTTAAGGCTTAAAGGGATTACGAAATTCTTGGGAGTATTTGTAATCAGCACTTGTGTGTGCCCTGCCAGCAAATTGGTAGTCGACTACAAATAAAATCGACTTATAGTTCATCCCTGTTGGACATTGAGAAGTCGACTACTAAAATAATTAACTTTACGTTAACTTTTATGGACTAGCTTCAAATTAGCTACAATTCAATCAAATTGTAATTCACTTTTTGTGTACTGGCTATAACCTGGCTGAAACGTAGTGCAGAGTTAACCCAAAATTCAAATAATAACATACACACATACACCGTAAATAACTCTTTAATTAAACTGCCTATTGTCGCATTCGTTTTAAATGTTGCGATGGCTGAGTGAGTATGTTGGCTGCTCACCAATCTTAGTGGCTTAGTGGTTCGATTCCCACCAGAGGAAACGAAAGTAGGATGAAATTTAATTTAATAAAATATAATATTACCACCGAAAAATGTAAAATCAGCCTTGATTTGTTCATTTTTTTCTGTGGGTACTGACTTTTAAGTAGCTAACTTTAAGTTAGTTGAAATGTAATGCACAGTCGGGCAATTGACTACCTCCCAAGGACATCGTAATGTTAAAATAGTCAGTCATCTCCATTAAAAATAATATAAGTGTCAACCACCACCAGCTGTAAAAAATTTAGCTTATAATTCATTACTAGTTAACTGAGTTGCCGGCAGGGTGCTTTTATAAGTATTGAATTTTTTTTCCTTTTTTTAATTTCTGCGATAGCTGAATTGATAGAGTGGCTGGACTGGCAGTATTTAGGTTTCAGCTTCAAATCGGCAAAAAGACAAAATAATTAATAAATTATTATTAAATCAAGGAAGCAGAGCGGAATATTTCAGGTATGAATTTGGTATTTAATAGGCTTTAGATACATTGAATCAAATGCATAATCAATCATCACACTCAAAAATCAATCTTTCCGTACTGAAATCAATCCCAAACACTGTCAAAGGTTGGTAAGTACCAACCAACAATGTAAGTAAGTTCTTACATCAAGAACGGTGTTCTTGTCTTTAAGCATGGATTTGAGCTGTATTTAACCCAAAATCGGGATTGAATATGTGTAAAATCAATCTGAAACTGGGATTGAATATCGCTGAAATAAAAACTTTAGCGCTTGAAAAATCGGTACTCTTAAAACAAGCGCAACGTACTTGATTTAAGGAAATCCAAACTTCTAACACCACTTGGGATTGATTTAATTACAAAGGGATTGTATTCTTTTTTCAGTGTATCAACAGCAGACTGTAGCAGTAAAGCCTAAAATTTGTTCGTCAGAAAAACTGGGCACACTCACACGGGATGAAGATTAATTTTTCATGAATCATTCATGTATACAAAAATGTTCATATATCCATTCTGTTCAGAAACGCTGACAAAAAGTCAGCATAATTATTTAAAAAAATACATTACAAGATGAAGTTAGATTATTATTGTTTTAGGTTTACAAATGGCGGTTAATAATGTTTTTTGTCTTTTTCAGCCGACATTTCGTTGATGCCAATCAACTCATCTGTCGATGATCGAAAAATTCTTAAAACAATATTGGAAATTCAATTCTTTATTCCAAAATTCCCATAAACAAAATGAGAATCAAACAAACAAATATGAAAACAAAAACATTTTTTCGTCTTGCAGCACTTTTACTTTTCTTAACAAGTTCTACACAGGGAGTTACTATTGGTTACTACGATTTGTATTTTTAAAAGTACCAAAAAGTAAAAGTTTTTTGAATTTTCAAAAACGAACATAATACATTTCAATTAACTCTTAAAGTAAATCAAAAACTAAGTTCATTTTTGAATGTTCGAAAAAATGAGTTGATCAGCATCAACGAATTGTCGGCGGCTTATAGACGGCCGGAAAAGCCAGAAAACATTAGTAAGGTCTCTTTTTTAGCTTCAAATAATAAAAATATGTTTTCTACAACGTCTACAGATGCAGTTGCTTTGCTGTGACAAATATTTAGCAGCCTATTTACTCATTAATTTAACTTTATAGTCGAACTTTATGACTCACAATTATTAATAATTTTATTAAGCTTGGGTTTCATTTTAGTTCCCCAGAATTAGGAGAGGTATTTTTTTGTGATAAAGTTGGAGTGATCAACTATTTTATAAAAGACAAAGAAAATTTACGTTGATGACTTATTGCCTGGGCTAGAATGCCTACGTTGTCAAAAAAAAAAAAACAGTATGCAATTGGTCATGGCCTAGATTCGAAGAAATCTGTGTACTGATATACGTCGTGGTGTGGACGTGAAACAGCCATGGTGTGCACCCCAGCCAATAAGTCTTCAGCCTTACTTTTCTTGTCTTCTTTAAAAATGTTGATCACTACAATTTTACTCCTACAAACAAACAAAAAAAAAAAAAATCCCAACTCTGAAGCAGTGAAATCACACTATTTGTAGATCATGAGATTTGGCTATAATCTTAAAATTAATATAATTGTTTTAAAACTAGCGCATAGTTTTGTTTTAATATCCCTAATACTATAATTTGTTCACTAAACAAGAACAACGATGTCAACAAATAAATAAAACACATTGAAATAAATTTGGTTCATAATTCTAACGAATTGTGCTGAAGGCTTAAGCAGCCATTGCCTAAAAATATCAGCTTTTACTTTTAATTATAAGGCCAATAGAATAATAAATAAATAAATAAAATTCTAACGAAAATATTTTATAATCCTTTTGCTCATTAATGGCATAAATTTTGACTCCCTGGTAATGAAAAATTCATAAAAATAACAAATACGTTACACTTATGCAGTGAAATAGTTTATTGGTCTAATTAAGCCCGACGTTCCCTGAAAAGTAATGAAAAAATTCTTTAATTTTTAACCGAAATATTTTTCAGTACAGATGTGGAATGATTAACGTGAGTACCTGCCACTAGGGCCCAACCTCACGGTGGTCAAACCACGTGGTGCAATCAGGTCGTTACACCACCGCCCCCGAGCAGCCGGAACAACTGCTCGGGTGGCAATTTATTTGCTACGTGACTTGGCCATAACAAAACCCCTTGCTCAGGAGTTGAGCTATCTAACCTCTGCTGCATTGCAATTCCCTAGACGGCAAGGGATACACGACCGCCGTGGTAGCCCGAAGTCCCGAAGAGCATCAGTCCTTGAACCAACGCTAATTTTCCCGCCAATCCAGTTCCTTACAAAGCAGCGTCTGTTGCATAGCAACAGCACTACGGGCCCATTTCGGCGACCGAACACAGACCCGAGGGTCTATGATCAGTATAGCTACCAACGTTCCATTCCATGCGAACTTATGGTATCAACCACAGCCAGTACGTTTCAGCCAAGGAAGGCTCCTCAATCTATGACCGGCGAGATGACTCCGAAGAGTCATCTCGGGGCTCCGGTCCCCGTACTGCCTAATTGCCCCTCGGTGAGGGGTTTCAGCAAGTCCCTCAGGAGACGCCGCCATCCCTCGGGACCTGCCTAAGATTTTTAGCCACCAAGCCAGTCGAGGTATCCTGCACCCCTTCTACCCCGTTGACACGACATCAAGCTGGTTACGATCAGCAAGATGCATATTGTGCCCCCGGGGGGAAGTTTTTTTTTTTGTTCAGTACAATAAGCTGAACAGAACAAACGAAGCGATGCTTCCATGTTGTAAGTAACGACAGCTAAAGTTGGAAGACACTTGTTGGTAATGCAGCCTTTAGACTAATGTACATGCGCATATATGCATAAATATGTACGTATGTATATGCCATAAAATCTAAAACAAAACCATTATCATCCAAAGCTGTCAATTTTTGAATGCCGCACAACATTTGTTCCAAATCACAACACAGCTTTCAAAACTTTTTAACTTCTTGTTTGTTTATTTAAGGACTTTTGTTTTGCGAATTTCGCCTGCAGTGACATTAAAAAGCTTTTAAAACTTTTCAGGAAACTATTAGGCATAATCCTTTAATACTGTTTTTTTGCCTCTCAAAAGTTGTCTCATTTTAAGTTGTCAATTTTATGCCCCCTCCCTCACACCCTGCTTCTTTTTGTAATAGGTGTCAAACTGTTTCTAGTTCTACTTGAAATTGTTTATTGGAAAAAATAAAATTTAATCAAACAAATACCAATTAGAAATCTTAAAAGTTTATTTCAACTATTTGCAAACAAATGTAATTTTTTTTATCTAATAAATTGATTTTCCATGCAAACATTGACAGAGTAACTTTAAAATAGAAAAGCTAAAAACAAAAATAAATAAGAAACGAAACGAAAGCTGCTGCTTTGTTGTGTCAGGGAGTAAATAAAATAAACAACAATATATTTAATATTGACATCAGTGTATGTCAAACATCAAAGAAATTTTAAATTTACTACGGAAAACTTTTGCCAATAAATCTTTTTTCAACAGCATTCAAGTATTCGAAAAAATACTTTTTTTCTGTTTAAGGAATAAGAGATAAATTCGTTTAAAATTTTTGCTCCAAATGAGGGGTGAACTTTAGTTGAAGATATTTTGGTGGCACATAGAAATAAATGTGGTGCAAAAAATTTAAAAGTATAAATGATGGAATAGAATAGGAACCTAGCAATGGTTTCTATACAATGCTGGAAGCTGGCTATGAAATGTGATTGCGAGCTAGTCGCTCATTCTCTCAACAAAGTTGGGCTTGCGTTCTGTAGACTTCTGTAAAAACAAGTTCATCTAGTGTTTTTTTGTGAAACAAGTAATACACAAAATTTCTTGATGCGTCTACGTCTGAAAGTGACTGATCGTGAGATGTTCTGTTTGTTTCTCGTGCTTAAAAATTCGTCATTGAAAAATTTTTGCTCGTGAGCGTACGTGATGTGAGGCCCAAAACTGGTATCGTGTGATCAAGCAATTACGAAAAATACGTCTCAAATAAGATGTTATAGAATACAGCAGATACAATAAGAATCGATAATTTCATAATTTATCTTATAAGAAATCATATACTAAGATCTATCACCTGTATTGAAAATAACATCATTATGACATCATACTACGCAAATGAAGAATATTTTACAAATACTCTGAAAGCTGGGCAGAGGCATTTCTGTATCTCGATAAAAATAAATTTATCCAAAATGAAAAAGCAAGCCCAATATTTTATCACAATTTTAGAAGGGCAAATATTAAAGCTGTAGATTGCAGTATAGAACAAACTAATTCAAGGTATGAAAAAAGTATTTCTAAAAATGATTTTCAAAGGCAAAATATCAACAAATTTTGGTGGCTAAGGCCGAGGACACGCAATGAGCGGCAGAGCGGCGAGTTTGAGCGGCAAGTGGCTTATTACTGAGCGTCGTTTCTGAGTTGTTAAAATGCCATTGTCAAGAGAGGTTTGTTCAATGTTTTTAAGCGTAAATCGTATTAATACAAATTTATTGCGTTTAAGAAAAAAAAAGAAGATTTGGTATTCATCCTATAAATCAAGAAAGGCGACATTACGGCGAATTTAACCATTTATATAAAAATCTACGCAAATTTCCAGACAGATTTTGGCAATACTGCCGTATGTCTGTGAAATCCTTTGATTTACTGTTGCAAAAAGTTAACACCAGATTGACAAAACAAAGAAAAGCAATTTCTGCAGAGCAAAGGCTTGTTTTAACTTTGGAATTAGTTTATTTTTTATTTATTTGCTTTGGATTGTGTACATGTATTATTTGCAGGTTTTTTTGCTACAGGACATTCCTTTCGAGATTTAGCGTTTGCTTCTTGAATGGGTAGAAGTACCGTCAGCAATATAATTTCAGATACATGCATTATCATATGGGAAGAATTTGTTCAGGAATTCCTTCCCTTACCCACAGAAGAGCACCTTAAAAAAGTGATTAGCGAATATTACAGGCGTTGGAGGTTTCCAAACTGTTTTGGTAGCATTGATTTATCGGTTATATTTTTATTTTTAAAATTTGGTAATCTATCTTGCCATAACAGCGTGCGGCTTTGTACAGATGAAATTATAAGCTCCGCATTCACTTTTGGCATGTTTATACTTTGCCGCTCAGAAATCAACTAGAAATTAGAACAAGTTCTATTCTTGAGCGGCGACGTTTAGCCGCTCATTGCGTGGCCACTTCAGTAGTATTCCATATGTTTTAATTTTTTGCCGCTCACCGCTCTGCCGCTCATTGCGTGACCACGGCCTAAGTCAATAAACACTGTTTTCTTGCTTTCACTCTTTTGTTTTTTCCTTTAATTTACCTTTTTTTTTAAATCAAAATATTAAAGTGATGTTCATTACAGAAAAATAAACATATTCTTCATTTAAAGTATAAAAGCGAAAAAATATATATATTATTGAAAACTTAATATTGTTCTCTATTCGACTTGAGAGCTCTGAAAAAGGACTGTGGGTATTTGTAAATACATATTAACTATTGTTTATTGCAGTTTTTGTTAAATTTTCTAATTTTGCATATTAATAAACGAAAAAAAACGGGTATCGTGTGTGAAAGAGCATGAGGAAAATATTTCTGATCGTGAGCGAGCGTGACGTGAACCAACTTTTTCTTTTTTGCCAAAATGAGCTCATAATAAAAATGATATATTTTTAAAAATAATTTCGCTAAAGTATACATTCGTAGTAAGTCCTATCGTGCCTTCTTTTTGTTCTGTACAGTCAATGTTTTGCAATACTGCAGAGGTTTCTTTAAATTTTGCTAGCTGAATAGTGTCGAAGGTATATACTAGAGAAAATATGTGTTCGAAGAGGAACATATTATTGTTGAAATATATGATTCAATATATTATGGATGTTCACTACCGAGCTATGTGGTAGCAAATATGTTATATGCTTGCCGTAATCATATCATGTGGTAGCCTTAACCATATTATATGACTTCAGCCATAGTATTGTTACACAAAACATAACATTGTTGCAGCAACCATAATTAAACATGTTTTTTCTTTACTTGAGGACAGAACCAGGTGGTGCGTAGGGCTGATTCCCTACGTCCTCTTTGGGCAGTAGCTTTTAGGACCCAAGTTAGCCGGCCCCATGACTGGCAGCTCATGAAACATAGTATGACAAACAGTTAATGAAAATTACAGAACACAGACCAATCCAAAGAGTTTACGATTGTGTTGTGATTCTATTTTTCTGTGAAATTGTGTTCTTATATTTGTGGAATTTTCGTTAACTGTTCATAAATAATGGAATGCAATGTAGAATATTTGAATATATTTTCATGAGTATTTTCAAATCTACTGATGAGTTGCTTGGTAAATGTTAGAAGCACATAGACATGATAAAAACTTAAATACAAACAACTAGTCCTAGAAGGAGAATATCAGAATGCAAAACTTATAAGTGGCGTTAAAAATTACACAAAAAAGCGGTTGCAACATATTGAAATAATTGCAAATGTATTTATGCACGTTTGTTATAATGGTTTGTTATAAGTATAAAATCTATTTAAGCCTTCGCTTGCCTGTAGTGGCTGCCTTTCGGAAAGCTTTTGAGAAAATTCCATTTAATTAAAATTTTTGAAACGGCAGAATTTGAAAGTAGAAAAAACAATTTGGGATTCACGATGCGTTTGCCTGCAATGTAATTTGTTTGTTAACATTTTTGTTCAACACAAATGCCAAACTAGCAAATTGATTTTTCACACAAATGTTTACATTCACTGCTGTGTATCTCCTTTTTTACTCGATGTTTAAATATTGCTTCAAATTTTGCCTTCTTTTATTTATTTTTTTTTTTTTTGGTTCACCAAAAGGCTGGCTGCTTCTTTCGAGCCATATTTTAAATGCCTGAAATGCTTGTTTCGCAACGAGAATTCTAAAGTAACAGAAATGCATATGAATGTATGTGCACATATGTATCTATGCAAACGTACTATGTGTTTTTTTTTTATCCATTTGTAAAGATTTTCTATCAAATTTTTATTTTCCAAATAAATATTTTATATTTTTTGTTTGCCTGAATGCATGTGTTCTACAATTTATTTGCAGGCAAATATTTTTTATGAACTTCCATTTGCATTCTATTCTCAATATGCAAAAGTATGAGTTTGTGATTATTTTTTTTTCTACATTTTCTGGGAGTTATTGTGCTTTTAGACAATTTTAAATATTAATAATTTTTTGTGAGTATTAAATGCACTTGATCATATGGATAAGGGAATGCAGATGTGCTTCTTTAAGAGCACATACTAAATTTGTCTTCAAATAAAATGTGAAAAAATGCACTTAAATAATGCGCTTTATAAAAGAAAAATTTGGTTTTTTGGGTTTCATCATTTGTAGATGAAGGCGTAAGCTCAATAAATGTAGAGAGAAATATTAATATATTTTCCTGATCGTGTCTACAGTTATAAAAGTTCTTTACAATAACTCTAGAAAAGAAACAGCTGGTTTGATTCCGCTGATTGCTATAAATTTTCCATTTAAGCACTTCTTTGCTTTGCTACACTTCTGGATTAAAAAAATTCCATTATCACAAAAAATGGTTATAATTATTGTTAATTTCCAAGTATTAAATTTTTAATGTGTAAATAAAAAAATAAAACCCATATTTCACTCCAAAAGTTAAAAAAAAAGCAAACAATCAACTTTGACCTAGAAATCCATAAAAAGTATTTGATCAATTTTAATGTAATTAAAACTCAGTCAAGCCGAACTAAATATCTATCCATTAAAAAAAAAATTACTTAAATATTTTGATCGGTTCAAAAGTTACGGAATTTTGGCCACCGAAAAACGATTTTCAGCCACTGTGCACCGGTGTTCATAAAAAATAAACCGTTGCTCAAATACATTTTAGAACATATTTTATATAAAAAATTTGTTGTAAAATGTGTTTCAACCATATTTTATTTTTTTTTTTTTTTGAATACCGGTGTAAGAGTGTTCGTTGTGCCACACACTTCTTGTCATAAAATAAAAGAAGAAAAAAATGTTAACTATTTTTCAACACTTTTCTTTCTTTTACAAAAAGTAAAGAAGTTTTGAAAAACAGTTAACAGTTTTTTCTCCTTTTATTACAAGAAGTGGGGCACAACAAATTCTTCTTCTGAACAAAACAAAAAAAAAAGTATTTATCAATACAATTTTACCACAATACAAATATTTTTCAATACTAAGGAAGCCAAAAATCGAACAAAATGCAGAAAGTAATTATTGTTAATTATTTTATCAAATTTGAGTTTGATTTTTTCACTTCCTTAAAATTAAGAAAGCTTTTCTTGTAATAGAATTGTAGTGGTTAACATTTTTAAAGAAGACAAGAAAAGTAATGTTGCAGACTTAATGACTGTGGGGTACATATGTACATGTTGATCACAACAGTTTTATTGCAAAAAAATCTTTATTAATTCTGAGGGTGTAAAATTCAACTGAAGCTGAAACACGGTGATGCGAAAGTTGAGAGAAAAAAACTATTCAGGGCGCTTCGAGCGTCAATTCTGTTTTGACGGAGTCCGATGGAGGACGAAAATATATTTTGTTTTTTTAGGTTACTCCGATAAAGGATTTTATAACGGTAAATGTAGTGAATAACGGGATTTGTTACATTTCTGAATTGAAGGAGTCATATCTTCGTTGTCTCCCAAATGATTTCTAGCAATAGTTTTTCTTTAAACGACTTAATGTTAAGCTTCAAAAGACGAATAGTTGTTGTAAATCGAGTAATGAAGTCATAGTGGTTGAAACTTTTGAAAAACAAATGTTAATAAATAAACGATTTATGCTTTGTTATATCGTTTTGGTACGTAGTTGATATTATAACTATTATATTGTATATTGTGTTTCGTCAACGAACAAAACGGCCGCATTTGGAGTGAAGCTAATCCTCCAATGTATGTCGAAACACCTTTCCATCAAAAAAAAAAAACTGACTGTTTGACGCGCTTTATGGGCTGGTAGAATCACTGGTCCGTACTTCTTCAAAAACGATGATGGACAGATCGTTAGAGTCAATGGTGATCGGTATAGAGCCATAATTACTACACTCAGAATATTTTTGCAGTAACTGACCGTAGTTTATTTTAGAAGTAATCAGTGCAGTTATTTTTAAACGACAAAACATTTCAAAAAGAATGAAATTTTAATTTTAACTGATTTGTACAGTTACTTAAAAAACTAAATACAGATAAATACGGACTTTCGCTGACAGTTAATAATGACAGTAGTAACTTACATTACACATACATGAAGGAGCCAAACTGTTAATATGTATATACATATTTATAATTTAGTTTCTACACACATTAGTAGCATACACATTCTTCACTTAAATTGATTGTTGTTGAATTTGTTCTGATTGTTGCGATGGCTGAGTGGATATGGCAGCTGCTTTCAAGTCGATATGCTTTCAGTTCGAATCTCAGCAGAGGCCTTGCAGTACAAACATTAAATTAGCGAATTGAAAAAGGAGATAATACAGATAGAAAACTATAAGTAAATAAAATGATCGCCTAAAAAAATTAAAAAAAAATTTTACAAGCTGATTACCCATGAATTATTTGACATTACCCATGAATATATTTCCAGAATAAAGGAAAAATCATTATTTTTACCGATTGGTCTCCGTAGATTTTTTAACATTTAAATTCAAATGAAATAATAAGTAAATTTAAATGAAAGGTAAGTAGGACGTTTTTTAAATGAAGTTTCGTTTATTTTAAAGAGTGTTTTCAAGTAATTTTTTTTTATTTTCTTTAAAGAGCAAACTTTTTTTAAAAGGATATATTTTTTTTGAAAAGCGTTAGTATTTATAAAAACTGCTTTAGGATTGTTCAAGCGTGCAATAATTGAAAATAATCATAGCTTGTCCAACAGCATGGAAACTTTTTGTGCTATCAACTGGAAAAAAAAATTATTTAAATTTAACGCCTCACAATTAATGGCACACAAATTATTTAAAAGACATTTATCCATATTTCAGTAGCTGTTGGCTATTGGGTGTTACCCACGGACTTGCAGCAGCTCCTTTTACTACCTTAAAAAAGTACACATTAAAAGTGCTCCAGAGCAATAACGTTGGCAAAACTTGTTTATGTTTCTCTGTTTTTCGTTATCAAATAATCAACATAAAAATTACATCTCCAACAAAATCGATCATAAAATCAAATATTTAGTAGTAATTTAAACATAAATTTTTAAATAACGAAACTGCTCTGCAACGAAAGCAGTGATTTTTATTTTTACGATGCAGACGTTTTGTGTGCAAATTAAGATTTTGTGTGTTTTGTTGGTTTTTGCTTTTTAGTTTTGCCAGAGGTTAAACAAACATCATGGCAACGACGAGATATTGAATTTGAAAACATGCAACGTTACCTCACGCTTAATGAAAGTTTGTATGCATGCTGTGATAAACAATTTTAAATGATGTTTCTTTTTTTTTTTTTTTTGTTTTTGCCCTCTTCTTCAGTTTTGGGAAAGTAAACTAATCAATTCTGTTGTTTTAAGGGTCGCATAAAAAAATATGGCTTTAAAAAATATTTAGTATGGTTAGTGATTTTAGGAGGTCTATAAAATGAAATATAAATCATGAGAGAAAATTGAGTGGAAAAAGTTTCAAAATGAATTTTTATTATTGCACATTAATAAGTAAAACGAACATCTGTGGTTGTATATTATGTAATTTTAAAGTCTGCTTAAAACTCGCACAAGCATCAGAGACCTGATTGATTAAAAGTCAAATGACATCATTTTTCTTTTTTCTTTTCTAGAATAGTGTTTTTCAGCACCAAGAAAATTAATGGCGCTAAGGCAGGATTCACATCATTTAGTCTTTTGCTACTAAATGCCTTCAACTCTTAGTAAATTCTAATTCTAATAATAATAACTAGGCCACATATCAATACAGTGCACTACCGATTATAAATGAACAGCCCCCATATGAATATTTTTTCTCTGCCATTGACTACCTCAAAAATATAAACAAATATGAAGTTCAAATATGAACTTAATTATTTATTTGCTTTAAGAGCCAATTGAAATGTATTAATTACAAAACCTTTTACTTTTTGATAATTTCAAAAATACAGATCGTAGTAACCAATGGTGACTCGTTGTATAGAAGGTTGCAAAGAAAAGTAGAAGTGTTGCAAAACGAAAAAAGAAATGTTTGCTGTGTCAAAGGTTTGTTTGAACATTTCTGATTCTCATTCTGTTCATGGGAATTATGGAATGAGTAGTTAAGTTTCAAACAAACTTTTAAGAATATTTCAAGTCTACTGATGAGTTGATTAGCACCATCGGCACATAGACAGCTGAAAAATACAAAAAACATTTTTTGAAAAGGCTAATTTTTGGACCTGAATTAATACATTTCAAATGTGAAGTTAATTTTTTATTTGCTTTAAGAGCCAATGGAAATGTATTAACTCAGATCCAAGTATGAAAAATACAGCAAATATTTTGAAAAGGTTCAGGTTTTGGAACTGAATTAATACCAAAATATAAACATTTATTTTTATATCCTTCACCAAAAAAAGTATGTATATATAGATTTGTCATAAAACAGCTGTTTTCGGGCACTGGTTATGAAGCCATCAGACAATTTATTGACCTACACAGAGAAAAAGGCACCTAATAAAGTAGAACAAAATCAATACGATATCTCTATGGTTTTTTTTCAAGAAGGATTCCTTATTATTTTAAATGGGAAAACCTTATTGAAAAAACAACAATTAATGAAATTAAAAAGATGATTTACGTGTGTTTATATAGCAAACTAATAAAACCAATAGGGAAAAATTAATAGGATAACCTAATAAAATCAATAAGATATCCTTATTGTATACAATTTACAAGAAAACCTAATAGAATCAATAAGTTCTTCTCTATAGATTTTTTTTTGTACCATGCAAATCGGAAACTGAGTAAAAACAAACGTGAGTAACAAGTTTTCTTCTTGGTTTTATGCGTTTTTCTTGTTGAGACAATTAATAAGATTTGCAACATGGAAATAATAAGAAATACCCATAGAAAAATCTTCTTTTCTCTCTGCTGGGATACCCCTCAGCCTAAAAACGTTTCAAAGAGAAAATCTTTTTGAATCTATTAGGAAGTTTTCGCTCTGTGTAAGTCTTGCCTGAATCGTTTTATAAATGTCCGCTCTGTTTGGGGATTGAAAATACACAAAATTGGCAAATGGACAAAAACACGTACTGCAATTTTTCACCACATTAATTATTTTATAAAAAAAAAATTAAAAGCAACCAAGCGGGATCGAACCAGAAACGTGATAAGCAGCTTACGCTACCATTCAGCCATCGCCGCTTGTTGGTGAGGGTGCTATTTTAGCTGCACATATGCAGTTTGATTTTAAAAATTTACCCTTTTTCTCTTATTGGTTTGATTTTTCACAAGCCATTGACAAGATACAAACGACAAGTCTCATGTGTGTTTGCTTTGTAAACAGTGATGCGAGTTTACTTTGCTCAAAAATACCATTTCTGGGAAAAAAATGGGCAAATTGAAAATTGCACGATTAAAAATATATTTGTATATATAGATTTGTATATATAAATTTGTATATATAGATGTGGCCTAGTTATTATTATTTGTTGTAGTAGCTTATGCTAACTGCTTTTGAAAAGACTTACTAGAAATAGATTGTTCTTTTTTTTTTATTTATAATAGCGGTTCTCACTCTTGATACTAATTTTACTACTCTGCTATATTCACTACGATTTTTACCACAAAGCTCGAGTGACTTCTTACCTCAAAGTCTGCATGTTCTTGCAAATATTCTAAAACTTGCTGAATTTCTTTATCTGTCCACCTTTTGTTGTGAATTTTGTCACGTTTTCTCTTCACCAGTGTATTTTTATTTGTTTTTTCTATATTTTTTATTTTCTCAACACAAAATTAAGTTTTGCCGGCAAAACGATTCACAGCACAGAATATCTGTGATTCCCAGTAATTTTTTTACAATATTTACTAAAGCTTTTTGTTTGATTTTTTAATCACAGCGTAGTAAATAAAAGTTCAGTACATTTTGTTGCTGCAGTGATGTAAAAACTAGTAATTTAATCAAAGCTGCTACTTTAACCAAATGTGCAACCGAGTTTACTATCAAGAGTGAGAACCGCCATTATTTTCTATTTTATCTAAAAAATGCATTCATAGTTTCCGATTTTTGCTAATGCTTGGCTAAAATACCATTACAATATACATAAATGCCTATTTTGCAAATAAACTAGAAAATATCAAAGTCCATATACAACATGATAAGACACATTTAAATAAAAAAGTTCTTAGTTACACTTTGGTAAAGAATATATAAGATTCGTCACAGCTGAATATTGCCTTCTTACTTGTTTTTATTTTGAAACATATGTTACCTGATATGTATAAAAGTTAAGAGAAACCATTGAGAGTTGATCAAGAAGATTAAATACAGACAGTCAGTAATGAAGAGCTCAGATAGTGGTTTGCCTATTCACTGCTGCTGAAAAAGAGTATGCAAGAGTAATGACCTGATTTTGAAACAATTGGGGTGCTGGTGAGTGTCCTGGTGGACTTACAACAGCTGCGGTATGTGCACGCCAATCAGTAAATCTTCAACTTTACTTTTGGCTTTACTTTACTTTTGGCTTTTTTAAAGCGTGTGATCACTGCCATTTCAACACAAAAAAATCTTGCTCATTTCTGAAGAAGTAAAATCGAACTAAAGCCCTTTAAAAGTAATTAACAAATTAATTAATTTTTTTTTATGAATGAACTATTTCTTATATAATTATTTTATATTACCTTTATTCGACTCAAGTTCTTTCCATATTAATTTTGGGATTGATATTAATTAAACAAGACAGAGAAAACATCGCAGACATTTAGCATTGTGGATAATGCCATACTTTTCTTTAGACAGAAAATATGCAACATGAACCTTTGAGTTTAAGGATGGGTGCTGAAGAGAAGTGTGGCGGCTTCGTAACAGCTAGTTGTGTACTTTGCTAAATGTCTTTGATGTTTTCTTTGTCTTATTGAATTAATATCAATTACAAAGATAACATAAAATTAACTTGAGCTCGATAGAAGTAATGCAAAATAAGTGATTAACAAAAAAAAAGCAGATTAAATTATGAAGAATCTCTATTCTTAGAAGAAGACACGTGAGGTTGAATAAACTCTATTGGAATAATACAGCTTTATTTGAAAGAGGATTAAACAAATGCTTTATCTAAAACACATCCACAAGAACTTACACTGAAAACTTGTTATTAATTTTTGCTTAGGAAGGCATTAATGTTCCACTGTCTGTCTGTAGACAGGCTGCTAAGCAAAACGATTACAGCATAAATAGTTCCAGCAGGTAGATATTATTATTTTGCATATAAAAAATCAGCTTCCAAAGATATAAACCGTCCAAAAAAAAATATTAGTCAGCAACCTGAAGTATATTTTTACGGAATACCGACCTAGTCTGGAATAAACGATACTAGTGCCCATTTAGTACTAATGTTACCAGTGATTTTCATAGCACAACCAATATCAATGCTATCCTTAGATTGGTTTAAGTAAAACTGGTGATTTTTTCACTAGTAAAATTTTAGTTTTGTACTGGTTCCATCTCCTGCAATAGAAAGTTGGAAGTTGCTCTTATGTTTGCAAATGGTGGCCATTGTAATTTTTTTTACATTTGTAAACTAGAGAGCTGTAGACTACAAGTGAACAAGCCGTGGAACGATACACATCCCAAGAACGCGGAAGACTTGTGGCTCTGACGAAGTGTACGATTTTTCGACGAAAATCATTATGAGCGATGAGGCTCATTTCCAACTCAGCGGGTACGTGAAGAAGCAAAACTATAGCTTCTGGGTTACCAAAAAACCAAGAATTATATACGAAGAGCCATAACAACCGCTCAAAATGACTGCATGGTGCGCTGTTCATACTATAGGAGTCATCGAGCAATTACTTTACGAGGATGCCGTTGGTCAAACGACAACGCTCTATGAGGCCATGTTAGTCGAGGTTTTTCTGCCACAATTAAACGAAATAGGTCTGAAGGACCTGTGGCGCCAACAGGATTTCGTAACGGCACACACTGCACGAGTCACAACCCATATTTTGAAATCCAAACAATATCGGATAACTTCTTCGTTTTGGCCCACCTGTTACTTTGAAGAGCTTTCATAATTTTCAGTTAGAAAAATTTTTATTGTAATGCCAACCACACGAATGATGAGCGCCTTGAAAGCAACACAACAAAACTCAAAAAGCAAGTCTTCACTTTTCGATATTTTCTTATAGTGCCTTGACCCCATTAGTTCCAAGAATCTTTCTTTCAAGAGACTTTCCCCCAAGCAGTTATTAATCAAATAATCTTTTTGAGGCGGAACTTGAGTTTAATGAATATAAATCATTTAATATTCATAATCAAAATTCCTCAAAGAAGGAAACGAGAGCTGTTTGAAAAAAAAAACAATAAGTTAAAGTTATAAAAAAAACCAAAACAGAAAACGAATATTAAGAGCAGAGGAGCCGGCCAGCAGCTGCCTGCATAAAACTTTGTCTCTTCATAATGTACAAAGTTTTATAGAAACAATTCTAAGAACGCAAAAAAACGAACAACTATAATGGGGAAGCAGCACAAAAAGTGAAATAAATCAAAGAAAACAATCAACAAAGCAACTGAACAAGTATTTAGTTCTCATGCCAGGACCAGCCTGTGAAAATAGCAAGAACTGTTTCTACGTTTGTCAGGTGCTAAAAAAATATTCGTAATCACAAATGACAAGAAAAAAATATAGAAATTATTTTGCCTTCTAGAAATTTTACCACAAATTGTAGTTAAATAAAGAAAAAATTGACAAATTAAAGAAATAAAAGTGAAGTAATAAAAACTTGTGGATTAGTGTGGATGCGAATTACTACATTCTCATGCCAGGACCAGCCTGTGAAAATAGCAAGAACTGTTTCTACGTTTGTCAGGTGCTAAAAAAATATTCGTAATCACAAATGACAAGAAAAAAATATAGAAATTATTTTGCCTTCTAGAAATTTTACCACAAATTGTAGTTAAATAAAAGAAAAAATTGACAAATTAAAGAAATAAAAGTGAAGTAATAAAAACTTGTGGATTAGTGTGGATGCGAATTACTACATTAGGATTATACAAATTGAAGCCAAAAAATGTGCAAGTATTTTTATTGGTCGTTATTTTCAATTTAGCTTAACGTTTAACACGGCTGAAATTGCGTAGAAACTACTGAACTCGTCAGTAGACTCGAAAATATTTAAGTCAGTTCTTGAAGCTCCCTTCATAGTATTTTCTTTTATTTCCATGAACACAATGAGAATCGCAAATCTTCAAACAAGTCCTCTCCAAGGTAATTACTCAAAAGGTGGCAATCAAAGTCTACTAATATGGAGTCTGTCTTATTGATTTTTGATTTCTTTACTACAGGATCCGCCATCTAATGTTTTTTTTTTCAACTAGTGCTTATTTCGTGAATGATAACACTTAGCTCATGTCTGATTTGACAAAATGTCAGTTTTATCCTTCCGCTAAACGAAAATGGTTGTATTTGCGATCGACTTACAGAAGATGTCGATTTTACAAAAACAAATCATCATTTCAGATGAAGCTCATTTTGATCTTGGCGGGTGTGCGAACAAACAAAATTGTCGCATTTGGGGCACAGAAAATCCGCACGCACCCAAAATGAGTCATTGTTTTGGTCCAGAGGCATAATCGGGCCATTTTTCTTCGAAATAGAGCAATGAGTGGCCGTTACAGTCAATGGCGATCGTTATCGGGCCATGGTGAACGAATTTTTGTTCATAAAAATTGAAGAGGAGGATATTGGCAACATTTGGTTTCAACACCACGGCACTATGGGCCACACAGCCGAAGCTAATCTCGATGTCTTGCGCCGTTTAAAAAAAAGGTTATTTGGCGGACCCTTTAGTTTTCCATCATAATATCAAACGATGTTTTTTGAGGATAGGAAAAAATTATTTGATATTTTTCCTTCGTTTAAATATTTGTATTCTCGAATTTTTTTGTATTTCTTATTTTTATTTATTTATTTATTTATGCTCATGTAATACAAACAAAAACATTAACCTCAGTTAATACTGCAAATTCAAAGTAATAGAACAATAGCTGTTTGTTTTAGTATTTAATTGAAATTGCGGTTTGCGCTATGAATTTTTACAAAAAAAGAAAACTTTTAATATTTATTAATTTCAAAAAGTTACAATAGAAAGTCTAAAAATTATGATTTGCTGTTCGTTTAGCAAATGAGTTCCCTACCTGCTGCGTTGATTAATAAGAATATAAATTTATTAATATTAGCACACAAAGTAACTTTCAGCATAAAGTGCAAATTAAATAAAATCAATTTATTTCATTGCTATTGTCCTGAAAATGCGTAATCGCTTTGAGACAAAAAACATTAATTGAGTGTGAAAAAATACATAAATGGTAGTGGCCAGGTAGTTCCAACATCGAGCAACTCGATTAAGAAACAGTTTTTCGAACATAGAGCAATAGATTCTCGGTATTATAATTTGTGGGTTTCTGCGAGAGCGTTTCAAGGTAATAAATTTGAAGAGGGAGTGGGAAATGCTGATTTTTAATGATAATACAACGAGTTTCGATAAGTTTGGCAAAAGAACAGTTTAAGAATCTTGTTACATAGTTAGTAATATGAACAGGCCTTTTTAGGTTACACACAAAATCCACTATCGCATTGAATATTCTGTAAAGTCCAGAAAAGATGCTCGATGTTGTAGCAGCGAAAATTTCAATACCATAAATAGTCTGGGGTACTAAAAGGAAAAAAATCTAATTAATGTCCACATGGATAGATAAGTACATATTTTTGGAAGATAAATACTGTTTTTCGTTTTTGTGCAATATGACTAGATACATGCATTCACATGATAACCGCACTTAATGTGCAGAATTTTAGAGTCTATAATTCCATTGCCTTTTTGTTTTTTATTATTTAAATTCATATTTTCATCTACTTTTATATGTTTCGCGACTTGTAAGCCCAAGTGTCGCAATCTGGCAACACACAGCCTTATTGTAATATTGTTTTATATTACAAACGAAAATAATGTTCGATGACTTATATTAAAACAATCAAATAAAGATAATAGTCATATACCATGATAACTACCGTATAATACCTAACAATAATTCAATAACAACAGAACCATAAAACGTGTTCAATTCAACTAAATAAACAGAACTATTAAACACATATGTAAACACTCCTAAATAGTACGTCAGTATAATAAACTGTGGCTTATAAATAAACAATATTATTTTAATCTCAAATTAATCACAATTTATTATGCGTTTATTTTGCTTAAGCAGCGAACAAAATTCAAGCCACTCCGTTGAAGGAGGAACTTTTATTGCTGTTAGAGTGTGTGTATTTCGTTTCAAGTGTAGTATATAAATTATTTTGCAGCATGCTTTAAGGCGTGCACAATTAAGATTTGGGCCAAACAGAGTATGTAGTTTATAAGTGAAAAGAAAGAATATGATGTTCTCCCCCAGGGACCATCCCTTTACGAATTAACAATGCCACCAGACAACAACAGAGAAAAGAAAGAAGAATGAATTTGTGCTTCAGGAAAAGTGTTTTTCTGTTAAGTCTCTAATCCACTTAGGAATATTATAGCGGCGAAAATTTATGTTCCCTAGCAAGCATGTGATATTTTATTTTCCTGCCTCTCTGCCTGCTATAAAACCCAAATAATTTAAAGGCACATTTTCTTAAGCGCAATGTTTTTATCTCTTTTATGTTGTTATACATATGTATATCTACACAAATATTTAAATGATAACTTTTTTTAAGACACGTGTAAATTTTGAAATAGCTTTCTTGGCAAAAAATTCAAAAAAAAGTTGGAAAAGTAAGCACTTAATATTTCTTTTGAGATATCAATATACTTGAGCAAGTGTATTCAATGTGCATTAAGAGTAGGACAAAAAGGTATTAAATAACAATAAAAACCACACAAAAGATTATTTGTAGACTTGGGACTCGCCACATGCAAGTATTTGCTACAAACAAAATAAGTACTTTTAAAACAAACAATTACATATCTAATTCATTACGACCAGTCGGCAAAATCTTCCGATTTTGTAACCGAACTCCTGACTAACTCGTAATGAAAATCTTGTGAGGCGATTTATATGATTTAGTGAGGATACGTAGTTGCGAAATCGCTCAGAAATGTAGGAAAGATTTAGCTAAAAACAGCTTAACGATCGCATTTAGATTTTTCCTAACGATTTTGTTAAGAAGACTCTTAAGATGCAGTGTACATTAGTTCATTATTACAAAAACATTATTCCGCAGGAATAATGTTTTTGTGTGTTTTTTGTTTTTATGTTATAAAATCCCAGCAAGCAATTGGACGGTTGTTGATAATAATATAAATTCAGGTCCAAAAATGAACCTTTTCAAAATGTTTTCTGTCCTTTTCGGCTGTCTATATGCCGATGACTTTTCTTTGGGGCTAATCAACTCATCAGTGGACTTGAAAAACTCTTAAAAGTTTGTTTGAAACTTAACTACTTATTCCATAATTCCCATAAACAAAATGAGAATCAGAAATGCTTAAGAGTTGCAAAACGAAAAGAAGTGTTTGCTGTGTTAAAGGTTTGTTTGAACATTTCTGATTCTCATTTCGTTCATGGGAATTATGGAATAAGTATTAAGTACATCACTAGCTGTACATGGAACATGTTTAAAACTTAGTTTTCAAAACTTTTCATTCATGTTTTCTACTTTTTTCATAAAAATTACAACAAAACCAAAATTTTTTTCATCGTTTATGTTTGTTTTTCTGTACACTAGTTGGTCTCATACACTCATGTTGCTACGATTTCCTGTACTGCTCACTTCTGACTGGCCCCCAAACAAATGATATGGCCACTTAACAAAAGTCACTTTGGGGATATCTGTTTAGGCTGTGTTTTTTACTAACTGTTCTCGACTGGCAGCCAACAGCATCGTATACTTATTAAACTTTTTGCACCAAATTATATATCACTCATACGCTACCACAGACTGAACTTCACTACACTGAAAGTATGCAATATATTTAATAATATTAAACTGACTGTTTGATGTGTTAAATGTACACGACGTATACGTAATAAATCATGAATCCCACCCATAGTTGCCATTTAAGCATTTTAGTTGCTAGATTTGAAATTCGCCTGCATAAAAGCCTTTGTACAAACTATTCTTAATTCTGCTTTAGCATATCCTGTAGCAAAAAATTAAAATTTTGTTTTTAATACATTTATATTAAATTATAAAATTATAAAATTTTGTTTTTGTTTAGTATTGACGATGTGTGTGAGGAAAAATAGAGGTCGCAACATAAAGAACTGAAACTTGCACACACACACACACACACATTTTTTTTGCTTAAATGAAAGGCTTTATAACTGGAACTGGATTTCCGGTTTCTAACCGGAAATCTATATTTTATAGCAAGCAAAATATAGACTTCCGTTTGACCATTCCGATTAGCAAAACTCAGGTATGAAAGTCACATTTTAGTTTGAAGACAAAATTTCAAACTATTAACAACAAAAGCGTGTGCATTAAAAACTTTTGAGTAGTGGTAACCAAAATTGAATGATCTGCCTATAATTTTAAAATTAATTAAAATAATATAAAACTATTGATTGGTTTTCATTTAGTGAAGAACTAAATATAATTTTAAAGCCTTCATAGCTTAGCGGTATTTATGAAAATAGGTTGCTCATCGGTGCACCTTGTAAGTTATGTGCGTATTACTAACAGCTTAACATATTTAGTGTACCAACCAGTATCCCTATAAATGAAGTCTTACATTTCCAGGCAAGAAATTAATGTCAAATATCACATAAATTTGTATTTTTATAGTGAAGTTTGGAAAATTACACATTATGTGAAAAATACTAAAAAAAAGTTAATAAACAAAATTTTGCCCAAACGCGAGTTTTTATATACCAATGTGAAGCCTGATAATTAGCCAAAAAGTCGGACTTAAATTTTTTCTAGCTTTGGGTGTTTTTTTTTTAAACCCTATCGATATACATATGTTTCTTTCATTAAACTTTAAGTTTGTTATTCCCTTAACTTTCAATTGCACAATATTTCAGCTCTCACAGCGTTGACCACCAACATGCAAAATGTGCACTTAAACTCATTTGCATCTTAAAAAATAATTATATTAATTTACTATTTATTTAATGTACTTTCATCTTCTTTTAAAATAAAATAAACATATTTACCTGGTGTAATATATTGAAAAGAAAAATACAAAATTATAATTAATTTTTAATTAAAAATCATTAACATAATGGAGTAAAAAAAGTGCTACTGAAACAGAACAGTGCGCTTTGAACAATAAAAAACAATATAGTATTGCCATTATTATTTTTTATTCAATATTGTTTTTTTCTTTCTTACGACTTTATTGTATCTTTAATGCGACAGCATACATAATGGAGTTTTATTGCTGCAAATAAAAAATATACTTTAGAAGGGTAGTAAAACGAAATAAATTGGAAAAGTATTTAATTCGTTAAAAATTAAACAGAATTTATGCGGTGCATTAAATAAATGAATAAATAAACGAATATCGAGGGGATGGTTGAAATGTTTTGGCGAAGTCTTTGAATTGCTTGCAATTAAACAAAAAATTCTTTTCAGAGAAAGCAAAACAGAAAAGTTTGCAAATGAAAGATTGTCCGTATTGAATAGAAAAAATAGCGATTACAACATTGTGCTGCCACCTTTTCACACTGGTTTAGTGGAAAAGTCCGAAAATTTCATCACTCGCAAAACAACCTGCTTAACTTTTGTGAGCCTCCACTGTAGCAATATTAAAAGATACCGCATTAAATTAGTAAAATTGTTACTACCATATTAAAAAAAATTACTTTAAAATTTAAAATAAAAATATTGAAACCTTGTCCCACTTACATACATATGTTTAGAGTAAAACGGTTATTGGCACATTTCTTTAGTGAGCATGCACCATTATGCAAAATATTAATCGTAGGTTAGGTTAGGTTAGGTTGAATGGAGGGGTTCTTCTGCCCATGTCTTACGACATACAACTAAGCCAATATAGGCTTGTTGTGTGCTCCGTGGGTTAAACAGTGAACCAGTTTGACTCATAGGTCTATAGGAACTCCGTGTCATTCACAAAGTTCCTTAGTTTCCTCCAGCATACGCCCCGTAATTTGGTTATGTCTGGTAAGGTGTCTCTCCCAAAATGTCGGGATCGTATTTGTGAGAAAGCGGGGCACTGACATAAATAGTGCTCCAATGTTTCGCTTTCCTCCCCACAATCTTTACATTCATCTCCTCCCGCTATTCCTATGCGGCTATGATGTGAAAGTAGTTTAGAGTGGCCTGTCAGAACTCCCATTAATCTACTTAATTCGGGCTTGCTAAGTCTTAGCAATACCCCCGTTTTTTCCTCATCTGGATCCCCCTATAGGATTTTTGTATTGCTTCCCACAGTTTCGTTATTCCAGAGAGTTAAATGAGCTCTATGAGCCTAGTTCTTTAGCTCAGATTTAACAGATTAATATTAATCGTAAGTTGAAACTTTTTTTTTAGTAATTGAAAACAATTGAGTAGCACATTTAGTTTATTGAAGCCTTTTCCTTTAATAAAAGCTGCTGCCTAAAAATAAATTTAAATTTTTCTTTCGCTGTACCAGCCGCAAATCACGTTGCATATTAAATACAATGTATCAAGTAAAAAATTACTTGCTTCGAATATTTAATGAACAGTTTGTTTTGAAATTTGTTTTGAAACTGCACAAACTGTTAAGCCCTGTTGTCACTTTACACTTCAGAAACTGTATCATGATGCAGTAACCATTTCAAATTATTCAAGCAAAAAATATGAAAGCAATAACTTTTATTCAAATCGAAAAAGAAAGAAACAAACACTTCATTTCAAATTATTTTGTTATTGCAAATTTTGTTTTGCTTAAAACAAAGTTAAAGCAAAAATTTCCCCATGGAATTTGAAACAAAAGCCAAACCAACAGAAATAAAAACAAGTAAGAGTGCTATATTCGGCTGGGCCGAATCTTAAATACCCTTCACAATGGTACATAAATTCTGATTGATTTTTGGTGCGAAAAGTTGTTTTATTTGGCTTTTAAATGGGCCGATTTTTTCTGAATTTCAATATCAGATCCACTACCGGGATTTAACACAGGCTGCAAAACTTTTATTTAAATAATTCCTAATATGCTCAAGTTCAACCACTGGGTGACACCAATTCTTTTTAATATCAATGAAATAAAGAAAAGCAAAATGTATTTCTTAATTATTTATCAGTTAACTTTATAGTAAAATTTATTTAACAAAAAATTGCATATAATTGCATTATTTTTGAATTATAATGCTAAACATTGCCATTAAGTGTGATTTTCTTTTCAATTTACTTACGTATGTGGGTACATGCATACGTATGTATGTATGTATCTATAATAGAAAACTCTAAAATAAATTCTTTATTATTGAATATTTTCAGTGTGTTCCATAAAACAATGATTATATACATACATATATACATACATACATATTTACATTGCTTGCTTTTACAAAATTATTTTTTTCTTGTGCACGTTGTTGATGATCTATTGCGTATCATCATACACATGTATGTGTGTATGTACATATGTAAGTACGTAGGGAAACCCAAAATGATTTTTTGTGTGTGAATGAATTTGAAGACGCAATTGTTTAAAAGAATTTCATTGCGTACCCTTTTTTCAACAATTCTTTATATCACTTTCATTTTCAAGCTCGTGTATATATACATACACATTTTTACACCAAAGCAAAAAAATTGTTTATGCTAACATACTTGCATGCATACATACATATGTAGATACATACATACCTACATACATACAAACGTATCTACATACATACATACATACATACATACATACATTCATACATGATCGCAAATATTATATACATATGTATATAATATTATATACATATGTATGTACCATTATGATTGATTTTTGGTACCAAAAGTTGGGTGCATATGGGCCGATGTCCAAAAATTTTCTAATTTTGCCCCTAAACAGCCTGTATGTACCATTCCGACAAATATTTAGTGCAAAAAACTGTTTCGTTTAGCTTCCAGGCCCGACTTCTTAAGATATCGGGAGGCGCTATATCTCGAACATATATGGGCCGATGACAAAAAGATTTCCAGTTTTGCTTCTGACTAACCTATTTGTATCATTCTGATTGATTTTTGGTGCCAAAAGTTGTTTTATTTAGCTTATAGAGCCGATTTCCTGAAAAATCGGGAGACGCTATATCTCAGGTATATATAGACCGATTGCAGACATTTTCAAATTTTGCTTTTAAACACCTTATATGTACCATTCTGATCGATTTTTGGTATTAAAAGTTGTTTTATTTGGCTTTTAGAGCCGACTTCTTGAGAAAACTTGAGGCGCTATATCTCGAGTGTATATGGGCCGATGTCCAAAATTTTCCACGTTTGCCTCTAAATAGTCTATATGTACCATTCTGATTGATTTTTAGTGCCAAAAATTGCTTTATTTGGCTTAAAGAGCGGATTTCTTGAAAAATCAGGAGTCGCTATATCTCAGATATATATGGACCGATTTCAAAAAATTTCCAATTTTGCTTTTAAACACCTTATATGTTCCATTCTAATCGATTTTTGATACCAAAAGTTGTTTTATTTGGCTTTTAGAGCCGACTTCTTGAGAAAACGGGAGGCGCTATATCTCGAGTGTATATGGGCCGATGTGGAAAAATTTTCCACTTTTGCCTCTAAATAGCCTATATATACCATTCTGATTGAACTTCGGTGCCAAAAGTTGTTTTATTTGGCTTATAAAGCCGATTTCTTTAAAAATCGGGAGACGCTATATCTCGGATATATAAGGGCCGATTTCAAAAATTCCTTAATTTCTAGGATTTAATGAGCACTAAAAATGATATGGTTTAGTTTTTAAGAAAAAAATTTTTTTCAAAAATCTGAATACAAAAATTACACAAAATATCCCTCAAAACCCGGTTTTTTGAATATATCTCGGCTATCCGCGGACCTATCTTACTGAATTTCAATAGCAGACCCACTACCGGGGTTTCACACGTTTTAGCGAAAGAATGAGGTTTCTATCTCAAACCGTTTTCTCAGAAACGGTATTTCAACGACTACAGACGGACAGACGGACAGACGGACAGACGGACAGACGGACAGACGGACAGACGGACAGACGGACCGACGGACAGACGGACAGACGGACAGACGGACAGACGGACAGACGGACATCGCTCAATCGTAATCGCTATTGATGCTGATCCAGAATATATATACTTTATGGGGTCTTAGATGGATATTTCAATGCGTTACAAACGGAATCACAAACTTATATATACCCTTACACATTTATGTGAAGGGTATAATGAGAAACACACACAAAAATAAAACAATAGAATATAATTATATACCCTATAGACATATTAATTAAATACTCTTACAAAATTTTCTTTTTACCCTTTTGATATGCACAAATGTTCGTATTATTCATTTTTGCAGTGATGGTTGGGTCTTTGGAGAAAATATTATTTGTTGTGCAAAAGTAAACAATAGAGCAGGGGTTCCCACTAGCTTTCTGTTCATGGAGCCCTGGTGAATTTTTTCATTTTAGCTGCGGATTCTCTTTTGTAGTTTGAGAAACAGTTTTTATTTATTGTGGATCTCATAACAAATTCGATCTTAAATATAAAAAACCAATTTACTATTTTAATTTAAGTTTGTAGAGAGCCCTATGAACAATCCAGAGATAGCGGGTAAAATTCCAGCCGAGGGTACGGGGTGTTTTTGCAGACAAGCAAAAAGCTAGGGTTTCTTTTTAAATGAAAATACGTATGTGATTATTATTTACCAATTGAAATGTATTTGTCTAGTTCCTACTCAGTCTATTGGCGAGTGGAGTAGCATCAACAAAATGTGCGCAGCATATAAACGGCTGAAAGAGACACTAATTTCTAGGGTCAACTTAGACATAGAAAGGTCCAGATGGTCTAAATTATGCTACAAAAACAAATATTAAAAACAACAAATAGTTGAAAACTAAATGGTCAGTAACGAAGAGTTCAGTTATACGATGCAGGCACATGCTACTGCTTAAAAATAGTATGCGATTAGTTAGTTAACTGAGCTCGAAGCTACTAACGATCGTCGAGGTGGTCGTGAAATAGCCATGGTATGTATTTCAGCCAGTAAGTCTTCAACTTTACTTTTCTTGCCTTCTTTAAAAACGCCGAAAATTTTCCAAAAAAATTTTTCTCAATTGTGAGAAAGCAAAACTGGATCTACCGCCTGATAGAGTAATTAACAAGGGAAAATATTTTTCATTTGATCAAAGTTCAAGTTTTGCTTAACCAAACAACAAATTTGTTACTCGACTGTTTTCCAACCGGTTTTAAGCCACCGGTCATATTTAGTTTCTTTTCACATCCAGCCAAAACTTTGGAATATAGAGCACGTTTAAATTTTTTTAAGAAGTCCTACACTACAGTCTTACAAAAAAAAATCTTTTTCAATTTGGAAAAAGTAAAACCGAACTTAAAAGCCCAACAAAAAACCTTTAGAAAAAAAATTATTAAACAGTACAACATTTTTATTTAATCTTGAAATGCAAATCAAATAAATGTTTTGTATAGGAGAATAAAATTAACATTTTATACTAACTTTAAAAATACCACTTTATCGTTTCATCACACTGACTTTCCGGATGGTTGCTGGGGGGTCTACGTTTGGGAACCGATGCATTAGAGTGTTGCATAATACATATTATGAAAACTGGATATAAGAAAGTTGAAGCAAAACTTTTGGATTTAAAATATGTATTGCATAGAAAAATAATCTGTTTTCAAAGTTAGTGGTTGGACTCTGTTTGGCAAGATTGTTTTTGGCACTAAACTCATTAAGAATTTTGAGGAAATGTTTATTTTATTTTATTTTATTTTATTTTATTTTATTTTATTTTATTTTATTTTATTTTAATAAAGAAATCGTTAAAGAAAATTTAATTATTTTAATGAGAACTGTATGACTTAGAATTATTATTTTCTTTATAAGCTGTTTGTTTGATTGTATTTCCTTAGAATGCTTAGACGATTTATTTGGGCGAAACTAATGAAATAGAAATTTTAGTGTTGGAAAAGCTTCATTGCAATGATGAATATTTTTCTTTTTAAATTAGAGCCTCAAAGTCATAGAATGAAATCTTTTCTACAAAGACATTTGGAAGTTCAATATTTTTTTCTTTCAAAAATGAACTTAATTACTTACTTGCAATGTATTATTTTAGGTCTAAGAATAGACTTTATTAATGCCTTCTGTCTTTTTCAGTCGTCTATATGCCGTCGACACTTAGTCTATGCCAATCACCTCATCAATAGACTCGAAAAACTCTTAAAAGTTGCTCGAACCTCAACTGCTTATTCCAAAATTCCAATGAAAAAATGGGAATAAGAAATGTTCAAACAAACCTTTAATACAGAAAACAGTTTTTGGAACGAAGTTCCTTAACGCGGCTTGCTGGTAGTGCAAATTAGTAGAAATCGTCACGAAAGCGTGTGAGCTGTTTATATGTATTGGTGTACTGTCGACAAGCAATTGTGTAGGTGTCTTCGCTGCTGTTAGCGTATTAATAAATATTAATTGGTTGTGAAAACGGACAAAAAATAAAACGTTCCAAAAATTTCAAGAAGCATATAAAATTTAAAAATTTCAAAAACGACACAAAATAAAACACAGATTTCACCTTGTATTACATTCAAAGATGAAGAAAAAACGTAAGGAACTTCATTCCTGACGGGGGTCCCCCGACCGCATTTCTTTTTTTTTTTTTTTTGTCTTTCATTACTTTTACTTTTGTTAACCACTTTTATACAACGAGCTGCCATCGGTTACTACGATATTGCAAGACGAAAAAATGTTTTCTGTATTAAAGGTCTCTTTGAACATTTCTAATTTTCATTTTGTTCATGGAAATTTGGGAATAAGTAGTTGGGTTTCAAACATTCCTTTAAAATTATTCGCGTCTACTGATAAGTTGGTTAGCATCAGTAAAATGTCGGCAGCATATAGAAGGGTGAAAAAAGATAAAATATTAATAGTTTCAATAGGAGCAAGGGAGTATCAGTAATGGGGTACCGTTGTTACTCTACGAATACCAGTGTTCTCAGGTCAATGTATTTCTTGCCCTTAGAAAAATTTTAAAACCCCCTAAAATTCAATATTTTTCCGCAAAATCCCCCTAAAAAATGTTGGTGAACATTCTGCTTTAGTTTACGAATCACCAATATTAATGCATTGACAATGCGGAAAATTCATAAAATTGTTAAACTTTCCCCAATTAAAAAGAAGTAAAAATTACCTGATTATATGTATTTTTCAGTGCATATATTATGATTCCAGGCGTATGTATATTTATTATAAATTTTCGATTTATTTATATTCACATATTGTGAGATCTAAGTACATATTTATAGGCAGCTGGAAATTGGTATCTGCGTATCTGGAAAAATTTAAGTTTCTCCAAAAATATAAGGAGTTTCTAAGTCTTCTTCGCTCTTTATGTCCTTTTGACATTTTCATAAAAAGAGTTTCAATTTGATCAAAGGTTCTTAGATATTTTAATTTTCCCAATTCTTAAGAAACGGAAAAAAATCAAAGAAATGACCCATAAAGAAAAAATTAATTCAACTCAATAAAAAAAGTGCTTACAATTACCAGTTGCAGAATTATGTACTTGAAGCTACCAGATGAACATAAAATATCTCATTTAGTTTTACTTTAAAAATCGTTAAAGTCTTACCGTGTAATTCATAAAAATTATAAAGCTCTTATTTGACATATTTACAAATATGTCAAATAACAGTCTTATAAGCCTGTTATAATTTTTATGAATTAGGGGGTTAAAATTTATCAGTTGAAAAATCTTCTAACTCCTGCCATTTTACCGTTCAACCAAACACAGAAATCCCCTAAAAATACCCCAAAAATAAACTGTTTCTCCCCAAATTTTTCCCGAAAGAATTTATCACCCCAAATTCATCCCTAAAAGAAAAGAAAAATCCCCAAATCTAAGGGGAAACCCCTTCAACTGGCAACACTGATGAATACGGAACCCTTAGAATAGTACAAGTTTGCCTTTACCACGGCAAATATCAATTTCCAGTTCAACTAAATCTAGTTTAACTGATGTTGGAAAAACCAAGCCTTTTAGTTTTTTGCTTTAATAATGACATATTAATAGTTATTAATTTTTCACGCTAAAATGGAATAGAGAAAATATTTATGGCGTAAAATATTGGGATTCAAGATTTCTAAAGATGACGAGAAAATAATGGGAATTCAAAATTTTTAAACAATACTTTGATACAAAATATAGGATACACGTTTTTGCAATACATTTTACTTTTCCCAACCACTTTTATACAACGAACAACCATTGGTTGCTACAAAACTGTGGTGTTATAGCGCTCGTAATGCCAGATTTTGTTCGATACAATTTTCGAAAATTACCCAAGATTGAGTGGTGTTCATAATTTTATCATAAGAAATCGTTTTCAATTCCAAAGAAGTAATATTGAATTGGAAATCCTATAAAGTAATCAACAAAGAAGAACAATTACTTTAGACTAGAAAAGATTAAACTGTTTTGGACTGCAACTTAAGATAATAACACTGTGCTTGAATTTGGAACTTTTTTTGCCGACAAACGGGGCACCCAGTGACTAAACCTAATTTAGGTACGCTTAATTCAGTGGTGCTATCCGTTTTTCTCAGTTAGCTCGCGTTTTCGAGATTTACCGTTATTTTAAAAATGGAGGAGGTCAATTGCTGCAAAAATATTCTGAGTGTACAAAAACCAAGTCCGTTTAAAAACATTTAAATACTATTATGTAGTAATACACAAGCAACCTACTCCTACAGCTACACATGTTACTTTTCTTAATTCGAATTGTGTTTTGAGTGTTAAAGAGCAAGTTCCTTCTTATGGATTTCTGTTATGATCGGCTGCAACTGACAGAAACAAGTTTATAGTATTTATGGATCAGAATTTCAGAAGCACGAGCTATAACACATTATTCGTTGCACCTTGTTCTGTCTAGAGTACAGCAAGGTTTGGTATTCAAGAAGAATCCATTATACGTTTATTTAAGGAAATTATCGCACTATATTAACCCCCTACTGATTGTGAAAGAATCGTCAAGGTAGGAGTTCTTCTGCTTCTCGGGAAGGAGTTGTACGAATGTGTGTGCTGGAATCCAAATTATGCAAAAAGGTTTCATAACACTTTTTAACACATCTTAATGTTAGATAATTACAAAAAATTTTTTATATGAACATGTAGAAATGTACTTTAATTAACAAGAAAAAATTTTTTTTCAATTTTTGAGGCTTCGTCTGGTAACAGGTTGAAACTACAATTTTTCATCTTTTGTGAATAAAATCAAAAGTTGCCCACAGATTTTGGTCATTTAAAGCTCGTTTTGTTTCAAGCACAATTTTTTATATACACGTGAAAATTTGTTGGCATTGCTTAATTTTTCAATTTTTTATGCAGTTTTAAAGATCACAAAATTTCAAAAATTTGCAAAAAATAATTTTTTTTTCTAAAAACAAAAAAATTTTTTAATGAATTATATATCATATGTAATTTTATTGCGGAATTTCGGTTTTTTACTAAAGTTCAATAAACGAAAAAAAATTTTAGTTAGTTCAATACATGTAGTGCAACCTCCTCCATTTTTAAAACAACGGTAAATCTCGAAAACGCGAGCTAACCTAGAAAAACAGATAGCACCACTGAATTCAGCGTACCCGAATTATGTTTAGTCACTGGGTGCCCCGTTTGTCGGTTTTTTCAACTAGCACAGTGTAATTAACTAATTTCATATGTGAAACATATTAATGTGTAAATGTGTGGTAAGACGTCAAAGGCATAACTGCTCACTCACTTTATACACCATACAAAACTTGCTCGAAATTAAATTCATTCTCAGAGGGGAAATTTCAATACTTTAATAACAATATTAATCAACTATACTATATTCAAACTAACTGACACTCTTGAGCACTACATTTTTTAGTTCCAGCAAAGAAAATTTTCTTATAATATCCAAAATATTATGAAAACAAAACCAACAACAAAACTCTGCAGGCGAAACTGCAGCAAAAGCCCAAGACAGTATGCACAAAAATTTGCTTTCAATATGATGCATATTAAAGCAAGATTTTTCTTTGCTATCGTTCTATGCTCCAATGAGTTGAAATATAAATAAAAAATAAAAAAGAATAATTTTATAAGAAGTTTTCAATTAAATATGCATGCAGCCTTATTTGGTTAAACAAGATAACACTTAGAAAAATAAAGTGACTTATGAAAAAATGAGCTTAAAGTTTTTTCACACGTTAGAGCCTGTTTATGTACATAGTTTTCGAAAATTTTAAATTGTACAAATAAGTTTATTATTCGATTTCGGAGATAGAAAATTAATGTCAATCAACACAACACATCGAAACTTCGTTGGTACCCGCCAACTCTTCATCAGGCTTGAAAGCTGTTCAAACATTGAAATTTATATTTTGTTATCTTCCAGGAGAATTAAAACAAAAAACAAAATTTAAAACTTAACACAGGCATTTTATAATATCAAAAAAACTTTTCTGTTTATCTTTAGCTGGTAATGTGTATGATTTGTGTTTAATTTTTCGACTTGTGCCATTGCCAGCGAAAATGTTATATTTTACTTATTTATTTGTTTTAAGAGCTAATTCAAATGTGTTGTTTTAGGTCTGAAAATATATCTTATTAATGTTTTAGGTCTATATAAAAATTTTATTGCTTTAAGTCTAAAAATAGACCATATTAATGTTTTCTATCTTTTTCAGTCTACTGATGAGTGGATTAGCATCAACGAAGTGTCGGCGGCATATGGAAAGCTGAAAAAAAAAATACATGCAGTTTATTTTGTGATGTAAGGAATATTTAAATGATTTCAACTATTTCTGGCCACAAAAATTTTAAGTAATTTTTTATAAATATTATAACCAACCAGTCTCATTGTCTATTTAAAGGCAATATAATTATTATATATTTATTTTCTTGAGCTGAAGGTGTTTTTTATTAAAGTATTTGAGTACTTTTGTCGGTATTTCTCTCTCTTTCGGAAATCTCCTTCAGGAAAATAATAGCGAAAAATGTTTTTATTGATTTGTTTTTCTCGATATTATTGTCTTGAAGAAGCTATCCGAATGAAAGCGAGATATCGACAAAAATATTCGAATAAATACATAAAATACATGCAATAAAAATACCTTTAGGTCCAGAAAATAATAATATTAAATCAACTTAAGCAACACGACACTTAGAGGCTGCTTGTAAAATGAATGTATTAAAAAGAAATATTTCTCTGAAAGAATATTTAAAAGTTAATAGTTGAAGTCGTGTTGATGAGGATATAAAAACTAATTTAGTATAAACGTTAAATACAGAAGTAAAACACGTATTTTTTAAGTTTTGAAAGCAGTTTGCATAAACTACCAAGTCAATAAAACTATCTTTATATTATTTGATCTTTATATTGTTTTATTAATTATTCAAGCTATTGATCTTTGGTTTTTTTATAAAAAATAATATTAAACAATTATTTATCTATTTTCAATATTTCGCCAACAATTTGTTGGCATCTTCAGGAAAATAATTTTCCTGAAGATGCCAACAAATTGTTGGCGAAATATTGAAAATAAATAAATAATTGCTTAATATTATTTTTTATAAAAAACCAAAGATCATTAGCTTGAATTTTTAATATGTCAATAAAATATAGTTATTAAAGCTTTAGGCCTGTTATTTTTCTTTATTAATTTTTCGATATTTCGCTAACAATCGTCGTTGTTAGCATCGTCAGGAATATTAAACGATGGTAACAAATTGTTAGCGAAACATCGAAAAATTAATAAAGAAAAATAAAAGACCTAAAGCTTTAAAAAATAGTTTTATTAATTTTAACAATAAAGATCAAAAATTATAGATAAAATACCAAACTATCAAGTGTTATTAAAAGAAATTACCCTAAGGTACAAACTAAAACCTTTTCTATAAAACTTTTATTATTTTATACGTATCATAAACATTAGTTACTAATAATAAATTGTTCTCTTAGGTAAATTTTTTTTTACAAATTAATACACAGGCTTTCATCAACAAAGAAGTTTATTTTTAATCTTCCAATTTTTAGTTTGCCGATTTTTTTCCCAAAAATGATATTTTTGAGCAAAGTTAACGGGCATCACTGTTGACAATACGTACACACATGAGACGACGATGATCATCCCAAGACGCGAGTCTCTGTGTGTACGTGTTAGAACATATAACTTGCCTTTGTTTTATGAAAAATCCAACCTAAAACAAAAGGGGTAATATTTTAATATAAAAGCTTTATGTATACATCTAAAATGCCAACCTCATCAACAATCGGCGATGGCTCAGTGATGGTGTTAGCTACTTATCAACCTGCATGCTGGTGGTTCGAGCCCTTATATACATATATAAGTATATATAAGTTTGTGATTCCGTTTGTAACGCATTGAAATATAAATCCAAGACCCCATAAATATATATATATATATTCTGGATCAGAATCAAAAGAGATTACGATTAAGCGATGTCCGTCTGTAGTCGTTGAAATACCGTTTCTGAGAAAACGGTTGGAGATAGAAACGTCATTATTTAGCTAAAATTGTTAAATCTCGGTAGTGTTAAATGTTAAATCTCGGTAGTGGGTCTGGTACTGAAATTCAATAAGATTGGTCCACGGATAACCCAGATATATAAAAAAAACCGGGTTTTGAGGGGTATTTTTGGCCATTTTTTGGTCAGATTTTTGAAAAAAAAAATGTTTTCCTAAAAAGTCAGCCATATCATTTTTAATGCCCATTAGATCCTAAAAATTGAAAAATTTTTGAAATCGGCCTATATATTCCCGAGATAAAGAGCCTCCCGATTTTTCAAGAAATTGGCTCTAAAAGCCAAATAAAACAACTTTTGATACCAAAAACCGATCGGAATGGTGAAGGGTATTTAAGGTTATTAAGCACTCATAATTGTTCTATTTTCGATTTATTATAATACAACAAATGTGGTAAAAAATTTTAAATGTTTTTTTTGTCTGTATCTCAGTAATTATCCGATTTTGCTTATCTTCAATCCCGAAGCAGTGGGGACATTTATAAAACGATTAAAGTGAGATTCAGATCAATAAGTTGTCTGTTTGTTTTACAATCGGTGCCCGAAAATAGGTATTTTATGACAAATCTATATTTATATACATATACCCTTTTGGAAAAGGGTATAAAAAGGACCTTCAGCTCACGAAAATAAATATATACACCCATATTCATAAAAACTATTGAAGGTTTATTAGACGTTTATTTGACAAATATTCCGTAGAAATACGTCAAATAAGAGCTTAATAAACTTACAATAATTATTATGAATATGGCATATAAAATATAAAAAAGGAGTCGAAGAAACCAAATATTAAAGGCAATAGAGTTAAATATTATAGCAATATAGCAAATATTAAAGGCAGTATATTGAATATTTTTCACATTTTTCTCAAACTTGGTTACTTGGGTTGGTTATATCTACCTAAATATCTATATACAGACATATAGAAAATGTACTAAAAACAGGATTTATTTCTGAACTTGTATTTCAAAATTATACTGAAATTTTTCCTTCAAGTACTTAAATCTTTATTGGATACATTTTTCTTAATTAAATTTTTAGAAAATTAAATACAAAAGCAAATTTATTGCTTCCATAACAACTAGATTGAATGATTACCACGTCACAAAACAATTTACATTTTTGCCAGTTTTGATAACCAGGCCTTCAATTAAAAACACCACATTATAAACCTTTTACATTTAATTTGCATGTCTTTAGAAGTAACAGCCGAATTTTGTTGTTCACTTATCAGGCTGCAGAGGGGGTTCCATTCATTAGTGTAGTGAAAAAACAAAAAAAAGCAACTGCAAATATGCAGACTAAATAGTAAACTGCCACGTAGGGGGAAATAAAAAATTGTAAGTAGGCCAAACATGGTGGGAAAATGAAGATATTTTACTTCTGATATAATAATAACTACAAACCATCTAAAACTAAAGTACTTATTGTTGGCAACAAAAAAAGTTTTTGTTCTATATTTCTGTAAACACAAGATGACCCAAAACAATTGAAGGGGTCTGAACTGTTTATTCCATTTTTATATTATTATTTTATGTCTGGAAATAGGCCCTTTAATGTTTAATGTTTAATGCTTTTTCGCCCTTCCATATGCCGCCGCATTTGTTTTAAAGGTTGGTTTGAGCTTTTCTGGTTCTTAATTTGTTCATGGAAATTGTAAAACAAGTATTTAGGTTTCAAACATTCTTTTAATATTCTTTCCCTTTCTTAGGGAAATAAAAAAAAAATCCACTTGTGCTATTGTTTTTCTTAGCCTGAGAGAAAAAAAACCATATGAGTGATTTCCTAATCTGTTTTTTTTTGTATTTGACGTTTTATTCTATAACTTTGTAATATATTGGCGACCTTCTCAATGTATGTGTATTGAGCTACATCTACCTTGTTGGTTTTTGTGGTGAAATGCCAAACCTAAATAAAAGCGGCCAACTTTGTCAAAACGTTTTCATTTCAATGCTATTAATTTGTTTATTCAAAATTGTTAATACTAATATTATTAAATGTCTTGTGAAAATCGAAATTCCCAATTGCAAAGTTTTGCCGTCGCATTTTTTCAGTATGCTACATACAAATTGTATGGACATGAGAATTTCTAACAGCAAAGAAAAAAAACACAGTACAGTATTTTTCGGTTAATTGACCCTACGGTTAATTGGTTTCCACGCTTAATTGAACCACATGATCGGGCAAAAAAAATATTGCATATGAACACCATGTGAATTTCCTCGGATAATTGAACCCGGTTAATTGATTTTCCCGCTTAATTCGTTCAAAATTCATGTCATCAAAAATAAATTTCCTCTTACTTTTACCCGGTTAATTGCATTTAAAAATAATCTGGCATTTTTGCACATACATATTTGACATCATTTGTGAAAAACACTGGATGGTATTATACACATACATATATGTAAATTTTTTGCTGTTACTTGCATTTTTTTTCGTTTAAGGTAAAAAAAAATTCTTTTGAAAAACTTAAAGTGCTCATATGCGATTTCTTTTAATTCATTAGTACATAGTTTCAATTATGCGTGATTTCTGTAATTGAACAAACTGTTCAATTAAATAGGGTTCTTGTAATTGAACGAATTGTTCAATTAAACGGGTATCGGCTAATTGGTTCCCTGGTTAATTGAACAAAAAATTGTGCAAATTTTGATGTGCAGTTAATCGAAAAATACTGTATACAATTAGTCATGATCTGGTTGCGAAACAAGTGCTGCTGAGCAACGTGGTGATAGTGAAGCAGTCATGGTATGTACCTCAGCCAGTAAGTCTTCCACTTTACTTTTATTGTTTTCTCTTTTATTTCTATATTATTTGATCTTGGGATTATTAAATGAATTAATTTAAGTTTAAGATCTTTTTTTTTTTTTTAATAATTAGAAACAATTATATTTATTTATAAATATAAATAAATATAATTGTTTCCAATTATTTTTTATTAAAAAAACAAAAGATCTTAAGCTTTTATGACTTTTTTTAAAAATGTTGATGACTCCGATTTTATCACAAAAAAAACTATTTATCAATTTTGAGGTAGTGAAATCGAACTCAAGCCTGATTAAATTATTAACAATTATTAGTCATACACTTCGACTATAAAGTTATATTTCTTTAGATATACCTGTTAGTATATACTTTACTATAAAATAAAAATAGAGCCTTTTACAGAATTTAAGGTCAAGCAGCAGGCACTTGAAAAATGGTCCCTGAACTACATTTCTTAAAGGAAAAAAACGGGGAACTTTGTCACTTCTCAAACACAAAGGTCTCTTTCATGTCATTTATGTTACAGATAAGAAACGTGCTATAATTTCCTACTCAATAGAGTTTATTTTACGTTCTTCCTCTCCGTTTAGTTCGATGCTATAAATTATCAAATGCTTTCTTTGAGCACTTTTCCTCAAATATTCTTTAACTTTACAATATTATTATTTATTTTAGTGAAGGGCTATAAACCGATTAATGCTACAAAAACCAATAAAATCTAAAAAGCTGTGCAGTCAGCTGCTGCTCCATTCCAACCCATTGTTTTATAGGTCTTTAGGTCATAAATGCAACAAGCCTGTCGACGATAAATGGGGTCGTAAAACACACAAAAAGCACATGTATTATAAATATGTATGTACATATGTAACGTTTTCCTCTTTTGTTAACACAGTTTGTCTCTGCTGGCTGGCAGATAAGCATACATAGTACATATGTACGTAACCATGTATGAGCTGTGTAATTGAAAAGTAATGGAAATGAAACAAGGCAACAATTTAACTTCATGTCCCCGCCATCAAAAGAAATAAAAATAAATGCCATCAAAAAATGGGACTTGCACAAAAAAAAAAATTGCAATTCAACAATTTTTTCTCCAACAAGTGGGTAATAAAAACTGATTGCTTTTAAAACTGTCTTGCAAGGGGAAGAGCGAAAACAATCTGTCAAAAAAATGCGTTTTAAAAAATAAAATTTTTTCTTTCGCTGCCTTGAGAAAACAATAACATTTGATTTCTAAATTATGCGCATATTATGCATGTAAATGTTTGTATGTAAATCAGTGGCAGAGCAGCAGAGGGTATAAATAAACCCTCGGAAACAAAACAAACAAACAAACAACTAAAGTACACAAATATGTGGTAGCAAAAGCGGATTTAACGAAGCGTAAAATATTTCTAATATTTGATTAAGCAACACACATCCATACATGCTACATATGAAAATAAACTCTTGCTCCCCAGCAAATGTTTTTTGCAAGACTGTTAACAGTATTGAAATGAGACTGCAGCAAAGTAACTAAAAAAGAAAACACCAGGTGAGAATTTGCGATATATGTACATACATGTACACTCTGCAGAAGATACAACTAGTATGGAACTAAAATTTTACTAGCAATAAAATCACTAGTACTGGTTCTTAGCTGTAAACTTTCCTACACTATCTTACTGCTAAAATTAATATTGGATGTGTTGGGAAAATTAATAGTACTGGTAATATTGGGTCTAAGCGGACAGTGATACAATTGACTCAGTTCGATACACTGTGCTAGTTGAAAAAAAACGACAGACGGGGCACCCAGCGACTAAACCTAATTCGAGGAACCCTGAGTTCAGTGGTGGTAACCGTTTTTATTTGGGTTAGCTCTTCTTTTTGAGATATACCATTAATTTAAAAATAGAGAAGGTAGCACAACATATATTCCCTTAACTCAAAAACGTTTTGAAATTTTTAATAAGCTATAAAAACCAAATTTAGCAACAAAATTACCTTTTAACATCTGTAAAAGTCTTTTTTATCAGCTTAGTAGTTTAGAAAACACAAATTTTTTTCAATGAAAGAGTTAAATTTTTTTTTGCAAAAGTTCGAAATTTATTGTTTTTTAAAGCAGCATAAAAAATCTAAAAATTAAGTTATGCTGATGAATCGTCATAAATGACTATAATCGGTACACAGCTTTGGAAGTTATTCACAAAAAATCAAAAATTGTAGTTTCAAACGGTCACCAGACGAAGCCTCAAATATTAAAAAAAAAATGAAATGAATTGTTAAATGAAAGAAGTATGGAAGAATCATTTTGTTTGTTCATCAAAGCAAAGCAATTTCAACTGACGGAAGTAAACAACATTTTATATATCGATACCCAAAAGGCAAATAATAATAAAAAAAAACTTTTTTTTCATTATTATTGTCCTGTTGAAGCTATCCTGTTGAAGCTATCGAAAAAAACAATCAAATATTTTAATAAAAAGGACCTTTAGTTCAAGAAAATAAATATATCAAATATAAAAAAGGGATGGAAAAAAACCAAATAAGATTATTTATTTTAATTACTCTCGAAACATTATATAATTGCTTTTCACAGCGTTCTTTGTGTTAAAGTGAGTCGCGAATCCATATAAGTTTGAACTACTTGACAAACTAGTCGTTTTTTATAAAATAAAGCTTTCTGCTTTAGAAATTGTAATAGTAGCTTTTGAGCAATCATCACTTAATATCCTACAGGAAATAACCGTTTACAAATTTATAGATGGTCTACAAAGCTCACCAACATCTAAATAGCTTTAAGCCCAGGTCATAACTAATTGCATACCACTACCGCTTAAACCACTCAGCTACTAAAGCCCACACAATTTTACTTTTCACTAATCAAGTCTATGTCATCTCAGAAGACTGTTGCTTACTACAATTTTTCTTTATTTTATTTGTTTTTATTGGTCATTACATTAATACAAAAAATACGTAGTGCCAGCCGTGTCCTTGTTCACATTTCCTTTAATTATAGTGAGACACGCTGTACTACATCGATATAATTCCTGATAACACTCAAGCTCAACGCTTAATATAGTTATTGTTAAAAAATACGGAGTCATCAAGGGGATTTTCTTTTTTTTAATTTATGAAATTAGTTATGTTTTTGCCTTATCTTATTTTATTGCATTTGAACTTTATTCCATATTTTGCCCATTTTATTTTGCTACTGCAAAGCAGTTCGATTACCTCTAACAGGATTCGAACCGCACACTCATCAACAAAATTGAACAGATACCACACTCACTCAGCCATCGTTACAATTACAATGAAGGGAACAACCAATTAGTATTTTAGGTTACGAGTTATTTTTAATAAGGCCCTTATTTTATGCAAGTTTAACATGAGTCTTACTCAACATTTTGTCTTGGTAATTTAACATTTTATTCTTTTCTGCATGCACATTTATATACACACATGTAAATATGTGTTTATTCTCTAATTATTCTCCAAACAGCAAAGAATAACTTAAATTAGAAGAAAAACTAATTATGGCAATCGACCTGTAAATAGATTCTTAAGCTTCGAACAGCCCTAAAGAAATCGCTTCGGTAATAATAGAAAATTGATGAATTTGAAGAAGCTTAATTACAGGAAACTAAAATGAAGTTGAAGAGAAGAGAAAAGAAAAAGTTTTAGTTTTTTGCGTCTGTTTTTGTATTTTTTTTTTCCTCCAAGTAAATTGTATACACCTCAATATCGATTAACTGGCAAACAGGAACAAACAATGAAACACTGTAATTTTATTCCGTCATTCATTCCCTAAGACACCTTAAGCATTTTTGCTTTCTGCTGTTAAAAAATCTTTATAAAACTCCATTTACCCAGCAAAAACCACTGCTTTGCTGTGAGCCCATCAATATGGCAGAGTCATGATACAACAGCTTACTCACCTCGATACACTAATTACGTCACCTAAGATATTTGTTCGCAATGTCCCATTTTAAAACGTATACCTTCATGCACTTGTTTCACTGTCTTAATTATATTTATATTATTTATAATTAAAATAAATGTGCTTATTGCCTGTTTGTTTCACTTTGTTTAATTTAAAATAGTTTGACTACCCTACGCTATTGATTCCTTGTATGCACTTCTGTGAGTCAAGTTATTTAATTTCCAAAAAAAAATGTACTTTGGGAGATTTAGTCTCTGTCGCCTTACACAAATGCATGCGTTAAGCCATTGAGAAGGTGATGACAATGGTGCGCTTTTATAAGCAAAGCAAAAAGCTTAATGTCTACAAGTCTTGGATGAATTTCTGCTGGGTATGTGCCACGAATGAGTTCTTTTATTTGGTAATTTTTCCTAATAAGTATGGAAATAATTTTTTTCTTATTTAATATTCAGTTGTCATCTTTGTTTTTTTTGTGGTATCATGTAGTTTAGAGAAAATATTTCATTTCATGTTAAGCAAAATGTAAGGGCTTTATCACTTCAATTAATAAATAATAGTATGGCAGTATGTAATTTGTCAGTTCTCTTCCTCAATGCGTATACATTCAGTTGCTTCTACTTTACACAGATATGCGTTGGGTAATTAAATTGTAGTATTGCCATTTTTTTTTTTTAGAAATAAAACAGTAGCAAAATTTTGCGTTTTTAGTTGAGGTATGAATTAAATAATTTTTAACAGATATTTTCTAATATAAATTAAAAATATTTTATGTATTGTTAAATTAAATTTGATCTTTGGTTTTTTTATAAAAAACAATATTAAACAATTATTTATTTATTTTCAATATTTCGCCGACAATTTGTGGCAATCTTCAGGAAAATAATTATAAAATTCAAAATTTTAATTATTTTCCTGACGATGCCAACAAATTGTTGGCGAAATATTGTAAATAAATAAATAATTGTTTAATATTATTTTTTATAAAAAAACCAAAGATCAAGAGCTTGAATAATTAATTTAATAATACAAAGATCAAATAATATAAAGATAAACCAATATTTTATGTATTTATTTTCTTAAGCTAAAGCTCTTTCTTTACTAAAAATATTTAATTATATTTATCGATATTGTGCTCTCCTTCGGATAGCTCCTTCAGGACAATAATAATGAAAAAATTTTGATTGGTTTTTTGAAAAAAACCAAATAGTTAAATATTTTTAATTTTTCAAAGACCTTTAGCTCAAGAAAATAAATATATAAAATATATGTATAAAAAGGGGGTCGAAAAAAACCAAATAATAAATAAATTAAAAATTTATTATTGTAGGTCTAAAAATAGACCTTAATGCCTCCGACATTTCGTTGTTGCTAAACAACTCATCAGTAGACTCGAAAAATTTAAAAAGAGTGTTTGAAGCCCAACTACTTATTCCAAAATTCTCATGAACAAAATGAGCATCAGAAATGCACACATTTTGTAAAGTGAATTGTTAAATAGGCAAATAGAAAAACCTAAAAAATAAGAATTATGTGTTTGTTATATGAAATGTTGTCTAAGGAAATTAATTTATAAATTATAATTTCCCTAAAAGTAATTACAATTAAAAATTATGTGGTAGCGTTAATAAAAATTGTTCATGTTTTCATGCATACATACATACATGTAGGTGTATTTGAAGATTCCAAATACATGTTTAATATATTTTCTAACTGCTTCTTTCATAGCACCAGAAAACGACGAGCAAGAGTGGTTGCTAAAATTTGATAACTTATTAGCAAATGAATACAACGCCGCTTGGGCTGCATTCAAAAACTTACGTGTAAATCAAATAAAACATACTAAATTAAAGAAATTTATGACTGTAATGTTGCATCGTATGCAAATATGGTGAAGTCACCTACAGCTTACAAAATAAAGAAAATCAAAGAAAGGCAAGATTTTGAAGTTAGCTCAAAAGCAAAAAATTTTATTTTAAAGGTCGGACAAAAAGTATTATATTTGAATCCGAACAGCAACACTGATGCTAAGTGGGTTAAAGGTTTCGTTTGTAAAAAAATTTCTAAAACACTTTATGTAATAGAAGTAAACAAAAGGCGCAGAGTAGCTCATCGAAATCAATTAAAGGATGTAGGAAAAAAATGTAGAAATTGTGAACCAAGAAAATAATCAAAGTGAAATTAGAAACGAAGAAGATTATATACGGGATAACATTGTTGAGGAAGAAGAATCTGCACCTTTGAAAGAACGTTTACGTAAAAAATTTCCCACCAGCTACAAAACCTAGCAGTCTTTTAATCTTTAAGACAATCCACCAAATTTTGTACATACATAAATATATATGTAAGTACATAAAATATTGTTTTATTTTGACTACAAAGTCGTGTTAAAGATATATACACATGTATATATCATATATATAAAAATAAAAAAAAAATTCGCAGTACAAAGTCCAGCATGAACTGGTCTAAGCGCTACGTGACATCAAAAGCAATGACATTTTTCACAGCATTAACCTAAAAAGTCAAGCTTTCAACGTGCGGTGTCATCAATTTTATGAATATATTTTTTCGGGATTAATTTCTGTATAACTTTAAAATAGTAAATTATATAAAAATAATTTTTGTGGAATTAGCTTAAATAATATTTTGAAGCCCAATAATTGGTGCAATATTAGCAAAATGAAGCCCTTGTGTTTACTAAAATCCAGAATATATTCTGAATCAGTCAGCATTCAGAAGTTTGTTTTTCGAATTATCGGCAGTGAAACGTTCTACTATTAAATTTAATTTTTGGCACTCATAGCCAGCTTAAGTCAAGGTTCACAGTTTTTGTTTTCAAGTCCCATCCCAATTTGAAGTTTTCCATCTTCAAAAAATACCCATTGAAAATAATTCCACTTCAAATCATTCAGGTATCAAATAAAGAACATGTTACCATATTCAAACAGTAGTTTATATCAATTGTGCAGATTATGTGTATTACGCTCTGTTTTTCGAACATTATTGTTACGCACTGCTACAGAGCGTAAGGAATTGTACTTGATTTCAGAAAGAAAGCATTTTGATACATTTTAACTGATCAATCAGGTTTGAAAATATTAATAACCAATAAGTTCAGAGTCTCTATTTATATCAACTATGGCCGATCGAAAATGGAATACAATTTTTCTGTCTGGGCAGGTGCCTTAAAGTCTGTTTTGGACCTACTCGATCGTGTGCAGAAGAGGGCGAAGAAGCTTATCAGTGACAGTATGGCCACCAAACCTATTAATTCACTATATCATCGTCGCTTTTTGGGGTGTGTTACACTCTTCTATGGCAATTACAATGGATTTTGCTCAAACGACATCAGGGATCTTGTTTTCAAAACCCACATATTTTTACGTAATATACATACGTGCATCGCCAAGAGCACCTCCGCTTGTAGTCGATTGGCCAGTGAATCACACAACGCATTTCAAAGGTTATTCGCTTGTCAGCCGTACGGTTCGTCTGTGGAATAAATTGTCTGCACACATATTCCCTGCCACTTACAAAGTAAGTAACGTGCAATGCTCCCTCTTTTTTTTCCTCCCAAAAACATATTTTCCTAGTTTCGATACAATGGGCGTGCATAAATAGGAGTCATCCCCCGAGTACTGGTCCATGTTAGAAAAGAAAAACAAAAAATAAAAAAAGAATGCCACAACAAAGGCCATTACTTTTCAAGCTTAAATGAATATAATTCAAGAACTTGAGCAACCCATTCGAGATTTTATTTATAGTTTTTACGAAAAAGTACTTCTTCAAGTGGAAATAATTTTATAAAAAAGAACTTAAACAAAACATCTGTTTAAAAAAAGAATTTTTTTTTTAGAAAATTTTCTGTATGAAAACACTACCATACAAAAACTTACTTTTCAAACTTTTCTAAAGTACCTTGTATAAAATACTACCTTTTTCTTTAAATGGAGGTACATTTTTATGGAATATACATAATCTGGAGAAGTGCCTTGTTAAGAAAATTTCCGATGAAAGATAGTAAAAAAAAAAAAAAAAGAAATGCGGTCGAGAGAACCCCTTTAGGAACAAAGTTCCTTACGTTTTTTCTTTGTCTTCGAATGTAATACAAGGTGAAATCTGTATGTTTTATTTTGTGTTGCTTTTGAAATTTTGAAATTTTATATGCTTCCTAAAATTTTTGCAACGCTTTATTTTTTTACTTTTGATACATGCAGTATTTTTTTGTCAATCTGCTACAAAACGAAGAAAATTTTTCAATATTGCTGTTGCTTTTGTTATGACATACTTTACTTAAGCGACATCTATCAACTGATAGTGTCCGTTTTCACAACTAATTAATATTATTGGCTGATGTCAGCGGAGACAGATACACCAGTACATATAAACAGCTCACACGCTTTCGTGACGATTTCTACTAATTTGCACTACCAGCAAGCTGCGTTAAGGAACTTCATTCCAAAAACGTTTTCAAAAATGTTAGCTGAAAGTAAAAAAAGTAAATTTTTTATAGAAGAAAATTTTTTTTAAAAAGTACTTCTTTTGAAAAAGTAAGACAGAAAACATTAATTTCTATTTGTAGACCTAAAATAATACATAATAAATAAATTCATTTTTGGTTATTTAATTTTTTTAACTAATACAGCCCAATCATGAATGATAATTCCGTGAGAGTTTTTTCTCTTTTCCCATTTCTTTTATTATGTTGATAAATTTCTTAGGAAATTTTTTTAGCCTTCCCTGTTTTAGCCACATAGAAGGGAAAAATAGTCGGCGGAGGAAAAAAATAGGTATTTTAAAAACATATGTTTTAAGCTTTTACCTATAAAAATTTTTGATATTCCAACTTTTTGTTTTTTTTTTTTTTTTGTTTCTCAGGCAGTTTATGATTGGAGGAATTTTTTCTCGAGAAACGTATTTTTCTTAGGAATAAAATTCCTTGAGAATATTCATGATTGGGCTGATAATCTTTTTCATTTTTAAGAATTCTTCCTCTATTTTGTTTTAATCAAGTGTTGCGAGTGTTGCCAGATAATGTTTTTGATTCATCATGGCCCAAGTTTGCATTACACTGGTTTATGTTGTAACTACTACTTTTTAATTAAAATGGATCATGTACTTCAATAATTTCTGCAGGGAGAACACTATTTTTTTTTTAAATCTAGTAATATCTTAACTTTTATAAATTTAAGTTCTTTATTATTTATAAAGCAAAAAAAAAAAAGAACATGTAAAATGTGAGGTGACAAAATCTCAAAACAAAAAAAAAATAAACAAAAATCTGTTGAAATCCCTAAAGCATAAAAATCTTCTCAAATGAATTCTCTAATTGTCAAAGCAAAGTTTTCAGCCCCCTTACAAAGAAACCATCAGTGATTTGGTTATAAATCCCCTAATCTAACAAGACTTTAAAATTTCAAATTGATTAATTTTGTATTTAAAAAAATTTTGTATTTAAAATGTGGGAAATCATTAAATAATTTTAATATCTTTCAAGTAGCCAAATCCTTTGCTTCATTTGTGCACTTCATTTTTAAACAATACAAATGGTACTGACATGAACCGCGGCAGAAAAAGCACACATTGTCAACACCTTAAGCGTGGGTCCTAAAGGACCCAAACGTTTTGTTTGCCAACAACTAGATTTTGTTATACACAAGCATCAATTATCAATTATATTTACGTCTTTCGCACATAAAGCCACAATATGTAATAGAAGCCAATGGTTTTTGCTAAATGTGTCTGGGGCATAAAATTCCTTGGGGCCCTATTAATGTTTGCCACTAAATGATAAACCAATTAGTTACACAGAAGGCCGAAAATACCTTTTAACCTAATTGTTCGCCAAATACAACAAGAAACTGACCCAATTTTTTTTTTGTTTCTTCTTTGTTTTCATGTTGGAAATAAGTTTTCTTTTTAATAAGCTTTTGAAGTTGTCGATGAATGGAGAACATGATAAAAGTTATTGCGTAAGTCTTCAACACTTTACTTTTCTTTTCTTCCTTAAAAATGTTGATCACTCCAATTTTATCATAAAAAAAAAATCTTTCTCAATTTTGAGGAAATCAAAATGGAACCAGAAAGCCCGATAAAATTATTAACAATTGTAAATCACTATAAAATTAAATTAAACTTTTTATTTTATTTACCTTCAATATTGTGCGTTTCGATTGGACCATCTTAAAGAACTGATTACACAGATTTACTTATTCATTAAACCATTGTTGTTAAAAGTAAATTTTTTTTTCGTTTGATGTATCGTCAAATGTTTGTGGCACATTAAATTTAATTTCTTTCTGCATATTATTAAATGCACATTTAAAAGCGTTTAAATTCTTTTAGAAGTTTGATTATCCCATTTACAAAGGAATTTAAATCAGGTACTGGCTGAGTAACTCATATACACATATGTATGTATATACATACTGGAATATTTAATGTCTTAAGCAGAACTTCCATCACTCAAGTTTGTTTGGAAAATAAAAAAGGTTAAAGACATTTATTTAAAACAGTTTTTTTTTTTTGTACAACCTGAGATTTTCGTTTTCGTTGAACATCACGTTGGTGGTAATTAAACGGTGTGATTAAACTCTGTTGGATTTACATGACATGCGAAGGTGTTGGTTTTTTGTTCTTTCTTTCAAGTAAAAGTTATCAAAAAGTCAACTTACAAACACGTTTTGAAATATTGTTACAAAAGTTATGTACCTTTTTCGAAACAAATGTTTTCATACTGCCAACATGTTTGACAGCTTTCGCTGTCATAAATTTTGTATATTTTCATTGCTGTTGTTTGCAAAAATTTAAATATCTCTCAAGGTTATGATGGGCACGTGCGAAAGAACTCTAAAGTTCATCTGTATCGAAACATTTTGCTGGAGTTCTTCTCACACACAAAGCAACAACTAAGAAGTTCTTAGTAAACTTATGCAAAAGAAAAAAAATCTACATACAAACTGTGTTCAAAAATTCCTAACTTCATGGGGAACATGGTAAGGCGAACACTCAAATAATTGATAACGAGGGTTGGTAAGAAATTATCAAGTAAGATATTCTAATATGTTGTAGGCCAACACGTTTGTTCGGCTAATATTGCGCAACACTGCTAGAACTTGACGTCCATTTATACAGTGTTTCGAAAATTCGACTTCTTCATGGTGGTGTGCATTACGATGCAGTTTGTCATTATGAAACGTCGTGGTGTACGTGCAACTGTCATGAAATGTACCCCAGCCATGTCTGCCTTAAAAATGATGACCTCTAAGACTACAAAAACAAATCTCTCTCCCTCTCTCTCTCTCTCTCTCTCTCTCTCCGAGAAAATAAACTCGTTGTTAATTAATTTAAAAAACGATACAGTAATTATTCTAATGACCACTATAAATATATAATTATTATTTGATCCTCTAAATTATTGAAAAAACTAATTTATACCGCTTCAAATCGTGTTTATATAAACAATTCTATTAACAATATTATTCAACATTTCGCTAACAGTTTGTTAGCAGCTTCAGGATTTTAATTATAATATTGTTAGTAAAAATTTTTATATAAAAACGATCTAAAGATCTTAGTTTTTTCGACAACTATAAATTATAAAGCACGACTACAAAGTCAAATTTGTGTTTGCAAAAGCACTGGGTTTGAAAGCCATGCCATGTCGAAAACTTAAAAGCCTGAGTAGAAATATGAGCCGGCCAAATAATATTTTATGGAGTTGACTATTTTCGAGCCAATCCTGGCTGGTTATTGCACCCTCGTTCTCTTCTCAGAACTAAAAAATTTTAAAAAATTAAAGACCTTAATCATGTACTAATCTCTGTTTTCAAAGTGAAATATTTTTTACTAATATTTTGCGCCACCTTTCATATTTATGTTTTAATCAAAGCAAATTAATTTAAATAACCATCTTATTTTGTTTGACTTTATGTGTCATAAAGCATCATAAATAATTAAATCTTTTATGTAGCTTTTCATTTGCTTTAGTGTTCGTATATAGATCATGCAATTAATAAAGTTTTTATATTCTGTTGATTTAATCATAAATTTAGTTTGCAACTGAAGAAACACATTCAAGCGTACAAATGCATAGTAAGAGGCAAATTTTCATTCAACAAAAGTGCTTTAATGCAGGCCATGATATTTAGTGTTGCTGTTTGTTTTGTACGCTCTTATAATTTATATTCAAAAGTTATGCTGTTTCTCTAACATTTATGTTTTTGCACGTACAGACCTAAAACAAAAATCAAGTTTTATATGCTCTAACATTTATAGCAGGTATAATAAAAATTAACAACAGTGATTCAAATGTCAGGGCTTATTTTATTACAGTCCAAGAGAGCCAATAATCTATAAAATGAAATGTGTATTCAGCTTTTTTACTGTTTCAAAGCCTGACAGGATGCGAAAGTACGGCAGCAAATACTTGGTGCATTTTAAGCAACAGGCTTTGGCTATTGATTTTGTTTTTGTTTTCATCTAAGAAGTTTAAATAAAGGAAACTTTTTGAATTAACAGTAATGGTTTGGCCACAAAAAGATGTATCCTCTTTGAAATTATTATCTTAAAGCAATTGGAGAACAGAAAGTTTGAGATTCTTGGTAATAATTAAAGCTGTTCAGGTAATAAATTAATACTGTTGTTCAAACAGGAACTCCCGAGCTAAAGGTTTTCACACAGATTTACTTCGGTAGATGGCTAGAAGCCCAGGGGTAGACCAAACTGCGCGGTAAAAAGCCAGACGTCTCAACACTGCCCCTGAATGGTGGCTATAAATGTTTGAGTGGCAACGCTACCGGTCTTGGTACCACAATTGATTGATGAGGAAGTCGATAATATCTAGTTCTTCTGTATTACAGATCTCTCTAGTAAAAGGAGCCCTTTCGTACCATCAGTTAGTTCAAAGTGTTCATAACGAGAGCATCTTACTTTCAAGCTGATGAGACCAATGGCTATTGATAATTATAGTTCACTACATGTACTACATGTAGTGCACTCGCAAGAATTTACAGTGGCGGCTACGAATTTAAAGCGAGGCATATTACTAGCTTAGTTAAAGTGATTTTTAAGTACGTGTAATACGCAATAAAATCTTGTTTTTTTAGTATTCTCTGTAATGTTACAAAAGAGTACCATTTTCGGGTTTTGGTTTATTAACAAAACCTTCCCACAAAATCCTCTATGTTGATTTGCACACAAACAGAAACAGTCACACTTCTTAATATGGCGTTACGCAGCACGCGTCGCACGCTCCCATGCGTTTCGTGCAACTCTCACAAAAGTAGGATCAGTATAATTATACTAGACCAGTTATATATAACTGGTTTAGTATAAAAATATATTATATATATATATATATATATACAGTGGAATCTCCCTTAACGGACACTTCCCATAAGCGGACACCTCTATTAGACGGACATTGTTGCCAGGTCCCGGCAGCGCTCCATAAGAAAAGCATTGCAGTCGATTTCCCTTGAACGGACGCTTCTCATGAACGGACGCGGACATCCGCTTGAGAAAAAAACATTCTCTTGGACGGACATTTAGCTTATTTTTTCCGATTTTTTCATGTCATAATTTACAAAAAAGCTTGCCAAGACTCTTTTAATTTGTTCGCTTTAACAACAGGGCACGGTTTATAATATTTACTACATCACATAACATTGTTAAATGTGGGTATGCTAAATATTTTCTATGTCACATAATGTTTTCAATCTAACGTTTTTTCTACAATTTACTCTTCTGCTTCGTAGAGTTGTCAATACTAATTCTTGCAAACAAACAAACCTATTTGACCAACAGCTTGTAATCTATGCCATTCCTTACGCGATTTATGGGATTCCCCAAATAACAGAGGTATGCGTTTATTTATTGTAGTTTGGAAAGCATTGTTCATTCGTTTGTATACATTAGTACGTTCGTGACGTTTGAAAATGGATAAAAAGAGGTCTGTCCAAACCAGGATGGAGGAATATTTATTGAAATAATATAGTACTCATAAATTATTTTAAACTTTTATTACATATAGAGCTACATTTAATTATTTTTTTTGTTGTTAAACCCAATTGAATTGTTTATTTTTTTTTCAATAAAAGTATTTTTAAATAAAAACTAACAATCTTAGACAAATTTTTGTTGACTTAAATTTGTAGTTTTCTCTTGGCCGGACAGCTCCCTTGTACGGACACATTTTAACGGTCCCTTCGGTGTCCGCTCAAGAGAGATTCCACTGTATATATATATATATATATAAGTTACGTAGAACACGAATTTATGACCGAATATACGGTTTTATAAAAAAAGACGTGTTTCTAGGTTCATCAGTTTATTAATAATAATTTCAATTTGAAAAAATAATGACAAATTCAAAAACCAAATTACAACATATTATAAGGTAACTTAAATTTTAACAAGTCTAAAGAAACAGGACCTTAAATATATGTTAACAATGAAAAAATATATTAATAAACATTTGTAATAATTGGAACTATAAATAACAAAATAATAATATTCAAACAATTATTATTAATTTATTATTAATTATTAGTTCAGAATAATATAAACAAATGATAACCAACCTCATGTTAACTACTCCCCCTCTTTAAAAATAAAACGTCCCCGTTTTAAATGTATGAAAAAAAGAAAAGGAAAAACTATCATCAAAATGAATGTGAATTTTAGTTTACCTAATATTATCCTTATGAACTTGTTTGCCGCCTATAACTACTCTGGTTCCTAAATCATTTTCTACAATCTTTTCCAAATATACCTTATCAAACTTATTTCCCAATCTTCTATTACGTCGAACAAAAACGGTATCACCGGCATTAAACCTGGTTTCTGTTTCACCCCCAATTTTTGCCTGTGCAGCAATTATCTTTTCCCTTATGCTTCCCAAGCTCCCAGGAACGGAGGATTGAAGAATATCAATAGGTTTTTTACCTGTAACAGAATGTATAGTATTATTGTATCTATATGTGGAAATAAGTATCAATTCAGAAGTATCATTCAGATCATATTCTGCTTTAATACACCTTGCAATCTCAAGCAAGGTTGAGTGAAACCTTTCAACCTGACCATTGCTTTCACTATGCAAAGGCGGTACGAAAAATTGTTCAATTCCATAAAAATTCCTTAGCATATTTGTAATTGTATTTGATTGAAAAGCCTTTTCATTATCAGAAACAATAAGCTTAGTGTTTTTAAAACTATTAAGCATCTGTAGAAAACCATTTTTAACATCAATTATAGTTCTTGATGCTATTGGAAGGGCAATCGCATATTTTGAAAACTTGTCAAGGCAAGTAAGAAAATGAAATCCATTAGTTGAAAATATATCCACGTGAAGGATTTGCCCAGGAAAATCTGGTATCGGGGATGATCCGATTGTGGGCTTTCTTGGTTTCCTATTGTATTTATTCTCCAAACATATTCTGCAGTTCCTTATGATTGAATGAAGAAGTTGTTTTATTTTAGGAAAAAAATATTCCGCCGTTATTTGCTTGTAATTTTCATTCAATGACCTATGTGCCCTGTTATGTTCCATATGTATAGTTTCCAATTGGTCGTTTTTATTTGTTAAATCTATTACGAGCTTTTCCGTATGAATGAACCTAATCGATGGAAAGTGATTTAACACCTCGTTTTGAATCTCTCCCAACGTACTCAAATCGCAATGTATTGCGTTTACTACCCGAGGACTTATACTACTTTGCAAATTTAACAAAAGTTCCTTAATATTGGTATAGTTTATGATATGTCTTTTATAACGTTGAAATAAAATTTTCATTATTTTGTTATTACCAGAAGATTTAGAAATTATTAACTGATTTGTAAATTGGTTTACTGGAGCGGCTATTGATTTTATCGCTCGGGAATATGATACTTCACTATGGACTGTTCCTGAATCTGTTTCTGAATCTGTTTCATTAAAAGTGTTCATATATTGGCGAGATAAAGCATCCGCCACTATATTTTCTTTCCCAGGCTTGTAATAAAATTTTGGAGCAAAATCAGCTATAAATGCTTGCCATCTTTTTATTTTTGGATTTGGATTCTTATCAGAAGTTGCAAACGTTAAAGGCTGGTGATCTGTAAATATTTGAAGGTTCTTAACGCCGTATAAAAAATGTCGTAATTTCTGCAAAGACCAAACTATCGCCAATAATTCTCGTTCGTTTGTTGCATAACTTTGTTCAGTGGAAGAGAGTGTACGTGAAATCATTGTTATTGGTTTGCCGTTTTGTGACAATACTGCTCCGATAGCGTTCGAGCTAGCATCAGTCGTCAACTCAAATGGCTTATCAAAGTCCGGATGCAAGAGCAATACATCCTCAGAAGCCAAAATTCGTTTTACTTTTTCAAAAGCGTCGAGGGCTTCTTGCGACAAATTTAATTTAATATTTTTAGAAGTTTTTGCACTAACATTTCCATTTTTCCCGCGAAGATTTTTCGTCAGTGGTTTCACTATGTCGGCATAATTTCTTATAAATCTTCTGTAATATCCAGCTAGACCAATAAAAGACCTCAATGCTCTTAGAGTTTTTGGAACTTGAAACTTCAAGATATCATTAACTTTGTCTGGTGATGTCTTAATGCCTTTCACAGAAACAACAAACCCGAGAAACTCCACTTCATTCCTAAAAAATTTTGATTTTTCCGTTGATACACGCATTCCAGCATTTGATAATTTCTTCAATATTTCATCGACATGAGCGATGTGACTATTTGCATTCTTTGAAAAAATTATTACATCATCCATGTAAACAAAACAGGTTTTTCCAATCACATTCCGCAAGATATCATCTATAGCCCGTTGGAAAATGCTAGGAGCATTTCTGAGCCCAAAAGGTAGCCGACAAAACTCATATTTTCCGTTATTGACACTAAATGCTGTTTTACACCTATCTTTTTCCGCCAACACAATTTGGTGAAAACCGGATTTTAAGTCAAGTGTTGTAAAGAATTTGGAATTTCCGAGATTTGATAAAATAACTGATATATCCGGCATGGGATACTTGTCTGGAACAGTAAAATCATTTATTTTTCTGAAATCTATAACCATTCGCAATTTTTGCCTCCCATCTTTATCCACTCCCTTCTTGTTAACAACGTGGATTGGTGAATTGAAGGGAGATGAAGATTTCCTTATTATACCATCCTTTAAAAGGGTTTCTATTTCTTCATTTATAAACCTTGTTGCGGAAATAGGGTACGGATAACTTCGAGAATAAATAGGATCGTTTTTAGTTAAATTTATGGTAGCTTCAACCTGAGTGTTAGCCGGTAAGGCTCTGTCCGGATCAGCGAAAGCTATTGAATTTCTTTGAATAAGTTTTTCGACTTCTTTATCCAAACTGGCAAAACCACACTTGTCTTTGATTTCCAACGAATTTACCTGTTTACATAAAAAGTTGTTGATTAGCTCTTTCCCAGTTTTGTGGAAAAGTGTACCAGACTTCACATCAATCAAGGCCTCTATTTTTGTCAAAAAGTCATAACCAATAATTCCATCAAAAGTGTTTAGGCATGGTAGTAAAAAGAAAGTTGTTTTGTGATTAAGAAGGTGAATTTCACATTTTTCTTTAATGAGCGTTGATCCATTTATGGATTTAATTTTAAACGGTTCAGCAACTGATTTAATCCCTTTAATAAAACTGAAATTGCGAATATAATTTTTACATGTGCCCGTATCCACTAAAAGTTTAAGCTCTTGACCACTTATAGTTTTTTTAATTATATATGGTAAGAGCGACCTTATGCTAAAAAATTCAAGTTGTCGATTGCTTGTCCTTCAGGTTCATTATAAGAAAAATCGTAATTTTCACTCACATCATCAGTTTCATAATTTTCAGCGTAATTAATTCTTTGCATCTTTTGAATCGGAGACTGACTGGAGTTATTACTTACATAGTGACGCTTAAAATTATTATCAAATGAAGTTAGTTTTTGCCTACCCATGCTATTACTCATCCTTTGATGTTGAGGGTCCAATTCCTTTGAAAGTGGCATTGGTTTTCTAAAGTAGGAAGTATTTTTATCTACTTCCATGGGTATAGGCGATTGATAAGACAAATTCTGTTTCCCGGTTGGTATATGCTGGAAGGTCTCCTCCTTGGTTGAATTATAGGTTGGATAAAATGTTTGCTGTACGTTCTTGTAGCCAGTAAATGCATTTGCAAATCTATATCGTTCATGATTTTGCTCGAGCTCTTGTGCTGTTGCTAGAGCAGTTGGTAAGTCCGTTGGATTCGAAGAAAAACAGATATCGCTTAAAGGTTTACGTAGGCCCGAAATAAATACACGTAGCGCGTTTGCTCTTGCCCTTTCATTCAAAGCTTTAATAACTTCCTCTTTACCAGTATTAGCCATACGAATTTTGTTTACAATAAGAGTGAGATGTTTATTAACTTCATCATAATACTCATTTATCGTTGACTTTCCTTGTCGTAAAACACTAAGCTCATTTTCTAACAAATAAAGTGGTTTCTTATCAGAATAAGATTGGTCCAACCGAGATAGTATAGCCTCAAAATTAAAAACAGTGTTAAACGAACTCAAAGTGCAATTAGCTTCTCCAACTATCTTGTTTCTTAAAATACCCATTGCAATGTAATAAGTCTCTGACCCTTCCGTGTAATAATTTAAAGCGAACCTTGCAGATTCCCTCCATGCTGGATAGTCCCCCGAATTACCACTAAACTGAGGAAGAGATTTAATGAGATCTAAATTTGTGTTTCCTGGAGCAACATCAGGCCTAATGGTAACAGGAACTAAAGGTTCCACCTGAATTGGTTTTAATTGTTCGACCGCTCTAGTCAAGTCACTAATTTGATCCAAAATTTCTCTCTTACTAACCTCAACCGTAGCTTCAACAAGATTCATTACTTCATTTCTATTCATGTTGATGCTTTACCCTTTTCTTTTTTTAACAAAAATATTTATAAAATTAAAAATTTGTTGTGTGAAATTTTTTAAATACAAAACAAGCTAAAATATCTTAAAATATAAAATAATATAACTTATAGAAAAATTATACGAATACTTAGCTAAATTTTTTGAAGATGAAGACTTCTTTTCTCCCACTGCTTCTTTAAGTGCTACTGCAATTATTGATTCTTCCGGAGACTTAAGTCGTTCAGAGTTAAGTTGCTGTAGGTTTTCCTTGTCTTCTTCAATTGTTTCTGCTTGCTTTTCACAAATTATTCCTTCATTATTTAATAGCTTTCTTCTTTTGTTTAAAATTTGCTTCCAGTAATTTTTAAATATTTTTTTTTAAATTATTTTGTAATTTATTATTTGAATAGAGTTATAGAAATGAATAAATCCATGATTTAAATTCTTTTAATTTTCTCTTCAGTTATTCACTTCCTCCTTTTGAATATATTCCAATTAAATAAATTGATGTTTGTATTGTTCGTCCTTAAAATTACAATAATGTAATTATATTTGCTTTTAAGACTTTGAAATTTTAAATTCTTCACGATAACGTTTAAAGAATTCTGGCAATTACAGATAATTTCTGCTCTTTCTTTTAATTATTTTATAAACGCAAATTTTTGTTGGGCGCCAGTTACGTAGAACACGAATTTATGACCGAATATACGGTTTTATAAAAAAAGACGTGTTTCTAGGTTCATCAGTTTATTAATAATAATTTCAATTTGAAAAAATAATGACAAATTCAAAAACCAAATTACAACATATTATAAGGTAACTTAAATTTTAACAAGTCTAAAGAAACAGGACCTTAAATATATGTTAACAATGAAAAAATATATTAATAAACATTTGTAATAATTGGAACTATAAATAACAAAATAATAATATTCAAACAATTATTATTAATTTATTATTAATTATTAGTTCAGAATAATATAAACAAATGATAACCAACCTCATGTTAACTTATATATATATATATATATATATATATATATATATATATATATATATATATATATATATATATATATATATATATATATATATATATATATATATATATATATATATATATATATATATATATATATATATATATATATATATATATATATATATATATATATATATATATATATATATATATATATATATATATATATATATATATATATATATATATATATATATATATATATATATATATATATATATATATATATATATATATATATATATATATATATATATATATATATATATATATATATATATATATATTATTTATGGTGCTAAACAGCTCATCAGTCGACTTGAAAAAATTCTTAAAAGTTTGTTTGCAACAACGAAATATCGTCGGCATATAGACAGCTGAAAAAGACAGCAAATATTTTGTAAAAAGGGTTCATTTTTGGACCTGAATTAATTGGCTCTTAAAGGAAGTAAATAATTAAAGTTCATATTTAGTGATATAGCGTTTAATTCGTCTATGTGTCAAATCCACGATGAAGCCAAAAGTTGTATAACAATTCCTAGTGAAATGGGGAAAACAGACAGCAGTGAATTTTTTCTTCGCAACATAGTAATGCTATATTAGTACAAAAAATACCATTAAACCCAAAAATTTTTCGATATGAAAAAAAAATTATCATATATATGTATGTATGTATATGCGAAGTCATGACGACCACTAGCAAGCCAGTTTTTGCTCAGTACACTTTAGCCTAAGAAAGCTTCCTAGCCTATAATCAGGCAGAGTAGCTCCGAAGAGCGAGCCGCCCTCAGGTACTGATTCCTGCAGTTTCGACAGACTTTTAGCAGAGGATACATACGATAGCCCAACGCCAAAAATACGTTTTGCATTAGCAAGCAATAAAAAATGTTCACGCCCTAAAAAAACTGCCTCACTGGAACGTATCTCTCGATGCTAATCGTTTAAATCATATTGTATATGGTAGTTTTTTAGGTTATGAAAATTTGTTATTGCTTACATATGCAAAACCTGTTTTTGTCATTTAAATCTAATCTATTTTATTAATAAATAGGACATCCTCCTTCCCTTAACAGGATGCAACTGTTTCAGCGTTTGAGGTTTTTCTTGTAAAAACAAATTTTATATGTTATTTTATCTATAATTTTTTACCTTTATTGTTAAAATTGACAACACTATTTTTTAAAGCTTTAGGTCTTTATATTTTTCTTTCTTTATTAATCGATATTTCGCTAACAATTTGTTAGCATCGTCAGGATTCTTTAAAGCTTTAAAAAATAGTGTTGTCAAATTTTATATGTATTAATTCTACCTGCCAAGTGCGACATTGCGAATATAAATCATGTGATGCCGCAGCAGGTTAAAAATTGGTAGCACATAAGCTCTCGCTTGTAGACCCATATTTTTGCTTTGAAGATATTGACCACCAAGATGGTTACGACATACTGCATCTGTTTACCGCAGCACCAAGCAGGATAGGAGCAGCAAAATCTTTTCAATGCTCGTAGCAGCAAGGAAGCTTTTCATACACAAAAGAAATTAACGGCGCCTGAAAACTATCGACAGTGAAGAAATTTTTGAGGAAAAGTGTTGCTCAGCAAGACTGTGGAGTGTTGCTACTAATGATGATAGTTTTATAATTCTGGATCTTAGAAAACACACCAGTAGCAATTTGCATTCAAGTGGTCGGATCTTAGAACTGGTAGCCCATGTAACGGAGCATAATTTAGATAGCAGCTGAAACTTTCAAAGCGGCTCACAAGAAGCCGAAATTTTTTTTTTTTTTTTTATATTAGAAAGAGCTACTGAAGCTTTCAATTAATAATTTAAAAAAATAGATGAACTCAATAAATCGGTATGCTTTTTTCACAATCTAATAACACCTGCTCAACATACAAAAGAAAAAAACAATGTTTTGTAAACTGATTCTTGCAAAGGGGACTAAAAAAGAGTACAAGTGTATCGGCCTTTTAAATATTTACATCGGAAACTCATTTTGCGGCCTAACTAAATTTGTTACTACACACGGAAAAAGAAATAAAATGTAGAAACCGTATCTTAATTAGGTTTCTAGTCTTCAGAATAATTAATCAGAACATTAAAAAGACATGTTGTCAATATACATTAACCGTCTTCGACATGCGTCTGTTTGACAAATTCTTTGAAAAAAGCAAAAATCACCTTTACAATAGGAATGTGTTTAGTTGAAATATTTGTTATAAAATTTTACTGCATGTTACGGAGATCACTTAAGCTAAAAATTAAACTTCAATAATAAATATAAGCAAAAGCGCAAAAGCCAGTTTAATATACAATAGCGGTTCTCACTCTTGATATAAATTTTACAACTCTGCTATATTCACTACGATTTTTACCACAAAGCTCGAGTTTACTATCAAGAGTGAGAACCGCTAATTATATAGTTATGTGAATATAGTGATAAAATATCTTGGTCTATTTAAATTTGTTGTAAAAATAAAACATAGAGAACTATAGGTTTTTATGTATATAGTGTCTTCAGAAGAAATTTTTTTTTGTATTTTTGTTTGCGTGTCTGAAAAAAATTTTTGGCGGTAAATTTTTTTTTTATAAAATTTGTTATGTACAGCTATTTCCGCTTGATTGAGTTTCTAAAAATGCACAGCTTTTGAAGCAATTAAACGGGAACTCAGTTAAGCAATACTCGATTAATTGAGTCGCCGACGCAATTAAACGAAAATCGCTTAATTGAGCAATATGTGCAATAAAGTGAAATTCCCATGCGTAGATGGAAAATAAAACTCATTTCTTTAGTTACATATTAAGTTGGAAAATTGCTTATACCTTGTTCATACATGCACTTCTAATTGAGATAATATTCAGTTTATTGACATAATATTTTTTGCGTTCATACATACAAATATTGCGCTAACTCAATTAGTATTTGACAGCTGTAAAAAAGTTGTTGTTTTTGTTTTGCTAGTGAGAAAGAAAAAGTGAAAAATATTTTCAAATAAGAAAAATGGAACAAAAAATGCCTTTTAATAAAAAGATTTTAGTGTTGTACAATAAAAATATGGAACTTGTACAAGTAGTGCATTCATGTTCCAAAGCAGCAATAATAAAAAGAAAGAGAAATAAAAATTTGGAAATGCTGCAATGTTTAAAAAATTTTATGTTTTTATTTTTTTATTTTTTATTATTTTGTTTTGTTTGCTTTTATTGACATTTACCTCGTCATTCATCTCGCATTGTATACTTTTGCTTATTAGCCACATCTTTTACAGTGTTGTGTTTCATCTTTTTCTCAATATTCAAAGCAATTTTGAGTATATTAAGCAATAACTTTATTGACTTTTTGTATGGAATATTGAGCTCAATAATGGACTTTATTGCGGTTATCTCAATAAAGGCGCATGTATGAACATGGTATTAGACTTATTAAAACAAAATAAAAATCATCGTACAATGTTTATAACAGAACAGAACCATGATCTTTTTGCCGCAAAATAAAATTACGTTTGTGGAGCAAAAAAAAAATAAGCGAAATATTTTCTCTTGTTTTTCACAATGCGATCTCAATTTGGGAAGCGGGTGACGCAATTAAACGGAACTTAATTAAGTGACCTAAGGCTCGAACAATTAGAATACTAAACAACAAAGGTCGAAGAATTAACATCAAGAACTTAATTAAACGGATATTTTAACATAGACGGGTATACTGAATGATTTCGTTCCATGATTTTTAGAGCAATAAAGCGGGAAACTCAATGAAGCGGGTCTCAATTAAGCGGAAATAACTGTATTCAACTAATCCCAATATATTAAAGGTGATTTCTATCTTTTTCCGAAAAATTGCAAAATAAACAAATTTGCAGAATGAATAGAGATTTAATGTATACCGCAATGTATTTGAAAATCTTGTATCAAAAACCTAAGCATTACACAGTTTTCTATGTTTTTTTTGTTTTTTTTTTTTTTTCTACACAAGAGAGCAAATTCAAATCGGCCGTTATATGAGCTTCAAATGTCAGATTTTAGAACGCCGATACACATTGTATGTATATCTATTTTTTTCTCTGCTAGAATCAGAACATTGTTATTCTGAAAAAAATAATCATTTTGCTGTACCAAGAAGTTTTATAATTAAAAGTGCTCGTCCATGCTGTGAAACATTGGCTTTAAGAATTTTTTCATTATTCTTTTGAAACTGTATTCGCTCCATACAGTGAAACTTCTGTTTCACCATTTGAATGAATTAAATACTCAATGAGAAAGAAGAGAGAGTGATATACTCAAAAAAAAAAAAAAAAATTCAGTCGGGGGACCCCCGTTAGGAACGAAGTTCCTTACATTTTTGTTTTTCATCATTGAATGTAATACAAGGTGAAATCTGTATGTTTTATTTTGTGTTGTTTTTGAAATTTTAAAATTTTATCTTTCTTTAAATTTTTGAAACGTTTTCCAACTAATTATTATTTATTGGTAGGTGTCTCCGCTACTGTCAGCGGAGACACCGCCCATCATACACAATAGCTTGTCTACAGTACACCAATACATATAAACAGCTCACACGCTTTCGTGACGATTTCTACTAATTTCCACTACCAGCAAGCCGCGCTAAGGAACTTCGTTCCAAAAAAACAAAATGCATGTACATGAAATGCAGTACTCATTTATATGCCTCTCACCTGTAACACTCACAAGCAAATGTTTCACGTTATGGACGGCCACTGAGTTGCCTTAAATTAAGTTAACTATATCTACTTTTTTGTTTTGAGTTGCGACTATTGCTAATATTTTTTTTTTCAATTAACTTTTCGTCTTTGCAATAAAGTCTCTATTTTAAAATAGAATCTAAAGTTCGTAACAAGAATTATATTATCAAAGTAAAATATTTGAAACTTAATAACAAATCAAACAAATAACAAGAAAGTCTGTACAATAAATGTATTGCTAGGGATATGGTCAGCATTTTAGGAGTATTTTAAGTTGTGAGAACTTTTTGTTTTAAACCTAATTAACTTAGCCTGCTTAGATGCTATTATATATGTATATGTATGTATGTGTATGCTTGATATTGGTTTCAGTTAGTTTAACTACTTAGGGTTAAATGAAATAGAAAGTATGATTTGTTTAACGCTCACCCTGTAATCCAGTTGCTCCTATAAAATACATATGTATGTAGGTCTGTGTGCGTGTGTGTCAGAAAGAGAAAGTGTGAGTAAATCTATACAGTTGTGGTAGTAGTTGTAGTAAAAACGATGACGCTGCTTGAAACAGTTATTTACACATGCTAGTTTTCAATGATGAAGTTGTTGTAGTTGTTTTCTCAGTTTCACATAGTCGGTGTTTTAGTTGTTGTTGCAGTAGCAGTTTTGTTTTCAGTTGATTTTTTTTTATTCTTCTTCTGTAATCCTAAACTAATACTGTTTCCATTTGTTTGCTATCGCTAGTTTTGCTTGTCGTATCCAGTGTTTCCACCACAATGGTGGTGGAAGCAGCTGTTACCGAATCTCAGGGACCATACGGTGTAATTGTCAAAGAAGTAGCATCTGTTGAGCCAGAAACACAACATGTCAGAGTTGAAGCATAATCGCCACCAGTTCTTTTTGTTGGTCAAATTGCAGAAACCTGCTCCAATTCAGCTGACGACCGGCCTGAATTCATCGCCACCACATGTTTTGAGGCATAATCCGTAACAAACCGATCACTGTTACGTGGATGTATGTTGCCTATGTCCTGTTTACAACACCAGGGATTACGTGTTGTCAGAATTCGTTTGAAAGCATCACGAAATTCTTTATTGAATATGGAGTAGATAATTGGATTAAAGGCCGAATTTGAGTAGCCCAACCATGAGAGTATTTTAAATGTTTGGCCGCCTATGCAGGTTTTGCAAAAAGCAGCCACAATATTTACACAAAAAAAGGGTACCCAACAAATGAGAAATACACCCATAATTACTCCCACCGTTACGGCTGCTTTGTGATCGGACACATGATATGGCGAACTGTGATGCAGGTTTCGTACTTTGAATTTCTTCTTTTCTGGAGGTTTCGATCTTCGTATACTTTTGTAGCGTTGCTTTTCCGCCACCTCTCCTGGCCTTGTGACAGCTTTGATGGATTTCACATGTTTCTGGGCATAACAGTAGAGTCTGTAAGAAAAGGAAAATTTAAAATCAAACAATTTGCCAAATTCTGAAATTATTTTTTTTTTTTACAAATTTTAATAAAAAGTGCAATAATAAATTTATTCCCAAAAAGCCTGCATTTGAAAAAATTATTAACCAAATTTTTACGTAATTTCCTTTATACGATGTCAAACTAATAATTAAGGATTTCTAGCCATAATGCACGATGTTAGTTGTGAGTCACGTCTTAAGTTTAAGTTTATTGCTCAACCAATGTACCCCTCACACGGGGGTATTTACATACGTTTTTTAAGTCTTCGAATCACATGTGTTTCTTTGCAACTGTTCAACTTTTTTAATTTACACAGTGTTCTTAATATTTGGCCACAAACAAGTATATGAGACATTGGCCGATTCATTATCTGGTAGGTGCATTCGAATTCGCTGCAGAACACACACAAACTAACGCCTGCTTTAATCGGTGTAAAGTATTTTTTGTTGTCAAGGTCAATCGATCAGGAATTCCACAATTCCATTCCGTTTGACTTTTGCATTGTTTTCACATCAAAACTTGTTTCGTTTTAGAGTAAAAAAGACTCATTTTTAATTTAACTAAACTTTCTTTTATGTTCCATAACAAATCATATGGTTATTTATTAATATAAATCGTTTTTCTCTGGGCGTGTGCAAGATTTTGCTAAATATTTTTACTCTTTAAAATATCCACATTGTGTGTTTTTCCTTTGGCTGGAAAAATTAAATTCGCAGAAAACAAATGCTACTTCTTACACGTGTATTTTTGAAGGATGTATGGGGTTTTAAATACGTTTAGCCATGGTGTTTTGCGAAAAAAAATGGCCAAAACGTGTCTTACAGTTATCATAATTTAGGTGGGGAAAAATGACAGCACGTGTTTTTAAAATGGATTAAAAAAAAAAAAAAAATAACTAAAACGGAACATGAGTTATTTGTAAAGAGTTTAATAGCTAGTAAAACTTTTGAAGCTGATAGTACAAGAGTTAACATTTAGTTGCAACATGTATGAGAATAGTTGATGTTTCCCATTTGTAGTGACACACGTTTGCCAGTCAAACGAATATCATAAAGGCGTAAGTTTTGTAACGATATGGTTTTTATTTTTGGTAAAATAAAAATTAATTTCGTGGTACACTATCTCTCGTTAGAAAAGCTGGATAAAAAAAAAACATAAAATAATTTTTTTTTTTTTTTAAATTTATGCACTCACAGTAAAATTCATCTTCATACTTCGGGGCAGGGTATCATCAAAATGTTGTCTTTAATACTATGTGAAATGGCATTAGCGATACAAAAACTGATTGTAATCTGATGAAAAAATCAGTTAGATTAATTATTATCAATGGTAAAACTGCCGTAGCATCAATTCTATGCTTTATAATGCTGTGATTTTTTATACGTACCACCAAATCAGTCAGTTTTTGAGCCCTGTGTTTCATACTGTTTGCACTTATGGCGGAATTACCAAATTATTTAAACAAAAATCTAATGTATGAATTTTTATTAATGAACTCGTACTCGTAAGTTCAAAAAAAATAATTTTGATATATGAATTTAATTATTTATTCGCTGTAAGGTTTAAAAATATATCTTAATGTTTTCTGTCTCTTTAAGCCGTGTTTATGCCGCCGACATTTCATTGGTGCTAATCAAATCATCACTCAACTACTTATTCCAAAATTCTCATGAAGAAAATGAGAGTCAGAAATTTTCAAACAAGCTTTTAATACAGAAAAGATGAACATGTATTTTCTGTATTAAAAGTTTCTTTGATCATTTATGATTCTCATTTTGTTCATGAGAATTTTACTTGGGTTTCAAACATTCTTTTAAGGTTTTTCGAGTCTAGTGATAAGTCGATTGGCATCAACGAAATATACACGGCTGAAAAAGACAGAACACATTGAGGCCTATCTTCACAATTATATGCTTTATAATTTTATTGGGCTTGAGTTCAATTTTACTTCCTTAAAATTGAAAAAGATTTTTTTAGTTTAGGTCTAAAAAAATAGACCTTAATGCTTTCTGTATTTTTTCAGCCGTCTATATGCCGCCGACATTTCGTTGCTGCTAAACAACTCATCAGTAGACTTGACTAGACTATTTTTTTACACCTAAAGTAATAAATTTCAATTGGCTCTTACAGCGAATAAATAATTAAGTTCATTCTTGAAAGGTTTTTCTGTTATAAAATTACAGCGTTCTTTATTTTCAAGGATGACAAGAAGATAAAACTGAAGACTTTCTGGCTGAGGTATATATACCATGGCTGTTTCACGACCACCACATGTCTCATCAGCATCTAAATTGCTTCGAACCCAGTCCATTATTAGATTTTTTTCATTGGTTTTAAACAACAGCGGTTAGGCATGCTACCACCAGAGCTCGGAGCTTAATGAATATCTATATTTTATCTTACTGATCAACTTTATATTTTATCACTGTGCTCTTTCTTCTCTTGATTGGCCTACATTTTTATATTCTCTCACCCACATGCAATTGATTTTTGTGTTTGTTGCTATTGTATCAGTGATAACAACTGCTTCAAACTTCTCGCCGTGCCCCGCGATTTTTGTAAACATTAATTTTAAACTTTTAGTCAAACTATATGATGCACAAGCGTTAGTAATTTCATCGGCCTTGAGTTTGATTTTTGCTATTTTTTTTTTTTTTTGTTGTGATAAAACTGGAGTGATCAAGATTTTTCAGGAAGAAAAACAGTAAAATTAAAGATTTTCTGGCTGGTGTACATACCGTGGCTACATGAGGATCAGCACGTCGCTCATCAGCACCCAAATCGCTTCGAACCCAGGCCATGACTTATTCTTGTACTGTCTTTTCATTTTATGTATTATTAGTTTTTTCAATCATTTAATAATAAATTTAAAGCATTAATTTTAATTTTATAGTCGAACTATATGACTATAGTCGAACTATAGTTAATAATTTTATCCGGCTTTAGTTCGTTTTTTACTTCCTCAAAACTGAAAAAAATTTTTTTTTTTTGCGATAAAACTGAAGTCATCAACATTTTTAAAGAAGACAAGAAAAGCAAAGTTGAAGACTAATTGGCTGGGGTACATAACATGGCTGTTTCACTACCACCACGTCATGAAAAATTGCTTCTGTCATTGTATTAAAATACATCACATTAAATACATCATATTAAAATACATCACAACTGTATCAGGTTTTTTATGGGTATCACTAGGGTGCGCCTTATTAAAAAAAAAACAAAATTTCACCGGCGCTCTTTCCGGAAATGTGCTGCATAGCAAAAAAAAACAGTAATTGTGGAAAATTTAAGGTGGATTGAATCAGAGGCAAAAGTCAATCATTCACCCACAAGTTGAAGGAAAATGTGAAAAAACCGCTAAATGCCTTAAAACTGCCTTGGAGTTAACTCTGGAGGGATAAAGTATGAGAGTGAAGCCCATTAATTCTTCATTCGTATTAGTTTCTCCAAAAATGCCTAGTCTGTATCTGTATCTATACATTAGGGGGGTAGCCGTTCAAAAATAATATTTTTATAAACCATCCTAATAAGTCATATTGTGCCGCAGAAGGAGTCGAATGTATGATCGGCCTTTTCGGCTTTCTCGACATTTCTTGGATACAAGTCAACCCTCTAACTCTCCTTCCTTGGGAGGCTGAAATATAAATCCATTTTAAAAGAATCCCCCAATACCGTTAATTAGTTCCATGGTGACTCTGGAGGGAAATGACAGACACCCATTGGTTATTTTCTTCTCTAATTTTCTTCGGAAGAAACTTATCATCTGTCGTGCCTCCCATACAAATTAAATAATATTTTTATAAGTTTGCCCTCTCGACCTGACTGGTGTAGTGTACTCACATCATCATACCATATGCACAGCGAGCACTTACCAACTTTAACCATGTAGCGTGACTGACAAGCAAGAGTCTCGTATTACTAATGTTGAAGTGGGTCACTAGAATGTTGACCGCTTGCGCTATGGTATGACAGATGAAACCCAAACATTAATAAGGAACATTTTTCGTTGTAATTTTTATTTGTAATTTTATAAAAAACAAAGTTTGGGTGATTTAGAAAATCACTCAATACTAGATTACTTTTAAGATTTTCATAAAAATCATTTATAAGCAGAATTAATTGTCCAAATTGTCCAAATAAATAACAACACATATCGGCTCTTCAGCCTTTGTTTGATATTATTCTCATTCATTTCGGCAGTTCTTTTGAACGCCTAACGTTGAGCTGTTCTCCTTGGCAGCTGTATAAATATAACCAAGGACTATAGGAAAAGATACTTTTTTTGTTTGCTTTAGTCCTACGATGCTCGTCCTACGGTGCTTCAGGAGAAGTTAAATATATGACCGCAACACACATCCGAACGCCAGTCAACCATTAGCCACCACCTTCTCCTCTACATTTTTTTGGAATAACTAACCGAGTACCTGACCTCCTTACGGGCCTCCCGTACAAAACTAATATTTTTATAAATTGGTCCTCGTGGCCTAATTCGTCCCACTGTGCCTCTAGAGAAGTCAAATATAGGACCACGCCCCATTGGTCTGCAATCAATTAGATTCTTGGAATTTTAATTCTTTATGGCAGATCTGGTCAAATTGGGGTATTTTTTCTGTAATCTGCAACTGTTCGCAATTTTGTTTGCTTCTGCTTCTCGTCAGGTGGCAAGAATTGCTTGAATTCTTTCAACAACTTAATGGATCAACAGTAACAGTCAAGTATACAAATTATTTTGTTTAATATTCTAATATCGTTTTTGTTTGCATTTTTTTAAAGATTCTGCCAGTCAATGATCATATGCTAAGAATTGCCATCAAACAGGGCAAAATATCAGCTGTTCGACATTTATTGCAAAGTTGCCCGTTTTCTATTTTTAAAAACAATCAGTAATAAATGGTTCACTGATTTATGACAGCCAGGTTTAAACTGCAATTAAGGCTTTCTTAAACTCCAGTTTTGGCTGTAACTGACTTTTTGACCAAAAGTATTTGCAATCGCAAGAAATCAATTTTGTTATCCGCACTCGCTAAAGAGACATTCGCCATCCCCCCTTCCTCTTACTGGAGACAAGCCATGCACACACACACACACACACACACACATGCACATGTGCTGGGTTTCAATACACCAGGCAGAACAAGTATGACCAAAGAAAAAATATTAATAAGCAATAAGGTGCAAAAAAAAAAGCAGACTCATTCAAATAAAATGACCTCAATATTTATTTTGAATGATACATTGGGGACCATTTGTGTTCTTTTTCTCTTCTGTTTGTCAACTAAAGTATTTAAGTAGAATTAAAGGACTTAAAGCATGAGTTGACAACACAACTGAGCAACAGAAATTCACATTTAATACCAGCAACTATACAGTAAGGAGGATAAGTTAATTGAATTCTGGTTGGATTAAGTGGCATTGGCATTATTATTATTATTATTTTTCTTTTTGTAAAGCGCAAAGACATCAATTTTTACAGCATTGTGGCATGAAACGGAATTATGTGAATGTTTCTCTAAAGTAATAACAACAATAAATTATTAGGACTCGGAGATAGAGTAGATCAGACGGAGGTTAAAAAACCCTTTTAACTCTTCTTAGCTATTAAGTGGCTAGACGCAAATAAGCAAAACAAAATTAACAAATTGCACATTAAACCAAATATAGGATCGAAGTTCTTATCTGAACGTCTTCAGTAGTGCGATTCTGTCATTTTTAACTATCCAATAATCGTTATTTTTTTCTACATATTGTTACGTTTTAACCTTTTCAAAACGTTTTCCGTAGATTCTTTAATTGTAATGAAGTTAAAAACGCTCACGTCTTTAGTTTACAATAACCAACAGTTCAACACTTTATTTATTTGAACACACTACTAAAAGAACAACACTTTCACTTAATCACTTTTTATTACTTAAGACACTTTACACGTTAGCGCAGCTAAAAATCGACTGACTTTTCAGCGTTGAGCTTCGCTGCTTTTATACCTCCAATGATCATTACTAGAACATTCTAGACGTTTACAGAAGCTAATCACGCCACATCTATAGTGCGATGTGCGATGACTCATCATGAACAAAAGATATACACACACACCGACATACATACACGCGGCAGCAAAACTCAAGCATCTGAGTCGCGCACATACATGCACACACGAATATTGTATCGTGCGGTGGTGGTTTCTTTTATTTCGCTGTTGTGCTTATTTATCCACACATGTGTGTCAGTATGTGCACACTGGCTGTGCTGCCGTTTTGTTTATCAACAAGCTTCTATGTATGCATGTGTGTATATACCTCCTGTGTTCATTTACAAATAATAACAAGACAATATACGCACATATAAAATAACGATGATTTAGTACGTTCTAGAACAATCACAATCGGTCCGTTCACGACCAAATTTGTAACAATATTTTATCACCACCAAAAACGATGCTGTGTAATTCTGTAATATACTTTTAACGATTATAAACAGTTGTATTTTTGGATTCATTATGATAAGAATCTTTTAACCTTTAAATATTATTTAATTTTGAATAACATAAATTAGGTTTTTATCATTGTTTTTTAAGGTTCCGTACTCATAGAGTAAAAACCAAACCCAATTACTGAGATTTCTACGTCCGTCCCTGCGTCACAAGCCCCATTCTCCGAAACGGTAACAGCTAGAGAACTGTGAGTCTGGTAGGGATCCACACTCACAGAGTAAGACTACAACCTTTTACGAGACTTCGCTGCTCATCTGTCCTTTCATCACAGGCCCAAACTGCCAAACGGTAAGAGATAGAGATCTCAAATTTACACAGGTCATGTAATCAACCGCCTTCTACAACAATAAGCAACTGAAAACAACAAAAAACTTAAGTTGGTCCCCATACAAAAAACGTTGAAAATTAGCAAATATGGCTGTACTTTTTGAATCATAAGAGATAGAGACTTAAAGGTTCATGGCATACATGGTAAGTAATCCTAAAATTTTTACAATTTTCAGCAAAAGGTGAAAATTGTTACCCTACACTGCGGAGACACCTTCAATTGCGAAATTGACTTCAGTTTTTGAGCCGTAAAAGATAGAGATTTGCCATTAGCAAAGAATATGCAGTTTGTAGGCCTCAGCAACAACATGTATTAAAAATGGCTAAAAGTTAAAATTTAATTAGTGTTCATACACGGGGATACTCTTTAGTTTGCAAATCAGCTATAACTTTTGAACCGTAAGGGAAACAGCCTTGAAATTTACCTGGTATATGTACATACCTGTCTGACCTCTACAACAGCGACTATTTTAAAAACTATTGAAAGTTTAAAACTAAAGGGTACCCCATACCAGGGTTGTCCTTTGCCTAGAACTTGCACCATAGTATGGAGCCCTTGCTGTGCGAGTTAGTCTCGTACTTGGCTTAATTTATTTTTTTAAATTTATTTTCTTTTATATTTATATTATTTATGTTAAAAACTCACGAATCCACGCAGATTTAGAAGTACCCTTCGTAAAAACCGAATTTTTGCAGTACGCTAAAAGATATATCCGCAAACTCGAGCCCCATCCGAACCCTCTTGCACGGTACATCCTAAACTTTGCTGGCCACACACGGTCCGTCATCTGAGCGCAAGATAGATTACTACACCAATAAATACAGTACTCGCAGAAACATGACTTTGGTTTAGCAGTGGCTAAACTAAGGCAATTTTTTTTATTTAATTTAAGATTTGTATACTTATTGTTAGTTAAATTTTTTGAAGATTCAATAAATAAATAAACTGTAAAAAAAAAATATTTATATTATTTGATCTTTAGATTATTAAATTAATTAATTATTCAAGCTTATGATCTTTGGTTTTTTTTATAAAAAATAAGTTTAAACAATTTTTTATTTATTTTCAATATTTCGCCAACATTTTGTTGGCATCTTCAGGAAAATAAGTATTTTATTCAAGCTTATTTTCCTGGAGATGCCAACAAATTGTTGGCGAAATATTGAAAATAAATAAAGAATTGTTTAAACTTATTTTTTTATAAAAAACCAAACATGAGAAGCTTGAATAATTAATTTATTAATTTATTTTCTTTAATATTTCAACAAGCGAAAATTTGTCCTGCTCAAGCTTCAAGTCTCTCTCTCTCTCTCCTATAGTGCGCAAGTTGTAGCTTGTATGGGGACACTCCTTAGTTTTCTACTTTTTGTTGGTCTCGGTATTTGCTGCTGTAGCGGCAAGGTAACTATGTATACGTTCTGTGAATGTTTTAGCTTTCTAGCTCTTACCGTTTACGAGAATGGGTGCTGTGACTAATAGGCGGTCAGACAAACGGGACGGACAAATAATATGTTTTAACTGCAAGGCAAACATCTAAAACTAAGAATAATATAAAAAATTTTAACAATAAGCTGAAACTTTTTATCCGTGAGGATAAAGACTTAGTGCATTAATTTCTGCCATATTTCTATGCTTTATCCTTCTTACAAAAAAAAAAAAAAAATAAATAATGAGGAAGATTCGCATCGTAACTAGTATCGAAATATTGACTTAAGCGACAAGTATTTTTAAAAACAAAAGGTTTCCTCAAGGTCAAATTAGAAAACTAAGAATATAATTGTTTTTATTATTATCATTTGTGCACCTGAACCAAAAACATCTTTTGGACAGTCCTCGTTTCCTGTAAACAGAGACCTAGGATATAATTAAAACTCATTACGGCTCTACGTTTGATGTTACCAAGGCCTTGGGGATTCAACAACCCAGCGCCCAGTTATGTGGTTCTGCTTGTATACGCAGCGGAACATTCGCTAGTTCCTTTTTCTCACTACATAATCTGCAGGAATCACTTCATATCAATTTCAGTTTTTTGGAAGCTGTCTAATATACTGTCTATCTAATATACTTTCTACTGAGATTCACAATAAGGTCACACTTCACTCTGCCGGGATGTAATATATTAATATTCTTGGCTGCCGAATGCCCTTAAAAGCTCTCCAGTAGTCAGCAACGGTCTTGTTCCCCCACTCTGCTGGGATGTATTAGCCTTTTTACCTGCCTCATGCCCTCTAGGGCTCTTCAGTAGTTTACAAGGCTTTACTCTGCCCATTGCCGTAGAATGCTGTCTTCAAAACTTTTGTTAACCCCGCAGAATGGTTCAGCATCTATAAAGGACCTTATTACGCACCTTTCCCATAAGCAATCCGGCCTTTCATTGGCCTCATGTCCTTTTGGCCCAGTATCCATATGAGAACTAATCTCATATGGATAATCCCCAAATATAGAACCTGAATAATTTCATAATATTCCTAATAACTTTGACAGACAGCAGAGTTAATTTGCATTAAGAGCTCACTGATTTGAATTAAAATTTTACGGTGACAGACGACGGTTTCTGCATTTAGTGAACAGCTGCATTTAAAAAACAGCTGTTGTTTGCTATTGATTTTTTGTTTTGTCATTTAAAATATTTACTTACACCGGTATTCATAAAAAATAAAACATTGTTGAAACACATTTTACGACAAATTTTTCATATAAAATTTTTTCTAAAATGTATTTGAGCAACGTTTTATTTTTTATGAATACCGGTGTTAGAGTTTACTTTTACAAAGTGGATAAAAAACAGAGTGTACAATTTGTAGGTATGCTGTTGATAGGAAATGAACATTTATTTTCAAGAAAGTTAAAATTTCTTTTCATGAAACTGTTCCGAAATACAAAAATTGTGCGTGCACTAGCAATCACAAATTTAAATTTGTTGTAACAGTTAAAACAGCTTGCCTTTTTTGTCTGTGATTCCATTTTATCTATTCACAATAGTAAACAAAATATCAACAGCTGACGGATTTCGACGGTGCTGCCATATCATGTAACTGAATTTAGTATAAATGCAGTTTCATTTTGTGCACTTATGGCATTCGAATGTAGATAATGCACGACTAAATGCGCAAAATGGCCACTAATGCGCATTAACGCTGTCGTCTGTCTAGAATATAAACTCTTCTTGACTGTAGTGAGTAGATTAGGTTAGCATTTTTAGGGCTGCTAGACTGTATGAGAGAATGCATACGTTGGCTCTAGATATATTCTTATTGAAGTATTCGTTCGCACAAAACTATATGGCATGAACCTCTGCCTGGAAAACTGTGGCTGTTTTTCCCATTGCGATCGTCATTCTGAAAGTTAGGGCCAACTGTGCCTGCGCCTGCATTTCCATCCTCCAATTCAGAGCCATCTGTAAACCAGAGTTGGATACCCACGTGGTTTTACAACCACGTTATAATATTGCCAGGATACGCGGTCACTGATGACCTCTTTGAAATTTCTGGACAATGATAGTGTTTTATTCATTCTCTCTCTATAAGATCGCAAGACTTGGCGTAGCGCTGAAAATTTTCGGAATAAAAACTTGAAAAAGTTAATTATGCTTGAACAAGATGAATTTAGATTTTACTTCTTTTAAATTGAGAAAGATTTCGTATTGCAATGTCATAGTGATTAACAGATTTAAAGAAAATTATATTTTACTACTTATTAGGTGGAAAACAAGCCATAGTCTGATAGTTAACGTAAAATAGCCATGATTGTGTTCCACCTAATAAGTTTTCAAATTTAATTTTCATGTTTTTATGCCTACATACAGCACCTTGCGAAACATGTTCACAACCTACGATTTAATTACGGCCTGAGTTCGAGGCTAATTGAATAATGATTATCATTGTTGTCAGTGTGACCCAGCAGTCGTTGTAACCCAGCTCATGCGTTCTTAAATTTACATTTATTCTATTATTTAAAAATTTTGATGACTACAATTTTATCACTAAGAAATTTCACAATTTTGAGGAAGTGCCTATGAAAAACTATACAATTCTACTAAATAAGTAAAATTATTGTTTCAAATATAATTATTAAGTTACAAAAGGAAAAACGTAACGGCACAAAGTGTTAGGCTTCTACTAGTGTAAATATTACCGTGATTCTGCAGCATTATAAACTTTTTACTTTGACCAAAACAAACTTTTCTAAAGTTCAATATATATATAACATTTTTTTTCTGTAATCGGTATCAATTTATAAAATGTCTAGAGATACAAATAATCATCATTTATTTAATGTTGGTCTTTATCACAGTAATTTGTGCTGTAACCGCGAACGCGTTCATATTGGTTGCTAAAGAAAATGAACTTTAAAAAAATAAAAAGTAAGAAAAACTTTTCCTTCGGGCTATTACTCTGGGGAAAATTGAAAAGGATAATTACGCAAGGCAAAGTTTGACAGCAGCAGCAGGCTGTTGTGGTGGAGAAATAGAAAAACTTTATTTATTTACTTTTCTCTGCGCAATTAATTAAATTACAAATGAAGGAGAAATTTTTGCCGTCAATCACGGAAGTGGTATTATTTGAAGATGAATTGATGAGCAGATAAATTCAATTCGACAGTAAAATTATAATGAATTGATTCAGAGATTAAAAAATAACAAATTTGGGCAAAAATATTGGTATTTTATTTCACTCTAACTAAAATGCGATGTTTTGGTGGAGGGTCAAAGAAAACTGTTCCACATAAAAGACGAGTTAAATGAAGAAGTGAAGGAATTTAGATTGACTTCATTCACACTTGGGTTTCTTTATAATAATTGTGTTGACTTCAAGAGAGATACAAATAACAACTAAAAAAACTGATGATTGTTCATGATCAGCCGAAGGTCTAAAGTATTACAACTTAGAGCAAATGCTCAGTACAAATTGCTGTGCGGATACATGAAAATAAAACATAGTAATGTGCATAATTATAAGGTAAGTTACAACTTGACTTGAACCGAACATGCGACATGTGGCTGCGTGTCATACAAATTTTCGTTTCTAGACTTGAGTTAAAGATGGTAAAAGCCATTTTAATATATTGAAGATATAACACAAACAAAATTAGAATGTGCTTTAGTTATAGTCAAACACTAAAGTCGATTATTTTTAGAAATAATTTAAATTTTATAAAATATTGTTAACTTTGTTTTAACATGAATAAATAAAATTTTTCTTAAGGGAAGGACAGGATGAGGAAGCTTTATCGTAAGTAGACCAGCAGCATGTAAAAAGGGACAGATTGGAAAATCAGGGTATCAAGTCTGTCATAGGCGTCAGAAATTTGATAGGGAGGTAATATTGTACCCTAAGTAACACTCCATCTTGTTATACTTATGGTTGCCAATTCCGATTTTGGTAACGTATAAATTTTACTTTTACAACGATTGTTTATTTAACCAACTCCGAGGGTGTGTGGAGTAGGTTTATATGTTACTCGTCAATACATGGGTTAAGAACCACATTGCTGTTATATGCAGCTAGCCGGAGAAGAATAAAAAAAGAACATCATTCTACATCATACCCCTTGACAAATGTTTTGATTGGTGATTTTTGATGTCTATAGAAGAAAATATTTAGAACCTAGATTTCAAAAATTTGCCGGCGCGTAACATATATGGTAAGTAGTAAAAATTAAAGTTGGCTTTGAGTTGAACCAGCTTTGAGTGGCTGCCACATTATTTATCGAAAATGCAAAATTATTTATCATACAACCATTTACAAATTTAAGTAAATCGTATTTCTAATGAGATGACTCTCAAGAAATATGCATAAATGTAAGCACACACATATAACGGGTTATGCATGTTGCGGTTTCAAAAGTAAAGGCAAATAAAATACATATAAAATATTTTTTTCTCGTGGTGGTCGGAAAAATGTATACAGAATAAAAAAAAAAAAAAAAAAACAGCCTTGGTATGTACCCCAGCCAGTAAGTCTTCAGCTTTACTTTTCTTGTCTTCTCTAGAAAATGTTGATCACTCTAATTTTATTATAAAAAAATCTTTTTCAATTTTGAGGAAGTAAAAATCGAACTCCAGCCCTATAAATTTATCACATAATTCCTTAACCTTATTGTATTGTATTGTATTGTGACTAGGTTGGTCCAAGATGGTCCTTTGCACTGCGAGCATAGATGATCTATTGTGCAAGCCTTTGTCCCTCACGAGTTTAATACATCAAGAAGCAGTATTAGCTTCTTCTGTAGAAGCCTTTGCAGGTCCTGTGAATCCAATGTATTGGCCTGCAACAGCCTGTGTCTTCTGCGGCCTAGTGCCACACATTCGATAATTAAGTGCTCCTCTTCTTCTCTGCAAAATCTGCAGATTGCCGTATTGGATAGGCCCATTCTGTATAGGTGCTTGTGCTGCAGGTATAGTGGCCTGTGTCCTTAGGTTCTTTCTATTCAGTTTTGCAGCAAGGTTCGCCCTCTTAGCATCAAAGCTAAGAAATTTCTCTGAGTGTTCCAGACCCCTACTGCCGTTCGGTTTCTGAACCTCAACACTTAATTCAAATTGAATCTTACATAATTTCTTGTTTAATGAAATAAATAAATAAATCAACTACTAGCTTTATTTTATTTCTATTCTAAAACGAACACAGAGATTGATTGAAAAAAAAAAATACCAAGAATAATTATTTCTGTGTAACTGTTAAAGTTTTGTATGCAATTCCAAACAAAACTTTTCCATAAATTTTTATAAAATTGTTTAACAATTTTGTTTATTTAAAACCTTAAACGTGTTGTTGTTGTTCTAGTTGAATACAACTGAAACCAGGCACCGTAACTCTTATGCCTTTTTAGAAAAAAACAAGTAAGAGTGCTATATTCGGCTGGGCCGAATCTTAAATACCCTTCACAATGGTACATACATTCTGATTGATTTTTGGTGCCAAAAGTTGTCTTATTTGGCTTATAAAGCCGATTTCTTTAAAAATCGGGAGACGCTATATCTCGGATATATATGGGCCGATTTCAAAAATTCCTTTTTTTCTAGGATTTAATGGGCACTAAAAATGATATGGTTTAGTTTTTAAGACAAAATTTTTTTTCAAAAATCTGAATACAAAAATTGCACAAAATACCCCTCAAAACCCGGTTTTTTGAATATATCTCGGCTATCCGTGGACCTATCTTACTGAATTTCAATAGCAGACCCACTACCGGGGTTTCACACGTTTTAGCGAAAGAATGAGGTTTCTATCTCAAACCGTTTTCTCAGAAACGGTATTTCAACGACTACAGACGGACAGACGGACCGACGGACAGACGGACAGACGGACATCGCTCAATCGTAATCGCTATTGATGCTGATCCAGAATATATATACTTTATGGGGTCTTAGATGGATATTTCAATGCGTTACAAACGGAATCACAAACTTATATATACCCTTACACATTTATGTGAAGGGTATAAAAAAAATCAAGAAATAAGAGTTATTTTTTAATTTTTATATTTTTAGATAGAAAATAAAAGTTATTCTTGATATTTATTTTTTTAAATTAAAAACAAAAGTTATTTTCGATTTTTATATTTTTAGATGGAAAATAAGAGTTATTTTTTTGATATTTATTTTTTTTAATGAAAAATAAAAGTTATTTTTAATTTTTATATTTTTATATCAATAATAAAAATCAATTCAAATTCGTGCATAGGTAATATGTTCGCAAAGCTTATTTTGAAATAGACAATTACAAAGAGAAGCATTTCGATACTTCTGCTAATTTATTGGAATATTGGGAGAGCAGTAAAATTTGTGCGCTTCCATGGCTTCGAAAATTAGCTTTAATTGTTCATTCTGTACCTGCCACTCCTCAAGTCAGTGTAGAAAGGTCATTTTGAGCACTCAGATTAATATTGGGAGATTTGAGATATAATTTATCTGAGGAACATTTAAAATCAATTATGATGGGAAAATTGAACACCTGAAAACGACCTCTTAACACTGACTTGGATGGCAGCCAAAACTTATAAGCTATTTCTATGCATTCATGTTTTTATATCTGATAATGGATTATATTCATATAGATTATATTCATATAGAAATTTGAATGAAGCAGCATATTGTAATACATACGGCATCAACAAATAAATAAGAGTTTTGAATTGATTTTTATTATTGATATCAAAATATAAACAACAAAAATAATTTTAATTTTTCATTTAAAAATATAAAAATCAAAAATAACTTTTACTTTTTATTTAAAAATATAAAAATCAAAAATAACTCTTATTTTTGATTGTTAAAATAAAAATCAAAAATTTTAAAATCATGCAATTTGTTGAAAAATCATGATTGTGTAATTAAAAGTTTTCTACGATGTTCATTTATGTATGATTTATTTCTTCAAAAATTTAAAAATAACTCTTATTTCTGGTCCCTGTCTGAAACAGTGGATTTATGTATATACAATATTTACAATTGTTTGAGAATGTGATTGTATGGTGCTAAATTTTTATTTATTTAGGATAAATTGAGGTTTTGTTTGTTCATTTATTATACCCTTCACATAAATGTGTAAGGGTATATATAAGTTTGTGATTCCGTTTGTAACGCATTGAAATATCCATCTAAGACCCCATAAAGTATATATATTCTGGATCAGCATCAATAGCGATTACGATTGAGCGATGTCCGTCTGTCCGTCTGTCCGTCGGTCCGTCTGTCCGTCTGTAGTCGTTGAAATACCGTTTCTGAGAAAACGGTTTGAGATAGAAACCTCATTCTTTCGCTAAAACGTGTGAAACCCCGGTAGTGGGTCTGCTATTGAAATTCAGTAAGATAGGTCCGCGGATAGCCGAGATATATTCAAAAAACCGGGTTTTGAGGGATATTTTGTGTAATTTTTGTATTCAGATTTTTGAAAAAAATTTTTTTCTTAAAAACTAAACCATATCATTTTTAGTGCTCATTAAATTCTAGAAATGAAGGAATTTTTGAAATCGGCCCATATATATCCGAGATATAGCGTCTCCCGATTTTTAAAGAAATCGGCTTTATTAGCCAAATAAGACAACTTTTGGCACCGAAGATCAATCAAGATGGTATATATAGGCTATTTAGAGGCAAAAGTGGAAAATCTTTCCACATCGGCCCATATACACTCGAGATATAGCGCCTCCCGTTTTCTCAAGAAGTCGGCTCTAAAAGCCAAATAAAACAACTTTTGGTATCAAAAATCGATTAGAATGGAACATGTAAGGTGTTTAACAGTAAAATTAAAAAATGTTTGAAATCGGTCCATATATATCTGAGATATAGCGACTCCTGATTTTTCAAGAAATCCGCTCTTTAAGCCAAATAAAGCAATTTTTGGCACTAAAAATCAATCAGAATGGTACACATAGACTATTTAGAGGCAAACGTGGAACATTTTGGACATCGGCCCATATACACTCAAGATATAGCGCCTCAAGTTTTCTCAAGAAGTCGGCTCTAAAAGCCAAATAAAACAACTTTTGGTACCAAAAATCGATCAGAATGGTACATATAAGGTGTTTAAAAGCAAAATTTGAAAATGTCTGTAATCGGTCTATATATACCTGAGATATAGCGTCTCCCGATTTTTCAAGAAATCGGCTCTATAAGCTAAATAAAACAACTTTTGGCACCAAAAATCAATCAGAATGATACATATAGGTTAGTCAGAAGCAAAACTGGAAATCGTTTTGTCATCGGCCCATATATGTTCGAGATATAGCGCCTCCCGATATCTCAAGAAGTCGGGCCTGGAAGCTAAACGAAACAGTTTTTTGCACTAAAAATTTGTCGGAATGGTACATACAGGCTGTTTAGGGGCAAAATTAGAAAATTTTTGGACATCGGCCCATATGCACCCAACTTTTGGTACCAAAAATCGATCATAATGGTACATACATACATACACATGTATATAATGTTTAAAAGCAAAATTCGAAAATATTTGCGATCATGTATGAATGTATGTATGTATGTATGTATGTATGTATGTATGTATGTATGTATGTATGTATGTATGTATGTATGTATGTATGTATGTATGTATGTATGTATGTATGTATGTATGTATGTATGTATGTATGTATGTATGTATGTATGTATGTATGTATGTATGTATGTATGTATGTATGTATGTATGTATGTATGTATGTATGTATGTATGTATGTATGTATGTATGTATGTATGTATGTATGTATGTATGTATGTATGTATGTATGTATGTATGTAGATACGTTTGTATGTATGTAGGTATGTATGTATCTACATATGTATGTATGTATGCGTGCAAGTATGTTAGCATAAACAATTTTTTTGCTTTGGTGTAAAAATGTGTATGTATGTACATATGTATACACGAGCTTGAAAATGAAAGTGATATAAAGAATTGTTGAAAAAAGGGTACGCAATGAAATTCTTTTAAACAATTGCGTCTTCAAATTCATTCACACAAAAAATCATTTTGGGTTCCCCTACGTACTTACATATGTACATACACACATACATGTGTATGATGATACGCAGCAGATCATCAACAACGTGCACAAGAAAAAAATAATTTTGTAAAAGCAAGCAATGTAAATATGTATGTATGTATATATGTATGTATATAATCATTGTTTTATGGAACACACTGAAAATATTCAATAATAAAGAATTTATTTTAGAGTTTTCTATTATAGATACATACATACGTATGCATGTACCCACATACGTACATAAGTAAATTGAAAACAAAATCACACTTAATGGCAATGTTTAGCATTATAATTCAAAAATAATGCAATTATATGCAATTTTTTGTTAAATAAATTTTACTATAAAGTTAACTGATAAATAATTAAGAAATACATTTTGCTTTTCTTTATTTCATTGATATTAAAAAGATTTGGTGTCACCCAGTGGTTGAACTTGAGCATATTAGGAATTATTTAAATAAAAGTTTTGCAGCCTGTGTTAAATCCCGGTAGTGGATCTGATATTGAAATTCAGAAAAAATCGGCCCATATATACCCCAGATATAGCGTCTCCCGATATTTCAAGAAATCGGCTTTAAAATCCAAATAAAACAACTTTTCGCACCAAAAATCAATCAGAATGTATGTACCATTGTGAAGGGTATTTAAGATTCGGCCCAGCCGAATATAGCACTCTTACTTGTTTATTATTCATTTTGTGGCAAATTGAATCAATTGGAAGACTAAAACAAAATTCTAAAATAATAAATAAAAGTCGTTTACAACTAAATCTTAAAGGAAAATAAAAATCTGAAGTAGAGAACAAGTGTTTGCCTGCACCAATTAAAGATTAAAATATTAAAAAAAGTGGCAAAAAGTATTTTAATTTCGAAAACACTTTTTATATTTAATTTGATTTTGTCCTTAAGTCACAGTCATATTATAAACGCTTAGTTTCTTGAATGTAAAACTTTAAGCTTATAATTGGATTGAGTGTTGTAATTGGTAAATGTGTGTGTGTGTGTTTTTGTATTTATTTTCCACTTACCTACAATAAATGCCAATCATCACGAGACATGGAAAATAAAAACTAATACAACTCGATACAACAGCATACGTGGGCGTCAAGTCCAGTGCACAGGTTGGATACTTTTTACCATTATCTTCCACAATTAACGGTTGATCGGGTCGATGCAAACCCAACGAGATTGGCACAAACGACACGAAAGCGGCTAAAAGCCAAATGGCAGCAATTGTGGCAACAGCAACACGTCTTGTCACCCAACGACCGTATCTGTGAATAATAAGAATAACAAAAAACAACACCCTTAATTATAAGTTGGTAAAATTAATTGGTTATTCAAGCGAAATAAATTAGTAAAATTAAAGTAAAATTAATTAGTTATTCAAGCAAAATTGATGCTGCTTGGGCGGGCAACAAACACTTTAAATTTGATTTTATTTGAATGCGAATTTGGTTCAGCATTAGCTCAGCGCTAAATTGGTTCTCAAAGTTGGAGAAAAAAAAAATCTACCAGCCTTACGTTAGAGCACCTGTTTGAATATTCACGTAAATACATTTAAAACGAAAACAAATTTTTTCTATTTTTTTTTTCTATTTTAAATCTGTTCATGAAAACCTTCGTACAAGTTCGATCTCGTGAAACTCGAACTATCAAATTTTTGTTTAATGCCTTAGAGACTAATGCCTGGCCAGACACATAAAACTTATAATAGAAAATTTTCTTTAGAAATCACTTTATACTTTAATTCAATGTTTTAGTGTACGCGCTCTACACCGCGGCGGGCTCCTTTGCTCTAATAAATGCATGAAGGTTTTAATAATATTTCTCCAAAAACAAACAAAAACAGATGACCATTGTTTTCTTAATACAATTTAACTATTAATACGCGCAAAGAAAAAACATTTTACAATAACGTGTTATCCATTTTGTGGTTTCAAAAGTAAACGTAAATAAAACACATATTAAATATTATTTTTTCATGATATTTCTTCTTAATTCAGGTCCAAAAATGAACTCTTTTTATAAAATATTTGCTGTCTTTTTCAGCTGTCGTTTCGTTTCCGACGACATATTAAGTGGTTTTTTTTAATTTCAATATTTGCATTTAAGATGCCGCTGCTTTAGGTTTATAATATGAGCATATCTGCATGAGTATAGATAATAAAATTTAATAGTCTATATTTAAGTTTTAATTTATGAAACGAAACATTATTTATTATAATCTTTTCTTTAGACAGTCCACAATCTACAACACACAATTCAAGGAAATGATATAAAATTATGATTTTATTAGACGTATAAAAAAAGGAGACAAACAATGAAATAAAATGCAGTTGAACAGACGAAAACAATGGCAGCACGTAAAAGGAAAAACAAATTTAAGGAGTGTAGAAACAGACTGAAAATGTTAAGTAAAGATATTAAACAAAAAAATTATTATGAAGATGCATGACTTCAAGTAAATGGTATGAAAATATGGGTATGTCTTTGTTTTAATGACAATAAGTCTCTGAATGCAAAATACGAGTACCAGGCAGCCAAAAGGTGTATGATGTGACCACTGCCGGTAATACGTTTGTCTGCAACATATTCCCATTGCCGTTCTCATTGTCAGACTGGTCCTTATTAGAAATGGCAAGTAGGAGACATTTTTTCCACAAAACTAATACATCAGAAACTGCAGCGGTAACACTAGTTTATCAACTCTGTTGTAAACATTTTTCTTGTCAGCCTTTATTAATGACAAGGTGCTGTTCATGATGTTAACCGTTCAGCTGAGTTCGTTGTAATAGATACCTGAATATATTCACAGGTCCTGGCCTTCCCATTTCATGGAGCTCCCCTGAGAATTTCCTTACTAGAATAATTTAAAAGATATCTTAATCCTGCAACTGTTTTAGGCATTTTAGCATAAATGTACTCTTCTCTCTGTTGGATGGCTTTATATGTATGTATGCAAATGAATTTCATATAATGTAAAATTCTTTTTTAAATAACTTGCACTACACATATTGAATTTTCTAAAATGTTTAAAACAATCAGTTTTGACATATAAGATAATTTTCAAAACCACTAGAAATTCGAATTCCCACATGAGTAATGATTTACTTAACCATCAACGTTCTTAACCATGAAATGTCTGCCAACAACTTTTGCTACACAACACAAAATGTCGATCCGAATTGAGTGGAATTTTACAAGTTTAGCATGTTTTCATTAAGTTTTTGTTGTTTCCTTTAGCCAACAAGTGTTTAATGTGTGTGTGGGTGTGTGAGTGTGTGTGTAGGTGTGAAAGAAATCAAGCGACAGCAAATGTTTTGCAGAACAAAATGCAATAAGACATGTAGGAAAATACTTAGACATTTAATTAAATTTCAACCGGAAGTAGTTAGAAAGTAAACAATCACACATACACACACACCCACACACACATCAAGCTCATGCAAGTGGCAAACAGTAGTAGATGAGGCAAAAAGATTTTAATTGTGTTTGCTGTAAATGAAGTTGTTGTTGGTGGCAATAGATGGATAATCAAGAAACTGCTGACTAGGATTGTAAATGGAGTGAAATAAAAATGTTATCGAAAAGCCGTTGTTCGTATTGAGAAAGCGAATTACACACAAGAAAATAAATCATTTGAATCTAAGGAAGTAAACTGGATTGCAAATAGATATACTAAAACCAATACTTGTAAGTAAATAAGGCAATGATGCAGCATACTAAATATCGCACGCACACTTCAGAGGCGACCAAAACTTCCCGCAGTTATTGCCGTACCAGAAACCTGGTTTAAACAAAGTCTTGTCCAAGTATATAATATTCTAGGGTATAAAGCTATTCATTGCTGTAGAGCTAATAACTTTGGTGGAACATCAGTTTATATTCAAGAAAACTTAAATTACGTATTTAAATGTCTCAATAGTATATAGGTCATCACACCATACAATTTTCTAGGAATCAAGGCGCTTTCAATACACGGAATAGAGAAAATTTGAGAATAGCTTTCTGTCGGTCAGAAACTACTAAGCAACGAGTGGATTACTCTGGATGTGGGGAATGTAAAAATTTACCCCCTAATATTAAACTTGCCACAAGGCTATCACGGTTCAAATATTCTTTAAAAGCTTTTTTATTTCAAACCGTTGATGAGCTTCTGTTATCATGATTACAAAATGAACTTTTAAAAAAAAAATACTGAATATTGTTGTTTTATAATATATTTAGAATTAACATTTCTAAAGATATTAATTTTACCAGCGAACCTCTAAAATGCCAATTTGGCGCTGAGGTTTCAATTTGTTTATTATTATAAATACATACATACATATGTATGTTATGAAGATAAAAAAAAATTTATTTTTGCGAATATGAATTTAATTTTATAATTTAAAGCAATGACAATTACTTATTGAGTTTTTAAACTCTGATAAAGATTTATTTTTGGTAAAATATATACATATCTTAAGATTTTATTGGCAAGGTTGAAAGGCGAATAATTTTACCAGTGCTATGAAATTTTTATACCAATTGTCATCTCCCAGCCAAAGTTGACTAAAACTCTGAGTAAACCTTTATACTATTTCTCGCATGAAAAAAGCAGCAGTCAGCAATTTCCATAAATAAAGGTCACATTGCAGTACGCTTTTTGCATCTCTACATTCTATTTTACCATATTACTACAAAACTAATTGCATGTGCATTTCAATATCATCTGTGCTCGTGGTTTGTTGCACTGCCCCCATAAGACACATGTTTTTGTGCATACAATGCACTCACAGTGTCATGTGTAACAAAAAGTGACAAACGACATGAGTAAAACAAACAAAAAAAAAAAGCCATTAAAAAATCAGTCCCATATGTATTATTTGGCAAGCAAAATGCCAACACTGAAAATATCACAGCATGGCAAAAAAAAAAAAAAATTAGTAAATAATGAAATTATATTGTCATATAAAAAAAGGGAAACCTTAATTTAATTTGGCTGTCAGCAATTTTAATTTCTTTTCATTTCATCTCAAAAGCACAAATTGTACACAGTTTTATGGGATCATGTAACAAGACATTTAAAATTAACTCAATGCAATTAAAATATACTTGATGGTACAAAATGTTATGAAAGTGGTTTAGATCCTTTTTGGGTGCTTAATTTTTTCTAAACAATTTAAATAAAAGGATTTCGTTTCGAGCAAAAACAAAAAACAAAAAAAAGAGACAGTAATAATTAAAATAGCACAAGCACCGACAAAGAAAATATTAAATTAGAAAAAAGGGTCGCTGAATTTAATGGCCAAAATAAGAAAATAATTATTTTCTGCCTGCAGCAACAGCACAACAGAGAGCAACGGCAACATTCAAAAAGGCTACCGACTTTAAGCCGTAGATTATTCACCTTCTTTTTTTCTTTTTCTTTTTTGCCTTGCCTCATAAATAAGCCAGTATTGCTGTTTGTCTTTTGCTTCCAAAAAGGAAAGGCTTTGTTTTTAATTTATTCAGTCTTAATTTTTGTTTTTTGTTCTCAGTTTAAAGCAGTAGTAGAAAATGTGTATAAAAGTTGTACTTGCTTTTAAAGAAGCTCTTACAATTTTGGTCGAGCAATGAAATTAAATTTGTCAAAGTCAAATTTAGCAGCAATTCATAAAAAGTTATGACGTTGAATTAAAATGCAAGAGATTGAAGGCTTCAAGGTGAATAATGGAATTTAAAGTGTTTGTTGTACAAAATGAAAGGTTGACATTAAGTTGAAGGAGATTGAATTTGTTGACACTAATTTACATAGAGTTTTCTAGAAGAGCAAGTGCAAGTACACGATTACTTTTTTACTAAACTATTTAATTTTAAAGTCGAACTATGTGAGTTACAATGGCCAATAACTTTATTTGGTTTCAGCTCGATTTTCACTCACTCAGAATTTTTAAATAAATTAAGTCAAGTACGAGGCTGGCTCGCACACTTACGGTTCCGTACGTATGTATGTGTAATGTATGTATGGAATGGCGTGTGTGAATACATATGTATATTTTATAAATTTCATCTCCCTGTTTTTAAAGCTACTTTATGTTGTATGGGGGCACCTAGTAATTTTCCACTTGTTGTTGTTTTTGTAATTTATTGTTGTAAGGAATCTGGGAATACATACACTGTGCGAATTTCGGCTCTTAATCTCTTACGGTTCGAGAGTTATAGCTATTACTCTACGTTGTAAAGGGACACCGGGTAGTTTTACAGTTGTTGTTGTTTTTAGCAAGTGTTGTTGTGGAGCATATGTGAATACACATATTGTGCAAATTTCATCCCTCTGTCGCTCACAGTTCGAGAGTAACGGCTAATTGTTACTTTACGTTGTATAGGGACACCTTTGAGAGAAAATCGTATATTTTTTTTCCACCAGCGTATTTAAGAAACTTAAAATTTCAACTTTATTTTACTTGCAACTTTTTTTTCCTGAACTGTAAGACTCTAAAGTAAATGAAAAATTTGTCGTTACAAAAGGTAAACAGAAGTGTGTGGAAGAAAAAGATTTGTTTAAAAAAGATATAAGTTCTGAAAGAGAAAAAGAAAGCCAATAAAATGGGGTTAAACAACCATAAGAAATAACAAAAGAAAAACGATTTTCTTTTATGCTTTACACTCCGTTTGCATAAATGAATTTTCATTATATTCCCACTTCCAATATAACGTAGTAGGGCGGTCAATTTATGAGGATAAAAATTGTTCGATATTGTGCCATCGAGTTTTCTTTCGCTGAGTGAAATATTAGAAATAATGCAAGTGAAATATTAGAAATACTATATTTTTCTCTTGAAAAATATAGCAACAGTAACTTAATCATTAGCAATTGTCTGGTGGTTGATTTATGGCCTAATTAAGAAATATGTAAATGTAAACAGTAGTTATTTATCAGCTGTTGTCCAATTGTCAAGTAATTGTTAAAGAAATCAATGATACCAACAAGAGACTGTGAAAAAAGAAAAAAAACCCTTTATAATTTATAAACTTATTGATTTATATTAATTCAGGTCCAAAAACGAACCTTTTCAAAAAATATTTGCTGTATTTTTCAGCTGTCTATATACCGACGACATTTCGTTGGTGCATTTCAATTGGCTCTTAAAGCAAATAAATAATTAAGTTCTTATTGATTTATATTAAAAAGGAAGAAGGTGCTGTCTATCATATTGACAACAGGGTAATTTATTGGTGGCAGTATTTTTTGTTATTGATGTATTACGTAGTTTTTGAAAAATACTACTGTTTAGAGCATTTTTTTATTTGGAGGAATTTTTTTCGAGTTAAACTTTTTATTCCACATTTATTATTTAATGTTCTATCTACACTGGTTTTAAATTCAAATTAAAAATAATGGCAGAGAAATGAAAACCTTGTTTACCAGTACACGTTTGTCACAACAATTAATAAAAGTTAATGATTTTATCGGACTTCAGTTGGACTTTTCTTTTTCCAAAATTGAGAAATATTCTTTTTTGTGATAAAATGGGAGTGTTCAACATTTTTAAAGAGGACAAGAAAAGTAAAGTTGATGACTTACTGGCTGGGGTACATAGCATGGCTGTTGCACGATCATGACGTCGCTCATCAGCATTCAAATTAGCTTCAAACCCAGGCCGTGACTAATTGTATACTGATTTTATGCTGACTAACAAACTTGAAACTATGAATACCATCAAATTCTGGTGTTGTCAACTTTTCCTTGTTCCATTAAGAACAGATTAAAGGCTTATAACTTAAGCAGCAAACAACAACGAAGCTATATTCAGAACGTGTAAACTGAACTACCCTTTACTTTGTCTTTGGCCGTCGTTCTTTTATTTGTTAAAAAAAAAAAAATAATACCAATAAATTTCAAGACAAACATTTTTTTTATAAGAATTGTTTATTCAGGTGAAAATGAAGGACTTTCCTTTTCCGCATTATAATAAGCAATTGTAGTTTGAATAACGAAACACGGTGATGTTTTCTTCCCCAACCATTCAATTTATTTATGGGTCAAATCAAGTTTTTAGAGCATGAAGTTTTCAACAGATTTATTTCGTCGTAAATTTTCGTATCGTCTGGTTTTTACACTGCCTGCTTAATACCACAATCAAGTACTACAAAAGGTTTAAGATTTCCCTGATAGGCATGTGTAACAGGGTGAAATTGTTTACTTTAGTGTAGTAACAAAGAGGAGCGGCAAACAGAACAAACCAGAATATAGAGCTTATAATGACTTTTTGGAATGTGTGCAAATCCCTATAGAATAGATCTTATGTTTGTGCTTTTTTTCTCAAACTTAAAATGTAAACCAATAATTTATTTTCTAAAACTTAAATGGCAAAACAATGGCAGGTGAGTTCATTAGATAATGTTTTTGCCAACTAAATGAATCTTTAGTTTGCCTAATATGAGTGAAATAAAAGAACACCAGTGAGGTAAAATTATAGCTTGAGCTGGTTTTAAGTCGCCACTCTTCTTCTCACCAGCTCTGATTTTGGTCCTACATTTATTCTTAATTTCTAGCTGTTACTAATCAAGGCTAATATATGCTGCTAATTTTTTTTAAACCGTACACATAATTTTTTTTTAATAAACACACTCCCCCTTTGAAAAAGAATTCAACCTATAAAATAATTCGTTTAAATATTGCTTAGTAAAATCAATAAAATATTTATAACTTTGTAAAAATAAAACATGTACATGCATGCACAAACATGTTTTACATCTGTTTAGTTTGTTTGCTTGTTGGATAAAATGTAAGAACTTTTTTTTTTATGTTTATTAGCATGTGTTCTTGGGTAAATAAAACGCTTTTAAAATGGCATCAAAACGGATTTATTATATCTTTAACAATTTATGACACCTAAAACAAGTTTCGACAACTGCTTGTAACTTGCAAGGTATAAAAGAACACATGGTTGTGTCCTGAATAATACCAAGCTAAGATTTATTTAGATATAAACAATCCTAAGAATAAAACTACAATCCTAGAAAAACCATTGTGTGGCTGTTGCCTTTGGCCACTTTAGGATTTAAACCCTTAGAAAAGGCCAAAAGCCAATTTTGTAGCTTAAGATGTCTTAACCAAAACAAATTTAATTAAAATTATTTCTTAGTGTTTGCATAAATAAACAAAGATTGTTCATAACAATCGGGTTATCGGATTAAGTGCTTTACAGCAAACATAAGACCATAAAATTCTTAGGTGTGACACAATAAACAATTTTGATTAATGTAAACAGGCAGCTAACTTTTAAATATATGTTAATAAATTGACTAAAGTTTTGGTCTGTTTTGCAGTTGCTCAATGAAATTTACATTTCGTTTACAACATCGAACTTAATAATCAAGTTGTTGTGACGGAGCTCATTACAGTCTATTTATTTATCATTAATAGATTTGCTGGATGCTTACTCACTTATATCCGTGGGCACAATGTCTGCGTTTTAATTAATTCTTATAGCAAATAAATAATTAAGCTCATTTTGGAGTATTCAAAAACTTGTATTTTTTGATACAAATCGTAGTAACCGTTGCGACGGTAACTCGTTCTATAGAAGTTCTTAAAAAAAAAAAAAAAATTGATGCAAGACGAAAAAAATGTTTTCTGTATTAAAGGTTTGTTTGAACACATCTAATTCTCATTTTGTTCATGAGAATTTTGGAATAACTGGTTGAGTTTCAAACATTTGTTTAAGGACTTTTCAATTCAACTGATGAGTTGATTAGCATCGACGGCAAATCGGCGTCATATAGACGGCTGAAAAATATTTTTAGACCTAAAATAATAATAATAGGGAATAACTTTTGAACAAATATTTTAAAATTCCAATACTACACTAAAGTATAGTCCAATAAAGAATAAAAAGCTGTGAGGATAAACGTATATTTATTCTTCCGCTGCTGTCAAAAAAATTCACGCACCAACTGCAATGAAGTTTTGAAAAATTTGTACTTTCGTTTTGGTTAAGACAAATTAATAAAATGTTTATTAAAAAGAAAACATAGCTCAAATATAGAATTTGATTAGCAAATGGAGATGGTAAGAGATTTTTCCAACAAAGAACTAATAACTGTGCTGAGCGTCGTGCCATTAAAGTTGTTTAGGATATTGTTCCTTGTTGTAAATCATCTCGAACTTTAAACCTTACATTTTCCTTCTTCAATCACTAATTGCTTTATGATCTTTTTTGAGAAAAGTACAATAGATTATGATTTTCGTGGCTACTAGGCCGTGGTTGACCGCATGGTATTATGCCAGAAAATTGGTTACATCAAAGCAGAGAAAAATAATTTAAAATGTAAAACAGTATCGATTTGATGGTTTTTTGGGGCATTTCTCTTTATCTTAACTAAAAGTGATTTTGCATTAAAAAAAGAAAAAATATTTTGATATTTTACTTGTTCGAGCTTTAAGGTCACTTGTCTTTTTTTTTATAAGTGTTTATTGCATTCGATATTTCGATATCACAATGGATATCTTCTTTAGGAATTTTTTGATATCGAATCCAATAAACACTTGCAAAGAAAGAAAAAGAAAAAGAAAAACAACAAGTGACATTAAGGCTCGAACAATTAAAATACTAAACAACAAAGATCGAAAAATTAGCATGAAAACTATATAAAATATTTCGATACTAGAACAACTTCGATTCCTGTTGATTTAATATGCCAATACAGACAAAGCAAAATATAGTTAATGCTTTCTTGGTTCTCTTTGACGTTCAATTGTAATTCTCTCTTATTTTGTTTTTATAAAGGGTCCGCCAAATAATTTTCTTTCTTTCTTGAAAATGCTATAAAAAAAACTACTAAATATTTTCTCAAATTTCTTTTTATACCCTTCACGAAAATGTGTTATACCTCGTTCATACATGTATTTCTAATTGAGATAATATTCAGTTTATTGACATAATATTTTTTGCGTTCATACATACAAATATTGAGCTAACTCAATTAGTATCTGACAGCTGAAAAAAAGTTGTTGTTTTTGTTTTGGTAGTGAGAAAAAAAAGTGAAAAATAATTTCCAATAAGAAAAATTGAAGAAAAACTGCCTTTTAATAAAAAGATTTTAGTGTTGTACAATAAAAATATGGAACTTGTACAAGTAGTGCGTTCATGTTATGACTGCAAAGCGGCAATAATAAAAAGAAAGAGAAATAAAAATTTGGAAATGCTGCAATGTTTTTTATTTTTATTGTATTTATTTTTATTTTTTATTATTTTGTTTTGTTTGCTTTTGTTTACATTTATCACGTCATTCATTTCGCATTGTATACTTTTGCTTATTAAACACATCTTTTACAGTGTTGTGTTCCATCTTTTTCTCAATATTCAAAGCAATTTTGAGTTTATGAAGCAATAACTTTATTGACTTTTTGTATGGAATATTGAGCTCAATAATGGACTTTATTGCGATTACCTCAATAAAGGCGCATGTATGAACATGGTATAAGGGTATATATAAGTTTTTGATTTCGTGTGTAACGCATTGAAATAACCATCTAAGACCCCATAAAGTATATATATTCTGGATCAGAATCAATAGAGATTACGATTAAGCGATGTCCGTCTGTCCGTCTGTAGTCGTTGAAATACCGTTTCTGAGAAAACAGTTTGAGATAGAAACCTCATTGTTTCGCTAAAATGTGTTAATCCCAGTAGTGGGTCTGCTATTGAAAATCAGTAAGATCGGTCCACCGATAGCCGAGATATATCCAAAAACCGGGTTTTGAGTGGTATTTTTGGTAATTTTTTTGATGAAATTTTTGAGAAAAAAAATTTTATGTCATTTCTAATGCCCATTAAATCTCAAAAAACGAAGAATTTTTGAAATCGTCCCATATATACCCGGGATATAGCGTCTTCCGGGTTTTCAAGAAATCGCCTCTATAAGCCAAATAAAATAACTTTTGGCACCAAAAATCAATCAGAATGGTACATACATATATCATTGTGTAGGCTATTTAAGTTTCGGCCCAGCGGAATATAGCACTCTTACGTGTTTTTATTGAAAGTACAATCGATCCGGTTAATAGTGGAAAATAATTTCATTAAAATGGCTGCCTCGGCTGGCCATGCAGTAGCCTGCACGATCGGCCGAATTTTTAAGCACATTATGTACCGAGTGCAGCTGTATTTCACCAATGGCTTCACGAATATTGTATTTAAATAATCAATTGCCTCTGACTTGTCGGCGTAACACTTATCTTTGACGGCATCCCACAAATAATAGTCCGATGGTGTTAAAACGCAGCTCCGAGGTGGCCAAACGACATCAGCTCTGCGGCTGATAATGCGATCGCCATTGACAACGGCCACTCCTTGCTTATTTTCGAAGAATTTGCCTCTGGACCAAAATCCGCATCAAACAGTGACTCATTTTGGGTGCGTCGGCTTTTCAATGCATGCGTGCGGGTTTTCTGTGCCCCAAATGCGACAATTTTGCTTGTTTAGATGATGATTTTTTTTTGGCAAAATCGTCATCTTCTGTAAGTCGATCGCAGGCCCACTTAGCAAAGCGAAAACGCACTGGATGGTCAGTTGGCTTCAACTCCTGAACCAATTGGACTTAATATGGCATCATACCAAGGTCTTTATGCAAAATTTGTCTCAGTCATGTCTCCGAAATGTTCAATTGTAGAGAACGATGGTTAATTGCTGTTGATGGCGCTTCACGCACATTTTCTGCCACAGCAGCAGGAGAATATCTCCGGTGTATGCTTTTCATGCTTTGGTTTATCGACGAGGAAGCCAGTTTCTTCCACTTTCCTCGCAAGATAACGCACATACGGTGGTGACGTTGCTTCTCTTCTTCCAAAATCCGTACGAAATTTTCGCGCACATTCTGCAACATTGCTATGATTTTCAAAGCAATGCCGCAATATTTCCCAGCGTTGTTCAAGCGTATACACAACCATATTCGTTCAGCAAAAGAATAAAACTAATTATCTGTCAAATCGGATATGATCTAAGCGTTACCAGTCACGAAATAAGCACTAGTTGAAAAAAAAAAACGTTAGATGGCGGACCCTGTATTTTCTTTATTATTTTTTGGTGTTGCAGAGCCGTTCGCTTGCCTCTGACAGGACTCGAACTGCAACCTTAGGACAGTTGGTGATCCATTATACCCATTTAAGCATGGAAACAAATCAGGGTCAGAGAAAAACAAGCAATTTAAATAAAAACTTTGGGCCTGTTCGTAAATGCATAAAAACTCTGCATGTTATGCGCACAACGTTCAAAAATGCAAACGTTGGCAACACTGCAGCAGTAACCTGTTCGTAAATGCAATACTGATATAGATTAGGCGCAAATAAAAACAAAAAACTTATCATAAAAATGGCTCATGCAATGAATAAGTGAGTATAAAAATTGTTTGCTTTTTAATATGTATTTCATATTTAACATTTTTTTCTTATCTTCAAACTCTTCTGAAAATAAAAAAAATTCACAGATGGAATTAATTATTAATTTTTTCATTTGGTTAGAAGAAAAAAGAAATGAAACTCTCCGTTCGTAAATGCAAAAATAAAATGATGAAAATAATCATATTGTGCAGAGTTGTGATGCATTTACGAACAAGCCCTTTATACTTAACTTCAACAGTAGTTTTGAGCAAATTTTCAATTTTTGGTCATGTCATCTTAGATTCCTATTTGTCTTTATATTTGAATATGGCAATTATTTTCAATACAAAATAAAATTCTAAAGACTTAAATTTTTGGCATCAATATTCTGCAGGAATCATATTTAAAGACTTATGTACAATGAGCAGTCAGACACCAGCTTTTACTATGAACGATTTGCAGTTGAATATGTATAATTATTGTGACCATATGCAGATGGCACGAATATTAATAAAAAGTACGAGCAATAAATGCGCAAGATTGACACAGAACAACTTAAACCGCCACTTACAGTAAATGGAGAGAGTTTTATCGACCATCAGCAAAATCATCAATTTCAACATCCACAACTCATCATTCACGGTGTCCCTTATACATATTTATTAGTGTATGAATATTTCTCTATTGTATCTATTTTAGGAGGTTTAATGATTTTTTCTTTCACCACATTCAGAAATATTTTTATGTACACACACATACATACATAGATAAAGAGTCTTTTTATGGATTTGTAGCGAAAGCCAGAGAAAGTTAAATTAAATGTCCAACAGGGTGGCTCAACATTGCCCAGAGGCTTATAACTTCCTTATAACTTTTTCTATACCCTTCACAACAAAGCTGTGGGTATAGGCAAGTTTGTGATCCCGTTTGTAATGTCATTAAGTTGTGAATTCCGGCCCAATAAAATGTATGTATGTATTCTGGACCAGTAGTAACAGAAAAGTCAATTTAACGATGTCCGTATATAGTCCATGGAAATACTGTTTCTGAGAAAGCCATTTAACTGAAAAAAATTTGTTTGATGCCAAACTATTCAGTCATCGTGTTACCTACATGGTATTGAAATTCAATAAAATCGATTCTTGAATAACCGTGATGAAGCCCGAAAAACGCGAAAGTTCAAAAAAGTTTACATACTTTTTATGGAAATTTTGCAATAACTTCTTTCACTTTATCATTTGTCAGTTAAAAGCCAAAGAAAAATGTTCGACATCGCTCCATATTTTTGAGATATAGATCCATATATTTGAGATATAGCAAAAACCGATTTCTCAAGGAAATCGGACCTGTATTCAGGCTGAAAGAAGCTTAGACGCCACAAAGTTGATATTGTAACACAATACGCTAACTTCAGGCAAAAAAGCTGAAATTTTTGATATCGTTCTATATGCAGCCCAGATCTCAAGAAGTTGGAAGTGTAAGCGAACTTAAACCGGTTTTCAAGCAATGAAAAATCATTTTACTATATGATGGCCACAATAATCAGGTCTATTGGGGAAGTCACCTTCACTATACATACATACGTGTTTGTTTCGCGTTTTGCTATTCTAAAATACATTAGAGATGAGAGTGAAAAAACAGCAAACATATGTTTTCTTTCACTTCGTATGTATTCTAAAATACTCTATCACCATTGTTCAGAGTGATTTTTATTTTAATAAAATAAATATGTATAAATTGTGGTGAAATTATCAATATGTAAGTATGTGTATAATTTTTGTTAGTTAAATTTTTTGTTTGTTTTTTTATAACAAACACAAAACTGCGAAGCTTTTGGCTTGTCTGCAGAAACACCCAAAGCCTTCGGCAGGAATCGAACCTGCGACCTCAGGGACTCTTAGTAGGACTCTCTACTAATACATCCGTCGATGCGCTCGATGTCCCAATAATTCAATAATTCAATTACAGAATGGTAAAAATTATTTTAAGTTTAAATTGACTATTAACTTGTACGTTTTTTAAGATACATAAATAAATTCAAATATCTAGAGCGTATCTTCAAGATGCTTAAACAAAAAAAAGTACTTAAGGTTAAAGGTTGTAAATTCATGGATATCAGAAAGTTTGTTAAAAATATTTTGTATTTTGAAAAACCTGAATATGAATAGGTTGTGGCAAACAAGATATTTTTATTTGAAATGCCACAAACAATTTTTGATCACCCTAAATACAGTTTTTGTTAAAGTTTGATTCTTTTGTTGTCACCATTCATGAAAATTGAAAAACAAAAAACAACATCTACAACCATTTTAAAATGAGGGTCGGCTTTAGTATAATGGCACCAATTGCCGTAAAATGAAGAAGTGTATTGAATATTATGTAGCAAGCCAAGCAATGTGTACGTTGTTGTAGTTTTCAATTTTCAATTCTGTCATAAAAAAAAATATTTTAGTCTGTTCACAATTTTCCAACCAACAATACTGAATATTATAATAAATTTGATTTCCAACAAATGCACATTCTTTTGATTTTCAATAAAGTGTACCAGCCAGATGCATACAGGTTTTGTACGCTAAGCCGGTGTTGGTTATACCATGAGGGAGAAAATCCTCCGTGTGCCCGGACATGCCAGGATTTTAATCGCCAGAAATATAATTAAGTTGATCCATGCACTATTGCTGAGTTACTTAGTGATGAAAGTTGTGAAAAATAGTGCAGCTAAATGTTCACGATTTAATTCCATGTTTAGGCAGCGGTAAATCGTTTTAAGTTACTGTAAACACCACAAATAGCCCTCGTGTGTCATAACATTCTGAGTACGCATAACCTCAAAAATGTAATACTTTACGATACAGCTGTCAGTTGACCGATTGCCAGCCCCGAAATATAAAAGATAAACATCGTTTTCCAATTTGACCACAAACAAAACTTTCTTGTTTCAGAGGAAGTAAAATCGAACTTAAAGCTCGATAAAACAACTAACAATTGTTAGTAATTGTAAATGGTGATTTCATTCAAAATTTAACTAATACGATTTCGCACAAAAGGGCTGCGTCCATAGGCAAAACCCCAGTACGTTCTAAGCTACGCAAAATCCAACCGACATAAGTTTAAAATCCAACTAGGAGACATGTAAGTGCAAAACTATGCGTGATGTGTTGTCGGAATTCGCACGCTGTGGAAATGAGCACGCTGGTGCCGTTTTCATTACTAAAATACAATTAATTACTCGATATACGACAATGCTGGAAATGTGTACCAGCTCTCTGCAGCATGAAACCACAGTGTTAGCACTGTGAGGCAGACAAATGGCTTTTCTATGCCAAACCTCTTCGTTAATTTTGTGCCACCTTGTACCATTTATTATGAGTATATGATGAGATAAAAATTTACAAAAGCTTTGCTTGTATGGCTTTATGTACAAAGATTATGATAGACTTACCTGAGTGGATCTTTTATGTGTATGTAACGGTCTAAGGATATTGCACATAAATTTAATATGGACGCCGTTGAACACATGACATCAAAGGCAACCCATGTATCACAAAATTGTGCACCAAAAATCCAATAACCTGCAAAGAGTAAAGAGAATACAAAATCCAGCTAAATATTGTTTAAAGATACAAAAGTTAAAATACATAAATATGGTTGATTCTAATTTAAATGGATTTTGGAAACATGGTGAAACATTTCATAAAACAAACACAGAAATATGAAAATGATACTTTATTTATGGTGACCTGATATGAACGTATGTATATTTGTGAATATCGGCTCTTGAAATATACTAAATGTCGACTTTTTGATTGATCATCATATAAACAACCCAAATACCTCTGCCCATAAACATTTACTCACACATCTCCGCAAATGCCAATCTTTTTAACGCGATTTAAATGTGACCTTTAAGATTAACTAAAACACATTTTTGTTTTTTTAACAAACACAACACTGCAAAGCTATTGGCTTGTCTGCAGAAATCGAACCTGCGACCTCGGGGAGTCTTAGTAGGACACTCTACCAATTCATCCATCGAGGCGCTTAACAACTAACTAAACCGCAAAGATGCAACTAGGGCACAGTTTTTACTTTTGTGGATTCAACCTGATTGCTCTTGGCGAAGTCGTACTTCATCATCAGTCAAAAAAAAAAAGAAAGAAACGATTAAACCCTATTTGGGCCCAAACGAAAACCACCGTTCCAAAATTTAATTCTATTTTATTTTATTGTTTAAATGGTTATTCATATAAAGAATAATAAGAAGAAAAAAAATAAAAAAAAACTTGTTTTTGTGATATTTAATAGGGTGTACCCAAACCGGCACAATGGGCACTTATTTATTTATATTTGAAAGCAACTTTTTTCAATGCAAAGTGTTTTTTGAAATATTTTGCATTCGCAAGGACCTCTGTTATGTCAAATAACACAGCGCACACGATTTTTTAGTTTCTCTGGCCCGTGGTCAAATCCGTCCAGTCGTAATCCTTTGCCGTTTGATGACGATGGACGAGCGGAGTGCGTTCGGGTCACTTGGCGAAGTTAATGTTATATTTCTTCTAAATAACAGCTGATATATGCCATCTTTTCTAGGAGTAACAATTTTAATTCTGCTGCATGTTTTATTTTTTATTTTTTGGAGTTGTTTTGTTTTTGGTTTCTGTTTGCAAATTTCTGACTCTTAGCACACACTTAATCCCGTTATACCAAATTTGGTACAGAATTATTTTAAGGTTCATAAAATTATATAAATTTTTTTTTATCGCATTAAAAACACAATGAGATTCTTTGCTATTTAGTAAATTAAAAAAAAAAATTTATAATGATAGCAAAGGTCGCTTTGGAAAAAAATAATAATCAGAAAACCATACCCACCTCTACAGCAAACTTTATAGTGAAATTTAAGTGATTTTACCAACAAAATCATGTAATGCAATAATAATATTTAGCCTCATATAAAATGTCTGAACCTTAAACTAGCAAATAAGGCCAAAATATATTGAAAAAGTAAACAGATTTGTCGTAAGCCCACAAAAAGTAAGTGTTCCCAAATTGGCACAACGTGCTTAAAGAGAGACGGATGCTTAGTGATTCTCGTCAGTACCTGGCTAGAAGCCCTAACATGACGGTGTATCAAACCACCTGGCGTAATTCTGACATTAGACCACCGCTTCCAAACAACCAGTCATACTGCCCGGACGGCAACGCATTTGCCATTGTTCTTGGCCCATAATAAATTCCCTTGCTGGAGAGATGGAGCTATCTAATCGCTGCTGCGTTGCAACTTCCTGGGCGTTATACACGAATTATGGCTGGAGGCGGCTGGTGGATCTAAATTATTAGAAATATCAGGCTTTTAACCAGCCCTGATAATCCCACCGTTCCAGTTCCTTACAAAGCAGTGTCTGTTCCATAGCAACAGAACTATGGTGTCATTTGCACCCCTTAACACAGGTCCAAGGTACATATGATCAGCTTGATTACCCACATTCTAATCCATGCGAACTCATGGTACCAAACACAGCCAGTGCACCTTTGAACCAAGCAAGGCCACTCCAGTTATGGTCAGGTGAGGAGACTCCGTAGAGTCATCCTAGCGAATCGTCCTTCAGTGGAGCGTTTCAACAGGTCCCTCAGGACCTGCTTTACAATTCTAGACACCAAAATATTCGAAGTATTCTTATAAAATCGCACTCAAAGCCTGTATAAGAAATTTTTAAATATAAAAAGAGTTCACTGAAAACGAGAATCCCCCAGTTAATGTTGAATTTATGTTTGTTTATTTATTAATGCATTTAAAAAGATTATGCTTTAATACAACAACTTAATATCTACATACGAGTATGTATGTATATCTGACTGAGCATGTATTTAATTGAAATTTTATGATTATAAAAGTTTACATAATGCAAAAGCAAATTCATTAAAACTATTTAGAATTTTGTGGTTAAAGGATTTGAAATTTATTTATGAACATAAAAGAGATTTGTTGCTTGTTTTTGTTGGAAACTGTCATCGTTGGATGATAAACCGATTTCAGGAATTAGGTCATACTATTAGTTTTCTGTAATAACAATTTTATTTGTATAAGCGAAATATTAAAGGATATGAAATGGATGAAATTGAAAATGTTTATTAGAGTTTTAAATTTAGCTGTTATAGAAGAAGTGTATCGTAAATTTTTATTTACTTAATTTTTTGTTACATAAAAGACGATTTAAGATGTGCACGAATTGATGCTCTACATTATGTGAATAAACATTGTAGGAATAATACAAAATTGTTCATTTTTCATTAGAGGCCTGCTGCCTCCTATATTCAAAAAGTTATATCGGCTTACAAAAAATTTTTACTAAGTCTCGTTTCGCACTATGAAAATTTTTGTTCCGAAATTCCGAGTTTGATGATGATGATACGAGTTGAGAGGAAGAAAATTGAGTACAAAGGCTAAATTGTCGTATGCGATATCGAATAATTATCGCAGTGAACACAATTTGAAACAAAAACAAAATAAACAACAAATTCACAGCAGGAGCGCCTTAATTAGTTCGCTCAGGCATGAGACGATTTGATCCTTGAGTTTCATGTATTCTGAAATACTATTGTGCTCTTTAAATCGTAGTGGTCAAAATAAATAAAATAAAAAAAATCTAGAAATTCATTAAGAGATATTTTCATGTGTCGGCAAAAACAAAAGATTAAAAGAGAATCAAAAAGACTGGCAAAAAAAGCAAATCGGGACTAAAGAAAAAAAAAATACGTTTTCCTTTATATAGTTTTTTTCTCTTGACATTAGTAGAATTTTTATGTTTAAAATATTAAATATTACAATTTAACTACTATGCCTTTTTTGTGGGCATACTGGGAATTTCTGAATATAAATTTTTGATATTAAAATACAAAAAAGTCTCCTTCTATGAACGCTTAAAGCGCAAAAATAAAATCCCACCCGTCAAGTTACAGCAAATTGTCATTATTTTATCAGCCACCGACATCATTGTCATCAGCAACAGCATCAATTCCCACCTTCAAGTCAATTCATCATTTACATAATCTTAAAATTATTTTATGAAAATTTTTAGTGAAGGTGCTTTTTTATTCTAAAAATACAACGCAGTTTAACTATTCGGCAAAAAAGCTGAATGTACTAAAATTCCGTTAAATTTCTACCAAATAATGTTTTGCTGATTTGTAGTGGAATAAAGTTATCACCCAGTCCTTTTTTATACTTTGCCCAACAAACAATAACAGGGTATTAGTATAGAGAGCACGAGCCACAGTGATCTGTACCAAAGAGAAAAATAGAAGAAATCTATATAATAAGAAATAGACTTACCCCCTAATTCATAAAAATTATAACAGGCTTATAAGACTGTTATTTGTTATATTTGTATGGAAAATCTGTCAAATAAGAGCTTTATAAACCTGTTATAATTTTTATGAATTATACGGTTAGCAAATAAATAACACTTAAACAGAACATATGAACCGAGCTGGGGAATAACTAGATGTTTTGAAGCTGCCACACTTCTCATCAGCATCCATTTTAGCCTTATGTTTATATATTTTTTTAAAATTTTATTATGTCTATTCAAATACTGGGTGGTTGCATTTTAACGTGAATTTTTTTCTGCATTTTATTTGACATTTCTCCATTTAAGACTAATTCATTTTGATTTATGGAAAGATGCACAATCGAGCAACCCTTTAAAGTTATTCCGGGTTATTATGAAAAAATAAATTAAAATCAATATTGTGCGCTATGTGATTTTTTCGCTTAATTTAGTAGCCCAAATGTTTTACAATCATAAAAATTATTGCACAAATTTGAACAAATCGGTTATGTAGGAGATGTGAAAATACCAGTTTATGCTCATACAGCTCGTACTGACAGAAATATTGCTGCTGTTCACGTTAGTATGGCTAAAGAGCCATCCACCTCAACTCGTTGTCGTGCCCAACAATTGCGGCTCTCACGCTCATCGATTATGAACATTATGCATTAAGACTTGCATTCACACTCTTATAAGGTGCAAGTGACTCAACAACTAAAGCCTCTTGACCATTCCAAGCGCTGCCAACGATCAGAATGGTGACAAGAAATGCCGATAATGGATGATAAGTTTTCGAAGAAAATTATCTTCAGTGATGAGACACATTCGGGCGAATGATAATCCAGGAGTGATTGTCGAAAAGCCAATGCGCTCACAAAAAATTACTGTTTGGTTGGGCTTATGGACTGGCGGCATCATCGGGCCCTACTTTAATCAAAATCAGGCCGATCACTTACTGTACAATGTAAATGGTGTTCGCTATCGGGAGATGATAACAAACTTTGGATGTGGACGATATATGGCCTCAAGGGATAGTAACACTTGCCACACAGCCAACGAAACTAGAGCTGTGTTGCGCGACAAATTCAATGGTCGTGTTGTCTCAAGTGGTGGCGAGGTCAATTGGCTGCCAGGATCATGTGATTTGACACCGTTGGACTTTTTTTTTTTGATTTATTTAAAAGAAAAAGTGCACCTCGATAATCCAGCAACAAATCAAGAGCTAAGTGTCGTGCCAATATCAGTTTGTTCACCGATCGAACTTTTCAGATGTTATTGTTCCATGTTGAGTTATTTACAACAATATCAATATAAGGGATTAGATAATTCGGTACATTAACGGCATAGAACCTCAATTATGCCTCAGCTCAGTCGAAAAATTAGACCATCGGGTGGAGTTGTAACGCAGATGTCGCTGCGGCCATTTGCTCAATATTTTGCTCCATACATGACTGAACCATACCAGTATTGTCACAATAAAAAGGAATGCCAAAATTTCTGAAATACTTTGTGCTTTATTTAAAATCAACACCGGCCCTTTTACATGCATTCATATTTTTATTTTTTTGCAGTTCTTGATTACTTTATTGGGCATTAGTTAGAATTGACGGTCTGAGAGTTAAGATATTTTTGTTTGCAATAATATTGTAGTGATAAACATTTTTGATGGAGACAAAACAAGTAAGGTTTAAGACTTATTGGCTGGGGGACGTACTATGGCTGTTTCATGTCCGCCACGACGGCCATCAGCACTAAAGTTGCTTCGAATTCAGGTCAACTAATTTCAAGCAGCAGGTATTATCCCTCCTAATATCTAAGCTCTTCATTATGGACTTTTCGTATTTAATCAATTGTTAAGTTTTCACTTTTATTATTACGCTTTTCTGTTTTTGAGAAAATATAAAGCATATGCCAATCAACATTCAATTAAATTTCTTTTTTGTTTATTGCTACAACATCAAGTAAAAAGTAAGGTATTGCAATTCCGTCAAATAGGCAACATACGTTTTTTCGAACAGTTCGAAAAGTGGGTTTGTCAACTCCAATGTGTTATGGAGTTTTCAGCAGCTTTTAGCATGAAATGAAAAACTTTCACTACAATATATCCAAAAATATAATTTCTGAGGTGCCTGATTTAAATTTTCTTTTGGGTTTTTTAATATGGAAGACCTCTTAGGAGGCATATCACGGGCGCGATATATTCGAAAAATATATGGCAGAAAAAAACTGTTGAGGTTTCGTATATACATTTCATTCCTTTACGGGCAAACTGGTTTAAGTTAGTAAGATGAGGGGAAAATTTAATTTTTTGGAGGCGCCCAAATATTTCCTTCCGTTACTTATCAGCACCAAGGCGCCGAAATACAGGAGACAAATTTAGGACCCACCGCCAAAAATTGTCTATCTTGAATATTTTTTTTACACACCAACCTCCTCACCACCTCATCCCTCCTTGGGGGCTTCCATAGAAAAATAGAAAAATATACTAGAACACAATTTTTATTAGAAAAATTTTAATTTGAGAGCCTTGAAAATTATTGTATCTGTAATACATAAATGTATAAATGAAAAACTACCGCAAAATCGCGGCGACAATATCAATAAAGACAATATCAATAAATAAAGGAGTAAGAGTTCTGTGATAATAGAATTAAGTTGACGAAATTTTACACCGTGTTTCTGTTGTGCTTGTTCTGTTATTTATACACATACATTTTTGTGTTATATAGTTTTCCGCTTGTTTGTTTTTACACTAATAGAAAAACCATTATAGCTATGATGTATTTTAACATGAATACGATGACAAAAAACATCGTTTTTGACCCCATGACACTTTTCATCACGGTGATGTCAAATTTTACATAAGGTGTTCTAATTGTTATTAGCGATAAATATAACAATTGTTACATCAATGCCATGTCCAGTGTCATTAATATGATGTTTAGGAAAAATTACTGCAATGATGGCAAATATACGCCATTTATTGAAACCGTTTAGGAATACATTTAAACACAAAAATAATAAATTAAACCATAACTTTTTTTTAAATATAATTATAATTAATGAAACTTCACACAGTTTTACTTTTGGTAAAACTTATAAAAGTTATTAACATTTTGCACCATAGAATTGATGTCACAACAGTCTTCACATTGATGACACTCAATTTATGCCAAAATTCTCTATTGACTTTTGTCATCAGGTTAATATCAGGTTTTACATCTTTGATGTCGTTTGGCATAATATTGATGTTAAAATTTTTATGATACGCTGTCATCAGTATGAAAATACATTTTTCTATGAGTGTAACAACAACAACAACAAAAATAATGAAAAAAAAAACAAAATTTATTTTATAAAAAATAAAGATCAACCCCTGAAGAAGCTCACAAAAAAAGGGCGAAACGTTGGGAATAAGAGACAAAATAAAGTGGCCCGTGTGGGAATATACATACGTATAATCAAGAAATCCCCTCAATTTAAAATAGCATTTATTCATATATTGGTCACTAAAAAATAGAAGTTAATATCAATAAATTTTTATTCATACTAATGTACCCGACCTTATGCACACACATATTTGCATAAATCCAGGTACCTTGATACCAGGTAGCTGTCTACTGCTTTTACAGGCTAAAAGAAAGAACTGTCAAAATACACAACACAACACAAACGCGAGCAAATGGGTGACAAGAAACATTATTTCTACCAGCAAAAAACCGGAAATGTTTGTGTTTGTTGTAGTTATGCGGCTACCTGGTATCGGGTACCTTGCTATAAATGTAAACAAAATTCCCACAATTGAAATTTTTCATTAGTCGTAGAGAAAAGCTCAAAGGGAATCATTTCGTTTGAAAATTGTTGTTAAGTTTTATACAAAGTGTTTAGTGAACGTACATATGTATATAAATCTCTCTGTTTTCCTATTTTAAGAAAATCAACTTCAATCTCTTCACATAATGGAGAAAGGAGCAGTGACACACAATTTCTTTATTCACTTTAAAAATGATTATTGTTTATTTTGGTAAACACGTTTACTTGTTTTTTTTTTCTTATTATTATTTACGGGTCGCAAGTACCACTTGTAAAAAAGTAATGAAAATAAAGCAAATATTCATTACATAAAGCAAATATTCAAAGATAAACATTAAATATTTTGATTACATATTTGCGTATTTTCTACCTATTTAAATCTTGTGTAGCCCTGAATAAGTTGAAGTCGAATGGAAATAACAAGATTTTATTTTTTAATATTTTTATACACATACACATACACACAAGCACAAACCCACACCTATACACGTGCAGACTCCACCCACATCAATTTAACTGCTGTTCTTTTCCCATTTTAATTTTTTATTTTCTACTTACTTAATACTGATATTTATGGTTAATATACATAAACAGAAATTTGCTTTCACATACTAGTTATATGTTGCCAGCCAGATAGCAACTAACACATACATACATACATACCTGCACACAATACTCGTACATATGTTTGCACTCTACAGTACACTTGTTTACAACCAAACCAAACTTTGTTTCCTTTTGGCTTGAACAGCCGCAAACATGGATAAATGAGTATGTATGGATGTGTGTACATATTTTTGTTCCAGTTTTGCTGCAATTTATGTTCCGTATGTGCCAGTGTGTTTGTGTGTGTGTGTGTGTGTGGTACATTTGTTGGCATATTTGTCATTTTTATTAAATATTCTCGTCCACAAATTGGTTGTCAAGTCATGTCGTTGAAAAACGACAGCTGGCAACTGACAAGTGTGTGTGTGTGTGTGTGTTTTGCCTGCCCCAGTGTTTGTTTGGTCGGTTCATGGTTTCTATTGTATAGACAGCCAGGCTGGCAGGAAGGCTGCTGGTGCAGCAATAAAATAAACTTTTTATTCGATTGTGTATCATGTCATCGCGAATTTTCAATGATTAATTTTTAAATTTCAAGCATTAAAATTTAAAAATCGAACTATATGATTTACTATTGTAAATAGTAAATCATATAGTCTTTTAAAGAAGACAAGAAAAGTAAAGTTGAAGATTTACTGGCTGGGGTATATAACAAGGCTGTTTCACGATCACCACGTCGCTCATCAGAACCCAAATTGCTGCGAATCCAGGCCATGACTAATTTTTGTACTGGTTTCGTTTTTATTTTATGTACTGTTAGTTTTTTCATTCATTATTGAATTGATAAGAAATTATATTAAATTTTACTGAAATTTTTAAATTACTATAGGACGAAGGCCACAGCAGCCAGCTCCTGACAAGTGTTGTTATTAATAAATAAATTTATTTTCTATATTAATAAATAAAAAAAAAATAAATTACTACTGAATTTATAAATTCAGTAGTACTAAATTTTTAATTCAAAGAAATTTTTTAGCTCAAGTCATTTCTGTGTTGAGACGAGACCAAATTGAACCAAATTTATAGTTGGTCTGAGTGTCACCGCATTGATGATCTTCATTACCGACTCTTCTTAATTATGAACTTAATTATTTACTTGCTTTAAGAGCGAATTGAAAGGTATTAATTCAGGTCCAAAAATAGAGCTTACAAATATTTTCTATCTTTTTCAGCCGTTTATATGCCGCCAACATTTCATTGATGCTAATCAACTCATCAGTAGACTCTTTTAAGAATTTTTCGAGTCCACTAATGAGTTGATTAGCATCAACGAAATGTCAGCATCATATAGACGGCTGATAAAGATAGAAAACATTTGAAAGGTCTATTTTTGGAGCTGAAATTAATAATTTTACAAAATATTTTTAATCCTCTATAAATTAAGCGGTCACATGAACTTGATACAACTTCAAATAAAGTTTATCACCGTGATTATTTATTATGCCTGCATCTACAGTCTCACTCACGTTTAGCAATCAGGGGCAAGCTAGTGCGATGGGGGAAAATGTTGGTATTCAATGAGCCTGAATAAGGGCTCTGGTACTAATCGATTCCCCGGTGCCCGCAGAGTAGCCAGATGCCTGTCCAACCTTTAATAATTTTTTCTTCTCATTAATACACGCCGACCCTGTGCCAGCCACGCCTCCTTAGGGCTGCTATAAGCAAAAATACAAAAAAAAAATTGGAAATCGATTTTTTCGATACGTCGTAGTAGACCTTTTACTACTCATGCCGAAAGCTATCAAAAACTCGATGCTACAATATCGATATTGACTCCTATTTTACTTGAGCTTCCACAAAGATATAAGAAAAATTAAAAATAGGAAGCCTTAAAAACGTGTGCATCACACAGGTTTGTTTTATTGCAACTTAAAGTTCTATACGTCGACAAAAAAAAAACACCCTGTACATACATATGCATATACTGCTATTATTAAAGCAGATAATCGTGCCGACATTCCCCGCATCACTACCACATACGTTTCCATAAAACTAAATGTATTCTGGTTTATTTTTGTTTTATTGCTCAGATTACTTATGTTGCACATTTACTATAAGCACATTTGCATATTTATTTATTAAAATGTTGCTACACACCTCTGCGACATCATTTGTTAAGCAAATGATCTGCAAATTAATGAAAAACTGGCAAAAAAAAAAAAAAGAAATTCATATAAATGGATGAACGCGAGTGGGATGCACATTCATTTTGACATTTGAGTTTTTATTTGGTTTAATAACAACTTTAAACACTGCTTGTGACCCAAAAACGAAAATACAGAGTAACAAATTACATTCGTCCATTTAATTAAAAACAAAACAGAAGTTACTGACGTAGTCGTAAATTGTTTTTCCACAACAGGCAGAACAGAAGCATGTAAATGTGTGATTGCAGTTTTCTTTTGGAATAGGCTGTATGTATTAATAGGCTGTATGTATTTGTGTACCAGAAAGTATTGCGAAAACTCATACTATGCAATAGTATATCTTCAAAAGCAAAAATGAATGCAAATAAATATTGTGCTAAGGCTGTATTTCCACTAGCCCAACCACGAGAGTCTGTGTGTGCGCTTTATTTACTTTTTAAGAAAAGCAGCAACAACAAACACTAAATATCATATGTTAATCATGTAACGGGTTAGCCACTTCGTGGTTTCAAAAGTATAGAACCGGAATTCGACATTTGTCATACAAAGTTTTTAAAGCAATTTTTTTCTTCTTAGTTGAAAGTCTGACATTGATGAAAATGGATCGCTTATCTATCACACAACGCATAAAAAAAGATATTGGCCCATAACTATAGACATCGAAAAAGTATGCTTTAAGCAATTTTCAGTCACTGCTAAATAAAAGTATGTTTTTAGGGTTCCGTACTCACCAGAGTGAAACGGAACTCTATTACCGTCACAGTATCCATTCTCCGTAACGGTAAGAGGTAGACAGCTGAAATTTTCACAGGATGTTGTTGTACCTTGTCGCTATAACAACAAATACTAAAAACAACAACAAGTTGAAAACTACCAGGTGGCCCCATACAACGAAAAGTTACAATTAGCTATAACTCTAGAACCGTAAAAGATAGAAAGCTGAAATTTGCACAGTATATGTGTTTACAGATGCACTACAACAGCAAATGCCAAAGACAACAACAACTGTAAAACTACCAGGTGTCCCTATACAACCTAAAGTAACAATTAGCCGTAGCCGCTGACAGCAAAAGACAAAGAGCTGAAACTCGCAACTGTTTATTGTCCTTTTTTGATAACGTTTTTAATCTCGCGAGACTGTTGAACATTTTGCTTTATAGAGCAATGTCCAACTTCTGTTTCCAACTTCAATTTCTTCGTGCTCCATATATTAATTGGAAATGATTAATCTATAAAACAGAAACTACCAAAGTGGATCATTTAAGTTGCATGCATATAAGTGTTTTAAAATTATATGTTTGTGCTTACTTGCAACTTATAGCTATACAGCATTTAATAAACTCTTTTGCATTATATAAGCCTACAAGGTATTTGGGAAGACATAGATGTTTGACTGCAGTCGTTTAAAGAACAAACTAGGCAGAAAACGAGCAAATTGCAAGATACTTACTCATATGTAATAGCTTCAATCCACCGTTAAATTTTAATGTAGATTTAAAAAATTTTAAACTGATGTTGTTATTCAAGTATTTTAACTAAGCACAAATTATTTAAATAATCTGTGAGAATCAATTCTGTAGATGAAAATAAATAAATTATCAGGCCACAAATTGGCCACATGCTCAACAGAATTTTTATCTTGACTAAACTCTACCTGAAAACAAAATTTTGCTTTCATCTAAAGCAACTTTGATTCCTGTTCATTTATTAGATAATGTCAAGAATCAAAATTTATTTAACCACAAAAAGTTTGAAATATAGGTGCTTAGGAGCTCCGTTTCACTCATAAGGTTCCTTAATTTCCTTCAGCATATGCCCCGTAATCACTCCCATAGATACCTGTAGTGCGATTCAGTAACTTTTAAAGACAATCCAATCGTTAAACTAAACACCCGCATTTGCTGTTTGCACTAACGATTCAGTGATTCATAAACTATCATATTCAACATATTATTAAATTCAGAATCAAGTGGCGTCCTTACTTAAAAGCATGACAAACCAAACTCACCACTAATAATTTTGAATTAAGTAGTCGACCCAAAGTGAATTCACATTAATTGGCTTGTGACTCGACTAAGCTATAGAAAATTGGCTTGTAACTATACTAGAATACTTTAATATTTTGTGATTAAAATAAACCAGAATCAACCAGAATCAACCAGAATGTGGTCAAATATCACTAATGAATCAGAAAGCCAAATGTTTTGCAGTTAAATATTTTTAACTCTGAATTAATCGATAAAATAAGTTAGTGAATTGCACTACTTGGCCGTATTTGTGAGAAGGCCGTTCACTATTTCGTTCCCCCTCCCCATATGATCTACATTAATCTCCTGCCGCTATTTCTATGCGGTCAAGATGTGCCAGTGGTGGAGAATGGCCTGTCATAGCTCCTTTTATTCTACTTGATTCGGGCTTGCTAAGTCGTTTTTTCCCCATTTGAATCCCTCCAGGGAATTCTTGCATTGATCCTTACGCTTTAGCTATTCCAAAGAGATAAATGGGCTGTACGTGCCTCAATTTCTCTACAGTTCTATTACTTAATTTTTGTGCGGCTAATTCTTTTTGTGTGCCTCTGATGGGATGCGAACTGCAACCTAGCTACTGTCCATAGCATTATTTTTCACAAATGCCACGACTTGCAATAGAGGTTGCATTCATTTTGTGCACAATTAGCAAGATTTATGATCAAAATTGTGTCATATTAATTTCACACTGCAGTGCTAAGCACATACATATGTGTGCCAAAAATATGCCCCCGGTCAAAACTTACCCTGAGGGATGGAGTGAGTATAAAGAGGCTAAAACTACATGAATTTGATCGATAGCGTATGACAAAAACAGGTTGAAAATGTTTCGATTTATTTATAGAATTCGCCATATTGACAACATCCGATGACTTGAAGTGATGCTGTGGAATGAGAAATTTAATGTCCGCAACAACATGTTCTTGTCGTGAGGAACGTTCAGTAATATTAATGAGAAAAGTGACACATTTGTAATGAATACAGTTTTTCTAATATCATTTTGTTGTTAAGAAATAAGTTTTTTGTTTTTTTTTTTTTTAATAGAAGTAAATGCGAGAGCTTTGTGTCTGACATATTTGTATTGCTTAGAAAAAAGATAGTGACTACAATGAAGCTTCAAATTGCCGTGAGCAGAGTAACACGTATAATTCAGAAATATCTAACTGGTTATTCAGGCAGAGAGATGAAAAAGAAAACTAATTTAATTTGGAAAAAAATATTATGATTAATCGCTTTGTTGGCCAAACAGAAAAGAATGTTAGAGGTCTTTGGAAAAAGTAATTGCATAAATTTAATACTATTTGTATTTGTACATTCATTTGCTACAAATAATTGGCAATTCTTAAAGAAACTAAATTTGTCACGGTCAGTAGCATTACAGAAACATTTATACATATCAGAGAACTACAACGGGGGTACCGAATTTCATGACTTAAATACAATTGTCATAAAAGAGGTGGAGGCATGAATATTCCACCAGTTTCATATTTATTACAATATTAAATTAAAGCAGTCGAGTTATGGCAGTTTAAATTGGCTTTCTTAATACTTTTCAACATCCTCTGCATTGAAAAAATAACATGACAACGCGTTGATTAAAAACCACTTTAAATTTAGATTAAAAAAATAATGGTGCGAATTAATTTCTGATTGTTATTGAGCAAAAAAAAAAAAAAAATTCCAATATTCTCTTAAAACAAATAGATTCAATATTTTGCATAGGAAAAATCAATGTTAAATACATAATAGCATTTTTTATATGTGAACAAAATTTATAGCTACTTCAACACGATAAATTGGTTAAAGCAGGTTAAAATCAAATTAGAAGAAAATAGTGGAAGATCACTGCTGAGCCAAAATATGAATGGATGTATGTTGATAGAGAAATGAGTTGGAAATTACTCAGTACCAATTAAAATTTTATTTAACAGCAGGAGAGAACTTCGCTGATAGAAGGGGATTCAGTAATATTCACTTACATGGCAATTTATTAGTGTAAACCTGATATGTTGTGCTACATTTAAGTATTGAACGGGAAAGCTGATCGAAACTGCTGATATCAGAGTTTCGCCTTCCTTGACGCTTTATAAGCAAGTGCAAAAAAAGTGAAATTTAATAGGTGCAAGTGACCCCGTCAATTCTTATAGTTTTGCTTTCTGCTATAACAAAATGCAAAAGTACGAATATTTCACAATCACCCCTATCATGAGTAAAATGTGAAATTTTTATTCCCATAAAATTTTCATTTCCCAAGTAGGGAAATTTGCTATCATGAATATTATGGGAATTATTGGGAAGAAAAAAATATAAATACAAAGGAAATTCATTGAAAATTTGTGGGTAAGTGATGTAAAAAGTAATTAAATTTATGTTTTATAACTAATAAACAGAAATTTGTAGTTTAAAAGGTAAAAAGGGTGAATAAATCGGAGTTTTCATGCCTGTTGAATATTTTGACAGATTCTCTGTCGGAAAAAAAAATCATTTGATATTCCGCCCATCGTAAAACTAAGCGAATGCTTACGTATTTTTTGCACAGGGTGGATACCAAAAAAGTGTTGGAAGAGATTACGAAGTAGGAACGGCGCAATCCACTTTTTGCAAAGTGCTCTCTAAAGCTTTAGAAAAGTCTTTGCGCAGAATGGATAAAATTCCATTCATGAACTTTTTTAATAGCAGGTCCAGCACTTTTCAGTTCTTCTGTAAGCGAGTATTAAAATTCGGCCAGCGCATCTTTAGCAACCTTCACAAAACCACATGCAATGGGTCGGTTATTTTACACCCTATTGAGAAGCATTTCATGTTGCGCATTATTTATTGATTTAGATCTAAAAATAGTTTTCAGCTAATTTATATATCCATTAAAATGTAGCAATTACTTGCATTTTTTTCTAGTTCCCCAGAGAAAATAAAATGAACAAATTTATGCAAAAAATGGGAAAAATGTCTTTGAAAAATCCATTCATGATAAGGGGAAATTTCGAATGGGAACACATTTTATGGGAAAAGTAATTCATGATCGCACTTTTGGGAAATGGGAAAAAAATTTAGGGGAAAAATTATTCATGATAGGGGTGAATATGTGTAGAGTCGGTGCATTTTTATTGATTCCCACCGCTCCTAATACAGTTATATGTATGTAAGCATTAATTTAAACTTTATGTTCGAACTATATGATTTACAATTGTTAATAATTTCAGCGGGCTTGAGTTTGATTTTTTACTTCCTCAAAGAAATAATGTTTTTGTATTGAATTGGGAGTGTTCAACATTTTTAAAGAAGACAAGAAAAATAAAGGTGAAGACTTACTGGCCGTTTCAACACCACCATGCCGCTCATCAGCACTCAAATTGGATTCGAAGCCCGACAATGACTAATTGCACCCATTTTTGTGTTTTTTTTTCTGGTTCTTTCATCTAACTTCAATATATTTTGATCCCATTTTCATTTGTAATTTCGTTTATTCTATTTTGGTGCTGCAAGCTCCTTTCTTTACTTCTAACTCTGTTAATCAGCCACCATGCCCACTCACCTGTAACAGCAATTAAAGAGAATGGAACAAAAAGTAGCTTAAGTGGAATAATAATTATAAACCGGTGAATATGTATGGTGCAGATTCCTGGTACTCGTACATACGAGTATAATAAACATGTTTCTTAAAACGTTTGTAAATTCATTGACATACACATAATTCTACTCAAGCACAATTTCAATTCATTCTTGCTTCATCAAACACACCTCCTTGGAACAAAATAAAAAAAAAAATTTTAATTTCATTAAAAAAAAATGGTGAAATTTTGTGCCAGCATCTTTGTCTGCTAAAACCTTTTTCAATTTATTTATTTATTTTTTTTTTTTTTTTTTTGTATCGTCAATAAACCCAACTCTTGTTCATTTCAAAGGGGATATACGCTAAACACCATTAAGATAAACATGATGCCTCATTTCGGTTTTAATAACCAAATGGAGAAACGCAGGAGAGTTTTTCTGGCAGGCCCTACTAAATGCTTGCGAGTATTTCTTTGCTCTTTGCAAAATTACTGTTGTGAAGATTAGTTTATAGAAGGGGGTTTTCAAGTAAAACCCAAAATACATATTTCTCATGTAATTATTTGAGCGGAGAGTAGAAAGTGAGTAACATTGTCAATTATTCTGTGGAAGACATATCGGGAGAAGACATATTCAATTATTCTGTGGAAGACATATCGGGAGAAAAAATTAGTCTTCAAGAAAAAGTACTAATTTGCTGCTAAAAATGTATATATCTAAACAGAGTGGGCCATAACTATAGACATCGAAAAAGTATATAAGTCACTGCTAAATAAAAGTAAGCTTTTCGTCTACTAAGAACGAGAACAAGCCGACTTTAAGCGCAAAAGCTTGCTCTAAACTTAAAACCAGCAGAAGTTGTCTTTAACTTATTTATCAGCAGCTTTGCTCAAACAAATGTCACTTTTTTATGTAAAAGCTTTTTAATGTAAATTTTTTTTAAAATTAAATAATTAAATAAAAGATTTTTTAATAACTATTGCTAATCAAAATTTTCTTTAAAATTTGAGTTTTATTCAATTCGCTTTGTTGTTTTTTGTTTACTTACTAATACAATCTTACACTTATGTAGGTGTGTGTTGACATGTATACATAATTTTTGTGAATCATTTGATTAGAGATGGTATTTTACTTAAATTTTTAAAAGCGTGTACGATAAATAACTTGCCAATTTCGATAAATAATGCGGTACCCATTTAAAGCTGATTCAGCTTAAAGTCAACTTTAATTTTGGCTATAGTTAGAAAAAAGTTACCAACACTTTTTATTAAAATTTAAGTTGTTTCTGAAAAGAACCGACTTTAGTGTTTGACTATAGTTAAGGCCCAGTATGTCCAACAATTTGCCGCATGTATGTCAATAACGTCAAACTTTGTAATGTTACACACAGCTGCTTCAAAAACCAACAAAAAATTATTATAAATATTAAAATTTTTTTTATTGCAACAGCAAAGCGCGTGGTATTTTCTTTAGAGAAAAAAATATTTTCAGTATATTTGACGTGCTGAGGGAAATTACAAACATTCAATAAGGTTCAAAAAACTTAATAAATATTAGGTAAAAATGTTGTGTAATTAAAAAATTATTTTGTATGAATTAAGACCAAAAATTATTTGAAAAACGTACGCATTTTGACTACAGGATATTCATATATACGAGGTTGGATACAAAAAAAAAAAAAAACATTAATCTAAATTTTTCCAAATCCCATTTATTTATTCATCCATAACTATCTTGTTCTCTTCAAAGTAATCTCCCTCAGATATAATACACTTATGCCAGCGTTTTTTTCCAATCCTAGAAACACTTCTGTAATGCGCTTTTTGGTATCGCTGCCAACAGCTCCTGTTTCGAATTTTCTTGTATCTCCTCAACCGTAGCAAAACACTTCCCTTTCATCGGTGTCTTCAGCTTTGGGAAGAGAGCAAAAGTCTGGAGGCATGATAAGGGTTTTGTTTTTGGCCAAAATCATACCCACAAGCATCGATGTGTGAGCTGGTGCGCTATCATGGTGCAAAATCCATGATTGTTTTTTCCACAATTCTGTGCATTTCTTACGAATTGCTTCGCGCAAACAGCGCACAACTTGACAACACAACACCACGCCATTGCAGTCAACGAAAAGAGTGAGCAAAACCTTCACATTTAACCGAACTTGACGTGCTTTTTGTTTGGTCTTGGCTCTCTTGGACGCTTCCATTGGGCTGATTGGGCTTTGGTTGCAATTTAATAACCATTTATGTTGCAGTCGCAGAGACCAGGGAGTTTGCCGACTCGCTCTATTCGTATATGGCTCACGCAAGATGGTTCCTCCTTTCTCCCTGGGTGCGCTACACACACAAAAAATAATACACAACTCAGTAAACTTCATACACAAACACAAAAAGAAAAAACTGAACACTAATCGGAAGACTAAACACTAATATTTCTCCATTATTCTTTTTAGCACAACGGGACCTTTTCTTGGACCCAAGTGAGCCAGTCTCATGACCTGGCAGCCTACGTAACATAGCCATACACCAATGATTCGTTAACAGTTCTGACCTTTCGTCGTTGATGATGTTCACCATGCCCTTGAGTGATGTCCATGCGACGTTGTTTTTGTTCAAAATTTAGCAATCTTGAAACAATCTTCGCTGCCGCACGTTGCATGCCTCAAATATCTGTTAAAATTGCTTGGCATGAGCCAAGCGATATGCCAACATCTTCAGCAACCTCTCTGATAGCAATTCGTCGATTCATTTTTTTCACTGCTTCAATGTTTTTGTCGGTTGTTAAAGTGCTCAGGCGACCAGGACGAGCATCGTCATTGACATCTTCTGGGCCTTCTTTAAACCGGTTGTGACACAATTAAACTTGTGTTCTGCTCATAGTAGACTCGCCAAACGCCACAATCAATATTATTTCATTAGTTACACAAAACTTACTACAGTTTCCATTTTACTGAGATTTTAATTGCATTGAACAATGATATACATTAGATTAAATTACTTTTTCAGGCTCAAGTTCAAATCTTGGTTTGTCACTTTTAGATTAATATTAATTAAGTAAAGAAAAGTAAAATTTTTATATCTAGATGAACAACCGGCTGTTTCTGCGTAGCAAACACCCTTCATCAGCACCCTACGAACTTTGGAGGTGTAAAGTTTCTTTGATCCATTTTTTCGAATTAGGAAAAAATCGAAGAGCCACCAAAACATGACTAAGCTTTTTATCTGTCATAAAGAAACTGACAATATAAAATGGCTGATATTGCCAGCATATATAACAAACATGTGAACCAGCATAGCGGAAAAAAAACACGAAAACCAAATGTACGTAACTCACGAAATTCGAAAATGACGGTTATTTTTTGATCGGACCTCGTATATATGTCTTCGAACACTCGAAAGTACTCAAAATGGTTGCATTTACCAAAGCATTATCATTATACATAAATTTCTAACAAAATATCAATGTGTTCGAAAATTTTTAAATTAATTTGATTGCTGGAACGCGCCCAATGTACATACATCAATCTAACGTATCAAAATTTTACACAATGTATAGACATATTTTATTAAAAAATCAGAATAATTGTTAAATATGGGAGAGGTGCTTTATTAGGATAAAGTGTTGGCTTCTGTTATTGACTTAATAAGGAATCAAGCAATGCACGCACATTCAAAACAAGAAAGGCCTTCTATAAGGCATCCGTTTTCTTTTTCTTTTACCGCTTGTAACAGCACAGTAAATTGAATTGTGGAAGTATTCAATACTTAATTCCAGCGACAAGTGTTTATATGTTTTTATGGATTTGTATTAACTTAATAAAGAAAGAAAAAGGCACAAAAACATGACATGTAAGAAAGTCCCAGCATTTTACTTCATCCTGCACGGAAGGAAGTCTTTTGTGTTTGAAGTGTCAGAGCACAATTGAGTTTTTCAGCCTCACATTTATTTATTTTAAACATTTTTTCATGCCTCATACGGAGTACTTTATTCAATTGGTTGTTTTTTTTTTTTGACAGAATTTTTTGACAGTTTTTGAAGCTTCTAAACCCAGATACGTTTATTTATTTATTGATTTTGTTACTGATTGCAAGTCGTGGCATATAAACGTTGAAAATCATTAATAATTATTACTTTTAGTTACAAATGTGCCATTTCTATGGATCTTTTCTGTACGTTTAATACAAATAATCTGAAAAGTTTTCTTAAATGCCAACAGGCTTAAAAGATTGCTTTTCGCTTTAAGACTGGGTATTTAAAAACGTAACTTTCAACGCAACACTTTTCAAACTTGTTCAACTGTGAGTGATGGTTAATGCAAATGTCTGACTCTAAGCAAATTCGCCTGGGCTTTTTTGTAGATTTTATACGTGACTATGGCAACGATACCTTTCCAATAGACTGCAATATGTTTTGCTTATGGTACAGTATTTGCAAATTGATCCCAAGGAATGCGAGCTGTCTTTATTGGCAGTGTTATTTAGGTTCTGCGTTTAATATACTTTTAAAACCTCTAAATGGATAACCCGTTAGAATGATGAATTACGTGCCAAAATTAAGCTTTTACTGCTCTCAGCATTTGCTGGGAGCGATGGTAGTAACAAGCGCACTCCAGTTTGTACCGCCAAAGACACCCAAAAAAGAGATATTTTTTTACACATAATTTGCCCATAATTAATGTATGTACTGAACAAAATTGTCTGCTGAAGCACATAATTTAAATTATTTTTGTTAATTCGCATTGAAATGTGTCAACTGAAATATATTAAATGTAATCAATTTCTGGGTGTAATTTTAAGGAATTATAAATTTCCTGGCAAACAAATTTGTTCTGTATTTCTTAATGCCAACACACACATACGCATCTGTCGGCATATACATTAATATGGCATTAAATTTCTTTAGAAAGAAGACAAAATATTCCAATAACTTACCCAGCAAATCATTAACGCCAGCAAATGTCATCACCAATGAAGCCACAAATAAATCCGCTATTGCTAATGAGGCTAGAAATAGATTCCCAATACGACGCAAACTGCGCTCTGTATAAATTGCAAGGCAGACGAGTATATTTCCGGCAATTGACAAGAATATTAATACAGAAAGAAAAACGCCTGAAATGGTAGAAAAGGAGAAAAATAAAACCACAAGCTCATTTGAGGAAGAGTTTAGGGAAAATGTTTTCTTTTTTTTTTTGCTTTAAGAAACATAAAAGTACAGAAATGCAGGAGTTTTCATGTTTTCTAGCGACACATAAACAGATGGATAAATAGAAAAGAAATATTTCGTTACATATAACGCAAAAATTTACAACGAAATAAGAATTTTCAACGAAATCTTAACAACAGTGCAGCATTACAAAACCAATCAATACATTAAGTACTTTGTTAGTTACATCATTTCACGTTTTAGGTAACGATTTATAATATAAAATAAAAATAAAACGACTTGTGAACAAAAAAATAAAAAATACAAACAGTCAATGTGTGAGTGAGTGGCTGGATGAGTGATTGAGTAACTGCTTGAATTTATATTCCGCAATTGCTGCTGAAATTAAAATAATATTTTGAAAGACATTTACAAATTATCATTCATATGCGTCACATTTGGCAAAAGATATTTAAAAAAAAAAATTATTTAACATGCAAACGGGGGCAGTCAGAATGTGCCAAGGACAAGACGGCTTAGAATGCTTAAATGGCAGTGATCGGGTGTGTTTCTTAATTTGCATAGTATATTTGTGTGAGTGTGAGTGTACAAGTTTTATTTTATGTCAAAGGAAGAGACATTTAACGACATTTACTTTACCAACAACAATTAATGATAAAAGTGACTCCACTTCGGGATCCTCACCCACTATAGTATCAGCCTCTGAAGGATTTATCCATGATGTTTCATTCAAATATGTTGTTATCTAAAAAGTATTCAAAAGCAATAATTTTTATTTCATCACTCACAGCGAATAAATTAAAAACAATAAATATTTTTAAAAATATAACAAGTCAGTTTACTTTAATGTAAAAAGGCATAAATGCGATTTCAATCTGCAAGAACTTTGTTGCCTTTATATCTTGTACATTAATTTGAGTCATCTTTTAAGTTTTTGTTTATACAAGGTTGGCTAAAAGAAGTCATTGGATGTTGATTGTTTATCATTTTTCTTTTCTAAATAAAAAGTTTCAATTCTGTGCTTTGAATATAATTACTTGAACCTTTAGAATTTTATTAGTCATATGAGGAAGATGATAATGGATAAATGGGCGCCGCCGCAATTGATTGCATAATCAAACAGTCGTAGCAAACCAGGTATAAAGAGAACAACATTTCCATTTGTCCCTCTTTTGCTTATTTTGTTTGTCAGTTTTATTTAAGCTTAAATTGAGTTTACATAGGAAAAAGCAAATGTATTTGAATTTAAATACACTTGATGCTAAACCCCTAATTTATACGTACTGCTGGTGCGTATGATTGATGAGACATTATGTATACGTGTGGTGTAGTTCCTCTATATGTGACGTTCAGGGCTGCCGGATTTATTTGAGTTTTGTCGTCAAACTCAATGTCTGAAGCCGCCAGAGTCTGTTCTATTCAGTTTTCATCAATATCATATAGATTATTTAAATAATTTATCTTTTGTATGATAATACACACCTTTACACAAAAAATTTGAAGCACGCCAAAAATAATTTAAAAAAAAATTTGTTTGCGAATATATTGCTGCAAAACGGCTAAGTTAGCAAATGGAGTTCATGATGCTTATCATGAACTATGCTTATCATCAACAATTTCAAGAAATTCAAATTGCATTCTACACTGAAAAATAAATTAATTCTATTCATTTGTACTTAAACCAATTCCAAAGCGGTCCCAGAAGTCTAAAAAAGCCAAGTTTGGCTTATCTGGTAGGTCAACTGAAAAGGAAAAGTCGTCGAATTATTGCATTGAAAGCATGCAAATTCAAGTAGTTTTTCTTTTAAGTCGAACTAGAAAATAACCCTCAAGGTCTGATAAACCTGTCTGTAGACGATTTGAGTGCAACTGAAGTCATGTGCAGTTTGTAAGCGTTTAATTTTTGTTTTATGACAAAAAAAAAAAAACAAATATCTTGATATTTTAGATCTAAATATATAAATTATTCGTTGTGTTCTGTCCTTCTCAGCCGTCTATATATATGGCTGACATTTCATTGACGGTACTCACCTCGTCGTTTGGCTGGAAAGAATTTAAAAGAATGCTAGAAGTTTAACGAACTATTATTCCCTCAAATAATGTAAACATGACAAGTGTTCCAACAAACTAGTAAAACAAACATTTCATCGTTTCTCCGGACTTTTACTTGTGTTCACAACCTGCGTACAACCGGCCGCGGTAACAATTAGGCCTAGTCTTACACTAAAAGTACAACATTTCAGTTGTCTCTTGTAGCAAATAAATAATAACAGCTTAATAGAACTCGCTTTAACTCGTTTGTTGCTAGTTGCCCACCTTTTTCGTCTTTAATTCAATAGAACTTGGCCAATTTTTACTTAATATTTTTTAGCGTACAATTTTTTCCCTTTAAAATTTTTTCTTTTTAATACTTAACCTTTAACAAATTTTGAAAAACTAAAAGTTTTAAGTGGTTTTTCCCATTTTTGCTGTAGAATCACTACACTAACCAAGCAGCTGCAGAATTGTTTTGTTTTTATATTTATTGTTTAGTTTAAAGTTTCCTTAAAAAATGCACAGCGATTAGCGAAAAGTATCTCAGCAGACAAAAGGAAGTCATTGCAGTTGTTTTGCAAATTTTTGTTCCTTAGACCTGCCATTTTAGTTGAACTTAAATGAAGAAAATGTGTAAATGCTTTTAGAAAAGAGTTTGAGCATCAAATCTTGTTCTGTTTTATATAGTATATTTTCTACCTTACAACAAATCTAACCTTGAACTGCTCATGGGGTCCTTTGCAGAAAGAATTGCAGTAAACACTTTTTCAAGTATCTTGTTAAAGGAAGCAATAAAAAAGAATAAAAAAGTATGTACGTATAAAAAGTTTCAGTTATGCGTTACGCTAAACTGAACTAATGAATTTCATTGCTAAAGGGCTCAAACACACACATTTTCTAATGCACGCACTAAAAGTTTTCTTACTTGCATAAATGCTTGTACTATTGTTTATAAAATTATGCAGGCATGTGCGTGCAATTGGTGCAGCGTACAGAGAACTTGCACACTATGGTGGGTCGATTTAGCAATCCAAATTGTGACATAGAGTTTTTTTAAACCTTTTGACATGAGGCACACAGGCTTTACTACGACGTATTGAGCATACTTTTGTAATTTATAACGCAACGACCGAATTTATATGAGAAACAACAAATTTCAATAGACATTCAAAAAATTCAAAAAATTATTCAGGGCTTGTTGTACATTTCAAATCTTATGCAGCCACTAATTAGACAAAGGGACCTGGATTAAATGTTCCCCCATGGCACTAATCTGCTCTATGTATCCTGTAGATGACTCTACTTTATGACCCACTCTCAAAAAATGTTTTCCTGTAACAATATTTTCGAGAACACCAACCTCATACCCAGCTCTTTTTGCTGGTCACCCATATAAAAATACGTAAAAAATGTATATTGAAAGTTGGACGCCTTGAAAATTATTTCTTCGACATGTTGCAGTGTAACTTTTTTTTTCTCACCTCAAAAACTATCCAAAAATAGAATACCGAAAAATGTTTGCCCCTACAAATGGACACGGCTTAATGCATACATGCTATATAATTTTATTCAAAAGCATTCTTCTTTTCTGCTCAGCATACAAAGCAACTTTGTTGTAATGAAATTCTCGCACAGTCAAGATATTAAATGATTGTATGAATATCGGTGCACTGTTTGCATGTCTTAAACACCATCTCTCACATGAAAAAGGCGCAGATAAAAACAAACACAACAACAATAAAAACATAATCAGCAACAACAACAACAACAACATGGGCTTTTTAAAATGGTTACATAGACAATACAGATGTTAACAAAAGAGCAACACGGTTGTTGCTGTTATTGTTGGAAGGCGTTGAGAAAAATGAGTGTTTTCAGAGAAACAACAAAGTTTTACTGCTTTACAGAGGGAGAAGAAAACAGTAGTAGTAACTTTGATTGTAGAGCAGCAACACAATATAAGAAAAAGTGATAGATTAATTTCCTTTAAGGTTTTTCTACTTTTGTATTTTAAAGACAGCAGTTGTTGCACGACAAGTCACAAGAGTGATTATTGGCTGATAGTGACAATTTTGAGCTTCTGAATTCAATTGGGAGTTGCCAGGAGTTTAGTTTTGGGCTGTTATCATAAATATCATAATACATAGTTTATTATGAGATTATCTTTTATTATTTTATTAAAGAAGAGCATTTGAAGCAAAACTAAGTTGATGCGTCAAAAAATTTTATATAAGATTTGTTGAAATTATTATTTTTCAATTTAACTAAACCTAGTTTAAATTGATTCCTTTTATGGTGTCCAACCAAAATGAGCTTTCAAGGTCATTAGTTTATCGTTTCATTTAAAAGAAAAATTAAATTTTTTCATTTAAATCGTTCCCGACGTTTCGTTGGTTTATTTCCAACTTCTTCAGGGGTAAATTTTTATTTAGTGCAATCTGGCAACATGATTAAAAAAAAGTGAAAAACAATATTAAGCAACAACAATAGATTTTGGTAGTGTAATGGGAGAAATTAATGACAAAATTAATTACACTTACTTTTCTTCAAATTAATGATCTTACATTATTTAATTATTTCCTTTAAATGAAAAGATAAACTAATGACCTTAAAAGCCCATTTTGTTTGGACACCATAAAAGGAATCAATTTATCTAATTTAAAAAGGTCGATATTAATAACACATTTAATAAACCTAGTTTAATTTAGACTTAAAAGGCTCCGCCTAACTGATGTCTAGTATCGCACATTGCCAATTTTCACTTTTCTACATGCTGAAGATTAGCAATCGACGGATAAGGAAATGTTATAGATCCCTTAAAAACATTTTCATTCGAAGTTGTAACTATATTACAAAATTTCTTGAGGTACAGTCACATCAATAAAATATTTGACTGCACCAAGTACTTTTTACGTCTAAGACGTAAAAAAAAGGTTTGTTTCGAGTTTTTCGCTGGTGACTTTTATTTTCATGCAAGCCGATTTTGTACAAAAGAATTAATATGAAAATTAGCATTTCTTTGCTTCTCATTTTTTGTTAATCAAATTTACGCTAACATCTCTTTATATTGCGTTTGTTCTCCCATTTCTGTGCTGTAGAGTTCAGCGCTGCCTCCCGGCTGCCGACCGGTCACCATATTGTTTCAGTCAGTACACATATTAGAAAGAATAACTATGAAAAACATTACAAAGAGAGATTTCCATTGAAATTAGGTCATATTTTTTGTTCAAATTCGCCCTGATTGTTAATCAAGCTTTTTCTGAAATGAATTTTAGATTAAGTCTTTTTGTGCAGGTAGTTTCACCAAAATACAGTTTGCAGGTTCAAATAACCGACTCTAAGAAAACTAAATTAAACTTATAGTCGCGTTTTATGATTTACAGTTGTTCATAATTTTATTGGGCTTGAGTTCGAGTTTTACTTTCTCAAAATTTAGAAAGAATTTTTTCTGATAAAATTGGAGTGATCAATTTTTTTAAAATACAAGAAAAGTAAGATTGGGGACTTACTGCCTGGGGTACATACCGTGGCTGTTTTACGACCACCACATCGCACGCAAATTCAATTCGAAGCCAAGCAGTGACTAATTGTACACTGTTTTTAAGCAGCAGCGCATGCCATCCTACCACCTGGGCTCTTCTGTCTGCTGGCTGTCTATATATCGTATTCATCAACTTTCCCCTTTATCAGTTTGTTTTTCGGGTGAGTGGAATATATTTTGTATTTTCTCACCAGCATCCCATTGATTTCCAATTAATGGTGGTAGAATCACTATGCGATGCTGCTTAAAAACAGCATACAATTACTCATGGCCTGGGTTCTAAGTCCACTTGGGTGTTGATGAGCAAGGTGGTGGTTGTGCAACAGCCATGGTAGTAAGTCTTCAACTTTACTTTTCTTGTCTTTTTTATCACAAAAAAAATCTTTCTCAACTTTGCGGAAATAAAAATCGAACTCAAGCCTGATAAAACTATAATCAATTTGTGTTTTTCTTGCTTGACCAAAAATTTGTTATAAATAATGAAGGGATTTTCCTGAATTCATGAACAATTTCCTCACATCAGTACTAAACAGAATACACACTTGCATCCCCAAACAGCACTCGTAGGTTTGTGTGTATACATTTTGTACAAAAACCACTGGTTATGCTTGAATAAATTTAATTAGCTGTTTTTGAAACCACTTCAGTCAACAAATGCCTTTTAAATAATAAAATCTTCCATTTTGACATTTGTGACATGTGTTTGGATTATCGCCTAATTGCAAACGCAAATACAAAATTTAATTGCAAACAGTAAAGATTTTCAAATTTATTCTAATTTATAGTAAAAACCACATCTTTCTTATATATGTACATACGTACATACACTTGTAGTCGCAGTTGTGTATTCGAGTGAAACATTTGTTGTTGTTTTTTATGGTGCATGGTCATAATTTGTTTATTACCGAAAATTTTCAATAAAAACCAAACATTTGCGGCGAAGAACATAATGCGGAAAATGAATTAATTTCTAGCAAGTATCAAATTATTATTACAAATCACATCCGCATACATTGTACTAGGTAAAACATCAACTGATGCACAGTGGGCTCAATGGCCGCCTTTTTAAGTACTAAATCACAGCATGCAACAAGACTTCTGAAATTTTGTACAAAAGATTAAGAAACAGATAAGAATTATCAGGAAATGTGCAATTATGCAAAGAAAAACTATTTTACAATTTTGTTGCAACAACAATATTATGTTGTCCTCAAGTACGCATATGGTTGTGGCTTACAAGATATTTTGATATAAAATGCAGTAAAAAATTTTTGATCACCGTAAACACAGGTTTTATTATAAATTGATCATTTTGTTGCCACCATCCTGGAAAATTGAAATATAATTATACTCATTTGATAAAAAAAAAAACAGTGTCTGCAACTATTTGAAAATGAATATTTGAACACGTCTTATTTGTGACAAACATAATATTTTTGATCTATGAAATCGTAACCAAATACTGAACAAACTATGGTTGTTTTTTTAACAACGGTTTTGTTGCTTCCGATAACAACTAATTTTTCTCCAATTTTTGTGTTGTGATTGAAAATCTGAGTGTGCTTATTAATTAACATGTTTTTTTTTTATTGACAAAAAATAAAAAATAAATTAAATAAATTGAGTCAAGTACGAGGCTGGCTCGTACTCTTAGGGTTCCGTACGTATGTATGTGTGGAATGGCGTATGTGAATACATATGTATATTTTATAAATTTCATCTCTCTGTTTTTAAAGCTACTTTATGTTGTATGGGGACACCTAGTAATTTTCCACTTGTTGTTGTTTTTGTAATTTATTGTTGTAAGGCATCTGGGAATACATACACTGTGCGAATTTCGACTCTCTATCTCTTACGGTTCGAGAGTTATAGCTATTACTCTACGTTGTAAAGGGACACCTGGTAGTTTTATAGTTGTTGTTGTTGTTTTTAGCAACTGTTGTTGTGGCGCATATGTGAATACATATATTGTGCAAATTTCAACCCTCTGTCGCTCACAGTTCGAGAGTAACGGCTAATTGTTACTTTACGTTGTATAGGGACACCTGGTTGTGTTCGACTTGTTGTTGTTTTTAGCATTTGTTATTGTAAGCCATATGCGAGTAAATATATTGTGCACATTTCATCTCTTTATCTCTTACAGTTTGAAAGTTACGGCTATTGTTTTTTACGTTGCATAGGGACACCTGGTAGTTTTCGACATGTTGTTGTTTTTAGCACTTGTTGTTGACAAGCATCTATAAATACATACACTATGCAAATTTCAGCTTTCTATCTTTTACGGTTCAAGAGTTATAGCTAATTGTAACTTTTGGTTGTATGGGGACACCTGGTAGTTTTCGGATTGTTTTTGCTTTTAGTATATGTCGTTGTGGAACATCTATAAATACATATACTATGCAAATTTCAGCTCTCTATCTTTTACAGTTCGAGAGTTATACCTAATTGTAACTTTTCGTTGTATGGGGACACCTGGTAGTTTTCGACTTGTTGTTAGTTTTAGTGTTTATTGTTGTAAAACATCTACAAATACATACACTATGCAAATTTCAGCTCTCTATCTTATACGATTCGAGAGTTATGGCTAATTGTAACTTTTCGTTGTATGGGGACACCTGGTAGTTTTCGACTTGTTGTTGGTTTTAGTATTTGTTGTTGTAGCGGCAAGGTACAACAACATTATGTGAAAATTTCAGCTCTCTAGCTCTTACCGTTTCGGAGAATGGACGCTGTGACGGACGGACGGACGGAAGGACGTCTCCGTAATAGGGTTCCGTTTCACTCTGATGAGTACGGAACCCTAATAAAAAACCACCGCTATTAAAAGCGAAATAAGACAATTATGCAATACAAATCATGTCACATGCGCAGAGATGTTTTTATTGTGTGTATGTCTAAGTAAGAGCAATGAAAGAGTATATAGATACCATCCTAGTAGATTAGTCTATTTTTTTTTTTTAAAACAAACACAAAACTGCGAAGCTTTTGGCTTGTCTGCAGAAACACCCAAAGCCTTCGGCAGGAATCGAACCTGCGACCTCGGGGACTCTTAGTAGGACACTCTACCAATTCATCCCTCCAGTTTTAATTATACCATCTTTGATTTCTTCGAATCAAATAGTTGCGTGTGGTCCCTTATTTTCTTTTCCCATACTCTTTCACCCCATACATGCTACAGTAAGAATATAATTTTATATTCTTTATATAAAATTATATTCTTACTGTAGCATGTATGGGGTGATGTTTTATATGGTTTTACGGACTATGAGCAGCGGTGGCATCCTTTCGTTTGCTGTATTGAGCAACAAAATTACCATGGCTGACCATACTTCTGTCATTTTCAATGATAATATTCTCACCTCCAACCATATCAATGCCATTTCCAACCTTATTGTTGAAAAAAACATTGAAAGAATCTTAAAAAAAAGTTCTATAAAAAGGGTTAAAAAAACTTTTGATATAACGGGTTATCCATTTCGTGGTTTCAAAAGGTATAGGACTGGAATTTGACATCTGTCAAACGAAGTTGTTAAACCAGGTTTTTTCTTCTCAGTTGAAAGTCTGAGATTGACGAAAACGGATCGCTAAATTTTAACACAACGCATAACAGTGATCAAAACATACTACAAAACTGGTGATTCTGTCACAGCCACATATCGTGCTTTAAGAGGAGATTATGGTTTACATAATCGTCCAACTACGCAAGCAATTGGCAAAACTGTGAATAAATTTGAAGAGTGTGAGGAGTTTGCAAATATTGTAAGGCCTGTGCGTCATCGTTCCGCTGAAAATATTGCTGCTGTAAGTGAAAGTGTTGTCGTTCTCAGGACATGATAACCGACTTTTTTTTAATGCTTTTGAAGAATACGGCTTGGAAAATATGTAGTTTCAATAAGACCGTGCCACATGCCACACAACTGGAGTAAGTATTGTAGCAGTATTTTGTTGTACATATAATGACTGTACTGAGAGTGTCCACGTTTATATGGAACCACACATTCTTTTAGTTATATACATACATAGTTATATTTTGTCTACACACTGTTTATAATATCACACACACCCATTTTATAATAAGCTAACACATTCATACATGTACTTTGTTTCTTGCCATTTTACATAGAGCGTCTGTATTGTCATACACATACAACGATCTCCACTTTCATTTGTATTTGAACAACTAGCATAGGCTTGGCACTTTGTAAATGAAGAAATAAATAAAAGAGTAGTCTTATGAGAAACACCAAAGAATAAAGTTGTTTTATTTGGTTGCGCGCATAAATTGCTTAAAGTATGGCTTTATTGCAAGAGACATTTCTTTGCTCCAGGGTCTGCCAAATAACTTTTTTTTTGAGAACGGCGCAAAACACCGAGTATAGCCTCGGCTGTGTGGCACGAAGCGCCGCCCTGTTGAAACAAAATGTTGCCAATATCCTCCTCTGCAGTTTTTGTGAACAAAAATTCGTTTTCGAAGAAAAATGGCCCAATTATGTCTCTGGACCAAAATTAGCACCAAACAGCGACCCGTTTTGGGTGCGTCGGCTTTTCAATGTATGCGTGCGGGTTTTCTGTGCCCCAAATGCGATAATTTTGCTTATTTACACACCCGCCAGGATGAAAATGAGCTTCATCTGAAAAGATGATTTTTTTTTTTTTTTTTTTGGTAAAATCGCCATCTTCCCACTTAGCGAAGCGTATACACTTAGCGAAGCAGGCCCAATTAGCGAAGCGTATACACAACCATATTCGTTCAGCGGAAGGAGAAAACTAATTACCTGACAAATCAGACATGAACTGAAATAAGCACTAGTAGAAAAAAACCTTAGATAGCGGACCGTGGGAGTTTATAACAAACATAATGATTTGATTTTTCATTATTGTTCAATGTACCTGTTTGTTGAAAAACAAACAACAAGTATTGTCTAGAAGCAGCACATACATTAAGTAATAAACTATATATATTTAGACCAGCCAAATGAACCGAAAATGATGAGAAAAAATATTGATTTTCAATTTGATTCTCGAATACGATTTTACATTTCTATGAAGCAAAATCGTCACCGAAAAATTTAAAATTAAACTTGATTTCTACGTTTTAACTTGTTTCTTAATTTTCTTTTTGTGTGTTTACTATACATTTAAATTATTCTTATCGATACTTTGTTGTGTGTACTAATATTTTATTTTTGTATATTTTTGTTTATTTTTGTTTTTGTTTTTGTTTTTTTTTTTTTGTTTTTGTCTGTGCAATCTAAATAATAATACAATTCCTTCCCCCAATATAACATTATTGCTGTTCACCTTAAAGCTTTCAGTGTGTTAATACTTTCTCACCCTTTTCTTTTGTTGTTTACAGAAAAAAGTTTTAATAACATTTATCATGCATACAATTTTACTGCGAACCTATTATTTATGAATAATTCTTTACTTCCTTACAGATTTATTACCAAACTTTGTTACATTGTTGTAGCTAGAAACGAATGAAAGGCAACGCTCTAAAGGCGTTTACGTTTAATATTGATAACAAGAATATGTTTTGATTAATATCACTTCTACTGTTTTAACTTTTTTTTTTTTAAAATGAAAACGTACTGCATTTAGGTTTAAAGGAAAACTTTTTATGTGATATTATATTTAAGGAAATGGAACTCTATTGTTAAGGGTTGGGTCGAATTATAATTAGACGAAAAAAAAATTACAAAATAATGAAGATAAGTACATTCGGGTGATTCTCATTTTGGACTGCTGCTATTCATTAGAAAGGAAATGCTTTAGAATAGATTTTTAGAGTCAATTTTATAAAAGAAATAGATGATAAAATGTATCTTAACAACATTTAACTTTTTATGAGAATATCAAAATTAGTGTCTCATTTTAGTTATTGCTTTCGTGAAAAGTTGAGACTTGTAATGTAATTCGCATGCTATTAAAAGGATCTTGAAATAGGATAATATTTTTGGAATTTTTTTTTTCTGAAGCACAATTAGTTTGAGCCTAAGAAAAATACATTGAGTTAATGCACGATTTTTCTAATTGTACGCACATTTAGAAAATTAAATTGACCGACACAATCACAAGGTGCACGATATGCATTTTCATAATAAGTCTGAACAACTTTAACGCTTTGCTTGACTGTATGTCTTTCCATGGTTCAAGTTAAAAGTTAGTATGAAATTCAGATATCTCAAATGAGCATCAGAAAAAAAAATATGTTCAGGTGTGGTTCACATTCAACATTGGCCCTTTCAATTTAACCACCCGTTATAATTGTGCCACTACTTTTGATTTGTAAACATACAGCTTGTAAGTTTGGAGTTTCATACAAACAAGAATATATAATAAAATGAACTTATTTATTAGTTTTAACAGCCAATTGAAATGTATTATTTTAGGTCTAAAAATAGACCTTAATGTTTTCTGCATTTTTCAGCCGTCTATATGACGCCGACATTTCGTTGATGCTATTCAACTCGTCAGTAGACTTGAAATATCTTAAGGGGCTGTTTGAAACTCAATTACTTCTTCCAAAATTCGCATGAACAAAATGAGAATCAAAAATTTTCAAACAATAGTTTAATACGGAAAGAATTTTTTTGTCTGGTTTTTTTGTTGCTTTTACTTTTCGTAAGGTCTACTTCTAGACTTCAAAAAACACATTTCTAAAAAATATTGGTTCTAAAAATAATTAACAAATAAAAAATTAGTTTCTGAATACCACTGTACAACAGTGAAAATGAGTTCCAGAAAACAGTATGCAGGTTATATGTATTTTGGTGCTCTAAATCCAAATCTGCTTTCAGTTTTCCTCTATCACGCAAGGATGTTTTTTTATGGGCGTGGCCAACTTTGCCCCCACGATTGTTCCGCATTCTAGGGGTGTGTATCGCTCCATGACTTTTTCATTTGTAGCCCGTGGCTGTCTATAGCTCACAAGTGCAAAAAACACTTTTGACCTTGGCCGCAATTTGCAAAAACAAGAGCAACATCAAATAGGGTGATTTCTTTTGGCCCATCTTGTATTTAGTATGCAGCGTTGATTGCCATTGTGGCATTTATCGCTATATCAGATAGCTATATCGATTATACGAAGTGTTGACAATATCTGCAAAGTTTACGCCAGAACTCAGCGATTTCCCAAACTTCGGTTTTACTTTTTAGCCGAACTTTTCACTTAACATGGTTTGCTTTGACTTGGAAAAAAAGCTCTCTTTGATGAAATAGTTTAGTGTTTGGCAATGCCTTACAAATTATGACTTGATGACAGTTAATGTATGTTCTACGGTACAGCTATTTGGGGCAAATATAGTGAGCAATGCGGAAGTGGCGCAAAGCTCTCCAAGGCCTTATAACAAACTTAAGAATGGCCACGTTTAACAACTAATTACGATGATTTGAGAACTGTCGTTCAGCCCAAAGCTGCTTTACAACTTTATTTACACATAATTGCCACTAACAGACTCAAAGTGTGCATCAGCTACAACAGCGCCAAATGAAGAGATTTTACTTGTTTCTTCATTCACCTTGAATGAAGTTTTCTTATTTATTTATTTTTTTTATTATATTTTTTGAACAATTTTCTTGTTTACTTAATCCATGCTCGAGCTTTCCTCCGTAATGCTCAATTTATCTTTTCAGCTTCTTTTTTTGTGTGTTCTTTTAAGACAAGAATATAAAAGTTAAAGCAATGACAAGAACAAGTGAGGTTATGTTGAAAAAAAAAATTTATTTTTTTGATGTCAATTCCAAAGTTGCAAATTAAAATTGATATGAGAAAGTTTTGGTTTATGTTGTGCTTTTAATAAAGTTTTTTTTTCTGTTCTCATCTTTATTTTGTTGCTGAGTTTATTTGAAGACATCAATATTGTTGAATTTGTATGTGAAGATGTACAAGTTGCACAGGTAACAGTAGAATTGGATGTTCAAAAATTCAAATTAAGTAAAAGTTTGCTTGAAGTGATGCAGGAATTCATTTTTTCTCTGCCACATACATATTTCACATGCCCACAATTACATACATAATATTTTTCTTAAGACCATCGGATACTTCGAGCTTACATAGAATAAAATAAGTACTTTTGTTTGGAAAAAATTAAGTTTCATTTTATTTTCTATTGTATGCAACTGTTATTCACCCCTATCATGAAAAATTTTTCCCCTAAAATTTTTTCCCATTTCCCAAAAGTGCGATCATGAATAACTTTTCCCATAAAATGTGTTCCCGTTTGAAATTTCCCTTCATCGTGAATGGACATTTTTCTCATTTTTTGTATCAATTTGTTCATTTAATTTTCCTTTGCGAACTAGAAAAAAATGCAAGTAGTTGCTACATTTTAATGGATATATAAATCAGCTGAAAACTATTTTTAGGTCTAAATCAATAAATAATGCGCAACATGACATGCTTCTCAATAGGGTGCAAAATAGCCGACCCATTGCATGTGGTTTTGTGAAGGTTTCTAAAGATGTGATGGCCGAGTTTTGATATTCGCTTACATAAGAACTAAAAAGTTCCAGACCTCCTATTAAAAAAGTTCATGAATGGAATTTTACCCATTCTGTGCAGAGAATTTTCTAAAGCATCCAACACTTTAGAGAGCACTTTGCAAAAAGTGGATTGCGCCATTCCTACTTCGTAATCTCTTCCAACACCTTTTTGGTATCCACCCTCTGCAGAAAATACGTAAGCATTCGCTTAGTTTTACGATGGGCGGAATATCAAATGATTTTTTTTTGTTTCCGGCAGAGAATCTGTCAAAATATTCAACAGGCATGAAAACTCCGATTTATTCACCCTTTTTACCTTTTAAACTACAAATTTCTATTTATTAGTTATAAAACATAAATTTAATTACTTTTTACATCACTTACCCACAAATGTTCAATAAATTTCCTTTGTATTTATATTTTTTTCTTCCCAATAGTTCCCATAATATTCATGATAGCAAATTTCCCTACTTGGGAAATTAAAATTTTATGGGAAAAAAATTTCACATTTTACTCATGATAGGGGTGATTGTAAACTAATTAATTTTCATTACGTTTATCAGGCTTAAGTTCGTTCTATATTACCTTTGTGATTGATATTAATGAAACGACACAAAGCAAACATCAAGAACACTTAACTTGAAGAACAACTAGTTATTTCGAAGCCGCCACACTTCTCATCAGCAGCCGTCAGGGAGTCCCTTGTGAACTCAGAGACTCTTTTTTCTAAAGAGTGGCAGCTTCTAAGCAACTGGTTGTCCACCAGGCTTAGGGTACTTGATGTTTTTCTTGTCTTGTTTAATAGTATCAGTCACAAAAGTAATACAGCATGAACTTAAGCCTATAGAGGCTGTACAGAATAATAATATAAGAAAAAAGTTGTGTGGTGGGAAACTGTTGGAAATTGAAAGACATACAAAAATTCTAGTACCAACAAAACAAATTAACACCAAATTCTAAAACGTATTAATTCAGCTCCAAAAATAGGCCTTGCAAAAGCTTTCTGGCTTTTTCAGCCATCTTTAAGCCGCCAACATTTCGTTGATGCTAATCAACTCGTCAGTAGACTCGAAAAATTCTTAAAAGGATGTCTGAAATTTAACTACTTATTTCACAATTCAAATAATCTTTTAAGAATTTTTCGACCGACGAGTTGATTAGCATCAACATTGGCCATCAGACCATTCACAACGTCATAGATACGTGGAATGGGTGCTTGAACAACAGGCGGTGGACGGCGATTTTTCGAACAAAATTTTCTTCAGCGATGAAGCACATTTCTTACTCGGTGGGTGTGTTAACAAACAAAATTGTCGTACTTGGGGTTCTGACAAATTTCAGGTAATTGAAAAACTCACTGTTTGGTGTGCAGAAGGAGACAAAAAAACATTTTATAATCAAGGCATTACGATAATTTTGACCAGTTTCTGCTGCGTCATGGTTAGAGAATGAAAATAGAGAACACTTATATACATATGTGTATGAAACTCTTCACCAGCGTCACTGTGGTTTATCATCGTTTTTTTCAATAGAATGTATTGCAAAAATATGCTTAATTTTTAATTAATTTTAATATTGTTTCTTGTTTATTTTCCTGTCATGTTCTGAGGCCCAGCTATAAGATTCGTTCGTCATCGAATGAATTCTGCCACGAATGCTGTGTAGTTGCTGCTTATTCTATTTTTGTTATAACTTATTTTTACTCGATAGTCCATTCACTCATAAATGCCGTAATTTAGCTCCTAATTAATAATTTATCCGCTGAATTTCAATAGGTTTAATTTAACACTAACTTCTTTGTTATACGGTGGCGACTAAAACCTGATCAAACATTAGCGGAACTCACGGTTCATTGCAAATTACCCTTGCAGATCTTGCAGATATTGCAACCGTGGCATATGTGCCATAGTCTGCAAGGCTACAAGAACAAAATGTATGGAACCGAAATTTGCATCACTTAAGCAAATATGTATGCATGACCAAAAACCATTGCAGATCCGTATTTGCAAATGTTGCTAAATGCTAAAACAGCTGCTTGTTTTTCTACATTTCAACACGTAAACTCCTGCGCTCAAAAAACTGTATGACGGCAAGGCCGCCACAAAACATGCCTGTGCTGGAGTTAAATTAATGGTAACGTTGGTCAAAGAAGTATTTACAAAATAGTAAAAAGTGAATACTATACCTGTTATTATGCATCATTTTTATTAAATTTTATAAAATAAACAAAAAATCGTGCAGTTGCTTCACTAGCAAATTTTATCGACGGCGTTGCTCTTCAAATATTGGCTGCGGCTTAGCTTATTTCATGCGGCAAACTCACTTTATTAAATTTTATAAACAAATAAATAATAAACAGGCAGGAAAATGAACACGGAAGAAATTAAAAATAAAATTATGGTAATTAAATAAAAAGTCAACAATAAAAGATGGACAGATGCAGAAATAAAAAAAAAATTGGAGTTTTTGCAAGAAAATATTTATATTTTCCGTTACTCTAAGATCAGTTGTTATAATTATTTTGCTAAACACTTGAAAAAGTTACTCACGCTTTGTAGCAAAAAATCATGCTATATGTGCTAAAATTGCAGATGTGCAACCAAGGGTGATTTGCGCTATTGCGAAACACATTTTTGTCTAACTGGCATTTAAAGCTTCGCTAAAAAGTATAAACAAACTTGGTGTAAATTGGCCATTAACATGAAAAATGTTGATACCTGCAGAGCGCTAGAACTTAAATCATGTTACAAAAGGGTGTATAAAATATAATTTATGGCGTAGCAAGTCCTTCCACGACTCTATACGTTCGTTTTGGAACATCTGTTGAAACTCATAAATTTATTTTATAAATTTTATTATTTTTTTACGTTTTCAAGCCCCAAAAGCAATAAAAAAAACAATAAAGGCTTGAAAAAAATTTCCTGTTGCTATTTGTGCACTTTCGAGTGCAAACCATTTGAGTAGAACCATTGAGTAGAAAAGTATAATGATTGGCCAATTATTTTGAAAAGTTCCTGCACAACACTGTGGTCTGCGTGAAGCGAAAAATCGAAAAAAATTTTGTTTGTTTGTTAAATAAAGGGTGGTCCAACCATAATAAATGCTCAATTAAACGTCAAGTTTTTGCCCAACTTGCTTTAGTACTTCCTTATTATAGTGTGTCACGAAAATGGGTGCCCAAATTTAATCGCATTTCCAGGACTTTGTGATTTTTTTGGTCAGCATAATTTACTAAACGTGTCCACAGCCTAACAGCACTATGCACAAGTTTTAACAAACTGATTGTATAGGAAATGTGAAAACACGTGTGCGTATGCGGCCAGTTCGTTCCCCAAAAAACATTGCTGTTAATCCCCACACTGTCACAGAAGCGCCGATAAACCAGGACTAGTCATCCTGCCCAAAACTCCAAAGGAACATCTCTGAGGCGAATTTAAAATAAAATGCACGAGCTTAGATAGTTCTATTGCCGAAAGTTCTGAAACCTAATGAAAATTTTAAGGTATGCTGAATAGTTGGTTGATCAGATGAAAGTGAACAGTGACTTTGCCAAGAAAATCATCTTCACTCTTTCGCCAGTGAATTTACTAACAAATAGAATTGCCACGTTGGGGTAAACGAAAATCCAGGAGTGATGCTTGAAAAGTTGAATCCTTTACATAAAAGTGAATGCTTGCTTGTTGGCTTTTTATAGACAGCTTAACGGCTAAACCGATTTGCTTGAAATTTCTACAGTATATCCCTGCATGTCTGGAAGGATTTCTAGGCTATATGAATTTTAAAAATTCCATTTGCAAAGGGGTAAAAACGAATAAACAAATGGTCAAATCTGTAACTCCATATCTCACGACTTAGCACAAAGATTTTAGAAGGACCTGAAAATACACTAAAAACAAGTAAGAGTGCTATATTCGGCTGGGCCGAATCTTAAATACACTTCACAATGATATATGTACCATTCTGATTGATTTTTGGTGCCAAAAGTTGTTTTATTTGGCTTATAAAGCCGATTTCTTGAAAAATCGGGAGACCCTATATCTCGGGTATATATGCGCCGATTTGAAAAAATTGCTGAATTTTTGGGATCTAATGGCCATTAGAAATGATATGGCTGACTTTTTAGGAAAAAAACATTTTTTCAAAAATTTAAACAAAAAAATGGCAAAAAAAATACCATTTAAAACCCGGTTTTTTGGATATATCTCGGCTAACCGCGGACGGAGCTTACTGAATTTCAATAGCAGACCCACTACCAGGATTCAACACGTTTTAGCGAAAGAATGAGGTTTCTATGTCAAATCGTTTTCTAAGAAACGGACAGACGGACATCGCTCAATCGTAATCTCTATTGATTCTGATTCAGAATATATACACTTTATGGGGTCTTAGATGGTTATTTCAATGCATTTCAAACAGAATCACAAACTTATATATACCCTTACACATTTATGTGTGGAGGGTATAATAATTGGATGGATGTCTGGTACTTTTTTGAAGTTTTGAATTTTAAGCAGATAAAAGGGCTAAAATCTGCGTTTTGGTAATTTTATCCAACTGTTTTTATGTAGACTGGAACAGGAAAGTAAGTAAAAATTAAAAATTACTCCCCCCGAAGCCAAGAATTGTTAAATGCATTTCGTAATTCTAGTTTCTTTTTTTAATTTGGTCATTTAAGGGGTAGAGACGGGTAAAATCAGTAGCGCAGGTAGCACAAAGATTTAAAAAAGGTCTAAAACTTTACAAAAAATAATTGGACAGATGTCCAATACTTTTTTAAAATGTTAAATTTTAAGGAAATGAAATCGGTAAAAATTAGATTTTGGAACTTCTTCAATTGCATTTATATATAAAAAAAGATGGGAATAGGAAAAAGTAATTATTACTCTCTAAAAAATCTTCATCTAATATTCCGGCCTTTTTTACTTGAATATATTATTTTTAAGGGGTAGAAATGGAAAAACTCGGTATTTCCCCACCACCAGACTTGATACCAGCAGCACGAGAATTCAAAAAGGTGCTGAAAGCATCCTAAAAATATTTAGATAGTCATGTAGAACTTTTTTAAAATTTTGTATTTTAGGGTAATAACACGAGTGAAAGCTGCATTTTTTGAATTTCATTTATGTAAAAGAGGGTTGAGAACATGAAAAAAAGTAAAATTTAACTGCCTGGCTCACGATGACGTGCGACTTCGTTCGTTGGCGTAAATACATTTAAAACAAAAACGAATTTGGTTCAACCCTTGGTTTGTCACTTTTTAATCGATTGATATCGATCAAAACAAAAAAAAATTTAATATCCATCTTATACGAGCTTACGAGAACATATAAATTGTATTACCTGCCATGCACGCGAATGAAATTAGTTATGTGAATAGTGTTTGACCTGTACCAAAACTTTTATCTGTGTTCTCTTTGAAAATCCAAATGAAGAAATTACACAATATCAAATGGCGCAATGCCATTGCATTGAAGCAATGAGGGTGCTACATAATTAAAGTACTGGGGTAGCGATGCACTCACATATGTATATACGAATTTCTTTTAAAGCAAATGTTTCAATTCCATTACTCATGCCTACTCAAATATGTAGGTATGTCTTAATGCAATGTAAAGTAAAGAATTTTTAGCTTAACCCTTTTGTAAAATTTTTTAATATATTAATTCAGGTCCAAAAATTATCCTTTTCAAAAAATATTTGCTGTATTTTTTGAAAAGGTTCATTTTTGAACCTGAATTAATACATTTCAATTGGCTCTTAAAGCAAATAAATAATTAAGTTCATATTTGAATTTTTTAATATATTCATTCGATTTTGAGCGCTTCAATAAAGCATTTTGATTTTGTTGGAAGCACCTTTTTCTCTTTTTACTTTTGCGAACTTTGGCTGCAAAAAAGCTTGCAGGCCCAAACCATTGGTGACCCTAGTCACCTATAAAAAGGCGACTCGCATTGCTTAATGCGAGTCTTATGGGCTGGCGAAGGCTTCAGGCCATACTTTTGCGAACATGAGGGCTACCAAACAGTTAAGCTTCGTATAGACGGTTGTCAGATCTCACAATATTTTAAGACCTAACAATGTGCTGGCAATCTACTGGAAATACCAAATTGTCAGCAGTAAGAAAATTATCAGTTCAGACAGTTGCAAGAAAATCTTACAATTTCATTGCCAGACAATTGCCTGGCAATAAATTTAACTACCAACGAAAATTGTCACCTTACACTGATGCAAGATTTTCTACGTATCAAAAATTGTCAGCCAATTATCATTATCAAAATAAACACTGACACACACACACACACATGACATTCTTCATTCTTTATTTTTTTCGCTCAATAACCATGTTTTTAATATTTTTATACTCTTTTCGGCAACTTTTTAGCTCTCGTACTCACATTTTTACTATTCTCTTGTTTTTTCTCTCTCTTTCATACAAACACTTTTTCTTTAATATTCTTTGTCATTACTCTGACAATGACGCCATTGTAATGTGTTGACAATTTATGCATCTTACAATATGCCAATGCCTGACAATGTACTTGCAATGATGATGCCAACGTGTTCAGACGATTGACAGTTAACTGACAATTAATTGTTAGGTAGGTGGCCTGCCAATGCTTTTGCTTACAATATTGTCAGGAAGAAATTGTAAGTTCTCACGATTGATTAAAAATATTCTATACAATTTCTGACAATATTGCAAGATCTTACAATCGTCTATACCAAGCTTTACTCTGAATACGGTTTGCTATTAAGAGATAAAAAACAGGCTATTTATGGTCCAAAATTGATTCTATAAACTTGCACGATATGCGATATAATTGATGAAAACTTTTTAATGTCACAGCTGCATACTTTATGATTGATTAACATGTGGTCTCAACAATGCGATGCCATATCGCATTTAGCCAGCATTACAACGGAATTACTGCGATACCTCTTTCCACAACAACTTATTTCACGAAATGGTGATGTTGATTGGCACCACATTGCATTAAAAGCACAACATAAAACAAAACTTTCTCATATCAATTTCAATTTATAACTTTGGAATTGACATTGAAAAAATTTATTTTCCCCCTCCCTTTTTGTTTAACACAACCTTAGTGGTTCTGGTCGTTGCATCCACTTTCATATTCCAGTTTTAGAAGAAAAGAATAAAAAAGAAAAGGGTTTCCTAATTTGACAGCTCCGGCTTTTTTTTTTTTTTTGTATGGATATCTGCAAAGCAAGGTTTATGGAAACAAACCAAAAACGCTGGAGCAACTCAAACAAAGTATTCTTAATGAACTTCATGAAATACCACGGGAAATGTGTGAGAATGTAATGAATAATGTACTCGAAAGGGCTCGCATTTACGAGGCTAAGAAAGGCGGACATTTATCTGATGTTGTATTCCCTATATACATATGTGCTGACATTAGATAACGAATTTATTAATGTAAAATCCAGTATCTTTCATTTAGTAAAAAACTATAAATATACAAACAAAATGTTCCGGCGGACACCTTGTCTTATTAAAAATGATCATTTTAAAAATCTTTTATTTTTTCTTTTTTTAATTTTTAGAGATTCACAAAATTTTGCACTTTAGTGAAACAAGCTTTTGAGGTTAACACATTTTACTTATTCATGCTAGTTATTATGCAAAAGGAGAAAGCTTTTTTTTGTTCTAATGAAATAACCAAAAAAAAAAAAAAAATATGTAGTTTATGAACAAAAATATAATATTGTCCAACCCCACAGATTTGCAAAAAAGTTACAAACAACTCAACTCAGTTCAGTTCATTTGATTTCCTTCATATTTTTACCTTTTCCTCTTTCGGTTGCACAAAGTTTTTAGTTCTGTTTTAGTTTCAACAAACTTTAACCTCAAAAATATGATTTTTTTCCTTTTATAAATAATACAAAATATTGCATGAAATTTGTTTCATTGCAGTATGAGACTGAAGCCGAAGCTTGAGTACAGGACACCTGGACGGACACATTTGTTATTTACACAAGGAATTACTGCAGCACATGCTGCATAAATACTTGAATAAAAGAATGGTTTAGTTGATGGGATGTTCATGTTTATAAATAAAATTTATATGCATGTATGAGCGAGCTGCAGGTATTTGGGTTGCTGCACAAAGGTGCTGCTCTCGACATGCAACAAGGAATTCGAAATAAGTACATTTTTTTGAACACTCCTTAAACAGGATTACCACTTCTAGGCTCCAAGGAGCTGATATGTGGTAAAAATAATCGCTCACATAAACTCACACACTCGCACATACTATGTACATATCTGCAGTTATTTAGTTATACTGGTGTATGAAAATTCTTGTTTTAAATCTAATTAAGCGTAGTAAAGGTGTTTCTTCGTTTCCTATAATTGCTTTTAGGTGTATTAAATGAAAGAGCAATGAAGGGTAAAATAGTCTAAAATAAATGAATTAAATGCTTAAATATTTTAGGGTTTTGCCAGGTTTTCTATACACTAACAAGGACATTCATAAGAAATTAAAGATTTTTACAAAATTCATTTTGCTGTTGAATGTATGTATATTAGGCACAAACACATTCTTTATGAACACCGGTATAAAAGATCAACAGAAAATTTTATAATTTTATAAGAAAACATAACCAGCTGACATTTGAAGTTTTCTTGCTCACAGTGCTGACAAACTCGTTCACCAAGAAAAAATATAAAAGGATGGCTCTCACTGCTGCTTAAAGGAACAGTACACAATTAGTCATGACCTGGTTTCGAAGCAACTTGGTTGCTGATACATATATGGGTGTTTCCATGGTTACGCACGTGACATTTGTACACGTTTAATTGTTTTGAATATTATAAAAATATAAATGGGTTGGAATTTTTGAATGGAATTTTGCCATTGTTACATTTAATGTGATGAGTTCCTTCCAAAAAGTATATATATTGGAAAATTGAGCACTGGGTACCCAAGTTCCATGCGATCAAAGTTGACTTGCGCACGTGACAAAAAACGTAAGTGCCTTTTAAAGCAGCATGAAATATTGCAAATGTAGAAGATTTTTATTTCGGAAAAAATGTTATTATAAAGGTTATTAATGGACCTTTATAATCATGGTTTGTTCAAAAACAAGTGTGCATGGGTTGGCTAAGAAAAAAAAATTTTTTGATTACGCACGTTACATTACGCACGTGACACTTTTTACCTTCATACATATTTTTGTAATTTAACATATATTTTCAGAAGTTTTTACCATCATTTAAAATTATTATAAGTTAAAATTTTTTTTACATAATAAAATGTCAATAGCTTTTTTTTAAATTTTCTGTGCTTAAAAAAATTGTGCGAGCGTTTTGATTTTTTAACTAACGGTGGACCATTTCATGGAAATAACCATATACCCAGCTGTAAATCTACAACTTTGGTTTTTTTGTCTTCTTTAAAAATGCCGATCAATCCAATTTTATCAAGAAACAAAATCTTTCTCAATTTTGAGGAAGTAAAATCGAACTGGAGACTGAGAAAAATTGCGCCAAGTACGAGACAACTTCTAGGCAAACAGTAGCGGTTTTCACACTTCGTATTATATTTAAAATACTTTTATATATAATTTTGTTTTAAACTTCTAAGTGTGAGCGACTTTTTGTTTGTATTTTTTTTTATTTTTTATTTATTTATTTTATCCATTTTCTGTACAACAAGATAACTCTTATAATTAAAGTACAGAAAAGCATAGTTGTTACTTTATATGAATTTCTGATAACAATATATAATATAAAAAGAGCTTAATAATAATAATAACTAAGATGACAGGAACGATAAAAAAGTACTCAATAGCATAATTCCAAAAACAAACAAAAGTTATTTCAAGAAAAACAAAAGTTATTCAGAAAAGTTATTAAATAAAAATTGTCTAAAACTAGTTGTGTTGCTATTAACTTGTTGGGACTGTGGAAGAAGATTCCAAAGACGTGTGGCACGCAAGAAAAACTGCCATTCAGACACAAGAAAACGATGGCACGGTGTTATGATCCTCTTTCCCCTAGGGGATCTGGCAAATCTTATTTTGTCAAAGAGATATCGCGGAGTTTGGGTATGTACAATCTTATGTAAAAATAACAGAACCCGAATCTTAAGCAGGTTATCAAAAGATACGCCATAAAGCCTTCTAGAGAGACAAGAGACATGATCGAATCTACGTAATCCATACACATATCTTAGTATATTGTTGTATAGTACATTTAGTTTTAGTTTACTGGCATAATCGCAATTTGCAAAAAGCTCACAACCATAAAGTAAACCTGGAATAATGTAGGTTTTAGCCAGAAGTTTCCTTATATGCAAAGGCGTAAAAAATTGTGTAGACCACAACGACCTCAACTTAATATATGTATGACCTACAAGCTTGTTAATGTGGCTCGACCAAGTTAGGTTACTGTTGAACGTAATACCTAGATTCTTGGCAGTATTAACAACTGCGATTTTCTGACCATTTATTAAAATGTTAACGTTATTATCAGAATCAAAACTTCTCCTGTTAATCACCAAACACTTGGATTTTAGTGGATTTAGCAGGAGTCCATTTGCAGAGGCCCAGCGATGTATTCTGGACAAATCTTCATTGAGCCTCTCGATATTCTGAGCAACAGATTGCAAGGGACTGTTTAAATAAATTTGTACATCATCTGCGTACATATGAATTTTGCAGTATATAAGTTGATTTGGAAGGTCGTTCGCATATAAAGAAAAAAGTAGTGGTCCAAGAATTGAACCCTGAGGGACACCCCTAGCTAAATACAGTAGACAAGATTGGGTACCATTGGCAACAACGTACTGCTGCCGATCAGTGAGATACGATGACAAAAGACGTACTGCCGTTGAAGAAAACTTGAAAAAATGCCTAAGCTTCAACATAAGTGTACCATGGTCAACTGCGTCAAATGCTTTTGAGTGGTCAAGTAGGACCAAGAAATTAGTTTCACCATTATCGAGCTTACACCGGATGTTTTCCGATACATCAAGCAAAGCAGAAATGCAACTATGTTTCGGACGAAAACCTGATTGTTTGTCACACAGTAAATTGTTTTCAGATATAAACGACGACATCTGAAAATACAGAATTTTCTCCAGAACTTTAGACAGGTAGCATAAAATAGCAATCGGCCTAAAATCTGACTCAGATTTAGGCAGTGGTATAATTTTTGCTGTCTTCCAATTGAGAGGAAACACACAAGACATGATAATGGTGTTGAATAAATGTGTTATATATGGTAAGAGGAGTGGTAACAGTGTATCTACGAATTTCGGGTGCATATTATCACTACCCATTGCATTCGACTTGATTAGCTTGAAACATGAGAGAACATCCGATTGACTAACACAGGAAAATCGAAAAATATTAGGGTTAGATGTTGTAATATCCCTATTTACCGTAGAGAAATTGTAGAAGCTATCATCAACTGGAGCAAAGGGTAAGTTCGTGAATTTTTTATTAAGCTCGTCAGCATCTACCTGGCATGCGCCATGGTTCACAGCAGAACAAACTCCAATTTCCCGTATATATTTCCATGTCTGCTTAGAACCAACTGCCGAACCAAAACGAGCAGTATAATATTCAATCTTGGCATTCCTGATACTAGTGTTAACATTTCTCCTGGCAGTTTTGAACAATGATCTCAACTCCGGGGTTCTAAACCGTTTCCATCTGGAGTACGCTAGATCCCTTTCATTTATAAGGCGTTTAACAGCAGGCGAAAACCAGGGGTTTTCTCTGTTTGATATACGTCTGGACTTAATTGGAACTGTGGCATCATATAACCATTGTACGTTATTCTGAACGAATAGTGCCTGCTCATCAACTGAGATCATATTATAAATCCTACTCCAGTCGATGGAATGAAAATAATTAACAAGCAAGTTCAAGTCGAGACTTTTAAAATCACGAAAGTAAAACAAATGTTGTGTAGGTGGAACAATGAAATCATACGATAAAAATATCAAATCATGTCTAGAAAAACAAGATGCAGAAGCCTGGTCATACAATAAAACTTTGGCTGAATTAGAAACAAAAAATACGTCCAGTAACGTACTACTGGTTGTGGTATAGTGTGTTGGAGTGGCAATATTTGTAGGTGTTAAGCCAAAAGAAAGCATATTATCAATCAAAAAAGATTCCGTAAGAATATTGGAATTTAAATCACCAGCAATAATTATATCGTCATATTCAACAGCGAGCGTTTCTAAAGCAGAAAACAAGCTATCAAACGAAATCCTTTTGTTAGGCCTATAAATACAACCGACTAACATTTTTTTGATATGAGAGTTGATTTCAATAAAAATAAACTCTACCTTTCCGCTACTTGATGAAACACTCTCTGAAGATCTAAGCCGAACTTTGCATGCTGTATTATTTTTGACAAATATGGCCACTCCGCCAGCATTACCTTCTCTATCCTCTCTAAAAACTTTATAGCCATTCAATGAAATAAGACTGTCGGGTGTGCAGACTGAAAGCCAAGTTTCAGATACACAAACAACATCAACGCCCGAACTCTCAAAAACAAATCGAAATTCATCAGTTTTGTTGTTAAGACTTTGAGCATTGATGTGTGCAAGCGAAAACCCTTTTCCTTGTTTAGCCAATATCCTCACCATGCTCATTGTATTATCTTTGGAATTTTCATTATTCACGATGCAATTAACCATTGTTATAAGCATAAATTAAATAAAAGCAACCCTTAATAGCAACACAAGAAAACATAAATATTATCGAATTGATCAGGTTTAAAGTAAAGGTATGTAATAAAAAACAATAATTATAAAAATGGTAAACATACGTTATAGTAAAAAAATACATTTGGCAATGATAAAACCTTATACTAATTGGTGCAAACATATTAATTTCGAAAAAACTGATCCAGTTGCTCAATGGATTCTAAATAAATTGGGTCATCAGAATCTTGTATTTTTATATACACCATGCCGCGCACGGTGTATGCTGTTTTTATAAGGCCAGTTTTTTTAGTCTTCAGGGCTTCCCTCAGAATTTTGTGATTCTGTGGTGTTAAATTTTCGTTAAAGTATATGGGACTGTTGCTGTCAAAACCAGCATGTCTAAGACATAATGTTGTTCTGTTACTACGTCTATATTTTGCTATTGTATTCAGAAGAAAATTTTTTTCATACGGCGAATGCATTTTAATAATTATGGTGTCATCTTTAGGTGTATATGTTTTATTGTCTTTATAAATCTTTGTGAGTCTATAAGCAATATCCACCTTGGGCGCCGTTATATTTAAATTATTGCATATTGTGTTAAAAATGTCATACAAATTTTCATCCTTATAGTACGGTATACCACAAAGTCGTACACTGCCAGCCACAACCGAATTTTCTTGTTTATTTAATTGTCTCTTCACTGCAATTAGTTCTGTTTTTAAGTTTTTTATATCAGAGGTTTCTGCTTCTAGCTTGTTTACACTCTCTTTTAATGCACTTATTGTTTTATTTTCTATTAAAGTTACTCTTTCCTTCAGTGAATGCATTTCGGTCTGAAGAGAAGTAAATTTCTTATCAATTTCATTTAAGATTTCTTCCTTACACTCTTTAAATTTGTTTTCAATAAGTATATTTATTTGTTGGGTTAATTTTTCAAAGCGACTGTCCAAGATTGTAAGGAGCTTAAAGGGCGATTGAACACCAGGTAGCCTAGATGATTCGCTCACAATGCCCAAATGAGATTTTTTTAAATTATCTCTTTGGCGTATTTGTACCGGAGTATTTAAAGAAGAATTTAGATCGATGTTGTTGTTGGGATCTTGCATGCTGTTATTAGAAGGCGCAGTTGCACTTGTTTCACGATTCTTGTTGATGTTTTTGCTGCTCCTTTTTTTTATATTAACAGATTTTTTACTTCTTGTATACATTTGCTTGTTTTTATCAGAGTACTTTGTTTGTTAATTAATTTAAGAGTACACAGCAAGGAGCAACTTAGATTTAAAGTTCATTGAACCCCAATACCATGTACGTAGATCTGTTTTTTTTTAAGCAGCTTCAAAATTTAAAGAGCAGCTTCAAATAAAAAGAGCGCGCAATGGATATGAAGAGTACACAGAACAAATAAAATTGTATTTTAAGCTTTATTGAACTTGTGTTATTTAACATATATTTTTATCACAGTTTTTTAATTTTAAGAGGCTTCTATAAAGTTTTAAAAGGTTGTTATTTATTTTTAATATTTTTAATGAATCACACTATGTGACACTTTGTTTTATCAGTATTTATATATTTTGTTTTTTAGAATTTGAGAATAAGATTCATATTCTTCAAGAGCTCATCAAAAACACAACCGATCAACTCAACTGATCGAACCTTAGTTCGGTGGTATTGTAAAAAAGTTGAAACAGCTGACTTTTGTTTAGACCAAATAGTGGACAGAATATGGAGTAACTCTACTAACAAAATACATGAAAAGTTTTGTTATTGTAGTATTTGCAGCAGTATAGTGATGTGGCAACGAGGTATAAAACTGCCTTGACTATTTTCAGCTTTTGTTATATTTTTGCATGGGACTGCCCATAACGAGGTGTGTTACTGACTTATACCTTGTTCATACATGCATTTCTAATTGAGATAATATTCAGTTTATTACATAATATTTTTTGCGTTCATGAAAATGAAAGAAAAACGGCTTTTATTAAAAAGATTTTAGTGTTGTACAATAAAAATATGGAACTTGTACAAGCAGTGCGTTCATGTTATGACTCCAAAGCGGCAATAATAAAAAGAAAGAGAAATACAAATTTGGAAATGCTGCAATGTTTTTATTTTTATTTTTTATTATTTTGTTTTGTTTGCTATTGTTGACATTTATCTCGTCATTCATCTCGCATCTTTTACAGTGTTGTTTTCATCTTTTTCTCAATATTCAAAGCAATTTTGAGTTTATTAAGCAATAACTTTTTTAACTTTTTGTATGGAATATTGAGCTCAATAATGGACTTTATTGCGATTATCTTAAAAAAGGCGCATGTATGAACATGGTATTAGTATGTTCGAAAAAATATTTTGGGAGAAAATATTATTGGGAAAAATAAATTTTCTTCCCATCACACTAATTCTGCTTCTCCGACATGGATAATCCCCATATAATGAAGTTCTATAAATACGGATATTTTGATGCAGAGCTTGTTGTAAGCACCAAGAAATAATATCACTGATAAAGATGATTTTTGTAAAACAATGTTTTAAAGGTGCATAATTTTAAAATAGATGTTATTGACTATTATTTTGCGGCGCACTATGAATTTGTTTACGTAATTTTTTAATTCTTGGATTAACTTGCCACTCCTTGAGTACGAAATTAATCATGTATTTTTGGCAAAAACCAAAAAAATCAATGAACAAAAACAAAAGAAAAACTAATTTGCTTTCCTTTATTAATATCAACATAAGAAGCGGTGTAGAGCTAACACTTAGCCTATTTAAGAATTACATATATAAATGTATTAAACACTATTACATAATTCTTAATCAGGCCAAATTCAACCCCTACAGAAATCCATATTTTGATGCTAATTGAAGATAGATGATTAAAATATTCAACTGAACCTTTATTTATATTCTATGTTTAAAAAATTCATTCTGGTATAATTAAGGCTCACCTGCCATATCGATTTTTTACTGAGTACAATGAAAGGGAATAAAATCAAAAAGAACCTGAAATGAAAAAGTTTGTTCCCTGAATGAGTTTTTTCAATGTGGCAAGAAAATTGCTGATTTGTATAGTGAAGAACATTTAATGAGGCTCCTTCGCTGCACGAATTAATGAATTTTCTCTTAGTGTGACCAACCCCCAATAACTCTTTTCTTACATCTCTTCGGACGCCCTCAAAAATATTTGTTTTTTTATATTTCGTAGAGAAATTTTTTTCTTTCGCATGCCAAAGGCTTTCGAAAAATCGATAGCTCTATATCGATTGCTGAATACCCCCCCCCCCCCCCCCCCCCTAATATACTCATCTTTAGCATGGAGTGGTAAAAAGTTCTGCTTGCATTTACTTATGCCAGCTTTCATTAAGGCCTGTTTACTTCTTCATTTTGCCGTTGAGAGGATCAGACAAGTTCAGAAATGATTTCCAAAAGCATTGTATTTTCTTTAATAATTATATAATTACACTTAAAGAATACTGACGAAAGACGCAGGTTGAGCTAATGAAATGAGCAGCTAAATGACTCTACCAAGATTCTTGTTTGAATAACAATCAGTTGGTTAAGAATTGACTTGATTTTAAATTAAGTGCACTTTGCATTTTCTTTGCAACTCCTATTGTGTTCCGTTCATGAAAATTGCAAGTATTTACAGCAGATGATTGAGACTTTTAATTAGAAATAAAATGAAAGAAAAGTTGCAGAAGAAACATTGAAATTAATTTGCAATGTAAGAGCGTGTTTGTAATTTTAAGAAACGCGGACGCGTAAATTATTTTGTTTAAATTTAGTATGAGTTTTAAGTGGGAGCTCACAACAGAATTTTGCTTTTAGACGAAAATTAGTTTATGCGAAGAGTTTGATATAATACAAATGATATATACCGACAGTTTGAAGTATGTGATATATTGCTCTTAAGAGGCTAAAATGTTTTTTATAGCTTTAGTGCAAGCTGTATGAAGGCATCCTATAATTCGTTTTCCCATATTTGAAACAACACTTGGCAACGTTACATCAAAATTCATAAAATACTGCAGAATACGTTATAAATTGTAAGCTTTATAGTCCTTCTAAAACTCACATTTCCAGACATTAGCAGAAACTGAATTGTAAAATAAAATAACATCAAATCAACAGACTTCTGGAAAACTTACAAAATCGTTGGAATAACTCTTGGACCTCCAGTTACTTTTGTTTGAAATCATAGTTATTCATTAAGCAAATATGTATTTATTAATTCAGGTCCAAAAATGAACCTTTTCAAAAAATATTTGCTGTATTTTTTAGCTGTCTGTATGCCGACGACATTTCGTTGGTGCTAATCAACTCATCAGTAAACTTGAAAAATTCTTAAAAGTTTGTTTGAAACTCAACTACTTATTCCATAACTCTCATGAACAGAATGAGAATCAGAAATGTTCAAACAAACCTTTAACACAGCAAACATTTCTTTTTTTCGTTTTGCAACACTTCTACTTTTCTTTGCAACCTGCTATACAACGAGTCACCATTGGTTACTACGATTTGTATTTTTGAAATGTCGTCGACATATAGACAGCTGAAAAATGCAGCAAATATTTTTGGAAAAGGTTCATTTTTGGACCTGAATTAATACATTTCAATTGGCTCTTAAAGCAAATAAATAATTAAGTTCATATACAAATATTTATTATTCAAAAGTCTCCCGAATAGATTCAATTGTCATTTAAACGTATTCGTGCAGAGGCCTGCCATTCTTTTGAACTCGAATATGTATGGTCTTATTCACACATATTCTTTCTCAATTTAAGTTCATTATAATGAACTTATAATTATTGAAGCGAAACTTGGATATTTTAAAGCAGTTATATTATCGCTGATAAAACAAAGCTATTTGCGCTGAAAATGTTAATAAATGTGTTATATCCCAGCAAGCATTTTCAATCGCAGAAGAGTCTATTGGGAGTGTTACGAAGAGCGTCAACTCGTCACTCGTTTTTAGGGTTCCGTACTCATCAGATTGAAACGTACGTTCGTCACAGCTTCCATTGTCTAATATGGTAAGAGGTAGCGAACTGAAATTTTCACAGAATATTGCTGTACCTTGCCGCTACAACAACAAATACCAAAAACAACAACAAGTCTAAAACTACCAGGTGTCGCCATACAACGTAAAGTACCAATTAGCTATAACTCTCGAAGCATAAAAGATAGAAAGCTGAAATTCGTACAGTGTATGTATTTACATATGCCCTATAACAACAAATGCTAAAACCAACAACAAGTCGAAAACTACCAGGTGTCCCTATACAACGTAAAGTAAAAATTAGCCATAACTCCTAAACTGTAAGAGACAGAGAGATGAAATGTGCACAATATATGTACTCATATATGGCCTACAATAAAAAAATGCTAAAAATAACAACAAGGTAAAAACTACCAGGTGTCCCTATACAACGTAAAGTAACAATTAGCCGTTACTCTCGAGCCGTGAGGGACATAGGAATGAAATTTGCTTACTATATGTATCCACATATGCGCTACAATAGGAAATGCTAAAAACAACAACAATTCTAAAACTACCAGGTGTTCCTTTACAAGGTAAAATAACAGTTAGCTATAATTCTCGAACCGTAAGAGATGGAAAGTCGAAATTCGCACAGTGTATGTATTTTTAGATGACTTACAACAACAAATGACAACAACAACAACAAGTCGAAAACTCTTAGGTGTCCCCATACAACATAAAGTAACAATTAAACGTAACTCTCAAGCTATAAGAGACAGAGAGATGAAATTTATACAATGTATGTATGCACATATGCCATTCCATACGTACATTACACATACATACGTACCTAACCCTAATTGTGCGAGCCAGCCTCGTACTTGACTGAATTTATTTATTCATGTAAGACTCCTCATACAGGTGTAACTATTACACGAGCTAATTCTTCTCTAAAATTATTCCACAATGCCTGGAAGATACTTATAATAATCGTAAAATGAGTAGCTTGACAGTTAAGTACAAATTATCTAAAGAGTATTTTGCAACAGTGTGGCCAGAATTGTGTCAGACTCAGTAATGGATTAGCCTACAACTCTTAAAACACTCAGACTTACAACTCCTGAACAATGCAAGCAGGGAGGCACAAACTAGTCATGCGATGATGGTCTTTCAAATGTGGGAAAAGCTATAATTATTAAAAGAGATTTTGTTATTGTCACCCGCCAAGTCATCAGCAGATGAGTCTTTTAGGATTTGTTTACTAAACATAATTGTTTTACAAACAGCCTTATGATAGCTCGGATTTTGAGTGAAGTGCTGGTCGTGAAACAGCCATGATATGCACCTTAGTCAGTAAGTCATCTTTAAAAATATTGATCACTCCAATTTTATCACAAAACTTCTTTCTCAGTCTTGACTTAGAAAAAATCGAACTCAAGCCCGATAATATTATTAACTATTCTAAATCAAATAGTTCGACTATATAGTCAAAGTAAAGAGCAAATAACAGCCTTCTGAGATGACAAAAAATCATCCATAAGAGACTGCAAAAAGATCATTGCTTTGTTGGTTAATGTTAGTTAAGTATATAAACATATATAAAGTAAAAATGCGCGAGTTTTGGTTGCCGAGTGGTTAAATCGGCTGTGCCAAAAATGTGAAATTTGACGCAGCCAAAGTTCATAGGGTGCTGATGAAGTGTGTTTGCTAGCCAGAAACAGCCGGTTGTCCGCCCAGCTATAAAAATTTTACTTTTTTTACTTAATTGATAATGAGCGCCTCGATGGCTGAATTGGTAGAGTGTCCTACTAAGAGTCCCCGAGGTCGCAGGCTCAATTGCTACCGAAGGCTTTGGGTGTTTCTGCAGACAAGCCAACGGCTGCGCAGTTTTGTGTTTGTTTAAAAAAATAAATAAAGTAAAAAAAATATTAAAAAGTGCCAAACCAAGGGTTGAACTAGAGGCTGAAAAAGTAATTTAATATAAATGTGTCAAAATCAATGCTTACAAATTTTTTTTATTTTAATATTACCTAGATTTTATTTCATGATACGTAAATGCCATTGCAACAGGGGAAAAGGAAACTGTGGGATACTTTGCTCTATATATTTTAAAAAACGACATTGTCAAAAACATAAATAAGAAAAACTAAAAGTGAAAACTTTAAAAATCTATTAACACGAAAAAAGAAACACTCATTCATAGCCTTTATGCTGGTTTAAAACTAAATGTCCAACCTCTTGTCTGCATTTGACAGTTGGATAAAATAAAAGGTATTATGCTCTTAAAAGGACAGTTACTAGTGAGATATCAATTTTCTTTGCCAAGTTTTTAAGACTAATGGACATGTACGCACATACAAAGCGAAGGTTTTTGGTGAGAAATTTATTACAATATTTAACAATATTCGAGTATACATTTGCTGTTGACATATTTTGCCTTATTTCGCTTTTTACATTTGCCTAAGGACATCACTGTCATGCTAAATACGAGAACACCAACAGTATGCTTTAGTTGAAAGTAACCACTAATCATAAGAAATTACACAGAGTTGAAAAACGAACTGAGAATTCAATTAGATTTGCTCCCTGAAACATTTAACATTTCTAGACTTGAAGTTTTTTTTTAGCAAAAAAAAAAACGAAAATTTTCAAATAGAAATTCCTTATTATTAGCATGTGGTAAATTTTATTGAAAGTAATTAACTATTCAAGCTCTTGATCTTTGGTTTTTTATAAATAATAATATTAAACAATTATTTATTTATTTTCAATATTTCGTCAACAATTTGGTGGCATCTTCAGGATGCCAACCAAAGATCAAGAGCTTGAATAATTAATATAACAGTATAAAGATCAAATAATATAAAGATAAAAGAAAGTAATTAACTGCCTGTTCCTCAGTGTCACCAGAATATATTAGCGATCCACAAGACAGTCGCTCGATTTCGAATCAGTTTGGATTACTTTGTTTCGACAGCTTACGTTTGCATGGGCTTATGTCATAAAACCTTTCGCCTTTACTTTACAATTTAATTAATTTCACTGTGCTAGTTGAAAAAACCGACAGAACGGGCACCCAGTGACTAAACCTAATTCGAGTGCGCTGAATTCAGTGGTGCTAACCGTGTTTTTAGGTTAGCTCTTGTTTTTGAGATAAACCGTTATATTAAAAATGAAGTAGGTAGGACAACATATATGCCCTTAACTCAAAAACGATTTAAAATCTCGAAAAATGTGCAAAAACCGAAATTCGGCAATAAAATTACCGTTGAACAGCTGTAAAAATCAGCAACGACTGTAATCAGCTCAGTATGTCAGAAAATACATATTTTTTCGATGAAAAAAATTAATTTTTTTGCAAAAGTCCGAAATTTTTTGTTTTTTAAAACAGCATAAAAATCTAAAAATAAAGTTATGCTGATGAATTTTCATATATTTATAACAAATAAAGTTTCAAAAAAAAAAAAAAAAGCGTTAAATGACTAAAATCGGTACACAAAAATATATTAAATTTTTTTGCAAAAGTTTGAAATTTTTGGCTTTTTAGAACAGCATAAAAAATCTAAAAATAAAGTAATGCTGATGAATTTTCATACATTCATAACAAATAAAGTTTAAAAAAAAAGAAGCGTTTAATGACTAAAATCGGTACACAACTTTGGAAGTTATTCACAAAAAAAAACTCAAAAATAGCAGTTTAAAACGGTCACCAGACGAAGCCTCAAAAATTAAAAAAAAAATATTTTTTTATTAAATGAAAGTAGTATGGAAGAAACATTTCGTTTGCTTATCAAAATAAAGCAATTTGAATTGACGTAAGCAAAAACCAATTTATATATCGATACCCAGAAGTAAAATTCCGTAACAAACAAATTATATATACACACACGTACAAAGCAAAAGGCAAGAAACTTGATTCGCTTTTAGGGGATATACATATGTATGTTGGAATCTACAGGAGGAAGAAGAATGACTTTGTAAACAAACATTTACACTTCCAATTATCAGTCTACCGGATAATAAATCAAAATACATTGCCAAACGCAATTATGTATTAACAACCTATAAAATTGTATGTGTATAGTTTTTTTTTTACTAATTCTGCGTGTTTCATATCCAAACACTAAACTATAGAAAAGTCGATGTTGAGTAACTTGTTAGTTGCGGAATTTTGCCTTTTGGGTATTGACATGTAAGTTGTTTTTTACTTCCGTCAGTTGAATAAGCAAATAAAATGTTTCTTCCTTACAACTTTCATTTAAAAAAAAAAATTTTTTTTTTTAAATTTTGAGGCTTCCTCTGGTGGCCGGTTGAAACTGCAGTTTTTGATTTTTTGTGAATAAATTCCAAAGTTGTGCACCGATTTTAGTCATTAATAGCGTCTTTTGTTTAAAACTTTATTTGTTCTGAATGTATGAAAATTCATCAGCATAACTTTATTTTTACATTTTTTATGCTGTTTTAAAGAACAAAAAATTTCGAACTTTTGCAAAAAAAAATTTAATTTTTTTCATCGAATAAAATTTGTATTTTCTAATGTACTAATTTGTTTAAAAAGTTTTTAAAATTTATTGAAAGGCAATTTGGTTGCGGAATTTCAGTTTTTACAACTTATTCCATGACTTAAACTGTTTTTGAGTTAAGAGAACATATATATGAATAGTCCTACCTCCTCCATTTTTAAAATAACGTATATCTCAAAACCAAGAGCTAACCTAAAGAAACGGTTAGCATCACTGAATTCAGCACACCCGAATTAGGTTTAGTCACTGGTTGTACCGTCTGTCGGGCAAAAAAATTTCCAATTCACAATGTTTTTATTATTCGAACTTTTTTCTTATATAATTATTTTCGTATTAAGTTTATCAGGCTCAAGTTCTTTTTATATTATTTTTATGATTGATTTTTACTAAATAACATAAAGAAGATATTAAAAACATTTAGTAGGGTGGGCAACTAGCTGTTTCGAAGCCGCCACACTTTCTCGTCAGCAGCCGTCCTTGTTATAATGGGCCTGTAAGTGTTCACGCAACTTTTAGTGCCTGCCTTGTAATTCATACTTGTTTCGGGGAGAGTATTGATAATTTAAAGCATTTCAATCATATATTTCTATTTCTTTTATTATTTTCTTGCTGTAATTTTTTTGTTTCTGCACGTTGGGCTATTATTGCAGTTGTTCATTCTGTGCTATTTTTATAGTTTGATTTACGTGCTGTTAATCTGGTGCTTAATATTGATCCGGTTGACCCAACATATGTTTTGTCATGCGTGCTGGTACCTTTGCCACTACAAGTGATTCTATAAATCACATTTGCCTTGTCCAATTTGTCAACTTTTAACTTTGTGTTAGAATACTATATTGTATTGAGAGTAATGTTTAATTTTGATGTAAAACAAGCTAAGTAAAAAAAAAAAGAATTAATTTAAAACAGGTTTGTGAAAGAGAGCGAAGGATTTCTCGAGGTAAGCATCTTGCCCAATACTACTACCGAGTTGGTTTCGTTGATTCTCAAACTTGCGTCTTATATTAACCAAATTAGCCTTCATTGCTAAAAACTGAAGCGTAAATACTTATTTTATTCCCGGTAAAATAAAAAAATCTGAACAGATAGATAAAGAAAAGTAAATTGTGTTTAAGTGGTCGTGTGTATGTGAAAAACATAATCAAGAAAGTCATACCAAAACACATTGTTTGCTTGGCTGTCATTGTCACTTAATGAAAATTGATAAGCAGATAAATGATGCTTTTGATTTTTTGTTTCTCTTAGAACACAAATTTAGTGATAATAATGCCTGCTATCGTGTTTTAATGTTACAACAGCTGAGCAGTTAATTAAACTACTGATATGGCGAAAATTCAAAATTTTTGTCACCGCAGCGATGTGCAATTTTCATGTCATTATCGTTAATAGTGCTGGTATTCATTATTCATTAGGCATATCAAGGTGAAATAATGTGTCTCATCAACATGCAAACACCAATTCAATGCATTGCACAAACCAACAATACTTTCAGCAGGCTTAGCGGTTTTGCATTTGGAAAATTTCAACAATAATTAGTTTGACTGGTAAAAACAAAGACGTTTTTGTAATAAAACATTTTGCAATGCATTTGCAGCCTTTCACATTAAAAGAAGAGAAGAAATGATATTTTGTAACGGATCTTTGCAATAATGTTTTTTCAACCACAAAACTAACTTCAGCTTTATAATTAAATTCCCAAAAACTGGCTAGATAAAGAGGTAAAAAGATGTGTTTTTCAAATAAAATGGTAGGTCAGTATTATGACGCTGGATTTTTTTTTTTTTTTTTTTGGTAGATAAACCAATCTGTATTATTAAAATTTCACTTCAACGAAAAATAAGCGGTATATTTTCATGCATGCATTTATTCGTCCTCCAGGCTTAAACCTTTCCAAAATGTTGCCACAAACTTAGAATAAACTATTCTTTTTTATTTACAAATTTTATATAAATTTCAACGCCTCATTATATTGGACATTCATATATGAAGTCTAAAGTTTATATTTGCATTGAAGCGAACAACAAATTGGTTAGGTTTTAAAACTTTTTATTGCTGTACATATAAACTCTGGCATTGCGTTATGAATTACAAAATCAGAAGCTAACTTCTTCTTGTGCGGTGTACAAATCTCTCCAGTATGATAATACAGATTTTCCCACTTGTCCTCGTATCCACAACATTAACAAAATATAACTTTGTTCGGACTAGAGATGGGCGCGTGAGTGTTTTTTTGGCTCACATCACGCACGACCACGATCAGAATAATTTTCCTCACGCAATAGCGCGCGAGACAACTTTCGTGTTTTTTTGTGTTTTATGGCTCACGTCACGCACATTCACGATCAGAATAGTTTTCATCACGCACTGTCGCGCGAAATGCGTATATGTATAATATACGGAGTAAAAAAATGTTTTTTATAAGAGCTTTAGCTCTTTCTTTATTTCATGTCACTTTATTACTAAAACTTGATTACAATTTTTATTTATTAGTCTTTATTATTTATTAAAATTATGTATTTCCTAAAATAAAACTGCCGATCTATCCAATATATTATTTAATTATTTTTTATTGAAGCCAAGAAAGGGTTGGATTACATATTTTTATGGGAAAATGGTTAAAGAATGCTGCATTGGCATAAGTTTGTCGATTGCACAACTTTGGTTGAGTTATCGACCTTTTTATTACTTTTGCAAAGCTACATTTATTCTTGGTGGAGTCGAAGTTGCTTCTGACGTAACTCGCGCGACAATTACTTTTTGGCCTCACGCCACTCATGCTTATGACTAAAATTTTTTCAATTACGCATTTCCGCTTATGAACTTTTTTAGCCACGCAATTTAACGCACGGAAGGTGAAAAAAAGACCTCTTGATCAATCACGTGTGTACTGAAACAAAATATAAAAAAATATTATTTATACACATTCATTTGTGGTCGGCAGCAACAACATCCTAAATCTTAAAAAATAGTTTCGAGAAAGCTGTGTTTTTAATGTTGAGCAATTTCTTTGAAAAAAATCTATATGGGCGATTTGAAAGAATTTTTAATTTTCTCTTCTATGGTATAACCAACATCGGCTTCGCGTTTAAAATCTATAAACATCTGGCAGCACACTTTTTCAATTTATGGCAATTCAGACTATAATACTAAAGTCGATGCAAATCTTTTAACTTTTAACAACTTGAGTGTAGCCACATATTTTTACTCAACTGGCCAATGGTTATTGTGTTAATTTAATTTTATATTTACGAACAGAAAAGTAATTTTGTCAACAAAAACAATATTGAACCATTTAAAATGTATATTTGAACAGGGTATAATATATGTGAAAAAATGGTGGCTCATTTGTAAGTTTGCTGTGGCAAAACCGACATATTGGTAAGTCGTGATTATTTTCTAGCGGAATTTTGGGCAATGAAACTTTTCGAATTGAGAATGTGGTTCGAAGAACAATTTCAAAATAAAAAAATAAAAACAAATTATGTCCATTTAAAACTGAAGCAAATCACGAATTAGTATTTCCGCGTAAATCTGCTTCGTATCCTGAAGCACACGTGTCATGATTGAAAAAATCAAAAAAGATGAAAAGTGCTTTGTATTTGATAAAAAAAAAAAACAACAATAAATAAGACTAACACTGCTCACTTACTTTAATGGCGATATTATTCAACAAAACTGGTTTTGATTTATATTGCTTCCAAGAAACTGGGCGCTATGGTTTGATGTTTGGTAAAACAAATTACCAGCAATATCAATTTCATTGTAAATGTGCATTTAAGAGTCGAAAGAAAACAAAAATTATTGATATTGAAAATATTTATATTTTTTGGTCTTACTAATGTGCACGTTTTGGGAAAGTTTTAATATTTTAACACTTTTATTCACAAAAATTATAACAGGTTTATAAAGCTGCTATTTGCCAAATTTGTATGGAACACTTGTCAAATAAGAGTTTTATAAGCCAAAAATATTTATTATGAATAAGGCCCTAAGTATGTATTTTAACAGCTCCAGCAACTGGCTGCCTCTTCGGCCGCCAGACGCATTTACAATGCTTCGTAATAAAAATATCACTCATACGTCATAGTCATTAAGAATCTTACAAACAACCAGGCGTATACTTTATATGAAATTTGCAATAGTGCTAATTGTATGCAACTTGCCAAAAAAAAAAATTACTCGATAATTTAGGCGAATAAAATGCATGAGTAAAGGGTGGGGCAACAAAAATGCAAGATGTTTGTTATGTATTATTTTTTCCATCATAGATTCTCAAATCTGATGACAACAAAAGCACATATGTATAATTGTGTGGTCAGAGCGATTTTGAAGAGAGTGGCATCAAAAAATATTTTTTTTTATTCACAGAAAAAAAAGATTCAAATTTAATAGGTACAAAATCAGGTGTCAAAAAATAATTAGAAATTTAACCAAATTTTAGTAAATAAAACAAAAAAAGAATTTGTGAATATAACACAAGTATTGTTTTTTTTTTTATTAACTCAGTCAACAACTATTTTTGTTGGGTTTTGGCTGATTTATTTGAAGTTTTTTATTGTTAAACTAAATTTTCAAATAAACCAACGAATATTTTTTTTAATAAAGTAAAATGCATGGTTAATATTACAATAAATGAAAAATAAAATCAATTAAATGTTTCAATAATTTTATTGTTGAAATTCCAGAAAAAATACATTGTAGCTGCTTTTTCAATTAAAATAATATCAATACAAGAAATATATTTATTAATATCACAAACTTTTATTTTGTTTTCAATTAAATATTTCAACAACATGTATTGTTGATAATAATTTAGTGGCGGTACCCTGCCAGCAAATTGGTAGTCGACTACAAATAAAATCGACTTATAGTTCATCCCTGTCGGACATTGAGTAGTCGACTACTAAAATAATTAACTTTACGTTAACTTTTATGGACTAGCTTCAAATTAGCTACAATACAATCGATTTGTAATTCACTTTTTGTGTACTGGCTATAACCTGGCTGAAACGTAGTGCAGAGTTAACCCACAATTCAAATAATAACATACACACATACACGGTAAATAACTCTTTAATTAAATTGCCTATTGTCGCATTCGTTTTAAATGTTGCGATGGCTGAGTGGGTATGTTGGCTGCTCACCAGCCTTGATTTAAAAATTTTTTTCTGTGTGTACTAACTTTTAAATAGCTAACTTTAAGTTAGTTGAAAAGTAATGCAACGTCGGACAATTGACTACCTCCTAGGACATCGTAATGTTAAAATAGTCAGTCATGTCCATTAAAAATAATCTAAGTGTCAACCACCACCAGTTGTAAAAAAGTTAGCTTGTAATTCATTACTAGTTAACTGAGTTGCCGACAGGGTATGTACACACGTTTACATGCTAACTTAAATATGTATGCGTGTATGTTTATGAAGAGCTGCTTTAGCAACTGTACTCCTACAAGAAAGAAATTAGTAGAAAAGTGATCTTTTTGATGTTGTTGCTAGTTATTTGAAAAAGCTTAAATATTAAAAATGAATACATCTACGTTATTTATGGCTGTGCAAATACTCACATACATGCAAACGTATCAACATACATACATATACAAACAAGCATAAATATGTTTTATGTTGTTATTTGACCGTCATTGTTTTATTTCTTTTTTTACTTTCAAACGTGTGGCTATTTTCAAAACGTGCGGTTGTATACAGAGTTAAAAGTGAAGTTACAAAAAAGTGACTTATATATTTATTAATAAGACATATTAATACATATCAAATTTTAAAGAATACCAACAGAAGAAATTACGAGTATTGCAAAATGGTGAGTATAAGGACGTGTTTTTTATGTGAAAAATTATTGCAAATATTATTATTAATGTTATTTTTTACTTTTTTTATTTTGCAGAAACAAAAGTGTTTGCTACGTTTTGGTTTCTCCACCACATATTTCCGCCAACGCTTATGTTATGTTATGTTGCGAGGGCCGCCGGTCCTGACACCGACTCACTTGGGCCCTAGAAAAGGTTCCGTTGTGGAGATAGAATCAAATGGCTGACTCACAAGAGTCGTTTGCAAAGCTTACCAAGAACTTGGTAACTTTTTCTTCTTAAAAATATTGTCAACATTATAAAAATAAATTTAAGGGGCAAAATGTTTCCAAATTATTAAATAATATTTTAACAATATTCACATTTATTAGTAAGTAACTGAATTTATATCTTAATAAATTGAATTTTCATTAAAATTACATCTTTAGTTTTATTTAGAAATCAACGGTAGGCAGCTATTTGTAGAATATTTTGTTGAAACAGATATAGAAAAATAACAATATCAGTTGTTGATGTAACAATTAATTTTGTTTCATAGGTATCAAAAAAATAATAAAACTTTTTGTCAAACAATTTAATTAAAATAACGTTTAAAACAGCAATTTATAGTTGTTAAATTTCAAGAAAATAACTAACAAATCTTTTTGTCAAAAATGATTAATTAAAAAAAAATTAGAAAGTAACATTTTATGGTTGTTAAATACACAACGAATTTGTTTGATTATAGGAAAGTTTTTTTGTTGAAAACAAAAGATAATTCAACAGACATATTTGTTGAATGTGGTTTTTGAAATCAACAAAAATATACTCAGATCAAAAAATTTTTTGTTTGAAAAAAAAATGAGTTGATTTTTTTTTTTTGAGTTACAAAAGTGTGTTTGTATATACAAAAGTAGTTGTTAGCTCAATTTCAAACAAATATTTTGTTGTATTTACAAAAAAATTGGTTGTATTTACAAATATTTTTTTTCTGTGTTTTTTCGAAGCTGGGATTTGAACTCGGACCTCTTGGCTTGTATTCATAATGAACTAGATAACAGAAAAATCTGTTTTTACATTGAAGGAAAAATTATGTTACGATAATGACACTATTTTTCACAAATTTTTAAGGAAAAGATATCGCCGAAATTTTTGAAAAAGAAAATACATATTTCATACATTTCAATACATTTACTCAAACCTCTAAATATCATCCTCAAATGCAGCCCATTAAAAATTTTTTAATTCAAAGTTTTTCGTTTCATAAATGAAGTTGTAAAAACGGTGGCATTACTCGAAATTTTCATGTTATTTCTGATGATTTCATCGCAGGAATGAAAACGTATGTCGTATTAAGTAAAGAATGGTGAAAGAAACGGTTTTGGGTTGGCTTTAGTGTAATGTTACCGATTGCCATTAAATAGTTTAATGCCAGAAGTTGTTCTTGAATGTTAGTCAAGAAGAAGTTTTGAATACCTATAAAAAAAATTTATGAACTGAAATTGAAAAAGTACGATTTTGAAACGTTTATGAATTTGCGATTTTATATTCTGTGTAAAAACAGTCTCACTAATATTTTCATATTTTCTTAAGTAAATTCCGGATTTTACACACCGAATTATTGTTAAACTACAAGGCTGTAGCACACTTTTACTTCAGTTGGGGTAGTTCTACGACCCTCTCTACAAAATTCTATAACTCATTACTTTCCAACAAGCCCTCATTCTGAAGTTTCCCCACGGTTTCATTACCATTAAGAGTAATTTTTCTTTCAGCTTACAGTTTATTCTAATAATAAATAAACATTAAAGGAAAGCACGCTCTTGTGTTTCCGTCTAAATTTTCTTAAAGATACTTGTACACTTGTCTTTGGCCAACAAACCAAATACAAAGAAAATCCCACTGCATTTTGTAATAACAACCAACCATAAATAATATTGAAATTCTCATTTTTTCTAATGGCAATATTATTCAAAAAATACTAGCTTTAATATATTTTTTCTCAAAGGAGAATCATTTCCAAACACAATAACCTTATTGCTAAAAAAAAAATCTATTTGGCTAATATTTCTTCATAGGAAAGAAAGCCTTGAATAAAATTTCCTTGAAATAAATTTTACCACAAGTGTTCACATCAATCCTAATTAATCAAAGGCTGCTACGTAAATAACATGCAACGACAAATCGATGAAATTGATAAATGGATTTTCATTATTTGTATTGATATTGACGTGTGTCACATTATTTAGTATCGTTTCGGTGTTTTGACCTTCCCGAAAAACCTCATTCAACAAGCTGCCCAATAGTGGACAACAAAAAAAAAAGAAAATTTTTTCTAAATCCAATCATGGCTTTAGAGTGAAACTTAGTCGCCATTTAGCGTCAACGCATTAATTATTAAGACCTTTTAAACTTTTCATGTTACGGCGCTAATGTTACCATTATTTATCTTATTTTGTTATTTGTATGCATATGCTGATTATTATGTTTGATTAATCATAACTTTATGTTATTTTATTTTAGTTTATTTCGCTTTATTTTAAAAAGCCCAAATTGATTTCATGAAATATTTCACATTTCTGTGAAAATTCAATTTGCTATGAAAAACCTTTATTCTAAATTCATGTATTCTCAAGGTACATACATATATGTTGCCCCATGAAGCAGCACAATGAAAAAACCTTTACAATTAGCAAAGAGTGAGACGAACTTTTCAATTGAAGGCAAATAATGAAAATAATTTTTTTAAAACTAAAATATTTTTTTGTTTGTATTTGCAGTGTTGAAAAGCATATGTTTCATAAATTATGCAAACTACAATACAGTTAAATTAGATACATATTTTTTTTGCTATAAAATAAATTCTATAAAAAAAATGTTTCCATAAAAAAAAATTCTACCAAAAAAATATTTCCCAGCCCCAACTCTGTTATGAAAAAATCAAAAACTTTTAACAACATGTCATGTGCATTTCCCATCCGCTTTCTTGTCACTGTCACTGTCACTACTTTCATTTCAGTTTGTGTAAAGCTGCCGCAAATGCCTTTTTTCATTTCATTATTATGAAAAAAATACCCCATATGAACTTTTAGTTCATTTTGTGTTCGGGCCGACAATGTGGTAATTTTAAGTTTCACTTTTGTTGCAGACTACAAGGATTCATACTGTGAGCACATAATCTACGTATTCGATTAACTTCGGGTAAAATCAGCGAGGCCTCTAAGAAAGAAAGCCTTTTTGGGAAGTACGAATTGAAATAAATTATCATAATGGTTTTTGTTTTAATGGGGAAAATCGTATTTCATTGTCCGAAACTGACGAAGGAAAAGAAAATTGATAAATTTCCCCTTATTGACCCTGATCGACCCAAAATTAAGTTCACTATGAATGAGCGTAGCTATAAGGGTCTGAAAATAACCGAATTTTGTTCTTCCTTCAACATATCAATTGAGATCTGAGCTTTATCTGAAATACTATTCCATTTTTATACCCTTTGCCAAAATGGTATTTATAGATTTGTCATAAAATAGCTATTTTCGGACCCCGATTGTGAAGCCACCAGACCTAAGAGATGATCTAAACCTGACTTTAATCGTTTTGCAAATGTCCCCTCTGCTTGGGGATTGAAAATTACCAAATTCGGATTTATAATTAATGAGATATAGCCAAAAAAAACAATTTTAATTTGTTTGCCACATTTATTGTATTATAATAAAAAGCAAAACAAAAAAAGAAAAAGAAAAAGAAACAACAAGGGCTCGAACCAGCAGCAGGCAGGTTTTTAAGCAGCTAACACTAACACTAAGCCCTCGCCGGTTGTTTAGATGTACACATGTAGTTTTATATTTGAATATTACCCTTTTTCTTATAGCTTTGATTTTTCATAAAACAAAGGTAAGTTGTATGCTCTAACACGTACACACAGAGGCTCGACTCATGAGATGATCATCGTCTCATGTGTGTATGTGTTGTAAACAGTGATGCCTCTTTGCTCAAAATGCCACTTTTGGGAAAAAATCGGTAAAATAAAAGTTGGAAGATTAAAAAAAAATCTAAATGTCAAATACATAAACAACAACAGCGAAGCCGATGATAAAATATAGCTTAACATACAAATAGTAGCCGGCGGCAAAGCAAAACCCGACGGTTAACGATCGTCTAAGCCATGTTTTTACAATCACGGAAAAAAACTTAAAAATTATGTTAGAATATGTCAAAAACTAAAACATTAATAGATTATTCTGAAAAAGCAGTAATAAGTCGCTCTTGACCGCGACGGGTGTAGGATTGCGAAATTACGGGCGCGGCAGTTTGCCGGCTATGAGCACATGAACTACGATCTTTGACAACCATATGTTGTAAAAAGAACGTATTGCCGGACTATTACAATGGAATTTGACCACTAAATACAATCATATTAATATAAATATTGCTTAAATTAAACTAAATATAGGAAATTTGTTATAATTTCCTTTAAATTTTCAATTTTTCTTTTTCAATAAATTCTGATTGCATTAAGCATTAGTCCAAAAAAAAAAAAAATATATTGCCATATCACACTTTAATATGAAGGGCAACTTCGTGTTTTGGAACATAAGTAAAATTTTTGTATTTTTGTTTTGCACAAGTGCCATTTGACAAAACATACAAAATTTTTCGAAGAAATTAAAGAAAAGATTTTTTTTACTAATAATTGTGTGTAAAATAAAATTTTTTTTTATTATATTTAATAAAAAACACTTCAAATTAAAAGAGAAAATTTAGTTTTTATTAAAAAAGTTATCACTTGCATGAATAAAAGCCGATTCTATTTACTTTCACTCACCCTATAATACTCTAATTGAAAACGAATTGAAACATGGGGATTCGGATTGCAGAACACCAAAAATTCTAAAGTAATCCACTTTAGAGTGAATTCGGATTCTAGAACAGACCCGTATGTATTATATTAGGTCTAAAAATAGACCCTAATACTTTCTGCCCTTTTCACTAAAATCAGACCTTAATGTTTTCTGTTTTTTATATTCTTAGGGATATAAAACTAAAATCTGCAATTAAAACGTATTTTATATTTTGCTTTTACTTGTGTGCGTTCATTAATTCTTTCCTGTATTTGCGAAATATGAAATTTCATAATATCATTTAATAAAAATGCTTAATGCAATCAGAATATATTGAAAAAAATTTATATTTTAAAGGAAATTATAATAAATTTCCTATATTTAGTTTAATTTAAGCAATATTTATATTAATATGATTGCATCGTCAACCGTCGGTTTTTGGTTTGCCGCCGGCGACTATTTGTATGTTAAACTATCTTTTATCATCGGCTTCATCCTCTGATAGTTCTTTTCAAAACACAACAAAAATATGCTAAAACAAAAGCTGCAGGCATTTTTAGAAAAACTATTTTTCACTTAATCTTTTATAATTGAAATAATTTAAAATTTTTTCAACAGCTGCTAAAAACCTGTTCTTTATGTATTTGACATTTAGATTTTTTTTTCGAACAGAAACTTCAAGTATCTAAAAACATGCTGAATTGAGAACACCAATTTATGAATTATGCGTATTAAAAAAATTTTGCTAAATCAATCCGAATCGGATTCTAGAACAGACCCGATAATTTTTCTTTGATCTTTTTAATTTTTGAAAAACTCTTTTCTCCAGCTGCAGATCTTAAAGTGTTTATAAATTCGTAATCCCGCCACGATGTGCAATTTGCAAAATTACTGCTTCACACTAAAATCAATTAAATCATGGCTCTGGTCACAAGTACCTATTTCAATTTTGGTCCTGCTGAAGTTGTATGTGTGTGTGTGTGTGTTTTTTTTGTTTCTACTAAGACAAACCTTTCAAAAGGCCTGCTAGTTCCATTTCATTTTTACCGCTGACAAGTGTGTGTGTCGAAATTAATGTTGTCATTAAAACATATTTGAATTATTATTCACACATTTAAGTTTCAATCGAATGTAAATAATGGCTTTATTATAGAACAAACAATGTAACAAATGTTCACGTTAACCGCCTGCCAACCCCGGTCGAAACATATTCACACCTACGCACACTTACACAAACACACACCAGTTCACACAAACCTTTTCGTTTGGCTGATAATAAATGGCACAGTTTTCCTGGGGAAGGTTATTAAAATGGGATTTATGAAAAGCAAAAACAAGAAAAAAAAACAAAAAGGAAACACACCATTTTGTTTTAAACTAAGTTTAACTGAACAAAACATTATAGTGGTTTTATTGTTACTGCCTAACTTTTTGGAAGCGAGAAAAAGAAAAACTAAAAAGTTTCCACAAATTTCGTGGTTTAATTTTTTTTTTCTTTTTTGGTTTTACTCATACAATGTTATCAAAACGTTATTTTTGTTTAATATTTTAAGGCTGGATTTAAAACAAAAAAAAAAACACGATACCACTTGTTACCATCTGCTGGGGCTCTAAAAAGGATTTTGGTTTTGCTTTTTGATTATAATATTTATTTGCAAGGCAAACGATATCGACATTATTTTCTCAGAAACTCATAATGTTTATCTTTTTTTTTTTTTGTTAAACGTGTGCGCATATTTTATTGTTTTAAATAAAAAGAATATAAACTGCATTTATACAAAAATTAAAGTCCTTTATAATTTGCTTATGATAAGGGATCAAAAACAGATTATACAAACTTTTTTTTTGTTTCGGTATTTGTTGCTGGCATAAGAGTTGGTTGCTGTTTGGCATTCACATGTCTCGTTAATATGTTTATGATAGGCTGTGGTAAATGTATGTATATGTCTGTAGAGAAAATTAACATATTGCTGCATAAGACGTGCTTCGTGGTTGTTGTTTTTTTTTTTCTTATTCACTTGTTGAGTGTTTTTGCCTTAAACGCTTTTTTAACGCATTTAGAGAAAAACGTATTTAACAGCAAATAATTATGTTGAAAAAACACACCTTGTAAATAATTCTTTTTAGAAATGGCTATAAAATATATATAGTTTTTTGTTGAATTTAAATTGTGGTATATGGTTTTTTAAACTTTTTAATAAAAAATCTAAGCACAAAAAAACACATGTATTGGTAGGTTTTAGATGTAATTTCGGTTTTAGTTTAATTTCAGCAAAAAAGCGACAATAGTTGTTGTTTTTATGATCATGACAATACTTTTTGTTTATATGTATATAAAGTAAATTATACCAGCTGGCCCAGACATGCGTTGCTGTGGCCCTTAAAATACTTTTAAATAATAAAATTTATTTTAGGCCAATTCAAATGCATCATTTTAGTTCCAAAAATAGATCTTATTAGTGCTTTTTGTTGTTTTTAGCCATCTATATGGCGCCGAAATTTCAGTGATGCTAGTCAATTCACCATTATGCTCGAAAATTCTTACAAGAATGTTTGAAGTTGAGTTTCAATTCCGAAATTCCCATGAACAAAATGATAATATTTTTATAGCGATTTCGATTTTGAATCCATATAAATGTTTTTTTTTCTGAAAAAAAAATTCTAATAGCAAAAATATTTTTAAAATTTTAAAATTACCAAAATATTTTTTTTTCGATTTCGAAAACAAAAATTCGATTTCAATTTGGAAAAAAAAATTATATATTAATTTTGCTTAGTACCACTTTCGAAAAGTTGACAGAGATTTGAAAATTGATTTATAAATTTGGTTTTGATTTCAAATAAAAAATCAATTTCGAATTTCACTTCGAAAAAATGACATTCTTATTTTACTGAAAAACTCTTTCAAGAGACAGATATGAAGTGATTTATGTCAGTACCTGGCTAACAGCTCTAACCTGATAGGCGATTTAACCACATGGTGGAAATCTGAAGTTACACCACGAACGCCGAACAACTGGTCATACTGCGTGGGTAACGATTTATTGGCTATAGTAGCCAACATAACGCCTTGCTGAGGAGTTTGAGCTATCTAAGGCCTGCTGCAGTGCAAATCCATGAACGGCATGCGGAAATCACGACTACGGCTGGTAGTCCGAAATTCCTAGGAATATCAGGTCTTTAAACAGCCCTGATGGTGCCCCCGTGTTCGTTCCTCACAAAGCAACATCTGTTGCTTAGCAACAGCAATATGGGCTAAATGGGACCTCCAAACGTAGTCCCGAAGACCATATGAATAGTTTGGCTACCAATGGAATTAATCACCTGTATGTGATTAACCATTAACTAGCTAAAGTTTGTAGCAGTATGTTAAGTTGTGATTGGATCATTAGAAAGTTCTAAGACAAGAACCTTCAATTGCAAAAGCTTAAGGTGTGACAGAATTTTCGTGATCTTTAGAGATAAATCAATAGATAGCCGTTATTCGACTTGCATGATCAAGTGTGGTGTATTTCGTCGCTTAACAGATGTCGCTTGCGGCCGTACTAATCAACATCTTGTTATGGGATTAGCGCTTAATACACCATTAACTAAAATTGATTTCTATTTTTTCGAGTTCGATTTTAAGAATAAAATATACAGGCTTCCTGCCAAAAAAATGTGCTTTCAAATCATGTGATTTCAGTAATCAAAAGTGGTATTAATTCAACAAGACAAATTTTTACAATTCAAAATAAAGGGTAATAAAATAACGAATTATTCGATTCGACAATAATTTTATTTATCCGAAAGATAATCTTGTGGTATTACATTTTAAATATGATTGCTGGCATATGACCGCCATGGCTGGCGCGGATGTAGTCCAATCTGGACGTCCAATTTTCGATTACTTTTTTCAACATTTGTGGCCGTATATCGGCAAAAATACGGCGAAAGTTATCTTCCAAATGGTCAAGCGTTTGTGGCTTATCCGCATAGACCAATGACTTTGCATAGCCCCACAGAAAGTAGTCTAGCGGTGTTAAATCACTAGATCTTGGAGGCCAATTCACAGGTCCAAAACGTAAAATTAGGCGGTCACCAAACGTGTCGTTCAATAAATCGATTCTGGCACCAGCTGTGTGACGTGTTGCGCCGTCTTGTTGAAACCACATCTCCTGAACATCATGGTTATTCAATGCAGGAATGAAAAAGTTAGTAATCATGGCTCTATACCGATCACCATTGACTGTAACGTTCTGGCCATCATCGTTTTTGAAGAAGTACGGACCAACGATTCCACCAGCCCAAAAAGCGCACCAAACAGTCAGTTTTTCTGGATGTAATGGTGTTTCGGCATACACTTGAGGATTAGCTTCACTCCAAATGCGGCCATTCAACCAGAACTGCGCTTCATCGCTAAACAAAATTCGCTTATGAAAATCGGGAACAACGGCAATCTCGTTTTGCACTAAAATTGCACTATTTGCAAGCGTTGTTCAGGCGTGAGTCATGATGAATTGCCAAAGCAAACTGAGAATAGATCACTTGACAGCTGTTAAATTGGTCGGCATCTTGAACAGTAATGCCAACTTAAAGATCTATACATCGAAAAAAACACCCTTTATAAATACATTTGAAACGTCATTGGCTTAGAAAAATTGCAAAAAGCAACATAAAATCTTTTTTTGCTTCAAATTTTTGGCTTTAGAAGTCACGTGATTTTAAGTGATGTGATTGTCAGAACCTATATTTTACGAGTACCTTGCGTATGGTCACACATCTGTGCAAAAACTCACTAAAATCAATCAAGTAGCATGAGAGATGAGCGCCAGCGAACATCGTGACACCAGTTCTTAATATATTTATTGCGAAGCCTGGGGAAAGCTTAACATTTTGTAGCTCTTAGACAACGAAACATTTAAAAATCAGACACCTCGACACCTTATTTTTTTTTTTTTTTTTTTTTTTTTTAAAGCGGATAGTAATATTTTTTCAATAGTTAATTATTTTATTGGGGGCAGTGAGTTCGATTTGTACTTTTTAGGAACAGCATTGAAGTAATCAACAGCATTGAAGTAATCAACATTTTTAAAGAAGGCGAGAAAAATAATGATTGAAGACCTATTGGCTGGGGTACATACTATGGCTGTTTCATGGCTGAGGATATAAAAACTTAACTCAAGTCCGATAAAATAATTAACAGTTGAAAAAAAAAAATTCATTTGTGGTATATAAAAGGAATCACTTACGAGGTGTCCGATTTTAAAATGTTTTGTTATGAGTGCTCTTAACAAAAGTTATCAAAAAGTTAATGGTCATAAAAATCGACCCAATTGGTTATTACATTTGCTTATTTGTGCTACCAAACATTTTAATATTTAACACAAATTTGCTAAATTCTTTCCCATTTAGAATCTAATTAACAAGCAAAACAATTTTCCAGCATTAAGCAGCAAAAAAAGGGAAAAAAATCAAAAATATTTCCTTTATGCTCAACGTCCAAACCATTCAATGAGTTTTTGTTTTCTTGGAATTCCCAAAAATACATCTCCCAGAAACGGAAATAAAAAACATTAGTAAAACAGAAAATTGAAATATTGTTTTAACAAAATCAATAAAAAAAATTTTGTGCTTAACTGAGTCTGGATTTTATTTGTATTTTACAATGCTTAAACATATACTTCGGCATCCAAATCTCTGCGAGCTTTTTTTGGAATATACGGTTTGCTGACTTTTTGTTAAGTTTTCAATCATTCCAGTTGAATGCCGCCCAGTACAACACGGTTTGCTATAAAATTTTTGTTGGCAGCAAATGATGCCCGCCAATGTTGCTACTTTCTCCTGCTGTGATGGAGAGCAAGCAGGCAAGCAAGTAAGCAAGCAGCCAACCTACTTTTAGAACAAACAAATCACGTACGGATATTTATAAAAATAAACTGAAAAGCAAATAAAAAGTCTGTTTTAAATGTAAGCCTGCTTGTGCATTTGATTTCTTTTTATGACTAAATGTGTGTGTGTGTGTGTGTATTTATGTGTTGTATACATGTCACACGGTGTAGCTGTAACAGTTGTATTTTTGATGTGTATGTGATCGTGCCATAGAACGAAATTTGTATGCATGTCTGCATGCAAGAGAGCTTGATTCAACGTTTTCACAATTCTATCCTCAAAACATCCCAGCAATGATTTATGCGATTACAAATCGAGCTTGTAATCAATTAAATCAATGATTCACAAGCAGATTTTCTAAAAAATTTCATACGTTTTCTGCAAGATGGGTATATAAATTTTTTCGAAATCTAAGTTTTTTTCTAAATCGAGCAAAGTTAAATTTTTACCAACTTGGTCATTGAAGACCCGACCTTCGTTCGAAAATGTTTGCTGTGATGCATCTTCTTGTGTGTGTGAAACAATTTATTATTATTTTACAAAAGCCTTTGAGCATCCTTTAACAAGCTTTTCATATACTAAGCAACTTGTATGCACGTTTTATATGTAAATAAGCAATTCTATACACACTTTACGTACTTACATATAGTCAAGTAAGTATATTGTAAACTATATACTTGGAGTATATATGCAATATTTTCAACCATTCATGCATATATATTTTGTTAACTACTAGAAAAACAACTGCAAATAAGCAAAATAAATACTATCTTAATAGAATATTTTCAAGTTTTATTTTTAACTTTTTGTCACTCTGCTGCTGCTGCTGGAGTTTGCGTTTGTGTGTGTGTGTTTTTTTTTTCTATTGTGTCAAGCTCTGGATTTTATTTGCTTTCAGTTCCTTTTATTGTGTTGAAATAAACATTTAATTTATTGCCTGTGTAGCTCATGTTACAGGCAACTAATGCTTTTGAGTAAATAATTAAGTATGCGTGTAAGCAGAGAGACAAATAGAGTTTGTTTTTTTTTTCAGTTTCAAGGAAGGTTTATGTGTTTAAAATACAAGCGTATTTCATTCACACTTTGTAAATTCTCTGTGAAGTATATTCGGTTTAATGCGCTTATAAAGTAATGCCAGGCAGCATTTATAGTATCATGAAACAAAGCATATTAATATATCTTTGAAGTAAAAAAAAATTGTAAAAAAACTTGCTTAAACTTCCTGCAGAATTTATATTTGCAAGAATAAATATTTAAAAATTAAATGTTAAAAGAAAATTTTATAAAATAAAAGTTTAAAGTTTGCTTGAACACTTCTGATGCTCATTTTGTTCGTGGGAATTTTGGAATAAGTAGTTGAGTTTCAAACATACTTTTAAGAATTTTTCGATTCTACTGACGAGTTGATTAGCATCAATAAAATGTCGGTGGCATAAAGAAAGAAACCATTAATAAAGTCTATTTTTATAACTAAAGTAATACATATTTACGGTATTCAAAGGGTCGTCCTAAAGTCAGAAGTCTTAAAATAATAGCACGAAAATATATGACTGCTGTGAGCAACCTGTCATAAAGTAGTGTGCTATATCAAATATGAATCAGCTGTTAAAGAAAAAGAAAGCAATTTAAATATTTTTATCAAAATGTCAAAAATAAGTGAAAAAACTAAAATAATAGCCAGTTTGTGCGATAATTATCTATTAGATGTTTTGATAGTTGATTCAAGTAAATTTTAAATGAAATATACTCATACTTACTTATTTCTTAGGTGACGCTGTGATGCTGCTAACTTATGACGAATCACTAAACAGAGTCGATGAAGTCCTATTAATTTATGACTATTTTTGTTTGCAGCACAACAATAATTTTTTTAAACTATCATAAAATGTTAGTACTTTCTGACATTATGACACAATATGAGACCGTTTGAATACCGTAATTAATTGTTAATAATTTCATTGGGCTTTCTAGTTCAATTTTTACTTCCTCAAAATTGAGAAAGATATATTTGTGATAAAATTGGAGGATTCAAATTTTTTTAAAAAAACAAGTAAGAGTGCTATATTCGGCTGGGCCGAATCTTAAATACCCTTCACAATGGTACATACATTCCGATTGATTTTTGGTGCGAAAAGTTGTTTTATTTGGCTTTTAAATGGGCCGATTTTTTCTGAATTTCAATATCAGATCCACTACCGGGATTTAACACAGGCTGCAAAACTTTTATTTAAATAATTCCTAATATGCTCAAGTTCAACCACTGGGTGACACCAATTCTTTTTAATATCAATGAAATAAAGAAAAGCAAAATGTATTTCTTAATTATTTATCAGTTAACTTTATAGTAAAATTTATTTAACAAAAAATTGCATATAATTGCATTATTTTTAAATTATAATGCTAAACATTGCCATTAAGTGTGATTTTCTTTTCAATTTACTTACGTATGTGGGTACATGCATACGTATGTATGTATGTATCTATAATAGAAAACTCTAAAATAAATTCTTTATTATTGAATATTTTCAGTGTGTTCCATAAAACAATGATTATATACATACATATATACATACATACATATTTACATTGCTTGCTTTTACAAAATTATTTTTTTCTTGTGCACGTTGTTGATGATCTATTGCGTATCATCATACACATGTGTGTGTGTATGTACATATGTAAGTACGTAGGGAAACCCAAAATGATTTTTTGTGTGAATGAATTTGAAGACGCAATTGTTTAAAAGAATTTCATTGCGTACCCTTTTTTCAACAATTCTTTATATCACTTTCATTTTCAAGCTCGTGTATACATATGTACATACATACACATTTTTACAACAAAGCAAAAAAATTGTTTATGCTAACATACTTGCATGCATACATACATATGTATGTAGATACATACATACCTACATGCATACAAACGTATCTACATACATACATACATACATACATACATACATACATACATACATACATACATACATACATACATACATACATACATACATACATACATACATACATACATACATACATACATACATACATACATACATACATACATACATACATACATACATACATACATACATACATACATACATACATACATACATACATACATACATACATACATACATACATACATACATACATACATACATACATACATACATACATACATACATACATACATACATACATACATACATACATACATACATACATACATACATACATACATACATACATACATACATACATACATACATACATACATACATACATACATACATACATACATACATACATACATACATACATACATACATACATACATACATACATACATACATACATACATACATACATACATACATACATACATACATACATACATACATACATACATACATACATACATACATACATACATACATACATACATACATACATACATACATACATACATACATACATACATACATACATACATACATACATACATACATACATACATACATACATACATACATACATACATACATACATACATACATACATACATACATACATACATACATACATACATACATACATACATACATACATACATACATACATACATACATACATACATACATACATACATACATACATACATACATACATACATACATACATACATACATACATACATACATACATACATACATACATACATACATACATACATACATACATGATCGCAAATATTATATACATATGTATATAATATTATATACATATGTATGTACCATTATGATTGATTTTTGGTACCAAAAGTTGGAAGCATATGGGCCGATGTCCAAAAATTTTCTAATTTTGCCCCTAAACAGCCTGTATGTACCATTCCGACAAATATTTAGTGCAAAAAAACTGTTTCGTTTAGCTTCCAGGCCCGACTTCTTGAGATATCGGGAGGCGCTATATCTCGAACATATATGGGCCGATGACAAAAAGATTTCCAGTTTTGCTTCTGACTAACCTATATGTATCATTCTGATTGATTTTTGGTGCCAAAAGTTGTTTTATTTAGCTTATAGAGCCGATTTCTTGAAAAATCGGGAGACGCTATATCTCACGTATATATAGACCGATTGCAGACATTTTCAAATTTTGCTTTTAAACACCTTATATGTACCATTCTGATCGATTTTTGGTACCAAAAGTTGTTTTATTTGGCTTTTAGAGCCGACTTCTTGAGAAAACTTGAGGCGCTATATCTCGAGTGTATATGGGCCGATGTCCAAAATTTTCTACGTTTGCCTCCAAATGGTCTATATGTACCATTCTGATTGATTTTTAGTGCCAAAAATTGCTTTATTTGGCTTAAAGAGCGGATTTCTTGAAAAATCAGGAGTCGCTATATCTCAGATATATATGGACCGATTTCAAAAATTTTCCAATTTTGCTTTTATACACCTTATATGTTCCATTCTAATCGATTTTTGATACCAAAAGTTGTTTTATTTGGCTTTTAGAGCCGACTTCTTGAGAAAACGGGAGGCGCTATATCTCGAGTGTATATGGGCCGATGTGGAAAAATTTTCCACTTTTGCCTCTAAATAGCCTATATATACCATTTTGATTGATCTTCGGTGCCAAAAGTTGTCTTATTTGGCTTATAAAGCCGATTTCTTGAAAAATCGGGAGACGCTATATCTTGGATATATATGGGCCGATTTCAAAAATTCCTTTTTTTCTAGGATTTAATGGGCACTAAAAATGATATGGTTTAGTTTTTAAGACAAAAGTTTTTTTCAAAAATCTGAATACAAAAATTGCACAAAATACCCCTCAAAACCCGGTTTTTTGAATATATCTCGGCTATCCGTGGACCTATCTTACTGAATTTCAATAGCAGACCCACTACCGGGGTTTCACACGTTTTAGCGAAAGAATGAGGTTTCTATCTCAAACCGTTTTCTCAGAAACGGTATTTCAACGACTACAGACGGACAGACGGACAGACGGACAGACGGACAGACGGACATCGCTCAATCGTAATCGCTATTGATGCTGATCCAGAATATATATACTTTATGGGGTCTTAGATGGATATTTCAATGCGTTACAAACGGAATCACAAACTTATATATACCCTTACACATTTATGTGAGGGGTATAAAAAAGACAAGAGAAGTTGAGCTGAAGACTTTCTGGCTGGGGTACATACCGTGGCTGTTTCACGACCACCACGTTGCTCATCGGCCTCCAAATTTGCTGCGAACCCAGACTATGACTAATTTTAAATCACACAGCTCACTATATAATGAAAATAATACATTTCAATTGGCTCTTAAAGCAAATAAATAATTTAGTTCACTTTTGAACAAAGTATAACATTAAGTCGTTATATTTATATTCTAATGGTTTTAAGTTTCTTTCCAATATTGTTTGGTTTTTGCTGACCACTTGATATAGTTTCTTATTCTAGATATTCTCGTTTGAGTTTGGCAAATACGAACAAACACATCATAAAGAATAAGGGGAAAATCGAATACGAACATTCGTTTTATTGTTGAACTTTGGGTGGTTTTAAATGTGAACTGTTTGTTTTTTTTTTTATGCACTAAAAAAAATATTATGTTTTTTAATTTTAAAAGAATTTGTAAAAAGTATAAATATATAGACCTTTTTTTTTCTCTTTTTTGGTGCATTTTGAAATTTTAAAGTTGACAAGACTAACCGGGATCTAATTGCAGCTAACAAAATATTTTCAAAATGATACATTTTCGTGGAAATTGTCCTAAAAGTTACAGTTAAATATAAATAAAATAAATTTAGTCAAGTACGAGGCTGGCTTGCACACTTATAGCGGATTTACATTTACTCACATCTTTGAGATGTGTGTTGAAGATGTTGAAAATTGAAAAAAGCTGTTTACATTAATTACATTTTCAACATCTTTCATCTGTCAAATATTATTTCACGTGTTTGAGCAAACTAAAAAACATTACACACACAAACTTAAAACACATTATTTTATTCTTTTTTACTAAAAATAAAAGTATTGCGTTACTAATTTTATATTATGTTTAATTTAATTAAAATTTAATTACATGGTTTGTTCACGCTCATTGTAAAAATTTTTGACACTTGTATATTTTCTAGTGATGATATGAATTTTAATCATTTTTTTTAACTTCTTTTTAGTGATGACATTAAAATAATCGAAAGATGTTGAATACGGCGAAATGAGAAATGAACATTTTGTAAAGATGTTGAGTTTTTATCATATAGAATTTGTATAGGAAGATGTTAACATCTTGCCAAAATGATGAAAGATGTAAGATGTGAGTAAGTGTAAAAAGCCTATTAGGGTTCCGTACGTATGTATGTATTTGTAATGTATGTATGGAACGGCATATGTGAATACATATATTGTAAAAATTTTATCTCTCTGTTTTTACAGCTACTTTATGTTGTATAGGGACACCTGGTAGTTTTCGACTTGTTGTTGTTCTTACCATTTGTTATTGTAGGCCATATGTGAATAAATATATTGTGCACATTTCATCTCTCTGTCTCTTACAGTGAAGGTTACGGCTAATGTTTTTTCACGTTGTATAGGGACACCTGGTAGTTTTCGACATGTTGTTGTTTTACATATATTGTGCGAATTTCAGCTCTCTGTATTTTACAGCTTAGCAGCTACGGCTAATTGTTACTTTAGGTTGTATAGGGACACCTGTTAGTTTTCAACTTGTTATTGTCTTTAGCATTTGCTGTTGTAGAGCATCTATAAATACATACACTGTGCAAATTTCAGCTTTCTATCTTTTACGGTTCGAGAGTTATAGCTAATTGTAAATTTTCTTTGTATGGGGACACCTGGTATTTTTCGACTTGTTGTTGTCTTTAGTATTTGTTGTTGTAGCGGCAAGGTACAGCAACATCCTGTGAACATTTCAACTCTCTAACTCTTACCGTTTCGGAGAATGGACGCTGTCACGGACGGACGGACGGACGTAGTTGTCTCGGTAATAGGGTTTCGTTTTACTCTGATGAGTACGGAACCCTAAAAAGTTAAAAAGTTGAATATAATAGAGAAAGTATTGAGAGTTTGAAAAATTTTTGTTTTGAAACAAATATTGGATTCATATGTAGTCCTGTAGTGCAATTCAGTAATCAATTTTAACGCTAATAAAATCATTTAAGCGACTTAACACATAAATTAGCGTTTTTGGTAGTCAGTAACACTTTATGAAGACATTCGCAGGCGTTTAAAATCAGCTTATTTTATGGTGTTTATTTTAAATTACTTTTTGAAATACTTTTGAATATTTAATTTACGACTTGTCCGAATATCAACACTATTCACTAAATATGCACGTACTATAATTAATAAATATTGCTTCAGTTTACTTACTTGTTATATAATAGAGTGAATAGACAATTTTTGTTTTGTTTGTAAAATTCTTCTTTTCGTTTTTCGCGATTTTCCACGAAGCTGCCACCTAATTTCAAATTATTTTGACATGGTGTTAAAAGATAGTTAATGAATCGTATAAACGTGAATGCAAACCACAATACTTGGAGACAAATTAAACACTTTAAAAATCTTTATAAACTAGTGAATGGGACTACTGGTGCGTATGATTAATATCGCAATATGTATACGGCTGGTATCACTGATACAAAAGTTGCACTATTTGATAGTCGAGAGTACAGCAGCACCCCGACAACTAATTCAGCACTTTTTCATTATATTTCCTGAATACATTTGTAAGAGATCACGCATTTGTTGCAGAGCTGCCACTACCTGCTTAAAGCTGCCTTAGACTTGCATATTTTTTTTTCTATTTTCTAATTAATTTTAGTTTTTTTTTTAATATTTCAGACGTGATTGATAAAATCATCAAAGACATTAATTAGCATTTTTGCAATAGTTTCACAAAGTTTCAAAATGATTTCACAAAATTTAAAAAATATTATGAAACTGAATTTTGAAATAATCAACAACACGTTGGCCATCACGTCAAGAAATTATTAATAGTATTTTGCGAGTCACTTCTGTACTACTTTACACTCAACAATTTTGCAGACGATACCGAAATTTTAAATATCAATTAAATTTTATCTGGGTTTTCTAATCTGCTTTATAAAATGGTGTTTTTATTTCTACAATATCTCCCGAAAATTATAAACAATATAAACTTGCAACTGCAATCTGAGACTGCGAGAATACATATTTTTTAGATCGTTTAAAATTTCTGTTTAAACCAATAGCTTAAAACTTTGTTCACAATGAAATATGAGAATAAAAGGACATGCCACAAACCAATCTGAATGAAAACTTCATTCCATTGTAAGAAATATAGTGTGGGACAGAATTTGATATTTACTTATCCTTAAGTCATATTGAAAATAATGATGTCATTATGTGATTTCTTAAATTTCGAGCTTGAGGTCATTGCTTGTTGTTTTTGTTTTCAATATTTCAATATTTTCCTATGGAAAACGTAATAAAGAAAATAAAAAAATAATAAACAACGACCTCAAGCTTAAAATTTAGGAAATCGCATAATTAAAAAGAAAAAATTTCAAATAGGATAAAGAAATTATCATGGGATTAAATTTAAAGAAATTGCCAAAAAAAAATTTACCTCAAATTCTGTGAAATGTAAAAAAGCAAAAGTTGATTTTAATAATGAAATGTTATTATGGTTTAGCAAGTTCATGCCAGAAAATGTACAAGTTCAGGAAAAACCTCGAGCATTAAACCACTAATATTAAAACTATTCTTTAAAGAAAATAAAAACATGGAATCTATAAACAACCAGTTTCGAGTGCTGGCTGATTTGGAAATGGTTAAATCTTTCAAAGACGATAATATATGTACAAACTCAGTTCCACACTGCAATATAAGACATAAAGTCTTGTGTATGGAGCGATATACATAAATAAATAAAATAAATAAAAATATGTGAAGTTTGGTGGAAGGTATAAACCATACAAAATGAGCTAAACGAATTGTTGCTCAACGATTTATCAAGAATTTTTACAAGAATATTATCCATGCCGCGTTCATGTGCAAATGTGGAAAAGGTATTTTCAGATCAAAATTTAATTAAAACCAAAGGAAAAGATTACTAGTTTCGATTGTCTATAATCTATGCCAAACAAAGAAATTTGTTGAAGTCTTATGTCCAGTTATGCTGTTCTAATATAGATCAAAGTATAAAATAATTCTTTTTATACTTTGATCTCAACAATTATCTCGTTGAAATTATCTTTTTTTTGGTTTAGTTAAGTATAAATACATACACATGCATGGGCATGTGCCCATTGATTTGGTTCCCAAATTATGGGAACCACTGACACTGCAAAGTGTGCAAGGAATAATTATGACTTGCATTTTGCTGACGGTGCGTCTATGAGTAATGGGCCACACAACAACAACAATCATATAATACCGGTAGCAACGACATACAGCAGCAATGGCAGAGCACCCACAGAATTAAGTCAGTACAAATAGTGTTAAGTTTTTGGATTTAAGGGCAGTCAGTCAAGCAGTCAGTCAATAGCACTAAATATAATATTTATAATAGAGTTTAAAGAAACAGAAGTTTAATTTGGAAGAAGAGTTAAACAGCTATTGAATATCCTGTGTTCGCCAGGTATTATAACAAATCAAGATACAATAAAAAGTAAAGAGTACCCTGTGACTTCCAAGGCATCCTCCAGGAATATTCTCACTAAAAGAATAATTTATAACATCACAATAGAATTCATTGTGATATTATAAATTAAGTTTGGTTGCTCTGCGTTGCAGTTTAATTACACAGAAGAAACAACTCAACCCATTTTTACTTAAATCAATGCCAGGCGGTGTCAGAAGTTCGGTAAGTTTGGATTTCCTTAAGTACTCTTTATTTGAGCGCTAAATAACTTGTCCAAATTCAGTTAAAGTTCTGGATTGATTTTGGTCCCGTTTAATTCTGGTTTCGAATTAAATATGGCTGGGGTCCAGATTTACAAACAAGCACGGCATACGCTTGTTTTAAGTACCATTTGTGTTACGTGTCCTTAAATTTTCACAAAGTTTTCGTACCAAAATCAAGTAGAAAGGATCTAAAGGACACCAATGACATGACCTGATTATTTAGCGGAATAGTGATGCCTGCCACATATGTATATCTGGCCACATTGAATTATTTCCGTAACCCGCACTGAGATAATGTCAACTGGTCTCCAAAATCGGTGCGTAGTTGCTGATATCGCTACAATAGTTAAAACCTCGTGTGCCTTAAATTTAAGAACCAAAAAGCTTTTTTTATTGTTTTTATACCATTTATATCCTTGCTGAACTTATCACATCTTTTGATATTATCAATGTGCTCAACAACAAAAGGGAATTTTTCAATTTAATCAAAGATTTACTTTGTGTGCTTCATCACAAGTTATTGCATCTCTTAATATCGCCAACAACAACAACAACGACAAAAACGTATTTTAAGTTTTATTTTTATCCAGCACATGTTAAAGTATTTTTCTACTTTATTCATTTCAAATCCCTCGATTTTATATTTGTATTTCATAGTATTTCTGTTTTATTTTTTAATTTCCTTGAGGCCTTGGAAAAGTTGCATTCGAAATATTTTATTTGTGTTCGCATTTGCTGGTATTCTTTTGCCACTTTCTCTCGTTTCTTTTTTTTTTCTCTATTATCGTATCACTGGCATGTCAATTGAAATTTATATCAATTGCATAACACCAAGTTGAAGAGTATTTGTGAATTTATTTCGTTTCTTGCCATTGGATCAACAAAAACAAAGCAGATAAATTTTCCTTTTACCTGCGAGAGATGAAAATATAATGCAATTTATTTCCGTCTGTTTTTAAAGGAAAACGTATTTAGAAACGTTTTATTGCACAGTTTGTTTTTTCCTTTCAAAAGCATGCACATGCATGCTTAGCAGAAGACTTCGTACACATACAAATATGCCAAGCAGACATACACATTTTAAGAGCAATTGGAAAAAGCATCAGTTACAGATGCAGCTATTTATTTGTTTAAATGAAATAGAGGAAAAAAATACACTCGTTAATACATAATAAGAATAATCGTTAAGCTTCGTTTACTGACTGCTTTTGGCATAAGCCAAGTTATCAAGCGGAATTCAGTTACAGGAAAATCAGCAACAAAACAAACTTTGCACGTTGATTTGGAAAAGCAACGTGTTACAACATGCAGCTGAGTGAAACTAAAAAAAGCCCTACAAGGTCAATAAATAATTGCAACTAAAAGGACTTTTGTATTTTAAATAGAATTCATTGTAAAAAAAGTAACATTATACAAGCACAATTAGTGCTTTTAACTCTGTAAGGGCTTGAGCAATAAAAAGGAGTGAAGCGAAAACAGAAAAATGCAACCGATGCTGGGATGCTGAGGCCAAGTCGTCGCATTCCTGATCAAACGAACTCTGTCCCTTATTATGTATTTTTTTTGTTTGCGATATGTTTACTCTACTGGTCATTCGATATGGAACGCAACGTTTTGGCCCTGGTTGAAGAAATGTAATAGCAATTCAGTTCCGGTCAACCAGGAATGAAGTGGAACTCAATGTTTAGCAGTCGCCTCTCCGCCAAGCGATCTGATAATACATTTTCCGATATGGATGAGTCTATGGCTGTAAAATTTTGTTAATGACGCACTCCCTCTTCCTCTGCCTGGTTGATCCACTCTCCCATTACCTTTAATCGTTTTGCTGTGTAAACCGCTTTGTGTTTTATGCGAATTTCAATTAACTCGACGGATAATTTTGCTTTCGTTGGCCTTGTTGCTGTCTGTTGTTTTGAAAGTCATACTTATACCAAAACAGCAGGTTCTTTAAACTTTCGCTATGGTTTTGATATTGCATTCTATCGCCGTCCCCCACACTATAGAAGCGTAGATCACGTCAGTTATAATGAATGGTGCAATAAGGCCAGTATATCATCTCTGGCTTCAGACCTCATCTTATGCCTATGGCTCGTCTGCAGACTGACCAACATATATGATATAATACTTATTGACTTTTTCATCTATTGGCTTTGCTTTGTTTATTTTTTATTTTATTTCTAATTATTTGTTAATCACAATATTGTTAAAAAAAACATAAGACTAGTTTTGTTTATGAGTACTTTATTTATTTCTTTATTACTAATTAAAAAAAAGAGTTTTTTTCGAATAATTAAAAAAAAACTATACAAGGAGAACAGAATAAATTATTTTAGACATATTTAGATAGAATTAAGAGAAAAACAGTAGTCAGTAGCAGTTTTAACAATAGAAAACTGAATCATATCCACAGCACTATGTTTTTTCAAAGGAAAAAAAACCCAAATGAACCTATAAAAAGATTAATGCATAAACGTAGTTCCAAATGAAATTACCAAACTAATACGGGAAAATCAAAATATTAAAAAAATCATTGTAATGGCAACGCTGAAAGCTATAAAATTGCTTTGCATGTGTTAGTAAATAAGCTGCTATTGTGTTAGTTTCCATCAGCCATTTCTTGCAGGGTGACTGACTGGGGAATCATCACCCAGCCCTAACGGCTAGAGTAATCAAATTTCGGGATCCATATGGGTAGTCCTTCTAATGTATGGATCCACTACGACCTGATTTTCGGAAATTCGCTCCGGAAAGGGTTGAAGGCGGGTAAAAAGGGGTAGAATCGGTAATTCAATATCTCCGAACTTTGAACAGGTAGCACAAAAATTCAAAAAGCACCCAAAAGCATAATAAGCGGACAGGTGTCTGGTACTTTTTTGATATTTTGAGTACTAAGTTGATAAAACGGGTAAAAACTGAATTTTGGTACTTTTTTAATTGCACACATATATCTACGCAAAGATTAGAAACAGGAAAAAACTATAAACTGAATTCTATATCCATTGAAAAATATAACTCGATATAACTTTGTCACGTTTTTCAAATTTGGATATTTAGGGTATAAAAACGGACAAAAATGGGATAAGTCTGTAGTGTTGTGTTCTATATTATCAATCAGAAACGACTGACTCTTTATTCAAGAAAAAGTATAATAGTTACAATCAGTCTTATACATAGATATAGTGAGAGTAATAATAAGAGAGTATAAAGTATGTAAATGATATGCTTGTACAATTACACTATACAACATGTAGTTTTATATCTCCGGACCGAATACAAGTAACAAAAAAATTCAAAGAGTACCTAAAAGCCTAATAAAAATAATCGAACTGGTCCCTTGTTCTTTATATAAATAAAAATATACAAAAACAAACTCACTAGATGTAGACAATGCTGGCAGTTAGTAGAACATAAATACTTTAGTAAATACAACGGCTTGCATCTGGTAATACCAGAAATTTATGTACCCTTTAAGTTCGAACCGGTTTTGGTCAACCTTACACATCTCTGGAAACCAGGATGTTAATCTAATTGATCTTTGTAATACGACCATTTTCTTCTATAATTTTTTGATTTTACATTAAACGGTCGGGCGTTCATTTTATATATATTTCATGTGATTCGTATTAATTAAACAATAGTAAGTAAATTTTTTTACTGAAGACATTCTTCTCGCCAGCTCCCGTATCTTGAACTTAGCATATTTTTCTGCATATGTTTCTGCAGCGATACTCAACTAAATGCCTATAAGCTAAATCTAGTGTGCTGAGGAGAAGCTTGATAGGTTAGGAGCAGCTAGTTGTCCCCCAGCTTGAGTTCTGTGGCATTTTCTTGGTCTAACACAATACAGCAGTACATAATATATTTTTTTTTTTATTATTATTAAAAATTATACAATACATATTTAGAGTATATATCCCGCGAAGCCAATGCAAAATTTAAGCATAGTATTATAAAAAAAAAATTTTTTTTTAATATGTTTAGGAGAAAAATAAATAGTGAATTTAGATGTATCAAAAATTTCATTGGTGGTTGACAAAGTATGAAATTAGTTCAAGCCCTATTAATCATAAACCAAATGCTGCTTGATAAATAACATTTTTTCCTTTTTCATTTTACATTGCAGTTCTTTTCGGGGAAAAGCATCACCTGTACAAAAGTAGAACTGAACCCAACTTTATTTATAAATTAACTGCGCACATAATTTTGCTGGGTAAAAATTAAATTCCATGTAACTTTATTCACACATCGCATCTTTCTTTTTGTACAATTTTTTTAGCTGACAAAATGTTTAATCAAATGTCATGTAATTGCATACGATTTGCTTGAATGTTATTTAAATAGTTTTTAATTTTACTACTGCAGTAAAACGCGCTGCTGACATTGCACACTGGGTTGGCAAACGAAAACTATGGATTAATTTAATTTTATATATAATTTTAATATTAAATTTTATCAGGCTTTCTTATTTGATTTTTACTTTCCAAAGATTAAAAAAGATTTTTAGTGATAAAATTAGAGTAATCAAAATTTTAAAGAAGACAGGAAAAGTAAAGTTGTGGACATACTGGTCGCTCTCCAGCATCCAAATTTGCTTCAAACCCAGGCCATGACTGATTGTATACTGGTTTTGAGCAGCACCGTATATCCATCGTCTCACCTGGGCTCTTGATTACTCACTGTCTACATCTAATCTTATTGATCGACTTTTTTTATCCATTTTATCACAGTATTTTTCTGTTGATTGGAATATATTCCAAATTTTTCCAAAACTGTATATAAATTTTAGCTAAATTTTCATTTCAAAATTAAAACTATATGGTTCAAAAACGGAAATAATAAGAAGACAAATCTTAACAGAATTCTGCTTGAGCCGCGTAAAAGGAAAATATATTATTTGGATGTTTCCACAAAAAGGGGTTTTGTGAACTAGGTCAGAGTGGACGTTTTATTTTTTTTTTTTTTTTTTTTTTTTTTTTTTTGAGTGTAGTCGTAATAAGTAAGTATGTGTTTTATTTTGATTGACTTATTAAAAAAAAATTTCCTGTCTATGAAATGTTTATTTGCCAAATTATGTAGAGATATTGGTCAAATGAGATGTTATTGAACATGATATATTTTTAAACATAAGTCCGTCAAAGTACACATGCGTAATAGGTCTTATCGTGGTATATTGTATTTTTAACTTGTTTAAAATACAATATACTTTGTTTTATATGATTTACTTTATAAAACATATATTTTACTTTATATAATAAAGATATTTTCCTCAGTGGTGCCTAAAAAGTTAAATGAATATGAATATATGAATAATGAATAAATCAATATATGATAAATAAATAAATAAATAATAATAAATAAATAAATAAATAAATAAATAAATAAGTAAATAAAAAATAAATAAATAAATAAGTAAATTAATAATATATAAGCTAATTATTAATAGATAAATAAGTTAATTAATGTTCTGGATACTCGTTCTTCGACTTTTTTTTATTTAACTTTATTTGGTTTAATAATTGAGCTTAAGGTCACTTTATTTTCAATAAATATACTTTCTACCATACCTAGACATAAAAATAATTAAGGACGACAAAAAAATAATTACAAATTGGTACCAAAAATCGATTTCTTCAGGACGGATGATAAATTATAACTCGACGCAACCAAAACAAGTAAAAATAAACACTGCATACAACTTTGTTAAAAAGGTCATACAACTCAGCGACAAGAGATTTCATAAAGAAAATATAAACAAAATAAGACATATACTACAAATGAACAATTACCCCACCTACATAACCAACAATCTTATAGACAAAATACTGAACGATAATAACAAAACCCAAAACAAAAACCAGAGAGAAATAAAATATTATAGTATGCCGTTTATACCAAGATTAATTGAAGGTAGAGCTTTGAAAAATATAATTACAGAACAAACAACAAAAATAGCATACAAGTCAAACAAAACAACTCGACATCTCTACACAAACAACAAAACGAAAAAAATGGCAAATAGAATAGCTAATTACAAGAGAAATATGAATAATACGGAAAAGGAAAAATTTATAATAAACATATACATATGAAGAAACTAGGAAATTCATCAAAAAACATAAAGACATAATTACTATAACAACATCGGATAAAGGAAACAAAACTGTCGTAATGTTCACGCAAGACTATAAAAGTAAGGTTAATGAACTTCTGAAAGACCGGAAAACATATAAACTCATTGAAAAAGACCCAACTGAAAACTTACAAAAAAGAAATAATCATTTGGTAGTAGAATTATACAAAAATAACAGTATAACAAAATGGGAAAAATTTAAAATGACAACCCACACAGCAATAGCACCACAATTATATGGACTACCAAAAATTCACAAGGATAAAATACCACTAAGACCCATATCGTCATCAATTAACGTGCCGTGTTACAGTCTCTCCAAATATATTGGCAAAATACTTAAAAACATAATCTCACCAGTCTACAATATACCGAACTCGCAAGAACTTCAACGAAGAATAACAGACCTTACTATTGAAAAAGATGAAATAATGGTTTCCTTTGACGTGGTATCATTGTTCACCAATATACCTATACATTTAGCGATTAAGAATATTATGAACAAATTTCAGATAATCCAGCAACATACAACTATTGACAAAAAAACTTTACTGAAATTGCTAAACTTCTGCCTCAAAGATAACAATTATTTTATCTTTGACAATAAAATATACGAACAATTATATGGGATGCCGATGGGAAACCCCTTATCCCCAACAATAGCAGATGTTGTACTTGATAGCCTTCTTGATGAAGTGATTGAAGAGCTTGAAACCAAAAATATCAAAATAAAATACTTGACAAAATATGTGGATGATCTTTTCGCAATCATAAAAAAATCGGACGAAGAAATGATATTAAAAACTCTCAACGCGTACCACAACAAAATAAAATTCACAATTGAAAGGGAAAAAGATGGGAAACTACCATACCTAGACATAAAAATAATTAAGGACGACAAAAAAATAATTACAAATTGGTACCAAAAATCGATTTCTTCAGGACGGATGATAAATTATAACTCGACGCAACCAAAACAAGTAAAAATAAACACTGCATACAACTTTGTTAAAAAGGTCATACAACTCAGCGACAAGAGATTTCATAAAGAAAATATAAACAAAATAAGACATATACTACAAATGAACAATTACCCCACCTACATAACCAACAATCTTATAGACAAAATACTGAACGATAATAACAAAACCCAAAACAAAAACCAGAGAGAAATAAAATATTATAGTATGCCGTTTATACCAAGATTAATTGAAGGTAGAGCTTTGAAAAATATAATTACAGAACAAACAACAAAAATAGCATACAAGTCAAACAAAACAACTCGACATCTCTACACAAACAACAAAACGAAAATAGAAAAGTTAAAAACAAGCAATGTTGTCTATGAAATAAAGTGCAAAGGCAACGAAAAAGAGCAATGCAATTTAGTCTACATAGGAACAACAAAAAGAACATTGGGTACAAGAGTTAATGAGCATAAAACTGATATTAAAAAAGGTAAAGAGACAACTGCTCTATCACAACACGTAAGAGAAAAAAAACACACAATGGACCTCGATGATATTAAAATATTGGACAGAGAAAAAAATCAAAATAAAAGATTCACATTGGAAAGTTTGAGAATACAACAAAAAATACACAACACTATGAACACAAAAGAAGATAAAGACAGTACAAAGCTGCAATATTCCGCTGCAATAATTTAGTAAGAGTTCTGTGATAATAGAATTAAGTTGACGAAATTTTACACTGTTTCTGTTGTGCTTGTTCTGTTATTTATACACATACATGTTTGTGTTGTCTAGTTTTCCGCTTGTTTGTTTTTAACAACATCAACAAAAAGATTGAAAACAAAATTTGTAAGTAAATTTATTAATACGTAAAAATTGTTCAATAATCAATTGAATCAATTCGTTAGATTTCACAATAATAAAGATCAACCCCTGAAGAAGCTCACAAAAAAATGGGCGAAACGTTGGGAATAAAAAACAAAATATAGTTGTTTTAATCTAAAAGAACTGGAACTGACCAAAAATAGCCCGTGTGGGAATATACATACGTATAATCAAAAAATCCCCTCAATTTAAAATATACTTTCTATTTATTGTTTATTCAATATTTCGATACGCCTTTGTGTATCTTCTTTAGGAAAATGTGTTTTCTAATATTTTTCTGAAGAAGATACGCAAGAACGTAAAGGCGAAATATTGAGTAAACAATAAATAGAAAGTATATTTATTGAAAATAAAGTGACCTTAAGCTCAATTATTACACCAAATAAAGTTAAACAAAAAAAAAAAATAAGTTAATTAATAATATAAAATAAATAAATAAATATATAAATAAATAAAAAATTACTTAAATTGTTAATTAATAAATAAATAAGGATATAAATATATAAAGAAATAAATTAATTAATTTATTAGTTAATTAATAAAGAAATAATTAAATTAATCAATTAATTAATTAATAAATAAATAAATATATTAATTAATTAATTAATTAATTAGGTAATAAATAAATAAATAGATAAATAAATTAATTAAATAATAAATTAATGACTACTTAACTAATAAAAAAATAAATAAATATATAAATTAATTAATAAATAAATAAATTCGACGACCTTTGTGCAGAACCATCTGTCACGGTAACGTCACTTTTTTTTTTAATACATCGACTTAAAATTTTAATTGTTTACGGCGACTCTGTGCATTTATGGCAAGTAATTAAATTAATTTTTTAAACTAAATTAAAAAAAAACTGTTTTTTTTTTTCTAAAAGATAATTTCAAAGTAGCATATTACAAGTCATGCTCACGTAGGTTTTTTTCTTCTTGCTTTTCGTTTTTGAATCTCAGCTTCAAATACTGCAAATCTGTACTTATACTCTACAAGCCATAGTGCATTGTAACAGGTTAAGCCGCTTTATTGAATATTAAATATATTGGCAGAAATAAAAAAAGGCGAGAAAATACATTTCAACACAATTATCAAACAATTTGCCACAATTTAAATTATATAGAAAAAAAAAATGAATGAATTCAAATACAAACAATCACCGTCATTGATGGGACTTCAGAACAAATAAAAATAATACAACAGTAATGATTTACCACATTATTATTTTTACACGCCTGAATATTAGGGTTGATCAGAATTTGGATTTAGCAATCAACATTTGGCCACCGATTTTGTAAAAACTTTCGGCATGAGACAAAAAAGAAATTTCAGTACAATATGTCAAATATATTAAAAAAAAAAATGTTGGAGTGAAAAAATTATTGGGGGTTGGTCATTTATTGCATTCCTTTGCGGTCGGCCAGGAAGTGATTAGCGAAGGATGGCTAAATTTTAACGACACAATTTATTTAGAAAATTTTGTTATTTCTTTTTATTATGATAATACTGGTATGGTTCGATTATATACGGAATAAAATATTTGCCAAATGGACTTCGCGACCTCCGTCCGATGATCCAAATTTTCGATGACGCTGAGGCATAATTGAGGTTATATGCTATTAACGATCCAAATTATCTCATCATATACCTCTCGGATTGTTGCTGGCTTTATATACCTTTATATACCTTTTCTTTCGAATACCCCCAATAAAGAAGTCCAATGGCGTCAAATCACATGATTTTGGCGGCCAATTGACATCGCCATCACATGATATAACAGGACTATTAAATTTGTCGCTCAAAAAAACTATTGTTTCGTTAGCTGTGCGGCAAGTGGCACCGTCCTGTTCAAACCACATATGTTCCAATTCGGGCCATAAGAACTTCGTTATCATCGCACGATAGCACCTGCTTGAGCGGTCTGATTTTGGAGAAAATACCGCCCGAGGGTGCGTGAGCACACCAAACAGTCAGTCCTGTAGGTGCATTGGTTTTTCGACAATCACTCTTGGATTATCATTCACCCAAATGCGGATATTGTGCTTATTGACGAATCCACTGAGGTGAAAATGTGCCTCACAACTGAAGATGATTTTATTTCGAAAATTTATCATCCACTGTTGCCAGTTCTTGTTACTATTCTGACCATTGGTGATGCTTGGAATGGTCAAGAGGCATTAAATGTGGAGTCAAAGGCACCTTGTAAGCATTTAAACGCAAGTCTGTGGGCTTAGTGGTCATCAGCAACGAGCGTGAGAGGTGCAATTGTTGGGTACAACGACGAGTTGTGGTGGACGGCTCTTCAGCCACTCCAACGCCAACAGCCGCAATACTTTCTGCAGTACGAGCTGTACGAACATGAGCTGATATTTTCACATCTCCTACAGACCCGGTTTGCTCAAATTATGACGCGCTTTTTTAGTTTGTACGCACATTTGGACCATTAAATTGACCAAAAAATCACGAAATCCAACATATGCATTTTGATTTGAAGGCCCATTTTCATAATACGATTCAATAATTTTAACCCGTTGCTCGATTGTAGATTTTTTCATGCTTCAAATTGATTAGTCTTAGATTGAGAACTGTCAAATGAAATGCAGAAGAAAACTTGACGATAAGGTGCGGTTCACGTCCCTTAAATTTAGCTACACTTTATTAAAGACCCTGACTCACACTAATTAGTATCAGGGTATAACCAATCCCCAATCATCTTTTCTCTTCAACATTTTTCACATGATTTCCAACACATTTGATATTTTATATTGAAACGTTTTGTCCTCAAGGCAAAAGCTATCGTTAAATCGATGGCACAATATTAAAAAATGCTCGTAGTAACAAATGAGTCAACTCTAATGAACATACATTTATTTGAATATCTATACATAAATAAACTTATGTATGTATATAGATATTTGAGCATATTCATACAAACAAACATTTACAAACTCTTTTAGGTGGCTTTTAATTGATTTAATTCTTATGTAAAATGAAATGTGACAGCTCGAATTGCAGCAAATAACAATGAAATAAAATAAAAATATTTTTAAATATTATTTAAAAACAAAAACTTTGAAACGTTATTAATTTTTTATTGATAGACCAAAGGTGTGTGTGTGTGTGTGTGTATGCGTGCAAGTGAATTGTAAACTTTTTACGTTGGATTTCCGATAATAAAAAATTAATTCAATTAAATATTTAATACTGCCATGACAGCTGCAATTAATGCACATACATACATTTATTTCAAAGCATATTTTATTTACATGCCACTTAAATTGACAGTTAATGGATGGATGGGTATGACTGTAACGAGATAAAGCTGTAATTCATTAATGTATTAAATTGTAGTCTACAAGAAAACTTTACCAAATCACAGCAGCCAAAATTGCTTTTAATATCAATTTGTTATTTTTGATATTAAGTGTCAGGTCCACGATGCCACTTGATTTCTTTCGCTTAAACAAATACACCGAAAACAACAACAAGGTTTAAAAATTTAGTTAAAACGAGCGTTCGAGGTCGAATGACATGGTGGGTCTGGCAGTAAAACTAGAATTTCGATTTATGAAGGGATATAATAAAGTAATAACTTTTTATGATTTTATTCACTATATGTGTAATGTGAACTAGGATCAAGTACTAATCCTTTTCCCATTCATTTGAAGTTTTGTTAAAGTAAATGCAACTTTATACATTTTCTATAAAAAAAAAAAACAAAAGCGGCAACACTTCTGCACCGCAGAACTAGACAAATAAATATTTTACAAACAAGTTATTTGGCTCACACATTCACATGCACCAGAGGGGGTGATTATGCCAAATATTAAGTTATTTTGACAGCAAAAAATATTTGTTTTTTCCGCTTGACAAATAATCTCACATACATACATATGTATGTATGTAGGTCCCTACTACAATGCATCTAATACAGCACAATGGGGCTTTAAGGGTTCCAAATCAATAATATGCACCTAACACAACGATACGCAAATCTTATGAGTTGAGTCGTTAAATTTGTTTTTGTACAATATTAAACCAATATGTATTAATGACGATTTCTTGTGCTTTTATTTTGCATTTTGCTTTTTTTTTTTTTTTTTTTTTTGTAGTTTAGCAACATTAATGACCAATTTTTAACTTGATATTTAAATGTGAAATTAATTAATTTTTACATAAATTTAATATGTATCTATTTGAATGTAGTGTACGCTTTTTAGCCTCAAATAAGTGTTCGCATTCAATTACATCGAAAGTCTGGCAGCATCCATGATACAACTAGTAAGGTAACCTTTTTCCCACAATAACAACAACTTCAATAAAAATAAATTTCATATTGTTTTTGTACAACTTCTGAAAACTGTCCAAAACATGCCATTTCTACATTCGCAAAAGAGAGATGACCAGAGATAACGCTGAATTGCTATCTCATTTTGGCTGCCTTTCATTTCTGTATTCTCTTGACAGTTTTAAGTAGTCCGATGATTAGGGCAAGGCAGCTTTCCTGCAAGAAATAGCTGATGGAAACTTACACAGTAACAGCTTATTTACTAACACATGCAAAGCAATTTAATAGCTTTCAGCGTTGCCATTACAATGATTGTTTTAGTATTTTGATTTTCCCGTATTACTTTGGTAATTTCATTTGGAACTACGTTTATGCATTAATGTTTTTATAGGTTCATTTGGTTTTTTTTTTTCTTTGAAAAAACATAGTGCTGTGGATGTTTTTTGTATATGATTCAGTTTTCTATTGTTGAAACTGCTACTGACTACTGTTTTTCTCTTAATTCTATCCAAATATGCCTAAAATAATTAATTCTGTTGCCCTTGTATAGATTTTTTTTAATTATTCGAAAAAACTCTTTTTTCAATTAGTAATAAAGAAATAGCATTGCATTTAATTTTGTGGGCATTTCGAAAAAAAGATTTCGACTGATCGCTTTGCTGAGGTGGTAACGCTGGTTACAAAAATAGCTCTTACGTACACGAATGTTTACATCAGTTTTTTTCATTTTGCCCTTAAGAAAATGATAGAAACCCTGATGTATGAATCCATCAGCAGTGTCGGTCATATGATGGATCATATGTTCTTGCAGGGTTGATACCAAGTAACCGCCTAACTACAACAAACACAACAACAACAAACACTGCATGTATTTTGTTGGTAGAAAAACTGTATTACTGTCAAGTTAACACAACAGAACATTCATACGTTCAATGAATGTATGTTAAATTCTGCTGAGGTTGCACACGCGCCAACCAAATATTGCAACATGCAGAAGGAGGATCATATTTCGTCTGCCAACTTGCATGGGAACGGAATGTGTGGAATAAATGCTGAGTTAGCTTAATTATAATTTTAATTTAGTTTTAAGAATATAAGGTGGCGCAATAATGTTCAGTTTTAAGTCGAGTGTTGTGGTTTTAAGACGTTTAATAAGCCGTTGTACTAACGAAAGGAAATCAATTGTATTATTTCGAAAGTGCACCGGGTTGTGCACTATAAAATAAATTTTTTTTCAAGTATCCAAAAGGAAAACTTTAACTGTCATGTTTGTGTTGTGTATTCTGACAGTTATACAAGCTAAAAGCAGTAGTCAGCTGGGCTTGTAAGGCTACCTGGTATCGAGCTGCCTTGTATTACACTGCAGTTACACGACCAAGTTTTGCTATCAAGTTTTTTTCACATACTGCTTGTCAATTCGTTTTCAAGATGCGGTCAAGAAGAAAATTAAAAATAGCTTCTTGCATATTCTGCTAAAACAAATTAAAGCAAAACCTCCTCTTCTATATGCTACATTAAACCCAGAAACTAATTCAGATTCTAAATCAATATTTCTTTTAAACTATTTTAATATAATTATAATATACAAATATTTCTTTTTAAAATTAATAAATTTAATGGAAATCAATGTAAAAATAAAAGTAAAAAATTTGTTGGTTTTGCACGTCAACATTTTTATTTCTATTTTTAAGCTTCAATCTGTTTAATTTTTATCACTTTTAATTGCAACTTTCAAAAAAAAAACCAAAAAATATTTGCAGACAGCAGAACGAAAAAAAATTGTTGTCAGCTGTTTTGTTGATTGTGACTTGATGCTCTCTATGGAAAGCAAAAATTGTCATCAAGTTTGCATCAATTTTCAGAACTGTGAGTGTATTAGTAAAAAAAAAGTGTGAATGTATTAAAACTTGAAAGGCTAAACTTAATCGTGTATGCCCCAAATTAGGGCCGCACTTTTCACTTTCAAATTTTATGGAAATCTTTCCAGCTGTTTTGGTGGAAGGAACAGAGTTGTTCATTTAAGTTGCACTCATATACATAAGTGTGGAAAAAAGAATTTTTTTGCCTAAATGCAAATTAAAGTTAAATGGCATTTGACTATCATTTCAAAAATTGGCCATAAGATCAAAAGAAAAGGTTATCAAATTGAGGAAAAAGTTAAAATTTATCGAGTGCTTCTCAAAAACTAAAAACTCACTCATTTCCTGATAACTTAAAAACCTCTCTAAATTTCGTAAATACTTTACCCTCTCCTTTTTGAAATGCTTCAGCGATTTTATGTTTTTCAAAACCCCAACTTTGTGGGGGGGGGGGAATCATTGTTTGGAAGTGGACCAAAAGGGTATATTAAAAAAAAGTGTCATAGACATTAAAAAATTGTGAAATTGACACGCAACGCTTATTGTGATTTTTTTTAGCTATACGACTTACCGTGCTACCCTCGTAATCGCTGGTCAGCAATTGTATATCGATTTCTATGTCAAGATTTACTTTTGAACTGGCTGTTGAAGTTATTAATTGCAGGGGCATATGATCCACAAATAAACCATCGACTAGTGTGTTATTGAGGTGTGTGCTGTGGCTGTGGCTGATGCTGCTGCTAATGCTGGTGCTGTCACTGAAGTTGCCGTTGTTACGATGCAGGTGGCTGTGACTCATATTGAGAGCAGGCGCTAGAAGAGGCAAGGAATTATTGTAACTGCCAGCACCATTTAGATTGGCGCCATTTGTGGCATAATTGCTGTCGCTGCTGCTGTTGCTTGCATTATGATATAAAATAGCATTTAGGCTGGTGTTGGCCATGGCGTTGGCATATCCGGCTGTGTGGCTACTGGCCTGATAAGAATGTGCATGTGCTAAGGAATGATGGCTCTCAGCCATGTGGGTGGCAAGGGCACCTGTTGTGCCTGCCACCGCTAATGCTGCCACCGTTGCCACTGTCTTATTTAAAGCAGCCACCAGCTTCAGCGTAGAGGCAGCCAACGAAGCCAAAGTGGCCAAGGCTGAGGTGGTGCTGCTGCTGCTGGTGGTGGTGGTGGTGCTTGTTGTGTAAAATTTTGTGGTGCTCATTATTTTCACTATACGTTTTTCTTTTCGCTTGAGTTTGTTTTACTCTATTTCATTGCACTCTTTTCTTGCTTAAAGCCAGCAAAAGATTTATTTTATTTGTAAGTGGCCAGCAATTGCCCGAAGGATTTTAGTAAAGATTGTAGTAAATTTAATTGCTAGATAATTGTTGGATTTGTATGTTTGGGGGAAAAATAAATTAAATATATTGGCAGAGATACAACCATGAACCAGGGAATACAGGATCAGAGAAACGAAACAAGAACATTGCTTTAAACTAATTGGCACTTAAACAATGCACTGCAAGAAATTCACTTTGGTATTTTAGCTTTTATTTGAAAAACAAAAAAAAAAGTTTTATGTAAATTAAACGGAAATTTGAAATTCTTATTTACATTTTCGTACATGTGTATTTTTTGTTTTGTCTTTAATCAAAAACGGAAATTACAAATTTTAACGGGTTTCACCGGCATTCCTTTTCATTTTTTTTTTTTTGCCATTCACTCACATTATTTTTTGAATTTGTTTCATTTTTCACATTTTTATGATAAATTTGTTGTTTTTTTTTTTACATAAATTTTTTTTCGTTCAATATTTAGCCTGGGCGCTTTAAATATTTGCTGTTATTTCTGTCATGCAATATTGCACATTTATTTAGTTTATTTCAGTTTATTTTTCATGTTTAACTTCCTGTTGACCGACAAATTCCTGTTGCAGTTGTTGTGCGGGTTGGAGTGTTTAAAGGACTGGAAAAAAAGTGAAGCAAAATAGAAAAACAATTTTAGAAATTTTATGCTTCAACATGGACGAGAGAATATACAAGAAACATGCACTAAACTTATCATCGTTCTAGTTTATTAATAAAATATTTGATTTATTAAAGTGTAGTAGAGTTTAATGGAGACCAGATATTTTTTATGTACTACAAGATGTTTTTATTTTCTTATTCTTAAAGCAGGAAAAGTTAAGCACTGCCTGACGGTTAAAGAGCTACTTTAGAATTTTGCTTGCTTCTGTTTTTTTTTTTTTCTTTTAAGTTTTCGCTTACAGACACGTTCAGGGAAACAAGTTTGAGTACATACTTTTGTGTTCTTATCATTGCATCAATGCTGCCACAGGAAACTAGATAAATTATTTTATTAAAAATATTTCACTGGATGGTACTTTTTTGACAACTGAAGTTGCTTAAAAGGAAACCAAAAAAAAAAAAAAAGCAAAAAGGAAATTAAACCTGTGATTTGTTACTTGTACTAAAGTAGTAATAAAATAAAGTCTACAATAATATGAATATTTAAAAGGATTTTATGTATAAAAATTCAAGCATCAGTGAGTTTTTTTAACAAACACAAAAGTGCGTAGCTTTTGGCTTGTCTGCAGAAACACCTAAAGCCCTTGGCAGGCATAGAACACGCGACCTTGGGGACTCTTATCGAGGCGCTCAGGAGAACGATTTCAAACTTTCGGCCGTTTAAAAAGAGACTTTTTTAAGCATTAATTTAATTGTTATTTCACTGCAATTTTTTCGCAAAAAAAAATCCTTTTAATGTTTTCTGTCTTTTTCAGCTGTCTATAGGCCGCCGACATTTCGTTGATGCTAATCAACTCATCAGTGTTGCCAGGCGAAAATATGTTTTGTGTTTTAAAAATTTGTTTGAACATTTCTGGTTCTCATTTTGCTCATTGGAATTTCGGAATAAATAGTTGAACATCAAACATTCTTTCAAGTTTTTTCGAGTCTACTGCAGGGACCTGCGCCGACTAATATTTTCGGCGGCGGCTCAAAATCGGCTAAAGCCGGCTAGAACAAGTTGATATAAAAATATTTTTGGAAGGAATTCAATTTTTTTTTATGTGGGAAAATCGTTGCTTATTTCTTATTTTAGGCTGTCGTTCGGAAATTGTGTTTTTAGGACAATGATTTCTGACGAAGCTGCATGGTGAAGAGGATGAGAGTGTTGAACGCTTCCTTTGCGGCTGTCTAGCTCTATCTCATATCAGAGCGAACTATATGGGCAGACCGATTTACATACTTACATATATTTTATATATCATTCATAGCACAACGCCAGGATTATATGAAAAACGATAGCAAATTTGTAGACATTTCCAAAAATGTTTGTCGGTTTGTAGACAATATTGAATTTTCCAATGACGCAAATTATGAAGTGCTCGTATTTGAAGTTAAAATTTACCGCCAGGCTCACTAAATAATTTCGAACAAAAATATCTTAATTTTCTTGTTGGTTTGAATATACATATGTATATTGAATGAAAAATAAATATTTTATTAACTCAGGTCCAAAAATAGACCTTTCATACATACATATATAGACAGCTGAAAAAGACAAAAAACATTTGAAAGGTCTATTTTTGGACCTGAATTAATTCATACATTTCAATTGGCTCTTCAAGCAAATAAATAATTAAGTTCATATTTGAATAAATATTTTATTTTTTCAACAATGACAATAAATTTCCATCGAAGTTATTTTTATGGGAGATAAGAAATTATAAGTTTTTCTTTGACTGAATATGACTCAAACTTTTCATACAATTTTCTGATTTGACGAAATATCAATATCGGCGATATTTTACTGTCGATACGCCGTTTTTTCGTGTGTCCAAATTTTTACAGGCTTATTTTTGTTTGAACATATTTATTTATTTATTGAAAGTATTTTACAAAAATAAATTTATAAAATACGACATGAGAAATAGTGTGGACCACTTGGTCATAGCACTTTGTTTCAAAATATTTGACAGTAAAATATCGCCGATATTGATATATCGTCAAATCAGAAATATAGCCGATATATCAGTTAATTCCTAATTTTAAACAAATTGTGAATATAATCAATACACCCCTTGGGAATTACATCTTTTCAATTTTGAAATTTTTTCCAAAAACTGTAGTAGTTTAGTTCTTTATATCTAAAAATTACTTTGAAATGTAAGAAAAGGAAAAAAACGTAATTTTCGGAGCAAAAATGGTCATTTGGCTAAATTTGAGCATGAAAATCGTCAAAATTACGATTTATCGTCAAATCTGGCAGCTGTGCGAGTGTAACTACATCCATTATGAATCCCTCAAAAAATCCACGATGAGTAGCAATAACGAACAAGGAAAAGTTGCCAGGTCATCATTAAAAAGGAGAAAAATCAATGGTTTAAAATGACAACTATCTATTATATGCATCATAGCTCAAAGTTGCTATTTATTTCCAATCGGTACTAAATAAAATTATGATCGGCTGCTAGCTGTCAGCCGCTAAGATCAGCGGCTTATATTAAGCCGATAGAAGCCGCAAAATTTTCGGCGGCGGCTATGAAAATTTTTTGGTGGCGTGGTTAAGCCAGCTGCAGCCGCCACGGCGCAGGTCTCTGGTCTACTGATGAGTTGATTTAACCACTATTTATATAGCCTATAGGCAGGTAAGCAAATGCTCATGCACAGTGTTGATATGGCCAAAATTTCACAAAACGAATTCGTATTACACTAAGGCCCCGACTTGCGTCGTTCCGATTAGCGTCGTTTCGATTTGCGTCGCTTTTTGAAACTGGAAAAATTCGATTTGCGTCGTTGCGATTTCAAGTTGCGTCGGTTGGAGTTGCGTCGTTTTGACCCCGATTTGCGTCGATTCGATTTGCATCGTTTTGATTTCAATTTGCGCCGCTAACCACGGTTACATTTTTTACTGCATCATTGTGAATTACCATTTTTAGCATTTGTAGTATAGTATGTATTTAGCATCTTGAATTCATGAGTTTTTACAACTTCTGGCAACAACGATCATCTTCTGTACGTTAAGAAATTTTCAGATTGCGTGAAAAAAGGGGAATCCCCTATTCTTTTTTTACATAAGTGGTGCTAAGAACAGCTGTCTGGTTATGGTAACAATTTAGTGTGTGATTCAGAAGAATATGCCTTAAGGACATAAAACATGAGTAATTTTTATGAATTCTTTTCTTAATTTATGGTTTTGTTATTTTTTTATAATATATATATAAACATGTGTTGAAGTGAATTAAACAAAAAAAAAAACGTACTCATGCTAGTATTTTTGATCAAAAATACAACATTTTTTGCTTTGTTTTAAATATTTTCCCCAACAAATTAAATTTCAGTGCATTTATATAGAAAAAAGTGATTCGATTTGCGTCGCGTTTCTCCGGTCCCCATTAACGATGCAAGTCGGGGCTCTAGTGTATTTAGACTAACTTACTTTTAATAACTTTATGAAGCTTTAGTACGCTTTTAGTTGCTCAGAATTGAGAATAAAATATTTATAGTACAGTTGTAGTAATCAATATCTTTAAATAACGAAAGAAAAATAAAGTTGATGACTCAGTAGCTGGGGAACGTCAGCGCACAAGCGGCTTCAAACACAGCGCATAACTAATTGCATACTGTGTTTAAGCAGCAGCGCTTAGCCATTCTAAGACCTGAACTCTTCATTACTGACTGTTTATATTTAATATATTGCTTACCCTTCAATCCTTCTAACATTTTTTAGTTTTGTCAAAGAAGAAGCCTAAAACAGAAATCCCTCTGTGCCCTTAAGCCTCACTCATTAATTTTTATAACAACTACTCAAGAAATTCGTTTAGCTTAATCAAAAAACATATAAAAACTTTGTCGTTTAACCATTGGGGTTTTTGTTATCACTTCTTACTAAAACTCTATACAGCAGGGAATTTATTAAACTAAAATCTAAGCGCTAAAAGCTTTGCTCAACACACTGTGGCATTTCTGCTTCCAGAAACAACATTTTATAAAGTAAAACAAAAAAAAAAACAGTAGAATATTAGAAAAAATAACAAGTTTTGGAAAAATTTAAAGAAAAAGAAAACTTTCATTAGAAAAAAAAACATTTAACTCAAAACTCAAGTAACCAAAAAGGACATTAGTTGGTTACAACATTACAGAATGTAAAAAAAAAAGTTACAAAGTTAATGAATGAAAGTTGAAAAGAAAACTTTTGCACAATACACTTTCTTTTCGCTCTACCTCCTTTGAATGCGAGCACTAGTAGTAATTTTGCTGTTGTTGATCTAGAGATACATTTCGAATCTCTTCGTGTCCTTTTTAGAATCTAATAATGTATGTGTATAAAAAAAGTTTTGTGAAGCAAAACAAACGGCAAGTATATTGAATACATATATTTAAATCAAAAGAACAGTAAAGAAAATTTTAAAAACTTTTACTCAAATATGAACTTAATTATTTATTTGCTTTAAGAGCCAATTGAGTTGTATTAATTCAGGTCCATGTTCTTGGGAATTATGGAACAAGTAGTTAAGTTTCAAACAAACTTTTAAGAATTCTTCAAGTCTGAAAAATTCTTAAATTCTTCTGCCAAAAAGAAGAGCCTAAAACGTGACAAGCTTCCCTACACGATACCTACTAACTTCAAATTAATTTTTAAGTTATTATTTGAGGTACCAAGACCAAACGAATGATGCAGAAATTGTTCTGTTTGGGGCTACTTTCATAAACAATTATCAGAATTGAGTCCCGAAATCATGTGTTGTACAGTGTAATTTAAAGCAGGTATCTCTAATGGTAATAATTTGTATGTATGAGTTCGGTCATACAATTACAACATTCTTACAGAACTAAAATGTTTACCCACAAATTCGTACAATTAGAGGTACCTGCTGTAAATTGTGAATAAAAACTACATTTTCTTATGGATTCAAAAAAATTGCACTACACAAAATATATACAGTCAAAGCCCGGTATAACGAATACTCAGTTTAACGAATATCCGATATAACGAATGGCGAAATTTTTACATTAACTGCCTTATATAGCGAATGGCAAAAAATAATAATCTCGATTTAACGAATGACAAAGCAAAATACATTAAAAAATTCTTACAGAATTGTAAGATTGTGGGTGTTTTTGGCTTTTTTGCTTTGTATTGAAAGAACGCGTGTGATGCGTTGCTTTTTTCCTTAAAATTTCAGTAGTTTTGTTTGGTTCATTGCGAAAACGAGATGTCGATTTCTTAAGAAAATAATAATATGAATGAAATGTAATAATAAACCTACACACTTTAATAGCATCCAAATATGTGGAAATATGTATATGCACCTATGTACATTTATGATTTTCAATGAATTTACATATTAGAAATAAAAACAATTCTTAAATAAACGTTAAATTATCAATTAATATTTTATTTCTACACAAAGTTATCAATACAATTAAATTTTGATGTTTTTAAAACTGCGGACCACCGTCTTTTATAAAATTTTAATATAAACAATTACTGTTCGATATAACGAATATCTCGGCATAACGAAAGGTCTGAACATTATATCATTCGTTAAACCCGGCTTTGACTGTACATAGTTCTTATGATTCAGAAGAGACTTCAACAGCTGCAAATAACACAAATGGACGGCCAACAACGTGAAAATTCGCAAAAGGTTTTGCACATAAAAAAAAATAATAATAAAAAATTGTATAAAAAATGTGTAAGCTATTTTTGTGTTTTGCAAATTTTCGGGTTTTTGGTCCAGTTGTAGTGTTCGCTTATTGTTTTTGTCTTTGATAATACGTTGGCAGCATATATTTTCATATTTTCTCTGCAATTGTACTCTTTGAGGTTGTTTAAATGATTTTTAAAATTTCAAATTCTACCGAGCAATGAAAAAGCTAAAAACACAAAAGTTACATTAAAAATTGTGTTTTGGGGTCGGCTTTAGTTATAGAATGGAACCATTTGCCGTAAAATGCAAAAGTGTGCTGCCAGATGCTTACAGATTTTGTACGCGAAGTCGGTGTTGGTTATACCATGGAGGAGAAAATCCCACAGCCCGTCAAGAACAAATTTTGCATACCTGTTGAAAAATTTTTTCAATTAAATGTAAAAAACTAAGATTTTGGATGCTTGAAACCGTTTATGAATTCGCGATTTTATGTTCTGTGCAAAAACTTTCCTCTGGCAGCACTATTCTATCAACATGTTCATATTTTTTCGTAGTAAATTCCGCATTTTCAACATCGAATTATTAATAAACTAAAAGCCTCCGGCAGACTTTGACTTCGGTTTCGGGAGCTCTACGCCGCCCTCTACAAACCTACAAAACTCATTTCTTTCAAAGACTGTCTACTTATTCTAAAGTTTTCCCATATTTTGAGCCGAACACATTAAACTTTGTTGTCTCTGCATGAAAAGCAGAACACTATGACTTGTGCTAACCACATCGTTGTAGTTCGTTTGTGCCTCTATAGTTCGTTGTCGTTTGACCAGCGCTGTTCTCGCAAACAAATGGCACGATGACTCCTCCGTGAACAAGTGCACCGTGAACTCGTGCATCACTTGTGGATTTTCGGTGCCGCAGAAGCGATAGTTTTGCCTGAGGTGGAAATGATTTTGGTCGCTCATTAGGATTTATTTATTTATTCATCTATTTATTTCAGTCAATTCTACACACAAGACTTACAATCTCTTATTACAGTATAGAATGCTTAGTAACAAAACACTATAATTACATGGATAATAAAATATAAAGTGTTCACAATGAAATATAAAATGTTCAAAAAAAAAAGTAGGAAAGAAGGAAATTAAAAAACATATATTAAATATGGTGATACAAAAAAACATGTTAAATAATAAAATTATCTTGATAAAAATTCAAATAATGCCTTCTTAAATCTCTGTGCGTTACTAACTAATTGTAAAGTATGAGGGAGAGAATTCCAAAGACGGACTGTGTTGATAAAAAATTTCCATTCTGAATTTAAACAATGGTATCTAAACAATATAAGCCTTTTTCAGCGATCAGACCTCGAGAAACATAATCGATTATAAAGGTGAAGTGGCGTCTGCGTATATATGATCTTATGCAAGAATATAAGAACCCTTGTTTTTAAGATGTCATCAAACGGAATGCCATATAATTTTACTGTGAATGTTGATGTATAGGCAAATCTATCCAAGCCATATACATATCGAATAATGCTTTTATATACTGTTCTGTCACAACTACTAAATAGTTCACATCTAATGTATGGATGTGAACTATTTAGTAGTTGTGACTCCACTAGCCGGAGAAAACTTAGAACAGGATTTTGTTCGAAAAGTAGTGCACTTCGTCATAGACTCGATTATTCCGTGTATCGCTCTATGGCTTGCTCACTTGTATTCTACAGCTGTCTAGTTGACAAATGTAAAATGTACAGATTTGACCTTGGCTGCCATTTGCAAAAACAAAAGCAACTTTCAATAGGGTGATTTCTTTTGGACCACCTTGTATGTATGCCCTACAGAAACACCTTTATCTGTTGTTAACCCTCAAGGACATTCATTATATTTATTTTCGAACACTGCTTTAAACTCGATCTTCTGACTTTTCGCTCAAAAACACTTTTAAGAGACATATTTTATAAATTTTTCGCAAAAAAAAAAATTGTTAACAGTATATAATTTACAATCAAAGAAATCCATGACCAAAACTGTATCAAGAAGTTGAAAGCAAAATTTTATAAAAATCTGCTGTCTTGGAGTTTTACTTTTTAGATTTATTTGTGTTGTAATAAAAATGGCATTTAGTGTCGGCACACAGGAGAATTTCAAAGGAAACAATTTTCCTTTTTTTTTGTTTTTTTGTTGAAGATGGCAAATTGAATGTCCATAAAATTAAAAATGGTTTTTTCTTCGCCTTTCCGCACAATTTAAATAATAAAATATTTGTGTTTCGGGGAAATAAAAATTATTTGCAAGAACAAAATTTTGTAACACTGTACAAAATTGGAAATTTAAAAAGTAATTTCAATTTGTTAAGCAAATATTCAATAAAGTTGACAAGACAACGGAAATTTGTTGTTAAGTTTGGATTTTGTCTTGATTTTTTTTTTTTTTTTTTTTTTTTTTGTAGAATGAACGACATGAAACAGCAAATTAAAGGGAAAGCAAGTACAGATTACAGATTTTAATGCACAGTGTCAGAAACTATTGCTTAGATTTTGCTATTGATGATTTAAAGTTTCTTCTTCATTTCGTTCATAAATTTTATGCATAAATGCAACTACAAGCAAAATAACATTTGATTATCAACTGAAAAATTGATCGTAAGACCATTATTGCATTTTGCAAACTTTTCGTGATTTTCCGTTTTACATCAGCAGTTACGTTTTGGCAACGATTTCCAGGAACCACTTTAACAAAGAGTATGCGATTTGCAAATTTTGAATTTTTTTATCATTTATATTTAAATGTTTTTTAAATTTATTTTTGTATTAAATTAATTAAATAAGATATTAATTAAATAAGACAAAGAAAATTCAAACACGGAAGCTGACGAGAAAATGTGGCAGTTTCAAAGTAACTTGTTGTCCTCCCTGCTAAATGTCTTTGATGTTTTCTTGCTTCATTTAATTAATATCAATCACAAAAATAACATAAAAAGAACTTGAGCCTGATAAACTTAATACAAAAAAATTATACAAGACAAAGTAAAAATAATAATAAAAAAAAATTAATTAATTTGTTTTTGAAAACCTGCATATTAAGCAAGCAACAGCGCCACCTTCGGCTATGCCGAATCTTATATACACTTTGCCAAAGTGTTATTAAAGCTTTTCTGTATAAATTTTAAATATCAGAATATATGGAGACTTTGATATCTCGTAGTTTATTTGAAAACATGCACTTATGTATATTAAAATGGTATGATAATGAGTTCTGAACCAGCATTAGCAGAAATCGAAAACCATAAATAAATTTTTTAGATAAATAAGAATGCCTTCTTATAAATAACTTAAAAGAACAATCTATTTCTAGTAACTAATGTTTAAAGGCCATATTCATAATAACTATTGTAAGTTTATTAAGCTCTTATTTGACATATTTCTACGCAATATTTGCCAAATAAACGTGTAATAAACCTTCAATTGTATTTATGAAAACTTCACTAACAATTTATACAGCAAGTGCTTATTGCTTGCATTACATTGCAACTATATTTATATATCTGCTACTTTTTTTTATTACATTGTATGTATAATAGAACGTATTATTATACAACGCCAACTAATAGTTGGCTTAACAGCCAAGAGGTCCGAGTTCAAATCCCAGATGGGCCGAACATAGAAAATTATTTTGATATTTTTTTTGCGTTCAACTGATATTTGGTAATGGCATTAGAAAGATTTGATTAAAATTCATGCTAAATTCGTGCAAAAATAATAACCTGATTCAATATCATAAAACAACACAACATCTACAATGTGAATTTCTTGTAGTACCTTTTATTCTAATTACTACGATGGCGATTCATATATGATATCATACTGGAGGTACAAACTACTAACTTCGCAGTACAAACTTACCCCCCATTTACACATGCAAGTACAAGTGCAAGTAACTCAATACCTTGTCATTTGTTTTTACTGATACCATCATACCATCTGCAGGTTGTGAGCTCACGTGCAAGATATTTTGATTGCCAGTAAATTTTTTTTCCAGCAGGTCAGTAAAATGACAAAAAGCAAAAACAGTGTTACCTTATAAAGTTCATATTTTAATTTTAATAGATAACTTACAAGGAATAATTTTTTTTTTTGATCTCACAAACTGAAAAAAAAGATAAAATTTAAAAAAAAGTTGAATTAAAAATTGGTATTTATGGATTCTCAATGTAAATTTCCTATTTATTTGATAAAAAAGCTATTCGTATAATTTGTTTTCCCATAACAGTTCCTTATGACATGACTTTGGCAACCCAGCCCATTAAAAAGTCATGTAGACAGCCAAAAATAGAATAAACAATACGCAAAAAATGGCAAAAATATTGATTTTTAAATATAAAAAAATGGAAGTGTAATCTATATAGTTAGTTATATCTAGTTATCTATAGTTAGTTAATCTAAATAGTTTTTTCCGAATAATTGTTTTATTATTATTGCTTTCATCATTTTTTTTTTTTTTATATTAAGTTTATCAGGCTTAAGTTCTTTCTATGTTATTTTTGTGATGTCTATTAATTAAATAAGACAAAGAAGACATCAAAGACATTTTCCAGAGTAGACAAACTAGTTGTTTCGAAGTCGCGACAGCACCCGTCCTTGAACTCAGGGGCTCATATTTCTAAAGCAACAGCCATGCCACTCAGCCACCCAAGTTGTGGTATATTTTCTGTCTAAATTTTTAATTATATCAAACACACAAAGGCAACCAAGTTGTACTACAACCTACTTTATATATTTTATAAAATTCACAATTATATAAATTCTATGGTGTAAAACTGTTTATACTAAGGTTTTCAACCACAAATATTTTTTTCAATATCCTATATAAAACTATTTTCTAAGTCTTATATGACAAAATATTCAAGAATATTGAATAATGTTTTTGCTTTCAATGTAACTGTGCGAACGAACGACAACGTACGCAGGTGAGAAATAGACCCTTTGTACAATTTATGAATGTTTGTCTATGTATCTGGAAATTATTTTTGAAGTTTGTAAACATATTTGTTTGTGTTTGTTGAAATTATTTTTTCAAAACATTGAATGTACCCTGAAGGAAACCTAGAGTCAATTGGCTCCAAGTCGCTACATTTTTTGCCTACATTTGTGACTTTTTTATCAAATTGTCAACAGAGTGTCTCCAGTTTTTGTTTTGTGATTGCTGAAATTTGTAAGCCCACCAAAATCGTTTTTATTTGCAAAGAAAACATTGATTTGACAACATTGTTAATGAGTAGACAAATTTCATTTCTTGATTTTTCAATTGAGTTTCTCTACTGACATTTCTTTCAGAGTAGCAACAATGTCTATAGAGAATCAATAGTACTATGGTCGTCATATAGTCGCATTAAAATCACCTAGTTCCTTCGTCAGTAATTGATTTGCAATGACAAGCACATGTTGAATGTCAGCAGAAAAAATCATTGTATGAGGTAAAAAATGTCACTAGTACTGCTGACCATGTCAATAGTAAATCACTAGAATTTTTCTACTGACGTTTCCTTCAGGGTATGTATGTGTGTTTGTATGTATTTGTAGACATTTGTTGTCTAAACATTTTTTAAACCAAATAATAGAAAATAAAAACAATTAAAGATTCCTGACGATGCTAACAAATTGTTAGCGAAATATCGAATAATAAAGAAAGAAAATTATAAAGAGCTAAAGCTTTAAAAAATAGTGTTGTCAATTTTTATATACATATTTTTCTTATATTGTTAATACAAAAATAATTATATAGAAAAAGTTTGAATAGTAAAATTTAATTAATTATTGTTTTCATTTAATTTATTTTGTAAAGTAAAGCAATTTTCTTCAAGACCATTTTTTTGACGACATTTTAAAAATGAGCTTGCACTTGCCTGTGTAAGCAATCAAGCAAGTAGCAACAGCTTTTATTATCTCTGTCAATTTATTGGTTGTTCATATGTACACACAACTTGCAACAAGTTACTTGCATGTGTAAATGTGGGACTAAAGAAACTAAATATGAAATGAAAATAAGGTAGAACAAAATTACATAAAAACGACAAAAGAATTTAAAAAAAATTATTTATAATATTTTTCTGAATGTATTTTTACATTACTCGAAAGTAATAATTTCCGCAACTTGTGTAAACATTAAACTATGGGTTGTTATTTTAATTACTATATATTTAATTACTATATATTATAATATATTTTTTGAAGAAACGTTTATTTTAACCCTCCGCTGAGTGACAGTTCTGAACTTCACGGCTGTGTGAAAAGGTCCCTACGGACCTTTTTTTGTTTTTTTTTTTCTTACAAAAAATTTTTTTTGATTTTTTTTTGTTTTTATTGTTTATAACTAAATTCTACATAGAAAAATAATTTTCTCAATTTTTTTTATTGTTTCAACACATAATTTACTTGTTCTAAACACATGATGCCCAAAAACATGCATTTATTAGTGAAATTCAGTACAAGGTCCGAATTATTCACACGTCCGCGTACTATTCCCACTAAAACCTCAATAGCTCCTAAAATAATGATCCGATCGGCTTGATATTTTTCTAGAAGATGTACAACGAAATACTCTTGAAATACAGGGTAACTTCGGTGAGGGTTGTAGTGGCCGAAGTAGGAGTAATTTCAGTTTCAAAAGGCAAAAAGGTCCCTAGGTACCTTCTCACTCATCGGAGGGTTAAAAAATATAGAATCAAGGGATGAGCAGGTTTTAATTTCTTTTTCCGCACTTTTCTGCAGAAAAAAGTTACGAATTACTTTTGCCGCCAAGGTAATAACCATTTTTCACAAACATAAACAGGGGTTTCCCTATCCACTGCTATTTTATTCACAACTTACACATTATTTTTTAACCACTATTGAATTAGAAAAATTTTCTTTTACCTTTAAGCAAACATTTTTTTTTTTTTTTTGCTGGCCCAAAGACAGCACTAGCTTTTAATTTACTTTCTGGTATGATAAAAAAAATAGGGTTGCAAGTCATTTATTTTTTCTTTTCTTTTTGTGCTGTTGGGAGGAAGCTGTAAAAAATACAATTCAACGTTAAGTGACAGCTACAATTGAATACACTTCAATTGTTATTGTCTAAAAAAAAACACACACAAATGTTTGTTAAAAGCAAAAGAAATTTGTTTTAATGCAATACATGGTATGTACGCTTTTTGTTAGTGAAAAGGAAACGTGTTTTAGTGCAATAGCTGGTATAACATGGTATGTCTGTTATTTGTTTGTGAAAAAGCTTATTACTCTGCGGAAAAAAGTAATTTAAAGTAATTTCTCCAGTGAAAATAAAAACTACTGATGCCTTAACTGAATTTGCTCCAGTAAAAGAGCACCCCATCCTCGTTTTACGTGACTCTGAAATAACACTATTACAAAAATCATTTTGTCCTTCCTCTGAGGAAAACCTAGAAGTCAAGTGGCTCCAAGTCGCTACATTTTTCGCTTATATTGGTGACATTTTTTTAATCAAATCGTCAACAGAGTGTCTTCAGTTTTTTGTTTTATGAACAGTGTTGTGATTGTTGAAATTTGTAAGCCCACCAAAATCGTGAAATAAAAATCTTTTTTATTTGCGAAGAAAACATTGAGTTGACAACTTTGTTAAGGAGTAGAAAAGTTTTATTTCTTGATTTTTCAATTGAGTTTCTCTACTGACATTTATTTCATGGTAGCGACAATGTCTATAGAGAAACACTAGTACCAAGGTCGTCATATAGTTGCATTAGAACCGCTTAGTCACTAGTTCCTTCGTCAGTAGTTGATTTGCAATGACAAACACATGCTGAATGTCAACAGAAAAAATCATTGTATGAGGTATAATATGTCACTAGTAGTGGTGACCATGTCAATAGTAAATCACTAGAGTTATTCTACTGACATTTCCGTCAGGGTTTTTATACTTCGTCTTATACATAAATAAAAACATAATTGTATAACTATTTTGTTTAGTTAGCACATACACACGCATTTACATAAGAGCTGCTACGTACTGTTGGTTACTTTTCTAACTAAATACAGTATTTATCGGATATAAGAAACTTGAAAAATCCACGAAAAAAGTTTCTTATAAGCGTTTTTTTCTTATATACAACTATTTTATATAAGAAACTTTTTTCTTATATAAGTAGCTATGGCCATAAGTCATTTGTCTCTTATATGAATATACGAGCTTTTTTACCTTTTTATATGATGTATGTACATATGTAAATAGAAAAATAAAACAAATCAAATTTTATTTTATTAACCCCTTTAGTAAATAGATATAAAAAAACTAGACAACTTCAATTTGAAAAAAAAATTATATGTATGTAGTAAATACATGTACATACATAATTCATTTTGTACTATTTATTTATTTATTTACGAGGCAAGAAACAAAAACTTCTCATGAGCACTAAAAGTAAAAAAAAAACGTTGTTCTTGTTGTAAAACTGTCAGAAAACAGAATTGCCCATGAAAACTACATAAATTCAGTGTTGCCCTTAAAAGTTTCTTATATAAATTCTTTTTCTATACATTTTGTGGTTTTGGTGTTCAAGAAAAATGTTCTTTTATCAGTTTTTTTCTTATAAGCGTTTTTCTTATTTGAAACTTTTTTTTGTTAGAAAAATCACTAAAAAGATATGGTGTTTTTGCAAATGTTTCTTATAAGCGTTTTGTTCTTATATGAGATGTTCTTATATCCGATAAATACTGTGCACTAAAGCCCCGACTTGCGTGGTTTAGATTTGCGTCGCTTTTTAAAACTGGAAAAATTCGATTTGAGTCGTTGCGATTTCAAGTTGTGTCGTTTTGAGTTGCGTCGTTTTGACCCCGATTTGCGTCGATTCGATTTGCATCGTTCTGATTTCGATTTGCGTCGCTAAACACGGTTAAATTTTGTACTGCCTCATTGTGGATTACCATTTTTAGCTTTTTATGAATAGTATACATACATATGTATGTATGTATGTAAATGTCAACCACAATGAACATGAGCACCCAAATTGCTTAGAAACCAGGTAGAAACTAATTTTATGCTGTTTCTAAGCAGCAGCTCTTAGCCATTCCACCACCTGAGCACTTCTTAGCTGGCTGTCTGTATTTTATGTTATAAATCAACTTTCAACTTGATCACTGCGCTTTTCAGTTGACTGGAATGTATTTAATATTCTTTCACCAACATCCAAATGAGTTCCAACTGATTTTTGTATTTGTTGCTATTGCATCAGTGATCAAGCTTTGATGCAGACCAGGCGATTTTTAAAGCATTCATTTTACTTATTATTGATTTTATCAGACTTGAATACAGTTTCACGTTTTAAGAATTGAGAAAGATTTTGTTGTAATAATGTTGTAGTGATCTTCATTATTTTAGGTCTAAAAATATACCTTACAAATGTTTTCTGTCTTTTTCAGCCGTTCATATGCCGCCGACATTTCGTTGATGCTAATCAACTCATCACTAGGATCGAAAAATGCGTTAAAGAATATTTGAAACTTAACTACTTATTTCATAAATTAAACATTCTTTTAAGAAATTAAATTAAACATTCTTTTAAGAGTCTACTGACGAATTGATTAGCATGAACGAAATATCGTCGGCATATACACGGCTGGAAAGGGCCGAAAACAATAAAAAGGTCTATTTTTAGGCATAAAATAATACAAGTAAATAATTAAGTTCATTTTTGAGCAATGATCTTCTTTAAGACTGTTGATCACTACAATTTCATCACCTCAAAATCTCTCTCAATTCTGACTGAAGAAGTTAAATCGAACTCAAGCCCAAAATCTGGTGCTAATCAAGTTGCTATTAAGAGTCCGGCTGTCAAGTTTTACCGCTTTCAAAAAAAAAAAACACACTATTCATTCAAATATTTTAGTACAACCTTTTCAAACCACTTTTATTCACTATTGCTCTTTAGTATTTCGCTGCTATTGCAAGTTCAGCGTCCGCTGCAAACTTTCTTGACACATTAATAGCTTTTATAGTTTTATGTACATATTAAATTGTTAAATATGCCATATAATTTTCCAAAGTAAAAAATAAACAAGTTTGCATACGGTGTTGGCAACAGTTTCTCCATTCTCGTTGCATTACAACAAATAACAGTCATTAACACTTTATTGTATTACATAAGTTAAGGAGTGAACAATAAATATATTTGTTTGCATGTGTTGAGGGGGGAAAAATGGGAATTTTTTTTTCATTTACCTGCGCTAAAAGTGGCAAACAAAATGTTGCATGTCAACTCTGTTTGTCCATTTAAAAAAAATACTTATAAAACATTTTCTTCAATCTCCATTTCCTAAAACCGCACCAGTCACGCAAAAGAATTTACAAACACAACACAACTACCATCAAGTAGAAAGTAAAGAAATACATTTTTGTTTTTGTGAAACTATAACTGCATGATGTGGACTTCAAAAGCAGAACATAAACAGGAAATATAAAACCAAAATTGGCATGATTCAAAATCGTATTTAGAAAAGTGTACTTGTAGTTGTTTTTTTCTAGGCGAGTTGTCAACGGCCACTTTTGCCACTTTTTTGAGAACAAATGTTTTTTTTTTTGTTGTTACTATTATTCTGTTTTTACCATACAAACATTTTTTTCATTTAAATTTGAGCACTGTGGCATGCCGCCGGTTGAAAAACATATTTATTGCCATATTTTTAGGCCAAGAATGCTTTAACTTAAGACATTTTATCATCAAAATCTTTTAAATTTTCTTTCAAAATAAACTCCGGTTTTTTTTTTTTTTTTAGTTTTATTGTATATTTTTTCCAGTTAATTTTTTTTATTATAAATTTAAATCTAATATTCTCACTTCATCCGTTACTTAAATTTATCCATTTTTTTTGTTTTTTTTGTTTGTTTGTTACTGTTTTGTATTTTTTAGACCGTGCGAGATGAAAGCTTAATGTTGACTAAACATGCAGCAGTTTGCTTACTATGCTTACCTTAAACGAATAATAGCACACCACGAACTGTCAACACATGCATACTCACTAACTCACACCAGCAAACACAAACATACACATGCTTAAGGTTCGCACCACAGCCAATACAATATTATTTTTAAGTTTGTAGCTACAAATTTAGCGCGCCTTTAACAACTACATTAAAAAAACATTCGCACACACACACACACATGCATCAACATTTTCCTCTTACAGTTACTGCACAAGCAGTAATTGTAACGTTAACACCAATACACATGCACAAAACGTAGATAAAATAAAAAAGCTGTTGCTTGTGCTCCCTTCAAGCACACAAAAAGGCAACATAAATCTTAATCACTGTTCTCCAAAAGTCTGTTTTTTTCTTCTTCATTTTAATGGACAACTTATTTTATATTGAACGCCAAAATGTATGCAACAATTTGTTGTATTTGTTATGATTTCCCTTTAGCAGTAACAAACACAAATCCACTCTGCTTTTATACACACAGGCAGTTTACATCCATATCCGTAAGTAGCTGAATATCAACTCGACGCATTGAGTGTCAAAGTGAGCTTTCAATTGCATAAAAGAGTTCAAGAAGAGAGAGAGAGAGAGAGACAGAGAGAGCATTATTCATGTGTTTACAGCATGTTGCGAGCAATCTTCTCAACAATCACCTGTTGCTCACTGTTGTCATGTTTTAACGGTTTGCTTCAGTTTGCACACATTTAACACTTTCAGCAGGCATTTCTGCAGGGCATGAATATGGCTGAAATATTTAGTTTAGTGGTTTAGTGGGTTTTTAGAGGAAAACCATCCACCATTTCAGTTTATATAGCACCACTGAAAGTAATAAATAATTGGCGTGGAATTTACAGTGGTGGGCAAGAATATGTTTTCTTTGGATTTCGAGATTATTCACAAAAATGGAAATGGGCGCTAGAAATTAAATTACATTAAATTAAATTATATTAAATTAAATTAAATTAAATTAAATTAAATTAAATTAAATTAAATTAAATTAAATTAAATTGAATTGAATTGAATTGAATTGAATTGAATTGAATTGAATTGAATTGAATTAAATTAAGTTAAATTAAATTAAACTAAAATAAATTAAATTAAATTAAATTGAATTGAATTAAATTAATTTAAACTAAATTATATTAAATTAAATTACATTAAATTAAATTAAATTACGAAATTGAAATAAATTAGAAAATTAGCTGTGTTGTTTTTTATATATTAGCGTTATATAATAGAGTTAAAAATTCAATGGCACATTTTTATAAATACTCGTATGCAACGATATTCTTCTTTTTTCTTTCTTTCATCCTTTTCTTACACCCGTTACCAAAAACGTATACACTCCGAAAACTTTTTCAATAAAATTACCTGAAAGCACTCTTTAAATATATGAGACTACATTTAAAAACCGTCCTACTTATTTTCCATTTAAATTTATTAATTACTTTATTTATATTTAAATGTTAAGAAATCTACGGAGCCAAATCGGTAAAAATAATAATTTTTTATTTATTCTTTCTAATTGTCTATTTATTTTATGTTATTATTATGCGTCATCAATTTTTAAAAATTCTTTTTATTTTTTCTTAGGTGTGATTTTTTTACTTCATTTCATTTATTAATTCAGGTCCAAAAATGAACCTTTTCAAAAATATTTGTTGTATTTTTCAGCTGTCTAGATGCCGACATTTCGTTGGTGCTAATCAACTCATCAGTAGACTTGAAAAATTCTTAAAAGTTTGTTTGAAACTTTACTACTTATTCCACAATTCTCATGAACAAAATCAGAATTAGATATGTTCAAACAAACCTTTAATACAACAAACATTTCTATTTTCGTCTTGCATCTAGACAGCTGAAAAATACAACAAATATTTTTGAAAAGGTTCATTTTGGACCTGAATTAATACATTTCAATTGGCTCTTAAAGCAAATAAACAATTTAGTTCATATTCATTTCATTTAGTTATAATTTTCTATCTGTATTATCTCCTTTTTCAATTCGCTTATTTAATTTTTCTTTTACAAAGCCTCTGCTCTGACTCGAACAAGCAACATCTCGACTTGAAAGCAGCTGCCATACCTACTCTGAACAAATTCAACAACAAACAATTTAAGTCAGGAGTATGTATGCTACAAATGTATGTAGAAATCAAAATATAAATATGTATATACATATTAACAGCTTGGTTCCTATATATACATACATATGTGTAGCATAAATTCCTACTGTCATTATTTGCTATGACCGAAACTGCGTATTTATCTACTCTTAGTTTTTAAAGCAACTGCATAAATCAGCTAAAATTAAAATTTCATTACTTTTGAAATGTTTTGTCATTTAAAAATAACTGCACTGAATACTTCTGGAATAAACTACGGGCAGTTACTGCAAAAACATTCTGAGTGTAGATTTGTCATAAAACACCTATTTTCGGGCACCAATTGTAAAGTTACCAGACAATTTGTCATTCTAAATCTTATTAATCGTTTTATAAATGTGCGGTCTGCGCGGGGATTAAAAATAAGCAAAATCGGCTTTACAATTACCGAGATATAGGCACATGCAGAAAAAGATGTATAAATATTTTGTCTGTCTTTTTCTTCTGCCTTATTTTCTTTTCATATTTGGTTTCTTTAACTCCGCATTTACACATGCAAGTAACTTGTTGCAAGTTGTGTGTACATATGAACAACCAATACATTGACAGAGACAATAAAAATCTGTTGCTACTTGCTTGATTGCTTACACAGGCAAGTGCAAGCCCATTTTTAAAATGTCGTCAAAGAAAATGGTCTTAAAGAAAATTGCTTTACAAAATAAAAGCAATAATAATAAAACAATTATTCGGAAAAAACTACAAGATTACACTTTTTTATAGTTAAAGTTTATTTTTTTATATTTAAAAATCAATATTTTTGCCATTTTTTGCGTATTGTTTATTCTATTTTTGGCTGTCTACATGACTTTTTAATGGGCTGGGTTGCCGAAGTCATGTCATAAGGAACTGTTATGGGAAAGCAAATTATACGAATAGCTTTTTTATCAAATAAATAGGAAATTTACATTGAGAATCCATAAATACCAATTTTTAATTCAACTTTTTTTATATTTTATCTTTTTTTTCAGTTTGTAAGATCAAAAAAAAAATCATTCCTTGTAAGTTATCTATTAAAATTAAAATATGAACTTTACAAGGTAACACTGTTTTTGCTTTTTGTCATTTTACTGACTTGCTGGAAAAAAAATATTGCTGGCAATCAAAATCTCTTGCACTTGAGCTCACAACTTGCAGATGGTATGATGGTATTAGTAAGAAAAATGTCAAGGTATTGAGTTACTTGCACTTGTACTTGCATGTGTAAATGGGGGGTAAGTTTGTACTGCGAAGTTAATAGTTTGTAACTCTAGTATAATATAAAACGCCATCTTAGTAATTAGAATAAAAGGTACTACAACCAATTTAAATAGTTGTTGTGTTGTACTATGATATTGAATAAGATTATTATTTTTGTACGAATTTAGCATGATTTTTAATCAAATTTTTCTAATGCCAATACCAAACATAAGTTGAACGCAAACAAAATAATAAAATAATTTTTTATGTTCGGCCCATCTGGGATTTGAACTCTTGGCTGTTAAGCCAACTATTAGCTGGCGTTGTATAATACATACAATGTAATAAAAAAAAAGTGGCAGATATATAAATACAGTTGCAATGTAATTGCAAGCAAGAAGCACTTGCTGTATAAATTGTAAGTGAAGTTTTCGGTGGAATACTTTAAACATTAGTTACTAAAAATAGATTGTTCTTTTAGGTCATGAATAAAAAGGTATTCTATTTTATCTAAAAAATGTATTTATAGTTTTCGATTTCTGCTAATGCTGGGTCAAACTCATTATCATTATATTTTAATATACATTAGTGCCTAATTTTCAAATAAACTACGAGACATCAAAGTTCATGTTTAACCTGATATTGCACATTTATGTATAAAAGCTTTTAATTACACTTTGGCAAAGTGTATATAAAATTCGACACAGCGCAATATAGTACTCCTACTTGGTTTAAGACAAACAGTCACTTCTGACTTTTGTGACTTACGCCAACTTTGAACGGAAAGCAAACAAATGCCACAATAATTCAGAGTAATTCATTTTAATCTGATCACCGCCAACACTCATGCAAATTTAATTTTATCGTGTGATAAAAAGTTGCAAACAGCAGCCTTAAACTTGCAAATCCCAAACAAAGAGGTGGCAGAGCGCGAGAGCAAATAAAAAAGGAAATGCTTAAAAAACAAAAAATGTTTTTTCTATAAAATCAAATGACAATAATAAACACAATTCAAGTGAGCGGCAAGCAACAGTTGTTGTTATTTCTTTTTTTATGATGTTGTAAAGAAAATTTATTTATGCATTCATTCACCCATTTCTTTCTTTTGGCAGATAATTTTATCGTTGGTTTGAACTAAGCACAACTAAATTGATCTGAATTGAATCAAATCAACAAATTAACACAGAAGTGCTTTTTGATTTGAGCACAGCCCACTTACTCACATACCTGCAATCAAGTATTTAAGCATTTGTGTGTGTGCGTGTGTGTGCGTTTGTTTGAAAATGATAATGACATCACGACAAATTGGTTAAACTGAAAAAAAAATTTTAAAAAAAGTACTCAAGAAAAACACTAATCAAAAGCAGGTTCACTTTGCATGTTATCATCAAAGTATTTCAAGTTTAGTACAATTTGGCAAATTGAGAAAGAATAAATTGCAAAAATTTTATAAAATTTAGCTGTAAATTTGAAAATTTTATGATTTTAAATGAGAATTAAATGCACTTCAATTGAAACTGAAATTAAAAAAGACAATTTATAGGAAAAAGCAAAGGCAGGCAGGTATTTCATTTGCCATATCTGCCAAAGCTTTAAATACTTACAAAAAATACAACTGTTGCGAAATCGTGGCAAAATAGGAAAAAATTTCAAAAGGCGGATATTAATGTATTAGAATAATGTATTGGAACAAATTCGACTAAAAATTAGATGCACTAGAATTTATAAAAAAAAAAGTAAGCAGTTGCAGAGAGCTCAACTGCACACTGGGCTGGATCGCCAAATTTGTGGCATAAAGTCTAAAAATTGAGTTATAGAATTGAAACTTGGTACATTTGATATTTATAGTATGCGTAACATCTGTGCAAAATTTTAGACCAATCCGACCATGTCTTCCTTCCATATGGGGCCAAAACGTGCGTTACAACTATTTGATATACCCAAATTTTGCATAAATATTGTTTTGTACAAAATTTAAGGGCTTCTTGTGATCAGGAATACATACCTATTTAACACCAGGCCCAAGCTGGTCAAAATCGGGCCATTTTTGGACCTGTAATTGCTAAATTACGAAAAATTTCAGTTGAAATTTCGAATACCAATGTGTTTTTATTTGAGAGAGTAATATTATTAAATTGCAAAAGTTTTATTAAAGTGATATATAATATAGTATGGTAAATATGTATATCTATAGTTTTCTTTAATATATGCGGTTAAATAAAAACAATAGTCATCCTCTACGTCCAGTTCTAATGAGTAATTGATTACACTTTCGCATTCGCAATCAGTTTCAGAATCACAGTCGCTCTCTTTATTCTCAGGTTCATTTTTATTTTCAATTTCAAAATTTGGTGCTTCCAAAAGTTCAATAACATCTTTGGGCAACACCTTATTTTTAAGTTGAGCTGACCTTTTCTTGAGCAAAATGCTCGAAAGAATTGGAGAGTCAATTGATCTGTGAAACACATCGAGCATATTATTAATCCGCGAATTCTGAGGAGCATGCAATCTCCTGTCTTGTTTATAAAATTTGTTGCGGGCTTCTGATGCGTTTTCGCCAAGGCAACCTATTGGCATTACTGATGATGATATTATTTGAGATCCATGAATCAAGATTTTATGTAAAGTAGGCGACATCGGATACCAGTTTGAAATTGCATCTTCATTTCGATTGTTGTCGAGCCACACATTGAACAGGGTAGCATGACTGAGCTCAAATGTACATAAAAATCTACAAATTTATAGAAAACGGGCAAAATTGGGCAAAAACTGTTAATAGCACGTTATAATGTACACTTTCAAGTATATTTTAGCATAATTAAATTTTGGCCAAAATTGGGCGAAAGTTAGTTTTTACTCCACTATAAACTGGTGTTTTGGTTAATTGTTTCTCTTTCTTAGGACTTCACAAAAAACAATTCACAAAAAGATTTAACAAATAAAAAGCAATTGCTATTAGTTTTTAATAATATACATACATTTATCTTTATTTTCCATATTTATCAAATTTTTTTTTTTTGCTTACCGGCAGTCGCTTTCGGTTATTATAAAGCTGAGCTAAGTTTTTCTGTTTTTTTTTTTTTTTGTGAAAACCAACAGCTGACGTATAGATTTGACTTTGCACCCCTTGTAAAAGTTCAGGGTAACTTTTATTTACTGAAATGTTAGACCTAGGGTATGCACTTTAAGAAAATATAGTTAAAATGAACAAATATTTCCATGAAAATTTCGACTTTATGCCAAAAATTTTGCGATCCAGTCAAAGTCTTCAAAATTTTTATAAAAAAATTCAAGAAACACAACTGGCGAAAAAGTACGAATAACTTGCCGTGTATGGAAATGTGCTTACAACGGTTTGTAAAATTCTGATGGTAAGACAAGAAAACCCCGAAAACTCCGGAGAAATTCGCAAAATGTAAAAATTAGCTCCAATTGCAATAGTTAAAAAAATAAAATGTCAAAGAGTAAAGAAAAATGCAACAAGTGAAGAATGCAACGGCTGGCATGGGCTTATTCCAGATTACAGCAACCACATCGCTGCATACAGTAATCAAAATTGTGACTACCCTGCCCTTGACTACGCTACATTATTCTCGATAGCCACGTGATATCTTAAACACCTCAATCTAAATACTCTGTTCTCCGTTTCGTGCAAAATGCTGCCAAAATTTAATTTAAAAACAAATTTTACGAAACATGCTGTTGAGGAGTTTTCCCACAAACGCATCACTGTAATGCTTACAGCAACTACTAACACAAAATACTCAGACTTATACATACTGCTATACATATTTACATAAACATACACACACATCAACATTATCTTTACTTACTCACTAGAAGAACAGTCTTACTAAAACATACAGTCCAGTCCATTCAGCACAGAATACAACCAGAAGGGTCACCAGCTCTATCGGACTACAAAAATTACCAATTTTCTGTCAAATTTCATGAAACTGGCAGCCTAGCGGTGCTCGAGCATCCAGTGAAGGACAGCAAACATGAAAATATTTATATAGCTTTCTCTGTTGCTACACCCTGCATTTGTTTACATTTAATTTTTGGTTAGAAAAATTCAGTGTAACTCTAATGCAAACAAAACAGCTTCACAAGCACACAAATAATAATTATTTGTATTTAATATTTTATTTGCATTGAGTCCATCACTAGCTGTACATGGAATATGTTTTCATTCACGTTTTCTACTTTTTTCGTTAAAATTACAACAAAACCAACATTTTTCAAAACACTTTACAACAACATTTTTTCATTGTTTATACATGTAAATCGAAGATGCATTACCTGTCACTATTTCATACAGGCGTATTTCGAACCACCGCGATCGTATATTTTGAGCATTTCTGTCGACCAATCGACACGTGCCTTATTTAAGTGATTGAAACATTATGTAGGATTCAACGCGAACAATTTTTTTTTTACACTCAAATGTTTATGCAATATTGAATGTGCACTGGTCCCACTAACGCGTAAAATTGTCTCAATCTCACGATAGGTCACATTAAAATGTTGCAATATCAGGTAGCGCACAGAATCAATAATTTTCGAAACAACAACTGATTTTGAACGACCCTCGCGAGATTCTGCTTGCAGTGAACTACGACCAAGATTGAATTTCCTATAACATGGATAAAGTACTATAAAGAAAGCTCCTTGATGGAGCTTTATGGTCAAAGATTGAAGCAAGTTCATTCATGCTCTGTAAAAAATCATTAGACAAAAATATTCACGAGACGAATCTTTTAAGTTACTGTAAAAATAGTTACTTTACTTTACTTTAATAATAGTTAAGTTACTACAAATAGCGCTCGTCTGTCAAAACATAACCTTAAAAATTTCCAACTTTTCGCTAGAGCTGTCAGTTGCCCGATGGCAGCACTAGGGTTGTCAAATACCGAAATAGGAAAAGCCACCCAGTATAATCGGCAGTCTAGAACTATTTCTCAACTTAAGAATCTGTTCAAAATTTAGAAATATAAATATGTTTATTATTGTCTTAAAATTCTGCCTTCTATGGCCAATAAATATAACAAGTGCAAATAAATACAAAGGGTCCACTAAACAACTTTTTTTTAAAGCTACAAAAAAACTACTGAGTATTTTCCCGAATTTTTTTTTTTATTTGAAAGCATAATCCTTCCGGTTAATAATGGAAAATAATTTTATTTAAATAGCTGCCTCGGTTGGCCACGATCTGTAGAATTCTTAAGAATATATTCTCAATTGTGAAAGCAGCTTCACGGATCTTAAAAGAATGTTTGAAACTTAACTACTTAACTAGTTAAGTTTCAAACATTCTTTTAAAAACTGTTCAAGTCTACTGATGACTTGATTATATATATATATATTTATTATAAATTTTCAATTTATTTGTATTCACATATTTTGAGATCTAAGTACATATTTGTAGGCAGCTGGAAATTGTTATCTGCATATCAGTAGAAAAAATTAAGTTTCTCCACAAATATAAAGAGTTTCTAAGTCTTCTTTGCTTTTCACGTTCTTTTGACATTTTCATAAAAAAGAGTTTCAATTTTATCAAATTATCTTAGATATTTTAACTTTTCTAATTCTTAAGAAACGGAAAATATTCAAAGAAATGACCCATAAGGGAAAAATTCATTCAACTCAACAACAAAAAAGTACTTAAAATTAACAGTTGAAAAATTCTGTACTTAAAGCTGCCAGATGAACATAAAATATCTCATTTAATTTTACTTTAAAAATCGTAAAAAAGTCTTCAAATTTATCAGTTGAAAAATCTTCTAACTTCTGCCATTTTACCGTTCAATCAAACACAGAAATCCCCTAAAAATACCACAAATATAAATTGTTTCCCTTTTTTTTAATATTTAGTTATTTGACCCCTTATTTTCTTATATTTTATATATTTATTTGAGCTTAAGGTGTTTTTGAAATTTGAGTATTTATTTTTGTCAATATTTCGTACTCAAATTTCAAAAAGACCTTAAGCTCAAATAAATATATAAAATATAAATTGTTTCCCCCTAAATTTCCCCCGAAAGAATTTAACACCCCAAAGTCATCGCTAAAAGAAAAGGGGGTTTCCCTAGGGGGAAACCGCCTAAACTGGCAACACTGATTACAACACAACTCTGGCCTGCCTATTTTGCAGAAACAAAACTGTCTTGTTTTCGAACAATAAGTTTTAAACCGTAAATTCTTGTGTGTACTTGAAAGTACGATATCTTTAGCGCGACAATGAACACGACCATTGTTTTCGGTTCGATCAGTTTTGGCACAATCATACCATTCGGCTGGGCCGAATCTTAAATACCCTTTACAATGGTACATACATTCTGATTGATTTTATTTGGCTTATAAAGCCGATTTCTTTAAAAATCGAGAGACGCTATATCTCGGATATATATGGGCCGATTTCAAAAATTCCTTAATTTCTAGGATTTAATGGGCACTAAAAATGAGATGGCTTAGTTTTTAAGAAAAAATTTTTTTTTTCAAAAATCTGACTAAGAAAGTGGCAAAAAAAATACCCCTCAAAACCCGGTTTTTTGAATATATCTCGGCTATCCGTGGACCGATCTTACTGAATTTCAATAACAGACCCACTACCGAGGTTTAACACATTTTAGCGAAACAATGAGGTTTCTATCTCAAACCGTTTTCTCAGAAACGGTATTTCAACGACTACAGACGGACAGACGGACATCGCTCAATCGTAATCGCTATTGATGCTGATCCAGAATATATATACTTTATGGGGTCTTAGATGGATAATTCAATGCGTTACAAAAGGAATCACAAACTTATATATACCCTTACACATTTATGTAAAGGGTATAAAAAAAAAAAAAAAAAAAAAAAAAAAAAAAAAAAAAAAAAAACATTCACGACCAATCAAATCAACTGCACCAACTTGTGAATAAAAGTGATCGTACGATATACGAACTTTTGCTAAAATGAGAGACATGTATCATTAGTGAACAAAACATTTCATTCAGAAAAAATCTGTGTAAAAGATTGTGCGTGCTGGAAAGTTTGATATCCGTAGCCAGTCTCTGCTGGAAATCAAAATTAAATATAAATTTAAGGATTTCAATGCTAAAGTGTTAAATGTTTGTTTGCCAAACAAACTCACTCACATTTAAGCACCAAACATTAATCTTCCCGTTAGACATAAAAATAAATACTTTTTTTCAAATTCGAAATTTGTGAATTGAGTATTTTTGACGTTCTGTGTTGGTAAGTGTTTTAACTTTATTATTAATTGGTAAATCATGCTTCATTCCTTAATCAAATAAAAACATTTGTAATTAACAGAAGTAATTAATTATAGAAAAGGAGTAGAGAAAGAGGAGAAAGTAAATATTGATTTCTTTGTAGGCAAGAAACAGGGTTAAAAAATAAGTTGTCTTGTGGCAGCCAATATGAAGAAACAAAAAACAAGTTAAGGGCGTAGAAAACAGGGTTATTTATTCTTTGTTTTTTTTTGATGCAGATTTAGCTTTTTAGTACTTTTAAACTAATTCAAGCGGATTCTATATCTGCCTAGAAACAATATTGTGTGAAATCAAAACGTCATGAATGCTTAACATTTAATATAACGGGTTATCCATTTTGCGGTTTCAAAAGTAAACGTAAATAAAACACTTATGAGATGCTTTTTTGTTTATGATATTTCATGTGTGAAACACTACTCCATTTAAGTGACCACCATGCGAAGTGTTGCAAGCATTTAACTTTTGAAGTAATTTTCGACCACTTTTTGACATATAGTGGGCGGTATCTCAGCCATAACTTGACGAATGTTGGTTTCTAAGTGCTCAAGAGTTAAAGGTTTATCTGCATAAACACGGTCTTCGCGTAGCCCCCCAAAAAAAGTGCAATAGTGTCAAATCGCATGGTCTTGGTGGCCAGTTGATATCGCCACGACGAAGAACTACGCGGCCAGGAAATGTCTCTTGCATCAGAGATATATTCGCTCGAGTTGTGTGGCACTGTCTTATTAAAAGCACATATTCTCCAAGTTGTATTCTTCAATAGCAGGCAAAAAAAAGTCGATTATCATATGACCATATCATATGACCAAATTGACGGTGACAATCGTTCCATTGCCGTTTTCGAAGAAGTACGGTTCAATCACACCTTCGGACCATAGAGCGCACCAACAAGTGACTTTTTCTGCATGTAATGGCCTCTCTTCAATTACTTGCGGATTCTCAGAACCCCAGGTATGACAATTTTGTTTATTAACACATCCACCGAGTGCGAAATGTGCTTCATCGCTGAAGAAAATTTTGTTCGAAAAATCGTCGTCTAACGCCTGTTGTTCAAGCGCCCATTCCACGTATCTACGACGTTGTGAATGGTCAGCTGGCCTCAGTTGTTGTGTGAGCTGGACTTTATATGGAGGATGTTGGTGTAGATACAAACGCAAAATACGCCATAATGTGCCGTAAGACAGTTCTAATTCCGGAGAAAGACGAGAAATCGACACATTCGGGTCTTCGGCAACATTCTCATTTACAGCAGCGATATTTTCAGCGGAACGAGCAAAACAATGATGCACAGCCCTTACAACATTTGTCACCGCTCTAGTCTCTTCAAATTTCTTCATAATTTTGCCAATTGCTTGCATAGTAAGACGATTATGTAAACCATAATCTCCTGGGGCAGAATCACCATTTTTGTAGCATGTTTTGATAATTTTTAGTCAATGTCAGGCTGTCAACTGAGAAGAAACAAATTGGTTTAACAACTTAGTTTGACAGATGTCGAATTCCAGTCATAACCCTTTATTAATATCTTATAGTAAATACTTGAAATTTATTTTGTTCACCAAGAAGTTTATTAGACAAACTGTGAGTTAAAACTTGATTTTATACAATTTGTAGTGTAAACACAAAATCATATTTTTAGGGTTTTTACGTTAAAAAAAAAAATAGATTTTAATTTTAAATGTGAAAACACTATAAGTTAATGTCAGACGACATGGACTATCATAGTCCTCCTATCAAGCTGACCTAAACAACCAATGTGAATTTTTTTATCTACGAGTGCTTTACTGGGTTGTATTTTGTTTTTACTTTCTCAGAATTGGGAAGGATTTTTTGCGCAGTAAAATTGTAGCCATCAACATTTTAAAGAAGTCACTTTGGTTTAATAGTGTTTAAAATTTAATATTATTTTGTACGACCACTGAATTGGGTCATATTTGCTTGCAACGCCTTAATGGTTTATGATTTAGTGCAAAAAACAAAACAAAAAAAGAAGATATACAGTAGACTCGCGAAAACGTGAGCTAAATTTTACAGAGGGTGTTCATGTTTTAAATTGAATTTTTTTACATGAAAATACGTTGAAAATCAGTATGCAGAACCGTGTAATAGACTAAATCATATATAACAAATTTTATTTAATAAATTTACTACAATACTTCATTTCAGTTGATGTAAAGCTATGAAAAAGTGGAAAATTTGTTCCGACTTAGCAATCAATTAAATCTACACTGTACTTTACATATTGTTGGGGTCTGTGGTAGCAATGGATTTGTTGGCGGGATGATTTCATCCAACTCCAAAGTCTACCGCAGCGGGTATTGATTGTGATCTTCAAATGGGGTTCAATTATATCCGGTTCGAAGGACCAAAATTTATGTTGGGGTCTGGGGTAGCAATGGATGTTGGAAAAAATTAAATCCTTTATTTCACGGGTGTTTTATTTGTGTGTGTGTGTGTGTGTGTGTAATAAACTTATACAGGAGCTAACACCATGTATTCCACAGCAGCTTAATGATAACTGAATAACTTAAATATTACTTCACAAGCGTGATGCTTAAATTTTAATTACAAGAGAGAAAATAAGAATACATTGAGTTACACTACGCGTCACTTTTCTAAAGTTCACTGACTTCACATTACACATGAACACATATCTATATTGTAATTTTTTGACAACCCCGTTACTGATGCACATTTCCGTAAATGTTCAATAATATCACATTTGCTTGAAGAGTTAAAACTTTTGGTTTCTTGGCAGACATTTTTCTTTGAAACTGAGTTTAAATTCACTTGTACACTTTATTTATACTGAAACGCGTAGAGATGTTTTCACCACAATCACCACATAAAACTGAAATTAAGTATTATTTGTATTTCTAAAGGCCGTGATACACTGTCCTACTCAATCGTACCATTCATTCACTGAAAATTGATAGCTAAATCTGATAGAATTCTGTCCTACTTTAAAAAGTCGCATCAAAACGGCCACACTATTATACTTTTGTAAACAACTTCAAAAAGGCAACCCTGATCGCATAGAATAAGATAAGTTTTTGAAAATTTTCAAAAGATTAGCAAATCGGACAGACTTGTCAAAAAGTCTTTCACACACATACACTTTTAGTCCAGACTATCACACTTGTTGGACACACATGTCATTTTTAACAGACCATACGACTCAGTAGGATAGTGTATCATGGCCTTAAAATATGTTTTTGTCACTAAGCTGTAAATAAATTAAAATACCGCTATTCCCAAAATTTATAAAAACTACAGAACTGACTTAAGAAAATAAAAAATCATCAGAAAAAAAGTTCACGTTTTAAAACCATCGTCACTTGTTCACGTTTTGGAGTGGTCAATGTTTATTATTATTATTACTAGGTTGGTCCAGGATGGCCCTTTGCACCGCGACCAAGAATGATCTATTGTGCAGTGGACAATATTAAAATAAAAATGTTTACGTTTTTGGATGTTCATGTTTTCGCGAGTCTACTGTAGGTTATTTTTGAATATTTTCGCGATACTGAGTGTGGGCAAGACAAAAAATATTTTAAGCTTTCTTTTTTTTTTGATGAACCTGTTAAGGTATGGTTGGCTAAAATGTAAAACTCTCTCTCTCTCTCTCTCTCTCTCTCTCTCTCGTAGCAAAGGAAAAAATCTGGAAGCCGAGTTTGTATTTAATGGCAAATGGTCAGTGCCAGTGTCAGGCTTAAAAAGTTGAAAGGTTTTTTCGTTAAAGCCATCCATATGTTTATTCACAAGCTAAGCTAACAGTTTTTTGTTGGCTTTTCACTTAAAGGCGCCAAAAGCAGGTATTTACTTTGTACTTTTAAAGGGTTTATTTTGTATTCGTCTGATTTGAGTTTTTTAGTTACCAGTTTTGGACGGTGGCATGAAAATATTTCTGTGTGAAAAAACTTTGTACTAATGGTTTGATTGGGAGGCTCAAGAGTGAGAACCACTTTCGAGCTTTTGTACAAAAAGTGTTATAAAAAACTTTTGGTGGCAAAACAAACAAAAAAAAAAGAAAACAAGTGGCAAAAAAGACCCTGCATGTGAGTTCTCTTGCAGGCCGCAAAAACAAATAAACGAAAAATTGCTTTTAGCCAGAATTTTTTTTTCATATTTAAATCGCTTTTTTTCCTCTTTCCAACAAGATGGGTCATCATCAGTCAAAGTATTTGACAAGAAAAAACAAAAGCATTACAACAACTGGTTGAAACAAAATTTTGTTTGCTTATCACGAAGTGTCAGCTTTCAGGAGGGGATTTTTTTTGTTTTTTTATTTTTTCTTACCAGTTTAGCTGCTTAAGGTGTGTAATACACAATCAGTTCAAGAGATTGAAGTCGCATTTTTATCACAAAAATTTATTTAATTTGTTTAAACTTGTTAAAGTAAATTTATTTACAGGGATTTGAAATTGAGCGTGAATTTGAAACTTTTTCATTATGTTATATCAATCATTATTTTTGATTTGTTTTCAAAGTTGTGGCTTGTATACTTTAAGTAGTAAACTTTTCCATGTCTTCTGTCCACTGTTTAAAGCACAAGTCTAGACAGTTTGTGTTTTTGACTGTGAAAAGTTTACGCAGTACAAGCGAGGGTGCTTAAATGTGTGCGGTTTTTTTTTTTTTTGTACGTGGTTTACAATGTATATAAAGCTGAAGTTTAGGAAAGCTAAAAGCACGAGATATTCTTCCGAAGGCAAGAGCAGAAAAGCAATTCTAGCCCTCCTCACCAAAATAGCAATAGTTTCACAAAAGAGTAGTGGTCACGTTCTTTGATGACTAATATTTGACAATGCAACTGCACCTTAAGAAGTATCTTTTTTTTATACATTATTTAAGTTTGAGGCCCTAATCTTATAATTCGCAGTGCAACCCCAGAATTTGTATGAGAAACTTTGAGGAGTTTTAAATTTTTTGGAAAATTTGTGGTGTCGTTGACAATTAGTATAAAGAGCGAAATGTGTAATTGTTTTGAAAAAGTTTTAAAAAATTTGAATTAAAAAAATTTTAACTTGTAACTGCTGGCATTGTACTTATTTAATATAATATTTTTATTGTTTCTTTATATACTCAAAATTTCCATTGTAGATTAGATAAATCAATGTTTAAGGCTTTGACCACTCCACTCCACCCACTTGGTTAATGAAGGGTTAATAATTTTTGTGCTGGCTTTTAAGACCAGGTTAAGCACTTTATTAAAGTAAATTTTGATTTCTCATCATCAAATATTATTTTGCATTTGGCCAAAAAGAACGTAACAGCAGAAACGAAAGTTCAACGTCTTGATCAGTATCTTTATTCAGCTCGAAGAAAGCGGTCGTTTGTGTAACTTGCAACGGGTTTGAAACGAAACAATGCACTTTAAAACAATCATTCGAATGAAATGCAATTGAAAAATCCCCGTTCAAAAGTAAAAACAAAAAAAAAACCCTGTGACAAATAGCTAAATATTTAAAAACCCTAATTACACATCAGCAAATATTAATTCGTTGAATCAAACGCAATATTTAATTAAAATGTTTAAATTATTATTATGGTACTTGTCATTTTTACTACTCATCTTCATGAATGGAACACAAGACCTGCACATTCCCCCCGTGGCGTGTCCAAATTATTTTCAATATTATTTCGATGATTTTCAATATGTTGGAAAAATCTCTATACCCACAGTGTCGCGCAACATTGAACTGACGGTGCATTTGAGTCAGAAACAACCACTGCAGACGGTAAGAAGAAATTTGTTTTGTTTTAAGGAATGAATTAATATTTCTTTTTGTGTTTTAAATGAGCAAACGAAGCCGATAAACAACGTTTGTCAGTTCAGTAAATAAAATCTGTTGTGATTAAAGCTTGAGCGACAGCTTTTAAAAAAGGGCGTGTGTGTGAGTTTTTTTTTTTTTTTTTTGTTTACAATATAATTTACGACAAAAATCAATATATAAATTATGATCACAGATCGCATGCAAAAAAAAATTTTTAAATATGACTAATATTTACACATAACTTTGCAATTATTTTTAATTTGGAGTGATTATTCATGAGGTAGCAAAAAAAGATCTGAAGTTCCATATTTTTAAAACTCAAAGCGTTTAAGAACTGAAATAAAGTGACTTTGAATAACGTAAATATTTTTGTAAAAAGGCTCATCGAGTTGTTTGTGAACTTTTGATCAGCGTGGAAGTGGTTTTTGTGATGTGTAGTCGTGATTCCAAAAATTCACAAACTTCCGTGGTACACTAAAGGTCGAAAAAGATTAAAAAACCTTAGAAACAAGTACTATAAGCAGTATAAGGTAACTGGTGATGCACTTTATAAAGCACGCTACGAGCATCGGTGTATCCATCTGTCATGCATTATGAAGGAATAAGTTTAAATTCTGGGGATGACATTGTAAATGCTTTTTCATTGTTTTTTCAGTCAAACCTTGTGGTTGGCAATGACTCTATAGAGTGTAATGTTTTGAAATTTATACAGCCAATTGTCGATTTTGGTTGTGTTCAATTAACAACTGGGGACATCCTAAGTAGCATAGAAAGCATTAAAAATTATTTTGGTGTTGACATGAATGGTTTCAGTTCATTTTTCTTAAAGAAATTATCTGAAAGTTTGATAATACCTTTACAGTATCTTTTTAATAAATATTTGGCTGAAGGTCGTTTTATTGATAGGTGGAAAGAAGCTTCTATTACTCCTATTTTTAAAGGAAGTGATAAAACTGGTGTTAATAATCAATGTCCCATTGCAAAATTATCTAATATAACAAAAATTTTTGAGCACATTATCAAGGAAAAGATGTTTTTTATAATAAAACGCTATATTTGTAATGAACAGCATGGATTTTTTCCTGGCCGTTCTACTGCTATTCTACTGTATTTCTGTTTTTGAAAAACATAATCGAGTTGATTGAATTTTTATGGATCTATGCAAAGCGTTTGATAAGGTTTCACATAATATACTCTGTCTTAAGCTAAGGAGAATGGGCTTTCATGGCACATTTCTCAATTGGTTGAAGTCTTATCTTTCTGATAGAAAATATACTGTTGTTCGGAAGATTTTGTGTCTCTGCCATACACTGCAACATTCGGGGTACCACAGGGTAGTATATTAGGGCCGCTACTTTTCTTAAGCTTTATTAATGACATTGGAAATTATTGTTCTGGTTCACAGTTTTTGTTGTATGCTGATAACCTCAAAATTTTTAAAGAAATAATATCAGACAATGATGCATTTGTTCTTCAGTCTTGCATCGATGAAATATCCCTGGTGGTGCAATATGAATAATATGTCCTTAAATGCAAATAAATGTTGTCAAATGTCCTTTCACAAACCTAATATTGGTTCTGTGAATGCTTTCCAGTACAAGTTATTTGATTGCAATTTAGTAGTGGTCAATCAAATGTTAGATCTGGGTATCATTTTGGACTGTGAACTTAACTTTAATGCTCATCTTGACTACATGATACCTAAAGCCTATTCCGTCTGCTCTTTTATAAGAAGAAACTGTCAAGACTTTGCTGATCCCATTACTTTACGAATTTTGTATACAGCTTTTGTACGCTCTAAATTAGAGTATTGCTCGTTTACTTGGAACCCTATTTACGATGTACATACAAATAGAATTGAAAGAGTTCAAAAGAAATTTGTTAAATATGCGCTTCGTAATTTTTAAACTTTGTCAATGCCAATTTCATACAATGCTCGTCGTTTGCTTTTGGGTTTGAAGCCACTTTCTGTAAGACGTACGATGCAATCCACTATTGTAATTTATAACTTGATAAACGGTCATATCGATTGTGAATACTTATTAAAGTTAATAAAATTTTTTGTGCCATGTAAGTTTTTCAGATTCAGTAATTTATTTTATGTTTCTAGACATGGTACTAATTACGCAATGCGTGAGCCGTTGCTACGGGCCTCGCATACTTTGAATAGCATCAAGAATATCGTTAGCATTGATTTTTCGTTGCCGATTACTGATTTTAAATTGTTATTAGCATATAAGGATTTATTTAATATATTTAGTAATTAAGTTATTACTATTAGCCTGTAAGGATATTGTATTCCATAGGCTTAGATGGATAAATAAATAATATTTGAACGCGTGATATTTTTTATTAGTTAATTTAAAAAATATTCCACGTTTATTTGGCAAATTATATGTACATATATAGATATTTACCAAATGAGATCTTAATAAACATGATATGTTTTTGAAAATTAGTCCGTCAAAGTATGCATTCGTAATAGGTCTTATCGTGGTTATTGTGCCGTCTTTTTGTTTTGTATAGTCAACGTTTTGCAATATTGAAGAAGTTGCGTTAAATGTTGCTAACCCCTGGCTCTAAACAGACAAATTAGCAGCTGCTAATCCTGACTTACTGCGCTATTTTTTGTTATAATTTATTTATTTATTTTTTTTTTTTTTTTTTTTGCTAAATTAAACGTCCACAAACACTCTTCATTTTTGTTTTTTCTCCCACCAATCCCTCTTTCCTCTTGCTCCAGTTTCAGTACAATGCACTGCAGTATATAGGGGACATCCCCTAAGTACTGGTCTCAATCTAAAAAAACAAAACGCCAAAAATCATTCCACTGTCGCAGTTTAACTGCTTGGTGTGCCTTATCCACGCATAAGACAATTGGACAATTTTTTCGAAAACTCTCGAGGGTGGACTACGAGTGTTAACGGTGAAAATTCTCTCTGCCCAGCCTATGGGTTCATTCAGCGTACTCTTCACACATGTGCTTTTAAGAGGATGGGGCAACAGCCAGAACTTCAATGAGTTGGCTTTGGGGAAAATTTTCCCCAGAAACTGATCAGTCACTATGGGGCCATCCCATAGCCACCGAGGTATATCGGTCTAACTATTATATTTTTTTTTACTGGCGTTACCTCAAAAAGATTGGGTATATAATGGTCGTGACCTTATTGGTCATCTGGCGATCTTGAGGGTGGCGAGTGATCACATGGATCCCATACACTGCTTTGGTGGAAAGTATGAGGTATACGTTCACATCCAGGACAATACTGGAATGTCACGATAAGCTAAATAAACTGGCCACTCACAATCAGATTACTTGTGATATGGGTGCCAGGTCATGAGGGGCACAAGGGTAACGAGTTGGCTGACACCTATGCAAAAAGGGGAGCCAATGGGGCTTTCATTGGACCCGCTCCATTTTTTGGCTTTAACAAGCTCCTTCTCAAGGGGGAGATCAGAAAATGGACAACTTCCATCACAGGAAAACTGTGGAACGACACTAGGGGTCTGGAACACTCGAACAAATTTCTTAGCTTTGATGCCAAGAGGGCGGATCTCGCTATAAAACTAAATAGAAAGAATCTAAGCACACTGTATGAGGCGCTAACAGGCCACTATACCTGCAGGAAGCATCTACACAGAATGAGACTATCCAGTACGGCAACCTGCAGATTTTGCGGTGAAGAAGAGGAGACAAAGGAACACTTGATTATTGAATGTGTGGAACTAGGCCACATTAGACACAGGCTGTTGCAGGCCTATTCACTGGGTTCACAGGACTTGCAAGGGCTTCAACAGAAGGAGCTAATTCTGTTTCTTGATGTATTAAACTCGTGAGGGAAAAAGGGTTGCACAATAGCTCATCTTTGGTCGCAGTGCAAAGGGCCATCTTGGACCAACCTAGTCACAATACAATACAATACAATGGCCATCCCCAATGTATTGTGGCTTTAAAGCAAAATATTCATTGAGAAATCAGCTCAATAGAACCATGTTTACTGCAGCGTGTAGAGCGGAACACAAAGTTCCATATTCAACAGTGTGTTTAACTTGTGGGAAGACATATTGATGGCATGCTCTTCAAAAAATACATGCCGCATTTATATGCTCTCGTTCAATTCTCTTAATGAAATTTGTGTGGACTATTGAGTTCTTAATTTAGGTTTGAAATAATACATTTTTTAATTCTTTTTTTGCTTTTTAATTTTAGTAATTTTTAATTTTAGTAAATTTAAATTAATCTCTGTAAATAAATAACTTTTTATTATTGCAGAATTATTATGGCAAAATTATACTAGAAAACAGAGATCCATTGATTTATCGCATAGAATTTCCCTCTGCAGCCGAAGTGCCGAAGATAACAAAAATCACAATAAATGGTGAAGATGTTTGCCTACAAAATGGCTGTAAGGGAATGCTAAGAAAATAGACACCCAACTCTATAGATTTTAATAAACATTAATACTTTCTTTCTAGACCCACCACCCAGCACACGTCTCTATTTGAACCACAAACTGACAACACAACCTTTAGCCAGCTCATTTCCTCATATACCAGTGCCACAGTATCCGGTAAATGTATATCCCAAGCCAGAAATTGCAGAACTTTTGCCACCAACAAGCAACCATATAGTTGGCTCCAAAAAGGACAGCAAACCCGCCATTATTAAAAATGCTCAGTGCGGAGTGGGTAGTGCGGTGGCACCTCTTATATTCGGGGGCACTGAATTAATGCGTGGTGAATTTCCCTGGCTGACTGCCATTTATGTCAAATCGGCTGGCTTGCGTTTTTTATGTGGTGGTTCTTTAGTCTCAGCCAGTACTGTAGTCTCAGCCGGCCATTGCTTTAAGATACGCAGTATAACAGCGAATCGTTTGGTGGTGCAATTGGGCCGTCACAATTTGGAAGATTTCAGTGAACAGGGATTTGTTACGCGGGAAATTAAAACACTAACAGTTCATCCGGAATATAATGCTAATGTTTTTCCCGATGCAGATTTGGCCATTTTGCAGTTAAAGCAATCAGTGAAGTCAGTAATTTAAGATATTTAGTTTTTTTTTTAGATTTATGAATTTTTATATACTTTTTAGATATACCCGCAATATACGTCCGATTTGTTTGTGGAGCGACAAATCGGATTCAAGTTTGATAGTGGGCCAAGCAGGTGTGGTGGCTGGTTGGGGTGCCGACGAACAGGGCAGCACTTTTACTCCTGTGCCCAAGAAAGTCGATACAACGGTCGTCAGTGACAGCGAGTGCCTGCGTTCCTCCTCGGCCTACAATATGTTGACTTCACCGCGCACATTTTGTGCTGGAAATCGTGATGACACAGGCCCTTGCATGGGTGATTCCGGCAGTGGCCTTATGATACATCGTAATGGGCATTGGTTTTTGAGGGGCATTGTTTCGGCCGGTCAAACGAAAAATCGTCAGTGTAATTTACAGGAATTTGTGGTTTTTTGCGATGTGGCCAAACACCTAGAGTGGGTTCGTAGCCATATGATTTCTTAGTTTATAAGAAACATAAGAAATAAATGTAAGCCAGTAGTTATTAAAGCTGTATCAAATAGTATTTATATTTAAAAATGCATGGCTCTTTTATATGTATGTATGTACATATACGTGGCAAAGAAACTGAAGTTAAACGTCAAGTACTGAAAACAATATAAAATGACAACTTATTTATCGACATGATAATGCAGTTTTCATCTATAGTCATTGCTTTATGGACTTTAATAGCCTTTTTACACCGACTGACATCCACTTGAAACGCATGGAAAATGTTGAAAATGTGAAACAGTCGTTTACATTGACAACATCTTTCATCTTTCATTTATTTAGATGTCAAAAAAAAGAAGACGCAAAATTGTTGTGAAAAAAAAATTTTTTTTAAATGTCCAAGACCATTTAAAATGGACCATTTTAGACATTTTTAATTCCATATGTCAAGCAACATGTTCTTCATATTGATTGACCATACGATGGGCTTTCTTTTGCACTGCAATTAAAATGAATTTATTTATATGTATGTAATTAATTAAAAATTATAAGAAAATACATGTTCCGCTCATTTTTTTCGTGTTTTCTGAAATGTTGTTTTGCTAGTGATGGTACAAAAGCAATCGATTTTCTGCAATTATTTTAGTGATGTCATTAAAAAAATCAAAAGATGTAAAATGGAACAAAATGAGAAAGAATCATCTTCTACTGATGTAGAAAGATGTAGAATTTTCGCCCTGTATAATTCTTATGGAAAGATGTAAACATCTTTGCAAATTGATGAAAGATGTAAAATGTGCGTCAGTGTAAAAAGGCTTCCAATTGCTCCAACTCATATATTATGTTTTCTTATAGAAAATTAAAATAATTTTTTTTTCCTTTAATATCTTTTTTAAAAGAGTACTTGTAGTTGCTCGCACAAACATAATATGGCCACTTTGCAAATGGCACTCTATAAAGCACTAATAAAGTTCTCTGTACATTCCTTAATTCACTTGTTAACATTTTCCAAAATTCATTTGATTGGAAAACTTGTTTGCTGCTCTCCTCTCCAATCAATCGAATTCATTAAGTTTCTTTAAAAACTCAAGTTGTTTGCTTAATGAGACTCATAAAAACAACTTTTCCTTTGACTTTTGCAATAAGTAAACATATTTTCCTAAATAACTTATTTAAGAAAATTATCTACAGATTATTAAAATAAATTTATTTCCTGCAATCAATATAATTTTCTTAAATTTATGCACGAAATATAAATTCAATCGTTTGCGTTTGACCAAAAAGATTTCATTTTATTGGTACTCAACATGCATTAATATTTTGGTCAATTATTATTGCATTGGAATCCTGCGGAGTCTTTGTGGCTGAACAGTTTTTGATGCGAAATCCCAACACCAAGAAACTCAAAGGAAATAAATAATTTAATAAGAATTTAATCGCAAACATACACAAAGATATTTCTTACCAAAATATTTCTCTCTCTCTCTCTACTTGACTGGCAACAAAGAGCGGATATTATTATTAGTAAAATGTACTGAATTCTTACAAAATTATAGTGTTTTTCCTTCGAAGGATATGCAGAAATTGTTTATTAATTCAACTACAATTTTACAATCATTGGTTAACTGCTGACAAAATTTTAAGCAGTAAGAATGCTTATGGATTTTTGTAAGCCATTGGTTAGCTAATGACTGTGGACCTGGGCCTCAACTGTTCGGTTGAACAAAATGTTTTAGTTGTACAAACTTTTAATAATGTCTATTGTTGGCTTTAAAAACTATTGAGGAGAGGGAGTAAATTATATAAATATACTAAATTTATTAATTCAGGTCCAAAAATGAACCTTTTCATTTTTGGACCTGAATTAATACATTTCAATTGGCTGTTAAAGCAAATAAATAATTAAGTTCATATTTGAATATACTAAATTTATTTTATATTACAATTATTGGGCTAAATTTCTTTTATATTAATGCGGTGCTGGATATTAATTAGACAAGGCAAAAAAAAAACACTATAGACTGGGGGACAACTAGCTGTTTCAAAGACGTTGCTCTTTTAAAAGTCTCCGATGTTTTCTTTGCTTTATTTAATTTATATCAATCACAACAATAATATAAACATAACTTAAGCCCGATAAACATAACGCCAAGTGACTACGAAATATAAGTTCGATTAAAAAAAAATTATTTTATTTATATATTATTTGATTTTTATATTGTTAAATTAATTATTCAAGCTATTGATCTTTGGTTTTTTTTTTTATAAAAATAATTTTAAACAATTATTTATTTATTTTCAATATTTCGCCAACAATTTGTTGGCATCTTCAGAAAAATAATTATAATATTGAAAAAACAAAAAACAAATTATTGAAAATATTTGATTTTTTAAAGCTGCAATATAAAATTAACATGACCAGATATTGATTAAGAATCATGTTTAATTTTTCAAAACGACCTAATGTAAAAATAAATGTCTACTTAAACTACATGATGATTCATTTTTTCTAATTGCTGGGATGGCTGGTGGCTGCTCAACAATCGTGAGGTTACAATTCGAGCCCAGTTAGTGATAAGTATGCAAAAAAAAAAAAAACAATGTAAAAAATCTATGAAACGGAAATAAGAAAAAACTTTAGTCAATAAAATACAAAGAAAAACGAAAGAAAATTATTATTATTTTTTTTATTCTTGCCTATAGTGGCGTATTATATGAATAGTACTCAAAGCTGTTTCAATACCAAAACAATTTGTTTTTAGGTTGAATTAAACTGAATGCTCTGTTAAACCAAATCACCCCCGAAAAACAGAACTCAACCAGGTATTCTACGACTTTAAATTGCTTTGCTTTTTTACTGTTTGCACATGAATTGAAAAATCTCAGAATTTATTTTTTACAAATATGAGTACCATGATCTTTTTATGAAAAGAACTTCAATCAATTACAGAGAAACAGAAGCGTAACGTTACCAATAGACGTCCAGAATGTTCAGCGGCATTTGTACTTGTATGATCGCAACGAAACTAAGTTTCTTACTATGTACTTAGTTTAATATTGAAATCGATGATGCAATAAATACTATGGGGACTATGCCCTGGTTGGCTTTAACGCTTTTACTTTCTATCTTCCCTGCTTAAGGTAAGTACTGTGTTCGAAACTGCGGAAAATGTTGAGCAACATTGATTTTTTCGTACGGAAAATTTGACATGTATCTAATGTTACCTATCCCGCGGTTTTACACAATTTAACGAGTTTTTCATTAAAAGTATGCTACAGTGTTTTACGTTTGTAAACAAAACCCATATGTTTTGCAATTTGGATTGTGATGAGGAAAATTTAATTATAGAATAAAAAGTTAATTTTTTATACAAATACATCAAAATGAATAAAGGAGTCCCAAATAATTTTCTTTTTCTTCACGGCTCTCAGTTCCCGCATTTCTGTAGCAATGAATTTAATTTTTTGGTTTTCTTTATTACTTTGCATTTTTTTTTTGTCCAAAAAATTTTACTTAAATTTTTGCAATGGAAATATCAGCAGTCAGCTGTTCCTAAAAATTTCACGTGGAAGAATTGCCACTTCAATTATTTCGCAGCAAACAGAAAATGTTGCCAGATACATTTCATATGTTTTTCTCAAAATGAGCAGAGTACTACTTCTGTAGCATTTTTTCACGAAAAGTTTATGCGAATTTTTTTTGCATGCATTTTGACAACTTTCCGCGTGGAATTTTAATCAGAGTACTTACCTTTAAGCGTGCTAACATACAAAAAATTGCTTTACAAAATTCTCCCATTATCTTACCTAACGGCAGAGTTCCTCTGAAGGAAGCAGCCCGCCTCGCTTAATTTTTCTTTCTCGATATTAGATCGGCATAAATTAGTTCCCTATACAGCCTCTTTAAGTTGCTCCCGTACAATAATAAAATTTTCATAAATGTTTCCCCCACTCTCTTAACTAGTCCCACTGTATAAGGAGTGAAATGTACGACCACACTGCATTAATTTGACTCTCTCAACGCTCCCCTGGAGCAAATTAATCCTTTATCACCCCTTCTTAGGGGCTCGTATACAAATCTTCTTTACTAGCTCCGGGGTGCGTGCGTCTGGCAGAATCAAATATATGACTAGCCCTTAATGTATTCTTTTAAACAGTTTTTTTTAGCAAACACAAAACTGTGAAGCTTTTGACTTGTAACACCCAAAGCATTCGCCAAGAATCGAACCCTCGACCTCGGGGACTCTTAGTAGGACACTCTACGAATTCATCCATCGATTCGCTCACAACCAGCCATTACCTTCCTTTCTTAGAAGTCTACCATACAGAAATGTTATTTTCTAGTTCCATAAAACCTCTCAAAAAGTCAAGTGTATGATTGGCTTTCTTGCTTCCACATTTTGTTCGAAAAAAAAAAGTACACAACATCCAACGTTTTCGCAAGATATACACAGCCATAAACGTGGACTTGAATAACTCTTGCCATTGCTTTTCTGTTCCCAACATTTGCTTCAAACACACTTACCCCTCACTCTGGGCTGACGATTTTGTTTCGCAAATTCAAAACCAACACTATGGTTGCCAAAAATTAAAATTTATTTACTTCCCTATGAACAACAATTACTCAAAGTCCCAGAAAAAAATTCGAGAGAGCCAAAAAGAGACGTGGCTAAAGCCTAAAATGTTGACAGGTTTCCGGTTTCGTTGAGTTTGCAGCGGATATAGTTTTGTTCGTTTTGGTGCTTTATATTCAAGTGCATGTTTTTTAGTTTTACTAGTTTTCCTTTGAAGCAACCCAATTGACCAAAAAAAAAAAATAATAAAAATGTGACAAAAATTCCCCAGGCAGAGACGGGCCAGTCGTACAAAAATTCCTCCACTGGCAACATAATTTTACACAAAATTCTAAAATCATTTGCCAACGTTACAGTTTTCGATCAGAAAATTAATTTCTAGACACATTTTTATTGGAAAATATGTGTTTTTGTTTCAATGAATAATATAAAAAATACAGGGTCCACAATCTAACGTTTTTTTTTTTTTCAACTAGTGCTTGGTAAGACTTAGCTCATGTCTGATTTGACAGATAATTAGTTTTATCCTTCCGCTGAACGAATATGGTTGTGTATACGCTTCGCTAAGTGGGCCTGCGATCGACTTACCCGATTTTGCCAAAAGAAATCATCTTATCAGACTTCTTTTTGCTTGTACCCCAAAATGCGACAAGCAAAATTGTAGCATTTGTCGTCTGGCTAATTAGACTTCCACTTTAATTTTCTAGTCTTATTAGGGTCCCGCACTTATCAGAGTGAAACGGAACCCTATTACCGAGACTTCTACGTCGGTACGTCCGTCACAGCATCCATTCTCCGAAACGGTAAGAGCCAAAGAGCTGAAATTTTCACAGGATGTTGCTGTATCTTGCCGCTACAACAACAAATACTAAAAGCAACAACAAATCGAAAACTACCAGGTGTCCCTATACAACGAAATATAAGAATTACTTAATTGAAATTCGCACAGTGTGTAAGTATTTATAGATGTTGTACAACAAAAAATGCTAAAAACAACAAGTCGAAAAATACCAGGTGTGCCCATACAACGTAAAGTGAAAATTAGCCGTAACTTCCAAACTGTAAGAGACAGAGAGATGAAATGTGCACAATACATGTACTCACATATACCCTACAATAGAAAATGCTAATAACAACAACAAGTCGAAAATTACCAGGGGCCGGATTCTGGCATTCGTGATCGAATATACTCGATAATAAAAACAATGTAGAGGAAAAACAAAATGAGCCACAAACACACAGCATTCTACAACGATATCGTTCAATCACGAGTGCCAGAATTTGGCCCCAGGTATACCTTAACAATGTAAAATAACAGTTGGCTATAACTCTTGAACCGTAAGAGATCGGTAGCCGAAATTTGCACAGAGTATGTGCAAATTTCGGCAACAAGTCGAAAACTACTAGGTGTCCCCAAACAACGTAAATTAGCAATTTAATCCTACTCTCAATCTGTAAGAGACAGAGACATGAAATTTATACAATATATGTATTCACATATGCCATACCATACGTCCATTACACATACGTACGGAACCGTAAGTGTGCGAGCCAGCCTCGTACTTGACTGAATTTATTGTTAAATGTTGTTTACTGTAATTTTACAGCACAAAAAATCTTTCTCAACTCTGACGAAGTAAAAATTGAACTAAAACCCAATAAAATATTGAGCAATGAAATGATTTCCTTTTTAAATCAACTCAAACCAATGTTAATTTTACGTAATATGAAATTTTTGTATAATTTTGTATAAACTTAGCAACAAGGTATCATGTTAATTTAACATGGCCGTTTTCTTTTTCTTTTCTTTTTTAGTGGTAAATACAATTTATTTTTGATTTTAAGTTTACGTTGCTTAAGAACTTCAAAAAAGAGCTGTTTTGATAAAAAAAAAAAATCCGCCACATTTTATGTACGAGTATTTTGGCTACAAGATGTCTTAAGGACATAATCAAATGGGTGACTGCTTAACAAAAAAAAAAAAAAAAAAATACCAAAAAATAAGTCATGCATATTTTTAGGCAATTTTTTCAAGTTAAAGCTTTATGATAAAAAGCCTGTTACATGTTTGCTGGCGAGTATGAAAAAAAAAACACAAAAGGGAAACAGGAAACAAAGAGCAACTTCATATACAAAATACTTGAATTTAAGGCGCCTCAATTTTCATGGTATTTTTATGTTCAAAGATTTCGATAAACCAAGTGTGATTAAATTCTTAATAAAAGGCTTTCACACTTATTTCCTTTGGTACAAAACATTAGTAGAAATCACATTCTGGGGGCTTCCAACATAATTGCTATAGTTTACAACACCAGAACAGCAAAGTATATGAAACCAAAATTTGGCATCATTCGAATAAATTTTCACTAGCAAAAACGAAGGAAAATAAGTGCTGGACCAATTCAAATGTTGCTGGTTCTCACATTTCTGTTGAGTTCACGAAATGTTCTTTGCTAATTATGGCCACATTATTTTATTTATTTATTTATTTTATTAATTTATTTCCATTTCCTGTACAACAAGGTCTCACTTATATTTAAAGTACAGAAATGTGTTAAAGGGGCACAACTTGTCCTAGGCACTACTGGAGAAAAATATTTTTATTATATAAATTAAAACAAAAGTTAAGAAAATAAATAATTATAAACATTTGAAAATTTAAGTTTGATAAAAGAAAATAAAAGCTTTTATTTGATAACAGTCCCTATAAAAATTCAAAAACTACGAATCGCTGAGTTTTGTTGCTTTCATACAATAGAAAAAAACAATTTTTTTCTAAATTTACAAAAATTGTTAAATTTTTATAGGGATTGTTATCAAATAAAACCTATTATTTTCTTATATCAAACCTAAATTTTCAAATGTTTATAATGTGGCCATAATTAGCAAAGAACATTTCGTGAATTCAACATGTGAGAAATGTGAGAACCAGCAACATTTGAATTGGTCCAGCACTTGTATTCCTTCGTATGAAGGACGTCTGCATCAGCAATCTTTAGCAGCATTAACAGCAGGACCTTTACAAACCCATCAACGTTTTACCTTTGGCAACCACATGGTAAAGCCCTTAGCATTAATCATGTCCTGCTCAGCACAAAGGCGGTGATGGTGGCGATGATGATGATGAAGATGTTTTTGATATTGATTCACCTTTTTCTTAAGTGCTAGTAGTTGAACATGCACACGTCCATGACAGCAGGTGAGTAGAAAACGCCTGCCACAATATTTGGCAAAACCTTTTTTTTGCAAATGTCTTACATTATGTGCAGCATCAATTTCCATTAGAAAATCCTGCATGAGACTTTAATATCTGGGGCAATGGACGAAAACAAAAGAAAATAAAACAATGAAAAAAAAATACTTAAAAACCAGTGCGTTACAAATTGAGCTTCCAACTGAAGCTATTATTCATATATAGATGTAATAATTTTTTGGTAAAGAATTTGAGACAGAAAAGCTTTACATCTCTACTCGCAATAAATATTCTTGAAAAAAAACTGATTTGTTATATCTTCTTCCATATAAGTGATTATAAATAAATTTAAAGTTAAGAAACAGCTTGGCTTATATTAAATGGCCTCATGTGCACTGAGGCAGAAAAACCCTATTTAATTCAACATTAACACACTTATTCACAAAAAATAATTCAAGCTTATAAGGCTCTTATTTGACATATTTGTATGGAAAATTTGTCAAATAAGTGTTTAATAAACGTAAAATATTTATTATGACTAAGAGCCTAAGCCTATTGCATCAAGTTTGGAAACCGTGCTAGATGATGAGGTTAACTCTTCAATACAGCTGGTAGAAATTGAGAAGATGAGGACAAGCAGGAAACGGTACTGCCAGCTTAAAATTTGGCCTACGCCGGGGTGATACGCATTAGTGTTTGTGCAAAACGAGCTTCAGTCGCCTCCTCGAAATATCAACTGAACATCTACTGGCTCCGCCATTTGGGGTAGAAATGTGAAACATTTATGCACTTCTGTTCTAATAAAAATAATTGTGCTTCTAATAAAGGGCTCGCCATCTAAGGCTTTTGTGTCAGCTAGTGCTTATTTCGTGAATGGTAACACTTAATTCATGTCTGATTTCTTGCATTGAAAAGAAACAAAAAAAATATATTAACAGCCTTATTATGAATTCCGAGTGAACATCACTCGTAATGGGAATCTTCCGTCACGAATTCGTACAAGAGGATATTATGACTTCCGACGGACTCGAAGTTAGTGTTGCCATCCTCTCGACTCAAGATCGAGTCAGCTTTTTGAATGAACAACAGATATTTGTTGTTTGCATTCTAAGGAGCGTTAAAAATATTTTTCGAAATATAAAAACAATGAATTCCATTGCTTCAGCCGTTTCAGTGATGGAAGCAGAATCTTAAAACAAAAGCTATTTGCGAATAGAACACAACGTCTTAAGGGATGCTTAGAGCGCCCTTGATTTACTTTCTTTTTATTTGCGCCTGCTTTTCGTATTCTCCCGACAGTAAGAAGAGTTCGTACAAACTTTTGATAAAAAACGCCAAAAATACGTTTCATACGGAATTCATAATACCAATCTCCGCAATACCGAAAATTGCGAGAGAATTACGTAGCTACGTCAGAATTCATGATGGCATTTTTGCCGAGGAATCAGAGCCTCCGACGGAATTTATAAGCATGTAAATAAACAACCGCAGTTATTAAAAACGAGATAAGACAATAAAATTATGGAATTTGTACTTTGAAAATATTCTAATCGAATAGGCCGCTAACAATTTTATTGTTGTATTCACTCATAATATTGCCACGGCTGTCATTTATTGTCATATTATCAAAAACAGAGGAATTGGGGTAACAATTTTTTTTTTTTTTTTTTTTTTTTTGTGAGGTAGGAAAATCCCTTCGGATCATCAGATGTAGCACATCCGGTATGTGGTGATTCCACTTAAAACCTACCTCCTTCTGAGTTCTTCTCTATCCGATACCGCGTCAGCATTACTTCGGATAGAGACTCAGTGTTGCTTACGCCCTGTCGTCTATTGCCTGCGTCAAGGCAAATCGTTGTATCTCCTTGTCTAGATCAGTCTTCTTCGCCTTAAGTATATATTCGGCATATTTCGCCACTTTTTCCCATACTTCCTTTCCACGTAACATTTTACCTACTATATTTTCAGTTGGGGTAACCATAATGCTATCAATTTCAGTCATAATATTGTCGCTAGGAACCAAGTTTTTATTACATTCAGCCAATATCGTCAGGTGTGAACTGCAATTTGAAAATAATATAGATGGATTTTACAATAGTATGGTTGGAAAGCACAAAAGTATGGTTAGCATTGACAAGAATATATTCGGATGGGACAATAGTGTTGTAGGAAATGGCAATAGTATTGCTGGATGCAACCAAAATACAGTTGAAAATGACAATAGTATGGTGGGATTATGCTTCCACTACATGATTAGTGGTTACAGTAGCTTAATCAAGCGGAAAGCGGAATTAGTAAAAATGTGCATGTTTTATTTGCCAATCATTCTTGTTAGCCGCTAACCATACATTTTAACAATAGTATGTTTCTCTTCAAATATGGCCAGCTCAACCTTATTTTTTTACGTGTACGTCTAACAACATAATGTTTGAGAAGTGTACTTAAGATTCCAGCCAGCCGTATATACAATTTTTATTTCGTCTCTTTTAGATTCAATATTCGATTAAAAGTTTTCGTTTGCTCAATTTTTCCCCCAAACGTAAACTTGTGTACAAAGAAATTTCAACACGAATAAAACAGAGTAATGTACAATAATTGTATTTAAATATTATCTCACCTTAAATACTGATTTAATTTCTAATAATCTTTTATTAACAAGGTTGAGTTGGAACTTACGAAACCTTCAAACAATTCACTGAACATTTTTTAAAAAGGAAGACTGTGTTACAAAAAAAGTTTAAAATGAAAAGCGAAACAATGTGAGTGGCCGTCAAGAAAAACGTGTGGCATTTAAATGCGTTTTCTGGCTCAACGCCACTTACTGACAACATTGCCCTGCAGCTAAATTTGTAAACCGCTGATAAGCAAACTAATTGGGTTCTTATGACAAACATGACATTCAAGTAGCTGCTTCCATTACTGCAAAATGAACAAATGTGCAAAACAAAAGCCAACAAAATTATTTTTATCTACTGCTTTATCTTCCAGCCATGTTGTCTGCAAAGTACATACATATGTATTTGTACAAGTGCGTTCGTGTGCGTGTTAGATATTAAAGTAAAAATTTCTTTCATTGAAATTATTAAACTACATAAAAATTGCATTAAAAAGTTTGTGCTTTTATTTCATTGTATTTTATTGCGTCTTTATTATTGCATTAAAATCACAAAAAAGTTAAGCTGAATATAATTAAGATAAGAAGAAAAAAAATGAAATGCTTGAGAAATTATGTGAAAAATATTCATTTCTGTGGATTTATGACAATTATGAGATTAAAAGAAAATGTTTTGAGCCAAAAAGTCAAGAAACATATGAAATGAAAAAATGAGAAGCAGCCAAGACGACCATTGTTCATACTATTCAAAAAATCTCAACAGTTTTACTTTAGCTTATTCAGAAATTTCATTTAAAATGAGAGCTGCCATTAACATGTGCGTCTATTAGTTCCAGCAGTGCCTGTACAATAATTATGGAGGCTTTGTTACTTCCCTGCCGGCAACTCAGTTAACTAGTAATGAATTATAAGCTAACTTTTTTACAACTGGTGGTGGTTGACACTTAGATTATTTTTAATGGAGATGACTGACTATTTTAACATTACGATGTCCTTGGGAGGTAGTCAATTGCCCGACTGTGCATTACATTTCAACTAACTTAAAGTTAGCTACTTAAAAGTCAGTACCCACAGAAAAAATTTACAAATCAATGCTGATTTTACATTTTTCGATGGTAATATTTTATTTTATTAAATTAAATTTCATTCTACTTTTTTTTTTTTTTGTTAGCCTCTGCTGGGAATCGAACCACTAAGCCTCAAGACTGGAGAGCAGCCAACTTAACCCATTCAGCCATCGCAACATTTAAAACGAATGCGACAATAGGCAATTTAATTAAAGAGTTATTTACCGTGTATGTGTGTATGTTATTATTTGAATTTTGGGTTAACTCTGCACTACGTTTCAGCTAGGTTATAGCCAGTACACAAAAAGTGAATTACAAATCGATTGTATTGTAGCTAATTTGAAGCTAGTCCATAAAAGTTAACGTAAAGTTAATTATTTTAGTAGTCGACTACTCAATGTCCGACTGGGATGAACTATAAGTCGATTTTGTTTGTAGTCGACTACCAATTTGCTGGCAGGGTTATAACATAATTGTTTATTTAATGAGGCTTATAGCCAGTCCATTTAAGTCATATTAGTCATGTGTGTGTTTTACGAAAACCGGCAGATAAATAATTAAACACATGCTTCTAAAAATCTTCTTCGATATGAAGTTTTTTACTATCCCTTTTTTACATCTGTCTACAGAGTGTTAATAAGTAATTGGATGTACTTGGCTGAGGTATCAATTATCTTAAATCAATACTTAAGATAACTTATAACGCATGTTAATATAAATAAGCAATATATTATTGTTATATATGTAAGTTGTATTTTCTCTATGCCCTATGGGTGAATAACAGTATTAAAGAACTATAAAAGAATTTTATTCTTAAGTGTTCAAGTTTCAAAATAAATAAATCAATTAATAAAGAAATAAATAAAATAAAGTTATTTATTTAAAAAACAATCAAGAGTGCTATATTTGACTGGGCCGAATCTTAAATACCCTTCACAATGATGTATATATGTATGTACCATTCTGATTGATTTTTGATGCCAAAAGTTGTTTTATTCGACTTATAGAGCCGATTTCTTGAAAAATCGGGAGACGCTATATCTCGAGTATATATGGACCGATTTCAAAAATTTTCGAATTTTACTTTTAAACACCCTATATGCACTATTCTTATCGATTTTTGGTACCAAAAGTTATTTTATTTGACTTCAGCAAAAAGAGACTTTAAAAAATAAACTTTTTTCCAAATAAACCCTTGAGATTTTTACTTTTACAAATGAAGTCTTCTTTATTTTTTACTTAAAATTTTGTTTCTTTTACAAATGAATTCTTATTTAGTTTTATAAAGATACATTTTAACATTGTTATGTATAAACTTGTTTTGTTTTGTTTTTTTTTTTATTAATTTTATTTTTCTTATAACTGCTTATTTTATTTTTTGGTAGGTAAACATGTCATTTGGTAGTTTTTGAAATTAAATTTGGTAGGAAAAAGAAATTTTGAGTGGCAACCCTGAACTAGAATAGCATCTCACAAATACTTTCATTTGCCCAATTTTAAAGTGCGTTGAATGCTTTTCGTGCAAATTGGGATCCCACGGGATCCCACAGTAGAGTAAAGGAACAGAGCTAATATCTCAATTTTTCGCAAAAAAAATTGTCCTTCTTAACATAATAATCAGACTGAAGGCAGTCTTATTACACAAAACAAACATGTATCTTATTAACTTTAATCTAATTTATTAAGTATTTATTAGTATCTGAAATTTGTTTTCGCGATGCATGAATATAAAAAAACAATAAATTTCTTTACAAACAAATTTAAAAAATGTAATTAAATGCCACCGAAAGTAGCGCATCATGTAAAACAAAGTTATAATGTAATTAAAAATTACATTCTCTTTTTCCACAAAGCCTTTTTAATGCTTTGAAAGCAGAGCACAATATTTGACAGACAGATCCTTGAATTTAAATGAAAGTTTAATGGAAAACCAGGAAGTCAGCATGTAAAAGAATTTAAGCAGAAATTTCGGGTGCTCTTTGAAATAAAAAAAATAATAAAACAAGTAAAATGAGTTTCTTCTGTGAAAGAAATTAAAATTGTTGCAGCCTTTTTAATAGTAAGTAGAAAACAAAGTTTTACACATGCGTTGCACACTGAAAGAATTTTGTTCACAACTCCAATGAACTCCGATATTAATTTAAGGAAAAAAAGTTAATTAACTTGCAACCAACGTTAAAACGCATTGAATCAATGAATTCTGTTTCATTTAATTTATATTAATGACAGCTTCAATAATCGCATGAATTGTGGTCATTAAGCTAATGAATTATTTCTGCTGTGTAATAACAAAAATCAGTAACTAATTAATTTCTAAAGGGTCCGCCATATGACTTTTTTTTTGAAAATGCTTTAAAAAAAACTACTGAATATTTCCTAAAATTTCTTTTTTTAATTGAAAGTACAACCCTTCCGGTTAATAATGGAAAATAATCTCTTTCAAATGGCTGCCTCGGCTGGCCATGCAGTAGCCTACACGCTCGGTCCAATTTTTAAGCACATTATTGATTGTGTGCAGCTGTTTTTCACCAACGGCTTCACGAATATTGTCCTTTAAAGCGTCAATTGTCTCTGGCTTGTCGGCGTAACCCTTATCTTCGACGGCACCCCACAAATAGTAGTCCAACGGTATCAAATCGCAGCTCCGAGGTGGCCAAAACACATCAGCTTTGCGGCTGATAATGCGATCTTCAAAAATAGGGCTCAAAACATGGAGTGTAACATCGGCTGTGTGGCACGTAGCGCCATCCTGTTGAAACCAAATGTTGCCAATATCCTCCTCTTCAATTTTTGTAAACAAAAATTCGTTCAACATGACCCGAGAACGGTCGCCATTGACTGTAACTTCCACTCCTTGCTCATTTTCGAAGAAAAATGGCCCGAGTATGCCACCGGAGCCAAATTCGCACCAAACAGTGACTCGTTTTGGCTGCGTCGGCCTTGCAATGTATGCGTGCGGGTTTTCTGTGCCCCAAATGTGACAATTTTGCTTGTTTACATACCCGCCAAGATCAAAATGAGCTTCATCTGAAAAGATGATTTTTTTTGGCAAAATCGTCATCTTCTGTAAGTCGATCGCAGGCCCACTTAGCGAAGCATATACTTAACCATATTCGTTCAGCGCAAGGAATAGTTCTTAATGAAATTAATGCGCTAAGTCATAGATATTAATTACCGCAATGAACGTATTCATTAGATCAATGAAAAAATATTAACCCCCTAATTCATAAAAATTATTACAGGCTTATAAGACTGTTGTTTGACATATTTGTATGGAAAATCTGTCAAATAAGAGCTTTATAAACCTGTTATAATTTTTATGAATTAGACGGTAAGGAAATAAATTCTTTTATTACTTTAGGTCCAAAAAAATAGACCTTAATGCTTTCTGTCTTTTTTTTTCAGCCGTCTATATGCTGCCCACACTTCGTTTCGGCTAAACTTCTTTTTAGATTTTTCAAGTCTACTGATGAGTTGTTTAGCAATTTTTTTAGACCTAAAGTAATAAATTTCAATTGGCTCTTATAGCGAATAAATAATTAAGTTCATTGTTAAATATTCAAAAACTTTTACTTTTTACAACGGGTCACCCGTTGTAAGGAAGTGCTATACAAAGTAAAGGTGTTGCAAGACATAAAATGCTTTCTGTATAAAAAGTTTGTTTGAGCATTTCTGATTCTAATTTTGTTCATGAGAATTTTGGAATAAATAGTGGGGCTTCAAACATTCTTTTTAGATTTTTCAAGTCTACTGATGAGTTGTATAGCAGCAACGAAATGTCGGCGGCATATAGACGGCTGAAAAAAAGAGGGAAAAAAAGAAGGCAAAGCATTAAGGTCTATTTTTTTCGACCTAAAGTAATAAATTTCAATTGGCACGACTGCACAACAGCATTTGCTGCTGCTGCCAACTTAGGCTATTTTCTATTTTGACGGGCAGCAAATAAGCAAATATAGTATTGCCATTATATATATATATATATATATATAAATTGGACAAATTAGAACAAAAACTTTTTTTTAATATTAAACACAAAAGAATATTGCAAAAATACAATAAATAAATAAATGTATGTGTTTTTATAGTTTTCGCGTGATATTATTACATTTTTCATCAATATTTTCAATTTTATTCATTATGAAATAAGGAATACGGCATCCCTGAAGTTAGCGTTGCTAAACTACACAGCTGTTCATTTTCAATATCAAAACAATTTTTTTTCGTTTGAGCAAATTTTTTGTGATATTTTATTTAATTTTCATCGTGGTTGCTTTGAAAGTGTTCTTCATCTTTTTCCTTGAGCTGTTGTACACTTGTTTTGTAAATACCCTCCTCATCACGGGTTATATTTACTGGGCAAACCCACCATCTTCGGTTTCTTGTACTATTCGTCTTATGGGCTTTATACACTTCAGCTGTAGTCTGAGCTATTTTAACAATTGTTGTGAAAAAATTCGCTAAATTTTCTTCGCTCATTTTTTATATTTTTAAACTTTGAATTTGTAATATTTATAAAAATTCGAAATTGATTTACACACCAGCTGATTATTATGTTGTTGCTGCCTTCAAAATAATTATGAAGCCGACTTCAGAGCAGCATTTGAAGTTGGCTGCACATGAAGTTGGCAGCATTTGCAGTCTGCTGTCGTCTATGTGTTTAGAGCTTGAAGCTTAAGGTGGAATCACACGATTGCCGCAATGCACCAATTTTACACAATTTTTATTGGGCAGAATTGAAGCATAATAAAAAATTTGTCCCAATCAAATTCTCTGCAATCACATGATTTTACTGAAATTTTACTGAAATTTTATTGTCGCAAATTGCCGCAAAACAATTTAGTACCAATAATTCCGGCATTATAGTCACACGATTGTTATATTATACAGCAACTCTGAGAAACAGCTGTTGTAGCTGATGACAAACTTTGTTTTCCAAAAAAAAAAAAAGTGAATTAAATGTTAAAAATATGGTTTGTTCCTTAAAAAGAAAGAAAATCGCTTCGGCTATTATTATAATGTTGTGCGGGCTGTAAAAGCAAAAAATGAATAGTGACAACAATTGAATTTTACTGATTGAAAAGCAGAGATCATGTTTGGAAGACACGTTTAAACAATTTTGAAACTAAATAAATGTATACATACATATGTATGTATGTAGATTATTGGCGGGCATTGTCTTCTTTGGTTGCCGCATGAGAACACAATAAATATTGGTGCATTTTTAGAATTTTTATTGGTGATTAGTTGTATGTCAAGTGTTCACACGGTTGTCGCATTAGGGTTGTATTTGATTGGGACAAATGGGAACAACATTCGTTTTGGTTGCCGCATGAGCCAATAAATTGTGCTATCACACGATTGGCACACAAAATGTAACAAAAATTGGTGCATTGCGGCAATCGTATGATCCCACCTTTAAACGTTAAAATTTCTTTGTTTAAATGTGGTTTAAGTATTCAGTGAATTACCCCCAATTTTTGACTTGGATTTTAAATGCCATTTCAATTTAAATTTGATTTAAATACAAAATTGAGTCAAACAGTTGCTATTTAAATCAGACTTAAACGGCCAGCCGTGCCCATTTAAAATCGATTTAAGTTTTACGTACTGCCATATAATTTTGACAGTTTGGTTTTGTTCTGCAAATTAAGAAAATTGCACATGTTTTTTTTTTTTGTTTGTTTCATAATTTGATTTTTTATTATTTCCAGAAAGTAATAAACTTCTGTGGCAGTGAAGTTGGGAGTCCTTTTATCACTTTTGCTGCTCATTTTAATAATTTTTACAAAACAATTTATTATTTTCTAAACTTTTCACAATTTTACTTGCTTCCAAATTTGTTTATACAGCTGTTTTTTATTGAGTTATCGATAATTTTTGGACACTTACATTGTGCTGCCGTACTTTTATTACAATTAATTACCAAAAATAATTTTAGACTGTAAAACAGAAAGCTATTTGAAATCGAACTTAAATTTTAAGAAAAATTTACTAATTTTGTATTTAAATCTCAAGCCAAAAATCGGGGCTTAAAGATTTACTAGTGTAAAGGTAAATTAAACCAAACTCGGAAATAAATTTACTCTGAGTTTTTGGGCGAAAGTGAAATTTATTGTTTGGTGTGCACAATTATGTGCTTTAAGTTGATCGGTTTGAAATCGTTCTCGCATGGAAGTAAACAACTTTTATATATACATATGTATTTTTTATACATTTATTTCTTTGTATGGATGTTTTACAACTTTCAATATTACATTAATTTCTGCTTCAATGTAAAAAGCTTTTAAATCGGCAGCAGTGACATTTTTCGAAAAAAAAAAAATTAGAAGAAAATATTCAATACACCATATAATTAAACACCACTAACTCGGTCCTCGTAATGTGATTGTGATCTCAATCATGCACTTGTTGCTGCAACAATATTTACAAATAATTTTTCTGCTTCAAATAAGTTCAAATCAATTAAGGACTTTAATTTAAATATGAACTGCAGTTCGAAATAAAAAATAAATAACTAAATTTAAAAGCAAATAGCACCATATAATCAGCTCTGATACGATTTACATTGTAAATTGTAGCTTTGCTGCTTAGAAAAAGGAAAATCCCTACTTGCCGTGTAATTAAATTTTAATGTGTGTGTAGCAGCAGAATAACAATAAAATTTGAATTTATTTGACAAAATACAAAGCCCGAAGGCAAATTATATGATTTGTAATAATTAGTTTATTTTCGTGTTTTTTGTTTGTTTTGTTTTTGCCATAAACATTTCAATGGGAAAATTAAATAATTTATGAGTTTATTGTCATATAAATTTAAGTATGTGTATAAAACTGTTAAGGGCTTAAAAGAAATCGCAAATTTAACAAAAACAAAATTATTATTATGAATTAATGATTAAAGGCCATATTCATAATAATTATTGTAAGTTTATTAAGCTCTTATTTGAAGTATTTCTACGGAATATTTGTCAAATAAACGTGTAATAAACTTTCAATAGTTTTTATGAATATGGGTGTATGTTTCTATTGTAGCAATAAATTCTAATATTTTTTATAATTTTTAGTTTTGAATAACTGAATTATTTCAACATAGTCGTATATTTAATCAAGTAGAAATATAGAAAGTGCGACTGGAAAGTTTTTGGTAAAAAACAGCTCTTTTTCATATTGCGGAGTTTTTTCTTTGACAAACAAAAATGTATAAAAATTAGGAAGCAAAAGAAAATTGATCAACAAATATTTGCCAATTTTTTTTTTAACGTGACCACTACCTTTTCGTTGACTTTTATTTTGGGCAAATGCATGCATATAAATATCTAAAAATTCACATAAACGAGGTCTGTTGAAAAATAAGCGTTGCTTTAAATTTTTTCAAAAACTATTTATTTTTACTGAAAATTTTAATTTCATTGAACTTCTGTATTGTAATACATTTATATTAAATTACTTTTTCAGGTTTAGGTTCAACCCTTGGCATCTAACTATTTTAATTAATATCAATTAAGTAAAGAAAAGTAAAATTTTAATAGCTAGATGGACAACCGGCTGTTTCTGGGTAGTAAACACCCTTCATCAGCACCCTATGAACTTTGGACGTGTCAAATTTCACAATATTGGCACAGCCGCTTTAACGACTCCGCAACCAAAGCTCACGCAATTTTACTTTCTATTTACATATATACTTAACTAACATTAACAAAAGCAATGATATTTTTGCAATCATGGACGATATTTTATCATCTCAGAAGACTGTTATTTTTTGCTCTCTGTTTATATGCAAGCTTTTTTCTATATGTTCTGTTTTTGCATCATTGAGATCTAGATGCTCTTTTATTGATACACTTTGAACATTTACGCCAGGGATGCCCAGGGCCTATACGCTTGGTACGCTTTTGTTTTTGTAAAACCGCGAAGCATTGGCTGAGCATTCTAATATGTATACACAACTCTTTGTATGAAATACACACATACACACATATCCCAAGTTCAAAGCAACAACACTTTCATATGCACAGCAATAAGAACGCAGGCTTTGTTGGTACACATTGGTGCCAAGCGTAAATTTTGTTGTTTTTTGCTTTTTTGTTTTCATGATTTTGTTGTTTTTTTTTTAATGATTTCGTGAGTATGAAACACTTGAAGAAATCATTTTTTGTTATGAGTTTATTTCTGTTTTTCTTTGTGTGCGTCAATAAAGTGTATACGTATTGGTGTTTGCGCTTCCATAAGAAGATTTTGGGCACCCATGATTTAAGCCATGCCCTCGTTATTGACAGAAACAGCCGGTTGTCTACCTAGCTATTAAAATTTTACTTTTCTTTACTTAATTGATATTAATTAAAATAGTGACAACCCCTGGGGGTTGAAAAAGTAATTTAATAAAAACTATTTATTTATTCATTAATAGCTACCTTGACTCTTTCAAAGTAATGCGCCTTAGATATGATACACTTATGCCAGCGTTTTTGCCAAACCTTAAAAGACTTCGAAAACACAGTTTTTGGTATCGCCAACCGCTTCTGTTTCGATTAAGGTTTTCAGTTTTTCATCGGGAATTCACGGGAAAATGTTTGAAAATTCCCGGGAAAACGGGAAATGTTTAAATTGGATTTTATAACAGTAATATTTTTTAATAGACAAATAGAAATGAATGGTGTGTTTGATACAATTAAAAATTGAGACAGAAAATATACAACAACTTGGGTGGCTGAGTGGCATGGTTGTCGCTTTAGAAACATGAGCACCTGAATTCAAAGACGGGTGCTGACGAGAAAGTGTGGCGGCTTCGAAACAACTAGTTGTCCACCCTGCTTAAATGCCTTTGATGTTTTCTTTGTCTAATTTAATTAATATCAATCACAAAGATAATATAGAAAGAACTTGAGCATAATAAACTTAATACAGAAATAATTAGAAAAAAACTTTTGTTATTTAGATAAAATTAAGAGAAAAACAATAGTCAGTAGCAATTTTAATAATAGAAAACTAAATCATATGGAAAAAAACATCCACAGCACTATGTTTTTTCAAAGAAAAAAAAAACCCAAATGAACCTGTAAAAGCATTAATGCATAAACGTTGTTCCAAATGAAATTACCAAACTAATACGGGAAAATCAAAATATTAAAAAAATCATTGTAATGGCAACGCTGAAAGCTATAAAATTGATTTGCATGTGTTAGTAATTAAGTTGTTAATGGGTTAGTTACCATCAGCCATTTCTTGCAGGGATATGTATGTATGTGATTGGCGCGTATTGTCTTCTTTGGTTGCCGCATGAGAACACAACAAATATTGGGAAATTTTTAGAATTTTTATTGATGAATAGAGTTGTATGTAAAGTGTTCACAGGGTTGTCGCATCAGGGTTGTATTTGATCGGCACAAATAGGAACAACATTCGTTTTGGTTGCCGCATGAGCCAATAAATTGTGCCATCACACGATTGGCATGCAACATATAACAAAAATCGTGTGATCCCACCTTAACAACCCCGATTTTCATGAAAAAATCTCAATGAGCCATGAGGCACATTTTCATTTTAAATGGTAAATGGGGGTAATGAAAAACCCCCAAATTATTCACCAGACACCTTTACATCGATTACAAGTGACAGTCAGGAGGAATAATTGGGCCTTATTTCTATGAAACCTGAAAGCGGTGCAACTGTCAAGGGGGAGCCATGTTGTGATACGTTTGAAAACTTCTTAATACCACAACTAAATGCGTTCGATTTGATTAAGATGTGGCATCAACAAGACGTTGCCACATTGCATACAGCCAGGGTTACAATGGAATTACTGAGAGACCTCCTACAAGAATTACTTACTTGAAGAAATGGTGATGTTGATTGGCCTTCACGGTTGCCTGATTTGAGTGCTTCGGAATCCTTTTTGTGGGGACAGCTGAAAACTAACATTTATGCCAGTGTACGAAGTTTCGCCTTCTTACGATGATGACCTGGCGGGACATCAATGTGTGATGGTATAAAAACATGTTTCTTTTTTGCCTTTTAACATCGATTGAAGGGAAAGCACCAAAGTTTCTATTTCACTTGCACAAAAGAAAACTTGTTAAAATATTATTAGACACAAAAGTGTTTTCAGTTATGTTTACCCATCGATTGATATTTAATTGCAAACTAATTTGCCTCAAAGTGCTTGTTCTTGCAACCGCATCAATTTAATGGCATACGTATGCCAACAAACGTAAATATGTACATATGTATAATTAAGTAAGCAGATAATTCTCTTTTAGCAAAAATAATAAACCTTCAGCAGCAGTACATACACACACTTGCACCCATAAGCAGAAGACACTTTATTCTCTATGCCAAAAGTATCAAGAAGAAAATTTTATTAATGAGCATAACTTACACACATTTGGGAAATACAATTTATTTGTAAGTGGCCGTGTGTAGAAATGCGAGTTTGTAGCCATCCACTGGAGCAAAGTAGTCTTCTTGAAATCTCATTGAATTGCTAATACAGAGAATTTAACAGAAATACTTGTTGTGCCACTGAAACACACACACACACGCACACACACTCGCACCACAGGACAATCAATCTCAGATCGATATTTCAGTTTCACAGCACACAAAACAAGTAGTAACGGGTAAGCATTTTAGCTACAATTTAATTTTGGAATATTTGCTATAATGTGAAAGTATATTATGGCAATTTCCCGTGTCCAAGGGGACATTTGTGCACTTATAGCACAGATGCCCAGTAGTGGCTGATATCAGCAAATTAAACTCACACGTATTATTACGCTCTTTTGTTTGATCGTCAATTCAACCAATAGCAAATCACCATGTTGAGTGGGAGAGACAAACTACACTTGCAGAAATTCTGTGTCTTATTATTGCGATATATTAATGATGTCAGCCGAAAAGCATTTTATGTTACAAAATGCTTTTGATGACATGCAATGTCTTATTTGTCAGAAGACATTTAAAAAAACTAAGAAATATAATTAAAAAAAAAAAAAAAAACATTTCTTTACTTAATTGATATTAATTAAAATGTAGTGACAAACCAAGGGTTAAACTTAAGCCTGAAAAAGTAATTTAATATAAATGTATTACATTTTGAAGGTATTTATAGAGACATGAATAAAATGAATAGCAAATTGTTTTCTTCCAGTGTTATTTCATCACTCTCACCAACACTACTACCATGGGCATCTATGACCTATAGAAAAGATTGTACAACAGTAAGAGTAACTGAAAAATGAACTCGTTTCACGTGTTCTGTATTAGGAAAGAAAAGCAGACAACTATAAGAATAAATCGGGTGGCAAGGGCTACTTTATTGCCATGCCAGATGCTTACCCTACTTCACAATTTTAAACACTTGCAAGGCTTAAGCCCGTATGACACTACATTTTTCTTGTATTGTTCATGTTTTGGAGAACAGTGCAAATATAATGTAATATTAGAATTTAGTATGTGCAACGAGTGCAGCTATATTAAGATAAATGCAAAACTGGCAACATTTTTGTTGAAGTTATCGATAACAAATCAGATTATGTAAAAAAAAAACATGTAAAATTTTTCAACTTAAAATTGACATTTCAAACTTGAATGTTGCTGTGTCAGCGGTTTATGGACAATTTTTGCGATTTAACACTCCTTTTTGGGAACATTGTTATTTCCTAGCGCTTTCTTGAAGTAAAAAAGAATACAACATTTACAAAAAAGATGCCAGTTTTGTTTACGCTTTATATATTTGGTTCTTTCTAGCAATTGCTGTTTCTTTCTATCAATTCTGTACCAATTAATGAAAGAAAAATGAAGTATCATACTGGTTTTACACATGATACAATTAACAAGGTAGCCTCGTCAGCTAAACCGTTAATCATCTGACTACTTTAGGTTGTCAAGAGATTGCAGAGATAAAATGCAGCCAAAACGAGATAGCTAATCGGCGTAAGCTCAGTGCATCTCTCTTCTGTAAATGTAGAAGTGGCGTCTTTTTGACAGTTTGCATAAGTTGTACAAAAACAAAATGCATGTTATTTGTATTGAAGTTGTTATTATTGTAGCGAAAAGGTTACCTTGATAATTGTATCATGGTTTTACAGAGATGTTGATTGGAAACGTAGCGGCTTCGCAACAGCCGGTTGTTTTCTTTGATATAGAAAATTTGACTTTTATTTTATTAATATTAATCATCATAAAAAGGTATCGTCTAGCACTGGAACTTGAGAATGATTTAAAATTATTTTTTATTTAATAAACCATTTTTTATTACACCTGTCACCATGTGACAATAAGTAATTGAATTTACATAGTTGGGTGCTAGTTATCTTAAATCAATACTTAAGATAACTTATGTCGAATGAAAAATAATATGCATACCCTGCAAGAAATGGCTGATGGAAACTAACACAGTAAGAGCTTATTTACTAACACATGCAAATCAATTTTATAGCTTTCAGCGTTGCCATTACAATGATTTTTTTAATATTTTGATTTTCCCGTATTAGTTTGGTAATTTCATTTGGAACTTCGTTTATGCATTAATGTTTTTATAGGTTCATTTGGTTTTTTTCTTTCTTTAAAAAAACATAGTGCTGTGGATGTTTTTTTTTCCATATGATTCAGTTTTCTATTATTAAAACTGCTACTGACTACTGTTTTTCTCTTAATTTTATCTAAATATGTCCAAAATAATTTATTTTGTTCTCCTTGTATAGTTTTTTTTTTTTTAATTATTCGAAAAACTCTTTTTTTTAATTAGTAATAAAGAAATAAATAGCATTGCATGTAATTTGGTGGGCATTTTGAAAAAAAGATTTCGAATGATCGCTTTGCTGAGGTGGTAACGCTGGTTAAAAAAATAGCTCACACGTACACAAATGTTTGCATCAGTTTTTTTCATTTCGCCCTCAAGAAAATGATAGAAACCCCGATGTATGATCCATCATATGACCGACACTGTTCTTGCTTGGTACATACATATATAAAACTTGTTCGATATATTATTATATTATTGCCCTGAAGAAGCTATACGTAGAAGGACCTATAGCTCTAAAAACCAAATACTATTAGTATAATAACGTATTACAGCATAATGCAATTTGCTCTGTTTTGCAAATCGAACGTTTTCAAAGATGATTTTATCGAGTCTACTGATGAGTTGATTAGCATCAACGAAATGTCGGCGGTATATAGACGGCTGAAAAAGCCAGAAAACATTTGAAAGGTCTATTTTTGGACCTGAATTACTGCATTGTAATAGATATATTTTATTTCTTTGTGGCCATTACATAACAGCAAAATTATCTTACTAAATAACTTCTACAAAATTAATTGCAACCACTAATAAGAAATATGATTTTCTTTCATCAATCTTCAATTGAATTCGATCAATCAAGTATAAACAATTTCTCTGATTTCTTGAAATTTTTGCATAACTGAATTCACATGGCAGCAGAAATCTGGCCCGAGAAGATGCAAAGCACTGAAGTGTATAACAGCGCTCATATGAATGCGGTTGTGTGCAACGGCATCCAAAATTTTAGCGCCAAATACACAATAATAAAATGTTAAGATCAGCATGTCACTTGCAATGGTGTAACAAGCATATCAAAATGCCACCAACAACAAAACGAACAGCAACGACGCCGAGCTATAAAGTGACACCCTGATGCTTTAGTGTGGCATCGCAGTAGGTATTTTTACTTTGTGCTGATGTGCTGGTTGCAAGAAATTTAATTTTAAATTAGTGGGCATGCACAAACAAGCTCACACTTGCTGAAAGAGTTTGCCATGGGTGTTCGTTGCAAGCTTTGTGCCACACGCCTCAAATTCACAACAAAATTGCAGTTTACCAAACATTTGATTGCAAGAACATTCAACAAAATTTGCTGTTTCAGTGAAAAAGACACACATACACACACATGCAGGCGAAATTAAAATGGTGGTTCAAGTTTTGTAATTTCTTCGTTATTGCTTGACAAGTGGAATTGTGAACATGAAATTTACATCACAATTGCGAAGGTAAGCAGAATTTTGCATTCAAAATAATTACCATGGAAAAGAGGTTTAATTAATTAAGAAACAAAAAAACAATGTGTTCAGTACTTCATCAATATGGTATTGTGAATTTCAAAAAGATAGAAGACAGTAGAAGAGTAGCTCTGACAGCACAAGTTGATGAAAAGTATACAGAGGGATTCATTTTAACTAAAATGAAAGAAAATCGTGTTCTATTATGGACACGATTTTCGCTGTCCATCCGCCTGTCCATCACAGCCTCCATTCTCCGAAACCGTAAAAGCTAGAGAGCTGAAATTTCTACAAGATGCCGCTACAATAATAAATAATAGAAATAAAAAAAGGAAAAAAACTAAAGGGTGCTCTCACACAACAGCTGTACAGATAAGCTATAGCCTGCTAACCATAAGATATAGAGAGCTGAAATCAGCACAGAACATGTGGATATATATCCATCACAATTACAACAGCTGAGAATGAAATAAATTCAGTCAAGTACGAGGCTGGCTCGCACACTTAAGGCCGTGTCAGATAAAACTTTGTTGCTTTGCGTGACGTTTATAACTTTGAAAGAAAAGCGTAAAACAAAAAGTGTATGTCACAATAAAAACTTTGACAAGAAACTTTGTTTGTTTATCAATAAAATATTGAAGTTGTATATTTTATATATGTACTTTTATATACATATGTACGTACTTATTTGCAGTTTTGTTTATTATATTTTTCAAATGAATTTATTCATTAAATTTATGAAATTTATTTAAATATGAACTTAATTATTTATTTGCTTTAAGAGCCAATTGAAATGTATTAACTCAGGTCCAAAAATGAACCTTTTCAAAAAATATTTGCTGTATTTTTCAGCTGTCTATATGCCGACGACATTTGCATGTTGCAAAGAAAAGTAGAAGTGTTGCAAAACGAAAAAAGAAATGTTTGCTGTGTTAAAGGTTTGTTTGAACATTTCTGATTCTCATTCTGTTCATAGGAATTATGATATAAATAGTTAAGTTTCAAACAAACTTTTAAGAATTTTTCAAGTCCACTGATGGGTTGATTAGCACCAACGAAATGTCATCGGCATATAGACAGCTGAAAAATACAGCAAATATTTTTTGAAAAGGTTCATTTTTGGACCTAAATTAAAATTTATTTATTTATTTGGATTTTTTTTTTTTTTTTTTGATTTCTGTTGACGCCAAGAAAAAATGGAAAAAAAAATTAAAGCAGCTAATTGTCAAAGCACGCAAAAAGATGAAAGATGCCCAACTTTTTGCTTTGCTTTGCGTCAAATAAAATTTATGTGACAAGTGCCATATAAACATGTACATTTATCTTAAATGTCAAAGCGTGTATGTAACGTAACGCGAAGCAAAAGTTTTATCTGACACGGCCTTTAGGGTTCCGTACGTATGTGTAATGGACGTATGGAATGCCATATGTGAATACATATATTGTATAAATTTCATATCTCTGTCTCTTACAGCTTAAGAGTTACGTTTAACTGTTACTTTACGTTGTATGGGGACACCCGGCAGTTTTCGACTTGTTGTTGTTTTTAGCATTTTTTGTTGTAGAACATCTATCAATACATATACTATGCGATTTTCGGTTCTCTATCTTTTACGGTTCGAGAGTTATAGCTAATTGATACCTTTCGTCGTATGGGGACACCTGGCAGTTTTCAACTTGTTGTTGATTTTAGTATTTTTTGTTGTAGCAACCAGGTACAACGACATCCTGTGAAAATTTTAGCTCTCTAGCTCTCACAATTTTGGAGACTGGACGCTGTGACGGACGGACGGACGTATAAGTATCGGTAATACGGTTCCATTTCGTTCTGATTACTCATCAAAACCCTTAAAAATAAATAAAAATTAAAGGCTGCCGCCACACAAATCCATGAAATTATGTATAAATTTCGAGTTGTATGATATAGAAACTTGAAACTGGTCTCCTAGTTACTTGGCCCCTACAGCAAAAGCTATTGCTATTATTGTTGCACTGGTCTCTAGTCTCTATTTGCACCACTCACTCTCAGAACCGACCTAACTTTTGCTAACTTGAAGTTGTTCCACAGTGTAATTCCTCAAAAATGTTGTGTTTTATTTTAACACAAGCAAATACAATACTGCGAAGCCTTTTGCTTTCCCGCCGTCGGCAGGAATCGAACCGGCAACCTCGAGAACTGCTAGGAAGGTGCTGTATCAGCTCATCCATCAATGCGCTCAATTTCCATTATGCGCCCATTGTATCCCATATTACTCGGGACGCCTAACACTGGTGAAGCCAATCCAAAAGCGTTTTTATTAGCCCGAAATTTTTTGCATCCCTGATTTTTTTTAAGATGCCAAGTTTTTGGGATTTTTTGGTACAAAATGTTAAAATAATTCATATTTAAAACCTGGGGCCAAATCGTTGCATTCAATGTCGAGTAAAAATAATATAAAACAAAAACAAAATGAACAACAACCAAAAGGCCCAGGCAACAAAATTCGTCCGATCACGTATGCGACGATTTGGCCCCTGCTTTGTTTAATACTAAAATTTATCAATCGCTAAAAATTCCAAGATCTTGCGACTCAGCACTTACCATTAGAAATTATATAGTATGTGCCTGCCAATCGGTATAAGTTTTCAGAAAAATTTCTTCCTCGTTCCTACGTTCGTATGTATTATTTTTTAATACTTCTTTCAAATAATAAATAAAAAAAAATATTCTCCTTTTTTGTATGGCTGCAATAAACAAAAGAAGAAAAGCAAACAATATTAATGTGTCTAGTAAAGCCTTATTAAATATTGCAAAATGCAAACAACATTATGTTCGGTACATTTGAGAAAAATGGCAACAATAAATATTTGAATAAATAAATTTGCATAAATAAATCTTAGATGAAACACCTGTTCCAATCATTTAACACATTAAACACACAGGCAAAGAATCATACATCCTGCAAGCATGTGTTCTAATCCCAGTTGACCAAATGAATTGTGCATCATGATGAAAGTTTGAAGAAGAACAAAAGACGAATCGTAAGCCCCAAAAAAGATTGCGGCTTCCGTCTGATCATATACACTTTAAGTTTAGAGTTGTTTGGAAGTCATACTTATGTATACAAACTAGTAAGCTACACGTAAAGAAAAAATATAATTGATGTAACCATATTCGAAGAGAAACATATTATTGTTGAAATATATGGGTATTTCCATGAAATGGTCCACCGTTAGTTAAAAAATCAAAACGCTCGCACAATTTTTTTAAGCACAGAAAATTGAAAAAAAAAAACTATTGACATTTTATTATGTAAAAAAAAATTTTAACTTATAATAATTTTAAATGATGGTAAAAACTTCTGAAAATATATGTATCTTAAATTACAAAAATATGTATGAGGGTAAAAAGTGTCACGTGCGTAATGTAACGTGCGTAATCAAAAAATTTTTTTTTCTTAGGCAACAACCATGCACACTTGTTTTTGAACAAACCATGATTATAAAGGTCCATTAATAACCTTTATAAAAACATTTTTTCCGAAATAAAAATCTTCTACATTTGCAATATTTCACGCTGCTTTAAAAGGCACTTACGTTTTTTGTCACGTGCGTAAGTCAACTTTGATCGCATGGAACTTGGGTACCCAGTGCTCAATTTTCCAATATATATATACTTTTTGGAAGGAACTCATCACATTAAATGTAACAATGGCAAAATTCCATTCAAAAATTCCAACCCATTTATATTTTTATAATATTCAAAACAATTAAACGTGTACAAATGTCACGTGCGTAACCATGGAAACACCCATATGTTTACAGTTATAATTCTTATTTTCAATATTTCGTTTTACTTCGGAAAACTTCTTCAGAAAATTTTTTTACTGAAAATTTTAATTTCATTGAACTTCTTTCTGTATTGTAATACATTTATATTAAATTACTTTTTCAGGCTTTAGTTCAACCCGTGGTTTGTCACTATTTTAATTAATATCAATTAAGTAAATAAAAGTAAAATTTGTCCACCTAGCTATTAAATTTTACTTTTCTTTACTGAATTGATATTAAATAAAATGGTGAGAAACCAGGGGTTGAACTTAAGCCTGAAAAAGTAATTTAATATAAATGTATTCTTCAGAAAATAATTTTTTTTTTTTCAAAAAAAAAAAAAGACATATATTATATGAATCTACTTGAGCAAAATCGAGTATATTGGGCATTTAAGGGTTAAAGGCCATATACCCACAGCGAAAAGAACGAGAACAACTCGAAATCGAAATAAAATTAGGAAATAAAAAAATTATTTGCTAAATAAATTATATTAATCTCTAACACAGTTTTGTGCCTTCTGGCTAAACTTTTTCATTTAACTCTAAGCTTAATTAAAACTGTACATACACTTTCATTAATTTTCTTTAGCAGCTGTTGTCATAAACATCAGTCACTTGTTGTTCTTCTTGTTGTTGTTGTTGTTGTTGTTGCTGTTGAATGTCAGTCAGTGCTATGCTTGATTTAAAAAAAAATCATACACTCTTTATTAATTTCGAGAATAAATATTAGCAAGTACTTATTGTTGTTTTAAATTAATTTTGTTTTTAGATTTCTGTTCTGCTCTCAGGCCTTATTTGGCGTAATTGCAAATTAAGAACACTTGTGGCAAAAGAGGTTTTCCTTAATTTCCCCTGGAAAACTTGAGGAAATACAAAAATTCAACGCCGATGTGGTAATTGTAACAATAACGCTGAACGAGTAGAAGATAATGAACTTATAATACATTAAGTAAATAAAATGTTTAACTTATTTTCTACTTTTTCTCGTCCCGTGGTTTGTGAAGTGTAAACATTATGCTCGTAAAGAAAAGAGAACCCCCGGGAGTTTAGTTTTCATTAAGCTGCAATTCACTGTTCTTTATTTTGTTTCGTGTTCAGTGGTATAAAAGGGTGCAAATGATGTTGTGGGAATTATTCAAATAAAATATGTTGCCCATTAAAATAATTCACTTTGTGCTTGTGTTCATTTAAGGCGATTAAAGAAGGAAACTCCGAATTTATGGTAAGTTAAAGTATTTTGTTCTTAAATAGATTAGGTTTTTTTCTAAAGAATTCAAGTTCAATTGCTTTAAAAAAATCTGTCATGCAAATAAAAAAAATTTGTTGTTCGAATTAAAGAGCCATTGAATATCGTAGAAGTGGCCACTGTGACTGCTCCAGAAGGAGTGTATTCGAAATGTAAAACTTTCTTTTACTAGCGTATAAATCAGGTTGAAAAGGACCGAGGCCATGAGATATGCTAGGAACACAACTGGGATGAACGACGAATTTTTCGCCGCGAATATTCGCCATCAAAAATAAAACACATTGGTGTATATGAAAATACACACAGTCACAGAGTCGCTCGAAATTCAGTCTACTAAAAAATTATTTTTTTCAACCAATTTTCGTTGGCATTTTACAGGCTAATTGGACAATAGCTGGATAGAAGTTTGCCTTTCTTTAAAATATGAATTATCTTTGCCACCTTAAACTTGTTGGTAAAAATTGTATTTCGTCTATAGAAAATGAAGATTCTAACGAAAAGATCTAAAACTTTATGGGGAAGACTCTTAAACACAATGCTGTGTACTCCTAGTGCTTTTGAGTTCTTAAGTTTCAGGCAATAAAATTTCAACTCTTCGCTGATGAAGTTCTATTGAATTCCCTGTTGAAATTACTTTATGGATTTACATTTCACATTCCCAATGAAATGGTTGTACATGTTCTTTTAAGCTGAGTTTAGACGATATGTTGAATCAACATATTTTTGCTGAAAATTTTATTTAAGTGCCATCATATCGTGTAAACGCAAAATCTTTACCAGCATACGTACGTTTAACAACGTTTGTAAACAATTTGTTAACGATACCAACAAATATATGTTGGCAATTTTAGCATACCGTGTGAACAGTAGCGGTACTCAGCCTTTGGTGCGTTTTTGGTTGCGACTATTTGCGTTTGCGATTATATTGCAACTGATATTGAGCACCCTTTTTAACCACATTGCAAATTTTATTGCACTCCAAATAACAGCTGATAAATTAATACACAATTTTTAATTTTTCACGTTTTATTCTTTTGGTAATTGCTGCTGGCTTCATCTCTACTATTTTTTGTTTGCTTTGTTTTAAAATGTCAGCTGTTCGAGTGTCAGTGTTGCAAACTCAATACTCATGCGAAAAAAGCAACACGTAATTAGCGGTGCGTAAGTGCAAAAATATTGCGAGTGCAACCTTGTATATTTTGTTGTTGGGCTGCAAAGAAAAAGCAACGATTTCTTGCATTCGCACTTACGCAAGACATTTGCACCAACTAATGAACTGCGCTAGTATGTTTTTAGTCTTTGACTAACTTCCTGCGTATGCCAGCTGATATGCCATTTGTTGAAAATGCTGCTTAAGCTCTTCAGCATATGTGTATATCTAATTTGTATGCATATTTGCCGATTGGCTTTGTTGAGCCGCCGACAATTTTCGTTTATGTAAATATGTATGTATCTTCTTCAAAATTTGCAAACGAGCACACACGTAATGAAATGAAATTCAATGAATTAATTTCTCTCAAATTAAAAAAACAATAAATATCTCAAGGCGAATTCATACCAGGTGGATGCAAGGGAATTTGCTGCCAAATGAAAAAAATACATGTATTTCATTACATATATTTCAAGGTGCACAAAAAAGCTAGAAGCCAAAATAATCACCTGTGTTTCAAGTCCACCTGGTATGAATTCTGCTTGAAATACTTCGAATAATCAACAATCAACTGGCTTTGGGATTCGAAAAAACAAACTGCAATGAAGAAAACGAATCACCACTGCTTAGAAAACGTAGGGTCAAAATAAGGCGATCGTTTGCTGCAATACTTTTGCGCATTACTGTGTCTTGTTTCGAAATTATTGGTGACACCAAAGAAAGCAAATTATTAAACTGATGGATATCCATACGTAGAAAATTTTTGTACAAGGATTCTTCTTCTTCTTCTTCTAATTCTTTGTATAATTTTGCGCAAAAACATTCTTCTGCCACCCGTTCTACCCATTTTCTTTGCCAAACTCGGCTTCTTTTTCCTTTTACTTCACTTCCATCGCTATGAAAAACAAGGACTGAACAAGCAATAGCAAGCGATATTTCTTCCGACATTTTTTTTTTATATTAAAAACACGAATTTTCACATACGAACACGTTGTATAAATAGAAAGTAGTATCAAACTTATTTTACAAGCAAATGTTTATACGATTCAGCATACAAATCACCAGGTAATTATCAACATATCGTATAAACACAAAAATTGTATGCTGACTCTTATGTTGACATTCCATTTGCTGTTCAATATGTTGAATTAAAAAATTTGGTAGTTTCAGCATATAGTGTAAACACCCAGCATATGATATGTGATGACATATGCATTTGATGTTATTTTTAATCATACAGTTGTTAGCATATACATATATGCTGATTCAACATATCGTCTAAACTAAGCTTTAGATCAGTCGACTGTAGCATACTCAACTCTATAGCATCTGATAAGACCACAAAACTTGCTTGCAAAACCATAAATGTGTTATTCAATATATGTACATACAGCTTTAAGGTTTCATCCATTTGTCCATTTGAGTGGCCATAAATGACGAATTTACCAGCAACACAAGACGTCTGAGGGAAAAAACTTCCTGAAGAATTATTTCTATTTGTACTCTTCGCTGTGATCTGCCCTCCTTAATCTATTTCCTTAGTTATGATACCAGGCAGTGCAGATGTTGGGTTTGTCACATGAGCACTGGCCCATTAAAAAACAACCAGCACTGACTTTAAGACCCCAAAAAATCGAAACTAAACCCTCTTTTAACTTCCTACAATACTAACAAACTTCCAAGATGATTTAGCGGTCCTTTTTTTTGCAAATATTTCTTATCATAACTAGTTTCACTTACATAAAGTGTCTTACAACTTTGTATATTCCATTTCCCCTAAAAAAAAAACTAAACCAGAAGTTTTAACTCTTGTGTACATAAATCTATGTAAATTTTAAATTTGCATAAATCTCTTCATTATAAAAGTTCTCTGAATGCAGTTTTTTGCTACAGAAGTTACTTGCAGCACGTTCTTGTTGTTGCAAGCCAAAGTAAACATAAGAGACTAAAAGATCAGAAAAACAATAAAATCAAGCACTAGAGGGGAGGAGTTGTTGCATTGCGAGCAAGTTTTAACAAAGTGCGAGGAGTGTATAGAGATGCAACCCGAGGGACTTTATTATAGAGACGCAACCCGAGGGACTTTATTATTTAAGTTTATGAAATCTGAGATGAAACAATGAGTCTGATTTGCCAAAGAGAAAGAGAGTGACAAGGCAACAACTATAACACTGCGACTGTTTCTAAGCTGGCAATTATTTTATAACTTTTAGAACCGTTATTACAACTGGCCGATACACTAAAAGAAATTAAGTCATAAAGCCAAACGAATTCCGACATTAATTTAATTTAAAAGTTTATTATTTTTCAACAAACATTGGGGTTCATTGAATCAATAAATTTTGATACATTAAATTTAATAAATTAAGTCAAGTAAGAGTCTGGCTCGCACTCTTAGGGTTCCGTACGTATGTATTTGAATACATATGTATATTTTATAAAATTCATCTCTCTGTTTTTACAGCTGCTTTATGTTGTATGTGGACACCTAGTAATTTTCCACTTGTTGTTGTAATTTGCTGTTGTAAGGCATGTGTCAATACATACACTGTGCGAATTTCGGCTCTCTATCTCTTAAGGTTCGATAGTTATAGATATTACTCTACGTTGTAAAGAGACACCTGGTAGTTTTACAGTTGTTGTTGCTTTTAGCAATTGTTGCTGTGGAGCATATGTGAATATATATGTATATATTGTGCAAATTTCATCCCTCTATCTCTCACGGTTTGAGAGTAACGGCTAATTGTTAGTTTACGTTGTATAGGGACACCTGGTAGTTTTCGACTTGTTGTTGTTTTTAGCATTTGTTATTGTAGGCCATATGCGAGTTCATATATTGTGCACATTTCATCTCTCTGTCTCTTACAGTTTGAGAGTTATGCTTAATTTTTACTTTACGTTCTATAGGGACACCTGGTAGTTTTTGACTTGTTGTTTTTAGCATTTGTTGTTGTAGCGCATATGTAAATACATATATTGTGCGAATTTCAGCTCTCTGTATTTTACAGTTTAGCAGCTACGGCTAATTGTTACTTTAGGTTATATGGGGACACCTGGTATTTTTCAACTTGTTGTTGTCTTTAGCATTTGTTGTAGTAGAGCATCTATAAATACATACACTATGCAAATTTCAGCTTTCTATCTTTTACGGTTCGAGAGTTATAGCTAATTGCAACTTTTCGTTGTATGGGGACACCTGGTAGTTTTCGACTTGTTGTTTTTAGTATTTGTTGTTGTAGCGGCAAGGTACAACAACATCCTGTGAAAATTTCAGCTCTCTAGCTCTTACCGTTTCGGAGAATGGACGCTGTGACGGACGGACGGACGGACGGACGTACTTGTCTCGGTAATAGGGTTCCGTTTCACTCTGATGAGTACGGTACCCTAAAAATTACTGTCTTACTGTCAGTACAGATTAGGATATGCTCGCCGTATAACGCCGTCCATCCAGTTGGCTGGTGTCCTCATCGCTGAAACTTCAGGCTAAATGACGCTACACTTATCACACAGTCTAAAACTGATCCTACATTGAAGTCGGCGGATATACATATATACCCCCACCAATCCCTGCGCACGACCAGCGCTCACGTTCTTCGATTGATCTATTTCGATACTTTCTAAGGACGCATTCGAGAGATCATTGGTATTGCTGAGCAATAGTCAGTATAATTGCGAGAGTTAGGTATCCTTCCAATTATCGATGCATGGCCTGAGACTGCCTGCTTCCACGAGCCACTTGCCCTCAACCGTATTGCCAAATTTATGGCAGTTTCCTTAGCCATGAGATCAGCTTGTAGCCAGAGTAGCATCGTAAACAGCGCCGTAGATGGTGTAGAGCCGGATGTGCCAGTTGCCATCAAGGCCTTTCAAAAATCTTGCAGTAGGTGGTATTTTCTAGTGCCTTCCACCCACCATACAAGCGATCCGTGCCCAAGTATGGACTTCACATGCATACCTAAGAGCCAATAGAAGTTTCTGGGGTTTATTCCGCAGTTCTTACCAATGACTTTTCGGCACAAGTACAAGGCAACAGTTATCTTGCCAACTCTTGCCTGAACATTCGTGTGTAATTCATAAACACGGAATTTTAAAAACTTCATATTTTTTATACACCTCTCTCTCTCTTATTTTTAACCAGCATTTCCCTGAAGTTTAAACTGAGCAGATTATAATAATTTTGGCAGCAGGCTTAAATCTTCAGGACTCAAGAGCAGGTATGTGTTGAAGGTAAAAAGTTTGGCGCCTCTCACTAGTTCATCTCTATTAATCATATAATATTTTTTTTCGCTTTAAATTTTCATTTTATTGTTTTTCATAACAGAAGATTTAGCTGTGTGTTTGCATCTCAAAAGCTTCACTGGTGTCCCCTTTTTGGAAAATGGTTTTCAGAAATAAGCAACAAACAAAAAAGAAGTTTAATAAGCTTTTGCATGAAAAGTTGAAATTTATATGAAAATATAAACTTTGCTGAGGACAATCCCGAAATTTTGTTTTGAAATTCTTGTATGTTGTACAGAACTTTGTTTCTTTTATGGTAAGGGAGTATAATTTTAACACGACGATGATGATGATGGTGTTAGAAAAAGTGTATATTTAAGCAACAAAGTTAACACATTTTCTTTTATTATGCAATAAAGTAATTCTATATCGTCTAATGCTTAAACAGTACGAGTATGTTTAAATGTGAACATTATTATTTTTTGTATTCCTTTTAAATTGTTAAAAATATTGAATTCCATTGCCTTGACAAAATAACGTACTCACTGTTCCTCAATCTCGAAGTTGTGCTAGTGTTCGCATTCTAAGCGAAATTTGGAAGCATCACCTTGGTCATAGACTTAAATTATAGTCGTCTAATATGTATTAAAAACAACTTAACTGCCTGTTGCTCTATATCGAAGTTGTGCGATTTTTCGCATTCTAAGCGAAATAAAATTGATTTGGGTTCCTCTCTGATGTTCTTTTAATCGAACGAGGTCTCGATCGACAAGTCGTCAAAAAACATACGCGTTTTTATACTAAATCTGATTTCTCTATTTCGATCATGTTATCAGCACTACGAACACAAATCAAAATTAAATTTGTTTGTATAGAAAAATTTTTATAAATTTCATAAGTTTAATTTAATATAATTTAAAAAAATAAATGCATTAAAATATATGTATATATGTATGTGCGTAAAAGTGAATATATGTATTTGATTTCAAATTTACTTGAATCAGCTATGAAAACATCTTGTAGATATTTTTCACACAAACTGTCTATTATTTTAGTTTTGTCACTTTTTTTTTTGGCATTATGAACAAAAATATTTAAATCGCTTTCTCTTTTTGAGGGGTTAAGCTCACCCCATATTAAACCCTATTGAAAGCGCCCAACCCACCAGCCGCAGGCGCTGCTCTCTACCTCCTAGATGAACGAATGAAGGATTACATTCTGTTCAGTTCGCATGCCGACACATCTGGCAACTCTTTCAGCGCTGGTCTACCCAAATAATTGAGTCTTTTGTTAGAAAGAGCTTCGATATTGGCTGAGGAAGTGTTGGACACTCTCCTTCTGCTATTCATCTCTGCAGCCTCTACAGAAGTCTTGCTACAGCAGATTTAGTCTTCTCGCATGTATTTCCATGTGACCGTGTCCTGTTAAGACCGCCACTAGGATACGCAACCTTTGCCGCGAAAAATCTCACTGAGTTAAGATTTTCACGTGCTTAGTTATGGCTGGACCATGTTAGAACAAATATTCGACAGGTACAGTAGTTCTTAACTGCTGTCGTTGTATTCGCTGTTTACAACTATTATGGGGAACACCAACATCCAGGTCAGCTGATCCACAACTATATTTACGGTTGCACCATCGTGTGCGGGTACCCAGAAAAGCTCCAGGTCTGAAAGTCTCGCCGGTCGAACCCATTAGTTAAAGTAAACAGCTTACATTCTTACACTGGTATTGCCATCTTTGGCCCAGGAAGATACTGAAGCGGTTATTAAATCATTTACTGAATGTCTGGGGCAAGACTGTTCGTCCTACCAGAGCTCTGCAAGCGACAACATTGGCAGACCGGCAGCCAATTGCCTTCAATAACTTATTTATTTCTTTTACTCAACAAGCACTTGCCAATCTGTATATGTAGCAATAACATCAGCAGCTTTATTTTATTGCTTAGGCAAAATACAACTCACAAAACATGTTCAGCTTCTCTCATCCGGCATAATCATGAGTTTTCGAGCGATTTTGAAGCATAGAAAAAGTTCCTTTCTTTGCTCGATTTTTAGAAGTGCAATTAATGCTAATTACAAGTAGTGTCTTAATGAACATTTTACTTTTTTTTATTTTGCATTTAAATTTTCTAACTCCCACTGCCGCAATTTCTCTCCCAAACTAAAAGCCAATCTGCAGAAGTGCCACATGTTTTATCAAGTTTTTAAAAAATTCAAACACAATTTTAGCGCATAAATATTGCTCTCATTAATTTTGTTGTAGAAAAGTTTTGCAAAAACGTAATAAAACAAAATGGAGAGCAAAAAATGTTAATGATGAAAAAATCGTGCGCAAAAAAAATATAATTAAAAGTTTAAAAGTTCGTAACAAAAGCTGGTAATTATTTCAATTTAGTGCCATCTGGTTGTTTGAGCCGAAACTCTTAAATATGAGTAAAACATTTAAAAGTATAAATTTTTTATATATATTTTTTTTTCATAATACAAACTAAATAATTTCGTAATTGTTTGAGTTTTGAAATTTTAATTTGCGATAGCTTTCGTTAGAAAACAGTATGCCTGGCAAAAGATTAAGTTTAAAGAAGCACAAGCAAACATGACAGCAAGAACAGGAGAAGAGAAAGTGAATGGATAAAAGAAAGTGGTGAGGAGCTGGCCTTTGTAAAAGTGTAGCATGAGAAGTTGTTGCGGAAGAGAGCAGTGAAATGAATTTACATTCGCAACTATCATGATGACCATGACAATGGGCCAAAAAGCCGAATGAAAAGCAGATAACATTGGGCTCATTTAAAAGGCCAATTTCTAGAAAACGCAGACGAAGAAAACTATTGTGGACCCCTCCAATGATCAAATGTAAGAAGAGTTCGTAAGGTAAATAATTTAACTAATATAAATAATTTAATTAATGTAGTAATTTCAAAAAAGTGAAGTGTTTGTAAAAAAGAATAATTAAATATTTTTTCCTTCTCAACTGGAAACAATCTTAATCTGAAGTGAGGACTAGTTTGCTAATGTGGACGATCATCGCTAAGTGATGCTTAAACTCAAGGCCATTTGTGAAAATTGTTTTCGAAGACAGAATCTGCTTTAAATGAAAAGAAAACAACTCGACTTAACAAAAAAAAATTTATATATTTATATTTAAAATATAAGCAACACCACACCTGGAATTGCCCAAATGCTGCTACACACTTTATTGCATTTTAAATGGAAATTCTTTTATACACTCAGAAAACTTTGTCAGTAAACTTAACTGAAAAGACTCTTTAAAATAATTCATTTATTCGCTTTAAAACCGTCCTACTTACTTTTACTTTAAATTTACCTATTATTCATTTGAATGTTAAAAAATCTAAGGAACCCAAGCGGTAAAAATAATGATTTTTCCTTTATTCTAACTGTCAAATAATTCATGCGTAATCAAGGTGTAAAAAGTTTTTTAATTTATTCTTGGATGGTCATTTTATTTAACTATAGTTTTCTATGTCTATTATCTCCTTTTGCAATTCGCTAATTTAATTTTTATACTGCAAATCCTCTGCTGAGATTCGAACATGCAGCATTTGGACTTCAAAGCAGTTGTCATACCACCTACTCAGCCCTCGCAACAATCAGAACAAATTCAACAACAATCAATTCAAGTAAACAGTATGTATGCTACATATTTATGTAGAAACCAAATTATAAATAGATTGTTACAAATTTGGTCGTGAACGGGCCGATTGTGATTGTTCTAGAACGTACTGAATCATCGTTATTTTATATGTGCGTATGTTGTCTTGTTATTATTTGTAAATGAACACAGGAGGTACATATATACACACATGCATACATAGAAACTTGTTGATAAACCAAACGGCAGCACATCGAGTGTGCACATACTGACACACATGTGTAGATAAATAGGCACAACAGAGAAATAAAAGAAACCACCACCGCACGATACAATATTCGTGTGTGTATGTATGTGCGCGGCTCAGATGCTTGAGTTTTACTGCCGCGTGTATGAATGTCGGTGTGTGTGTATATCTGTTGTTCATGATGAGTCATCGCACTAAAGATGTGGCGTGATTAGCTTCTGTAAATGTCTAGCTTGTTCTAGTAATGATCATTGAGAGGTATAAAAGCAGCTGAGATTAACGCTGAGTAAGTCAGTCGATTTTTAGCTGCGCTAACGTGTAAAGTGTCTTAAGTAATAAAAAGTGAATATGTGAAAGTGTGGTTCTTTTAGTATAGTGTTCTTAGTAAAGTGTTTACAAGTATAGTGTGTTAAAGTAAATAAAGTGTTGAACTGTTGATTATTGTAAACTGAAGACGTAAGTGTTTTAACTTCATTACAATTAAAGAATCTACGGAAAACGTTTTGAAAAGGTTAAAACGTAACAATATGTATGTAGAAACCAAATTATAAATATGTATAGACGTATTAACAGCTTGGTTCCTTCATGCGTGTGTAATATAAGTTACTACTGTCATTATTAACTGTGACCGAAAATCCGTATTTATCTGTAGTTAGTTTTTTAGGTAACTGTACAAATCACTTAAACCCAGGGACCAAAAATAAGAGTTATTTTTCAATTTTTGCAGAAATAAATCATACATAAATGAACATCGTAGAAATTGCACCATCCTGATTTTTGGGCGAAATGCATCCAACATATTGCATGATTTTTAAACTTTTGATTTTTATTTTAACAATCAAAAATAAAAGTTATTTTTAATTTTTATATTTTTAAATGAAAAATAAAAGTTATTTTTGATTTTTATATTTTTAAATGAAAAATAAAAGTTATTTTTGATTTTTATTTTTTTAAATGAAAAATAAAAGTTACTTTTAAGAAATTTTCAAGTCTACTGATGAGTTGATTAGCACCAACGAAATGTCATCGGCATATAGACAGCTGAAAAATACAGCAAATATTTTTTGAAAAGTTTCATTTTTGGACCTGAATTAATACATTTCAATTGGCTCTTAAAGCAAATAAATAATTAAGTTCATAATAAAAGTTATTTTTAATTTTTATATCACTAATAAAAATCAATTCAAATCTCTTATTTATTTGTTGATGCCGTATGTATTATAATATGCTGCTTCATTGCAATTTCTATATGAATATAATTTATTATGTGACTTATCCATTATCAGCTATAAAAACATGAATGCATAGAAATAGCTTATAAGTTTTGGCTGCCTGCCATTCAAGTCAGTGTTAAGAGGTCGTTTTCAGGTGTTCAATTTTACCATCATAATTGATTTCAAATGTTCCTCAGATAAATTATATCTCAAATCTCCCAATATTAATCTGAGTGCTGAAAATTACCTTTTAACACTCACTTGAGTGGCAGGTACAGAATGAACAATTAAAGCTAATTTTCGAAGCCATGGAAACACACATTTTTAGCTCTCCCAATATTCCAATAAATTAGCAGAAGTATCGAAACGCTTTTCTTTGTAATTGTCCATTTCGAAATAAGCTTTGCGGACATATTACCTATGTCACGAATTTTGAATTGATTTTTGTTATGGATATAAAAATATATAAATCAAAAATAACTTTTATTATTGATATAAAAATATAAAAATCGAAAATAACTTTTATTTTTTATTTAAAAATATAAAAATCAAAAATAACTCTTATTTCTTATTGGATTTTTTTTGATAAAAGTCATGAGTTACGGTCCCTGGTTAAAATTTAAATGTCATTCTTTTTTAAACCTTTTGTCATTTAAAAATAACTATACTGATTACTTCTAGAATAAACTACGGTCAGTTACTGCAAAAATATTCTGAGTGTAAAACAAAAGCACATACTCACTGTGAAGCGTGGTTTCCTGCGGGCAAACTCAGCTAAAGCAGTGTGATCCATTCAAAGTGATATTAAACTTTTAAGGTTTAAATCATGGAGTAAAAAACAGCCCACAAACTGAATACAAATTAAACGAAAACAAAACTATAAAGAGTTTATCTCTGGCAACATTTTACCATAAGTTTTATTTTATTACATATTTTCGTATTTAGTACTGGCATCGCAAGCGTATCCCACCAAACCAGAGGAAGTCAAATTGAGACAAACTTGTAGCAAAGAGTTTATAGACATCACTGTGACGGGTGTGAAGTCAGACTTGTCACAAAAAATTTGCTTCACTCTAATCTGGCAAAGCAAATTTTATGCATCGCAGAGATTTCGTAGCAAAATTTTACAAAACTCCCCACAATTTTAATCTGTTTAATCAGTATTAAAATCAAATAAACTTGTCCTTACTGATTTATGATTTATATACCAGGGACCAAATTCTGGCACTCGTGATTGAACGATTTCGTTGTAGAATGCTGTGTGTTTGTTGCTCATTTTGTTTTTGCTCTACATTGTTTTTATTAGCGAGTATATTCGATCACGAATGCCGGAATCCGCCCCCAGGTCTGTTCTGTAATGGCACCATGTTGCTTAGAGAATATAAAATAACGGGTTACCAATTTTGCTGTTTCAAAAGTGAACGTAAAATTTATTTCTTTTTCATAAAATCTCAATCAACTCCTTTTTGAGTGTAAATGGGTGCACAGACATCATTCCTTTTACTGTGTCAATGTAAGCAAACCCGATTAGAGTTTTTTTTTTTTTTTTGAGTCTAAAATCCCTTCTTTTTTACGGTTATTTTTGTAAGATTATTTTTTATTGTTTGTGACTTTCAACAACAAAAAGAAAGAAAAAATCGAGACAAAATTGATTTCATTTAATTTTATTTTCTATTTTCTTTTTTTTTAAGTTTCAACTCTTTGCTGCAGACATTTCTTATCTGCTTCGTTTTATTAGTAATTGATTGCAACGGATTTTTCACAATACAACGAATTTAAAATCCGATTTTGGCAGAAAAAGAAAAGCAAAGTGTGACATGAAAACTAAGGCTTGAGTGCAAATAAAAAAAAAAAGTTGAAGACAACAATGTTTTTGACACGATGAATAAAGAAAGTTTGGAAAATTGTAAATAAAGGGGAGCATGACTGACAAATGAACAAAGAAAACTAAAATTGATGGAAGTAAAGGTTTGGAATAGAAAAAAGAAAATGTGTCAAGTGATGGCCTTCTGAAATGGGCAATTAAATACATAATAATGCGAGTAGAAATAGGAATGGCTTACAACGTTTAACTAATCAATAAACATTTTAAAAATGTGTTGGCAGCAGGGCCCGCAACTCTTATGACTTTTATCAAAAACATCAAGAAATCAGAGTTATTTTTGATTTTTATATTTTTAGATAGAAAATAAGAGTTAATTTTGATATGTTCTAGATACTCGTTCTTCGACCTTTTTTATTTAACTTTTTTTGGTTGAGTTGTTTTTCAATTATTTTGTCATTATGAATTGTTTTGAAATTTATAAAATCTTAGAGAACACATTTTCCTGAAGAAGATACACAAAGCAGTATCGAAATATCGAATAATTTATCAATAAATAGAAAATATATTTATTGAACAACAACAGTGACCTTGAGCTCATTCATTAAACCAAATAAAGTTATTTTTGATATTTATTTTTTTAAATGAAAAATAAAAGTTATTTTTGATTTTTATATTTTTAATTGAAAAAATGAGAGTTTTTATATTTTTAAATAAAAAATAAAAGTTACTTTCGATTTTTATATTTTTATATCAACAATATAAAGCTCAATGTCCCAAAGCTTATTTTGAAATGGACAATTACAAAGAAAAGCGTTTCGATACTTCTGCTAATTTATTGGAATATTGGGAGAGCAAAAAATTTGTGTGTTTCCATGGCTTCGAAAATTAGATTTAATTGTTCATTCTGCACCTGCCACTCAAGTCAGTGCAGAAAGGTCATTTTCAGCACTCAGATTAATATTGGCACATTGGAGATATAATTTATCTGGGGAACATTTAAAATCAATTATGATGGTAAAATTGAACACCTGAAAACGACCTCTTAACACTGACTATGCATTCATGTTTTTATAGCTGATTATCCATTATCACATGATATATTATATTCGTATAGAAATTTGAATGAAGCAGCATATTATAATACATACGGCATCAACAAATAAATAAGAGATTTGAAATGATTTTTATTATTGATATAAAAATATAAAAATCAAAGTTTTTCATTTAAAAATATAAAAATCAAAAATAACTTTTATTTTTCATTTAAAAATATAAAAATCAAAAATAACTTTCATTTTTCATTTAAAAATATAAAAATCAAAAATAACTTTTATTTTTCATTTAAAAAAATAAAAATCAAAAATAACTCTTATTTTTGATTGTTGAAATAAAAATCAAAAATTTAAAGATCGTGCAATATGTTGGATGCATTTCGCCTAAAAATCATGATGGTTTAATTAAAAGTTTTCTACGATGTTCATTTATGTATGATTTATTTCTGCAAAAATTTAAAAATAACTCTCATTTCCGGTCCCTGGTGATTATAGTTTGCTTTTGAAAACATTCAGTTATCAATTTTTTAGTGACATAAAAGCTGGCGCCATTTCTGCTAAAGGTTTTTATACAGAAGAAGAAATTATTTTCGATTTAATAATGGTTGAACTGTGACAAATTAGTGAGGTAATTGAACCAAACAGTTGAACGAAATATGGAAATTCGATTTTTGGTATTCGATCTCTATGCGCCACTCTGCAGATGGTGGGCCACCCCATACTAGAACTTATGATTTCTTATAAGACCCGTTATCGACTGGTCAGTGCTTAGTCTGTTCTGAGCAGGACCGCTGGATCCACATTATTGAAAGCATCTTCTATGTCAAGGTAAGCTTCAAATGTGTATTCACCTTGTTCCAAATTTTCCTCTATAAATTCTACAAGGGAGTGCAATGAGATCTCAACGGAACTACCGATAGGATAAGCGTGTTGAGAGACAGACAGATCTAAGGCCGAGGCCACGCAATGCGCGGCAGAGCAGTAAGCGGCAAAAAATTCAAAATATGAAATACTACTGAAGTGGCCACGCAATGAGCGGCATTTCTGAGCGGCTAAGCGGCGCCGCTCAGGAATAGAACTTGTTCTAATTTTTAGTTGATTCCTGATTCCGGCAAAGTATAAACATGGCAAAAGTGAATGCGGAGCTTATAATTTCATCTGTACAAAGCCGACCGCTATTATGGCAAGATGGATTACCAAATTTTAAAAATAAAAATATAACCGATAAATTACGGAGTGAAGTTGGTGAAATTTGTGGTTGCACAGGTAGGTTTTATTTAATTTATATATTTATTTAACACATTTTATTTAGGTTCTAATAATACATGTATATTTATTATAATTATGTTATTTTTTATTTCTGGGAGAGACGGCGAAAGCAAAGTGGAAAAATTTAAAAGACACATTCCGAAAAACTTTGCAAACAAATCCAGCAGCAACATCTGGCTCCAGAGCTCATACAAATAAAATAATATGGCAATATTTTGATATGACGACTTTCATCATAGACACTGTTGCTGCGAATCCCACCGAAGGAAATTTGAAGGAGCCAGATACTGCAGGCACTGAAATAAATGCTATTATTGAGAATCTTCTGAGTGGGGAGGATATTATATTGGTAAACAATACGATTTTCGCTTAGAAACATTAAACAAACCTCTCTTGACAATGGCATTTTAACAACTAACCGCTCAGAAACGACGCTCAGTAATAAGCCACTTGCCGCTCAAACTCGGCGCTCTGCCGCTCACCATTCTGCCGCTCATTGCGTGGCCTCGGCCTAAGGCGTAAGCCAATAATCCGGTACCTAGTACTATCCCAAGCAACCATGGCCTACGATCTGTGTATTTATTTTTTTTTTTAAGTCAGCAATAATGATACCATCTGGACCTAATGTCTTATAAGGATCAAAACTATTCAACGCCCAGAGAATCCTGCCCCTATTAATAGGTAATCAGTCACCTCTTTGGTTGTTCTACACCTAGTTTCATCTTTTAATATGAACAATATTTTTCTTTGTTTACAAGTCATCTTTAGAGCAATGCAGATTCAGAACAGGTAGGTGCACTCGAATTCGCCGCATAGCACACGCAAACTAACAACATGCTTTTGCTAGTGTTAAGTGATTTTTCTTGTCGGCGTCCAAAATTTTCTAACCGCTTTAAGCTACATACATATATGAGCTAACGCTCATATATTTCCGTTATGTGAAAGCGGTTCGCAGGTGTAAAATATACTGCCATAGCGTTTAAGGTGGGTTTTTAGCTGGTAAACTGCCCGTATTTCAATAACAAATGAATTGGACTCCGATATAAAATATTTATTTTATGATTAACAAAAATTACTACTTGACAGTACAAGTATTTTAAAACGAATGAAAAATATTGACACAGAAAAATATACATATCTATAAAAATATTTTCAAAACCAACTTAGAATATTCATGTTGAACAAAGGTGTTTATTCCAAACAAGTTTAGTTTCAACAAAACTGACGCAGGAGTTCGGCATCAGGTTTGGACGACGGTCCAAGTCAAATGCATAAAGCATTTTCTCATCGGTTTTTCATCAGTCGGTTTTTCCAGAAAAAAAAAATTATTTAAAGCAAAAAGCCAACTGATTTTTAAATCATGCAAAAATTTCTTATATGCTATTAAACGTTCTCCAAATAACTCTCCTACTTTGTCTATTTTTTCTTCTTACCCAACACTACCACAAATCTTGTTAATCCCGTACAAGCACTCCAGCGAAGATACTACAAATTGTTGTTCTCATGCTGTTCTAACCAAATAGAAATGTCATTTAAATGCATCCATCCACTTTGCAAATGCAACTCACCAAAAGGAGGGAGCTCAAATTTGTACAATTTGTTTATTTCATTTACTGTTTTTGTGGCACTGGATGCCAGCAGCTTTTCAATCCCCTGTAAGAGGAGAAATTCCAGCCAAGACCCCAGTAATCTGAAGTACAATCGAACACACAAACAAGAACATGGTCATGGAAAAGCATCCAGTCTGAAAGCTGGAGGGGTGTAAATAAAGCAGTCAAGCCAAAACGAAAAACTACAATACAAAATTTTGGGTCTAATGCTGGCAGCACAGAAAATTGTGTATCTTTGAACAGAAACTTTAAAGTGACAATTATATACATATTTAACTTAAAATTTAAATAAATTTAACTTTATTAAAATAAAGGCTTTGGCAATAGGGGTGATATGGCTTGGAAGTTACATTTCGGCCACTTGTAATATGTCATGATCTGTCATTTGTTTTTCATTGTATTCAGTAGTGTTTACAATTTCATCATTGCGAGATATACACACGAAAATCGTTTACAAATTATTCAGTTTTATTGTGCAAATAATCGTTTTCCAATTGCAATTTTTCGTGCGCTTTTCCGATTTTAGGGTCATAATAATCGTCCAAGGCTGTTCACTATTCGTCAATTTGTTAAAAATTTTCAGCTTATATTTTATTTGCATAATTTTTGTTTGTTTGTGAACTTTTGATCAGAGCGGACGTGTTTTTTGTGATGTGTAGTCGTAATAGGTGAACGCGTGCTTTTTTTAATGTATATTAGCTTATTTAAAAAAAATACTCCACGATCATGAAACGTTTATTTGACAAATTATGTAGAGATTTTTGAAAAATGAGATTTTAGGATCACATTTCGCAACATGACATATTTTCAAAAATGAGTCCTTCAAAGTATACATTCGTAATAGGTCTTATTGTGGTTATTAGATCGTCTTCTTGTTCTGTGTGGTCAACGTTTTGCAAAGCTGAAAAAGTTTCGTTAAATATTGCTAACTGGATAGTGCCAAAGGTATATACATACATACATATGTACATTGGACACTAAACAGACAAATTAGCAACAGGTTATCTGGAGCTATTCAGCTTTGCAAAAATAAATGTTCTGTTTTTATACCCTTCACAAAAAAGTGTAGGATATATATATATATATATATATATATATATATATATATACATTGAAATAAACATCTAAGAACCCCATAAAGTATATACATACATATGTATATTCTGGATCAGAATCAATAGAGATTACGATTAAGCGATGTCCGTCTGTCCGTCGGTAGCAGTTAAAATACCGTTTCTGAGAAAACGTTTTGAGATAGAAACCTAATTTTTTCGCTTAAATATGTATGTTGAATCCCAGTAGTGGGTATGCTATTGAAATTCAGTAATATCGGTCCACGCATAGGCGAGATATATCCAAAAAACTGGGTTTTGAGGGGTATTTTTTTGCCATTTTTTGGTCAGTTTTTTGAAGAAAAAAATTTTTCCAAAAAGTTAGCCATACCATTTTGAAAGTCCACTAAATCCCAAAATTCAAAGAATTTTTGAAATCAGCCCATATATACCCGAGATATAGCGTCTCCCGATTTTTCAAGAAATCGGCTTTGTAAGCCAAATAAAACAACTTTTGGCACCAAAAATTAATCGGAATGATACATATAGGCTACTTAGAGGCCAAACTGGAAAATTTTTTGTCATCGGCCCATATAAAATCGAGAAATAGCGCCTCCCGATATCTCAAGAAGTCGACCCTGGAAGCCAAACGATACAATGTTATGCACTAAAAATTTTTCATAATGGTACATGTAGGCTGTTCAGAGGCCAAATAAGAACATTTTTGGACATCGGCCCATATGCACCCCAGATAACGCTGCTCCCGATTTCTCAAGAAATCGGCTCTAAAAGCCAAATAAAATAACTTTTGGTACCAAAAATCGATCAGAGTGGTACATATAGGGTGTTTAAAAAAAAATTCGAAAATTTTTGAAATCAGTACACCCAAGATATAGCGTTTCTCGATTTTGCAAGGAATCGGCTCTATATATATCATTGTGAAGGGTATTTAGGATTCGGCCCAGCACTCTTATTTGTTATGTTTAAATTTTTTTTTTTTGCTTAATCAAACGTCCACAAAAAACTCTCCAGGGGTCATCCCCTGAGTACTGGTCCCATTCTACAAAAACAAAAATGCCAATATAAGCAAAAACCGCTCGAAGTATTGCACTTGCGCGTTCGGGGAAGTGTTGCTGAATATAGCAATTTGTCGATTCCGAGACGTTCTTAACAAGTGGAACTGTCTCAAACCCCCAACCTGGCAGATTTGGAGAAAAGACTTGCATGCATATAAAATTGTTCTCACTCCAGAATTGAATTTGCTGATTTTGCCTTGGAACAACTTAAAAACGATAACTATTTTTTACAGAAAATCATCTTCATAAATTAACTTAATTATTTATTCGCTATAAAAGCCAATTGAAATGTATTATTTTAGGTCTAAAAGTTGACCTTCCTATTTTCCGTATTTTTCAGCCGTCTATATGCGAATCTACACATCAGTAGATTCGAAAAATTTTCGGAAAAAAATTAAGGGCATCCTGGAACTGAATAGCATTAAAGGCCTCTCAGCTGATATTTGCTTCAATCTCGGTTTGCCCTCCATACCCCTTATCGGTCACAGGGTGCCCATAAGGGAGTCAAATGTATGACCAAGCTCCAATAATTTTTTCTCTCCAATATTGTTTTCAAAACTTAAGTATTTTAAGGATCTATATTTTTTCTTTTCTCTCTCTCCAGTGCATTTGTTTGTTTGGTAAAACACACAAAGAAAGTATTTTCCAGCGACTATTGTGCTTCCCCCCAGTACATGTTGTTAACAACATGACACGAGACATTTAGAAATCGTATTTGGCGCTAAAAACCATTAAGATTAAAGTTCACTTTTGAGTCTTTTACATTTTCCATTGCAATTGCATTTGGTAGTCGTAAACGAGCAAGTGAATGAATGCGTGAATTGTGACAACGGCATGTCTGTGGCAATGACAAAAATTCGTACACACATACAAACAAACAGCAAGGCTAAAAATATTCAGCAGCATACTGATGCTGCTCCGGTGTGTATGTGTGCGTGTGTGGGTGTGTGTGTGTTTCTTCTCATGCTGTTACAAATGGGTTTTTGGTGTTTCCGACTGAGATTTTGACTACGTCAACGACTTAAAATGCAATTGTTACTGCGGCATTAACTGTGTATTTCTTCTTTTGAAGCCTTGTTAAGACTCTGTGGCAACGAATGCATGACGGAGCAGAAAAATTAGTTAGAAAGTTGGAAAACGAATGAGAGAGTGAGTGAGAGGGAGAAAAGGCAATACAAATGCATTGAAGCACAAAATACCACAGATCTTAAATGTATTACAAACGGAAAGTTTCTGATTTTTCATTTGATTTTTTGTGTTCAGTCATCGTATTTTCATGTGATTTTTTCATTTTCCTTTAATAATCCAAATTAAATTGTATCTTACACTAAGGCAAGTTTGAAATCTCTGTTACGAACTATTAAACAATTTCGCCGCAAAAACTTTCAGCAGAATTGTGGGAAAAACTTTTATTTGTTGCTTAAATATTGATAAATTTTATAGGTCAAGTTGGTGTTTTTCTCATTCCATTTTAAGGACTTTGGGAACAAAAAGTCAAACAACAACTGAAAAGTAAAGCCAATAAATCCAAATGAAAATCTCTAAAAAATGAATTACCACACGTCCTTATTTGTGAACTTTTAAAATTTGTTATAATTGGTATACTTTTTCTAATGAAATGCCAAAAGTGGAAAAGTTTACAAATAACTATCATTTTAATACATTTATATTAAATTACTTTTTCAGGCTTAAGTTCAACCCTTGGTTTGTCACTACTTTTAATTAATATCACTTAAGTAAAGAAAAGTAAAGTAAGTAACTATCATTTTAACTTTTAAGCGAAGGGTTCCATATTAAATAGATACATATATTTACTTGTAGACATTTTATATGAACTAGCACCAGCTAATTAAACAGTATGATGAAATTAAATTCTGACAAAAACATACAAGACTCCAGATATATTATCTGGAGTCTTACAAAAAAGATGTCAAGTCAGAAAGAAAAATCTGATTATACTCAGCTTAGCTTAGACGCTATATTAAATCAGCATTGAAACGCACCAGCTTACCGGCAAAGGAAAAGTGTGCGGTGCCGCCTAATACGAATTATTTTCGGGAGGAGGAAGTTTCTAAAAAAAATATTTATGCCAAGCTTAGAGGACGAGTTCTTAAATTTTTAGCTATTCCTTTGAAAATTTTAGTCGTATCTCTAAAGCCCGTATGACACTACATTTTTCTTGCCTTGTTTAAGTTTTGGAGAACAGTGCAAATATAATGTAATAATAGAATTTAGTATGTGCAAAGAGCTCAGCTATATTAAAATAAATGCAAAACTGTCAACATTTTTGTTGAAGTTATCGATAAAAAATCAGGTTATGTCAAAAAATATGTAAAAATTTTCAACTTGTCATTCCAAACCATACTACTTTAAAAAGTATCCATGTTATCCTTAAATTCAATTACAATATTATCATTTCGCACTAGTCTAGCTATAGATAGCTATTTATCCAAAAGGATAAATGTAGAAAATAATGCAAACAACTGCTACGATAAAAGAAAGTTGACATCGATCAGGAAAGAGTTCAATTCAATGCAGTGCCGAAAAAAGCAGTTGGGTCCCAAAGCTACAATGGGAGGCGGCCAGCCTCCCATATTGATAACGGAAAACATTTCTCTCGTATTTCGTTCAAAAGAAAGCTTTTATGTTTTTAATTTCACAAAATTGTTCACCTTATAAAACAGCATATGCGAAATACTGTTGGCAATATGTTGCAATTTTTTCTATGTATGTATATGAAAATTTTAATTGCGCTAAAAAAGTGTGTAAAATCAAAACGTTGTTACAAATTTGCAGCATAAAAGTTTGAGGAAATACAAACTTTGTCTCTACATTTAAGATTTTACTCACTCCCCCATCAGAAGTTCCATAGAAGGATGATATGCAGAAACTTTCCATCTAAAAGTTTTCTGTGTGATAATTTTCAAAAGCTTTTGAGCGCTGCAATAGTTACTTAAACAAACCAACCAAAAAATCATACAATTACACAATTATGAAAGTATTTTACATTTCCTGCGACTTGAAAATATCTCAGGTAAATTAAATGTTGCTTTCTGCGCAAATAAAAATAACAAAAATAATATACATACATCCAGCTCAGACCTTAATCGATAGCGGATGTGCCGACTCTTAAAAATATTCAACACTCGAAGTAATCGCTATATATCTCAACCAGAAACTGAAATGTACACTATCATATGTTTTGAAAGAATCATGAATACTTATGTATATAACTATATATGCGCTTGTGATTTAAATACAAAATTAGTAAATTTTCCTTAAAATTTAAGTTCGATTTCAAATAGCTTTCTGTTTTACAGTCTAAAATTATTTTTGGTAATTAATTGTAATAAAAGTACGGCAGCACAATGTAAGTGTCAACAAATTATCGATAACTCAATGAAAAACAGCTGTTTAAAAAAATTTGGAAGCAAGTAAAATTGTGAAAAGTTTAGAAAATAATAAATTGTTTTGTAAAAATTATTAAAATGAGCAGCAAAAGTGATAAGAGGACTCCCAATTTCACTGCCACAGAAGTTGATTACCTTCTGAAAATAATAAAAAATCAAATTATGAAACAAACAAAAAAACATGTGCAATTTTCTTAATTTGCAGAACAAAACCAAACTGTCAAAATCATATGGCAGTACGAAAAACTTAAATCGATTTTAAATGGGCACGGCAGGCCGTTTAAGTTTGATTTAAATAGCAATTATTTGACTCGATTTTGTATTTAAATCAAACTCAAAATTGAAATGGCATTTAAAATCCAAGTCAAAAATTGGGGGTCAGTTCCATAGTTAGAAATTAACACTTATCGCCACGCCACCATGCTGGAGGAAACGCTTCTCTAGTTTTATTTTTTTTTTTGCATACTAAACACAAAAGTTCGGAGCTTTCTCCTTATCTGCAGAAACACTCAGAGCCTTCGGCAGGAATAGAACCAGTAACCCCGATGATTGTTGGTAAGGCTCTAAGCCAATTCATCGAAGAGCTCATATCGACCGAATACATCGAACAATACGCTTGTAATATTCATGCACATTAAGAAGCTGTAACAACGTCGATCCTCGAGCGGTCATAGAGGAACTGATGGGTGATTAGTCGATAATAAAATTTACCACTACTACAAGGGTACTGGCACAATTGATTCTAGTTACATACCAGCACCATTTATACCATAAATCATCTATTACAGCAATTTTAAGTTTTTAAATAGTAAAATGCAAATGTATACCTGGTACCCATCAGAGTGAAACGGAACCCTATTGCCGAGACTACTACGTCCGTCTGTCACAGCGTCCATTCTCCGAAACGGTAAAAGCTAAAGAACTGAAAATTTCACAGGATATTGCTGGACCTTGCCGCCAAATTGAACGTGAATCAATGTATTTGGGGTCAAGGCAACTGCGATGGCATTCCTAAAACCAGTTCATGTCTCGAAGTTAAACCCATCCCCCGATCTGAGGTAAAAGCTACCGACAAAACCATGCCAAATCCTTACTATGGAACTGTGCGTACCAGCGATTGTGTAACCCTAGAGGTTGTCTAATTTTTATGAAGATTTGACAAAAAGAAAAAAAAAACTTAAATAAATGCGTGCCTTTTTTGCCGAGTGCTTTAAGCAGCAATATTAAAATTGTGAAATCTAATGCGTGAATTCTTGCAAGTGTTCGTGTATCTAAATTTCTTAAAGTCTTTGGGCCACAACTAAAGACATCAAAAACGCAATTTTAAGTCACTGCTAAATAAAAGTGCCCTATTTATCTACTATAGATGAGAGAAGAAATACATACATAGCTAACTTTACGCGCAAAAAAACTGCTCTAAACTTAAAGCCAGCAGAATTTTTTTTAACCTATTTAGCAACAGCTTTTATCAAACATATATCAGTTTTAAATATTAAAGCTTTTTTATGAAAAAAAAAAATTTTTTTTTTGCATTAAGTAATTAAATTAAAGATTTAATTTAGGTCCAAAAATGAACCTTTTGAAAAAATATTTGCTATCTTTTTCAGCTGTCTATATGCCGACGACATTTCGTTGGTGCTAATCAACCCATCAGTGGACTTGAAAAATTCTTAAAAGTTTGTTTGCAACTCAACTGCTTATTCCATAATTCCCATGAACAAAATGAGAATCAGAAATGTTCAAACAAACCTTTAACACAGCAAACATTTCTTTTCGTTTTTGCAACTCTTTGTTACTTTTCTTTGCAACCTTCTGTACAACGAGTCACGTGGTTGGTTACTACGACATAAATTAATACATTTCAATTGCCTCTTAAAGCAAATAAATAATTAAGTTCATATGTTTTTGATGCTAATTTTTCGACCTTTGTTGTTTAGTATTTTAATTGTTCGAGCCTTGGGTCACTTGTTTTATTAAAAGTATTTATTAAATTCAATATTTCGATATCACAATGGACATCTTCTTCAGGAATGTTTTGATGTTTTTTCAAAAAAAAAATTTTTTTTTTTGGATATCTTCCTGAAGAAGATGTCCATTGTGATATCCAAACATTGACTTTGAAAAATACTTTTAAAAAAACAAGTGACCTAAGGCTCGAACAGTTAAAATACTAACTAACTTCATATTTAAATAAAAGATTTTCCAATAACTATTATTATTGATCAGAATTATTTTTGAAAAATTTACTTTTATTGAATTCGCCTTAACGCTTTTTGTTCACTTACTAATGAAATCACACATTTATGCATTGCACGCACATACATTTACATGTATGCATACCCTGCCGGTCACTCAGTTAACTATTAATGAATTAGAAGCTAACTGTTTTACAGCTGGTGGTGGTTGACACTTAGATTATTTTTAATGGAGATGACTGACGATTTTAACATTACGAGGAGGTAGTCAATTGTCCGACTGTGCATTACATTTCAACTAACTTAAAGTTAGCTACATAAAAGTCAGTACCCACAGAAAACAATTTACAAATCAAAGCTGATTTTACATTTTTCGGTGGTAATATTTTATTGTATTAAATTAAATTTCATTCTACTTTCTTTTCTTTTGTTAACCTCTAGTGGGAATCGAACCACTAAGCCTCAAGACTGGTGAGCAGCCAACATACTCACTCAGCCATCGCAACTTTTAAAACGAATGCGACACTGGGCAATTTAATTAAAGAGTTATTTACCGTGTATGTGTGTGTATGTTATTATTTGAATTTTGGGTTAACTCTGCACTACGTTTCAGCTAGGTTATAGCCAGTACACAAAAAGTGAATTACAAATCGATTGTATTGTAGCTAATTTGAAGCTAGTCCATAAAAGTTAACGTAAAGTTAATTATTTTAATAGCCGACAGGGATGAACTATAAATCGATTTTATTTGTAGTCGACTACCAATTTGCTGGCAGGGTAGTTTTTGAGAGTCATCTCATTAGAGGTGGGACTTTATTTGAAAGTGCTTGTAAATGATAGACAATTTGGCATTTTCGATAAATAATGTAGCACCCATTTTAAGTTGGTGCCACTTAAAGCCAACTTTAATTTCGACTATAGCTAATGAAAAGTTGGCAACACTTTTTATAATTTCAATTGTTTCTAAAAGGAGGCGACTTTAGTGTTTGTCTATAATTAAGGCCCTTTATTGCTGCACTCCTGGGCTTCTTCTTTCCAAAGAAGCACTGATATTCAATTGAATTTTATCCATGAGCCAAAAATTGTAGGTACCGTGGGGATAAGATGGGAAAGTTTTCGATGCATATTCTTGAAATTTTGATCCAATGACCTTTCTTTCCCTTTACAATTTAGTACACTAAGATCAACAGCAAACCTTTTTATAATATTCATATACACAGCGGAAATTTGAGCAGTCATTTTATAGGTTTTAAAAAATTATCTAGCCATCATTTATATTTCCATATCCATACTTTGGACAGTATACCTTTAGTCCAGAGGTCATATTCACAAGTCTTATTTGACTTGTTCTTACGGAATATTTGTCAAATAAACGTATAATAAACCTTCAATAGTTTTTATGAATATGGGTGCAAGAGTTTTAGAATATTCTTCTTACATGATTATTTTTTTGTGGTTTTTCTTTGGTGGAGCATTTTCGTTAAAGGTTTCTCCCATCCGTAGAATAGAATATGCCAGGTTCAAAATGAGCTCCATATACATATGTACCCAATTCTATTATGTAATGGACAAATTTTACATTCGTAGCTGTTCTCAACACTCGTTGAATCGTTTAAATTTTGTAAATTTTTGTGTGCTGTTTTAGAAATCGGACATTTTTTAGTTGACGTGGTATGTGTAATTTCATTCAAGACTTTACCATCCATCTTTGCCCATTCCTTATTTCAAAAACAGAAGGGTCAAGTTTACCAATTTCTCAGTGTAGACTTGATTACCACTCCTTGGAGTACTGGATCAGTATTGGACATATACGAGGATTATTCCAGGATTATTCTAAGTCTTAATGGAACTTCAAAGCCATAAACATATTTCCATCTGTAGTTATCATGTCATTTATATTCGTTAATTGCTTGTAGGCCGCTTTGAAGCTCGTCCTTCAGGACACCCGATATCCACTATTTTAGATCCAAAAAAAAAACTCTTGAAGAGTTTTCTGTCTGCCCCCACCAATTCGTTAGCAGTATTGTATTTTTATGTTTTTATTACACCCTTCACAAAAATGTGTAAGGGTATATATAAGTTTGTGATTCCATCTAAGACCCATAAAGTATATATGTATATTCTGGATCAGAATCAATAGAGACTACGATTAAGCGATGTCCGTCTGTCCGTCTGTAGTCGTTGAAATACCGTTTTAGATAGAAACCTCATTCTTTCGCTAAAATATGTTAAATCTCGGTAATGGGTCTGCTATTGAAATTCGGTACGATCGGTCTGCGGATAGCCGAGCGATATCCAAAAAACCGGGCTTTGAGGGGTATTTTTGGCCATTTTTTTGGTCAGATTTTCGAAAAAAAAAATTTTTCCTGAAAAGCTAGCCGTATCATTTTAAATGCGCATTAGATCCCATATATCGAAAAAATTTTGAAATCGGCCTATAAATACCCGAGCTATAGCATCTCCCGATTTTTCAAGAAATCGGCTTTATAAGCCAAATAAAACAACTTTTGGCACCAAAAATCAATAAGAAAGCAAAACTGGAACATTTTTTTGACAGCGGCCCATATACACCCGAGATAATGCTCCCCCCGATTTCTCAAGAAATTGGCTGTATAAGCCAAATAAAACAACTTTTGGTACCAAAACCCGATCAGAATGGTACATATATCATTGTGAAGGGTGTTTAAGATTCGACCCAGCCTAATATAGCACTCTTAATCGTTTTTTTAATGCATTTAATTTTTAAACATTTTTTTCCCCGATTATAAAACTATTGATCAGAAACATACTTCTGCAAATCAAAAACCATTCATGGCTGAACAATTGAAATTACGATAAATATTGAAAAAAAAACAGCGAAACAGCTAAAGAATTTAAGAAAAATAAAAAACATTTAACCAAAGCAAGCAATTGTTTCAATAATGAAATTAAATTCATTTCAAATATTTAATTTGTATCAGTTTGTTAAACACCAATATGAATTAATAGGATTATTTGTGGAAATGCTTTACAAAAGCAGCTGTCGTTAATATTGATGATTAAATTGAAATTTGAAATTAAAAATCATACTTTTCAATGCACAAATTAAATTGAAAATGTTACATTTAAATAGATTTAACACATTCCCAGGTAGAATTAAATTCACTGAAATGAAAGAAATTGGAGGGAAGGCAATAAATTTCTCTGGTATATTTTCCTTAAGCACAGAGAACGTAATTGTTTAAAAATTTTAGTATTGAAAATAAATTCCAGAAGACAATTGATAGGTAAACATAACGAGCCATAACTAAAGACATCGAAAAAGTATGCTTTGAGTAATATTACGTCAGTGCTCATACAGTAAAAGTGAGCACTTTTTGTCTACTATACGAGACAAGAAAAAGCCGAATTTAACTACAAAAGGCGGTTCTAAACTTACAGCCAGTAGAAGTTGTTTTTAATCGATTTAGCAACAACTTTAACCAATCAAACGCGTACGAAGGTTACCTCTTATGTTTCGGGATTTAGCAATCCTAGTTCGTTAAATCGAACATTTTTGAGGTTATACGTACTCACAACGTTTTGACATACGAGCACTATTTATGTTGTTTAAGCGCACTTCAGACTATTTTATACAAGTATAAATACTTTTATCCAGTTTTGTGAGATGAAAGTATAATTAGATTTTTTGCGACTGTCAAAAAGTCTAACGCAAATTACATTTTACATTCACACCATCACACTTCAAATAAAATAAAAAATTTTAGTGGAAAAGAAAACAGCTGTTGCATATGTATGTATGTACATACGTTAATCATACATACATACGTTTAATCACAGAATAAACGTGCCAACATAAAACCTTACATGGCGGCAGAAGAGCAATTTCATGTGGCGGTGGACGTGCCGGCGCTAAAAAATATTCAGCAGCTAAAATAATTGTTATGTAAAACAGAACCCAATTGAATAACACAAAAATATTTTATCTTCTAAATACAGCTAGAGCAAAATACGTTTGTATACGGTAACCAAATTCCAAATTTCGAACCCTTGTATAACGAAATCAAATACCATCAGTGAGTGACGGCACGCCATCGGCTGTGAAACAACTGGCTAGTAAATTTTTTCAACAGCTGCTTGTGATCGAAAGCTGAACTGATCGAATGAAATGTATTATCGTTTGGAAAATTTTCAAAAAACGGTGAAGTCTTATTGGTGAAGTCAATTTTCTAACGTATTATTTCTCGTTTTCATAACACATTGCATTCACACCATCACACTTGCACGTATTATTTGAATTTTTGGCAGGTATTAATAAACAGTATAATAGTCTGAATTGCCCTTTACCAATAACTTAAAAAATTCATCTCGGCCCACAAATGGAATTATATCACGAACATTTTCTTGCGTTTATTTCTTACCAACTCTCGACGTGGATTAACTCAGCAACAGTGCCTGGGTGAACTTGATTAAATTTTTGGCGCTGAAGTTCGATTAAGGACAAATGTTTATTCCATTGGTATGGTGAATTCAATCGTGGTCGCAGTTCACTCCAAAACGAGTTAAGCGAAGGTTGTCCAAAATCACATATTATTCCAAAATCCATTGACACTGTGAGATTGAGAAAACTTTAGGCGTTGGTGGGACCAGCTACATTTAATATTGCACAAACACTTTGCTGCCAAGAAAAAAGGACTCGTGCCGATGGGTCGAAAGAACTGCTCAAAAAGTGCATTGTGACATTTGATGAATCATGGATTTACGCTTACGAGACTGAAAATAAACAGCAGTCGACTGCATAAGTGTTTCAAGATGAGCAAAATCCAACAAAAATTGTTCGCGCATGAAGCATTTCCAAGCAAATGATCGCCTGTTTTCTCGAAAAAAAAACTGGATATGTCGCGAGCGTACCTCTAGAATAACATAGAACCGTTCATTTTGAGTGGTACACAACGCTTTGTTTGCCAATTGCCTTTCAAGAAATTAGGAAAATCCACCACGGAAGACGAACGAACCACTGTTCACCGCGACAATGCGAGCTCTCACACATCGGCTCAAGTAAGTGAATTTTTGAGCACCCAAAACATCGCTTTCAGGAGTCATCTGCCGTATAGTCCTGACTTGGCATCAAATGACTTCTTTTTATTCCCGTACATAAAAGACAAACTGAGAGGTAAAAGTTTTTTGACAACTGAAGAAGTGGTTGCTGGATTCGGAAGAAGTGGATTGCTGTCTTGGAGATACCTCAATAAGAGTGGTAAACGTGCTTCGACAATTGGTTCAAACACATGCAAAAGTGTACAGTTCTTCATGGGAAATATTTTGAGAAACAATTAAGTGATTTCCGTTAACTTTAGCTTTTTCTTACTGTGTCACTGAAGCGAATGTGAAAACAGCTTTAAGCCTATACTATACCATAACAGGGTATTCATTTTGGACTTTTAAAAGTAAACGCATATAAAGCACATACCCCCCAATTCATAAAAATTATAACAGGCTTATAAGACTGTTATTTGACATATTTGTATGGAAAATCTATCAAATAAGAGCTTTATAAACCTGTTGTAATTTTTATGAATTAGACGGATAAAATATTATAAAGTTTGAACCTTGACATTATGTGTGAAACACTACATCATTTAAATGACCACCAAGCGAAGTGTTGTAAGCATTTACACACGCAAGTGCAAGCTCAATACATTGATATTTTTTTACTAATACAATCATACTTCTGCAAGTTGCGAGCTCACTTGCAAGATATTTTAATTGCCAGTAATTTTTTTTTTTTTCTTGCATGTCAGTAAAATGACAAAAAGCAAAAACAGTGCTACCATATAAAGATTATACTTTAATTTTAATAGATAACTTTCAAAGAAACGATTACTTTTTGATCTTACATACCGAAAAATAAATTAAAATATAAAAAAAATTAATTAAAATGTAGTCTTTATCGATTTGTAATATAGATTTACTATTTATATTATTAAAAAGCTACTCGAATAATCTGCTTCCACATAGTAGTTCATTTCACAATACTTTGGCAACCCAGACATTGAAAGGTCATGAAGACGGACAAAAACAGAACAAACAATACACAAAAAAAAAAACAAAAAATAGTGACTTTGAAATATAAAAACTTCAATAGTGATTTTGTAGTTTCTTTCAACATAATTATTTTATTGTTATTGTTCTCATTTAATTCTTATATTTTGTAAAGTAAAACAATTTCCTTTGAGACCATTTTCTTTGACGACATTTTAAAAATGTGCCTGTGTAAACAATCAAGCAAGTAGCAACAGCTTTTATTGTCTCTGTCAGTGTATTGGTAGTTAATATGTACACACAACTAGCAACAAGTTACTTGCATGTGTAAATGGGGGGGCAAAGTTCGACCACTTTTTGATACTTGACTCTGCATAAACACGGTCTTTCGCGTAGCCCCACAAGAAAAAGTCTAATGGTGTCAAATCGTATGATCTTTGTGGCCAGTTTTTATCGCAACGACGAGAAATTACGCGGCGGCCAGGAAATGTCTCTTGCAATAAAGCCATTTTCGCCCGAGTTGTGTGGCATGTGGCACCGCCTTGTTGATACCACATACTCCACAAGTCGCATTCCTCAATAGAAGGCAAAAAAAGTTGATTATCACATGACCATATGGCTCCAAATTGACGGTGACAATCATTCCATCGTCGATTTCGTTCAATCACACCTTCGGAGCAAAGAGCGCTCCAAGCAGTGACTTTTTCTGGATGTAATGGCCCCTCTTCAATTACTTGAGGATTCTCAGAACCCCAAATACGACAATTTTGTTTATTAACACACCCACCGAGTGAGAAATTAGCTTCATCGCTGAAGAAAATTTTGTTCGAAAAAGCGCCGTCCACCCCCTGTTGTTCAAGCACCCATTCCACGTATCTACAACGTTGTGAACGGCCAGCTAGCTTCAGGTATTGTGTGAGCTGGACTTTATATGAATGTAGAGGCGTAGATCGAAATGCAAAATACGCCATAATGTGCCGTAACACAGTGCTAATTCCTTAGAACAACGAGGAATCGATACATTTGGGTCTGCGGCAACACTTTCACTTACAGCAGCGATATTTTCAGCGGAACGATGATGCACAGGCCTTACAATGTTTGCAACAGCTCCAGTATCTTCAAATTTTTTCAACATTTTGCCAATTGCTTGTGTAGTTGGACGCGATTATGTAAACCATAATCTCCTCTTAAGGCACGATATGTGGCTGTGGCAGAATCACCATTTTTATAGTATATTTTAATAATTTTTATGCGTTATGTGATTTGTTAAACGATCTATTTCCATCAATGTCAGACTTTCAACTGAGAGGGAAAAAATTGATTTAACAACTCTGTTTGACAGATATCAAATTCCAGTCGTATACTTTTGAAACCACGAAATGGATAACCCGCTACATAAAATGCACATCACACTCTGACCCGAATCGGACAAACTTTATTCTGTGGGCATAAAAAGTGACACACTAGCAGACAATTTAACTGCATATTTCTGTTTTATTCACTACATTCTACTCGTTGTGTACACATTCTACAAGCATAATAACATTTTTATTTCCCCTTTTACGTTTGTGTATTTAATATTTAACCCTACAAAACATTAAAGTGCATTACAAAAAGGAAATTGTCGAACTTTGTTTTACATACACATTTAAATCTTTTAATATTTATAACGTCCTTTAAACAGCCAACAGTATGAAGCAACTTAAAGGATAATGTTGAGTTAAGTTCAAGTGTTAATTACAATGTATACTTTAACAATCTTTGCAGTTTCTGTTTTTCTCTCTCTGTTTTTTATTATTTTCTTAAGAGTGCGTGTCAAGGAAGCGAAAGCACATCAGCAGCAACTTCCACTTTCAGTTTTAATTATATATATATTTTTTGAAGTAAATACTGATTAAAATTAAATTCATATTGAAGTTGCTGCATTAATGGATGCTGCATTAAGCCAAGGAATAATTTCCATAAGTGACCTTTAAGTAATAATTAATGCGACACGTTTTATAAAGAAATTATTTTTATGCATTTAAAAAATAATAAAAAATGCAATATTAAAACAAACTTTCAAGAGAACGTTTCTAAGTGAAGATAAGCACCAAATTAATATAATTTTTATTATTCACACTTTTTTACCATAATCATTTTAAGTTTATGATATTTCGCGATTAAAGAACAAAAACAAATATTAATTACACTACACAATAAATGGAAAAAAAAAATTTCCAACCATCTGTGAACACTATATTTTTTTTTTTTTTGGACGAAGTTCCTTAACGCGGTTTGCTGGTAGTGCAAATTATTAGAAATCGTCACGAAAGCGTGTGAGCTGTTTATATGTCGACAAACAATTGTGTAGGTGTCTCTGATGCTGTCAGCGGAGACACCTACCAATAAATATTGGTGGCTATTCTGAAAAACGCACCGAAGAGGTGCAACTTTCCTTGGCAAACAAAAACAAAATATGAAGAATCGTTTGTGTTTTCCCTACATCGCAAGAATAAAATTAACGAGGTAGTTGGCCACGCGTATCTCTTTCACCAGTAAACGGTAAATTTTGTACGAAACATAAAAACAATTTGTTTGTACTCTTGACATTTTATTCTTGTTTTACATGTACAGATTCACTTCACTAGCACGTTTTCCCGAATAAGCACCATTAATTAATTACCAATAAATATTGTGAAAATTTATGAAAACGGACACTATCAGTTGATAGATGCCGCTAAAGTAAAGTATGTCACAACAAAAAACAGCAATATTGAAAAATTTTCTTCATTTTGTGTCAGATTGACAAAAAAAAAATACTGCATGTGTCAAAAGTAAAAAAATAAAACGTTCCAAAAAATTTAAGCAGCATATAAAATTTAAAAATTTCAAAAACAACACAAAATAAAACATACAGATTTCACCTTGTATTACATTCGAGGATGAAGAAAAAACGTAAGGAACTTCGTTCCTAACGGGGGTCCCCCGACCGGATTTCCTTTTTTTTTTTTTGGTATGTGTTATGCCTATCTAAGTACAAAAATCATGAAAATTTCAAATTCTATGCTTCAGCTTTTTTTTTAATTGTTTTTTTTTTTTTTTCTAAAATATGAGATTTTCGTAAAGGTTGGTCCAGACCTCTAGTCATAACTTAAAAACAGCGTGTCCGATTTTATCAGGTAATACGTCAAAAATTATAAATTATGCCAGCTGTAAGTTTTGCTAAAATCATTTTTGTGGTGTCGTAAATAATTTTAGAGTTATTAGGAAAAAAAAAATAAAAACAAATTTTTTTTTTGCAAAATTAGTAATTTTTTAAACTTTATAAAAAATAGTTTTATTAATTTATAAAAAATATAAATTTGCAGATATTTTCCAGTTTTTTTATTCATTCATATAGCTGCAGGTAATAGCAATAAAATGAGCCCTCACTTATTAAAATCTTTATGTTAATCTTGATTTTATTCCCAAAAATGCAAAAATACTCATTTTGGCCAAAGACAAAAAAAAAACGCTTTTTTGCTACCATTGCGCGGAACAGAAGAAATTGTTCGCCTCTATAGCATGCAATAGTTACACATCAAAAAATAATCATATAATTATGTTGGTTATAAACTAGAATTATAAGTAGTCTTCGTATTATCGCACCCTTTTGCCACCTGCATACTCCTTGAAAGCAAAAGTAAGTATTTCTCAATAAATACTTTATTTTTTGTCTCGCCCCTAAAAATTTTGTATACATACATAACTTTAGTTTGCAAATCAATCTTATTCTGCAAGAGCCTTTCTGTATTCTATATTTTCCATTTCTATAGCACCACCCAAGCCACTCAGATTGTTGTTGTAAGTGAGTTCCCTTATTGGAGGAGGATTCTTGTGCTAAAGTTAAGTAGAGGAGCAAATTAAAGGTTATGCCATAGTTTGCTGTTCTACTTTTTGGTGTAAAGAGGAACTATACTCTGCTCTGGTGTTGCTGGTAAGCACAACCTCAATTACCTGATTCAAAATATCTGTAGGGTCAGGTGTATACTAGACCGAAGGTTTGCTCTGCACTGTACAGCAATATGAAATTTATTTCCAAACAACAATGTTTTGCCAACTTAATCTTGTAGAGGGGACCAAAAACTGATATATTTACGTATAATGGCTTTACAAAAATTAACACTTGCAGCTCATTTTACGGCCTAATTGAATTTGCACCATTGTAAGATAAAAGCTCTTAGAAAGCCGTATATAGTGGGTCAAAAAAAGTCATCCGATGTTGCATGGCTTTCAGAATATCGGTTGCGGCTCGCTCAGTGTGTGCCGTTGCTGCATTCTGTTGGAACCACATGTGCTCCAGATCTAATTTGTTCAATTGTGGCAAAAAAAAAAAAACCCCGATTAACATGGCGCTATAGTGCGCTGTCATTTGACCAGCGGCGACCTCGCAAAAACAACGGCCAGCGTAAAAAGCGCACCAAGCAGTCACTCTAAGCGGGTGTAATGGCTCCTGGTGCATCACTTATGGATATTCGGTGACTTAGAAGCAATCGATTTGCTTGTTCACGTACCCGCTGAGGTAGAAATGAGCCTCATCCTTCATTATGATTCTGTTCGAAAAATCGTTCACTTGGTCAGAGAGAGACACGATTATCCCGCGTTCTTGGGGAGTGTATCACCCCATTGGCTGGTTCATTTGTATGCCGTGGCTGTCTAGTTTACAGATGTATAAACAAAAATGCAATAGGGTAATTTCTTCTGGTCCACCTTGTAATATTACTTAATTTTTACTGTTCAAACTTTTCCTTATATAATTATTTTAGTATTAAGTTTATCACGCTCGAGTACTTTCTATATTATTTTGGTGATTGATATTAATTGTATAAGACGAGAAAGTGTGGCGGCTTCGAAACAACTAGTTGTCCACCCTGCTAAATGTCTTTGATGTCTTCTTTGTCTTATTTAATGAATATCAATCACAAAAATAATATAAAAAGAACTTCAGCCTGATAAACGTAACACGAAGATTTATTGCGTAAAAAAGAAAGTGTTTTAATTTTAATCGATTAATCGGTGAATTAAATAAAATTCTTTGTCGCGCATAATCTATCATTTTCATTACTCATCTAAAAAATCTGTGATAAAATTGTTTTCAGACATGTAGTTTGCACACAAGTTATTCAAAATATTGAGATATTGTTTTGTTTACTCTTTTTTTTGCAACCCTCAACATGACCTCATGGCACATCAAAGCAATTTACCAATTGGCTGGTAATGTGTGGTACGTTGTTTTAAGCCATTTCCTGCACATCTTTGAGAAGCTTAATTATGTGGTTCCATCAGTTTGGGGTTTTTATTCTCTTTTTTTTTTTTTTTTTTGCTTTTGTATGATGCCATCATTACTAACTGAATGTGAATGTTATTCAATAGAGTGACTGAGTTTGTGACAGACTATCACCACAAGTCTTTGTGAAAAGTGATGAAGTCACAAGCATGCACCACACTACAATGACAATCTCCAGGCATTCAAAAAGGGATATCCAGTATCCATACCACCTGCACTGGCAGCAAAAGTGATTACTAATGAGCAGGGAAACCAAATGAATGAGGCCGTTAATATTTATATTGCTTATCACAAATAGCGCACGCAAGCTTTGCTCATTGAGAAATGTTTATACCCTTTACTAAAGCGGCAAGCAAACAAAAAAAAAAAAAAACAATTATAAACGCCATTTTTGAAGCCATTAGGCAAAATATAGACCTTAATTTTGATTTACTCGAATTTTAGTTATCTCCTCTTGTATGGCATTGTAAATGGGCAATATCGGATTCAAAATTGCTGAGATACAAACAAAAAATTAATTACGACAAACGTGCACTTCCACAATATATGATTAAGGCTTAACGTTTACTTTAAGGACAACTTTGGAATGGCAATCTTGCCGCTTCACGTTAATTAAATATAAAAAAGAATTTAATCGTTTTCAAACACTTTTACTACTCTATATACTTGATTACTAGCGCTACTCAGCGTTTGGTGCGTTTTTGGTTGCGACTATTTGCATTTGGAATTATATTACAACTGATATTGAGCACCCTTTTTAACAACTTTGCAAATTTTATTGCACTCCAAATAACAGCTGATAAATTAATACACAATTTTTAAAAGAAATGAAGTGTTTGCATTGAAAGCTTTAACAAAGAAAAAAAACTCCATTTCTACAATTTTTTGTTTGCTTTGTTTTAAAATGTCAGCTGTTCGAGTGTCAGTGTTGCAAAGGCAATACTCATACGAAAAAAAGCAACACGTAATTAGCGGTGCGTAAATGCAAAAATATTGCGAGTGCAATCTTGTATATTTTGTTGTTGGGTTGCAAAGAAAAAGCAACGATTTCTTGCATTCGCACTTACGCAAGACATTTGCACCAAATAATGAACTGCGCTACTACCATTTCAGTTTTTTTTTTTTGGTTGTCAAGAAAAGTAAGCGTTGCAAAGCGATTAAATTGTGTTCTTTATTAAAAATCTTTTCATTTCAAACATTGTTTTAAGTTTTTTCGTGTCTATTGATGAGTTGAGAACCATCAACAAAGTATCGGCGGTACATAAATGGCTGAAAAAAACCTGAAAACTTGCAACAATAGCGGAACTCACGGTTCATTGCAAATTACCCTTGCAGACCTTATAGATTTTGCAATCGTAGCATATGTGCCATAGTCTGCAAGACTACCAGAACAAAATGTATGAAACCGAGATTTGCATCACTTAAGCAAATATGTATGTATGCATAACCAAAACCATTGCAGATCCGTATTTGCAAATGTTTGCTAAATGCTAAAACAGCTGTTTGTTTTTTACAATCCGACATGTAAACTCCTACGCTCAAAAAATTATACGACGACAAGGCCGCCACAAAACATGCCTGTGCTGGAATTCAATTAATGCTAACGTTGCTCAAAGAAATATTTACAAAATAGTAAAATGTGAACATTATACCTATTATTATGCATCATTTTTATTAAATTTTATAAAATAAACAAAAAATCGGGCGGTTGCTTCACGTGCAAGTGTTATCGACGGCGTTGCTTTTCAAATATTGGCTGCGGCTTAGCTTATTTCATGCGGAAAACTCACCTTATTCAATTTTATAAACAAATAAGTAATATTTTATATATTTATTTTTTTTTGAGCTATAGGTCTTAAAATTATTTAATTAATTTTGTCGATATTTCGCTCTCCTTCGTATAGCGTCTTCAGGACAATAATAATGAACAAAGTTTTGTTAATTAATTTCTATTATTCGAACTTTTTCTTATATAATTATTTATGTATTAAGTTTATCAGGCTCAAGTTCTTTCTATTTTATCTTTGTGATTGATATTAATTAAATTAGACAAAGAAAACATCAAAGACATTTAGCAGGGTGGACAACTAGTTGTTTCGAAGCCGCCACACTTTCTCGTCAGCACCCGTCGTTTTTCCAGTTCCCCAAAGAAAAGAAAATTAACAAATTGATACAAAAAAATGGGAAAAATGTCTTTGAAAAATCCATTCACGATAAGGGGAAATTTCGAATGGGAACACATTTTATGGGAAAAGTTATTCATGATCGCACTTTTGGGAAATGGGCCAAAAATTTAGGGGAAAAATTATTCGCGATGGAGGTGAATATACATATGTATATTCCCTCAACTCAAAAAAGGTTTAAAATATTGAAAAAACTACAAAAACCGAAATTCGGCAATAAAATTACCTTCCAATGATTGTAAAAATCTTTTGAATGAACTTAGTAATTTACAATATACAATTTTTTTTCGATGACAACAATTACATTTTTTGCAAAAGTTCGAAATTTTTTGTTCTTTAAAACGGCATAAAAAATCTAAAAATAAAGTTATGATAATGAATTTTCATACATTCATAACAAATAAAGTTTGAAACCAAAAACGTAACATAAATGACTAAGATCAGTGCACAACTTTGGAAGTTATTCATAAAAAATCAAAATTTGCAGTTTCAAACGGTCACCAGACGAAGCCGCGAAAATTAAAAAAAAAAAATGTTTTTATTAAATGAAAGTAGTAGGGAAAAAACAATTTGTTTTCTTATCAAATTAAAGCGATTTTAACTGACGGAAGTAAAGGAAAGATAATTTTGTTGCCGAATTTCGGTTTTTGTATTTTTTTCAATATTTCAAACCGTTTTGAATTAAGGGAATACCTGTTGTACTACCTCCTCCATTTTTAAAATAACGGTATATTTCAAAAACGAGAGCTAACCTAAAAAGCAGTGGTGCTACACTGAATTTAACTCGCCCGAACTAGGTTTACCCACTGGCTGCCCCGTCTGTCGGGGCAAGCTTCAAGCACAGTGTAATAATTAAATTCATTTTTGAATATGTATAAGACCAAAAAGGAAATAAAATGCTTAACGGTAGAAATTAAAATTGTAATTCTATTCTAGAAATATGTTGTTGTTACTCAAGAATTTCGTGGTTGTTGAGGCAACCGCCGAAGTTCTGTAAGGAATCTGAGAGTGATTTTGTATTTGCTATGTACAATATTCTTTTCGTAAGAACTATTCGATTTTCAAAATTCCTTATTTTACAGATGACTTAGATGGATATACGTTAACAGTTCAGGTCCATTATAAATTATCCCCCAGAAAAGATAAATTTTTTTTTATTTTTCAAAGCATATTTTGCGAAATTTTCAATAATTTTTCAAAGTTTTTAGTGCATTCTAATGCACTTCACTTGCATTTCTTGTACAGCTAATATTTGGTTTCCCTGCCAATCAGCATCGTGGAAGTAGAATTTTTGAAAATTATTTTCAAGTCTGGCTGTTGGTAAAAGTTAAACAGTTGCACAATGACTTGCCCTAATTATTTGGTAAGAAGCAAAATAACAAAAAAAAAAAACTAAATTAATATATGTATATTAATTACATTTTCATGTAACGTGCCAATACACCGAGAGAAAAGAGGGTACAAGTCCTAAGACAAATTATTCATTCAGTGGTAGTAGTTGACTTTTTTTAAAGCATAACTTCTACGCCTTTTAGGCTTTCAGAAAAAAAGAGTAAATAAAGCTTTTCCAATATGAAATTGTCTAAAACTTTCCATTCATTTTTCAGTATGAGGCATAGCAAATAAGCTGTGTTATTATATCTTAATATTAGTTTTTGCGTGCTACAAAAACCGAAATTCGGCAATAAAATTACCTTCCAATGACTGTAAAAATCTTTTGAATGAACTTAGTAATTTAGAAAATAAATTTTTTTTTCGATGACAACAATAAAATTTTTTGCAAAAATTCAAATGATGGAGTTTTATTTTCTTGAGTTTTATATCTCATATAAATAACCTTGAGATCAACAAGGCAAGAGAAGAATTACTTTGTGATTCCTGTTGCGAAGAAGCTTCTGAGAATTGCAACAAGTGGTAATTGGCGACCAGGATGCTGTGCTTTCTAACATTAGTGGCAGCACTGAACAGAAATTATGGTGCATAACCTCGTCTCAAACGTTGGTTTAAACCTAAATGTACAGCAACGAAACATTTATAGAACATTATTTTGAAGAACTTAACTATATAATTTCGGGAAGCCAATTTCCTTTCTAGGGATATATTGTCTTCAATGTTTTATACCACAAAAAAAAATAATTTATAATTCTAAATGCATAAATTCCTAAAGCGATGGAATTTACTAAAGCATTATTACAGTGAAAATTAAGATCTTTACAAAAAAATAAACTAAAAATATTTCACTGCCTTAGATTTGAAAAACGGTTTCCATCAGGTGGAAATGCATGAAGGTTCAGTTAAATATACGTCATTCGTGACACCAAGGGGACAGTATGAATATGGGAAAATGCTATTTGGTGTGAAAAATGCACCTGCATTTTTCCAACGTTTTATATATAATATTCTGAAAGATTTCATATTAGCAGGGAAAATAGTGGTATATATGGGTGATATTACTATAGCCAGTAGTGATTTTGAATCCCACTTCTGAAGCTTTAATAATATAATACAATATGTTCTTTATTCAGAATATTGTTAAAGACTAATATTCTGTTCACATATGAATTTTTAATTGAAATAATATTCAGTTAATTGACAATATCTTTTTGGTGTTCATACATACTTAATATTGCTACGACAATTAGCATTTGGCATGTGAAAAAATTATTGTTTAAATTTAGTTATTTTGTAAAAGGTGTTTTTTTTCGATGTATAGAACTTTAGGTTGGCATTACTGTTCAAGATGCCGACCGATTTAACAGCTGTCAAGTGATTTATTCTCAGATTGGTTTGGCAATTCAGACTCACGCCTGAACAACACTTGCAAATAGTGCAATTTTATTTCGAAAATAATGGTTCTGTGTGGAATACATATCGCTCACAATTTTGTTTAGCGATGAACCGCACTTCTTCGTTAAATGGCTACGTCAACAAACAAACCTGCTGCATTTGGAGTGAAGCTAATCCTCAAGTGTATATCGAAACACCGTTACATCCAGAAAAACTGACTGTTTGGTGCGCTTTATGGGCCGGTGGAATCATTGGTCCGTACTTCTTCAAAAACGATGATGGCCAGAACGTTACAGTCAATGGTGATCGGTATAGAGCCATGATTACAAACTTTTTCATTCCTGAATTGAATAACCATGATGTCCAGGAGATGTGGTTTCAACAAGACGGCGCAACATGTCACACAGCTCATGCCACAATCGATTTATTGAAAGCCACGTTTGGTGATCGCCTAATTTCACGTTTTTGAATTGAACCTGTGAATTGGTCTCCAAGATCTTGTGATTTAACGCCGCTAGACTACTTTCTGTGGGGCTATGTAAAGTCATTGGTCATGCGTATAAACCACAAACGCTTGACAATTTGGAAGACAACATTCGCCGTATTATTACCGATATACGGCCACAAATGTTGGAAAAAGTCATCGAAAATTTAACGTCCAGATTGGACTACATCCGCGCCAGCTGTGGCGGTCATATGTCAGAAATCATATTTAAAATATAATGCCACAAGATTATCTTTCGGATAAATAAAATTCATGTCAATCGAATAATTCATCGTTGTTTTATTGCAACTTAAAGTTCTATACATCGAAAAAAAAACATCCTTTATCATAAAAAATGGAAAAAAAAATTGTTTTTTTGTTTATTTATTTTGTTGACGTTTGATTAGTCAAATTTTAACAAGGAGTGTTCAATATGTACTGTTGTTGTAAAAGCTTGTTCATTTAGTACTGTTAATACAAATCTAACAGTGTTGCATTACAAATTTTACTCATTTTTTAAACAATTATCTCTTAATTGCCAATAAGTTAATTGTAATTTTTATATGCAAATTTAGTCTCAATAATGGCCTTAATTGTTATAATTTGAATATTGCTGCATGTATGAACTGGGTATAACAATGAAAATTATTGACAAATAAAATGTGTATATGTACCGGTATTTCTAAAGTTACTTGATTACAATTCATACAGTAAACTATGTAATTACATATAATAAGTAATATCCTTACAATTAATGGTTGTCATGACAGGTCCCTCTTAACTACTGGCAGATCTTAAGAGCATAGGAATAGCGGGAGATGAGTGTAGAGCATGTGGAGAGGAAAGTGAGAGCACTATTTATGCCAGTGCCCCGCCTTCTTACTAATACGCCATCTTGGGAAAGACACCTTACTGGGCACATACTGGAGGAAATTGAGGACCTTTTGAATGAAACGGAGTTAAGTTAACCTAACTTAACGATGAACCAATCTATCAATTTAGACGACTCTCGACTTCGACTGCGTATGTTCACTGCGCTGAGTTACATTGAATATTTGGTACTGGAATAATCCCTACTTATCGTACTTCTGACACCATTAGGGATTGATTTAAGTACGAACCAATCAGTCAATTTAGACGACTGTTAAGAACTTCAACTGGGAGCGTCTGTTCGCCGCGCTTTTTTTTTATTAATTAGGGGGCATTTCATTAGGTTATTGTTGCACTTTAGAAAAGCGCTCTCAGCCCTGTCATTATACTCAAATTGAAAATGCTTTACATAATGCTGGCAATTAAATCATAAACATAATTAATTATTCTCATGTGTATGTTTGTATGTGTGTGTGTGTGTGTGTGTGTGTGTGTGTGTGTACATGAAAAATTAATGCCAACCGTCAGCTAAACATTTTCATTAAATTAAATGTATTTAATTTAAGTGTTTTATTATTACTTGAAGCTTATCAGCTTTTAAACCATTATTACTCATGTGCGAATGTAGTTGATTATGATATTAGCATTTATTTTGAACAATTAGTAATTTAAAGCGTAATAAAAAGATTATGTTTACTTAAGCGCAATTATTATCGTTAAAATATGATATTTTATATCGATTTTTTAGCAGCATTATTTTTAAATGCATAAATCATTAAAGTGGAATGTGTAAGTATGTGTAAGTAATTCAATTTATTTCCGCTGATTTAAAATTTAATAAAAACAAAACCAACTTTAACAATTCAATTATAGATATTTAAAAAAAAGAAGCATTTTTCTGTTTGTAATCAAAATGAAGTATTTAAGCAAATGAATAATTTTTGACGTTTGAAAATAAATTGAGCCATGTACGAGACTGACTCGCAGAGAAAGGGTGCCGTATTGCCATGGCCATGGCCATGCCAAGGGACACCACTCGCATTTGTTGAAAAAAAAAAAGAAATGCGGTCGGGAGACCCCCTTTAGGAACGAAGTTCCTTACGTTTTTTCTTCATCTTCGAATGTAATACAAGGTGAAATCTGTATGTTTTATTTTGTGTTGTTTTTGAAATTTTTAAATTTTATACGCTTCTTAAAATTTTTGGAACGTTTTATTTTTTTACTTTTGATACATGCAGTATTTCTTTTTTCAATCGAAGAAAATGTTTCAATATTGCTGTTTTTTATTGTGACATACTTTAATTTAGCGACATCTATCAACTGATAGTGGCCGTTTTCACAACTAATTACTATTTATTGGTAGGCTGACAGCAGCGGAGACACCTACACAATTATTTGTTCACAGATACACCTATACATATAAACAGCTCACACTCTTTCGTGACACTTTCTACTAATTTGCACTACCAGCAAACCGCGTTAAGGAACTTCGTTCCAAAACAATTATTATTTTTAATTCGCATGAATGTGTTTTTTTATTGTATTTCAAATTTTCGCTAACGCCGCTATTTTTTGTCTACTCCGCGGAAAATTTTTAATTGACTTTGCCATCTATTGTTGTTTATAGTATTTATTTTTTAACCCAGCGCTTTTGCACACTCCTATTTACTTTTTAGTGCAAATGAGGAAAAATTAAGCAACGTGCAAATATCTACATTTTGTTGTTGTAGGAAAAAAGCATACCATTTTTGCTCACATTTACTTCGTTTGCACAGTTTGCACTACCCTTGGTGAAAACCCTTAATATGATAATAAAACATTATGCAAATTTTATTCATAACATAATAGCCTTTTTACACCGACTGACATCCACATGAAACGCATGAAAGATGTTAAAAATGTGAAACAGTCGTTTACATTGACAACATCTTTCATCTTTCATTTATTTAGATGTCAAAAAAACACGCAAAATATTTGTAAAAAATATAAAAAAATTTTAAGATGGACTTGGAGGAGGACTTTTGGACTCTTTTTTCCATAGGTCAAGCAACACGTTCTCCATATTTGTTGACCATACGATGGGCTTTCTTTTGCACTGCAATTAAAATTAATTTATTTATAATTAATTACAAATTTGTTAAATTTGTTTTCTGAAATGTCATTTTGCTACAAAAGCAATCGATTTTCTGCAATTTTTTTAGTGATGGCACTAAAAAAAATTGAATGATGTTGACAGATTGTTTCTGTCAGGCGTAAATTAATAATTAATTAATAATTAAGTAAATTAATAAATAATAATACAATAGTGTGGCATTTATTTGTGAAAAGGGATTTATCTATTTTCAATGTTTGATTGATAGTTAAATGAGATTTGAATGATACAAATGTGGCATGAGTTTGTGTCATAAATTGAAATCGTTAAGCCCAATTCAATAATAAGAACGGCAAAAGCAGCGAAAACATCAGCAATAACGACAAAAGCCAAAATAATTATACAAATGAAATAGTTTATAATTTTGAGCTTAAACTTAGACACGTAGTAAAATAATTCCAATAAAATAAATCCAAGCAAATAATTCCAATTATAAGAGCAATTGATTTAAAATTTAAAGGGAATTGATGCAGCTCGTTTCTGTGAATTCTTAATACCACAAGTGAATACAATTTCGCCTCATGTTCGATTATGCTAGAATATATATGATATTTTTGGAAATTATCGGCCAGGCCCACGATATCACTCGACATCGATCGCTCGCTTAGTTATATGTAAAACAATAACAAATTCTAAAATTTTATTGTTGTTTTCAGTGCTTTTGTTCAAGCGAAAGATGTCGAGTGATATCGTGGTACCGGCACTATAACAGTGTTTTGAACATTTTTTAGAGGGTTATTGTAAATCTTATATGTATGTACTCGTATGTTCAATATTTTCATATTGTTATAAGCGAACGCAACTGCACAACAATTTTATGTTGAGTTCTGCATTATGTGTAATATGCATGCACGTGCATGACTATGTTGGCTTCTAACTAGGGGGTCTCCATTAGCCATGAAATTGGTATGAACATGATATCGAACATCGCCCACGCCTAATGAAGACTGCTCATGTTCATGTTTCGGCCATGTTCGGGCAGCGACGCTCAAGCATATGCCCGAGCATCGATGTTCGCCATAAAGTTTTGTATGAAATGTCATTTTCTGTTTGAGAGTTTAGCTCTCATTAAAAATGCCAAAGAAGAGAGATAAAAATTATTGAAAAGCAAAAATAATAATAATTTTACAGATTTAAAAATACAAAAATTAAGTGAATGTATACGTAAAACACTGAAATAAAGCAAAAATATGAAGGAAGTAAGCACTTCGACTAATCAAAAATTATGAATTCTCCATATACAGAAATATGAGCGATGTAATACCGTTGCTCTGCCGGCTTCATGTTCATGTCAGGCTCAAGTTGGAAGCTGGTGAGGCAGAGAAGCAAGCCGTATCTGACCAGTCACGCCGCTATTTTTTTAACGAAGCCGCGCCGCCGCTGAATAGCTCGGCTGATCGGCGGCTAAAATTTAGCCGAATTATCAATCAACTTCTACTTTAAATCAGTGCTTTTATTCCCATATGACTTAACTGACAAGAGAAGATGCCAACTGGTTTTTTCGCAAGGTGAGTTAAATATAATATTTTTATATATGAACTTAATTATTTATTTGCTTTTAGAGCCAATTGAAATTTATTTCTTTAGGTCAAAAAAAATAGACCATAATGCTTTCTGTCTTTTTCAGCTGTCTATATGACGCCGACATTTCGTTGCTGCAAATCAACTCATCAGTAGACTTGAAAAATTCTTAAAAGTTTGTTTGAAACTCAACTACTTATTCCATAATTCCCATGAAAAAAAAATGAGAATCAAAAATATTCAAACAAACCTTTAACACAGCAAACATTTCTTTTCGTTTTGCAACTCTTTTACTTTTCTTTGCAAAATTCTATACAACGAGTCAACATTGGTTACTACGATTCATATTTTTGAAAGTATCAAAACGTCTGCTGATGAGTTGATTAGCACCAACGAAATGTCGTCGGCATATAGAGAGCTGAAAAAGACAGCAAATATTTTTTAAAAAGATTAATTTTTGGATCTAAATCAATATAATATTTTTATGTATGTAACTCAGTTTTCAATTCATATGAAATATACATATCAATTCAAACTTAAAATTGAATTGCTTGAAATATTTTAAATGGAAGTGATCAAGTCGAACTGTTAGATTACTCCACGTTATGACGAACGATTCCTGCATAGGAAACTCGTACAGAGTGATATTCAATTTTATTTTAAAAACATCAAAATCTCAAGTACATATTGAAAAATGTTTTTACGCTATACGAACGCTTCTGAGAAAAGTAATTTGTATTAAGATGTGATTTTTATCGAAACAAAAAAGTTTGTAGATACCTAGGATGCATTCATATGGTCAAACTTAAAAATACGATAAAAGGCAGAATTATCTAACTAAAAAAATAATCAACGCACAGCGGCTTAGCAGCCGCCGCCGAAAATATTTGCTCTTTCGCCGCAGCTGTAATTTTTCATACGGTTTACTTTACTGTATTGAAGATGTCGAGTAAACAAAATAAAGATGAGAATGGCATTCCGGCATCTCAAATATATATGTCGATGAAATTGGGCTACGTTACCTGCCATATAGAACATATGCTTGAGCTTCCGAAAAAAATTGCTCTGGGACACAAAAACCAAAAAGAAAGAATTTCTATCTACCTTGCCGCAAATTCTGATGATTCCTGTAAGTTGTTGCCATTCCTAGTGGAAAAAACCAAAAATCTAAGTTGTTATAAAAAATTTAACAACCCACTACAATACCGTTTTTCCAAAAATTGCTGGATGACATCTTGAATCTTTTATGACTGGTTTCATAAGATCCTTTTTTTATATATTTTTGGTCAAATTTATCTAAATTTTTTTATAAAAAAAATCAGTTCAGAAATTCGAATAATTCGGACGATAGAATCGCCCTAAAAACAAAGTGGTTCATATTTCTGAGCGTCTACTGTAATTGTTTTTGTTCTCTAATACCGAAACATAAAAGCCAACCATCGTATACACTGAAAAAACAATTCAATCCATTTGTACTTAAATCAATCTCAAGCGGTGTCAGAAGTTCGGTAAGTACGGATTTCCTTAAATCAAGTACGTTGAGCTTGTCTTAAGTAAGGATTTTTCAAGGGCTTAATTTTAGACACATTCAATCCTAGTTTCGGATTGAATATACATAGCTCAAATCCGTGATTAAAAAGAAGAACGCTGTTCTTGATTTAAAAACATTAGTACTTACCGTACTTCTGACACCGTTTGGGATTGATTTAAATACGGAAGGATGGTATTTAATTTGAGTGTGAGGATTGATGCGTTATTACTGAAGTCTATTTAATCCCAAATTCATGCCTGAAATATTCCGCTCTACTTCCATAATTTAATAATAATTTATAAATAATTTTATCTCTTTGCCGATTTGAACCCGGAACCTAACTAATGCCAGTTCGGTCAATCTACCAATTCAGCCATCGTAGGTAGAAATTGAAAAATTTCAACAAAATTCAGTACTTATACAAAAACACACACAAATGCAGAGTTCAAATACTCTCAAGGATTTCGTACTCATTTTAAACCTTACCAGGATTGATTCCTTTTAATAATCCCAATTGATCTTGTTTTAAGAACACTTTTGTGTTATGCGTAACTACTTAAATTTTCAAGACTACTTCGTACTAAAAGCAAGTAGGAAAAACTTAAATTTAGAACGCGATTTTTTTCTTTCTGTGTACTATTTTTAAGCTTATTTATCAATTTTCCATTAGATTTTATATTACGGTATGTTAAAAATATTTATACAACTTGGGGGGTTTAGAAGGTTTTGCCTGTAACTTGACAAGCCAGCTTTAAGCAGAAATACAGCTGACAAAATCCTAACTTTTAATTTCTACTACGAGCCGTTTTATTTAAGTAATTAAATTGAACAAAAATATTTTATAGTTAAACGAAAATATATCATTTTAAATTTAATTTTCGTTCAATTGCTTTTAACACAATCTAATATTGAGATCAGGTAATTTTTAAAATAAAAAATCATTTTGCTGAGAGAAATAAATTTCATTTATTTTGTCTTTATTTAATTGAAATTCTTTTATTTTTTATTATTATTATTTGTGTATTAAGGATTCGTATACTAACAACATCATACAAGCAAATCTTGTTGCCTTCTTGGCCATAAGAGAGAAATGAAAAATGTTGAAATAAAATTAAATCAAGTGTTGAAAAATCATTAAAGAAACAGATGAAGAGGTGTCCGCCAAGAGCAAATAAATAAATCCACAAACCACTTCAGCAAGCAGCAGGTAAAGCCAAAGTCAAGCATCTAATTCAAGTGTTGCATACACAAATGTATTAAAGCAATCTTGCAACCGTCACAACAGTATACAACTCCAGCTGAAGCAGAATTATGTGCACTATTTACATGTTGAGCAACTTGAGTGGGTTTTGTTGGCACCACATATTATTGTGCTACTTGTTTATCCGGCTCTAAATCTTTTTTCACTTTCGTCTTTTTATTATTCTGTGCTTTCTTGGCCGGCTGTTTTTGCTTTTGCTGTTGCTGTTGCGAGTCATCGTCCCCATTCGAGGGATTGATGCGTTTGAAAAGCACTGCATCGGCACGAGAAAGGCAACTTTCCATGGGCGGTTCAATCACATCGTGCGCCACCAAACCAAAATGATCCTTTAAGTTTCTCCACAAACGTTCGCTCCAAGGCACACCCAATTTATCCAACAACCTGACGGAAATCTGCGGCAACAGAGGCTGCAACACAATGCCGCATAGACGTAGAGTATCCATTGTCATGGCCATAATAGTTTCAAGCCTTAGCGCATTCTGATCACACTGTGGTAAGGGTATTTTAATTCGGTTTGCATCTCCAGCCATGGTTCTCAATTTCAATTCCCAGGGACGTGAGGTCTCAAAGAAACTATTTGCTGCATGTAGCGTTGTCATAACACAGTCAGCCACCATATAGAAATTTCTATCATTATAATGCTGAGTACACTTGGCTGCAAGTCGCCGCAAATTTTTAATGAGCGGGGCGGGCGTGGGCCCAGAGTGGAGTTTAATGATTGCCGTCATTAAAATGTGGCCACAATGGTTTTAAACACAAACGTTGGCATGTTGGGCAGGAAGTGAAAGAATATAGATACATATAAAAAAAAACAAAGTAAATTGTAAAAATAGATTAATAGATAAGAAAACAGTTTTAAAATGTAGCTGCCGTCTCTTCGCCTCCCTCTGCCAAGGGAATTCAATGAATAAAAGTGAATGTGAGTTGTTTGTGTGGCGAAGCAAAGGAATTTCCTTAATTATTTTTTCTTTTTTCTTTTTTTCTTTTGTCTTGCAATCTTACAAGCAATAAGAGTCGCACAACAACGGAGATTGTTTTATTTGGAAAATGAAAAGCAGCTCAACACAGAAGCTAGAAAATGTTAATGAAATATTGCAAATGCCTTGTATACACCAGCAGCAAACATTGTGCTGCCGTTTTGCATTAAAGCAGCGTTTAGTTGCATTAAAGATGCTTTTGTTTATCATGATGATAATGATGGAAAATGGCAAAAGGACGAATGCAGGCACAGGCACATGATGATGTTTTCAGTTTAGTTGCATGCAACAGAAATAAAACAACAAAAATTTAAAATCATAATAATGATAATGATGATAAAAAAAACACACACACACACAACATTAATATTGTTGTTGCTGGCTTGATTTTTGTAGTGCTGGTTGTAAGTGGTTTATAAAATTATGACAAAAGGAATATTTATTGTTATTGTTGGTGTTTGTATTTGTGTTGTTGCTGTTGTTTGAGCAGCTTAAATAGTGGAAATTGTAGTACTTGTTAGTATTATTAATGCTACAACAGAAAAATTTTTTTTTTTTTTTTGCAGGACCATAGATATTATGCTGCTTTTATTGTAAACTGTGTTTTATATTGGTTCAGTTTTTTTCCACTCTGTTTTAATTTCATCTTGTACAACACACTACAACTAAAATAATATTAAAACAGATTTTTTACACAACGATTATTCACATAACTTCAAAAAGCATACTTTGAGTTAAATTTCAAGTACATGCAAGTACCAGCTGTATTTACAGTAAAGCAAAAAATATAACATAATACAATAAACTAAAATAAAATGCAATAAAACAAAACAAAACAAAAAAGACGTGCAGCACAAAATGTTTATAAAAAATTCAAAGCAACAACCAACAAAAAGTTTACACAATGAAACATTAAAATAAAATTGCAGAAGCTATTAATGAAAACCAGCAAACAAAATTGGCTGGTTTTAAATCTGCAATGAGGTTGTGTGAGTGGTGAATGGAGGTATGCATACATACATACATACATACATACCCTGCCGGCAACTCAGTGAACTAGTAATGAATTATAAGCTGACTTTTTTACAGCTGGTGGTGGTTGACACTTAGATTATTTTTAATAGAGATGACTTACTATTTTAACATTACGATGTCCTTGGGAGGTAGTCAATTGTCCGACTGTGCATTACTTTTCAACTAACTTAAAGTTAGCTACTTAAAAGTCAGTACCCACAGAAAACAATGTGCAAATCAAGGCTGATTTTAAATTTTTCGGTGGTAATATTTAATTTTATTAAATTAAATTTCGTCCTACTTTCTTTTCTTTTGTTAACCCCTAGTGGGAATCGAACCACTAAACCTCAAGACTAGTGAGCAGCCAACATACGCACTCAGCCATCGCAACATTTAAAACGAATGCGACAATAGGCAATTTAATTAAAGAGTTATTTATCGTGTATGTCTGTATGTTGTTATTTGAATTTTGGATTAACTCTGCACTACATTTCAGCCAGGTTATAGCCAGTACACAAAAAGTGAATTACAAATCGATTGTATTGTAGCTAATTTGAAGCTAGTCCATGAAAGTTAACGTAAAGTTAATTATTTTAGTAGTCGACTACTCAATGTCCGACAGGGATGAACTATAAGTCGATTTTATTTGTAGTCGACTACCAATTTGCTGGCAGGGTATATTTACATTAGGGGAAGCTTTATTTTTAACAAATGACAGAAGTATGTATATGGAAACCGATAAAAATGGGGAAAGGGAGGTTTGGTATCCTAAGCAAGAATAACTAGAAGGAAAACTATTGGGGGATGATCACTTATTTCGCTGCCCCTTAAAACAGTGGAAAAGTTTTTTTGAAATAATGCTGTAGCCCCCTATTCACTATTTTATAACGATTTCAGAAGTGTTTAACTTGTCTCCAGGTATTGTGGTTTGCACTAACGTTTATATGATTCATTAACTACATTTTAACAGCCATGGGTGCATGACAAAATAATTTGAAAATACCTGGCAGCTTCGTTGAAAAAATGGCGAAAAACACAAAGAAGAATGCAAAAAACTAAAAACAAAACAAATAAATCCAGTCAAGTATGAGGCTGACTCGCACACTGTACGCTGAAGGTACACAGTACGCTTTCTACGCATCGACGCTTTTCAAGCGGTTGTCAAAAATGTAGGATTAGTGCATTTGTATGTGACAAGTTACAGAGCACAAAGCATAGAACGCGAAGATGCGTAGAACGCATAAAGTAGACCTACTTTCTACTTTTATATGCGTCACAAGCGTCATGAGAAATTATCAGCTGTTTTTAATAACCAATGATGTGCCTACTCTCAACGTTATCGATAAATACATACCTTTTATATCGTAAAATAATTTATAAAATCTTTTGCAAAAAAAAACCTTTTTAATAAAAAAGAAAAGTTTTGTTACAAATTTTATAAACATTTTCACGAATAAAACAAATTGTAATTGTTTTTTACAACACTTTTTTCCTTAACGAAATTTGGATTCGATTTATCGATTGCGTTTGCGTACTGAGTATCATCACTGTTATGTTTACAAATATTTTCAATTTATTAAAACAAGTGATATGGCAGAGACATTCTCGTTGCAATACGAAACGGCTCATGGTCTTCGTTTTTTTAATTTTTTATAAGTTGCTGCTAAGAAACCACTCACTTCCCGTTCCAAATACAAGGGATGTACCCAAAACTACTCAGTTTTTTTTTGAAACTTTTCATAAGCGCTTATCGCACAAATAACAATGTTTATGAGCTCTATAAAGTAAATTAATATTCATAATAATTATTGTAAGTTTATTAAACCCTTATTTGACATATTTCTACGGAATATTTATCAAATAAACGTGTAATAAACCTTCAATAGTTTTTATGAATATGGGTGTTAAAATTTAAATTTCACTTTCCCTTTTGTTAATATTTGTTTTGTATACTAAAAATATTTGCACAACAGCTAATCAAAACAAAAAAATATGGCGCGTATGCAACTTGTAGTATGAAACGCATAGAACGCGTAAAACGTATAAAAAGCATGAAAAGCGTGGACGCGTCTAAAGCGGGTCATGGAAACTTCACCTTTAGGATTCCGTACGTACGTACATACATATGTGTAATGTACGTATGGAATGGCATATGTGAATACATATGTTGTATAAATTTCATCTCTCTGTCTCTTATGGGGACACCTAGTAGTTTTCGACTTGTTGTTGTTGTTGTCATTTGCTGTTGTAAGGCACCTGGGTATAGATACACTGTGCAAATTTCGGCTCTCTATCTCTTACGGTTCGAGAGTTATAGCTGTTACTCTACGTTGTAAAGGGACACCTGGTAGTTTTACAGTTGTTGTTGTTTTTAGCATATGTGAATACATATATTATGCAAATTTCATCCCTCTGTCTCTCACGGTTCGAGAGCAACGGCTAATTGTTACTTTACGTTGCATAGGGACACCTGGTAGTTTTAGACTTGTTGTTGTTTTTAGCATTTTATTGTAGGCCATATGTGAGTATATATATTGTGCACATTTCATCTCTGTCTCTTACAGTTTGGGAGTTACAGCTAATTTTTACTTTACGTTGTATAGGGACACCTGGTAGTTTTACCGTTGTTGTTATTTTTAGCATTTGTTGTTGTAGGGCATATGTAAATTCATATATTGTGCGAAATTCAGCTCTCTCTCTCTCTCTCTCTCTCTCTCTCTTTTACAGTTTGGCAGCTACGGCTAAATTTTACCGATTATTTCATACTTTTTTTTCAACAAAAAAGAAATGAACAAAAAACTAACGCTGTCTAAAGTATAATTCCAATGTCGTCTCTCAAAACACCGACACACATATTTATTTATATTATCTTCTGGTTCTGTCTACCAGAATTCATGGTCAAAATCTCATCATTGGGGAAATATTCAGCATAGTTAAGCTGTGCTATCGACTGCTCATTGTAAATGGTTTTAAAGGCTTAAGTTTGGGAAAAAACGCAAATGAACAAAACCCAAGTAACTATATGTTGCATGTATGTATGTAGTAAAAAATAATATAATGTTGCGGTATTAGTACAGGAAATCGACAAAGTGCAAGAATTAAAAAACAAAAACACACGAAATAATATTACAATAGTATTTGTTATATATATGAAACAAATTTTAGTAAAGCAATGTATACATATACTAAGGTAAAGTTTTATATTAGTCATCCAATTTACACGCATATGACACTAATGTAATAAATCATTTAATTGCACTTACCACTTAATTGTTCTAGGGAGTTCCACAAGTGACGAGCAGATTCCGAATTCAAAATATCTCGTAACTGAGCGGTGTGAACGCGCGGATACATTTGTGTAGGATTAAGAGATTTGGCGCAGACGCGTGATAAAAGATTTCCCAGAGTATCGGCAAGCTCAGCATTTAAAATGCGCATTGCTTTAACGCTGCTGTAATCTGCAAAATAAAAGAAAATAAGATCTATAGAGTAAAAAATATACATGAGTAAATTGTTTTTGCTATGCCCTTCAAAGTGCGAAGGTCCGTTCATAAGTGGGCAAATGTTTGCCCATTTTTGTCAAAAAAAAAAAAAAAAAAAAAAAAAACTGCTTAATCTTACACTCAGAAAACTTTGTCCGTGAAATTAACTGAAAACACTCTTTAAAATAAATGAAACTTCATTTAAAAACCGTTCTACTTATTTTTCATTTAGATTTACTTAATACTTCATTTGAATTTAAATGTTAAAAAATCTACGGAGCCCAATCGCTAAAAATATTGATTTTTCCTTTATTCTAACTGTCAAATAATTCATGCGTAATCAACTTGTAACTTTATTTTTATTTTTTCTTAGATGGCCATTTTATTTAATTATAGTTTTCCATCTGTATTATCTCTCTTTTCAATTCGCTAATTTTATTTTTGTACAGCAAAGCCTCTGCTGAGATTCGAGCACCCAGCATCTCGACTTGAAAGCAGTTGCCATACCACCTACTCAGCCCTCGCCACAATCAGAACAAATTCAACAACAATCAATTTAAGTAAAGAATATAAATGCTACACATGTATGTAGAAACCAAATTATAAATATGTATATATGTACGTTTTGTATATTTATTTTCTTAAGATAAAGGTCTTTTATTAAAATTATTTAATTATTTTTGTCGATATTTCGCTCTCCTTCGGATTATTGTCCTGAAGAAGCTATCCGAAGGAGAGCGAAATATCGACCAAAATAATTAAATAATTTTAATAAAAGACCTCTTTCTCAAGAAAATAAATATATAAAATATAAAAAAGGGGTCGGAAAAAAAACCAAATAATAAATATGTATAGACATATTAACCGCTTGGTTCCTTTATGTGTGTGTAGCATAAGTTACTACTGTCATTATTAACTGTCAGCGAAAATCCGTATTTATCTGTAGCTAGTTTTTTAAGTAACAAATCAGTTAAAATTAAAATTTCATTCTTTTTGAAATGTTTTGCCATTTAAAAATAACTGCACTGATTACTTCTAGAATAAACTACGGTCATTCAGTTACTGCAAACATTTTCTGAGTGTAAATCTTTAATGTGGGCAAATACTTACATATGTATAAACAATTAAAAGCACATATATCTGCCCTTGAATACACCAATAAACAGCATAATTTGTCATAATTTTAGGAAAAAAATCTCATTTCGAAATTTCCTTTTTCCAACCATTTATTCTCATTGAACTTTTCGAATTGGGTAACTAAATTAATCAATTGTATTTGTTGCCGTTCATTATACATGTACAAACATATTTTCCATTAAACCATTTTGCAACAATTTGTGTTGATTAAGTTTGTAGCTTTCAATTAAAGTTTGTAGCTTTTAAACTGGCTTCTGATTCTGGTATGCATGTGAATTTAAACTGAAAAAGCAACGTAATACTCGTAACAAAAATGCACTTGTTTGCTTTTAGCCAATTTCAACATGCAACATTTTAGCCAAATCAGCAAAGTGAATCAATTCCATCAAAACAGCCCAAAGAAATTTAGATGTGGCTTTAAGCTTTCGCTACAACAAATATAAACAAATTAGCAAATGAAAGGAACGATTGATTGCACAGCAACGACTAAAAAAAAATATGCACAACAGTTTGCAAAAAAAAAAAAAAAAAAAATTAATTTATGAACAAAATTTGTATGATACAAGGATTGAAAATTAGCAGGCCGGCCGAAAGAATGCAATTTCATATTTTTCTCTAGTGCAACTCTAGTGCGGAGAAGTGGGAACAAGATATTTAGCAGCCATAGAACATTTTCATGCTTATTATGAATTCCGTCGGAACCTCCGTCGTAAAAATGCTGGCATGAATTCCGACGTAGCTACGAAATTCTCCAGAAATTTTTTAAAATTCGGGAGATTGGTATTATGAATTCCGAATGAAACGTACTTTTAGCGTTTTTTTTCGGGAGAATACAAAAGGTAGTAAAAAACAAGTAAGAGTGCTATATTCGGCTGGGCCGAATCTTAAATACCCTTCACAATGGTACATACATTCTGATTGATTTTTGGTGCGAAAAGTTGTTTTATTTGGCTTTTAAAGCCGATTTCTTGAAATATCGGGAGACGCTATATCTGGGGTATATATGGGCCGATTTTTTTTGAATTTCAATATCAGATCCACTACCGGGATTTAACACAGGCTGCAAAACTTTTATTTAAATAATTCTTAATATGCTCAAGTTCAACCACTGGGTGACACCAATTCTTTTTAATATCAATGAAATAAAGAAAAGCAAAATGTATTTCTTAATTATTTATCAGTTAACTTTATAGTAAAATTTATTTAACAAAAAATTGCATATAATTGCATTATTTTTGAATTATAATGCTAAACATTGCCATTAAGTGTGATTTTCTTTTCAATTTACTTACGTATGTGGGTACATGCATACGTATGTATGTATGTATGTATCTATAATAGAAAACTCTAAAATAAATTCTTTATTATTGAATATTTTCAGTGTGTTCCATAAAACAATGATTATATACATACATATATACATACATACATATTTACATTGCTTGCTTTTACAAAATTATTTTTTTCTTGTGCACGTTGTTGATGATCTATTGCGTATCATCATACACATGTGTGTGTGTATGTACATATGTAAGTACGTAGGGAAACCCAAAATGATTTTTTGTGTGAATGAATTTGAAGACGCAATTGTTTAAAAGAATTTCATTGCGTACCCTTTTTTCAACAATTCTTTATATCACTTTCATTTTCAAGCTCGTGTATACATATGTACATACATACACATTTTTACACCAAAGCAAAAAAATTGTTTATGCTAACATACTTGCACGCATACATACATATGTAGATACATACATACCTACATACATACAAATGTATCTACATACATACATACATACATACATACATACATACATACATACATACATACATACATTCATACATGATCGCAAATATTTTCGAATTTTGCTTTTAAACATTATATACATTCATATGTATGTACCATTATGATCGATTTTTGGTACCAAAAGTTGGGTGCATATGGGCCGATGTCCAAAAATTTTCTAATTTTGCCCCTAAACAGCCTGTATGTACCATTCCGACAAATTTTTAGTGCAAAAAACTGTTTCGTTTAGCTTCCAGGCCCGACTTCTTGAGATATCGGGAGGCGCTATATCTCGAACATATATGGGCCGATGACAAAAAGATTTCCAGTTTTGCTTCTGACTAACCTACATATATGTATCATTCTGATTGATTTTTGGTGCCAAAAGTTGTTTTATTTAGCTTATAGAGCCGATTTCTTGAAAAATCGGGAGACGCTATATCTCAGGTATATATAGACCGATTGCAGACATTTTCAAATTTTGCTTTTAAACACCTTATATGTACCATTCTGATCGATTTTTGGTACCAAAAGTTGTTTTATTTGGCTTTTAGAGCCGACTTCTTGAGAAAACTTGAGGCGCTATATCTCGAGTGTATATGGGCCAATGTCCAAAATTTTCCACGTTTGCCTCTAAATAGTCTATATGTACCATTCTGATTGATTTTTAGTGCCAAAAATTGCTTTATTTGGCTTAAAGAGCGGATTTCTTGAAAAATCAGGAGTCGCTATATCTCAGATATATATGGACCGATTTCAAAAATTTTCCAATTTTGCTTTTAAACACCTTATATGTTCCATTCTAATCGATTTTTGATACCAAAAGTTGTTTTATTTGGCTTTTAGAGCCGACTTCTTGAGAAAACGGGAGGCGCTATATCTCGAGTGTATATGGGCCGATGTGGAAAAATTTTCCACTTTTGCCTCTAAATAGCCTATATATACCATTTTGATTAATCTTCGGTGCCAAAAGCTGTCTTATTTGGCTTATAAAGCCGATTTCTTTAAAAATCGGGAGACGCTATATCTCGGATATATATGGGCCGATTTCAAAAATTCCTTAATTTCTAAAATTTAATGGGCACTAAAAATGATATGGTTTAGTTTTTAAGAAAAAATTTTTTTTCAAAAACCTGAATACAAAAATTGCACAAAATATCCCTCAAAACCCGGTTTTTTGAATATATCCGTGGACCTATCTTACTGAATTTCAATAGCAGACCCACTACCGGGGTTTCACACGTTTTAGCGAAAGAATGAGGTTTCTATCTCAAACCGTTTTCTCAGAAACGGTATTTCAACGACTACAGACGGACAGACGGACAGACGGACATCGCTCAATCGTAATCGCTATTGATGCTGATCCAGAATATATATACTTTATGGGGTCTTAGATGGATATTTCAATGCGTTACAAACGGAATCACAAACTTATATATACCCTTACACATTTATGTGAAGGGTATAAATAAGAACAAACTGAAAATCAGCCCAATCATGAATGATAATTCCGTGAGAGTTTTTTCTCTTTTCCCATTCCTCTTATTATGTTGATAAATTCCTTAGGAATTTTTTTTAACCTTCCTTGTTTTAGCCACATTAAAGGGGGTAAATAGTCGGTGGTGGCATATGTTTTTTGTTTTTTCCTATAAAAAATTTCGATATTATCAACTTTTATTTTTTTGTTTCTCAGGTAATTTATGATTGGAGAATTTTTTTCTCGAGAAACGTATTTTCCTTAGGAATAAAATTCCTTGAGAATATTCATGATTGGGCTGAATAAGTTTCTAAATTTAATAAAAACAATTTTTGAGCTGTTATAACATCATATTTCTTTAATAATTAATTGGTATATTTTACAATATTTATTCGTTTTGTCATAATTTGAAACAAAAAAGTAACACAAACTAACTGCTGATTTTACGTATTGAAAAAATCGCTTCATATACACCATTAGCAACAGCTGGCAGATTGTTTGGAAAATAATTAACCACATAAGCAAACAAAAAAAGAAAAAAACCGTCTTTTAGGTATAGAATTAAATGTGTGTACGAAAAAGTGCTACGAAAAAGCCATTGCAGCAGCCACATCCAGCTGATAGCAAAAAATTTGTTCAACCGGAAGTTTTAAATAAAACTAAACGGAAAATTGGAAAAAACATATGTACATATTTATTAATTCAGGTCCAAAAATGAACCTTTTCAAAAAATATTTGCTGTATTTTTCAGCTGTCTATATGCCGACGACATTTCGTTGGTGCTAATTAACTCATCAGTAGACTTGAAAAATTCTTGAAAGTTTGTTTGAAACTTAACTACTTATTTCATAATTCCCATGAACAGAATGAGAATCAGAAATGTTCAAACAAACCTTTAACACAGCAAACATTTCTTTTTTCGTTTTGCAACACTTCTACTTTTCTTTGCAACCTGCTATACAACGAGTCACCATTGGTTACTACGATTTGTATTTTTGAAAGTATCAAAAAGTAAAAGTTTTTGAATATTCGAATATGAACTTAATTATAGACAGCTGAAAAAAACAGCAAATATTTTTTGAAAAGGTTCATTTTTGGACCTGAATTAATACATTTCAATTGGCTCTCAAAGCAAATAAATAATTAAGTTCATATTTGAATATGTACATATTTTAATAATTGTTGATTTGTTGTAGCAACTTACGCCTTGTTATTCAATTCAACCATTCCTCAAGACTTTGCGCTCTATTCGCTAACAGCATTTGTTTTAAGATTCCACTTCCATCACTGAAACGGCTGCAGCAATCAAATTCACTGTATTTCGTTTTTATTTTTTGAAAAATATTTTTAGCAATCCTTAGAATGTAAACAAAACACATCTGTTTTTCATTTAAAAAGTTGGTTGTACTAATTCGAACTTAGCTCAAGAGGATGGCAACACTAACTTCGAATCCGTCGGAATTCATAATACCTTTTTGTACGAATTCGTGACGGAGATTTTCCAGTACGAGTGATGTTCACTCGGAATTCCTGTTTATGAATCGAAAAGTTCTCCAGGCATATTTTTCTCGTTCTCCTGCTTTTTTGCATAATTTACCTTTTAAAGCATATTTTGCTATTTTGCTACTAAAAACAAAATATACTAGAATTGCTTTTTAAATTTCAAGATTAGAAAACGAAAACATATATCATCGAAAATCAATTTATTTTCAAAATATTCCCCATGAAGATTTATACACTTTTGCCACTCTGATTGAGATTGCCCAAAACATGCATTCTGAATGCAGCGGCCGCTTCTCCAGGTGTCGACAGGGACGCAGGGACCGAAAATAACTGTTATTTTTGAATTGTTAAAAAAAGCAACCTCAAGGAAAGGTCGGAGAATGCAACCAAGTATACCGTTTTGAAAGTCTTGGACCAAATTGTCAGAAAATGTGATGCTTTTTAAAAATCTGATTTTTATTTTTTCAGGCAAAAATACAGTTATTTTTTGATTTAAATTTTTTTGTGCAAAAATAAAAGTTATTTTTTAACTTTTATTTTTTCTATCAAAAATAACAGTTATTTTTTAACTTTTATTTTTTCAAGCAAAAATAACAGTTATTTTTTAACTTTTATTTTTTTGAGGAGAAATAAAAGTTATTTTTTTGTGTTTTCAATCCCTTTGACAAAGAAATTATTATTTAATATTCCAAATATTCTTTTCTAAATAAGTAAATTTAACGATGCAAACGCGCCAAAATTGACGTCGGCAAACAAAAATGACTTATAAATGTGGCCATCACGTATTTTAGAATTATAAAATGTGAAAGAAAACATATGTATTTATTTTCACATCTCCATAAAAGAACTCCGTTATTTTGATCATTTGGTTTCTTTTAATTTTGGATGAAACAAATTTTTAAGCTGAAAAATATTAACACGGAGCATTCCAAAAAGCTTTTAGCTAATATAGAGTCGCGTGAGTCAAATCTATTGGAGAATGACACAATGTATGCAGCATTATTTTTGGATCCCAGATTTAGACGTTTACTATCGTCCACAAAAAAAAGAAGCTGCAAAGAGGCATTTGAAAAACCATTTTCAGCAAACGCAATATATTGCAAAAGGTAAGCAAGCTTAATAAAAAGTTGGATTTTTTAGCACAGTATTCGTCAAATGTTGCTTATGCTTATTTTATAGGAAATTATACTACAACAGAACTCAACACTAATACCGCGGATGAAGTTTTTGTCGATGAATCCAGTATTTATTGCGAAGTGGTTTACGTGAATTGGAAATTTTAAATTCGTTTTCTGATGATGACGATGTTGGGTATGAATTTTCTGAAAATACCCGCAAAGCTTTTTACGAAATTGACAATTATAAAGAAAAAAGAATAGATATTGACGATGACTTAATGGAGTACTGGGACCGGGAGAACAAAAAATTTGTTCTCCCCTCTTGCAAAACTCAACTCCATTCATTTTTGAGCAGATGCAAATTATTTTCACTGAAAAATTATTTTTGTTTGAAAAAGTATCTTTAATAAATATAATGAATTTATCACAAAATAACTTTTATTTCTGCTCAAAAAAATTAAAGTCAAAAAATAACTTTTAATTTTGCTTGAAAAAATAAAAGTAAAAAAATAACTTTCGTTTCTACTCGAAAAAATAAAAGTCAAAAAATAACTTCTATTTTTGCTTGAAAAACAATTAAAGTCGAAAAATAACTTTTAATTTCGCTTGAAAAAAGAAAAGTCAAAAATAACTTTAATTTTTTATCGAAAAAACAAAAGTCAAAAGATAACTTTTATTTTCTGACTTTTACGATAAAACGTATAACACTTACGGTCCCTGGTTTTACGTACGTGAATAAAACGAAGTTGTTCGGTGCCAAGTCAGGACAACACGGCTGATGACTCATCAAATCAATATCTTGGATACTCAAAAATGCAGTTGTCTGAGCCGAAGCGTGAGAGCTCGAATTGCCGTGGTGAAGAGTGATCCATCCGTCTTTGGCGGTTGGTTTTTCTGATTTCTGGGAAGACATGTGGCAAACAAAGCGTGTTGTACCACTCAAAATTGACTTTGTTATGGTCACAACATGTCCAGTTTCGCTTCGTGCATGAACAACTTTTCTTGGATTTTGCTCATACATACAGAAAAAAAAGGTATCGCAGTGCGTAAAATTTTGTTGCACACTGTTTGCAAATGCTTAAGAAGATTTTTTTTTTTTTGGCATAAAATGCTTTTGTTATTATTTCAATTACTTTAGTAAAACAAGTTATGAAAAATACATTCTAACACATTTCGCTTCACACATACTTAACAAGACTTTGAAAAGATTTATACTTATAATTTCTTCTTGTTACAAAAACAAAAACTCATAAAAAGCATAACTGAGTGGCAAGGCTAAGGATAAAAACAACAAGTTGTTGTCACAGGACTACAAAAAAAAAAAAAAATGCAAGACAAAATCGCATTAAGTACCAAGAAATCCCCTCGAACTTAAGTTTTTCTTGTAACTCTTACTTTTCTTTGTTCTTTTTTTTTTTCTTCAAGAGAACTTTTTAGTTTACAACCACTCGTGTCACTGCAGTCTAGCATTAAGCAAGCTGCACCCTCAAACACAGCAACGGTACCACTTTAACTTAAATAATTTTTCAAAGAAAAGAAACTTCGCATTCAAACTTAAAAGACAAACAAACAAAAGTTGCTTTACAGGATATGAGTGACACGACGACAACACTACTTGAAATAACAATTACACAACGACGAGGAAGACAAAAACAATTGAAAAGTTTTATGCCAAAGGACAGCCTTTGTAGCAAATCGTTTTTTTTTTTTGCACTTTATATTGCACAAATATTTTTCTTCATTTTTACGTTTTCATTATTTGAGCGTTGGCTGCCAAGCCAAAGAATGCAAGTGAGTGTTAAAAGTGTGTGTACTTAACACTGATTTTTTTGGGAAGAAATGAAAGCGAAAGTTTTTTTCTTATATTTCTTCCTTTCAGAGACAACTCTCATTTCCAAAGGCTTTTAACTGTTGTCGTGACAGAAAAAAGCTCATACAAGTCATTACATTTTTAATGCCCATTTAAATCCCAAAAATCGAAGAATTTTTGAAATCTTCCAATATATACCCGAGATATAGCGTCTCCCGATTTTTCAAGACGGCAATCGGCCTTATAAGCCAAATAAAACAACTTTTGGCACCAAAAATATAGGCTATTTAGAGGCAAAACTGGAAAAATTTTTGACATCGACCCATATTCACTTGAGATATAGCGCCTCCCGATATCTCAAGAAGTCGGTCCTGGAAGCCAAACGAAACCATTTTTTGCACTAAACATTTATCGGGATGGTACATATAGGCTGTTAGAGGCAAAATTAGAATATTTTTGGACATCGGCCCATATGCACCCCAGATAACGCTCCTCCCGATTTCTCAAGAAGTCGGCATTAAAAGCCAAATAAAACAGCTTTTGGTAAAAAAAAAGTCGATCGGAATGGTACATATAGGATCTTTAAAGGCAAAATTCGAAAATTTTTGAGATCGGTCCAATTTTTGAGATTGGTCCACAATTTTTGGCACTAAAAATCATCCAGAATGGTACATATATCATTGTGAAGGGTATTTAAGATTCGGCCCAGCCGAATAAAGCACTCTTACTTGTCAAATCTATATTTAACTCTGGTGAATTTTTGCCGGTTTACAACAGCCTTTCTAACGATTTAAAAATTTCTATAAACTAAATTATTACACTTTGGGAGTTTTTCATGAATTTTCGCCCGTTTTGTAATTTGTGATTTTGTAAAGTTTTGTTTTTAATTTTAATATTTTTTTTTAACACCAAGTGCTTTTTTTATAAGTTCTTATATTTTTTTTCAACAGTACAATGCCCTATCACATGCTAAATGATGTCTGGCCCATTGTTTAACCAAATGTTGGACACACAATACGAGTTTAGCATTTGGAAAGCGATAAGCGATAAACGGCAAAGAACGAAAGTCGAATGTAATCCATATTAAAAGACTCAAATTGTTTTCCTTAATTTTTTGCGTTAAACAAAAGCTAAACACTAAAAAAATCCCAACATGGAATTAAATCTTGAACACTTTCGTGCTATTAATTTTTAGAGTTTTCGACATGGACTAACTCAGTAGCAGTGCCGGGATGAACTTAATTAAATTTTTTTGGGAGATGAAGCGCCCTCAACGACCAGTGTTTATCGATGGTATGGTGTATTCAATGGTGATCGTAGTTCACTCCAAGACGGATTTGGTAAAACCTACAATTTGATTGATAATCTAATATTTAGTTATTTGACCCCTTTTTTCTTATATTTTATATATTTATTTGAGCTTAAGGTCTTATTGGAATTTGAGTATTTATTTTTGTCAATATTTCGCTCTCCTTCGGATAGCTCCTGAAGAAGCTATCCGAAGGAGAGCGAAATATTGACAAAAATAAATACTCAAATTCCAAAAAGATCTTTTTTTTCAATTCAATTCAATTTATTTCATATTTAATATGTTACATCACAATTTTATATAATTAGTTGTAAAGAGTTTAAGATTAGTATCTTTTTCAGCTTAATTAAAATATTCGATTACTTATATTATACATACTTATTGACAAAATTGTATTGGAGGTAAAAATTTAGCAAAAACCTATTTAAACCTTTATTTTTATAAAACACTTATCCTAAACCTTAACTACGTAAGATGAGCTAGCTCATTAATATGATTATAAGATGAGTTTCGGCACCTGGTATTAAAATTTTCATTTAGTCGTGAAAGTCTATATTTAACTAATTCTACATCTGCAAGCGAATGTAGGCGAGCTGTTGAATAATACCAAGGAAGGTTATATATTAGTTTTAATAGCTTATTCTGCGATATTTGTAGCTTGTTTAAGTGACAGCTAGCACTGGTCGACCAGACAGGAGCTGCGTAGTATATAACGGCGTGAAATATTGATTTTAGTATTAACATTTTATTGCTAATACTTAAAGCAGAATTTCTATTAATAAAAGGGTATAGCATGCGCGTGAGTAAATTTACTTTATTTATTATATAATGAATGTGGTCTTTGAATTTCATTTTGGAGTCTAGTATAATTCCAAGATATTTAACTTTCTCTTCCCATTGAATACAGAAATTATTGAACATAATGTTACTTTGAGGTAAAAAACATGCTTTACGCTTTCTGGAAAAATATATTGCTTGTGTTTTGTCAGAATTTAACATTATTTTCCATTTGTTGAAGTAACATTGCAATTCGCTTAAAGCTCTTTGAAGATTTGTTACTACATCTATCGCGAGTATTTCGGAGCTCAGCACCGCTGTGTCGTCTGCAAAGACCGACACTGTGCAGTAATCTAATTGGGGAAAGTCTGAAGTGTACAAGTTGTAAAGAACTGGGGACAAACAAGACCCTTGCGGACAACCTGCTGCAATAGGATACGAATTAGAAGATGTCGAACCGATATAAACTTTGAAGGAGCGTGAATTAAGAAAACTTTGAACTATCTTTATAAGTTGCATGGGAAAGCCAAAATTTATCATTTTAAAAATCAGGCCGTCATGCCATACTGAGTCAAATGCAGCTTTGACATCTAGTAGCAGCATACCAGTTGATTTTTGAGCATTAAAATTTTCTTTGACTAAGTTTCTTATTCTTATCAGTGGATGGGTAGTATTGTGTTCTCTTCGGAAGCCAAATTGCTGAGGAGGAATTATATTATTTGATTCCAAAAAGTTCACTAATTTCTCTTTTATAACTTTTTCTAAAATTTTGCTAATAGAGGATAGTAGGCTTATAGGTCTATACGAAGAAGGAATGTCAGGTGGTTTTTTTGGTTTTTTTATAGGAATAACTTTGGATTTTTTAAATTCATCAGGAAAGTAACAGGTTTTAAAACACCCATTGATTATAACAGTTAAAAACTTAAGAGCTTTACTCGTAAGCTTTTTTAAGTAAATATTGTTGATCCCATCACTACCAGGAGATTTTTTGCTTTTTAATGACTTAACTATTGCTGAGACTTCTGAACTGTTGATTAGAAATTCATCGGTTTGAATTGGATTTGAATTTCTTAACGCTTCGAGAGCATTGTGGACCTGTGAATTTGTAATTATATCACCAGGGTTAGTAGAAATGGAGTGATTCAATGCATAAGTTTGAGCCAAAATTTCACTTTTTTCCTGATTAGTAGTATAAATATTATTATTTTGCTTTAAGGTTGGAATATTTTTTGATTTCTTCCTTAGAATTTTGGTTAAGTTCCAAAATGGGGGAGAACCTTTGTCGAGGGTTGAAAGCAAGTAATCCCAGGATTTGTTTCTGTGCTTAGTTATTTCTTCTTTAATTGTTTGGTTTAGTAAATTCATTTCTTGCTTGTCATTTAAATTTCTGAATCTTAAGCTCAAATAAATTGATTGATAATCTTTTGTTAAAAAAATAAACTACTAAAATGTTAAGCAAAAGCGCAGCATTAAAGAGATCTTGATTACTGCTGTTTGCATTAAAAATCATATTATTATTATTATTCCCATTTTACGCCTGAGAATTAATTCTAATTATGAAAGTTATGTTTTAAACAGTAAACACAAGAACAAAGTATGTTTTTGTTGAAAATTGTTGGCATTTTGTCGAAACAAAAAATGTATTTCAGTGTATGAGTGCATGTGAAATGCACAGCAGCACAATTTGTGCATAAATAATAAAATGTTTATAAAAATATTTTATATTTTAGTGTAGAATATCATTAATTTGTGCTTGTACTGCATAAGCAATTTATTGCGGCATCTTTAGCGAAAGGAATGCATATAAAGGAATTTAATAAACAATTCCTTCCAAATACATTCAACTAAAGAATAGATAAAAAAAAATATGAATACAATACAAATTACTGAAACATTCTGCAGTTTAAATTATTATGTAGAAATTGTCGAAAGAAATAAATTTAGCTTTATAATCGAACTGCATGATTTACAATTGTTATGTACTCTATAGAAGTATTCACATCGGTTTTACTTCCTCAGCAGTGAGAAATAGTAGCGGAAATCACCCTTGGTTGCACATCTGCAATTTTAACAGATATAGCATGATTTTTTGCTACAAAGCGTGAGTGTCTTTTTCAAGTGTTTAGCAAAATAATTATATCAGCTGATTTTAGAGTAACGGAAAATGTAAATATTTTTGTTTTGCAAATTGAGAAGGAAGTTTAGAAAACAAATTGCAAAAATTTCATTATTCATCTTTTCGTTGGCCGTCTTTTATTGTTGACTTTTTGTTTAATTGCCTTAATTTTATTTTTACTTTCTTCATTTCCTTCCCTGTTTTATTTATTTGTTTACAAAATTTAATAAAGCGAGTTTGCCGCATGAGATAAGCTAAGCCGCAGCCAATATTTGAATAGCAACACCGTCGATAAAATTTGCACGTGAAGCAACCGCCTGATTTTTTGCTTATTTTATAAAATTTAATAAAAATTATGCTTAATAATACGTATAATATTCATCTTTTACTACTTTGTAAATAATTCTTTGAGCAACGTTAGCATTAATTTAATTCCAACACAGGCATGTTTTGTGGCGGCCTTGCCGTCATACAGCTTTTTGAGCGCAGGAGTTTACGTGTTGAAATGTAGAAAAACAAGCAGCTGTTTTAGCATTTAGCAACATTTGCAAACTCGGATCTGCAATGGTTTTTAGTTTTGCATATTTGCTTAAGTGATGCAAACCTCGGTTTCATACATTTTGTTTTTGTAGTGTTGCAGACTATGGCACATATGCTACGATTGCAATATCTGCAAGGTTTGCAAGGGTAATTTGCAATGAAGGGTGAGTTGCGCTAGTTTGTGTGGTAAAGTTGTATAATGATCAAAATTTTTTTTTTCGAAGAAGAAGAAAAAGGAAAAAGTAAAGTTGTAAACATATGGCCTGTTAAAAATACCAGCCAATAGATCTCACGTCCAACACGACGATCATCAGCACCAAATTTGCTTAGGGGTCAGGTCATACCTGCACGGTTTGCCTTTTGTGTTTCAGGATGTGGCAACGCTAGTGTTGCAATCTGGCCACTGACAGCTCTATCGAAAAGTTGGACATTTTTGAGGTTTTACATGCTCAAAACGTTTTCACGCATCTATCGGACAACACGTGCCATTAATCAAGGTTTCAAGACCACAAAAGGAGGTAAGTGCAGCATAATAAAACATATTGTCATCATGAAGAGATGCTTGGTGCACAATGGGCTGGAGAGGGCAAATTGTGGAAATATTTTCCTGCACGTTATCTGATACATTTACTGGCAAATGTTTGTATAACAACTAGTTTCACCGCTAAGGAAATAAATAAAATAAATTTTGTTTTCTGCGCATTGCTTTACATGTAGTTCCATTCTATATGGAAAAAACAGATTCCTTAGGAGTAAACAGTTTAGGAAAATTATATTTCAATAGCAACCCATGAAAGCAATGAAGCTTCATCTCTCTCCCCCTGCTTAGGTTTCTCCAGCGAAGATCAAATACATGACGATTTCGCCACAGTTATGGAAATTGATGGTGAGGAGGAGACGTTAGATGAAACTAAAACTAGCTTGAAACATAAAGCTTTGCCAAAAGTTAGGAAAAAAGATAATAAAACAATTTTGCTAGAGAAAATATAATCTTTGTGGAAATTTACCAAAAAGAAATGTTAAAAAGGCTTGATAAGCTCAATGAAATTAATAATAAAAAGGTGGAACTACAGGAGCAGGTGGATGTAATTTTTTTCCTTGTTATATTAATATTTTCATCCCCGTCAGACTCGGAAGAGGATAATTGGAAGAGCAAAATAGGATCCATTGTATGTGTATTTAATTGAAATAAACTTCAATATTTTTTTGGCACAAATGAAATATTGTTGTCGTACTTTTGTCGTACATAAAATTATGACTTTGTTTACAATTTTTCAAAACTGAAAGAAAAACTCGATTCGTAGCGTGTCGAGTAACATCATTAGAAAATTACGATTTACCGAAATCAATTTCTATTCGAATCTAATTTCGATCACGAATGAGGGAATTAGCCCTCTGACTTAGTTTTATTTTTGTAGGGAAAAAACAAACTGAGAAATCAATGTTTTTCGACATCTGAGCATGAGGTTGCTGCATTCAGAATGCATGTTTTGGACATACCGCAATCAGAGTGACAAAAGTGCTTCGACAATTGCTTCCAATGCCAGCAAAAGTGAATAAATCTTTATGAGGAATATTTTGAAAACAAAATGATTTTTGATGATTAACATTTAATTTGGTTCTCTAATCCCGAAATGTAAAAGGCATCCCTTGTATATTGCATACTGTTTTTAAAGCAGCAGGCGCTTGGCCATCCTACTACCTGATCTCTTCATTACTGACTGTTTGTAATTAATGTATTGATTAACGTTCAGTTTTATCACTATGGTTTCCTGTTGACTGCAATAAATATTAAATTTTTTTCTCGCCATTGATTTTCAATTGATTTTTGTGTTTGTAGGTACATGTGTCTAAACAGCCATGGCAAGTCCCCCAGTCTAATAAGTCTTTAACTTTATATTTCTTCCCTATTGTAAAAAAGATGTTGTTCACTAGAATTTCACCACAAAAACTATTTCCCAATTCCGAGAAAGTAAAATTGAAATAAAAAGTTTTAAAAATTATTTAACAATTATAAGAAATAAATCTAATTTTAAATTTTCTGCTTAGCAAAAAAAAACTTTGTTCAAGGCTGCCCCGTTAGTCTGTCAGTCTATACGTATGAAATTCTATGACATTTCTGTTTCAGCTGCATTCAATGACATGTCACTGAACTAGTCATGAAAGAGCAGCCACAAAGAAGTGCAAATTATTTTTCTCTTCTTTCGCAAAAAGTGAAAATAGAGTACAGTTTAGCGAATGAATATATTTAATGGACATTCTGTGTGCTATATATGTATACAAGGTGGCGCAAAAGTAATCCTCCTATCAGAAAATGCTATAAATTTTGCGATTGGCTCCTAATGTCAGTTCTGTTTTGACATTTGTGTAGTAAACACATGCAAAATACACGTTAGTAAACAATGTTACGCTACACTGCTCCAGAACGCGGAATTTTGGTGACTATTTATTTGACCAATAAACGGTCGGTGACTTTGGCACAACTTGAATTTTGTCGCTGATTTCCTGGCCTGTCATGGAAGCGCCGTCGACATTAACCAGACGTGCCACGCAAATGGGTATTAGTCGACGGTCCTTACAGCGAATTTTGGTACAAGATTTGAAGATGTGTCCGCACAAAGTCCAGACGGTGCATCAGCTGTTAGCTGGTGACCGCCAATCGCGTCTAACATACGCTCAAGCCATCCTTGATCACCACCAAGAGGAAGATGATTTTTCGTCAAAAATAATCGTGAGTGATGAGGCCCATTTCCATTTTATCAAGTACGTAAATAAGCAAAATTTACGCTTGTGGGGCACTGAAAATCCGCAGGTAACCCACGAAGAGCCATTACACCCGCTCAAAGTCGCTGTATGGTGTGCTGTTTTCGCTGGAGGAGTCATCGGAGCTTTTTTCTTCGAAGACTTCGCGGGCCACGCGGTTACTGTGAATGGTGAGCGCTACAGAGCAATGATCAACGAGTTATTTTGCCGCAACTTGATGAATTGGGATTGAAAAACATGTGGTTCCAACAGGACGGCGCTACGGCACGATCTGCACGTGCCACAACCGATATGCTGAAGGATGCATTTCCCGGGCGCCTAATCTCCCGTTTTGGCGATTTGCACGGGCCAGCAAGATCGCCTGATTTGACCGCTGCAGACTTATTTTTGTGGAGCTTTTCGAAGTCGCGGGTTTATGTCAACAAACCTCAGACTCTTGCAGCTCTTAAATACAATATCCGTCAAGAATGTGAGGACCTATCGCCGGAAGTTTTGTCCAATGTGATGGAAAATGCTATAAAAAGGGCTCAAATAACAATCAACTGTGGCATCATATTCTCGACTTGATGTAAAAAAATTAAAAGACCAAATAAAAATAATCCACAAGAAGAATCAAAGTTTTTAATTTTTTTTTTTAATTACAGCCCAAAAAACATCGGAAGGTTATTTTTGCGCCACCTTGTATATATGTATGTATGATGCGTTTCAAATGTTTTTTGATCATCTTCATCAGATGCTCGGCATAGAAGATGTACATTTTTATTTCCTCAGCTTTAATCACATTTACGTAGTTCATTTTAAACACTTAAAGCAGTTGAGCAAAAAAAAACTGCATGTATTTTTGCAGGAAAATGCAAACAGCAAATTGTTGTATGCATAATGAAGATGTATTCAAAAAGCAAAAATTAATTCGAAAGGAAAAATAGAAAAAGAAAAAAAACTCAATACCAGCTTCACCGGTTCATGAATAAATTTAACATTCACACAACTTTATTGTAGGAAAATTATAAAAAAAAAATTAAATAATTTATGTTTACCTCAAAGAAAGTATTCATTAAAACACTTTCTTCTTGCTTAAACTTCAAAACATGCCATGAATTAAGGACAAGATAATCGCTTAAATAGTTTTGCTATTAAAGAATTTTTGTTTAGGGAGCTGCCATAAAAATACACAAACCATTTAATAGGGATTTAAAGCATCTTATTGAATTGAGGGCCTGTTTCCCACCTCGGAACGTAGTGGCTCAATCGCACAATTACATTGAAAGCAACAACAGAATGTTCCAACATTTAAACAAACCATGAAAATCTAAAATTGTCTTGTATTGCAATTACATTTCATGATTATAAATAAAGCTTTAGTGCAAGCTTTGAAAATCTTTCATTTACAACAAATTAGTTTAAACGCCAGAGTACTTTGAGCGCCCCGATGGATGAATAGAGTAGGTAGAGTGTCCTACTAAGAGTCTCCGAGGTCGCAGGTTCGATTCCTGCCGAAAACTTTGGGTAGAAACACCCAGACAAGCCAAAAGCTTCGCAGTTTTGTGTTTGTTTATAAAAAATAAAAAAAAAATAAAAAACTTAATGACTCGCGGGTTTGCGTAAGCTGTGCTATAAAAATGTTGCCGCAACAATATTACAAATTGTTTCGCTTTTTCTGCAAGTCTAATTTGCAAAAAACAAAAAACAGGTGAATTTTTAAAAATTCAAATTTTAAGCGAAAAATTCGCCTCATTTATTACTTCATTAGTTTATTTTTTCTTTATATAAAATCAATCGGCTAAATGAGCATAAGTTTATTAACTTTCTACATTGATACTAATAACACATGAATTATATGAATTAGCGCTTCAGTCATAAAGTAAACTTATTGCCCATCTGCAATCTAAAACGTTTTCAAAATTTAACTTAGCCATGACTAAATAATCTTCTCAATTTAATTATTTCGAAAATATAATACAATTCAATCATAAACAAATATGCATAATCAGAAATATATTCCATATAAACAAGAACAAATGAAAGCTAAACCACTTTAGCACTAAACATGTTCGGAATGAAACTCATTGGAAGAATTTTATTAGGCAACTAACTAAAGGGTGTTTTTTTTTTGCAATGTATAGAACTTTAAGTTGGCATTACTGTTCAAGATGGCGACCGATTTAACAGCTGTCAAGTGATTTATTCTCAGTTTGATTTAGCAATTCAATATGAATAGACTCAAGCTTGAACAACCCGTGCAAATAGTGCAAAACGAGATTGCCGTTGATCCCGATTTTCATAAGCGAATTTTGTTTAGCGATGAAGCGCACTTTTGGTTGAATGGCTGCGTCAACAAACAAAACTGCCGCATTTGGAGTGAAGCTCATACTCAAGTGTATGTCGAAACAGCGTTACATCTAGAAAAACTGACTTTTTAGAGTGCGCTTTATGGGTTGTTGGAATCATTGGTCCGTACTTCTTCAAAAACGATAATGGCCAGAGCGTTATATTCAATGGTGATCGGTATAGAGCCATGATTACTAACTTTTTTTTTTATTACTGAATTGAATAACCATAATGTCCAGGAGATGTGGTTTCAACAACACGGCGCAACATGTCACACAGCTCGTGCCACAATCGATTTATTGAAAGACACGTTTGGACCTGTGAACTGGCCTCCAAGATCTTGTGACTTAACACCACTAGACTACTTTCTGTGGGGCTACGTAAAGTCATTGGTCTATGCGGATAAGCCACAAACGCTCGAACATTTGGAAGACAACATTCGCCGTGTTATTGTCGCGATATACGGTCACAAATGTTGGAAAAAGTCATCGAAAATTGGACGTCCAGATTGGACTACATCCTCGCCAGCCGCGGCCGTTATACGTGCCAGAAATCATATTTAAAATGTAATGCCACAAGATTATCTTTCGGATAAATAAAATTCATGTCAATCGAATAATCCATCGTTGTTTTATTGCAACTTAAAGTTCTATACATCGAAAAAAAACACCCTTTACCTGCATATGTAAATGAAAATAATACTGCAACATAGAAATATCGAAATAATATTAAAACTCACAATAGCTATACACTCATAGAAAAATGTATTTTCATACTGATGACAGCGTATCATAAAAATTTTAACATCAATATTATGCCAAACGACATCGAAGATGTAAAACCTGATATTAACCTGATGACAAAAGTCAATAGAGAATTTCGACATAAATTGAGTGTCATCAATGTGAAGACTGCTGTGACATCAATTCTATGGTGCAAAATGTTAATAACTTTTATAAGTTTTACCAAAAGGAAAGAAATAAAACTGTGTTAAGTTTTATTAATTATAATTATATTTAAAACAACTTATGGTTTAATTTATTAGCGGTTCTCACTCTTGATAGTAAACTCGGTTGCACATTTGGTTAAAGTAGCAGATTTGATTAAAGTATTAGGGTTTACATCACTGCAGCAACAAAATGTACTGAACTTTTATTTTCTACGCTGTGATTAAAAAATCAAACAAAAAGCTTTAGTAAACATGGAAAAAAATTACTGGGAATCACAGATATTCTGTGCTGTGAATCGTTTTGCCGGCAAAACTTAATTTTGTGTTGAGAAAATAAAAAATATGGAAAAAACCAATAAAAATATACTGGTGAAGAGAAAACGAGACAAAATTCACAACAAAAGGTGGACACATAAAGAAATTCAGCAAGTTTTAGAATATTTGCAAGAACATGTAGACTTTGAGGTAAGAAAGTCACTCGAGCTTTGTGGTAAAAATCGTAGTGAATATAGCAGAGTTGTAAAATTAGTATCAAGAGTGAGAACCGCTATTATTTTTGTGTTTGAATGTATTTTTAAACGGTTGCAATAAATGGCATCATATTGACGTATATTTGCCTGCACTGCAGTAATTTTTCATAAACATCATATTGATGACACTGGTAATTCTACGTAACTTTCCTTGACATCAAAGAACGGAACAAAACAAACATGCTAATCATATCTATCAGGCATATTATGCATGTTTGCTGTTTAGTCTACAAAGAAATCTATTTGTTATTATTATTTTATAATTTATTTTGTTTTATTAATAAAATTTTTCTTTAAAATAATTTCAGTAGTTTTACTTTTTCAATTCGAATAATCTTTTAGTTGAAGTATTTTTTGTAATGTTAGTATATCATCGGATAGATAAGTTTTTAACATCAAATTCAATCGAAGTTGTCGTGTAGCTGATGTTAGTTTGTCAGTGTATTGATAATACTTTGCCGTTGCATTTATTTCAATTGGTCATGTCTCTGAAGTTAAAGTTTCACCATATTGACGTACGAGTAATCATGGCTTCGGTGTCAGAATGACATGGCATTGATGTAACAATTGTTATATTTATCGCTAATAACAATTAGAACACCTTATGTAAAATTTTACATCACCGTGATGAAAAGTGTCATGGGGTCAAAAACGATTTTTTTTTTGTCATCGTATTCATGTTAAAATACATCATAGCTATAATGGTTTTTCTATGAGTGTATGTATAAATGTGTATGTACATGTGTCTAAACATTTAACGTAAAAATGCAGCAGACTCATTGGCCATTAACATGACAAATGAACAACATTTTATGTTTTGCTGCTGATGACAGTATTCATTTTGCATTAAAAACGTTAAACTAATTTATAGATTCTAATTAGAACAATTGATAAAAACAATTCAAACAAGACCCACTGGTCCTAATGCCTGCCACGAAATGGCATGTAGAAAAGATAAATAAATCTGGTTTAGAAAACAATATTTTGAAAGCAACATAGATTTAGTTGAGTAATATGATGATTGCTTATAATAGTATATTGTTAGATTTATTATGACACGGGCATGACTAACTATAAGTTTATAACAAAAAAAAAATTGCTATAAACAATTATACTTTATTTTTGTGCCACAACATGTTAATGCTGAGTAACCAAAGTAGTGCATGAAGTTGTCATAATGAGATGTTTTCTGCACCAACCTTAGCATGGCTGACCACGAAAATTTCAGTGGAAACTGAGCATAGTATAGTTCAGAGTCAAATTTGGGGATGAATACACACATATATGTATGTATATATGTGACGCGCCAAATAGAAAGGGACCTAAGGGTAAAAATCGGGTTTGTTCAGGAGAGCCATTTTAAAGATTTAAATACGTGGATCTTTGGTGTACCATCACTTTCATAAAATGTGCATATCTCTGGGAGCGAACACCTTTGGGGTATGGGATCGATTTCATTCGATGCTCAGATGTTGTCCACATCAAAAAAAAAAAAAAAATTATTTTTTTTACCCTTAGGTCCCTTTCTCTATGCGCTGTCACCTATACTTAGTACTAGGACGAACAATGAATTCCCGTCGACGAATATTCGTCATTAAAAAGAGAAATCTGTTTATAACGGGACTGGAATTCGACATCTGTCAAATTAAGTTGTTAAACCAAATTTTTTCTTCTCAGTTGAAAGTCTGACTGACATTGACAAAAATGGATCGCCTGCACCTGATCAGAAATTTTTTGGTATTTTGCTAAAAAAAAAATTGTATATACAGGTATGTTCTGAAAATCACTTTTCACGAAAGTGATTTGAAATCACTGAAATGGTGCTCTGTGCACAAATTTTTTTAGTAATTTCGTGAGTTGAAACCGGTCAGCTAAACGACTACCGATTTTAAATCACTTGCACATGTTTTACAATTATTTTGTTAGAAACCAAGTAAAAAACTTATTGAGTACTTTATATAATGTGTTTTTTACTTATTCATGCAATAATATTATATCTTTTATACAAAATAAATTGAAAAAATCACAAATTACTGAAGACACTGCTTGCTTTTAAAGAGAAAAATACTTCTGTTCATATTCTTCGTGATTTACTTTTTATCAGTCAGCTGTTTTTTTTTGTTCGAAAATATATTGTGGTTACCTGATTGTATGAGCCAAATGAATTATTGATAATTTATTCAATTGAAAAAATTATTTTAAACAAAATTTAATTAAATTTATAATTAATGTTTTAATTTTATGAATAATTTCGAATTTTAATTGGTAAATTCAATGATATAAAAGCAAAAAATGTATGTATATTAAAAAAAATACCTAGTTTAGAACAGTGACAACACTCTTGTTTTTGTATTTGTTTTCTTTTGTTTAACTTTCCGCGTCTTTCCTCTTTATAATTTTATAATTATGTATGTAAACAAAACAAACCAGCTGTTTATCGTGATTTCGAAAATAGAAAAGCACGCCGAAAACTCTTAAATCTCGTGATTTTCAGAACACCAAGAAATCACCTCCGTGATTTTGAAACCGTTCGTGATTTTAAATCATCATGATTTCAGAACAGGCCTGATAACACTGTGCTAGTTGAAAAAACCGACAAACGGGGCACCCAGTGACTAAACATAATTCGGGTACGCTGAATTCAGTGGTACTATCCGTTTTTCTAGGTTAGCTCGCGTTTTCGAGATTTACCGTTATTTTAAAAATGGAAGAGGTTGCACTGCATGTATTGAACTAACTAAAAAAAATTTTCGTTTATTGAACTTTAGTAAAAAACCGAAATTCCGCAATAAAATAACCTTTAATCTGATATATAATTCAAAATTATGCAAAAAGGTTTCATAACACTTTTTTAACACATCTTAATGTTAGATAATTACAAAAAACTTTTTATATGAACATGCAGAAATGTACTGTAATTAACAAGAACATATTTTTTTCAATTTTTGAGGCTTCGTCTGGTAACAGGTTGAAACTGCAATTTTTCATCTTTTGTGAATAAATCAAAAGTTGCACACAGATTTTGGTCATTTAAAGCTCGTTTTATTTCAAACATAATTTTTTATATACACGGGAAAATTTATTGGCATAGCATAATTTTTCAATTTTTTATGCAGTTTTAAAGATCACAAAATTTCAACAATTTGCAAAAAATAATTTTTTTTTCAAAAAAATATTTTTTTTTCTAAAAAACAAAAATTTTTTTTTTATGAATTATATATCAGATTAAAGGTTATTTTATTGCGGAATTTCGGTTTTTTACTAAAGTTCAATAAACGAAAAATTTTTTTAGTTAGTTCAATACATGCAGTGCAACCTCCTCCATTTTTAAAATAACGGAAAATCTCGAAAACGCGAGCTAACCTAGAAAACCGGATAGCACCACTGTATTCAGCGTACCCGAATTATGTTTAGTCACTGGGTGCCCCGTTTGTCGGCAAAAAAAAGTTCCAAATTCAAGCACAGTGTAATTAGTGAAAATATTAACATGAAACTTCATGGTATTCCTTAACCAAAGTGAAAATTTAACAAGTTGTTTCATTGTCAAATTTTACAGAGTCCCACTATAGGTGCCAGCTGGCACCATTTAAGGGTTAACAGTTGCCAAACAACAAAGTACTCATAGCGGCAACTTCTTCAATTGTAACGTTAACGTCAGTTGGTGAAAAAGGTGATGGAAAATGTATAACGATTTCACTGTGACTTGGTCTTCGCAGACTGCTGATGTGTCTGTTTGTGTCATCGTATCATATACGAGCAAATATTTTCTTTAACTACTGTGTAATTATTTTAAAATGAAGAAAACAATGGCTGGTTACGTATTGAAATTTTAGTGCAAACGAAAACATGACAAGAGAGCCTTTCCACATAAAAGGACAACATGTTGACATAATGGTCGATTATAAAATCCTACCAACGAAGTATGTACGCAGGCACAAGGGATGCGTGTGTGTGTGTGTGAGGAAGGATACGATTGCGAGTTTCCATTTAGTTGTACAAAATGAACGAATTCTATCAATAAATAACTAAAAATGTGTACAGAACGATTTGCATGATTGCCTGACTGCACGTTTCTTTGCTTCATTGAATGCTTATTTTGAAAACATGAATGCATTTACTGCTCAAAAGCATTTAATGGTATTTAAAAGAACAAATACATTAACGATGTTAAAATTATTTTAGCAAAAGAAGATTAACAGTTACATATGCAAAACAGGTCTTAAGCCCGTATGATACTACATTTTTCTTGCATTGTTTAGTTCAGCTACATTAAGATAAATGCAAAACTGTCAACATTTTTGTTGAAGTTATCGATAAAAAATCAGATTATGTCAAAAAAAATTTTAAATTTTTTAACTTAAAATTGACATTTCAAACTTGAATGTTGCTGTGTCAGCGGTTTATGGACAATTTTTGCGATTTAACACTCCTTTTTTGGAACATTGTTATTTCCTAGCAAATTATTTTATGTTATTTCCTAGTAATAACATTTTTTTTTTTTTCAAGTAATAACATTTTTTTTTATATTTGAGCCTTCGTCTGGCGACCGACCGTTTAAAACTGCAATTTTTAATTTTTGTGAATAACTTCCAAGGTTGTGCATCGATTTTAGTCATTTAAGGCTTCTTTTGTTTGAAACTTTATTTGTTATGAACAAGTGAAAATTCAACAGCTTAATTTTCTTTGTAGATTTTTTATGCTGTTTTAAAGAACAAAAATTTTCGAACTTTTGAAAAAAAAAAATTTAATTTTTTTCATCGAAAAAAATTTGTATTTTCTAAACTACTAAACTTATTAAAAATATTTACAGTTATTGAAAGATAATTTTATTGCCAAATTTCGGCTTTTGTGTTCTTTCCAAGATTTTAAATTGTTTTTGAGTTAAGGGAATATATGCTGTCCTACCTCCTGCATTTTTAAAATAATGGTATATCTCAAAAACAAGAGCTAACCGAAAAAAAAAAAAACGGTTAGCACCACTGAATTCAGCGCACCCGAATTAGGTTTAGTCACTGGGTGCCCCTTCTGTCGGTTTTTTCAACTAGCACAGTGTAATTAGTATCCTTAGAAATGTACTACAGGTCTGGCATCTCGCTGCCGATAAACCTACAAATCATTGTCAAGCATCCAGTAAATTCAAGCCTACAGAGTGCCTGTATGAATAAGTTATATTCCAGATGCTACAAATTATGAAACCAAGTTTGCTGAACCCTTGTTGATCCAGTAGCCTCATCAGGCTGGTATGCAGCCTCTATGGCTCATTAAAACAAGAAAATTGAAAACATTTTCAAGTTTTTTTTTTTTCAATAAATTTTGAACTTTAAAAAAAAAAGATTTAGTTCCTTCATTTATGTCATGTCATACAAAACATTTTAAGGGTATGAATTTTATTGATACGTCATGCGATCGACTCATTTGTGCGACGGAGAAGAATCGCAGATACATGTCTGAAAGATAGATGCAATTAAAATGCAATAAAAAAGTGATTTATACCCAATTGTTCGAAACGAGTAGTTGAAATATTGATGTTTTTTAGCCTGCAACCAGCCAGCAAATATTACCACAAACATCATCTTCATGCACTCGTCGTTGTGACAGCAAAAAGCTGTTGAAATAAATTGCATATCAAGGTTTATTAATCTGCGTACTTGAATATAAATGTATTAAAATTGGTAAATTGCCGAAATAAAGAGCAAGGAAATTATTCTTTCTATTTATAGTTATTTTCAAATCAAAGCCAATTCGTTACTTAAATTTTCCTGTCCGCATTTTAATTCTATACGAATCTGGGTGTGTGTGTTTATGGATATAAATACGCATAATGAAATATTTATGATTTTTTTTTTTTTTTTGTTATTATTAGAGTTCATATAACATAGAAAATATGGCAGCAATTTCAGTCATTAATTATGAATTTCAAAAAGAAATATAAAAGCAGCACATTTCAAAACCAATCAAAAAGGACAAAGCATCTATTCAAGTTAGTAAACAAACACTGCCGTTCATAATTAACAAAGATTTTTATATCAATGCCATATTTTATGCCTGAAAGCAATGCAAATAAATAAATAAATAAATAATTTGATTGAAATTCTTTGATGTTAAGCGAAATGGTTTAAGGTTAAAAATTTCATTCTGAGTTTTTAAATGGGTTCAACTCTACTTTTTGCTCTTTTCTTCAAAGCAATAAACGCCAAGGTCAAATATAAAATGATTTGTATTAAAAAACTAGCAATATGATGTTTTTGCTGGTGCTATATTTTACCAGAGAGAGCGCAAATTGTACTTTTCAGGAGAGCAACTCAACTGCGAACTCAAAATCAGAGCGTCACTAAACGGGAAATTTTTTATATTTTTCTTCTGCTGCTGTTTTTAATGCTCTAAAACTTACGTTTTCAGCAACGCGCTGAGCTTTATTATTTTATTAAATATTAACTTCAAACCAATTTTATAGCATCCATTTATGCACAGGAATGGACATTATTCGTTTCTGAGCTACTTTTGCTTGAGTGCGAAAGAGTAAAATTCTCGGAATTGTCCCCAAGCACTTTTTAGGCATTTCTTGGTAAATTGTCTCCACACACGTATACCCACTATAACATAACATTTTCCTTTATATATTTATTCATGTATATGACAGGTCATGAGGGGCACAAGGGTAACGAGTTGGCTGATACCTACGCAAAAAGGGGAGCCAATGGGGCTTTCATTGGACCCACTCCATCCTTTGGCTTTAATAAGCTCTTTCTCAAGGGGGAGATCAGAAAATGGACAACATCCATCACAGGAAAACTGTGGATCGACACTAGGGGTCTGGAACACTCGAAGAAATTTCTTAGCTTTGATGCCAAGAGGGCGGATCTCGCTCTAAAACTAAATAGAAAGAATCTAAGGACACTGTGTGGGGCGCTAACAGGCCACTATACCTGCAGGAATCATCTGCACAGAATGGGACCATCCAGTACGGCAACCTGCAGATTTTGCAGAGAAGCAGAGGAGACAATGGAACACTTGATTATTGAATGTGTGGCACTAGGCCACAGAAGACACAGGCTGTTGCAGGCCTATACATTCGGTTCACAGGACTTGCAAGGGCTTCCACAGAAGGAGCTAATACTGTTTCTTGATGTATTAAACTCGTGAGGGAAAAGGGTTGCACAATAGATCATTCTTGGTCGCAGTGCAAAGGGCCATCCTGGACCAAGCTAGTATAATACAATACAATACAATACAATCCATTTCTTGGTTTCAAAAGTATAAGACTCGAATTGGACATCTGTCAAACTAAGTTGTTAAACCAATCGATTTCCTCTCAGTTGAAAGTCTGACATTGACGCATAAAAATTATCAAAACATGCTACAAAGATGGTGATTCTGCCACATATCGTGCTTTAAGAGGAGACGGCGATTTTTCCAACAAAATTTTCTTCAACGATGAAGCACGTTTCTCACTCGGTGGGTGCGTTAATAAACAAAATTGTCGTATTTGTGGTTCTGAGAATCCTCAAGCAATTGAAGAGAGGTCATCTCATCCCGAAAAAAGTCACTGTTTGGTGCGCTCTTTGGTTCGAAGTTGTGATTGGACCTTACTTCTTCGAAAAGGACGACGGAACATATATTTATATTAAATGTAGGTTCCATCTATATTATTTAAATTGGAACGACTGTCACCGTCAATTCGGAGCGTTATGGTCATATGATATGCGACTTGGAGAATATGTGGTTTCACAAAAGACGGTGCCACATGCCACAGAACTCGAGCGAATATGGCTTTATTGCAAGAGACATTTATTTTATAAGTGTTTTGAAACCGCAAAATGGATAACCCGTAAAATACCACGGAACTGTTATTCCGTCTAAACATAAATCACGATGTTAACAACTTAAGTCATACATTAACCCCAAATTGTTTGCCGAACTTAATTTGACATTGACATATTTCCAGGGACCGTAACTCTTATGACTTTTATCAAAAAAATCAAGAAATAAGAGTTATTTTTGATTTTATATTTTTAGATAGAAAATAAGAGTTATTTTTGATATTTATTTTTTTAAATGAAAAATAAACGTTATTTTTGATTTTTATATTTTTAAATGAAAAATTAAAGTTATTTTCGATTTTTATATTTTTATATCAATAATAAAAGTTATTTTTAATTTTTATATTTTTATATCAATAATAAAAATCAATTCAAAATTCGTGACATAAGTAATATGTCCGCAAAGCTTATTTTGAAATTTCCAAGGCTTCGAAAATTAGCTTTAATTGTTCATTCTGTACCTGGCATTCAAGTCAGTGTAGAAAGGTCATTTTCAGCACTCAGATTAATATTGGGAGATTTGAGATATAATTTATCTGAGGAACATTTGAAATCAATTATGATGGTAAAATTGAACACCTGAAAACGACCTCTTAACACTGACTTGAATGGCAGGCAGCCAAAACTTATAAGCTATTTCTATGCATTCATGTTTTTATAGCTGATAATGGATAAGTCACATAATAAATTATATTCATATAGAAATTGGAATGAAGCAGCATATTATAATACATACGGCATCAACAAATAAATAAGAGTTTTGAATTGATTTTTATTATTGATATAAAAATCAAAAATAACTTTTATTTTTCATTTAAACATATAAAAATGAAAAAAAACTTTTATTTTTCATTTAAAAAAATAAAAATGAAAAATAATTTTTATTTTTCATTTAAAAATATAAAAATCAAAAATAACTTTTATTTTTCATTTAAAAATATAAAAATCGAAAATAACTTTTATTTTTCATTTCAAAATACAAAAATCAAAAATAACTTTTATTTTTCATTTCAAAATACAAAAATCAAAAATAACTTTTATTTTTCATTTAAAAATATAAAAATCAAAAATAACTTTTATTTTTCATTTAAAAAAATAAAAATCAAAAATAACTTTTATTTTTCATTTCAAAATACAAAAATCAAAAATAACTTTTATTTTTCATTTCAAAATACAAAAATCTAAAATAACTTTTATTTTTCATTTAAAAAAATAAAAATCAAAAATAACTCTTATTTTTGATTGTTGAAATAAAAATCAAAAATTTAAAGATCATGCAATATGTTGGATGCATTTCGCCTAAAAATCATGATGGTGTAATTAAAAGTTTTCTACGATGTTCATTTATGCATGATTTATTTCTTCAAAAGTTGAAAAATAACTTTTATTTCCGGTCCCTGTTTATTTCACAATGTTTGACAACTTTACCATAAGAAGAGATACACAATTGAGCAACCCGGTGACATTGTTGCAACCTTTCAAAAAAATAGCTGTTCAATCAATATGCATTTCGTGTAGCATCATCTTCAAAGCCGAGACACACTTTCACCCCAGTGGAAGTGTGCAGCAGCCTTTTTGAAGCCAGATATAGAAATAAAAATCAAAAAAAAAAAAAAAAATATCCTAATTCATAGAATCCTAAGTACTGATGATTTTTTTTGTCTTCTTTTGCTTGTTGCATAGTGTAGATTGTATGCTTACTAAATACTTTTAGAAAATCAGTAAAAGTAGTTTTGTTGCAGACTGATGAGAAACTTTTAACTTGTTTCTAATTAAATAAATATTTTTACAATTAACTTAATAAGAGTAAAGTGATGCAAGCAAAATGCGAACAGAGGATGGAAATTGTTCAGCGTAGCAAAAAACCAAACATGTACAAAGAATTGTGCAATATCTTGTCAACCTTCTCTCTTGTCAATATGAACTTTAATAAAATTTGCAATTCGTATAAAAAGACATTAAACAGCGAACATTTTATTCATCTTTGCAATCCCTGTGAGCTCTACAAAATTTTCGATAACGAGTATTTCATTCAGTTTTTAATTTTTTTTATTATTATTTTGTTGTGCATTTTCCACATGATTGCAGTTTAAAAATTGTATGAAAGCATTTTTGTGTAAAAAACAAATAAATATTGACTACTGTGTGTGAAAAGTATTTAAAGTCATGTTTATTTTGTACAATTTGTAGGTTTTCAAATTTATTATTATAAAATCAAACTATTAAAGCATAAGAAAAATACTCAGAGGCAAATTTCGTCAACAACATTGTCACGTTTTACATTTTACATACATTTCAATAGAAGGTTGCAAAGAAAAGTAGAAGTGTTGCAAAACGAAAAAAGAAATGTTTGCTGTGTTAAAGGTTTGTTTGAACATTTCTGATTCTCATTCTGTTCATGGAAATTATGAAATAAGTAGTTAAGTTTCAAACAAATTTTTAAGAATTTTTCAAGTCTACTGATGAGTTGATTAACACCAACGAAATGTCGTCGGCATATAGACAGCTGAAAAATATAGCAAATATTTTTTGAAAAGGTTCATTTTTGGACCTAAATTAATATAATTAAACGTATGTAACTCTCAAGCTCTTACAGACAGAGAGATGAAATTTATACAATATATGTATGTATTTATGTACATATGCCCTACAACAACAAATACTAAAAACAACAACAAATCGAAAACTACCAGGTATCTCTATATAACGAAAAGTAACATTTAGCTGTATCTCTCGAACCATCTATACGGTTCTAAATTTGCACAGTATATGTATTCACATATGCCCTATAACAACACATGCTAAAAACGACATATAAAAGCTTAATACACCTTGTATGAATAAGACCCTTATGTAAGTTTTCCATACGTACGGAACCCAAGTGTGCGAGCCAGCCTCGTACTTGACTGAATTTTTTATTTTACATAAAGAGAAAAGCGTGGCAGAGTATGATCAATGTAAAACAATTTTGCCGAACTTTGCCCAAAAAGTACGGGAACAAACTTATTATGAGAACGCTCTAGAACCAAACACATAAATAAATATGAAATCAGTTACAGGCAACTGGATAAAATAATCTTGTTGTGTTGAACTAAAGCAGCTTTGTAAATTTGTTAAAGTGAGACACTTCACTTCACTTAAATTAATTTAATTGTATGTATATTAAATTGGCGCAAACAACTTACTGTAAAATATCAGGATCAAGGAGTAAATCATTATTTAAATTGCAATTCAAAGGATTCGCAAAGCATTGGAACAGGTAAAACATAACATTTCTTTGGTGATTTGAAGTAAATATACATATTTTTTAGTTTTAATTTCAAAAATCTTTTTCCATTTCATGGATTTCATTGTTTTGATTTCCACAAAAGGCTGGAGTAGTTTTCACTTTCTTTCCCTAAATATAAAAGAAGAGTTCGGATTTTCTCTAGGCTTGCTGTGTGACAGACAACAAAAACCAAACAAAACGGGTGTTAGAATATTTTGCAAATCAAATGGATTTATCTCACTTTGATTCATGCCTCTTCACTTAACAGCAAATCACATTGTCAGGCGAAGAAAAAAATAAATAAATAAAAAGGATCAATTAGCTTTCACTTCAACACTCAAGAATTATTGTCAAACGTAATGAAGAATTTAGCAAACGAAATGTTGAGAGGAGGAGGAACAGGAGGCTGCTTTAAAAATCACTCAACTGGAAATATAAATCAATTGAATTGAGTCTTTTGTGGGTTGTCTGTTTGCAGAACGCAAAAAATTTAAATTAATTAAAATAAGAAAAAGAAAATTATAAGTGAGCCTCCTATCAAATGGAAATAAAACACAACCAAAAAAAAAAAAAAAAAAAGAAACAAATAAATTTAAATGAATTTAAAACTAAATAATTAAAAGGTGTTCTGGTTTGGTGGGAAAAAAAAAATTAAAATTCTTCCAATACTAAAATTACGAATTTTTAAAAGCCTGTCAAAGAAATTTAAACTCAATGAATGAATGATTTTTAAACTTTGAAGGTTAAATTTTGTCTTGCAGCAGAATTGTTCAGTGAAAAGACTTTTTAGAAGTGTGAATTTGTTTTGAGATTATTTAAAACTGTCTAAAGAAATTGAAAATTTTTAAGTAACAAAAGCAGCGGAAAATATGGTAAAAGAAAATCAATTAATAATGAAAATCTAAATTCTCTAAGTTGGAGATACAGTAGACTTGCGAGAACGAGAACATCCAGTTACGTGAACATCCAAAAACGTGAACATTTTTATTTTAACATTGACTACTCTAAAACGTGAACAAGTAGTGATGATGGCTCTAAGACGTGAACTTTTTTTCTAATGATTTTTTTTTTTTTTTCTTAAGTCAGTTCTGTAGTTTTTATAAATTTTGGGAATAGCGGTATTTTCATTTATTTACAGCTTAGTGACAAAAACATATTTTAGAAATGTATACACACCTACTTACATACATATGCACACATATAATACTTAATTTCAGTTTTTATGTGGCGATTGTGATGGAAACGTCTCTACGCGTTTGAGTATAAATAAAGTGTACAAGTGAATTTAAACTCAGTTTCAAAGAAAAATGTCTGCCAAGAAACCAAAAGTTTTAACTCTTCAAGCAAATGTGGTTTGATTGAACATTTAAGGAAAGGTGGGTCTGTAACGGGGTTGTCAAAAAATTACAATATAGATATGGTACAGTGAAGATTTAATTGATTGCCAAGTCGGAGCAAATTTTCCACTTTTTCATAGCTTTACATCAACTGAAATGAAGTGTTGCAATAAATTTATTAAATAAAATTTGTTATATATGATTTAGCCCATTACACGGTTTTGCATATTGATTTTCAACGTATTTTCATGTAAAAAAAATCCAAAACGTTTTACGTGAACAAAATCCAAAACCTGAACACCCTCGGTAAAAATTAGTTCACGTTTTCGCGAGTCTACTGTATTTCGTGTTTTTTTTTTCCTTCTATAGAAAACGAACGCCATTTCGTTTGGGGCATAAAATATACTTTATTGTTTTCGCCGCAATGTCCATCCTCAAATCAGCTCGAAATAAATTCAGAAGAAATGCCAGGTTCCATTCTTTCTACTAAGCTTTTTCTTACGTCATCTCAGGTTGTTAGGAGCGATATGATAGCCAATGTCTTCCAACATACATTTCAGCCAGCGTGCTCTTGCTGTGCGCTTCATGGATTTACCCACAATAGTATTGAGTCATAGGCCTATAGAATTGTTTGCACCCATGTTTAAGGCAATTTTAAAATGACGTTTGTGTTATTTGTTGTTTATCTGTTTACATTTTATATTGTAAATAATTGAATCTAATTGAAAAAAATTATGTAATTGTGAAATTTACATAAATAAGTAAATAATAGGATCATAAAAATAATCGAAAAAAGAAAACTTACATATTAATTCAGGTCCAAAAATTAACCTTTTTAAAAAATGTTTACTGTCTTTTTCAGCTGTCTATATGCCGACGACATTTCGTTGGTGCTAATCAACTCATCAGTAGACTTGAAAAATTCTAAGTTCAGATCACCTACCATGAAGACAAAGTTAATATCAGGATCGACTATTTCAAATGTTTTCAGTTATAACTTCTCAAAAACAAACTGGAATAATTATACCAGATATATAAATAGACGAATTAATGTCCCTGAGCCAGGAAGTATCACTTCGAAAGAGCACATTGACGAGATGATCATTTATGTTAGAGACTTAATAAAAGAAGCTATTTGTAGCAATACACCAAGAAAATCCCTTTCTCAATCGAACAAAAATTTACCCTACTATATTAGGCATATGATACACCAAAGAAATTGTGTACGTAGACATATAACCGATTTTCAGCTTATTAAATTTCTCAACAATAAAATTGCTGCAGAATTAAGCACCATTAGAAACAAGTCGTGGAGCAAACTGCTTTCTTCGCTAGATAAAAGTTCGCCGAAATTTTGGAAACTTACAAAAGTTTTACGAAGCGCACAACAAGCCTATACTGGCTTAGGTGTAGGTCACAAGACATGGGCAAGCAAACCCCTCCAATCAACCTAACCTAACCTACAAAAGTTTTAAGCAAGAAAAGAAATAATATTCCGATTTTTAAATGCAATAACTCACACTACACTACCAATGAGGAAAACTGTGAAATTTTAGGTCAATTCTTCTGCTCCAACCATTCAATTTCGTCAAATCTAGGTGATCCTGAAACCATCTCCATGGTCAATTCAAGCATTGAAAATTTCAATTTAATACATCAAACCGTTTCCAACTCCATGCGAACTAGCGTATCAGAGATATCCCTTATTATTAAATATCTTAAAAACAAGAAAGCGTCCGGTTATGACGAAATTAATAATACGTCTTTAAAAGCTCTTCCAAAAAAAGGTATCAAATATACATAATAAAATAAACACAACGGGACCTTTTCCAGGACCCAAGTGAGTCGGTCTCAGGACCGGCGGCCCTCGTAACATACATATATATATATTTTAATTAATTCTTGTTTAAAGCTTTGTTATTTTCCTAAGCACTTTAAAGTTGCAAGTCATTTCTATAAAAAAAACCCAATAAAACTGCTGAATGTCCTTCTTCTTACCGTCCTATAAGTTTATTGAGCTCTTTATGCAAAATATACTAAAAAATTTTCAAAATGAAACTCACGCATTATATTGAAAATCATAACGTTATCCCCCCATATCAATTCGGTTTTAGAAGGGAACACAGTACCGCACATCCATTGACAAGAATAAAAAAATTAGTGAAATCAAACTTCGTCCATCATAACTCATCCGGTATGTTACTCCTAGATGTTAAAGCAGCTTTTGATTCAGTGTGGCATGAAGGGTTAATATATAAAATGATACGTATGAACTTTCCGACGAAAATCATTAAAATTATACAATGTTTTCTAAGACACCGCACATTCCAAGTGCACATTGGCTCACATTCCTCTAGAATTTTTGAAGTTACTGCTGGTTGCCCACAGGGATCGTGTTTATCCCCTATTTTATACAACATCTACACTGCCGATTTTCCAAATTTAGATTATTGTACAATGTCAGTTTTTGCAGATGACACCGCAATTATCATGCCCAAGAAACTATAAACAAACTCCAAAGAGCATTGGAAGAAGTAACCCTCTATTTGAACAGATGGAAAATTATGCTAAACGGAAGTAAATCACAAACCATTTATTTTACCACAAAACGTAAAGAATGCTATGTATGTTCCGCAAACTAATATCATTATACAGAAAATTCCAATCCAAAGGGACATGAAAGTAAAATATTTAGGTGTACTTTTAGATACCAAGCTAAAATTCAAAGAGCATATACCGTATATCGTCAACAAAATCAATGTTTTAACTCGTATTTTGCACTCTTTCATAAATCGAAACTCCAAGCTTAATATTGCAAACAAGAACCTAATATTAAAGTCAATTTTCAATGCTGTAATGATTTATGCCGCTCCTTCGCTAGCTTCGGCTAGCATGGCCGAATGTGACATCAAAAAACTACAAATTTCGCAAAACAAACTTCTCAAAATGATATTTAATTTACCCTGGCATTTCTCAACTACACGCCTTCATACACTGGCTGATATTGAATTAGTTGGACGTAAACTAGAAAGACTAGTACTAAATTTTAGGCGTCGTTGTTCGTACCCGGACGTTTTGCATTGCTTCAATTTAATTAGTTTTAAGTAGACTAAGTTTTAGTTTAAGGACAGGAACAAGTTCAAATAATAAAAAAATATACAAAAGTATATAGTGTTACAAGTGTTACATATCCTAAGTTGCTATCAAATTTTTAGCGTTGAATAAGATATTCTCATGAACTCATTATCTGTAAATGTTGTAAATAAAGAAATAAAGAATAAATAATATATATACTTTATGGGGTCTTGGTTGATTATTTCAATGCGTTACACACGGAATCACAGAGCATATGTATATAAGACACTTACACATTTTTGTGAAGGGTATAAAAACAATAATGCGCCGGATCATACTGGACAAATTCGCTAAAATATGTTTTAGTTCAACAACTGATTATGAATACAGTTTTTGATAAACTGCTTTTTAAGAGATAAAATCATTTTAATTAAAAAGTTGTTAAAATGCTTATTAAGATTTTATTATGAATACAGCCGTAAAATATTAAAAATAGTATGAATATTTTTAAAAGTGAGAAGTAATAAAAACATAAAATCATTTTTATTAAATAAAACTAAAAACATCAAAATTAAATTAAAAGCATCGTTGTACGATGTAAGCAAACAAAAAGGTGAAAATTATAGAAAACAAATAAAAAAGTAATTCATTCATTCAATTGAGGGAATCATTTAGTTGAATTAATTCATTCATGAATGACACAAATCTGGTGCCTGATCGCTGACCCAGACCTGGGGCCAAATCACCGCATTCGAAATCGAGTGCTTTGTCATCGAAATGCTGTTAACGTGGATCACAGGACTCGTTATCGAAACGCATCTATTCGGTGTTGTACTCGATTGTTACTACACTATCGAAAACAAATAAACTTTTGCTTTTAGCAGCAAAACAAATAAAATAGCAAAGAAGCGACAAAAAATTAAAGAAATAATTTAAAAAATATAAATTTTATTGTTTTTAGGGAAAGTGAAGACCAAGAAAAAGATTTTCCACTAAGTAGTGTATTTCACTTGTTACATTTCATTTGTTACATTTTTCACCGCTTTGCACATAGTGCTTTGTGCCAACCCCACTAAAAAATAATTCCCGGCCGTGTGCTGAAAGCTGCCACTGTCCAAAAGGGACAATGTAGCGGCAAGCTACATTGCAATACGGGTGGTACGCTCGTCGACATGTGACCAGAGATATTTATTTCCAATAAAACGTATTCAAAAGTTTCCTTAGAGAGCCGAAAACGTCTTTTGAATCTATGTACAAACGATGAAACATTTAGTTCTAATCTCTTGCTTCAAACTCACAACTTACTCAGCTTCTGGCAATGAAAAAGGATTGCTTTTGTCACAAATGTTCCTACTTATAATGGCAATATTGGACTCATCCTCCGATTCCGATGATGAGAAACATAAAATCACATTTAGATTCATTTATCTTGAAGTTTTTCAGCAATTTATTAATATTTTGTTTTCCTTTTTCGTTTTGTTTCTTTATTTTCAAATGCGTACTGCGATGTAAAAAATAGTAGTAGACAATATTAATTGCGATCGAATACTGTGATCCAAAAAATTGCAGCCGTCGAAATATTTGTACACACGAAAGAAGACTCGATTTCGAATGCGGTGATTTGCCCCCTGGGGCCAAATTGTCGCCTTCGATGTCAAATGAAATATCGAATAAAAATCATGTAAAACAAGAACGAAATAAACAACAAACACACAGCATAAGCGACGGAATTCGTACCATTACAAATGCGACGGTTTGACCCCGGACTTTCCATCACAGTTTTATTTCTTACAATGTTTGATATTGGCCTGAATATTGATTTTTTTTTTTTTTAAAGAATAGTTGTAAGTGGGAAAAAACATTTCCTTGGCTAATTATTAAATTTTCTTTTCCATTTTTGTGCATTCTATAAAAAAAAAAAACGAAAGTTTACAAATCTACTTTATGGCATTGTTCGGCGTTGTCTTCTTGGAATTTTGTTTCAAGCATTTTCATTTTCAAAAAATTATTAGACAATTCAATAACATGCTCACAAACTAAGTTGTGAGTGACAGTTTTCATTTTGTTTCCTCAAAACATCTTATTTTCATTTTTAATTAAAATTTTCATCGTACTTTTCATGCAAAAAACCAGCACTAAAACACAATACCTTGAGCTATAAATGCAATACATGCCAACAAGTTAAGTAAATTTATATTTTTGAACTTTATCGAAGAATAAATGAATGAATGAATGAATGAAAGAGTGTCCTTGTCGCAAATAATTGTCTCAAGAATTGTTTAAAACACTTCTAGTTTATACGAGTATTGGAAAAACAACAATGTCTTTGACAAAAATTTGTGTCTTATACTATTATTATTATTTTTCTTTGCTTTGCTTTTGTTTTGTTTTAGTATGGAAAAACTTTGAGCAGAATATGCAAATTTTAAATTTTCATTTTGACAATTTGCCACCACCACTAAGGTCGCCTATAACACAACACCAGAAAGCCAGAAAGTAGAACTCTAAATAGATTGAACGAAACAAGAAGACAACAACAAAAGTACAATTGCGATGGGAAAATGCGGCTTGCAAAAAGTAGTAAGACAGTAAGTATACGGTTATGAAAATTATGATTAAACAAGCGAAAGTGATTTAAGCGGCAGTGACGAATTTTATATGCCCTTCACTTGTTTTTTTTGAATTGCAGACGATATTATTCAGCCTGAGGGATAATTCCCTCATTCGCTTGCGAGCGATTTTTCACTCGAACTCACGAGTTTATGCTCGTTTGGGATTCCCTTATTATAAATATAAATGGAGCTCTGGTGTAATCGTGGAAAAACTCGGAAAAGTTATGTGTAATGTAAAAAATTACAAATGGTACAGAATTTCGTATTATTAGATGTCACGCAAATTAACTGAGATCTAACAACAATACCCAATTAAATTCATCATCAGTAATGGATTGTTTTAATTTACAACCAAAATCAACCAATCCATTAGAAAACGAAAATTGCTCCAGCGATCAACATTCTATATTTCAACAACAGCCTGAGTATGAAGAACAGTCTGGGTATGAATAACAGCCTCAAAATCGTCCAAATTGCGAAGAAAAACAAATTGTGGAAGAGCCAGCAAACGGTCAATCCAGACAAGATGAAGTAATCAATACAGTATTGAGAAGATCCAATACTTTGCCCAGTAGCTCGCAAGGATAAGCCAAAACTAACCAACTTTGGAAGCACCTAATATGCAAGCTGAATGCTTCTGGACCACCAACCAGTAAAGGATTCCAAAACGTGGCGCAAGGTAGAGAATCAAAAAAAATGTATTTAATACACCTATAATGAAGTTTTTTTATAAAGGTGTATGCTGATCAGAAACAAAACGTAAGGAAGAAGCTTTCGTTTAATAAATCGTCAATTAAACGCACAGGTGGGGGCCCTTACAAAGAGAAAGTTTTAAGCCAAGTAGAGGGACAAATAATGGTGGCAGCAGGCATTGATGTAGCTGTTGAGGGTCTGCAGAATGTCCGAAGCTTTGGCATCGAAAATTATAGCACACCAGTTAAGGAAAATTATGTTTCATTAGCATCCCATGAAAGCAATGAAGCTTCATCTCTCGCCCCCTGCTTAGGTTTCTCTAGCGAATATCAAATACATGACGATTTCGCCTCGGTTGTGGAAATTGATGGTGAGGAGGAGACATTAGATGAAACTAAAACTAGCTTGAAACCTAAAGCTTTGCCAAAATTAGGAAAAAATATAATCGGGTCTGTTCTAGAATCTGTAATTCATAAATTGGTGTTCTCAATTCAGAATGTTTTTAGATATTCGAAGTTTCTGTTCGAAAAAAAATTCTAAATGTCAAATACATAAAATACAGGTTTTTATGTTTTGAAAAGAACTATCAGAGGACAAAGCCGATGATACAAGATAGCTTAACATACAAATAGTCGCCGGTGGCAAACCAAAAACCGACGGTTGACGACCGTCTAAACAATGTTTTTACAATCACGCAGAAGAATTTAAAAATTAAGTTAAAATATGACAAAAACTAAAACATTAATAGATTATTCTGAGAAAGCAGCTCTACCGCAAGCAGCAATCATTCGCTCTTGACCGCGACGGGTGTAAGTAAGGTTGTGAAATTACCGGCGCGGCAGTTTACCGGCTATGAGCACATGAACTACGATCTATGACAACCATATGTTGTAAAAAGATCGTATTGCCGGACTACTACAATGGAATTTGACCACTAAATACAATCATATTAATATAAATATTGCTTAAATTACACTAAATATAAAAAATTTATTATAATTTCCTTTAAAATGTCAATTTTTCTTCTTCAATAAATTCTGATTGCATTAAGCATTATCCCAAAAAAACATTGACATATCACACTGTAATATGTGGGGCAATTTCGTGTTTTCGAACATAAGCAAAATTTTTTACATATTTTGGTTTTGCGCAAGAGCCATTTGACAAAATATATAAAATTTTTGGAAGAAATTAAAGAAAAGATTTTTTTTACTAATAATTGTGTATAAATTCAATTTTTTTTTATTATATTTAATAAAAAACACTTCAAATCAAAAGATGAAGTTTAATTTTTATTAAAAAAGTTCTCACTTGCATGAATAAAAGCCGATTCTTTTTACTTTCACTCACCCTATAATACTCTAATTGAAAACGAATAAAAACATGGGGATTCGGATTGCAGAACACCAAAAATTCTAAAGTAATCCACTTTAGAGTGAATTCGGATTCTAGAACAGACCCGAATAAAACAGTTTTGCTAGAGAAAAATGTCTGTGGAAATTTACTAAAAAAAAATGTTAAAAAGACTTGATAAGCTCATTGAAATCAATAATAAAAAGGTGGAACTACAGGAGAAGGTGGATGTAATTTTTTTCCTTGTTATATTAATGTTTTCATCTCCATCAGACTCGGAAGAGGATAATTGGAAGAGCAAAATAGGATCCATTTTATGTGTATTTAATTAAAATAAACTTCCAACATTTTTTTTGGCACAAATGAAATATTGTTGTCGTACTTTTGTCGTACATAAAATTATGACTTTGTTTACAATTTTTCAACACGGAAAGAAAAACTCGATTCGCAGCGTGTCGCGTAACATCATTAGAAAATTACGAATTATCGAAATCAATTTCTATTCGAATCTAATTTCGATCACGAATGAGGGAATTAGCCACCAAAAATCAATGGCAAAAATAAAAATTTTTTCATGCGAAATTCGCTTTTTTTTTGTTTCTAATATTCAATAAAACCCATATCTTACGAATTCTATCTCATTATAACCAAATTTGCATATTTGCAGCTTTAGCTTTAAACCCTTTTCATACGAATGAATAAGTACTTTCTTCAGAGTTAATAAATGAGAGTTAAAATCTCTTGATGCTATTAAAATATCGTCTATATAAATTACTGTTTCATTCGGATTGATCATATCACGAAAAATATCATAAATATATCTTTCTAAACGATTAATTTAAAATTAATAAAACTATTTTTTAAAGCCTTAGGTCTTTTAATTTTCTTTATTAATTTTTCGATATTTCGCTAACAATTTGTTAGCATCGTCAGGAATCTTTAATTGTTTTTATTTAAACAAAAAAAAAAAAAATTTGCTTTTTTTAAAAATTTTTTATTGGCCAGACGTAAGTTTCTTTAAGTGTTTCTAAGTTTCTTCTTTAGCTGGTGAGGCCTAACTTCTTTCTATGTCAATAAAAATGCATTTAATTTTTATTACATATTTTAATTTTTATTACATATTTTTAAAATTCACGAAACGTCGGGATAAAATATGTAATAAAAATTAAATGCATTTTTATTGACATAGAAAGAAGTTAGGCCTCACCAGCTAAAGAAGAAACTTAGAAACACTTAAAAAAATTTTGTTTATGCAAAATAATAGAAAATAAAACCAATTAAAGATTCCTGACGATGCTAACAAATTGTTAGCGAAATATCGAAAAATGTATAAAGAAAATTAAAAGGCTTTAAAAAATAGTTTTATTAATTTTAGCAATATAGGTCAAAAATTATAGATAGAATAATACGATTAATTTAATATAATTATATTCTTGAGTTTAAGGTTTTTTTTTATTTTTATACTTTCTTTTATTTATTCTTGTCGATATTTCGCTCTGCCTCGCATAGCTTTTTTTTCAACATTGGCAAATGTTTTGATATTACTATTATTATTATTGTCCTGAAGAAACTATCCGAAGGAGAACGAAGCATCGACAAGGATATTGGAATAAATAAAAAATATTTATAAATAATTATATTTATATAAAAAAGGGGGTCAAAGAAAACCAAATATTAAATCTAAACGATGAATCTTAAACTTAAGTATGAAAACGCTTGTGAAATGACAACTAAAAAAAAAATTTAAACATGCAATTATATGCCTTTTAGAATGAATTATATGTCTTTTAAGGTGGAGATAAGAATTTGAATGAGTGAAAACCTGCAAAATTGTAAAACAAGCCAAAAATGTAAATTTTTGCGAAATATTAGCCCAAAACCATCGTGACCACTACTGTCTTCTTGACTCGTGTCTGGGCCAAATACATGGGCACACACACAACTACAGATGCATATACGCAGTGCTGGGCAAAATACATGCTGCTCTGATGTACAAATACATGAAAGTTCTGTATTTAAAATATAAAATACAAATACTTTTTATTACATGCATTTAACATACAAAACAGATAATACTGCATTCTAAAAGCTTTACTTTACATACATACATATGTAGGTACTTGGTAATTAAATAACTGTAGTATGTATTGCCATTTTTTGGAAATAAAACAGTAGCAAAATTTTTCGTTTTTAGTTGATGTATGAATGGAATAATTTTTAACGCATATTTTCTAACATAAATTAAATATGTATTTTGAGAGCATTTAAAATACTAAATACATTCATGAGACGTATTTAAAATACAAATACAAAATACGTAATTAAATACGTGTTTCAAATACATGTATGTCAAATACTGGTTACAACAATAAAAGGAAAAGAACAGGAAAAAAAACATCAAAGCATTAAATTCCATAAGAGCATTATTTAAGGTTATGTCTGCTCAAAGAGCATATGCACAATTTATAGCGGAATATTATTCAAACCTACAAAAACTTTGCAGGAGCAAATAAAAATTTGCGTTATTTTTTTACATATTGGTTCGTTGAGCCAGCATAACCTTAAAATATACTCTGGTGAAATTTTAGGTTTTACGATTTTTTTTCACTTTTTGTTTTATCTACATACGTGAATGTATGCATTGAACCAAAATAGCAAAATTGTTGCATTCTTGACATAAAATGACATAAAATAATTTTGAAAACGACAACGTTCTGTGTAGAATCAAATTTGATTTTCCTTTTAGATGCAAAAAAATCTTAAAAGAATGTTTGAAAGGTAATTAATTTTTATTATTCGAACTTTTTCTTATATAATTATTTCTGTATTAAGTTTATCACGCTCAAGTTCCTTCTATATTATCTTTGTGATTGATATTAATTAAATTAGACAAAGAAAACATCAAAGACATTTAGCAGGGTGGGCAACTAGTTGTTTCGAAGCTACCGCCACACTTTCTCGTCAGCACCCGTCTTTGATGTTTTCTTAGTCTAATTTAATTAATATCAATCACAAAGATAATATAGAATAACCTAATAAACTTAATACAGAAATAAGAATGTTTGAAATTTAATATTTAGTTATTTTTACCCTTTTTTCTTATATTTTATATATGTGTTTGAGCTTTTTTGTCACTCAAATTTTCTAATAAAAAGAACTTAAGCCCAAATAAATATATAAAATAGAATGTTTGAAACCTAACTACCATAATTCCATAAATCGCATGAACAAAATGCAACACTTTTACTTTTGTTTTTTAAGTTCTTTTCGAGTCGACTAATGAATTGATTAGCATCAACGAAATATCGACTGCACATAGACGGTTGAAAAAGACAGAAAGTATTAATAAAGTCTATTTTTAGACCTAAAATAATACATTTCTATTGGCTCTTATAGCAAATAAATAATTAAGTTCGTTTTTTTGTTAACTTTTTTTCAAAACAAGTACGTTTTTACAAGAATTTGAAAATGCTTTTTTTGCCCAAAATAAAGGTCAACAAAATGGAATTTATCAGGATTTTTTCCAAAATGAGCAAATAGTTGTTCATATGTGACAGTAGATTTACCATCACATTTTAAGAATACATTTTTGAAAATCTAACGCTTTTTTTTAAAGATGACACCTTAAGAAAATGTTGTTCCCCAGACTGAACAAAGAGAATCATAATTATTTTACTTACTGCCATCACTGTGAGCAACACCTTCACGCAGCAAAAAGTAACGCAGACCTTCCATTGTATAAAGTTCGGAAGCCACTAAAGGATCAACTACATTATTTTTGCTTTTTGACATTTTCTGGCCATCAACCGTCCAATGGGAATGAACAAATAATTGCTGGGGTGGTTCCAGGCCTAAAAATTATTTACAAATGAAAATTATATGTATATGCCAGCCAGCTATAAAAACTTGCGTGTAAAAACTCTGACCTGCCGCAATTAAGAACGCCGGCCAATATATACCGTGAAACTTTAAAATATCTTTGCCGATAACTTGCACATTTGGTGGCCAGTTGTTTTTGAAATCCGTATCAGGATAGCCGGCAGAAGTCAGATAGTTTGCTAAGGCATCCAACCACACATAGATCGTTTGCGATGGATCACCAGGCACAGGTATAGCCCAAGGTACTCTTTGTGAGGGCCTTGAAACTGAAAGGTCTGCTAATGGCTCCGCAAGCATGTCATACAATATCTTTTCAAATTTAAGTGGTTTTACTCTACCACCCTGCTTCAGCCAATACAATACTTCTGATTGCAGGTTCGATAAACGAAACATATAGTTCTGCTCTTCAGTCCATTCAACAGGATGACCTGACTCCAATGAAAATCTCTGTCCCGTTGTCTCATTTTTAACTATTTGAGACTCAGTTAAAAAGGTTTCGTCCGACACACAATACCACCCTTGATAATTGTCACGGTAAATATGATTTTTATCTTTCAACGTTTGCCAAAGATGGGCTACCGACTTTTTATGACGGTTTTCTGTGGTTCTAACAAAGTCAGTGTTTTGGATGAAGGCCTGCTGGAAAACGCTACGATACCGGGAGGAAATCTCCTGGCAATACTGTTCCACTGGTATGTTATGGGCTGCCGCAGCCTGTTGCACTTTCGTGCCGTGCTCGTCTGTGCCAGTGCACAACTTTACCAAATGAGCTTTTTCGGGATACTTTATTCTTTCATAACGACAAATCGCATCAGCAATAACGGCTGAATACAAATGACCAATGTGGGGAGCTTCGCAGGAATAAATATTAAATGTCGTTACTTTCTTATTAGAATTTTTACAAGTTATTAAACTTACCCGCATTTACATAAAATATGGGAGTTGTTACATAAAAAGAGTGATTGGCAGCCGCACAGAATCTTCTTATATTTTTAACTTTTGGTATTAACATGATTATTATTAATTTTCATTTATTTACGTAAAATTTTTCTATTACCAAATCTATGAACTTAAGAATCACAATCACACATCGGAAAGAAAACGAAAACACCGGCCAAACAGCTGTTTGAACAGCTGCTGCCTGTGTTGGGGTTTTGAAAGCAGAGTGGCCATTACGCTCAACACTCTGTGATTTTGTGCCAAGTTTTCCACCACAACAGAGAAGCTAAAAATAATTTGGTATATATTCGAATATAGCGCACAACAAGCCTATATTGGCTTAGGTGTATGTCGTATGATATGGCCAGAAGAACCCCTCCATTCAACCTATATATTCGAATATGAACTTAATTATTTATTTGGGGGTTACACGATCAAGTTTTGCCTTTCAAGTTTTAATACATTCACACTTTGTTGCTAATACACTCACAATTTTGAAAATTGATGCAAATTTGATGACAATTTTTGCTTTCCATAGAGAGCATCAAGTCACAATCAACAAAACAGCTGACAACAATTTTTTGTTCGTTCTGTCTGCAAATATTTTTCTGTTTTGTTTGAAAGTTGCAATTAAAAGTGATAAAAATTAAACAGATTTAAGCTTAAAAATAGAAATAAAAATGTTTACGTGCAAAACCAACAAATATAATGATGTGCCACAAAGTACACAGAGATGAAACGCGACCAGAATGAGATAGCAAGTCAGCGCAAAGCTCTGTACGTCTCGTTTTCACAATCGCTCGAGAACTTGTAGTCAAAACAAAACAATAAGCATTTTCTACAGAAAAAGTGGTGATTTTTTATTATAAATTTATGAATGTTTGAAAAGTATATTAAATGGGTTTTTATAATACAAAACTTTATAGTATTCACTGCTTATAATGTGCTAAAAAATATTTATGTTTTATTTCGTGACTTTAAGGACAGTGTTTTAATTTTACTTTGTAGTGGTGGTTTGGTGAGGAAAAAATACATGCTCTTCGCAATCAATTTCCAAACGCTCAAATATGTATTATCAAATCCTAAGTCGAAGAGAATTTTTAGTTGACCACTTTTCACCAATTTTTTACTTTTAAATTACTTTAAATTATTAAATTTTTGCCGTTTCGGTGTTGGTTTTTCATAAAAACGTGTTATTTTTTGTTTTGTTTACATTTGTTTTTCGTAAAAAATGCATACTATAGCCCATGATACAATTAACAAGGTAGCCTCGTCAGCTAAACCGTTAATCAACTGACTACTTTAGGTTGTCAAGAGATTGCAGAGAGGAAAGGCAGCCAAAACGAGGTAGCAAATCCGCGTAAGCTCAGTGCATCTCTCTTACGCAAATGTAGAAGCGGCGTCGTTTTGACAGTTTGCATAAGTTGTACAAAAACAAAATGCATGTTATTTTTATTGAAGTTGTTCTTATTGTAGCGAAAAGGCTACCTTGTTAGTTGTATCATGCTATAGCCTATCTCTTTATACAAACTGTCTTGAAGATGATTTCAGCCATTTTCAAATGTCACTTTTAACATCTCTGTGTACTCTGTGACGGCATCTTGAAAACGAATTGCTATGAAATTGCGTGCAGCCTACGTCACAGCTCTCAATTTTAAAGAATTTTGACAAGCAGTATGTGAAAAACACTTGATAGCAAAACTTGGGGTGCTGGCAACACTTAACTGCCATGGTGAATATAACAGCTGTGTTATCGTTTCGTGGTGATTGGCGAAATAGTTTATCGTTTTGCCACAAAGTAGTAGTAGTAGTACTCTGTGGTTTTGCGCGCGTTAGAATGGCATATTTATTTACATATGAGAAAGTAAACAATATATTTCACATTTAAATTTTCTATTTTATGTGATCACTGTGAATAAAACGGCAAAAATATGGGAAGAATTTGCCCAATACTAAATCATCCCCTGAAAGATGGAGTGCTAATCAATGATGCAGCCATCGTATCGTTCATACATAAGAGGAATGTCGATTTTTTGCCATCTGAACTCGTCTGTAGATCTTGTAAACTGGACCTCATAAAACTTTATAATAAGAAACGTGCAAGAGCTAAAGCATTGTACAAATCCCGTTGTCGAGATGGTTCAGTTTCTTCTTTAAAATCATCATCTATTGAATCAGTACCAGTTAATCAACAAACATCAAATGAATCAGCTGCCCGAATTGTAAGCGTAAGCGACACATCAATTGTTTTCACAACAAGTTTAAGTAACGCGCACTCCAAATTGCAGGAGAATGCAACAAAACAAGTGGTGAATGAAAACTCTGCGTTACCTGCCTTGAAAGCACAACAACCTTATGTGACACTTCGAAAAAGAACAATTAGAGACTTTTTGACTGCACAGCCACGCTCACCAGCTGTCAATCCAATAACACCTCCTTCGACCATCGCAACGCGAAGTTCAACAAATGTAGATCAACCTAAACAACAAGCTAGGCATATAACTGCTTCCTTTGATAGTGACGAGGCTGAAGACTCGAGAAGACTTTCCCAAGAGCCAACAACAAGCAAAGCAGCAAATCCAAGTAAAAGGCCTAGAACAAATATTATAAGTGATAGTAATTATGATGACGATGTACGTTTAAGCTTAAATGCAGTTAACGGCACTCGCTTACCGCATATACAACCCATTCCACCCACCCGAAAGCCAGCACCGGTAAAGGAGAAAAATTTCGTTCGAGATATAATGGACGAATATATTAAGAATATTACAGGAGGATAACTGGTGGCAACTCCAGTTTTGTTTTAAGAATAAAAAGACTAGACTATTTATAATGATCATACCTTTCTGTATGTATGCTTTTATGCAATAAAGTTAGTTAATTGTAATTTTTGTTAATAGTGATTTCATTTCTCCAAGTAAATATTTCAATCTCATACATGCTAAAGCTCTTACTATGCTAAATTGCTTTTATTGATTATTTGCAATTAATTGTTATGATATTTAATAAATGATAGAAAAATGTTTGCATAAACTTCTTTGAATTAAATCTACATATGTATGTATGACTGATGGGTGAAAGCGGAGATAATTTCATTAACATGGAAGTTCTTCTTGAGCTTAGAAATTTCATTGTTCCATCATATCCATACGTCCAGCTATGAGTGTAATAAACTTTGGGAGTTGGGATTACTCTGAGGCCGTTTGAAAATCGGCTTAGGATTTTTCTTTTTAATAATTTACAAAATTTTCAGCAGGAAAGTCTGGCGCAAACGTCCAGGCTGATACCTAATGAAGCGAATTGCGGTATTGATTGCGTGCCAGGCCCACCATGTGCTTCGACATCGCTCGCTTGCTTGCTTACATACAGAACACGTAACAAAATTTAAAACTGCTGTTGCTTTCAATGTTTTTATGCAAGAAGTTCTCTATCGCATACATTTATTGAAAACAACAATAATTTAATCGTTTCAACTGCAAGTATGCAAAAAAAAAAAAACTTCGTTCGCATTAGAAAATCGTAAAACAAGATTGACGTCTGTATATCTATGTATTTATCAGTGAACACATTCGGTCCGATTATTGATTCCGTTCAGCTACTGCGGACAGCATTTTTTATGTGGAAACAAAATTTACAATTATTCATTCCTTTGCTGGGGTATCATCTCTGCAAACGTAGTATTGCCGTATTATTGATTCCACAATGTATGTATGTAGATATGTATTTTTCCTAGTTTTGCTTACGCTCAAATTTTATAACGTAAAGCAAACGGAACGGCCAAAATATAGAATTTTTTTTTAGAAAAGTTGTTTTCTTTCCGACAACTATTTTTTAAGAAAAATAGACAAACAAATTGTAAATCGGAACAGTGGTGGATTTAAAAAAAATCCTGTGGTTTTACCCAGTGCCATCAAGCAAACAAACAAATTTTTGGGAAAACTTGGCGCTGACATTAAATAGTTCCGGACCACCAATAAAAGATGCTGCTGCTGGTTGGAGAAAGGTATCGCAACTCTGTGGTCTTAAATATTGTTTATTGTGGTCTTAAATATTGTTTATCGGGGCTCAATTTGCAGCTGCATTGCAGCACGTATGGGCAGATTACTAGAGAGGGAAGTAAAGAAGATGTTTTCACAGAGCATCTATTTGCAAGCTACAAGAATATGCATCAAATTTTATTTGCCAGGAGAACCAAATTTCTTTATTTCAACTCGCTCTATATCGTTTTCAGATTTACCTGCAGCGCAAAACTCTTCTTTTTAACTGGAATCACTTTCACTACTATCTGAAAAAAGCATTAGCAACGATATTTATTAAACTATACACATATTTTACTGCTAATAAATGAATTAACATACACGTTTAAAATCACACATGGAATTCGTTTTTGAAAAGTAGTTCTGTAGCAACAACTTCTGCGAACATAACCTTGAAATTATTGCAGCAGAAACAAACGTTCAATTTACTTCGCGGAAATCATAAACCGCAGGAATGAATAATTGTAATTTTCATATCGATCGATATTTCTTTACGTTCCGTGCGGAATCAATAATACTACCCATTATTTTTGTTAATTTGTGTGTGTGTTTTCCGTACGAAACGGGCACTAAGCACGAAGTTGGGCTCTAAAACGACTCAAAAAATGTTGAATAGCCTCACATTGTGTGCACTTCTTCGTCAAAGTGATTTGGAATAGATCATATACAATGTATTATTTTAAATAAATACTGGCTGAATTCGCAAGTCATTTCGATTAAACATAAAAGTAATAACAGAACGCAAATATTATATGGAACTGCTAAACTTGAGCAGCAGCATTTATAAAAAATAAAATGTTAAAATACATTTGAGGCGCTATGATCCTTGTAGGAACGACGGAAACTTTTATTTAAAACAAATTTTTCATATAAAATTTCTAAAATGTATTTCAGCAACATTTTCTGAATGCCGGTGGAGGTGTGTGTGTGTGTGTGTTTCTATAACAAATTTTGCATTGAGATCTGCAAAAAGCTCGACTTTGGAAGAAATTTAGTTAGATGAACATACCTTTTATGTTGTTACCACCAACAAATTAAATAATAACGAGACGAGCAACTAAAGCGCGAATCACCGACTAAAATTGATTTTTAGGACCACTGAACAATTCTGGCGGCGGCACATACTTATGCATTCTCACCATATTTTTTATGCCCTTAACACATTACAAACAAACTCTTCACTTCACTTCCGCTTGCTAAACAACAGATTATTTGTGTACCCATATATTTTAGGCAATCGCGTAGTAATTTATAGGTTTTTCTAACGAATGTAGCGATATACTGTTATATGTCCGGTAGCGGCGGCAGTATGATGAGTACAAAGTATTTTTGGCGGGTAAGTGTGAATTCGCCGTCAAAGTGGAGCTGCCATACTTGAATATTTTTCATTCACAACAATTGTTAGGCGATATATAAATATTGTAATTCCGTTGGTGATTAACACAATTTTAATTTCCCAACCCATAGGTTGTACAGTCGAACTTCCTTATGGTGAACTTCTATACATTGAATAAGTTATATTTTTGGGATTCCCAAAGTACGGAAAATGAAAAAAAAAAAAAAATTATGATATGACTTTTAACATCAATTGACCCAGTTCAGTGAACGAAAATGATGCACCGGAGTAGTATTTCGTAGGAAAAAATATTAGTAATTAATAGAGTTGAAAAAGGGACATCAAAGAAAAAAGATATTGCTAAAGAGTTTGGAATTCTTCCCAGTACTTTATCAAACATTTAAAAAACCAAAACAGTTATTCAGTTGAGCATTAAGATTAAGACACTTCGAACATGTCTTTTCGAAGACATTGACGAGCATTACGCTGATTCGCTATCTCGTTTTGTCTGCTTTACACCTCTGTATTCCCCTGACTGTTTAAAGTAGTCATATGATTAACGGTTCAGCTGATGAGGCTACCTTATTAGTTATATCATGATTGATATTAACCGCGCACTTACACACGCAAGTACAAGTGCAAGTAACTCAATACCTTACCATTTTTTTTTTTATTAATACCATCATACCATCTGTAAGTTGTGAGCTCACGTGCAAGAGATTTTGATTGCCAGTAATTTTTTTTACACTCCAGTTACACGACCAAGTTTTGCTATCAAGTTTTTTTCACATATTGCCTGTCAAAATTCAATAAAATTGATAGCTGTGACGTAGGCTGCACACAATTTCATAACAATTCGTTTTCAAGATGCCGTCAAGAAGAAAACTAAAAATAGCTTCTTGCATATTCTGCTGAAAAAATTAAAGCAATGGTGGCTATTCTGAAAAACGCACCGAAGAGGTGCAACTTTCCTTGGCAAACAAAAACAAAATATGAAGAATCGTTTGTGTTTTCCCTACATCGCAAGAATAAAATTAACGAGGTAGTTGGCCACGCGTATCTCTTTCACCAGTAAACGGTAAATTTTGTATGAAACATAAAAACAATTTGTTTGTACTCTTGACATTTTGTTCTTGTTTTACATGTACAGATTCACTTCACTAGCACGTTTTCCCGAATAAGCACCAATACCTCCTCTTCTATATTCTACATTAAACCCAGAAACTAATTCAGATTCTAAATCAATATTTTTTTAAACTATTTAAATATAATCATAATATACAAATATCTCTTTTTAAAATTTATAAATTTAATGGAAATCAATGTAGAAATAAAAGTAAAAAATTTGTTGGTTTTTAAGCTTGAATCTGTTTAATTTTTATAATTTTTGGAAGGAAGTTCCTTAACGCGGCTTGCTGGTAGTGTAAATTAGTAGAAATCGTCACGAAAGCGTGTGAGCTGTTTATATGTATTGGTGTACTGTCGACAAGCAATTGTGTATGATGGGCGGTGTCTCTGCTGACAGCAGCGGAGACACCTACAAATAAATATTAATTAGTTGAAAAACGTTCCAAAAATTTAAAGAATTATAAAATTTCAAAATTTCAAAAACAACACAAAATGAAACATACAGATTTCACCTTGTATTACATTCAAAGATGAAAAAAAAACGTAAGGAACTTCGTTCCTAACGGGGGTCCCCCGACCGCATTTCTTTTTTTAATTGCAACTTTCAAACCAAACCAAATATATTTGCAGACAGAACGAAAAAAATTGTTGTCAGCTGTTTTCTTGATTGTGACTTGATGCTCTCTATGGAAAGCAAAAATTGTCATCAAGTTTGCATCAATTTTCAAAATTGTGAGTGTATTAGTAAAAAATTGTGAATGTACTAAAACTTGAAAGGCAAAATTTGATCGTGTAACCCCCAAGTTACTTGCATGTCAGTAAAATGACAAAAAGCAAAAAGAGTGTTACCTTATAAAGTTAATATTTTAATTTTAATAGATAACTTACAAGGAATGACTTTTTGTTTGATCTTACATACCGAAAAACAAGATAAAAAAATTGAAGTGAAATATGGATTTTATGGATTCATAATATAAGTTTATTATTTATTTGATAAAAAAAAAGCTATTCGTATAATTTACTTCCCCATAACAGTTCGTATGACCATACTTTGGCAACCCAGCCATTAAAAAGTCAGGTAGACGGCCAAAAACAGAATAAACAATACACAAAAAATGCAAAAATAGTGATTATTATATATAAAAAAAATGGAACAGTGATTTTGTAGTTTTTTTCCGCATAATTGTTTCATTATTATTACTTACATTTAATTCTTTTGTTTTGTAAAGTAAAGCAATTTTCTTTAAGACCATTTTCTTTGACGACTTTTTAAAAATGAGCTGGCACTTGCCTGTGTAAACAATCAAGCAAGTAGCAACTGCTTTTATTGTCTCTGTCAGTGTATTGGTTGTTAATATCTATACACAACTTGCAACACGTTACTTGCATGTGCAATTGGCGGTAAAGTTCCCTGTCCTTTTATATGAAATTTGGAATTGATACCAAATCTCTTCATCGGGCTGCTCTGTCTCAATTCGCCGCAAAGGAATTTTCAGAAAAATAAAACAGTTGTTAACTTGATGCGGTCGCGATAAAGTCGTGCGAGATAAATAGTTTACAAAATTCTGGTATATTTAATTGCAACAGCAAATACAATAGTTAAAGAATAAGTTTTAATGTGCCAGTAAGTGAATTAAAGTGTTTAATGAGTGATAAATGTGAATTTGTGTTGAAGATTAACAAATTGCTTAGTGCTTAATACACTGTGTGCGCAACTTAAAAGTTCGCCGATTGTTATATTAGATTTTCCTGTTGCATTCAGTGTTGCCATTGAGAAATTTCTACAAGTCTCACTTGTATCGTCAGGCGATTTTTTACATGAAACGGGGCAACGATTTTTCAAACGAACAATTCAACTTAAATTTATGCACCAATTGTTTTTATTATAAAAAAAAAACGAAATTTTGTTAACAACTATCTAGTTTAGCTATGAATAGACTTTTTTTTAGCAAGTGTATAGTGTTTGAAAAACATAAAATAAATGTAAAGCGTTCATAAAATAAAGTAAGTACATTCTCTTTATTTGAAACATATTTTTGGTATGAATTTATAAACATTGAAATAATATTTTAACAAAAAATGAAAGCAAAATGACCATTTTTGCATAAGTTTATATATAGATGTGTATATAAAAATTTCACTTTTTTGATTTTAATCAAATATTTTTAACAGAATTTATGTGAAATTTTTTAAAGTATCATTGCCTGGCTCACCATCTCATTTCGTTAAAGTACGCCAACATATTGGAGATCAAGCAGCTGTTTTGTTGATTATTTATGAGCTTTTCTTGACCAAGTTCGTTTATCACTCTCTCTCTCTCTCTCTCTCTCTCTCTCTGTCTCTCCCACATATAAGGGCTAGATCACTTTAGTTACTCTAAATAAGTGTTTTCATGCTCTAAATGTTGGCGACCGCTCATGAAACAATATCGTGAGCCAGTAACTTAATATTTTGAACCTATGCTAATTATTTCTTAACAAGCTCTTCAGTCAGACTCCAAATCAAACAAGTTTAATACTGAACACATATGTATCTGCTAACATTCAATCTATTTGACAATTTACTTTTGATGGGTGGTGATTTTGAAAATCATTACTATTTGGCAAAGTAAATAGAAGCATATATAGAAGAAGTGATGAATGCCTGTGTAAATTAAAATAAACATTTTTAAACATTAAACATTTTTAATCTTTTTAGCTCGTCTATTTCGTTCTAAAAGTTTTCCGAGCCTGATTTGGAAAAATATACTCATAATACTTAAGCACTTTAACAACACATTTTTTTTGAGCACACTTGTCGTTATTAACAGCTTATTCTGATTTGGTTATTAGATGGAAGATCTCTCAACCTATTTCGAAATCGATTCGAAAAACACATATAGAATATTTTTTTTCATGATATTTCTTTTTTATTACAAAGTTTGAACATTGACATAATGTGGTCATTTAAATGACCAACAAGCCAAGTGTTGCAAGCATTGATTCTTTTGAGATTATTTTCCACCACTTTTTGACACATATTGGGCGGTATCTCAGCCATAACTTGACGAGTGTTGGCTTTTAAGTGCTCAAGAGTTAAATGTTTATCTGCATAAACACGGTCTTTCGCGTAGCCCCACAACAAAAAGTCTAATGATGTCAAATCGCATGATCTTGGTGGTCAGTTGATATCGACACGACGAGAAATTATGCGGCCAGGAAATGTCTCTTGCCATAAGGCTCCATATACGCTCGAGTTGTGTGGCATGTGGCACCGTGTTGCTGAAACCACATATTCTCCAAGTTGTATTCTTCAATAGCAGGCAAAAAAAGTCGGTTACCATATGACCGACCATAACGCTCCGTATTGACAGTGACAGCCGTTCCATCATCGTTTTCGAAGAAATAAGGTCCAATCACACCTTCGGACCAAACAGTGACTTTTCTGGATATAATGGCCTCGCTTCAATTAATTGAGGATTCTCAGAACCCCCCTCAGACAATTTTGTGTATTAACATACCCACCAAGCGAGAAATGTGCTTTTTTTTTGTTCGAAAAATCGCCGTCCACCGCCTGTGGTTCAAGCACCCATTCCACGTGTCTACGACATTATGAATGGTCAGCTGGCTTCAGTTGTTGTGTGAGCTGGACAGGAGCTTACATGTTGGATTGTAAAAAACAAGAAGCTGTTTTAGCATTAAGCAACATTTGTAAATTCGGATCTACAATGGTTTTTGGTTATGCATATTTGCTTAAGTGATGCAAATCTCGGTTTCATACATTTTGTTGTTGTGGTCTTGCAGACTATGTCACATATGCTACGATTGCAATATCTGTACTGTCTGCAAGGGTAATTTGTAATGAATCGTGAGTTCCGCTATTAGTATTCATAAACAAGACGCTTAGCTTTTAAACAAATCACATCAATCATACTGTCTTGGGCGATCTTTGCATGTAGCAGAATTTTTTTCTTCTTGTACACAACTCGAACGTGTACAAAAATGCTGTAGACTTGATTTGATCTTATCGAAATTGTATCAAATTGTTTATCTGCATTAAGGCAGCCCGATACCAGGTGGTCGCATAACTACAACAAACACAACACCAACCGACACTCCTTGTATTTTTTTTTTTGTGTGGAATACTACTGTCACCCATTTGTTCGCGTATGTGTGTTTGTGTTGTGTATTTTGACAGTTCTACAAGCTAAAAGCAGTAGTCAGCTGGGCTTGTAAGGCTACCTGGTAGCAAGCTGTCTTCGAATGTATAGTTGTAGTTGGCGAAATGAGCATCCGTTAACAAAAATCTGTATGGCCTTCAACTTTAGGCAGGCGTCAAGTGTATTTTTGCTCCCTACACCACCCGTTTTGTATGGACAGTCAGTCAGTTTTGAGTAAAATGCATTTTTTGTATCGCTTTTATTATTTAATTTATCGCATTTATTTTTCGTAACACATTTAGTAAGAAAATAATTGAATTCAATTTAATTCTAGTATTTATTTATAAACTATTCGATTATTATTTTAATTGTTTTGTTTCGCATTCGCAGCATTTGTTTTTTTCATTGTAGTCTTCCATGCATGCAATTTATATTTGCATTCATAATTGTTTTAGAGGTTTTTTTATTTCAAGTAACTCTTTTTTTTCTACAAAAGAATTGATCTGTACATTTACTGAAAGATTATTCCTAGAGTTTGGTTGGTTTTCTGGTTTATTAAAGCAATCAAAAATTGTTTTATTATATTTTATGACTAATTGAAAAATTGTTAATATGTATTTAATAAACTTTATTTCTTCAAAACACTTTAATACATTTTCTCTCTTGAGTATATTTTTTTATAATTTTTATAATTTGTTTTTTCTTTCTCTAACGTCTGGTGCTAGACTATTTTTTTATGTACATTACAAAAACTTAGTTACTTTTTTGTTTTCAACAACACAAGCTGGTGATGTAGCGAGTATTTCTATTCGTTTAATGATATTCGTTAAATGTAAGCGATTACTTGAAGAGTACATACATATGTACAATAGAAGTTCTATTGTACATATGTTCTATTATAGAACAGAGTTAATTAGAAAAGGATGTGTTTATAATAGAAACCACAAAACCTCAATAAATAATAATAAACAATAAAAAAATAGAAACAAAAAAATAACTGCCTAACTGACCTAGTTATAGAGTTATAGGGTGACTTAAATAGATCGACCACCTTGTCATATTCTGTTTATCAATTACACTTCAAAAATTGAAAGTTATTGATTAAAGTCGGTTTTCTAAGACTTTTTTTCTACCACAAAATGTTTAACTCTTGTAACCTTCTCATCGAAAGGGTAAAATTTCAGACAAATCGTCACCTCGTTAGCGTTTTGGGCAAACAACCATTAAAAAAATATGTTAGGAGTGAAGAACCCAGTAGAGCAAGCGGTTCGATCCCCCACTTGCTGTTAATTTTATATAATCGAATTTCCATTATTTTCCCAAAAATATTACCATAAATAGTAAAATTTTGAACGACCTTTCAAGATTTTTCCAATCCATGGAGAAGTTGAGTGGCATCAGCTAAATATCGGCTATATATAGAAGGCTGCAAAGTTAGCGAGAAAAGAATTTAAAGCAGTCTTTTAGATCTAAAATAATAAATATATTGCTGGAACTTTTTTCTACATCGCGATTAGTCAGCCAGTGTATACATCTGGTGAAGTCATTTGAACAGCCAAACTCTTTTCACTGGCATTTTTTTTCTACATACCAACCCACTGTTGCTTCTAGTTAAGTCCATTGAAGTCGTACGATTTGTCAAATTTATGTGTGTGTACAAATTCTGACACAACAACAAACACTTCATGTATTCTGTTGGTAGAAAAACTGTATTACTGTCATCCGTTTGTTCGCGTATGTGTGTTTGTATTGTGTATTTTGACAGTTCTACAGGCTAAAAGCAGTAGTCAGCTGGACTTGTAAGGCTACCTGGTGTCAAGCTGCCTTGGTTTAAATGTCTTCGAACAGAGTTGGATTTTTTTATAAAACGGCTGGGTCATGATACAACTAACAAGGTAACCTTTTCGCTACAATAAGAACAACTTCAATAAAAATAACATGCATTTTGTTTTTGTACAACTTATGCAAACTGTCAAAAAGACGCCATTTACAGAAGAGAGATGCACTGAGCTTACGTGGTTTAGCTATCTCGTTTTGGCTGCCTTTCATCTCTGCAATCTCTTGACAACCTAAAGTAGTCAGATGATTAACGGTTTAGCTGACGAGGCTACCTTGTTAATTGTGTCATGGGCTGGGTTACAAAAAATAAACAAACTTTCCTACCACTGGCGGGCGTTGCCATAAAAAAAATTTTTTTTACACATTTTTCTCGCTACGTCCATGATACAATTAATAAGGTGGCCTCATCAGCTAACACTGCATTTAGACGGGAAAGTACTTTCATTAAATTTTTGTATACGACGTATTATGATTAAAAATTTCAATGAAATCTGTGACTTTCATGAAAATTTCTTGCTCAAATTCAAAGGAACGTGAAAGCTCATTTTAAAAATGTCGTCAAAGCCAAGAGTTGTAAGTATTATTATTTTAAAATAGAGTTGCCAAGACTACTATAAACATAAATTTAGAGGGCAACATTCGAAAATAATTTTTATTGCTATACTTTTATTAATTAATTTAATAATTATCACTATAATAATACTTCATTTGTGTTCTTTATTCATATTCGCTGTAAACATATGTTTTCAATATTTTCTAATATACAAAATAATTTAAATTTCACAATTATTATTCTACTGCAATCCTGAAAAAAAGTAGTAAACCGAGTTTACTACCTTGGCACTTCACTTTCAGTAAATGTCAAAAAATTACTTTCAGAAAAAATTTTGCTGAAAGCTGGGGCCGGATTCTGGCATTCGTGATCGAATGTACTCGATAATAAAAACAATGTAGAGCAAAAACAAAATGAGCAACAAACACACAGCATTCTATAACGAAATCGTTCAATCACGAGTGCCAGAATTTGGCCCCTGAGTTGAAAGTTAGAAAATTGTGAGTGTTTTAGTAAGAAAGTGTGAGTGTATTGCAACTTTCGGGCATTTATATCAGGTAGCCTTACAAGCCCAGCTGACTACTGCTTTTAGCCTGAAGAACTGTCAAAATACATTCCACTAACACGCATACGCGAACAAATGGGTGACAGACATTAAAGATTTCTATCAAAAAAATACATGAAACGTTTGTTGTTGTTGTGTTTTTTGTAGTTACGTGACTACCTGATATCGAGGTACCTTGTACTTTCCCGTCTAAATACTACGTAAACCGTTAATCAACTGAAATAGCAAATCAGCGTAAATGCTGTAAGGTTTGTAGCAGTGGTATGTTTTTGACAGCTTTCAGAATTTGTACAAAAATAAAATGCATGTTAGTTTTCTTAAAGCTGTTCTTATTGTAGGGAAGAGGTTACCTTATTAGTTGTATCACGGCCACGTTCCTATTTGCTTGTCTCACGGTAGCGCTGTACATTATGACCCACCCCCAATAGGTTTTCTTCCCAAAAATATTTTTTCGAAATATAGACATTCCCAATCTGTTCACTTTAAGGGAAGCGGCCATACAAATATGTTTTTATAAATTTTCATTTGAACCCAAAAGAGCAGATCTGTTTGTAGTCGATTGACCAGTGACTCGCATAACGCATTACAGAGAGAATTCGTTTTTCAGCCGTACGGTTCGTCTATGGAACAAATTGCCTGCAGACATATTCTTCGCCAGCTACAGTGTTCAAAAATATTCAAATCAAACATACACAAACCCTACCTCCTCTTTTCTCCTCCCCGAAACCTATTTTCCTAGTTCCGATGCGATGCGCATGCGTACAAAGGGGTCGTCCCCTGAGTACTGAGTCCAAATTAAAAAAAAAAAAGAGCAAAACAAGAGATGCATTAATTTTTCATATTTTGTTAAAAATGATTTATTTTAAACGAAAAAGAAAATTCAAAATGAGAACATAAATGTAGAACAAGTCTATTTATACAGATGTGGAAAAAATGAAACTAAAATTGAAAAAATTAAAGCAAAACTTACCGCCAGGTCCACGATGTCACTCGACATCAATCGTTCGCTTATTTACATGCAAAACAATAACAACTTTTCAAATTTTGTTGTTGTTTTCATTGTTCTTATTCCAACGAACGATGTCGAGTGGCCTAGTGGGCCTGGCCCTTAAAAAAAAAAATACAAAATAATAATTTATACACAGTTCTAAAAATATGCATTACATAAACATAAATATAAATTCTTATTAACGAAAAAAAATTAAATTAAATTAAATTAAAAGGACAAAATGCTATATTTATTTAGTTGTTATGCTGTTCGTTGAACAATCTCAAATGTTAAGCCTAAGCTGGACATTTGGCGCTGACTCGAAACATTTATTATTCAAATATTTAAGAATTTCCATATTCGAGATCGTTAAACGAACCCATAAAATATCGTTCGACGTACAAAGTAGTAAAAAAGTTTTCGTGTCACTAAAAAATTAGAAGGAATGAATATCACTTGCATAAATTTTTTTTTTTTTTAATTTAGCATAATTTTAATGAGGTTTAATATATATTATTCCTTAAAGAAACAAAAACAAACAAAAGAGACTTGTGACAATTTGCAAACTGCCAGTTCCTGGATACCGAATTATATTTTAAAACAAAAACATGGTACCAGTTCAACGATGTCGAACCGGTTCGTTCGTTGGGATAAATACTTTTCAAATAAAAACTAAATTTTAAAAATTTCTTTTCATTTTAACTGTCTGTTATTCTATTTTTTTTTATTCGCATACATGTATTCCCAGCAACAATAAAAATTAAAACATTGCTATTGTTTTCAATCAATGCAAGTAAGCGAATGAAAACTTTGTTCACTGTTAGTGAATGCATTTAAGCGAAAGAACAATCAGCTTTGATATAAACAAACTGGCGGTAACTTTTTAAATTTGTGTTTGCTTTAAATGGTTTGTGTAAATGCAAAAGCAAATTCAACAAGGATGACCTGGCAGAAAGTTAATTAACTTAAATTAGCAAACAATTTTATTTCGAAAAATGGGTGATGATTCCGTTTTATTTTTAGTTCTCTTTTCAAAACAAGAAAAAAAACCCTCTAAGAATATAAAACTAAGCTTTCAATTGATTTATTGTACTATTTTAATTAAATAAAATACTTTTGATTTTGTAACGTTTTTAAACATTTCCTTTCGGCTGCTCAACAATATCAAAATGAAGGAAACAGTGGGCAATAGAAAATTTTTTCTAGTTTGGTACTTCGAAAAAAAAAATACAACCTCTAACGAACACATACCAATATGAAAATTTATACAAGAATTCTCACACAGATTGCTTTAGCTTTTGTAGACTAGCACACACTTATTTAGAGTACATTGTGTCCAGGGATGTTAAACGCTTTCTTGAGATAGCCCTCATACGCGAAATACTTTTGATTTAAATTCATGTGCTGCAGCAGAATATAACTCCTTATGATGAATTTAAAAAAGTTTTAAAATTAAGTCACCGTTATATGAAATCCATATCATTGAATTGTACTTTAACATTTTTGTATTAAATATTTTTTTTTCCTGCAAAAAATATTTAATACAAATATTTTTTTTTTTTTGGGAAAGCTTTCAGATTTGATAGCATATTCAAATATTACACCATTTGCCCTCAAAATTGAGAATAATCAAATTAAATTGAAAATGTTCCAAATTGAGAATGAGAAAATTATCTCCAATGACCCCAAGGAATAAAATTTGAAATTGAAGAAATTCCAATTATAAGATTTCGAGCTTGAGGTCCTTGTTTGTTACTTTTATTTTCAATATTGAAAAGAAAAAGCATTTCAAGAAGTTTTCCTTTGGAAAGATTGAAAATAAAAATAACAAACAAGGCCCTCAAGTTCGATATCTATGTAAGAAATCTTTTGATTTAAAAGGAAAAAGGTCGAATCAAGTGGCATAAATAAAAAAAATTCCAAATTCAATATTTTAAATAAATTCCGTTTCAATTGTAAATTGAGTTAAACTAATGAAAACTGTTCCAATTTGAGAAAATATGTAAAATAAATAAATATGTAAATAAATATGTAAATATAAACAAGAAAATCATCTCCAACGAAACCAAGAAATTTTAAAAATTTTAAATCAATGTTTTTGACTTCATTTTAAATTTTACATTTTAGAAGTGAAACTTTCAACTTCATTTGGAATCTTCTAAAGTCAAACCGACTTCATTTGGAATTTTTTCCATTTAACTTGAAATTTTCTGAATTAAAAGTTAAAATTAGAAATTTTTTAAAATTTTCTAAAATTTTAGAGTAAAATTTTTGATTTCATTTGAAATTTAAAATTTTAGAAACTAAAATTAAAATTTTGCACCGGTATTCATAAAAAATAAAATGTTGCTCAAATACATTTTAGAACAAATTTGATATGAAAAATTCGTTCTAAAATGTATTTCAACAATGTTTTATTTTTTATGAATACCAGTGTTGGTCTTTATTTCAAATTTTCTCAATTTGACTTGAAATTTTCTGAATTTGAAATTGAAATTTGAAAATTTTCTATATTTGAACTGATTTCAGTTTTCGACTTTGTTTGAAATTTTTTCAATTTGACTTGAAATTTGAAAATTTCTAAACTTAAATTGCTTTGAAATTGAGAATATCTCAATTTCAAAGCAACATTTCTAATTTCATTTGAAAGCTTGGCAATTTAAAAATTATATTCTCAGTTTATTTAGGAATTTTCTCAATAAATTTAAACTTAAAATTTTGTATTTCATTAGCGTTTTTCTCTATTTCACAGAACTAAATTTGTACTTATTTTTAGTTTTTTTTTTTTTTTAATTTAAAATTATATTTTCTCTTTTTTATTTAAATTTTCCTCAACTTAAACAGAAGGCTGTCAACTTTTTTAAACTTTTCTGAATTTTATTTACACTTAATTTCGAACTTAAATTTTTCATTTCATTTGGAATTTTCTAAGCTCAAATTTTTAATTTTCTCAATTTAAGCTGAAATTTTCTGGATATAAAATGGAAATTTGAAATTTTCTAAATTCGAATTGAAATTCTTGATTTCATTTGGAGTTTTCTCAATTAAGCTTGTTATTTGCTAAATTTCAAATTGAAACTCTTAATTAAATTCGAACTAAAACCACCATTTTCATGGGAAATTTTCTCAATTCAAAATCGAAAATCTCAATTGATGTGAAGTTTTCTCAATTAAAAAACAAACAAAAAAAAAAAAAAACAAAATAGTGCAGTGTAAGTTCTTCAAGTGCTATAAATAAATTAAAGAAAATCAAGCAATAAAATAATTAAACAAATTAGTCCATTAATCAAGCAATAATTCAAAATGTTTAAATTTTCATTTGATTGAATTTAACAAAAAAAAAAAAAAAAATACGCAGTGTAAATTTTTAAGTTGTACTGTAACTATACGAGAAATAATCAATGAATTACTTAAACCATTAGTCAATCGATAAAACGAAATTGTTAAATTTTAATTTATAGTTTTTTTTTTCTAAAACGTACATTCATTTTGTTTCGTGTGTACTTGTGCTCAAAACAAAAACAAATTTACATATTTTGTTATTGTTTCGAGTACAAAATCAAGCATGAAAACTTGTGTATGTTTTAGGAAAAACCGAGAGTTTTAATAGTAATTTAAAATTTAAAACGAGACCTTTAGTATACGTTCGATATTGTTAAGCAGTCAGCTATGTTATGGGAAAAACGATTGCGAAAGCAAAGTCATCTTAAAAAAAGGAAATTGAATTGTAACTCATTATTTTGTTGTATTTGTATACATTTCTTAAATATTTTTTTTTTTTTTTTATAACAAAGTTCTCTTAATACTATTTTGTTCTGTCAGGGGTGTAATTTAAGAAGGAAATTTCTTGCTGTAAATTTCTTAAAATAGAAAACAATAATTTTAATAGTCCAACGAGATTCCATTTAGTAGTCTTCGAAGCGATCGATTTCTATCACATACCTTTTTTAAAGTTAATTCGTTTTTTTTGCCTATTTTAACAAACCACCCATTTTCTTCTCTCCTGTTTTCAATAATTGTTTTCTAAACCGAAATCAGTGCGTTTTTGTGTTTTGTTTTTTTTTTTTGTCTTCGTTTAGTTTAGATTATTTTTTTTTAAAACTAAGTTTTATGGTAAACTTAAAGCTACTTTTTTAGGGACGTTGTCGTGGTCGTTGTTATTGTGCTGTCGCTGTTGTTGCTGGTCGCTTTTGTGGTCTCAAATTTTTGCGTCAATGAGGCCACTGTAGACGTTGTTTTAGCGCCCGACATTGCTGGCGTGCGAGCAGCTGTTGTCGTTGGAGCTGTGGGAGCTTTTGTCGGCCTCTTGGTGTTGTTGCTGTTGTTGAAGGAAGGTTTTGCCGATAGTGGTTTGGGTTTTTGTATGGTAGCACTTGGTTTGTTAGACACACCATTTGCTGGCAGTGATTTTTGTTGCACAACAGGTTTATGTACAGCTGGTTTTGATTTAGCAGCCTGCAAGCCGCCACTGTATTTATTTTGTGTCACGGGTGGCGCTGCCGCTGCTGTTGAGATTGTATGAAGCGGTGGTTTAAAACTTGAAAATGCATTGGTGGGTGAGATATCCGATCGCGTGGGAGCCACTCTTGCTATGGGTGCATTGATGGGAGCTGACCGCAAATAAGATGTCTGGGATTGTGAGGAACTTAGATTGGTTTTGGGACTTGTGTTTGTTTGCGACTCTTTAGACAGCTTCGCGGAGCCTGGCTTGGATTCCTCTTTGAAGGCTTTGTGTGTGTCATCTTTGGATTTTGGTTTCACTACTAGACTGGTGGCGGTGGCCGAATACAGAGAGTCACCGCCATTGCGTTTCTCTATCTCATTAACTATTTCACCCAGTAGACCCAAATCGGAACCACTGGCCACACTATTGCGTTGACTGCCCACCAAGTCGCTGCGCTTAATCGTTTGGGCAGCCGGTGGTATTTCATCTATAACGGAGTAAATATTATCCTGTTCGGTGGTATGGACTTTGTGTAGCGGCGAATCTTGTTCCTCAACACTGGCCAAAGACTGTTCGATAAACTCACAGTCATCGTAGGTGTGCTCGGCCCCACTTTTGGCCGCTAGGGGCAATTGATAGCCCGAAGAGGTAGTTGAGCTGGTTTTCTTTAGAGGAGGAGGCCTGGGCGGAGGACTTTTTGGCCTCACCGAGCTTAGCGTTTGTGATGAAACGGCACTTTTGGGCCGTGATTGGCCCTGGGCAGTTTGGCGCATAGAGCCAAACGTTTGTATGCTGGGCTTCTTGCCAGGCGATCTCATGGACTGGGCACGTTTTACTAAATTTTTGGTCTCTTCTTCTTTGGGTGTTAAAGTTTCCGAATCTGAATTAGACGACTCACCGGGTGGCGAAGCCTGGCTTAGCGGTATGGGTGCTGAAATTTCTAAATTTTTCAATTTCTCACGATCAATATAAGTTTTTTCCTTGGGCGGCGGCACTTTGTCCTCCTTCTTTAAGAACGAGGTTATTCTACGTATGGTGCCATCTCTTTTGACATTTAGCTTGGGATCAGCGTGTAAGGGCACTGGTGGCGGTGGCGCTGGTTTTAAGAATCCCACCTCTGGCACATTGGGGGCTGGTCGTATGGGAGACATTGTTAAAGTTGAAGTTTCTAATACTGGCATAGATATAATGGGTCTGGCGGTGGAGCCAGGATTTGGTGGCGGCAAAGCAGGACCTGAGCCATTATTTGGGCTAGCGGGTACTGAAGGTGCTTTTCTGGTCAAGCTGCCATTCATTTTCACCTCACTGGGCTTCAGGGGAGGTGGTGGTGCCGCCCGTTGTGGCACTTGCAGCGAATTATCTTGCAACGTAGGCTGCACATAGGCTACATTGGGTCCGCTAAAGTTGCTGGTCGGTGAAGTGGCATCGTTGAGCGGCCTCAAAGTGAAACCCTTAAATTTGCCATACAAACCGCCATTTCCCACATTGTCATTCGAATCGCTTGGTGATTTCAGCAGGGCCGAATTCATATCGTCTGTACTGCTGGGTGTAGATTTGTTCATGCCATGTGCTGGCATCTGGTGACCGCCATTGCCTTGGGCAGCACGAGGCGGTTGCTTATTGCTGCTGGCTGATTTAATACTAAAAGCAAAAATCAATAAACAAGTCAGTATTCTGTCGGTAGCACAATTTTGCTAGCATTAGATATAATTTAACAACCATTTGGGAGGAGTGGTGTAGCTGGTGTAATTGTTTAAAGTGTTAACATACCCATGCCTTTGATATGAATAGGAAGCAAAATTTAAAAATTACCAATCACCCATTCTTAAAGCTAGACAGGCAGCTATATTATTGCAAAACATCTAGTATGGCTAAAGCTAAAACAAACAAGATATTAATTTCATGCTATGAAAAATAGAAACAAAAAAAAAATTAAATAAACCCAGCACCATGTAGAAAGCAATAAAAAACAAGACAAGCACAAGCATAAATTATTGTTTATTAACCAAAAAAAAAAAGAGTTTATTTTAATAAAAACCAAAAAAATAATAATAGAATATTCAAGCAAATGAGTTTTTAAACAAAAGAACAGTTTTAGATATACTTAATTTACAAAATTAAAAATAACTTATATGAAACAGAAATTAATGCCGTTTTCTATTCTACAATAAGTGCCACATTTTCAATATTGTTTTATGCAAAAAATGTACATAATCAAGGTTTTTTTACTCAATCATAGTCTTACGACGTATGGTAAATTCTTGACTTGGCACCAAATATTCTTTTTATTCCCCCGTACGTAAAAAACAAACTGAGAGGTCCACGTTTTTCCACACCTGAAAATGAGGTTGTTGCATTCCGAATGCAGGTTTTGGAGATACCGCAATCAGTATGGCAAAAGTGATTCGACAATTGATTCAAACACATGCAAAAGTGTACAGGCCTTCATGGGGAATATTTTGAAAAACAATAAAAAAATGATTTTCGATGACTAATATTTATTTTTGTTCTCTAATCCCGAAATATAAAAAGGCAAACTAATTTTCGCGCACTTTTTCGAATTACGCAAAATTTTGCTGTGAAGTGATCTAGAGATGCGCAACTAACCCTCTAAACAGTTTGATTGCATTAGTGTCATTTATTGTAAACATTTGTCGCAGACGTACCATAAAAGACGTCAAACATCATAGTTATCGTGACTTTGTAGACACACTTTGTGTGATTGCTTTGATGACCAATCTTATAATTCCCTTCGGCTATAGATAGATCTTTTAAAATGCCCACTTCTTTCAGACTTTCAACACATCTTAGCCCCTAACAACAATGCAATTTAATTAAAACCTCTGTTTTAGCGTTTAATAGCATTTACGCATATAAAAGGAAACCCTCGTAGTACTGACAATTTTTGCTAAATCTATTTATTATAAAAATATTAAATATGGGTGTTATCGAACAGCGTCAATTGACGTTGTAATAACAAAAATGTAGATTCCTTGTTTCTTGGATAATTCATTAGAATATTCGACAAAAGCGGTGACTTTCTGCTGCTCTGTTGAAGTCTTTCTTCAGTTTGCTGCGGGGAAACTTAATTCAAAGTATATTCAAACATGGAAAACTTTTCATTTCAGGATACAAAATCAATTACAAGCTCTTTTTTCTCTGGCTTTGATTGAAGAAAATTAAAAATTTATTTGAAGCTTTCACGACCAAAAAAAGGTTGATTTGAGATGGATTTGTCGAAATGATACGTGAAAAGTGAGCGAATGAAAAAATATTCATTTTATGCTTTATGGAAAACTAAACCGCTTTATGCAATGCAAAGTTGCAAAAACTAACTCACCATCTGGCGGAATAGTAGAACGAAATGCTACAACACAAAGTGTGGCTACAAAGTCATGATAACTATGATGTTTGACGTCTTTTATGGTACGTCTGCTGCAAATTTTTACAATAAACGGCACTAATGCAATCAAACTGTTTAGAGGGTTAGTTGCTCATCTCTAGATCACTTAACAACAAAGTTTTGTGCAAACGCCTTTTATAAATTGAAAATTCTCCAAGAGCAATGAAACTACAGGGTCCGCCATCTAACGTTTTTTTTTCAGCCAGTGCTTATTTTGTCATGTCTGATTCGACATATAATTAGTTTTATCCTTCCGCTGAACGAATATGGTTGTGTATATGCTGCGCTAAGTGGGCCTGCGATCAACGTACAGAAGATGCCGATTTAAAAAAAAAAATTATGTTTTCAGATGAAGCTCATTTTGATCTTGGCGGGTATGTAAACAAGCAAAATTGTCGCATTTGGGGCACAGAAAACTCGCACGAATACATTGAAAAGTCGACGCATCCAAAACGAGTCACAGTTTGGTGCGGATTTTGGTCCAGAGACATAATTGGGGCATTTTTCTTCGAAAATGAGCAAGCAGTGTCAATGGCGATCATTATCGGGCCATGTTGAACGAAGATTTGTTCACAAAAATTGCGGAGGATATTGGCAACATTTGGTTTCAACAGGACGGTGCCACACAGCCGAAGCTACACTTGATGTTTTGCGCTGTTTTAAAAAAAAAGTTATTTGGCGGACCTTTTAGTTTCTCTAGCTTTTGTCTCGACAAGAACTACATAAAAAAGCGGTAGCAGCTCAAAATCAGTATTAGCATTTTATACGATCACGAATGCTGTAATTCGCGAGCCAAAATTTAATTTCAAACGGCACGTTTTAAGGTTTTGCTTAAATAAACAGTAAATAAAATATTTTAAGAAAAATGTTTATTTCTTCTGGCTGTTTATTGGTGAGTTCAACTATTTTTTTTTTTGCGCACTTTAAGTCTTCTTGTAAGTGTCACTGACAGGACTGATATTCCTAAGAAATTATTCCTTAAGCCAAACAATTATTTGATCTTATTTATTAGCAGCAAGAAAAACTAAAAATTTTCTTTGAAACTTTCTATGCTATTTGTGTATGTTTTTATGTGTAAAATGTATGTGCAGTTTTTTGTGCTTGGCTGTATTTACTTGCTGAAAATAAAAGCCAACAAGAAAGTAGTGGTCACGTTTTAACTGGCAAATTTTTGTTTAATACCCTTTGCAAGGAATTCAAAGCCAACTTAATATTAAAACAATTTTTGTAAAATAAATTAAATTGAATACAAAAGTAAATGCTAACAATGTTTACCATTAACGATTTTTATAAAAACTACCTTAGTGAATACCCTTAATTAAATTATCATGCACTTTTTAATAAATGAAAAGAAAATTAAAACTCTTATGTATGCACTATTTATATATACTACAATGCACATGCGCAACACTTTTTTCTTGCAACAATTGAAGCGTTCAAAATTATTTTTTTCTTGCAACGTTTTGGTTTGTATTTTTTTCTGGGCTTTAACATTTTGACATTCATGCTTGAATGAAATTCGATGGAATTTCTGCAAGACCATATTTTGATGGCAAATTAGACATTTTCAAATGGACCTGTGAATATATTTATGGATAGTTAAACGGCCATTACAGAGATCTTAGCTAAGCGTATTAAATCACGAACGTTTTGGGATTGCAAAAACGCTATTCACACTGACTCGTGACACATGGTAAACACTGCCCATCAATTGGGTGCCAGCCTATGCGGGAATAACTGGCAATGAGAGAGTAAACTCACTGGCTTCAAGAGCAAGAGAGTTGGGCGACATGAGCTTAGTGAAACATTCCGATGCAGTTAAATCTGAGCTAAAGAATTAAGCACATAGAGCCCAATTGAACTCTATGGAATAACGAAAAAGTGGGAATCAATGCAAGATTTCAATGGGGGAATCCAGACGAAAAAAAAAAACGGAGGTATGGCTAAGACTTAGTAAGCCCCTTAGTAAGCATAGCAATAGCGGCAGATGATGAATGTAGAGCATGAGAGGAGGAGAGTGAGATATTAGAGCACTATTTATGCCAGTGCCCTGCCTTCTCACAAATACGGATCTGTTATCTTGGGAGCGATACCTTATCGATACATAACTCAATTATAGCAGTTGCCATGCTGGAAAAAGTTAAGGAACTTTGTGAATGACACGGAGTTCTCATATACCTATGAGTTAAACTTTTCATGGTTAAATCCATGAAGTGCCCAAAAAGCTTATACTATACATAGCGTAAAAACGGAACCCTATTACTGGAACTTCTACGTACGACCGTCACAGGCTCCATTCTCCCGAACGCTAATAGAATATATATGTAATTATATAGAAATTAGAACTAAAGTGTGCACCCATACAAGAAACTGAAATTAGCTGTAACTTTTGAACCGTAAGAGATAGATTCTTGAAATTTGCACAGGATATGCAGTTACCACACAGTAACCAATACCAAAAACAGCAAAAATGAAAATGTGAATGTTGCTTTTTACACGGGGATATCCTTTAATTCGAAAATTGACTAGTTTTTGAGCCGTAAAACAAAGAGAGATATCTCACACTTTCACAAACACCAAAAAATATACATTTAAATGGTGTTCATACAGGGGGAATTTTTTTTTGCCTTTTGGGTATCGATATGTAAGTTGTTTTTTTACTGCCGTCAGTTCAAATTGCTTTATTTTGATAAGCAAACAAAACAAATTTAATAAAAAAAATTTATTTTTTATTTCTGGTGACCGGTTGAAACTGCAAATTTTGATTTTTTGTGAATAAATTCCAAAGTTGTGCACAGATTTTAGTCATTTCGGTTTTTTTTTTTGTTTGAAACTTTATTCGTTATAGATGTATGTAAAATTCAATAGCATAACTTTATTTTTAGATTTTTTATGATGTTTTAAAACACAAAAAATTTCGAACTTTTGCTAAAAATTTAATTTTTTTCATCGAAAAAAGAATTGTATTTTCTAAACTACTAGGCCGATTAAAAATATTTTTATAGTCATTGAAAGATAATTTTGTTGCCGGATTTCGGTTTTTGTATTTTTTCCGTTTTTGAGTTAAGGGAATATATGTTGTCCTACCTCCTCCATTTTTAAAATAACGGCATATCTCAAAAACAAGAGCTAACCTAAAAAAAACAATTAGCACCACTGAATTTCGCGCACCCGAATTAGGTTTACTCACTGGGTGCCCCGTCTCTTGGAAAAAAAAAGTTTAAATTCAATCACACTGTGTTATTATAATAATTTTTTTTGTATTAAATTTATCAGGCTCAAGTTCTTAAAATAAGACAAAGAAGACGTCAAAGACATTTAGCAGGGTGGACAACTAGTTGTTTCGAAGCTAAGAAATAAAATTTGAATTAACAATAGCGGTTCTCACTCTTGATAGTAAACTCGGTTGCACATTTGGTTAAAGTAGCAGATTTGATTAAAGTACTAGTGTTTACATCACTGCAGCAACAAAATGTACTGAACTTTTATTTTCTACGCTGTGATTAAAAAATCAAACAAAAAGCTTTAGTAAACATTGTAAAAATATTACTGGGAATCACAGATATTCTGTGCTGTGAATCGTTTTGCCGGCAAAACTTAATTTTGTGTTGAGAAAATAAAAAATATGGAAAAAACAAATAAAAATATACTGGTGAAGAGAAAACGTGACAAAATTCACAACAAAAGGTGGACAGATAAAGAAATTCAGCAAGTTTTAGAATATTTGCAAGAACATGCAGACTTTGAGGTAAGAAAGTCACTCGAGCTTTGTGGTAAAAATCGTAGTGAATATAGCAGAGTGGTAAAATTAGTATCAAGAGTGAGAACCGCTTATATATTTTTTTGTGATTGATATTAATTAAATAAGACAAAGAAGACATCAAAGACATTTAGCAGGGTGGACAACTATTTGTTTCCAAGCTAAGAAATGAAATTTGAATTAACAATATAAGAAAAATATATAAAGTTAGTTTTAATACAGATTAATAAAGGTTACCTTTGTGTGGTGAGAAACTCTCACCCGATAACTATGCTATGATAAATATAAAAACAAAATAGAATTGTTGTGTTTGATATACATAATTAAAAATTTAGACAGAAAATATACAACAATTTGGGTGGCTGAGTGGCATGGTTGTCGCTTTAGAAACGTGAGCCCCTGAGTTCAAGGACGGGTGCTGACGAGAAAGTGTGACGGTGGCTTCGAAACAACTAGTTGTCCACCCTGCTAAATGTCATGGATCTTTTCTTTGCCTTATTTAATTAATATCAATCACAAAAATAATATAGAAAGAACTTGAGCCTGATAAACTTAATACAAAAATAATTATATAAGAAAAAGTTCGAATACAGTTATTTCCGCTTAATTGAGTTTCTAAAAATGCACGACTTTTGAGGCAATTAAACGGGAACTCAATTAAGCAATACTCGGTTAATTGAGTCGCCGACGCAGTTAAACGAAATCGCTTAATTGAGCAATATGTGCAATAAGTTACATATTAAGTTGGTAAATTGTTTAGGTTTATTAAAACAAAATAAAAATCGTTCATGGTACAATATTTATAAAGGAACAGAACCGAACAGAACTTTTTGCCGCAAAATAATTTTTTTATGTTTGTGAAGCAAAATTACGTAGACGGAATCAATTAAGTGAAACATTTTCTTTTGTTTTTCACAATGCGGTCTCAATTTGCGAAACAATTAAGCGAGTGACGCAATTAAACGGAACTCAATTAAAGAGGTATTTTAACATCGACAGGTATTCTGAATGATATCGTTCCATGATTTTTAATGCAATAAAGCGGGGCTCAATTAAGCAGAAATAACTGTAATAAAAATTAATTAACTTCACAGTGTTATTATTTGAAAAAGTGAAGGACGCAATTATTGGGGAAATTTTGTGTTTAGCCCAAAAATTATACTTGAAAAAGTAATTAAATTTTGAAGCTTAAACTGTTAAGAGAACGATTTTTTAAAAAGCAGACGGCAAAGCTTATAAAGAGATTTGTATGGTTTCCTAACGCTTTGAACTCCATGAGTTGTGCTTTGCCAAAATGTTTCCGCCTGGATAGTTTTTTTACCTCTTTATTTTTCAACATTAGTTCTGTTTCTTTATTCTACTTTGGAATCCCGTGGGATCCCAATTTGCATGAAAAGCGTTACCGTACTTTCAAATTGGGCAAATGAGAGTATTTGTGAGAGAACATGATGCTTCTTCTTCTTCTTGCACGAAACAGCCTGTACTTTTTCTACGGGCTAGTTTGGGCAAATAGTTCAGCTGTCAGCTGTTTCAAAGAATAAACAATAACATGGAAGAAATAAATGTTTTGTGGAAACTAAAAGAAAAATTGGAAAATAGTGTGAAAAAATATTTTAAGGTATTCTCTAAAAAATTGTTGATTGATATATGTATGTACATATATGTATTTATATTTAGGAATTCATTTATGTATATGAACCCTGAAGGAAACCTAGAGTCAAGTGGCTCCAAGTCGCTACAATTTTCGCCCATATTGGTGACTTTTTATCAAATTGTCAACAGAGTATCTCCAGTTTATTTTTGTTTTATGAACAGTATTGTGATTGTTGAAATTTGGAAGCCCACCAAAATCACGAAATAAAAATCGTTTTTATTTGGAACGAAAACATTGAGTTTACAACATTGTCAATAAGTAGACAAATTTTATTTATTGATTTTTCAATTAAGTTTCTCTACTGACATTTCTTTCAGGGTAGCGACAATGTCTATAGAGAAATAATAGTACCATGGTCGTCATATAGTCGCATTAGAACCACCTGGTCACTAGTTTATTCGTCAGTAGTTGATTTGTAGTGACAAGCGCATGTTGAATGTCAACAGAAAAAAAAATCATTGTAAGAGGTATAATATGTCACTAGTACTGGTGACCATGTCAATAGTAAATCACTGGAGTTTTTCTACTGACATTTCCCTCAGGGAATTCATAAGTTCTGTTGTGTTGTTTGGAGAAAACTTTTTTAACACAAATAAAATAAAATACTTAAGTTTTATTTTTTATAAATTGAGCTGTCAGAACCCTGACGTTTTCATTTGTGGTCAAATATTTGTTTTTATTCGTTCCCCTACTCTTGTGCCTTTTTAGTCTCTTATCGAGAGAGAAATTATAGTTTACTCTCATTTTACCAAACTTTGCCCACAAAGTACAGAAACAGAGATATTATAAGCACCAAGTTATCACAAATTTAATTTGCCATTCACAAATAAAAAAAGAAAAAGTGAAAAACATAGCAGAGCTGTAAAATAAAAACGAAATCGTATGCATTCATTATGGCATCACTTAGGTATAGATCTGCATATGTATGTACAAATGTAAATATGGCTTGCATTATTTCAACATCGAATTTCGAATCGAATGTTACAAGTGATAGACACACCTATTGGTTTCATCGTTAATGGTATAAGTGGTGCCGTCTACAAGTGCATGTGGATTTGTGGTGGAATTTAAGCGCACATCAGTGATTTCAAATTTACGTCTCAGTGTATTGACTTGATTCGTGCTGGTATTTGTATGCGTATGCGTATGCGAATTCGAGTTCGAATTGGGATTGAGAAGATTTGATTTTGAGTTTAGTTTAACATCATGCTGGCAGACAGTATTATGAGTCTTATTGTTGTGATTATTAGAGCTAGTTTTTGTTAAATTATTATTAAAATTATTATTGTTAGTAGTGTTAGTTGTAGCAGTGGCGTTATTAGCAGTAGTAGTAGTAGTATTAGCAGTTGTTGTGGCGGTGGTAGCAGACGTTGCAGTAGTATTTTTGGTCTTGCCGCTGTTGCTATTATTAGTGGCACTGCGTGGTAGCGCTGGCGGTTTTATAATAGCTATTTTCGTTTTAATATGGGGTTTTGTTATATTCGCCGTAATCGATTTGATGACGACGGCGTTGGTGGCGATTTCGTTGTGCGATTTGGAAATGGTTAGATTGGTTTGTTTTTGTGGTGCATTAAATTTGGAAAAGTTTTCATTAGATGCTGAAGAATGCAGTTTATTAGATTTACGTGTTGATAGCTGGGGTGTGGAGGTGCAAGAAGTTGCTGTAGTTTTTATGTTCAATGGTAGTGTTTGTGTTTTTATTACTTTTGCACTGCCATTTACATTTTTACTAGCAGGTGTTTTTGTATTATTTGTTGTTGTTGTTGGTTTTGTTGTTATTGATGTAATAGTTGCAGTTTTTGTAAGTGTTGGCGGTTTGATTTTAACACTAGTTTTAGGTGATAAAGAGGTAGTGCATTTAAAAGTAGATGAAGAAGATGTAGAGGCAGAGGGAGAAGAATAGGTGGTGGAGGAAGTGGGGGAATGCAAATCATGACAAATATTAGGTGTAACAGTGGTGTACGAACTAGTGCTAAAAGATAAACCAGTCTTGTTATTTGATACATACATATTTTCAGCCAATTTGCCACCCGCAAACAGAGGATGGTGCCGGCAATAGTACATGAAGAAACAAAAGGCAGCCATGACAGGCAAAACGGCAAAGAAGAAGATATACATAAATCTTTGGAAGGCTTCGTGACCTGCAAATGATAAAGTTTAGGCAAATTATGGTTTGTTCGCGAAGGTACTCAGACAATAACTCACTGTTGGGATTGGTGGCGGGGCCACTGTCGACCGAGCCTCCGGGCCCTGGCATTTTGCAAGTGGGTCCGGCAAAACCTATATTGCAATGACAATTGCCTTTGCTATTGCAAATGCCGTTGCCATTACAGTGCTCCGGACATTCTCGACCCAAGCCTGTGTAATGCAAATGGTCAATGGTCAGACATTTTTGGTCCACACACATTTTATTGGGACCGCATTTGGCTCCGTTGGGTGTTAAGCCCGGATCCATAAACTGTAGGCCCAAATCCACTAAAGCTGAGCGGCAGGGCACAATATTGTTGTCGTGTGTGATAAACGAGTGTGACAAAACTGCTGCAGTTTCCATGCCAAATTCTAGCTTTTCATTCAAATGCCGGCAATGCAACATGCCGCATAGAGCATTCTCCTCTTCGCAGGCTATAAAAGTGCTATTCAAACGATTGTAGCCACAATTACCAACTCGTTTGCCTTGTACGTTCATCTCGGCATAGCAAGGTTCTGAATTTTCTCCCGTGGGACCCCACAGAATGCGACATTGGTAGGAATGCGATCGGCAATTACCCTGGTAACAGTACGCCTGGCCATTATCGCACTCCTCGGTGTCACGTTTGAACACATCTCTGGGACAATATTCCGATTCGCCGGTACAATATTCCGGTAAGTCACATTCGTTTTCCGCATTGCGGCACTCAGTACCTGCTATCTTGGGACGACAGGTGGTCAAATCGCAGCACTCGCCAGTCGCACAAGAGGCATTTGTATGCAGCATACATTTTTCCGGATCACAGCAAGAGTTTTCACAGTATTCGGGCAGACCACAATCACATTGCTCGCCCGGCTCTACAAAACCATTGCCACATTGGGGAGAATCGAATAGTTTGGTGGGCTTATTACGCAAACAATAGTTCATGCCCCGCGAGAAAGCGATATTTAATTGATCTATACTACACGAACTCCAGTGGGTGGGCAGCACCGATGTACTGCTGGCCGACATAATGCATTTTTCATCTTGACACTTGCAATCGCTAGAATCATGTTCCATGCCAAAATTGTGGCCCAACTCATGGGCCATGGTAGTCGCTACAACAGCCACCAGAGGACTGTGTTCTACACTAACGCTGCCAGAGTATTCGTGGGTACAAATGGGACCTTTGAAGGCTTTGCCTGTAGAAGAAAAAGTATTTCAAAAAATATCATATTAATCACTGCTAGAAAACGTTAAATGTTAATGCATATGTTAAAGTATCATTTCACATTTTGCATTTTGATATACATACATATTTTTTTTCAATATAAATTTCGAATGTTGTAATTTTAAGCTTTTTGCGAAGCTTTTGGCTTGTCTGCAGAAACACCCAAAGCCTTCGGAAGGAATCGAACCTGCGACCTCGGGGACTCTTAGCAGGACTCTCTACCAATTCATCCATCGAGGCGCTCTATGTATGTAAAACGTAGGCTTTGAAAGGAATTTAACTATTTATTCCGAATAAAATTACTTTTGGAAAAAGAAAATATCGTTACCCATCTAAATATATAATTTTTATTGGTTCGGCTTTAGTATAATGGTAGTAATGACCATAAAATGGAAAAGTGTGCTGCCAGACGCTTACAGATTTTGTACGCTAAGCCGGTGTTGGTTATACCATGGAGGAGAAACCCCCTTAGCCGGTCCCAAAGTCTGTTGTCAAGAACAAATTTTTGAAATGAAATTACAAAAATACGATTTTGGATGCTTAAAATCGTTTATGAGTTCGCGAAAACTTTCTTCTGGCAACACTGTTTTACCATTATTTTCATATTTTCCTTAGAAATTTCCGCAACTTCTACATATGTATATAGTTATGAAGAAACTAAAAACCTCCGGCAGACTTTGACTTCAGTTTTGCGAGGTCCACGACCTCCTCTACAAACCTATAAAACTCATTTCTTTTAAGGCCTGGCTCCTTATTCTAAAGTTTCCCCTTTTTATTTGCTCCTATTAATTTATGGAATACGAATTTTTGCAGCTTCAGATCTTTTCACTCGGCTCATCATTCTCATATAATGATGTGCGTGTTACAAATTTCTCTTTACTTACCTACAACGCCCTTATCAAATTTTATTTTGGTCAGCAATTGAGCCGAATCATTTGGATGTTGTAGCACCAGTTTGGTACGTCTATAATTTAAAAAATTTCTTAAAGTTATATCAGCATCGGTAGTGATTTCGATTTCATTCGACTCATTCCATATCACAACACCTACTAAAGCTATGAAAATGTTTAAAGGAACATAAAGCTGAAAAAGACATCAAAAAATGTATAACTTTGAGATTATACATACGTATATATATTCAAAATTCACCACTTACCGCATTCATTATATTGGCCAAATCCTTGCAATGCTGATGCACCTTTTTGACATTCTCATTGAAAGATTTAAAGGCCTTATTGTCCACCACAATAACGATTTCCACGTAAGAAGAATGTTTATTCGAGTTATAGGGACCACGTATCATATTGCTCTCATCCGCCGAACGCTTGTGCTTTAATATAGGAAGAGAGCAAAATGTTCTCTTGATCTCGATATATAGAACAATAATATCAAAGTAACTTACTCTTAAAATGCGATTGAATTCTAAGCCATCTATATGATTGGAAATATCGTCAAGCTTATTGTGTTCTAGGTTTTTCAGAAAATCTTGCTTTTCTTCATGGTGTTCGTGGTCGTAAGCACAAGAAGTGTTTTTATTATAATCTGCTTGTCTGCAATAAAAAAAAAAAAATGTTACAGAAACATGTTTCTAAGAAATCTATACTATTATTCGTAAATGGTAAAAATGAAACATTTTCCGTTGAATCTCTAGAGATCAGGAGAACTGTGAGCTGTATCTACTGTAGCGAAGAGCAGATAGAGAGACTTGAATAAAAGAGAATAGGCTTGTGTAATACATGAATAAATTAATTCAACCAAATGATTTCTTCAACTGAATGCATGAATTACCGTTGTATTTGTGCTCTATAATTTTCATCTTTCTGTTTTCTTTCTTTTTTTTTGCAATATTAAGGGTGTTTTTTTTTCGATATATAGAACTTTAAGTTGGCATTACCGTTCAAGATGGCGACCGATTTAACAGCAATTTATTGGCCAATTAGTTTGGCCATTTTATGTTACGGGCGTAGTGCCCAGCGCGACTTCCGCGCTAACTCATGCGTGAGCAGAAATCTCGGTGGATACTCAACCCTTCCCGCTGGATACCCCGCACACAAAAACTTGAACGAAACACACACAAATACGGATACTCCTGAATCTAAACTCCCTACACTACAAATCTTGTTTTTCCTAATCCTCCGGGACACTATTCCAGGGCTAGATGTTCTGCCCTGTATGACCCTCCCAACCTAGTTACACCATCGTTCCGTTTCTGAGTTCTTTGTGTAACCCCCCGCCTGAACAACCCGTGCAAATATTGCAATTTTAGTGCAAAACGAGATTGCTGTTGTTCTTGATTTTCATAAGCGAATTTTGTTTAGCAATGAAACGCACTTCTGGTTGAATGGCTGCATCAACAAACAAAACTGCCGCATTTGGAGTGAAGCTGATCCTCAAATGTATGTCGCAACACCGTTACATCCAGAAAACCTGCCTGTTTGGTGCTCTTTATGGGCTGGTGGAATCATTGGTCCGTACTTCCTCAAAAACGATGATGGCCAGAACATTACAGTCAATGGTGATCGGTACGGAGCCATGATTACTAACTTTTTCATTTCTGAATTGAATAACCATGATGTGCAGGAGATGTGATTTCAACAAGACGGCGCAACATGTCACACAGCTCGTGCCACAATCGATTTATTGAAAGACTCGTTTGGTGACCGCCTATTTCACGTTTTGGACCTGTGAATTGGTCTCCAAGATCTTGTGATTTAACACCGCTAGGCTACTTTCTGTGGGGCTACGTAAATTCATGGGTCTATGCGGATAAGCCGCAAACGCTTGACCAGATTGGACCACATCCGCGCCAGTCGTGGCGGCCATATGCCAGAAATCATATCAAATAAAATTCATGTCAATCGAATAATCCATCGTTGTTTTATTGCAACTTAAAGTTCTATACATCGAAAAGAAACACCCTTTACAACAATATTTTGAATTTGATTTTGATGATTTCAATTTTATATTATTTTTAATGTTTTAATTTTGACGTTGCGCTATTTATACAAATAATTAGTGCCTGTGGTTGAGTAAGCTAGGGATGTGCGCGTGAGTGTTTTTGGCTCACGTCACTCACGCTCACGATCAGAATAATTTTCCTCAAGCATTTTTTTGGACTTACGCATTTTCACGCACGAAAGGCGAAAGAAATTCTCACGATTAATCACGTTTGTATTTAAGCAAAATATAAACCAAAAATTTTTATTTTATTTTTATACATAACGCGTTATCCATTTTCTGGTTTCAAAAGTATAGCACTGGAAATCGACATCTGTCAAACTAAGTTGTTAAATCAATTTTTTTCCTCTCAGTTGAAAGTCTGATATTGACGAAAATGGATCGCTTAACTATCACACAATGCTTTAAAATTATTAAGAAAATTTACAAAAATGGTGATTCTGCCACAGCCACATATCGTGCTTTAAGAGCAAATTATGGTTTACATAATCGTCCAGATAAGCAAGCAAACATCTAAATTCGATTCGCTTTCGTTGACCTCAAAATCAACGGATTCAACACTTGTGCAGACTTTTAACAGAGAATGCATTCCAACAAATACCATCTCTTTAATTTTGTGCAAGTAATATATTATCGTCTAGGCCCCCCTTTGGCAAGAAATGCCTTGACCGCCAATCATTTTGATAAGTGGCGCCATGAATTGCAATATATTTGCGTTTGCACTGCAATGACATAAAAACACTATATCCCCTACTCTATTGCCAGATTATACTCTCTTTTGTAAAAGAAAATTTAATACTTTTTAATGCCGCTTATGTCATCTGCCCCACACTCTTTAAATATGTATGTCTGTATAAGCAAACATTTCTAGGCGTAACATGGAAAATGAAAAACGTTTTCCCTATTGACTTAGGAGCTTAGGACGATTACAAGAATTTTACTGCTCTTGGTGTACTTTTATACTTGTATTCTGACTGGTCAATATGCAAACAAAGCTCTTGTCTTTATATTTGTTTTCAGTTTATTTGGCTAAGAAATGATAAACAGTGTTAGAAAATAATATTCATTTTTTTTACTGACTTCAGGAACAACAACAACAACAACAACAATTCGCATAGAAAATGAAATAAGAGAAAAATATTTGTTAATAATGAGAAATTTTCAAAGGTTGATTGGTTTGAATTGTTCAATGTTTATGATTCAATTTCATAACAGTCCAACCCAAATTAGCGCGTCAGGCGTATTTTTGTTGTCTAAGCCACCCATTTGCATATAAAAATTGGGTGGTTTAGACAGCACAAATACTCTTGAAGCACTAATTTGGGTTGGACTAAGTTTGTTTGTTTACATTGAAAAAGGAATTATGACATACTCCCTCTTTGGAGCAACTAGGAAAAGGAACATTTGAGTCAAACGTAGAGTGATCAGTCGGAGGTCGTTGTCAGTTTTTGAGCTGGTCTAAATTTAAAGGTAAATTACGATTTGCTTATGATTTTGAAATGGCCTTCTTTTTTAATTTGGAGTAGTACTCTGGCGACGGCCTCAATAGATGTATGCAATACATCATTCTGAAGCCAGGTAATAGCGATAAAACAGTGTAACACAGTTTGGGGTTCGGGAATTCCCGGGAGAGAATTCACGAGAATTCCCGTGAATTCCGAACGGAATATAACTCTTGAACCATACAAGTGAATAAAAAATCAGTATGCAAATAACATATCGCGAATGTTTCGAAGTTTGGCGGAATGCTAATTCAAGCCTGCAAAGGACCACTTCAATAGTTAATCAATAGTTAATGATCAAAAAACAACAAGAAGTGTAGAAAACTGATACACAAATTACGATCTTTGCATAGTAATTTCAACAAAAGATGGAGCGACTGCAGTCGAACAATTGAGGTTTTTAAAAGAGTAAATAGTGAATGGTTAGACACAAATATTGCCCCGCCATGCCTAAACTATAATGACATGCCGGGAACTTCGCAATGCGGAGGACGTCCATCTAAACCTTTTTCACAGTTAAGCGACGTATCGAAGAAAATTGAAGTCTGTAATCTTTTTCATTTAGGGAATTCGCTGAAAAAAATTGTATATTGATTTATATCCATGGTATAACATGCCATTAGCATTCATAAATTTTTATTTCATGGTTCTGATATTATTGAATCACTTCCACTACCAACAGGAATGCCCTCAGAGGAAGCTATGGAATCGAGAAATAAAGATTTCCGAAATTACAGGGAATTAAATACTCGAAAAATGTGCAGTAAAGAAACAATGCAAGATTTATTTAATATGTACATTGCTCTATACATCGGAACCGTTAATATAATCACATTCAAAACAATCATCTACCAGCTACCGAACTTTGGAGGGAGCCAACTACTTTCTGACCAAATAAGAAATCCTATATGTATTTGATCTACAAGTGTATATTTAATTATTCATGTAATTGTTTATTTATTTTATGTTAGCTTCTTTGAAAATGTGAAACTAATTAGAAAACACTTTTTACGGGAAAATATACTGCTTTTGGTTAATAAATGATGAACAAAAGCTTAAAAAGTATCGATGATACCTCTCAAACAAATTACTTCAATTTCTCTTCGTTTGTGTACACCCTGTAATAAAACAGGGTGTTTACAAATAAAAGTTTTTTAAAGCCTGCTATATCCACTATAATTGCTCCATATATATACTTTAGTCCTCAGATCAATAGTTCAGAAGATATGATTTTTTATTTGCTAGATTGGTCATTTTTCCCACTATGGGCCTCTGCGACATCGTGCCTGACAAATCCGTACATTCTATACCCTCCCTACGCACTATTTATTACTTTTTGAAATAATCGTATTTAAATACATAAATTTGCCACCAGATACCTTGTACATATATAGCTTTTACGCGCCATGTACGCATTTCGCTTAATGATGTGGTAACATTAAAAACAATGTTCCAAGATTTCGCTTAGCAAGGTCTGACAACATATCGCATATCGCCTCAAATAGTTATGTGTGTCAGTAGCAAAGCAAAAGTAGAAAAGAAAAATGTTAAAGAAAAGATTATAACTCACCTATATAAAAAATGTTCATCGTACAATTCCCCATCACTGCCAGAGTGTATGAAAAATGTGTCAATGCCATCGAAAATGATGCCATTAATGCCGCCATTGCACGTTGACACGGCAACATACGATTGAGGTTGGTCACGTAAAGAGCCCTAATTAGTGAATTAAATTACAAAACAGCAACAGTTTAATTTGATTTACAAACAAAAAATAAAAATAAAAAAGAATAACGAAACGATAGACGTTACCTGATAGTGACACAATTCAATTTCAGTCTTGGTAAAATTTTGCACAACATGTCCTTGCGTTGTATTCGAATTTTGATAGCGTAAAAAATGTTCTGAAGGCAGTAAGTCATCGTTACGTTTAAGATCAATTAAAATGCGTTGACCTTTGTGATGATACATTAAAGTGATATGGGATGCATGCAGACCATCCTGAAAATAAATAAATAAAAAAAAAAGAGAATTAATTTTTATTTAATTACAGTAAAATATTGTATATGTATGTATAAAGTCAGCCGTTTTCATTTCAATAATGAAAAGTTCATGTTATTAGACTTTTTTTTTCTTTTATCATAAAATAAAACATTTTTTTGGTTGACGCTAAAAAATATTTAAATAAAACAATAAATTATATTAATAACATTTATCACGACTTAGTTATTTGTCCATTGCAATACATATGGGCCTTTCCATTTCCATGGCGTTACGTTACGTTTGAACGACAAAATGTTAACTAAAAATTTAATTTTTTCAAAGTTTTCTTCCCATATTTGTAAAGCTATTATATGACTGTATTGTCAGTGAAAAAATAATGCATGTATCTTCTATGCTCTGTCGCTACGTTAAAAAAAGCAGAAGTCAAGTTTGACCTGTATAATCAAATTTAAGATTCTGGCAATCGGCTGGGCGTTTTTACACAAAATCTACTTTTACAAATTTATTTTCCAAAATATTAAATTTAAACATCTTTTCCAGTTCTATTTTTGAGCTTTAGTATCTGACGTTACATTACAACATTTTTCACTCGATATTTCTTTTGTTAAAGGACAAAAAATGTATTATCTTAGATCTATAAATACACACAAAAAAAAAAACTTAAAAGAATCCTAAATACTTATTCCGTAATTCCCATAAACACAATGAGAATTAAAAATGTTGAAAAAACCTTTAATACAGAAAACATTTTATTATCTTGCAACACTTTTACTTTTCTTCACATCCTTCTGGCAACGAGTTAAGAGTTTATTTTCTGCCGGAAACACAGAGAAGAAAGCAGCTAATAAAGTAGAACAAAATCAATAAGATATCTCTATGGGTTTTTTTCAAGAAGGATTCCTTATTATTTTAAATGGGAAGACCTTATTGAAAAAACAACAATTAATGAAATTAAAAAGATGATTTACGTGTGTTTATATAGGAAACTAATAAAACCAATAGGGAAAAATTAATAGGATAACCTAATAAAATCAATAAGAAATCCTTATTGTATACAATTTACAAGAAAACCTAATAGAATCAATAAGTTCTTCTCCATAGGATTTTTTTTTTGGTACCATGCAAATCGGAAACTAAGTAAAAACAAACGTGAGTAACAAGTTTTCTCCTTGGTTTTATGTGTTTTTCTTGTTGAGACAATTAATAAGATTTGCAACATGGAAATAATAGGAGGTACCCATAGAAAAATCTTCTTTTCTCTCTGCTGGGATACCCCTCAGCCTAAAAACGTTTCAAAGAGAAAATCTTATTGAATCTATTAGGAAGTTTTCGCTCTGTGAAGATATACTACTTATAATTTTTGATCAAATGAAAGAGAAAGGAATAAATGTTTAATTTAAAGTCGGCAATTATGTAGGGAATACAATATCAGCTAAATGTTGGCCTCTGTTCGCCTTACAAATGCGAGCTCTTTAGAGCACATTTTTCATTACATTCTCACGCATTTCATGCGGTATTTCATTAATATCATCACGAATATTTTGTTTGAGTTGCCACAACGTTTCTGGTTTGTTTGCATAAACCTTGCTTTTCAGATGCCCCACGCAAAAAAAGTCCGAAGCAGTCAAATCAGGCTACCAAGGAGGCCAATCAAGATCACCATTTCTTGAAATAAGTTGTTGCGGAAAGAGGTCTCACAGTAATTCCATTGTAATCCTGGCTGTATGCGCTCTGGCACTGTCTTGTTGATACCACATGTGAATCAAGCCCCAAGCATTCAGTTGCGGTGTTAAAAAATTTCAATCATGTCACGATATCGCTCCCCATTGACAGTCACCGCTACCCTGTTTTCAATTTCAAAGATGTAAGGTCCAATGATTCCTCCAATCACTTTTAATTCATGCAAAGGTGAATGGTGAATAATTTGAGAGTTTTCCATTGCCCAGAACAGAATATTCTGTTTATTCTATTCGAATGAAAATGTGCCTCGTCCCTCGTTATGATTTTTTAATGAAAACCGGTGATGTCATAGGCGAGCTGTAGTAGCATAATACTGGTATATGTACGGTAGCTTAAATGGTCTTTAGGGATAAGCTCTTGTATCAACCGAATTTGAAATGGAAACAGATGCCAATCTTTAAGCAAAATTGTGGCCAAAGATGTTCTTTGAAGACCAATCTCTTGAGCACGGCATCCAATTGAGGTTGATGAATTGTTTTGAACACTTTCTTGAGCAGCAGTAATGTTTTCAGCCCATCTTGCAGTACGTTATGGCCCCTGTTTGGGCCTATCAGTTGCAGTCCCTATTTCATCGAAATCAATCACTACACGATAAATACTGCGTCTCGTTGGCACTTTGTTTCTCCCAAAATCGTCACAGTAATGGATGATTGATTTTTTGAGAAAATGTTTTAAGGCTTAAAACACGTTGGTCCAACGAATATTTTTCCATAATAAATTTGCCGCCTCTCTACTTTACGACTGCCAAATATGTCATGAAAGGTATACTGTTAAGACGATACAACGGGTGACCCTTGGCTACCAACAACTTGCATTCTTGAAAGTATCGAAAAGTAAAAGTTTTTGAATATTCAAAAATTAACTTAATTATTTATTCGCTATAAGAACCCATTGAAATTTATTACTTTAGTTCTAAAAAATAGACCTTAATGCTTTCTGTCCTTTTTCAGCCGTCTATATGCCGCCGGCATTTCGTTGCTGCCAGCCAAGGGTCACCCGTTGTAAGGAAGTGCTATAAAAAGTGAAAGGTGTTGCAAGACGTAAAATGCTTTCAGTATAAAAAGTTTGTTGGTTGGGCTTCAAACATTCTTTTTAGATTTTTCAAGTCTACTGATGAGTTGTTTAGCAGTAACGAAATGTCGGCGGCATATAGACGGCTGAAAAAAGACAGAAAGCATTAAGGTAAATTTTTTAGACATAAAGTAATAAATTTCAATTGGCTCTTATGGCGAATAAATAATTAAGTTCATTTTTAAAACAACGCCCCTTAGAATGTTAGTTGCCTACAAATGAAAACGGCATTAGTTTCATTTTCTTTTATGAGTTTTTTAAAAAATTTTCTTTTCATTTCAAATTCATACTTTTAGACAATTCCATTTAAATTTCTTTTCTATTGCATTGAAGGAAATTATTATTAATTAATATTCTACAAACATGTCAAAAAGCGCACCTTTCATTTGCATGCGCAAATCAAATTTAAAAAGTTAAAGATTGCTGAAAAGCACGCCAAAAAAGTTAAAACTAATTGAAATAATTGAAAGAAGAGATGGCTGAATCATCGTTATTTTTTTTTAGTATGATAAAAATTTTGTATAGAAAATTCCAATCGCATAATAGAAACAAAACTGTATAATTAAAAGAAACTTACCGCTTCTAAGGTATGACGTATTTCTCTTTTATGTCTGACATGATACAATTTTGGACGTATCCTAAAATATGTTGTGAACTCATCAAGAGCTGGAAAATTATTTAAAGTGGCAGCGCCCTTTATATTCTTAGAAATAGCTGATGGCAATGACGCTGGTGATGAATAAGCTAAAAGTAAAAAAAAAGAAAAAATAGAGATTAGCAAAAAAAACCATTGTTGATGAAAATCAATAGATTCTTTTGTGAAAAGCACTGCTTTTCTAAATAAATTAAATGTAATTGTGCACAATATTTAATGCCGCATGACAGTGAATACACTAAGAAAGAAGTTCTTTACAATTCACTTTAATTACCATTCCGAAATCCTTTTAAAATGACTGTTGCAAAACTCATTGTTATTACCAGTTGATGGCAGTGGTCATAGTTGTGTCCATACTATCACACAAATGGCATATAATAAGCTCATTAGCAATTGTGTAAATGTTTTACTATCAAAACTTCATAAAATTACTTGCAAATCAGTTGTAAACTTTTGACTTTTTGCTTGGAAAATAAAATCAGTTGCCTAGAAATGATTTATTAAAGGGAAATTAAACAAATTCGATTGTTTCAATTAAATTCTGGTAAGTCTTTTCCAGAACGAAGAATTTGCCCTGAAAGGCCTGGCTACATTGTGGTGACAGCAATCTCAATTTCTGCTCAATTCTGGGGTTTTTTTTGAAACAAAACTTATTTTTATAAAAAACAAGTAAGAGTGCTATATTCGGCTGGGCCGAATCTTAAATACCCTTCACAATGATATACATATGTAGGTACCATTCTGATTGATTTTTTGTGCCAAAAGTTGTTTTATTTGGCTTTCTCAAGAAATCGGGAGGAGAGTTATCTGGGGTGCATATGGGCCAATATCCAAAAATTTTCTAATTTTGCCTCTTAACAGCCTATATGTACCATTCTGACAAAAATTTTTAGTGCAAGAAATTGTTTCGTTTGGCTTCCAGGACCGACTTCTTGAGATATCGGGAAGCGCTATGTATACCTCGAGTGTATATGGGCCGATGCCAAACATTTTCCATTTTCGCCACTAAATAGCTTATATGTACCATTCTGATTGATTTTTGGTGCCAGTTGTTTTATTTGGCTTAAAGAGCCGATTTCTTGAAAAATCGGGAGACGCTATTTCTCCGGTATATATTGGCCGATTTCAAAAATTCTTCAATTTTTGCCATCTAATGGGCATTAAAAATAATATGGCTAACTTTTTAGGAAAACATTTTTTTTCAAATGCAAAAATTTTTTTTAATGCCGACTTCTTGAGAAATCGGAAGGAGCGTTATCTTGGGCCGATTTCAAAAATTCTTCGATTTTTGGGATCTAATGGGCATTAAAAAGGATATGGCTAACTTTTTAGGACACATTTTTTTTTCAAAAATCTGACCAAAAAACTGGCCAAAAATACCCCTCCAAGCCCGGTTTTTTGGATATATCTCGGCTATCAGTGTACCGATCTTACTTAATTGCAATAGCAGCCCCACTACCGAGATTTAACACATTTTAGCAAAAGAATTAGGTTTATATCTCAAACCCTTTTCTCAGAAACGGTGTTTCAACGACTACAGACGGAATCACAAACTTATATATAGGCTTACACATTTTTGTGAAGGGTATACAAAAAAAAATTATCTTGAGCATATTTTGTTAAATCTTCATTTTATAGACACTTACAATTTTAAAATTTTTACTCAATTAAGTGAACAAAGACTTCAAACTATCACTGAATCTCTCATGGAAATATGTTTAACTGTCATATGTTTTGCAAAAGAAGAAAGTTATCAGTTCGATTGTGTTTGTTTTTAAAAACTATATTAATTATTTATTTGCTTTAAAAGTCAATTGAAATGTATTACTTTATGTTTAAAATATACCCTATTCTTGTTTTCTGTCTTTCGATCGCAAGCGATTTCTTACTCGAATGTCTGGTTTTTTTATGCAGGGTCCGCCATCTAACGTTTTTTCTTTCAACTAGTGCTTATTTCGTGAGAATGGTAACACTTAGCGCGTGTCTGATTCGGCAGATAATTAGTTTTATCCTTCCGCTGAACGAATATGGTTGTGTATACGCTTCGCTAAGTGGGCCTGCGATCGAATTACAGAAGATGCCGATTTTGCCAAAAAAAAAAAAAAAAATCATGTGAATTTGCAGCAATATCGGCCAATTTATGCTTGAAAACCGTTGAAAATTGGGTCCAGCGTCTGGACTTCTGCAAACGTGCACGTGGTGGCCATGCAAAAGAAAACGAGTTCCATACATAATGGCATCGAACGCGCTTTTACAGGAATAAAGAATTTCATTGATATACAAAACCGTTTTTGTTTTATTTAAAAAAAAAAATTTTGTAGCGCTCTTATTGAAAAACCCTGTATTAGCTTTAATTAATAACACCGGTATTCATAAAAAATAAAACGTTGCTCAAATACATTTTAGAAAAAATTTTATATGAAAAATTTGTTGTAAAATGTGTTTCAACAATGTTTTATTTTTTATGAATACCGGTGTAAATATTTAATATTCACCATTAAAGACCATATTCTTCTACACAATCATACAATTCATTCACTGAAAATTGTTAGATAAATCCGATGGAACTTTGTCCCACTTTAAAAAGTCGCACAAAAACGGCCACTCTATTATACTTTTGTCAACAACTTCGAAAAGACTAGTCTGATTGCATAGAAAAAGATAGTTTTTTTTAAATATTCAAAAGATTAGCTAATCGGACAGGCTTGTGAAAAAATCCCGAACACACATATACTTTTTAGGTACCCTTATACATTTTAACAGAGCGTACAATTGACTAAGATAGTGAATCAGGGCCTTAAACAATAACTAAAAATCCCACAATGAGCATGACAATCTTTTAAATTAAAGTATTGATAGCACTGTTATACCATATGTTATAGACATGAATCAGCTGTTATCTAACTGTTTGTTAACCAATGACATTTAATGGTTTAACTAATGGTGAACGAAAAGCTCACTGGTTAAACTATTGTTATTCGCTAACTAAGAATAATAAATTTGGGCCTAAGAAAACTTAGATTTAGAAAAGAAAAAACTTTTTTATAGCAATGCTGACGAATTTATTAGCACACATTAAACTTAGTACAACAGACGACATACAAATGTCTGTACATTTTACATACATACATAACGTATACAAACACTTGCTTTCTCACGCCTTTATTTGGGAAAGAAAGAACTAAATAAGAATCTAATGTGTCACAAAAGAAAAATAATTTAAATAGAAATATCTAAAATTATTTGGGTCATATAATATGTATGTATGTGGTGTCCCTTGTGAGCAATTGAAACTGTAGTATCAATTTAATGATTTCACTTGCATCTAAATACAAGCAAATGAAAGACTTTTTGGAATTAAAAGGGAAGATTGGTAGATTTATGTTGCAGTTCACTGCGTGTAAATAATCAAGTAACCCCTAAACAACTCGATTTTGTTAAGAGCACATCAGAAAAAAGATGAAATTTTTTCCGATACCCGAGTTATGGGCAAACCGATTTTTCAAGCAGTTTGCCTTTTCAGTGATTTGAAAGAATATTTGATGGCAAGAAATTAATCTGGGGCCGGATTCTGGCATTCGTGATCGAATATACTCGATAATAAAAACAATGTAGAGCAAAAACAAAATGAGCAACAAACACACAGCATTCTATAACGAAATCGTTCAATCACGAGTGCCAGAATTTGGCCCCTGGTCTTAAAAAACGATTTAAGGCCGAAAAAGACAAAATTTTCGATATTGGCCCACTCCGTGATGCAACTCAAACTAATTTTTCCTTCTTCTGATACAAGAGATTATTTAAAGGGCCAGAGTAAAAAACCTGATATCGGCATAAATATGACAGAAACACATTATAAACTGATTTTAGAAGAAATATGTAAGGCGGCTTCTTTTAACACGCTTGCAACTTAAGGAACTTTCTGCACTGAAACAGGCACATCAGAGATGCTTTTCAGAAGCTCTGTGCTTCACCTCGAGAATTTGTGGCTTCGTTTGTAGCCCTAAACCACAGAATACAACCAGAAGGGTCGAGGTGGTGACCGGACTACAAAAATTACCAATTTTCTGTCAAATTTCATGAAAGTGGCAGCCTAACGGTGCTCGAGCATCCAATGAAGGACAGCAAACATGAAAATATTTATATAGCTTTCTCTGTTGCTAGACTCTGCATTTGTTTACATTTGATTTTTAATTAGAAAAATTCAGTGCAAATCTAATGCAAACAAAACAGCTTTACAAGCACACAAATAATAATTATTTGTATTTAATACTTAATTTGCATTGAGTACATCACTAGCTGTACATGGAACATGTTTAAAACTTAGTTTTAAAAGCTTTGCATTCACGTTTTCAACTTTTTTCGTAAAAATTACAACAAAACCAATATTTTTCAAAACACTTTACAACAACATTTTTTCATTGTTTATGTTTGTTTTGTGTACACTAGTTGGTCTCATACACTCATGTTGCCACGATTTTCTGTACTGCTCACTTCTGACTGGCCCCCAAACAAATGATATGGCCACTTTTCAAAAGTCACTTTTGGGATATCTGTGTAGTCTGTGCCCTAAACTTCACACTCTTTACTAGAACTTGTGACGATTACAATTACTTCTGTAAAACATTTATTTACACGATTCTCAACTCATCAGTGGACTCAAAACATCTTAAAAGAATGTTTGAAACTTATTTCAAAATTCCCCATGAAGAAAATGAGAATCAGAAATGTTCATACAAATATTTTTTCGTCTTGCAACACTTTTACTTTTCTTAACAACTTCTACACTACAAGTTACTATCGGTTACTACGATTTGTAGTTTTGAAAGCATTAAAAAGTAAACGTTTTTGAATATTCAAAAATGAATTTATTTATTAGCTTTAGGATCCAATATTAGCTCTAAAATTAGACCAATTAGCAAATAAATAAATTCATTTTTGTAAAAAAAAAAATGTATAGCTAGGTTGGCAACCGGCTGTTTCTGAGCAGCAACACCCTTCATCAGCAACCCTATGAACTTTTGATGTGCTAAGTTTCACAATTATAGCGCTGTCGCCTAAACTGCGCGGCAACCAGAGCTCACGCAATTTTAATTTCTATTTATATACTTAACTAACATTAACCTTAGCAATGATATTTTTTGTAGTCTCTTTTATGGATGATTTTTTGTCATCTCAGAAGACTGTTAGTTTGTGCTGCAAAAGTTGTTAAGGTGAAGACGGCAGAAGACTGTGTTATTCTTGCTGTGAAGCTGTCTCACTCTAGAAGACCTTCGGAAACTATTTTTGTGTGGAAGAATCTTTAGAGACCTTTTCGAAATTTCAACCGCACATTTGGGTTTGTTACTTTCCTTTGTTATTAGAAGCAGCAGATAGCAGCATTCGTCCCATTGTGCAAAACAGTGCTATTCTCAGTTTACCGCCTAATCCTTTCGCTCGTTTTGTTTATCCAAAGTTAATTCTTTTCCTCTCTCTCTCTCTCTCTCTCTCTCTCTCTCTCAACATTACTCTTTTTGCACTTTTAAAAATGGTGATCGCTATAATTTCACCACAAAAATCTTTCTCAATTCGGAGCAATCGACCGAAAAGTCCAATAAAGTAGTTAACATTTTAATTATCTTTTTAACTGCTTGCGTTATCCTATTCACTGCCCGCCAGCACAATTATAAAGGGTGTTTTTTTCGATGTATAGAACTTTAAGTTGCAATAAAATAACGATTGACATGCATTTTATTTATCCGAAAGATAATCTTGTGGCATTACATTTTAAATATGATTTCCGGGACGTATGACCGCCACGGCTGGCGTGGATGTAGTCCAATCTGGACGTCCAATTTTCGATGACTTTTTCCAACATTTGTGGCCGTATATCGGTAATAATACGGCGAATGTTGTCTTCCAAATGGTCAAGCGTTTGTGGCTTATCCGCATGACCAACGTCTTTACATAGCCGCACAGAAAGTAGTCTAGCAGTGTTAAATCACAAGATCTCGGAGGCCAATTCACAGGCCCAAAACGTGAAATTAGGCGGTCACCAAACGTGTCTTTCAATAAATCGATTGTGGCACGAGCTGTATGACATGTTGCGCCGTCTTGTTGAAACCACATCTCCTGGACATCATGGTTATTCAATGCAGGAGTGAAAAGGTTAGTAATCATGGCTCTATACCGATCACCATTGACAAAATTCGCTTCTGAAAATCGGGAATAACGGCAATCTCGTTTTGCACTAAAATTCCACTATTTGCACGGGTTATTCAGGCGTGAGTCTATTCATGATGAATTGCCAAACCAAACTGAGAATAAATCACTTGACAGCTGTTAAATCGGTAGCCATCTTGAACAGTAATGCCAACTTAAAGTTCTATATATCGAAAAAAAAACACCCTTTAGGTGAGTTGCCATCCATAATACAGTTATAAACCGTGCAATTAATTTTCAAACACATTTTTAATGTCAACAATATACTGTCATATTCGAACCTGTCCCGCGCTGATTTTTATATCGAAGGATCTTTAGTCACCTTTTAGAAGTTTCAACGACCCACTTGGGTTCCCTACTTTCCGTTGTTAAGAGTGGCAGTCAACAGCATTTTGTCACATTAAATATAGAGCTTCTTCAGCACATAGAAACCCCTACACTTAGCTGACTTATTTGAAATGTCTTACATCAGATACACAACTCTTAACAGATGATTATTACATTAGAAAACAATGTGTGTGAGAGAGCATGTGTCCGTCACACATTTTATACACATTCGTATTCACATGACACCAATTTGTTTGCACCAGTTTTTGTTACATTTTTAACAAACGTTTTTTGGGGTGTTTTGAAAAAGAAAATATCAAATATTTTGATTCAAGTGAAGTGGTGATGCATGTGAAGTGATGCATGCTTTTGTTTGATTGATGAAAGATGCAGATAGCGAAATCATGGAATGACGGGCTGGCTGACTGACAAGAACAAAATCAAACCCATTTTAACAAATTCATCAACAGAAAATTGAAAATGTTTTCTTTGTTGCAGGCCGTCAATCATCTGTTGCATCTTCGTTGGTTGTGTTTCCCCTTTCATGTCTTAATATTTTATTGCTGGTTGTATTGTAAACTAAAGTCAGTCGCCAAACGTTTTCATTTTTATTTTTATTATTGATTTTTTATGTAAATTAATTGTAACATATTCATTGCTTAGAAAAGATTGAAGATTGAATGAGTAGTAGAGTAATTCTATCGTCCAGGAAACTGTAAATGTAATTATTTGTGGCGCCAAAGATAAAATTATTTATACAAATGCCGGGTTAAATATGTGACAAGTGTTGTTTAATTTGTCAGGGAAAGCAAAACGTAATGGGAATACAAATTGTTGTTGAGCAGAGGAAAGAATGCTTATATGGATAAAATGTAATAATGAAAAATGTATGCAGGTTAGAGGACTAACTGCAAATATGATACTGGGGTTTTTTGCCAGCTGAAAGCAAATATTCAAACTTAAAGGCCGAGTTACATAGTTTCAACTGACAGCTGAGTTAAAATGCGTCCGTCTCCGTTAACGCAAAGTGCGACAGCTGCCCAACTTTTGACTTACGTTGCTAGATTTTTTGCTGGGCTTTAATTTAATATTTTGTACTAAGCTGCAGTAAAAAGTAAAATACATAGTGTACGCTAAAATAAATAGAGAAGCTAAGGTCTAATTGATGAAATGTAAAAAAGAATACTAAATAAATTATTCAAGCTTAAGATCTTTTTTTTTTAAATATTTGCAAACAATTATATTTATTTATTTTCAATATTTCACCAACAATGAATTTGTTAGCATCTTCAGGAAAATAATTATAAAAAAACAAAAATCAAATTATTAAAGAAATTTGATTAACTTAGCATCTAGACTGGAAAGTAAATGCCTGAAAGTTGCAATACACTCACACTTTTTTTTATGTGTGTGAAGATAAATTCGAATTTAAGTCCCCGGACACAAACCAAATTTTTTAGCAAGGACAAATTTTGAAGTTAACAGAGCACTGTTAACGACTTAACAGACAACATTTTGGAAAATATGAAATTTCTAAAAAAGATAAGGAACTTTTTGGAAAAACCAGCTCTTCAGCGCACCACACACCATATACAAATGGTGGCCTGGAGGGTCCTCTAAGACTCTGAAATAATATCTGTGATATCTGAAATAATCTTGGGAATCGAATAAAATGGATTTTAAAAAGGCTCTATTTTTGAAAATATGAAATTTCTGGAGAAGATTAGGAACATTTTTGGAAAAACTAGAATCTTTTTAAAATAAATTTTATTCGATTTCCAAGATTATTTCAGATATCACACCCACCAGGAGTCTTAGGGGACCCTTCCGCCCACCATTTGTATATAGTGTGTGGTGCGCTGAAGAGCTAGTTTTTCCAAAAATGTTCCTAATCTTCTCCAGAAATTTAATATTTTCAAAAATATAGTCTGTTAAGTCGTTAACAGTGCTCTGTTAACTTCAAAATTTGTCTTTGCTAAAAAATTTGGTTTGTGTCCGGGGACTTAAATTCGAATTTATCTTCACACACATCACTTTTTTTACTAACACACTCACAATTTTCTAAGTTTTAACTCAGCTCTCAGCAAAATTTCCCTGAAAGTAATTTTTTGAATGAAAATAAAGTGACAAGGTAGTAAACACGGTTGCCTACTCCACGGCCATAGAAATTTTCAGGATTGCAGTAAAATAGTAATTGTGAATTTTTTTTTTTGCTTTAGAAAATATTTAAAACATTTTTACAGCAAATATGAATGAAAATATGAACAAATGAACTACATTTATAGTAATAATTATTAAATCAATTAAAAAAAAAAATTATTTCCAAATGTTGCCCCATAAATTTATGTTTGTAGCAGTCTTGGCAACTCTATTTCAGTAATAAACAAAACTATAACGATGGAAGCAAAATTAAATCACCAAAACACATTGAAATTAATTAAATTATATTGTTCATATCCAATTTTGTGGGATACGAATCAAAAATCACATAGACGGAATGATTTAAAACAAAAAGCATATATATGAAGAGGTTGCAAAGGAGATGGATATGAAGCCAGAAATATTACAAAAGAAAATTCGATCGTTGCGCATCTCTTCGCTTTGATGACATTTTTAAAATGAACTTTCTTTAAATTGAGCAAGAAATTTTCATGAAAGTCACAGATTGCATTGAAATTTTTATTCATAATACGTATACAAAAAGTACTTTCCCGTATAAATGCAGGTTAACATTACATTCAAAAAATATTTTTCCCATCTTAAAATATATTAATAACATTCATGAACAACCTAAACATAAAAAACAAAAATACAAATTGACAGATACGTTCTACGACCAACATTTTCCATGTTAACGTTTACAACATGTTTAATACTAGAAAATTATAAATTAACATATCAAACGTTGCTCATAGATTAACATAATGTTTATAAGTGTTTTCCTTAAGATATCTTACATTTTAACAATATTCAGTTCTTACTGCCTGTTCCTCGATGTCGCAAGAAAATGTAAGCGATCGAAATGTGGTCGAAAGATTTCGAATCAATTTGGGTTGTTCTATTTCGTCAGCTGCTTCTTTATTTACTGTTTAGTGCCCAGAACATGCGCAACAAACTCTTCGCACCGTTGGATTGTGTGCGTGTCGTTAATTTAATAATTTGCTGCAGACATTCAATAAAAGATGTCAAACATCATAATTTTTGTAACTTTGTTGTAACATTTGTTTCTATTATGCCGCCACCGGGCGTTGAGTTATTTTTAGCTTGTGCTGTTTTTATCTAGTACAAATATAGTTTTCAATAAATCGTAAAAAGAATTACTTTTCATTAGCGCTCTTTTCTATCACTTTGATAATTCCTTTTTCTTCGTCATGAAAGCTTCACATCAAAAAAAGTGTTTGTAATTTTTGATTTTTGTAGAGAATGAGAAAACAGAGCTTTCGTTTGGATTTGTATTCAGGAATGATTTTTTCCCTGTTGATGTATACTTTTAAAAATTAAGTTTCCCTGTAGTAAACCCAAGAAACACATCAACAACCCTGCAAGAAATGCAAAGCAATTTTATAGCCTTCAGCGTTGCCATTAAAATGATTTTTATTTTTTATTTGGATATTTGGTAATTTCATTTAGAACAACATTTATGCATTCATGTTTTTATAGGTTTATTTATCCTGCTTTCTTTGAAAAAAAAAAAAAAAAACGGTGCTGCCGAAGTTTTTTCCATATGATTTAGTTTTCTATTGTTAAAACTGCTACTGACTGCCGTTTTTTTTTTTTTTAATTTTATCTAAATGTTCTTTGAATTGTATTTTGAAAATTTTCGAAAAACTCTTTTTTTTTATTTAATAATAAAGATATTAATAACATTTATATGTAATTTTGTGGGTATTTTGAAGAAAAAAATTTCGAATGATAACTTTGCTGAGGTGGTAACGCTGGTTTAAAAAGAAATCTCACGTACACGAATGTTTACATCAGTTTTTTTCGTTTTGCCCTTAGGAAAATGTCTATCATACCCTTCCATCAGCAATGTTGGTCATATGATGCAACAAATGACCGACACTGTTCTTGCTGGGAAGGCAACAGGAAGTCACCTCTTTTGTCCAATATTTTAATGGCTTGTCCATGAAACAAGGAACCTAAATTTTTGTTGTTACAACATTATCAGGAAAATAGTTTCATTTTCTCAAAGTCAGCTGTTATTTTCTTTCAATCTCAAAATTATTTTTTGTTTACATTATAGAAAAGAAATATTTACTGCTAGCACTCAAATTGTTGAACAATGTGAACGGAGCTTTACGTTTATCAGGCTCCAGTTCATTCTATATTAGTGTGGTGATTGATTAAATAAGGCAAAGAAAATATCAAAGACCTATAGCTGGGGAACAACTAGAAGTTTCTGCCACACTTCTCGTTAGCTGCCCATCCTGGAACTCAGGAACTCAGGGGTTCACGTTTCTGAAGCGATATTCATGCCACTCAGCAACACAAAATAGTTGTATATTTTCCGTCTAAATTTTATTTTCATCAAACACATCCTGTTATTCTTTTTACGGTTCTGTACTCATCAGAGTGAAACGGAACCCTATTACCGAGACTAATACGTCCGTCCGTCCGTCCGTCACAGCGTAAGAGCTAAAGAGCTGAAATTTTCACAGCTGCAAGCTACAACAACAGATACTAAGAACAACAACAAAGCGAAAACTACCAGGTGTCCCCATACAACGAAAAGTTACAATTAGATATAACTCTCGAAACGTAAAAGATAGAGAGCTGAAATTCGCACATTGTATGTATTTATAGATGCTCTACAACTGCAAATGCTAAAGACAACAACAAGTCGCAAACTATCAGGTGTCCCTATACAACGAAAAGTAAAAATTAGCCGTAACTCCCAAACTGTAAGAGACAGAGAGATGAAATGTGCGCAATATATGTACTCACATATGGCCTACAGTAACAAATGATAAAAACAACAACAAGTCGAAAGCTACCAGGTGTCCCTATACAACGTAAAGTAACAATTATCCGTTACTCGCGAGCCGTGAGAGACAGAGAAATGAAATTTGCATAACATATGTATTCACATATGCTCCACAACAACAAATGCTAAAAACAATAACAACTCCAAAACTACCAGGTGTCCCTTTACAACGTAAAGTAACAGTTAGCTAGAACTCTCGGACCGTAAGAGATAGAGAGCCGAAATTCGCACAGTGTATGTATTCCCAGATGCCTTACAACAGCAAATGACAACAACAACAAGTCGAAAACTCTTAGGTGTCCCCATGCAACATAAAGAAGCAATTAAACGTAACTCTCGTAAGAGACAGAGAGATGAAATTTATACAATATATGTATGTATGTATTCACATATGCCATTCCATACGTTCAATACACATACGTACGTACGGAATCCTAAGTGTGCGAGCCAGCCTTGTACTTGACTGAATTTATTTATTTATACTTTTCATGGGTGAGAAGTTTTTGGCTCATATGGATTAGCGGGCAATTTTCTTGAATTTTCCGAATATGAATGTCAAAAAACACATATCCAAAATGTTGCTTATTATTTTTTCTTGTTTTCAGCGATTGGTATTTTGTAGCACATGTGTATGTATATAATTTTAATATTTAGCAAGAAGTCGAACATGAGTACAAAGATTCATAACATTACCAATATGTACATAAAAACACGCGTGCCTAAAGCTCTAAACTCTCTAAACATAAACACTCTATTGCATTTTTTCAAGTTTTATTTTTATCGTTTTTTTTTCATTTAATTTTTCTGAAGAGCTTTCCACTAAATTATTATCTTTTTAGCGCTTAAAATCTTTAACAAGCCATAAATAATTGGAAAATGAAAAACACACACCTCCTTGTTAAGCATTTTATGGGATTTGTATAAATACAAAGTATATGTATAAATATTTCTTTGAATTCAAAGACAACAGGGGTAAAGAAAAGAAAAAGAAAAAAAAAGAAAATAGAACAAAACGAAGACATGGCTGAACAACTTATGCGTCATTTAAATAATTAAAAGTCGTGTCAAAAGCCTCAGTGTCATATACAAACAATTTACACAAAAGAATAAGATAATTTTTTTTTTCTTGAAAAATATTTCCACTCTATAAAGGAATTCCATTTTTACTAACAATTTTAATGAGCTCATGGCCAAGAGATGTTAAGTCATTCGTTGGAGATTCAAAAAGGATTTCTTTGTCTTAAAAACAAATTATGATTTCTTATAAAATTATGAACTAATTTATAGGGAGTATTATTTCTGCTTGGTTGACAGCTGGCATGTTTTTAAATAACCCTAGAAAATATCTTGTTAAGTTCAAGGCGCGTGTGAAGTTATGAGCTTTAGTCGAGTGCCAAGCAAAGAAATCAATAAAGAAAAAACTGCAAAAGAAACACAAAACGAATTATTTTCTTCATCTGTAAAAAAAACAACCTGCAGCAAGACAATATATTAATTTTAGTAGTTTTTTCTGTTGTTTTATTAACAACATTTTTTTTCATTAACTGTCTTTCTAGTCCAGTTTTAGGATTTCGCGCTCATAGAGTGAAAACGAAAGCTTATTAATGAGACTTCTACGTCCATCCGCCCATCTCAAGCCTCTTTCCCCCAAACGGTAGAAGCTACAAAGCTGAATTTTTCAAAGTACATGTATTTCCTGAGAGCGACAACGAGCAACACTTTCACTTACAGCAGCGGAACGAGCGAAACGATGATGCACAGGCCTTAAAATATTTGTAATCACCATTTTTCCATTGTTTTGATAATTTTTATGCATTGTGTGATAGTTAAGCGATCCATTTTCATCAATGTCAGTCAGACTTTCAGCTGAGAAGAAAAAAACTGGTTTAACAACTTAGTTTGACAGATGTCGAATTCCAGTCCTATACTTTTGAAACCACGAAATGCATAACCCGTTAATTTTGACATTTTGTAGTCAGTTTGTTTTTAGCATAAGAGATAGAGGCTTGAAATTGTATGAAGCTGTCAGGAGAATTTCTAGTGGCCTATAGTTTTTCTCAAGACCTCAGCTCTTAATTACTGACCGTCTATATTCAATCTATCGATCAAATTTGTTTCTTATCTCCCTTTTTTTCTTTTCGTTGTTATTGTATTGATGTAAATTTTAATTGTTAACAATGCTCCGTTTGCCTAAAATAAAGGTCAGCGAGAAAATAGTGGTCACGTTTTTTTTTTTCGTAGGAAAAATGGACACATATTAAGGCATATAAATATAAGCCTACCTTGAGATGATGAAGATCTTAATACAAATTTTGTCGATTATGTGTAGTACGAGTATTATTGTTTATCACACGTTTGCTACAAAATTGTATAAATAAATAAATATTTACTCACTTGGCTGGTTTGGTAACAAGTCAACACTGTTTTTCTGCCTTGAACTCATTCTGCGGTGCGCACAAGGCGACATAATTCACACATTTTCATAGAGATTTTTCTTGTACAGAATACATATGTACGTACATACGCACTAGGTATTTGTGTGCCCGAGAAAAAAAAGGATAGAAAACTCAACATGCGAGCAAAATAATGAAGCAATATTTACTCAACACAATTTACAATTGCGGCCGTAAACTGAAGAACACTAAATCGAGAAGTTGTGCTGCAGTCATTTGTTCAAGTGGGTGTTTGTTCCTCCTGCAGGAGGTCGTAATGTGATAAAGTAACACATTAACACAGTTTAACAACAAAAGCCTGGTTCTCAAATGGATTGATATCGAGTATGCAAGAGCCAATTTTTTTTTTTTTTTTTTTTTGGTTTTGGTTTTGGCGCCATCCTCTACTTCACAGTCATTATTTACAAAATCCTGAGTAATTAATGCTCCTTTAGTTTGTTTTGTTGTTGTTACTGCATCACACTGCAATTGCTTGTAATGTGTTTTATTTCACAGTTTGAACGAAAATCGAGCCGTATGTTTACTTTTGCACAAACTATTCTCACCCAAGGGTCTCATACATAAAACTGTTAGACAAACTGTTAAACTGATTTAATAGATTCTACTCCTTATCTGCTTAGCCAGTGGAAGAGTAATTTAGCTGTAACAATTTCTCTTGTCTTACATTTATGCCCACGCGAAATCTAGCACATGCAGCATTTCAAGCAAAATCTTGAATTTTTTTTTTTAAATAGATACTGTTAGAGTTGTTCTGATTTCAAATGGGAAAGAAAACTTCACACCCATTTAGAGGAACAGGCAGCTAAATATAAAATTAGCTTACTAAATAATAAGTAATTACAAAAATATTTCCACCAGCCAATACTTTCACATTCAAAATGGCGCGAACATTTTGGTAAAGAAAGAGAAAGAAATTGCCACCAAACAGCTGAGAGTGGCTGGAAGCCCAAAATAATAACCAGTGCTGCCAAGTTCACCTGGTGATAAATTCGCTTTGCTTGGGATCTACATTTGCTTGATTACCCTAAAAATGTCCATACTTCAGGCCTACAGGAATGCAAATACATGAGAACATGTATTTTGCCCAGCACTGAGTACAGGAAGCTAAAAATAATCACCTATGCTGCCAAGTCCACCTGCCAATGAACTCGTCTTGTTGCAGACCCTAAAGTATGTTTCCATTACAAGTTGAATCAATCACTCCGCGCTCTCAATTATATTAAGGAATTACATTGTTTACACGACTCGTCTATGTGCTTCGATTTGACTTTTGTTTTTAATAAGACAACTGGAATTTTCCAGTTGTCGCAAAAAAGCCCCCTTCATATGGAAATGTCTTTCGTGTTGGCATTGCACGGCTTTAAATACAACCCAGAACTTAACTTTTATTTTTATGGGACAATTACGTTGTTTTTGTTTATTTATTTATTTTTTGTTTACAATATCATGCTTATTATGAATTTCGTCGTAGGCTCCGACGGAATTCCGTCGTAAAAATGCTATCATAAATTCCGACGTAGCTACGAAATTTTCGAAATTCGGGAGATTAATATTATGAATTCCGAATGAAACGTACTTTTAGCGTTTTTTTATCAAACATTTTTACGAACTCTTCTTACTGTCGGGAGAATACAAAAATAGTTAAAAATAAGAACAAACTGAAAAGAAGTTCCTAAATTGAATAAAAGCAATATTTAAGTAGTTATAAAAAAGAGGAAATACAAAAACAAATTCTTTAATAATTAATTGGTGTATTTTAAAATACTTATTTGATTTTATGTGTTGAAAAAATCGCTTCATATACATCATTGAAACATGTGATAGATTGTTTGAAAAATAATTAACCATATAAACAAAAAAAAAAAAACCGCCTTTTATGTATAGAATTAAATGTGTGTATAAAAAGGGGTACGTAAAAGCCTTTGCAGCATCTACTTCTTTTGCAACACCAGGCAGATTCGATTAGAAAACGAATTGTACAGATTTGTTCAGCCGGAAGTTTTTAATACAACTAAATGAAAAATTGGAAAACACATACATATCTTCATAGTTTGTGATTTGTTTTAACAACTTACGCCTTGTAATCCAAATCAAGGGAATTCTGACCATTCCTCAAGACTTTGCGCTCTATTCGCTAACAGCCTTTGTTCCTCTTCCGTCACTGAAAAGTCTGCAGCAATCGAATTCATTGTATTTCCTTTTTATTTTTTGAAAAATATTTTCTACAATCCTTAGAATGTAAACAAAACACATCTGTTTTTCATTTAAAAAGTTGGTTGTACTAATTCGAACTTATCTCAAGAGGTTGGCAACACCAACTTCGAATCCGTCGGAATTCATAGTACATACCTTTTTGTACGAATTCGTGACGGAGATTTTCCATTACGAGTGATGTTCACTCGGAATTCATAATAAGGCTGTAATATGATTTTAACAGATAGTGCAGATAAACTTGCGATATAAATTAGAGAAAACCGAAATTTTTCGTGCTTCGCATGTAGCTTCAATATGAAGCAACTTCATTCGCACTCAAATTTTTATATGGCGAAGCACGTTGATGCGCTGCTGATTAGGGTTTTAAGAGATGAATAGAGAGCGAAGCACATGTCTTGGAAACATGCTATATTAAATAAAGTTTAACAAAATAAGCTTAAGAAATTTTTCGTGGTGTCAAGGTATTGCTGTTAAAAAATCTGCCAGCACTTCGGCATCACTTTAGAAATGCATTCCCTCTAAACAGGTTCATCCACATTAATTGTTAGCTACCAGTTAGTTAGAATAGCTTTTAAATACTTAAATAATTTTAAAAATTCTACATGAGTAATCATGTCCTCTTTCTTTCCATAACCATGCAGACTATTAAATCCTTTATAGCTTTATTTTATTAAAAGTTTAAATGGTGTTGTAAAAGTAAAAAGGGAGTGTTTTTTAGTGCAAACAAAAAGAAGACACCATATTTTCGCAGCTCTTTCTTTTAATTAAAATCTTAACTCTGTATACAAACATACAGTTTTTTGTTTGTTTTTTATTTATCCTATAACCCTGAGGCTGTTGAGTTTCTAGAGGTGTTTACTCTTACACGATTAAAGGATTTAGTTGCTGGCTGGCATACACTCAAAAAATCAATTCAAACAAGGTTTTTCTTGAGAAAATTAAAAAAAAAATCAATATTCACGAATATAGTAAATTTTTTTCATATTTCCGTCTTTTATTGAGGCATGCTCACTGCAAAGCATATTCAATTGAATATGTACTTATGACAATCCAACATACAAAATTTGAGCAAACCATTTCTTTCAGTGTTTACTGCTGGAAGTCGTTTTCTATTTTCTAACTGCGCTGGGCTGTTGTTATTTAATTTGTTTGCTTTCCAAACATGTTCGAACGAGTTAAAGTGCATCCCTCCGAGATAAGACAAGGACCCAGCCTTATGTTTGCCACACTAAGCAAACAAACAATCAAACAGCCGTTTGTTTATGTGTTTACAACCAGTGGGGTTAAGAAAATGTAATATATATAAAATCATCAAACTCATTAGTTCGTGTTTTCTGTCGACGCCATCACAAGTCATTAAACGCCCAACAAGATGATGAAAATCCAGTCGTCAACCACCAGCCTGTTGGGGAAATACAACGCAGGGGTAATTAAAGTGAAAACACTAAATGCATTCGAAATTAGTACCTTAGAATGATTTGCTGTTGTGTAGAAAGAAAATACTTAAGACAATCTATAAATTAAAATACTTTCATCGATTGATAACAAAAAAAAAAGAAGGAAACAAAAATTTTTTTAATGGAGTAATAAATTTGTTTTTAATTTGTGTGACAGGAATTTTACAAAAAAAAAAAAAAAAAAACTTTTTAAAATTTTATTACTTTTTCTAATACAGATATGTACATATGTATGTGGTGTACATTAAGACATTATAATTCGCATTCAGTTTTCTAATAGTTTCATTTAAAATGCATTTTCAATTAAAATTCATAACTTGCAATTTTTCTTATTCTTATATCTGTGGAATATTTGCTTATCCGTTTCAAGTTCCTGGTATGACTTTATTTAAATAAATCGGTTTGGAAAAAAGTTTTCTTATCAATTGTTTACATTTTCTGTTTACTGAAGCCGAGAAAATAATAAAATATTTTATGTCTTGACTTTACACTTTTATTCATGCCACCAGTACAAGAGAAGCAAAAAAAAAAAGAACTTAAATAATATTGTAGTCTGCTAAATGCACAGGAATAAAACTGAGCAAGATATGCATAAACATTTAGTTAAACAAGTGTGTGTATGTATGTATGTACTTTCTGCTTCTAATCAAATTGAAACAAAAAAACTATAAAATTGAGTTTTCCAGTTCATAAAAATAATTCAATTTGAATTATTGAAATGCAGCACAGCCCTAAACAATTGCCTAAACTAAATTCGATATGAAATGCATACAATTCGAAATAAGCAATTGCGAAAAGCAGGTGTTGTTTGCAGAGGAAAAATTACCATAATTAAAGAAAAACGAAACAGAATATAAATCAAAATAATGCAATAAGAAAAAACAACAAAAAAAGTAAGAAATTTAGACGTTTGTTTTCTTGTTTATCATGTAAAATTTTCCCATTTTGACGCATTTCCCCCAAGAGCCAGGAATGATTAATGTTCAAAAAATCAAATGGGCGTTAAAACTCGAGTTTAAATAAACTTTTATATTATCCAAATTGAATTTTTCGTTAGTAAATCAGTTTACTATTTTGCACGCTTTTGCAAATAGTGGTTTGGCAACAATACCGCAAAAGTATACGTTAACTTGCCGTCTATTTATAATGGGAAACGTACAATCTTCTGCGTTTAATGGTAGTTTAAAGATTTGTAGAATTTATACCTTAAACATGTTGCCACATTTTTATTCTTTAACAGAAACTGGACTGGTGACGCCGAACTCGTTCTTTGGTTCGTATTTGCCATGAACCGGCCATGGAACTCATGCTATTTAAATCTATTCGATCGTGGGATGGTGGCAAAAATCGAACATAAAAACGAGATCGACAAAAGTCCTTAATCGCAAATGAAAAATAAACATACGAATTTTTTTAACACTCAAGCGTTCAAGGGCTTTATTTATTATTCCATACTGTTAAATACTCCCAGCCAGAAGAAGAAGTATCGGTTATTGGATGCATCTTATGACCGACATGGCTGATGGGTTCACATATCGGGGTTTCTATCATTTGCTTAAGGGCAAAATGAAATAAATTAAGTCAAGTACGAGGCTGGCTCGCACACTTAGGGTTCCGTACGTATGTATGTGTAATGTATGTATTGTATGGCGTATGTGAATACATATGTATATTTTGTAAATTTCATCTCTCTGTTTTTACAGCAACTTTATGTTGTATGTGGACACCTACTAATTTTCGACTTGTTGTTGTTGTTGTTGTTGTAATTTGCTGTTGTAAGGCATCTGGGAATACATAGACTGTGCGAATTTCGGCTCTCTATCTCTTACGGTTCGAGAGTTATAGCCCTTTACAACGTAGAGTAACTACGTTGTAAAGGTACACCTGGTAGTTTTACAGTTGTTGTTGTTTTTAGCATTTGTTGTTGTGGCGCATATGTGAATACATATATTATGAAAATTTCATCCCTCTGTCTCTCACGGTTCGAGAGTAACGGCTAGTTGTTACTTTACGTTGTATAGGGACACCTGGTAGTTTTCGACATGTTGTTGTTTTTAGCATTTGTTGTTGTATATGTAAATACACATATTGTGCGAATTTCAGCTCTCTGTATTTTACAGTTTAGCAGCTACGGCTAATTGTTACTTTAGGTTGCATGGGGACACCTGGTAGTTTTCAAGTTGTTGTTGTCTTTAGCATTTGTTGTTGTAAAGCATCTATAAATACATACACTATGCAAATTTCAGCTTTCTATCTTTTACAGTTCGAGAGTTATAGCTAATTGCAACTTTTCGTTGTATGGGGACACCTGGTAGTTTTCGACTTGTTGTTGTTTTTAGTATTTGTCGTTGTAGCGGCAAGGTACAACAACATCCTGTGAAAATTTCAGCTCTCTAGCTCTTACCGTTTGGGAGAATGGACGCTGTGACGGACGGACGGACGTACTTGTCTCGGTAATAGGGTTCCGTTTCACTCTGATGATTACGGAACCCTAAAAATGGATGTAAACCAGCGTTACCACCTTAGCAAAGTGATTATTCGAAATATTTTCTTTAAAATGCCCGCAAAATTACATATATGCTATTAATTTCTTTATTATTAAATTGTTAAATTAATTATTAAAAATGTTGATCTTTGGTTTTTTCTTATAAAATTATATAAATTTAAGCAATTATTTATTTATTTAGAAAATAAATAAATCATTGCTTAAAATTATTTTTTATAAAAAAAAACCAAAGATCAAAAGCTTAAATAATTAATAAGTTGACACCCGAATGGTTCTTATGGAGGCCGGAGCCGTGTGTTTTCAGCCGTGGAAAAGATTTACCGTCAGTTTAAGATGCCAAAGTTTAGCTAATTTCACTTTTGCTGCAATCGTAAACGGCTTAATACCACAAACTTCGCTTAAATAGTCAGGGCGATTCAATTTATATGTTGCACCAACAAGAAAGAAAAATAGTTATACAAATCTAGTTACTTTTGTCAAGTAACTTAATTTTTCAATACTTTTATCTTCTGTCCTTCGCACGAGTTACTTTTATCATTCAACTGTTTGTTAATTTATTGCTGTTGTTGTTGCTGTTGTTGTCGTTGCCTAAGACACTCACCCATCAGAAAAGGGCATAACATTGACTGAATTATTCATAAAGTCAAGAACTTGCACATATGTGTGCAACATTCTTGTTTGCATTTTGCTTTTATGTAAATTAACAAGAAAGAATAAAAGTAGGGACACAGCACCCAGTAAAATTGCAAATATGAATGAAGAAATTTCGAGGTTATTGCCTGGTTTGAGTACGAATAGAGAGTCAAATAAGCATAAGAAGAAAAGACAAATTCGTGGCTACTGGCGCACAGTGGCACGAACGTGAACTATTTCGAACACAGTGACAGAAAAATAATTTGTCATTTTTATACCATTCACAAAAACGTGTAAGGGTATATATAAGCTTGTGATTCCGTGTGTAACGCATTGAAATAACCATCTAAGACCAGATAAAGTATATATCTTCTCGATCAGAATCAATAGAGATTACGACTAAGCGATGCCCGTCTGTAACCATTGAAATACCGTTTCTGAGAAAACGGTTTGAGAAATCTCTTTCTTTCGCTAAAATCTGTTAAATCTCGGTAGTGCGTCTGCTATTGAAATTCAGTGAGACAGATCCACGGATAGCCGAGATATATCCAAAAAACCGGGTTTTGAGGGGTATTTTTGGCCATTTTTTGGGTCAGATTTTTGAAAAAAAATTTTTTCCTAAAAAGTTAGCCATATCATTTTTAATGCCCATTAGATCCCAAAAATCTAAAAAATTTTTGAAATCGGCCCATATATACCTGAGATATAGCGTCTTTTGATTTTTCAAGAAATCGGCTTTATAAGCCAAATAAAACAACTTTTGGCATCAAAAATCAATCAGAATGGTACATGTAGGCTATTTAGACGCAAAACTGGAAAATTGTTTGACATCGGCCCATATACACTCGAGGTATAGCGCCTCCCAATATCTCAAGAAGTCGGTCCTGGAAGCCAAACGAAACAATTTTTTGCACAAAAAATTTTTCAGGCTGTTAAGAGGCAAAATTAGAACATTTTTGGATATCGGCCCATATGCACCCCAGATAACGCTCCTCCCGATTTTTCAAGAAGTTGGCATTAAAAGCCAATTAAAACAACTTTTGGTACCAAAAATCGATCAGAATGGTACATATATCATTGTGAAGGGTATTTAAGATTCGGCCCAGCACTCTTACTTGTTATTTCTCAAAATTAATTTACAATAGCTAATACCTGATTTCGAGCAGTCAGTGGTGGTTTCCTGTTTGTAATGGAATCTGCAGGAGCTGTTGTAGAGCGATACTTTTGCTCGGTAACCAGCCTGCTTTAGACAAGCAACAAAAGAAGAAACAAATCTCAATACTCAGTTTTCAATTAGTCTAGAAATCAATCGTTTTGAAAACCTGAACTGGCATGGACATGTTTAGCGGAATACCGATTCTGGTGACTCTAATAAATAACTGATTAGTTGACATTAGTGAGATTGGTTACCTATGATATTTTCTTGTGATAATTAGTTTTTTTTACCAATTATTTATTTTTGTGTTTGTGATTGTCCAGTTTACAATGCAAAACTGTGATATATTTACATGCATGTACAATTTAAATAATGTAAGATCATTAATTTGAAGAAAAATTGCACTAAATAAAAATTTACCCCTGAAGAAGTTGGAAATAAACCAACGAAACGTCGGGAACGATTTAAATGCAAAAAATGTAATTTGTCTTTTAAATGAAAAGATAAACTAATGACCTTGAAAGCCCATTTTGGTTGGATACCATAAAAGGAATCAATTTATCTAATTTAAAAAGGTCGATATTAATAACACATTTAATAAACTGATAAATTATTTTAGATCTAAACAGATACCTTATTAACTTTTTCTGCCTATATTTAGACCTAAAATAATACATATCAATTGGCTCTTATAAAATAATAAAGTTAATTTTTGAATACTCAAATACTTTTTGATACTTTCAAATATATAAATCGTAGTAACCGACAGCAATTCGTTGTATAGAAGTTGTTAAGAAATGTAAAAGTGTTGCAAGACGAAAAAATGTTTTCTGTATTAAAGGTTTGTTTGAACATTTTATTCATGGGAATTTGGGAATAAATGGGAATTTTGAAATAAAAAGTAATTCATAAACAAGGCACACCAAACAGTTACTAGCTTGTTGAGTGAAAATGAGCTTCGTCGCTCCAAAAGAGGGCAGGTAGAGTGTAAAAACACTCCAACATCGTTACACAAAAATGTTTGAATGAATAAAAGTCCCTTTCTCTTAGTTCTTTAAAATTTCTTGAATAATTGCTCTTGGAAGTCCCAGTGGGGCTGCTCATTTCCGTATTAAAAGTCAGGGATTTTCACGTAAACTGCTTTCAATCAGTTCAATGTTTCTAGGAGTCCTGGCAGATCGACTGGGCCTTGCTCGTGAGACAGTCTTATACCTTGTTGATACATGCATTTCTAATTGAGATCATATTCAGTTTATTGGCATAATATTTTTTGCGTTCATACATACAAATATTGCGCTAACTCCTTAATTAGTATTTGACAGTTGAAAAAAAGTTGTTATTTTTGTTTTGGTAGTGAGAAAGAAAAAGTGAAAAATATTTTCAAATAAGAAAAATGGAAGAAAAACTGCCTTTTATTAAAAAGATTTTAGTGTTGTACAATAAAAATATGGAACTTGTACAAGTAGTGCGTTCATGTTATGACTCCAAAGCGGCAATAATAAAAAGAAAGAGAAATAAAAATTTGGAAATGCTGCAATATTTTTATTTTTTATTATTTTGTTTTGTTTGCTTCTGTTGACATTTATCTCGTCATTCATCTCGCATTGTATACTTTTGCTTATTAAACACATCTTTTACAGTGTTGTGTTTCATCTTTTTCTCAATATTCAAAGCAATTTTGAGTTTATTAAGCAATAAATTTATTGACTTTTTGTATGGAATATTGAGCTCAATAATGGACTTTATTGCGATTATCTCAATAAAGGCACATGTATGAACATGGTATTAGCCGAAGATGTGAAACGGAGTCTCGGCACACATGAACGATTTAACTTTATACTCGGTCCTTCACGTAATCGCCGCATAGTAAGCTTCGACGTGCATTGACGTAAGAATCATTACTGTTAAAAAAATGTCTCCACATCAAACGCGCGATTGGCACTAGCGACCACTTGCGACATCGTGCCTGACAAATCTGCACAGTCGATGATTCCAACGGAGCCACTTTTCTCCAGCACCGCCTATTACTTTATTAAATAATCGTATTTAATAAGATAAACTTGCCTCAGGGTGTCTGTATATGAAAGTGCACTTATATTTGAGAAACAAAAAAATAGTTTAAACACATAAAAATGTAAAAAAATATACATTTATTTTTGTCATTTATTTACGAAAATTACGTTACAAAACCACTAGTTTGCACAAGCAGAGTCTTATTTGAACGGAAGGGGTCGGCTTTAGTATAATGGTACCAATTGCCGTAAAATGAAAAAGTATGCTGCCAGATGTTTACAGATTTCGAACGCGAAGCGGTACTGGAGGAGCCTTAGCCCGGCCGAAGTCCGGTTATCAAGAACAAATTTTACATACCTATGAAAAAATTTATTGAATTAAATTTAAAAAAATACGATTTTGGATGCTTAATTCGCGTTTGTGAATTCACGATTTTATGTCCTGCTCAAAAACTTTCTTCTGGCAGCACTGTTTTGCCAACATTTTTGTTTTTTCCTTAGCAAATTCTGCAACTTCAACATCGAATTATTAATAAACTAAAAGACTCCGGCAGACTCCGTCATCAGTTTTGGGATGTCCACGACCCCCTCTATAAACCTATAAACCTCATTTCTTTCAAAGCCTGGCTCCTTATTCTAAAGTTTCCCCGACACAAGTTTACAACTCCCAGCGACTCGGAATACAATTACCGGGAGTCACAAAGTTTTTAAATTCTTTTTTTTCCCAGGAATATTTTTCTGGACGCTTTTCGGATAAAAAATAGTTTGTCCTGCCAAAGCAAAGTGATTTTGAATAAAGTATTTTCTTGTTGTACAGTGTAATTTGGTTATTAATTGTTTTAATCGAGCTCTTAAGTGCTCTAAATGCTACTATTTGATCTCCTTTTTAAAAAGTCATTGATTTGATTTTTCTCTCCCATTCACGTTCAGTGAATACACCTAATGCCCCTGTCAATAATGAATAAAACATTTTGAAGTCCTAGCACAGGATTTATGAGGCTTTAAAAAGTCTTAAGCAACCTTCTTCTTAGCTGCGATGAGTGAAAATTAAAAGGAAAACATATCAGAATTGACATGACCACAATCAATTTTCCCTACAACCCCGGTAGTGTTTCTTATTTTCTTCATGACGCCAGCAAAACTCGTGGTTAACATGTAGTGCACACGCACACACACACACACACACTTTCATCAGCCCAGCCACGACAGCAGGGCTGAGAATGTTTCCGGCCCAGAAAACACGAAATACGTATAAAACTGAAACAAAAATTTAAATTATTTTTTCCCTGAACGTTGTTTTTTATTTGATAATATTAAGCATATTCATATTCAGCTTCGGCTACCGCTGTTCTTGTTGTTGTTGTATGTTGTTGGGCTGCCTGGAAGTTTAAAATGTTTTAAAGATTTACATGCTTGTGATACATTTTTGCATTATATATGCACATACATACATACATACATATATGTAAATACATTTACATACATATGTGTGTTTGCATCTTTGTATGTATGTATGTATGTATGCCTGCATGTGTGTATGTGTGCATGTATGTATATTTCAAGGTATATAACTTATGTGAGCCCAACTTTCTGAGGTTTGTTTCAGGACGCTTTTACGCTCAAGTCCTGATGGTAAAAAATAAATTAATAAATTTAAGTGAACAACTTTGAAACTGGAGCAACACACAGCCTTTAGTTGTAGTGAAAGGTACAAAATTACATATGTATGTACATTACTGAAAAATAACATATATTGTAAATAGCAATTTTTTTTATCAGCACTAAGATTAAAAGGATTTATGAAAGTAGCTAATTAGCTCTGTTTTTTACACTCTCAACAAGATATTGCTGTGGTTTTTCGGGGGGGGGGGGGGGGGGGGGTCGGGGTGGTATAAGAAGTTTTCGCTTGTTGCTTTAAAGTCTACTGAAAGAATTTTGTTTAAACATTTAATGAATCCCAGCATTGATTTAACGAAGTAATTCATTAATTTTCAGCCCACGCTAGAATTCATTGAATCAACAAAATCTGATTCATTGAATTTGTATTAATGATCGTTTCATTAAATATGATTTCGACGAAACGAAGATTAGTCGCGTTGGGTCCCGGTATGATCCAAAGCAGATGATTTAGGGCGGCTTAGAAGTCTTTTAATTTTTTTTAAAGAATAAAGTTAATTAATTTCTATTATTTGAACTTTTTCTTATACATATCTCTGTATTAATTATATAATTATTTCTGTATTAAGTTTATAATTATTTCTGTATTAAGTTTATCAGGCTGAAGTTATTTCTATATATATCTTTGTGATTGATATTACTTAAATTATACAAAACATCAAAGACATTTAGCAGGGTGGACAACTAGTTGTTTCGAAGCCGCCACACTTTCTCGTCAGCACCCGTCTTTGAACTCAGGGACTCATGTTTCTAAAGCGACAACCATGCCACTCAGCCACCTAAGTTGTTGTATATTTTCTATCTAAAGTTTTAATTATATCAAACACACCATTCATTTTGATATAATTAAAAATTTAGACAGAAAATATACAACAACTTAGGTGGCTGAGTGGCATGGTTGCCGCCAATCCCTCTTTACTATCACCTGAGTACTGGTCCCAGTCTAAAAAAAAAAATATATATGTATATATATATGTATATATATATATATATATATATATATATATATATATATTAAAAAATCGCTTATTTAAACTGAATTTATGATCTGGCAACGTTGACAATTGTTATTCCGTAGCGGCAATAACTTGACTCTAGTAACTTTATGCAAACGTTAGCTTACGACATTGTAAACCAAAATTAGCTGCGTATCGAGTGACTTGACTTCATTTGCTTAGGTTTTCATACGAGATTGTGAAGCAGGCCATAAATACTGGAAATCTCTCTTGACATTTCACGCACTGTGTAAACCAACTTTAACTAAAAGTAGCGTTTTTAACTTTAATCTTTCTTTTAATACTTTTGCTTGGCTTGGCTTGGCTTGACTGAAATGCATTTCATTACTTCGTTTCATCATGCAAACCAAGTGCATGCATTTTTATGAACTTTATCTCAATATGTAAATTTTAATAATATTTAATCCGCTTTCATGTGATGATAACCTACATAAAGCGTAAAGTGAACACAGGAACTAGAAGCATATTCTGCTGCATAACTTTGCTAAAGTGCAGAGACTGAACAAACAAAACGAAAGTAACTTGATGTTTTAAAGCTAAAAGAAATTACTGCAGGATGCATGAATAATAGTATAAAAGTAATGTTTTGCTTTAGTTGCCTAAAAGAGTTTCTGTGCTTATATGAGATCATAAACACCTTTAATGCTGTAATGGAAATTTATACTTGATGTAATATCTTTGAATACAAAATTTTCCCAAAAAGGCAAAAAAAAAAATTGTATTTTAAGGAGCGATATCCTTCAAGGTAAACTTTTGAGTTTTCTCAAAAAAAAAAAAAAAAATTTTATTTTACACTATATTTTTGCCCCTATAAAAAAAGTTTAGTTGTATGTTTCAATTTAAGCGGAATTATACCAATAATTTTCTTTACAGTTCATAACGGGTTATCCATTTCGTGGTTTCAAAAGTATAGAACTGGAATTCGACATCTGTCAAACTAAGTTGTTAAACCAATTTTTTTTTTTCGTCTCAGTTGAAAGTCTGATTGACATTGACGGAAATGAATTGCTTAGCCATCACACAATGCATAAAAATTATCAAATAATACTAAATACAATAAATTCAGTCAAGTGCGAGGTTGGCTCGCACACCTATGGTTCCGTACGTATGTGTAATGCACGTATGGAATGGCATAAGTGAATACATATATTGTATAAATTTCAGCTCTCGGTCTCTTACAGCTTGTGAGTTACGTTTAATTGTTACTTTACGTTGCATGGGCACACCCATGATACAACTAATAAGGTAGCCTCATCAGCTAAACCGTCATCTGTCGACTTTAGGTTGCCAGGAGAATGCAGTGATAAAAGGCAGCCAAACCAGGATAGTGAATCCGCGTAAGCTTTGTTCATCTCTCTTCTGTAAATGTAGAAGTGGTGTCTTTTTGACAGTTTGCAGAAGTTGTACAAAGCCAAATGCATGTCATTTTTATTGAAGTTGTTCTTATTGCAGCGAAAAGGTTACCTTTTTATTTGCATCATGGGCGCACCTAAGAGTTTTCGACTTGTTATTGTTGTCATGTGCTTTTGCAAGGCATCTGGGAATGCATACACTGTGCGAATTTCGACTCTCTATCTCTTGCGGTTCGAGAGTTATAGCTAACTGTTACTTTACGTTGTAAAGGGACACCTGGTAGTTTTGGAGTTCAGCGATGAAGCACATTTCTCACTCGGTGGGTATGTTAATAAACAAAGCTGTCGTATTTGGGGTTCTGGGAATCTTCAAGTAATTGAAGAGAGACCATTACATGTAGAAAAAGTCACTGCTTGCTGCGCACTTTGGTCCGAAGGTCCACCGTCAATTCGGAACGTTATGGTCTTATGCTAGCCAACCTTTTTTTTGCCTGCTATTGAGGAATACGACTTGGAGAATATGTGGTTTTACAAAAGACGGTGCCGCATGCCACACAACTCGAGCGTATATGGGGCCTTATTGCAAGAGACATTTTCGGGCCGCTTAATTTCTCGTCGGGGCGATGTCAACTTGTCACCAAGATCAGGCGATTTGACACCATTAGACTTTTTTTGGGGCTACGCGAAAGACCGTGTTTAGGCAGATAAACCTTTAGCGCTTGAGCACTTAAAAAACCAACATTCCTCAAATTATGACTGAGATACCGTCTAATATGTGGCAAAAAGTGGTCGAAAATTACCTCAAAAAATCAAAGCTTGCACTCTTCGCCTGGTGGGCATTTAAAAGATGTAGTGTTTTACACACACACATGTCAACGTTCAAACTTTATAATAAAAAAAAATATCCTGAAAAAAATATATTTTATATCTGTTTTATTTACGTTTACTTTTGAAACCGCAAAATGGATAACCTGTTATTATTTCTCAAAAAGAATCGTAATGATTAAATAAACAAATTATTTTTTATTCGGTTGCAGATTATTAGTTGATTACGATTACAAAGAATACAAAAATAGGCGGTAGCACTTTTGTATATTGAAAACCATTTAAAAAGAATCACGCTTTCAATATGATTAGTTTTGTTCTCTTTGCTCTTTTTCTCCAAATTTTGATGTAGTTTGAATTTATTTCAGTTTGTTTTCATTCAAATGAAATTATGTGGAAAATAATGGAAAAAATTACTCTTCAATTACTATTGATTATTTTTGATTCCTTTTTTAAATAATTTAAAGTAATCATTTTTTTAATTTTTTTGCATTTTTTGTAAAAGAAGTACTAATAGTACAAATCGAAAGTAGTAGCATTTTAAACGAACATTTTGCTTTTTAAACAAAAGAATGCAATTCGTAATGGTCACGATTACTACTCATTACCCAGCAACTATACTTTCGACAAGAATTAATTATTTTTAAAAGGGGTTAAACAAATGTGTTTTACAGTTAACAATGAGAAATATTTATTTTAAAAACTTTATTTCAGGCCATGCATTTTTCATGCTGAATTTGTGAGACCACATTTGTGTAGACTTTTGTAATAAGATGGAATATATCGAAGAACTTAACAGATCCTCTATAGAATTATTATTACACAAAAAAAAGAAATTCACTTTTGTTAATTTTTATTGATTTTATCAGGCTTGAGTTCAGTTTTTGCTTCCCCCAAAATCGAGGATGATTGTAAATTATAAAAATATTCAAATTGAGGCATTTGTTAAGTACTTTACGAGCTGCAGCTCCAATTTTACCTCCTCAGTATTGAGAAAGATTTTTTTTGTGGCAAAATAGTATTGATCAATAGTTTCACGTCCACCACGATGATCATCAGCATTCACTACCTTTTGTAATATATTTTCTATTCCACTGACGTGTCAGAATAAACTGCCTGCAGATGCATTTACTGTCGCTTACAATCTAGCGGAGTTCTAGACAAACAGCCAAAAGCACAACTTCCTCTATTTCCTTCCCTGTTTCCTCCAGCCCATAATCTCCTTTTCTAGCCCCCTCCCAATGCAGTGAATAGTAAAAATATTTGACCAACATCTTTTCGAAATCACCCATAAACTTTTTTAAACAGACTTCGCATACTCCCATGTGTGCATGTAAACCCCAAAAAAAAATTATTTATAAATCGAAACAAAAATTTGAAATTGAAAATGCATAATCTTAAACTTTACTACACTGGTCTATTAATAAAACTTCCAGAGTTTTAGTACAGGGAACAATCAGATAAAATAAACTTTTAAAATATTTTCATATAAAACTACTTTTGAAATACTAAAACGTAAACAACAACAAAATACTTCCGTTTCTTTATCCAAAAATGTTTAAAATAAAAGGAATTTGAAATTCGATAAAATTAAAGTTGAAATATTGAGACAAAGTAGTCCATAAACATAAAAAGCACATTAAAATTGAGACTTTAATTTTGTTGATTTTTTTTTTTTTTTTATTATTAATTTACTCATAATAATTTAAAGTTGGGTCTCGGCCGGCGTGTCAAATAGTTTTATAAGTGTTAGCATTAATAGAATAACTTTAATAAATCTTGTTTATTTTCAAGACCTCAATTTTACACTTGGTACGACTCCAAAGTAAAGGTATTAAAGAAAATTAATTACACTGACCAAAAAAAAAATTATTTGGTATGCTTAAATTGTTTAACTCGGCAGTACGTGCTTAAATTTAATAATTATTTTTTTTCGCCTTTTATAAATATACTGAATTAATTACACTAGGCAACAAAAAGCAAGCAAAAGAAAAAAAAGATTTATTCGTATTTCAAGAAAAAAATTTTTTCACATATTTTTTTAAAAGACAAGATTTTTGAAATGAAAAATTCGATTTGATTACACAATTTGGCAAAAAAAAAAAAAACTCTATATTCTGCTAGATTAGAACTCTTTTGATATCATTTGTTTGTACATGTAATCATCATTTGTGAAATTCACGAGCAGCAAATGGTGATAAAAAAAAGTAGTTTTCTCAAAAATAAATTAAATTTTCATTTTCCAAAAACTCCCAAAAAATGGAAAACTACTTTATAGTTATATTGTTTATTTATAAAGCTGTAAATAATAGAAATAAAATGAAACTAGACGGATAAAAAATACTTGTTTTGCTCCAGATAGGGCGAAAGTACCTGAATATTTGAGTGAAAGTAATATGGGATTGTTTGAGTCCAACACTGCAGTTACACGATCAAGTTGTGCTGTCAAGTTTTTTTTCACATACTGCTTGTCAAAATTCAATAAAATTGATGGCTGTGACGTAGGCTGCACGCAATTTCATAACAATTCGTTTTCAAGATGGCGTCAAGAAGAAAATAAAAAATAGATTCTTGCATTATCTGCTAAACAAATTAAAGCAAAACCCCCTCTTCTATATTCTACAGTAAACCCAGAAACTAATTCAGATTCTAAATCTATATTTTTTTAAACTATTTAAATTTAATCATAATACAAAATTTTTTTTTTTTAATTAAAAAATTGAATGGAAATCAATGTAAAAATAAAAGTAAAAAATTTGTTGGTTTTGCACGTCAACATTTTTATTTCTATTTTTAAGCTTGAATCTGTTTAATTTTTATCACTTTTAACTGCAACTTTCAAACAAAACAAAAAAATATTTGCAGACAGAACAAAAAAAATTGTTGTCAGCTGTTTTGTTGATTGTGACTTGATGCTCTCTATGGAAAGCAAAAATTGTCATCAAATAAGTGTGAATGTATTAAAACTTGAAAGGCAAAACTTGATTGTGTAACCCCCAAGTAAGTGACAGCAAAAGACAAAGCAGTGCCATAGATGATGCTTTAGGCAATTCTAAGAGTATTTCTTCTTGACTAAGCAGACACATCTGAAAATTTGAATATTTTTTGGATTATCTCGGTGCTATTTTGCACACACACACACACTTGCATCCAAATGTGTTCCTTTCTTTCAAATATTCCTGCTAAACGGTATTCAAGTACTTTTGCTTTATCTGGAATAAAATGAATATTTACCCATCGATTTTTATGACTGAGAGCATGCAGCTGCATGAGTAAGCAATAAAACTGTAAAGCATTTAGGGGTTTCTATTTTTTTTATAGCAATTTTATATAGCAAAATATAGCTATATTTTTTATTTTTTATATTATATAGCAAAATTTTTAAAATTTAAAAGAAAAATATTTTTTTTGTGGCTGGCTTTTTTATACCTTCTAAGCTGAAAGTCTAATTCAACCCGGATATTGGCACATTTTAAGGCTAGTGTTATTTAACATTTTTAGGCACAATGTGTAACAAAATTGAATTAGATTTATACCAAGATGTCTGCAGAGCAGTTTCTTGAAAAATCTCAATCATAAAAAAAGGAAATTCCAAACAGTTCAACCATAATAGTCCAATGATTAGAAGGCTTCGAAAAACATGCTGGCTATTAATGGGTTTTTTGGTTTTTAGTTTGTTGCATAGTGTTATTATTGGCTGAACAATTTCCATTTTCAAGCATTTCCATACTTTCCTTTTATTTATTTTTGTTTTTTATTAAAAAAATTTTTTTTCTTTTACGTTCTTATTTTTTTTTTAATCGTTTTAACACTTTTTGTGTGCTTGTGTCTGACTCTTGTTTTTTTTTTAACCCAATATTATTTTTTTATGACTTGTATGCAACTATTTTTAAAATAATTTTTTAGCTGGGGCAAACATCTGCTTGTTGGTTGGCTGCCGAAGTTGGCAGTTGTTTATAAATTGCTTTTGGGTTGCAAATTTTAGCATCTAAAATTAATTCGAATTTTTGCAAAAATGCAAATGCAATCTGAAGCAGAGCCAACTTTGCATAGTCGCTGCTTTTTTGTTTTTGGAAAGTAACTTGTTGTCTGTTCTTAGTGGAGCATTAAGGTATGCAGAGTGAAAGAAATGGTGTGAAATGATTTCGATGTGATTTGTTTTCTCACACATAATGTCAACGTTCAAATTTTATAATAAAAAAGAAATATCATGAAAAAAAAATATTTTATATCTGTTTTATTTACGTTAATTAATTTTTATTATTTGAACTTTTTCTTATATAATTATTTCTGTATTAAGTTTATCAGGCTCAAGTTCTTCCTCTATTATCTTTGTGATTGATATTAATTAAATTAGACAAAGAAGACATCAAAGGCATTTAAGCAGGGTGGACAACTAGTTGTTTCGAAGCCGCCACACTTTCTCGTCAGCACCCACCAGTCTTTGAAGTCAGGGGCTCATTTTTCTAAAGCGACAACCATGCCACTCAGCCACCCAAGTTGTTGTATATTTTCTGTCTAAATTTTAATTATATCAAACACACCATTCATTTCTACTATTATTATTTGTCTATATTTATCATTGCATATTAATATAGAAAGAACTTGAGGCTGATAAACTGAATACAGAACTGTTTTATTTACGTTTAATTTTGAAAGCGCAAAATGGATAACCCGTTACAACTTATTAAAAATTAAATAATAGCAACAATTTCATAGGCCAGAAAGTCCAGTTGAAGATATTGATTATAAACATTTTCAGCTCTCAATTGTTGTATTGAAAATTGCATTTTATTGTTGCTTGTCTGTCATACTTTCACGTTAAATTTGATTACATTATTATTAATGGCATGTTTTTTTCTTTTCTTTTCTTATATGCCGAACTTTATCCCTAAACATGCACTTAAAGCTGTAAATTATTTGTGCCTCTTTGTATCGCGCACAATGAATGATGTTTGAACGGTATGGTATGGGATGGTGGCAAGACTGTAAATCTTTTCATCCATGTGCATACACATGACAGACTGACAAATGCCTGTATGCATATGATGTGGCCTTTTGTTTGCACTCTTAACAAATCTTGTGCTAGACTTTCCTCATCGCTGCGCCTCCACCATGTGCCATTCATTGTAAGCCCATCAGCTCAATTCTCGTGTATAGGTACTTGCTTACGCATTTGTTTCATCGTTTTGATTATGCTTTATTATACTCATAATAACATGTTCAATTTAGTTGAACACGTACCAATAATAAATTTCTATTTTCAGCTGTACTTCTAGTCTAACTTTAGCGTTTTTGTCTCTTTTTTCATTTTGTTCGAAAGCTTGTTTTTCTTTCGAACAACAATACCGTTTTGTGTTTCTTCGCCTTTGTGTTTCTTGTCCTGGCTGTTGATTAATGGCAACACCCATCACCAAAACATCAGATTTTTTGCTTGCAAATATGAGTGATATTATAAGCCAAAGCTGTATTATTTTCAAATTTGCTCAGTCCCCCTGCATCAGTTGTCAGAGGTGTCTATTTTGACAGTCTATGAAATTCAGAGCAGAATGTGTTTTTTGTTTTTAAAGCAGGCATTCTATCCAATTTGTTATAATAATAATCATTATTATTATTACTCACTGTTTGCGTTGTTGTCTAAAATTTGCTGTGACTGCAGTCAAAATAAAACCTAACACATGCGTAAATGTTATTAAACCCTAAAACAGAGGTTTTAATTAAATGCCATTGTTGCGAGGGGTTAAAATGTGTTGAAAGTCTGCAAGAAATGGGAATTTCAAATCAATTATAGCTGAAAGGAATTATGAGATTGGTAATCAAATCATGAACAGTACACAATACATACACTGTGCGAATTTCGGCTCTCTTATCTCTTACGGTTCGGGAATTATAGCTGTTACTCTACGCTGTAAAAGGACACCTGGTAGCTTTACAGCTGATGTTGTTTTTAGCATTTATTGTTGTGGAGCATGTGTGAATACATGCAATATAATATTATGCAAATTTCATCCCTCTGTCTCTAACATCTAATTGTTACTTTACGTTGTATGGGGACACCTGATAGTTTTCGACTTGTTGTTGTTTTTATCATTTGCTGTTGTAGGGCATATGTGAGTACATATATTGTGCGAATTTTAGCTCTCTGTCTCTTACAGCTTGGGAGTTACGGCTAATTGTTACTTTAGGTTGTCTGGGGATACCTGGTAGTTTTCGATTTATTGTTATCTTTAGCATTTTTTGTTGTAGAGCGTCTATAAGTACAAACACTGTACGAATTTCAGCTTTCTATCTGTTACGGTTCGAGAGTTATAGCTAATTGTAACTTTTCGTTGTATGGGGACACCGGGTAGTTTTCGCTTTGTTGTTGTTTTTGGTATTTGCTGTAGTAACGGAAAGGTACAACAACATTCTGTGAAAATTTCAGCTCTTTAGCTCTTACCGTTTCGGAGAATGGACGCTGTGACGGACGGACGGATGGACGTAGTTGTCTCGGTAATGGGGTTCCGTTTCACTCTGCTGAGTACGGAACCCTAAAAATTTACTAGACTTCGACAAAGCAAGTGTTGTGGATAATTTTATGTAACTATTGTTGTATTAACTTAATTTCTTTTAAGCTAGGCTCTGTGTCTGATATTCAATGGTTTCAAAACATGAAACTCTGAGTTCAAGGATGTTTGCTGATGACAGGTGTAGCGGCTTTGAAACATTAAGTTGTCCCCCAGCTGTTTTCTTCATCTTGTTTAATTAATCTTAATCACAGCAATAACAAAGAATGTAATTAATCCCTATAAACGGTATAGAAAGTAATTAAGAGCTAAAGGATAAAATAATTTGCCGCATTAACGAGAATTATGTCTCAGAGCTATTGAACTTATGAATTATCAGACAGAGATATGCCGCCGAAGCCGCGGTGGGCTTTTGGCCGGTATTTTGTTTCACTTATAATTGTCTTAGAGTTTTCTATTACAATAAAAATGATCGAGATAATTCTTTGAAAATTTTTTTTTATTTACAACTACCATAGAGCGTTTTGGTGGGAACACCCTTTATTATTAAGAATCGAGCACTTGTGTGGTTGAAACAAAAACGAAAAACCTTAAAGTCCTATTAAGCCTGTAAATCTTAAGCTACCCTTCTCTCTAAGTTTCTTACCACAATTCTTCTGCAATGATTTCTTTTAAATCTGGTCGATTTGCATGACATACATATGTATATACAAAATTGATGTGAATTGAACATGGGTATATGGTTTGCTTTGAAAACCCTTTGTTTCAGGGGGGAAACAAAACAACAAACATTTAATCAATATTTTATACCAATTTGAAAAGGTGTATAAAACGACCTGAAAAATATTGTTGCAGGCAAAGAAAGTGAAATTTAGCTTGCTGAGAAGGAGTGAGCAATAAAATATTATATATGTAAATATTTACAGAACTGAAAAGCAGAATTGACAATAAATTGTAAGCAACACAATAATTGAGGTTGGCGAACGACAACAGCAGCAATGGAGACAAATTAAACATGCATCTTGTTCAGATAAACTAAAATGCAATTAATTAAAATCAAAAGAGTGTTGCTGACAGTTCAAACGGTTACTCTTTCTTTGTGTCGGTTGCCCTTTGGTACTCTTCCCCATCTCTCACATTCGGAAAAAATTCCAGTTTCAATGCAGGCAGGGCTGCCATTTCCCCCACTTGCGAAATGAAAATTTTAAGGGAATAAAAATTTTATTCAAATTTTATTCACGATACAAGCGATTATTTATCGTGTAGTGAATGATTTTGAAGAAGTAGAGATCACAGCGTTCTGCAAGATCGGCTGAAAAGATTACTACTGGTGAAGACAGTGTTCAGAACATTGGTCTTCAAACAACAACTTTGTCCACAATTTGGCACAAAAATTTATTTTGTAATGAAAAATGTGCTCAAAAGGGCTCGCATTTGTGAGGCAAACAGAGGCAGACATTTATCTGATATTGTATTCCATACATACACTACATCACACATCTTTTTGCGCTTTTATGCAGGAGCGTTATTTGTCATAATAAATACCAAAGAATCGCCTTTATTAAACATATTTTATTTTTGTACACGGCAATATTCGTTTTCTATATATTTGATGAAATAATTATACTGTGCAAATATTTTTCACAATCTGAGCGCATAAAAATAGTCGTTTTTTTTATTTTATTTCACACTATTTTCTTACACCGGTATTCATAAAAAAAAGAAATGCGTTCGGGGGACCCCCGTTAGGAACGAAGTTCCTTATGTTTTTTTTTTCATCTTTGAATGTAATACAATGTGAGATCTGTATGTTTTATTTTGTGTTGTTTTTGAAATTTTGAAATTTTATGACTCTTTAAATTTTTGGAACGTTTTCCAACTAATTAATATTTATTGGTAGGTGTCTCCGCTGTTGTCAGTGGAGATACCGCCCATCATACACAATTGCTTGTCGACAGTACACCAAACCATATAAACAGCTCACACGCTTTCGTGACGATTTCTACTAATTTCCACTACCAGCAAGCCGCGTTAAGGAACTTCGTTCCAAAAAAAATTGTATATGAAAAATTTGTCGTAAAATGTGTTTCAACAAAGTTTTATTTTTTTATGACTACCGGTGTTAGTGTTTGAAGAAACAAAAAATATCAAATACTTGAGCACAGTCTGGACACGAAATAAAATATACTTTTGTTTCACAGAGTTTGAAGCAAATAGCAGAACTAATATTTCATTCCCATATTTCTGCAATGCTAACTGCAATTGATTACACTGTGCTACTTAAAAAAAACCGACAGAAGGGGCAACCAGTGACTTAACCTAATTCGGGTGCGCTGAGTTCAGTGATACCGTTTTTTTAGGTTAGCTCTTGTTTTTGAGATATACCGTTATTTTAAAAATGGAGGAGGTAGGACAACATATATTCCCTTAACTCAAAAACGATTTAAAATCTTGAAAAAATACAAAAACCGAAATTCGCCAATAAACTTACCTTTAATTAACTGTAAAAGTCTTTTTAATCGGCTCAGTAGTTTAGCAAATACAATTTTTTTTTTCGATGAAAAAAAATAAATTTTTTTCCAAAAATTTGAAATATTTTGTTCTTTAAAGCAGCATACAAAATCTAAAAACAAAGTTATGCTGATGAATTTTCACATATTCAAAACAAATAAAGCTTCAAACAAAAAAAGCCATAAATGACTAACATCGGTACACAATTTTGGAAGTTATTCAGAAAAAATTAAAAACAGCAATCTCAAACGGTCACCAGAAGAAACCGCCAAAATTTTTCCAACGAAAAAAATTTTTATTTTCTAAACTACTAAGCCGATTAAAAAGGCTTTTACATTTTATTGCCAAGTTTCGGTTTTTGCATTCTTTTCAATATTTTAAATGGTTTTCGAGTTAAGAGAATATATGTTGTCCTACCTCCTCCATTTTTAAAATAACGGTATATCTCAAAAACAAGAGCTAACCTAAAAAAACGGTTAGCACCACTGAATTCAGCGCACCCGAATTAGGTTTACCCACTGGGTGCCCCGTCTGTCGGAAAAAAAAAGTTTCAAATTCAAGCACAGAAGTCTTTGGTATTTTTATTTTAACTACATCACTCGATTCAATTTTATTACACTTATTTCTCTATTTTGGACTTTAATCGGTATTAATCACAGCAACTTGATTATTGGCTTCAAAGCCCTGCACACAAAATTTAGAAATATTGTCGATGTATTCTAGAAAAATTTTGAAAAACCCATAATTTTTTGTGGCGTGGAACATTACAAAGTTTTTATAGAATACAATGCACACAATATTTCCAAATTTTGTATGCAGGTTTTTGAAGGGAATAATCAAGTTCCGGTGATTAATACCGTTTAAAATCCAAAATAGGGAAATAAGTGTAATAAAATTGAATCGAATGATGTAGTTTAAATAAAAATACAAAAGACTTCTTTTGGCGCGAATTTGTCACACCAAATAAAAAGCAGTTTTCACTTTAGAACTTTTGGGATTTCTTGCGATATATTTTGGGAGATAGCTACTGAAAGCACCTGGCAACCAGCACTTAGATGCAACCAGCAACATGTATTTACAAAAACAAAACTGTAATTCAAACCAAAAAAAAAGAAAAAAAAAAAATTGTAAATGAAAGGGGAACTAAAAAACACTAAAATATATAGCAGGCCCTTTTTTGAGGGATGTCTGCTTTATTGAAATTTACAAAATACATATATACATGCATACACACGCACACACACACACCCATGTGCATGTATGTGTGTGCTTTTTATTTTTAGTTTTTAGCCACTCCAAAAACACACTCACACAATTTTTCCCTTGCAGCTACATGGTTGCAGTTGATGATGCATGCAACAGTTGCTGTTGCATACAATTTTGTTAGAATGCTTGAAAAATTAAAATGCAAAATACAAAAAAAAATGAGGAACAAAAAAATCAACTGTAGTTTGGCTTATGTTTTTTATAAATAAATTTATCAATTTTAAACTGAGAATGTAGTTTGTTCAATGTTGCATGTTACAAGGCAACACAAGTACATCATTTTACAAATTTCGTTTCATACTTAAATGGGTTTTCCCACTTTTTTTAACAGACGATTTCTTTTTTCTTGCTTTTTGTTCGCTATTAAACGATCTGTTTATAGTGTTTTTTTCTTTTCTTCTTGACTTTCCTCATTTTTTTTAACATTGGGGGTCTGTTTTCTTTTGACAAGTTTGGTGTTGTATTAAATCTAAAAATATCTTTGTGTCAAAACATGCATTTATATATTTATGTATGTAGATGAACAATTGTGGAGTATTTTTTTTTTAGCCATAACCGTAAAAACTATACATCACATCTATTTTTAAATAATGTTTTTGAGTTTTTATTTTTTTTTTTTTTAATAAATATTCAAATGCATATTAAGGAATAGTGGCCCAACTTCTTGAGAAATCGGTTTTTGCTATATCTCAGCCATACATGAATTGACAACAAACAGGTTTATTGTTCGCCTTTGCGTAACCATTGGATTTCAACATCTTAAAGACGGACAGGTATCGCTTAAACCAACAGTTTATTAATGCTGATCCAATTCAAATGAAATCTGACAGTTTTCGGAAAAGTTTTTTTGTTTTTTTTTCAAATTTTTTACTATATTGATGTTCGTTCGCAATAGCAAACATGCCACCATATACAAAAGGTGCTCCAAGAGGTCCACTAAGGTGCACAGATACAGGCATTTCTGAAATAATTTTGGAAATAATATTTTGAGCAAAAATTTTTTTTTGAAATTTCTTGAGAGGAAGCTCTTGGAGCACCTTTTCTATATAGTGGTATATTTGTACCATTCCATTATTTTCCATAAAATCCACTTCTCCTCTCAAAAAATTTCGAAAACAAATTATTTTGCTCCAAATTTTATTTCCAAAATTATTTTTTAGAAATACCACTAACTGTGCACCTTAGTGGACCTCTTGGAGCACCTTTTCTATATAGTGACATGTTTGTACCATTCCATATTTTTCCAAGAACTGCACTTTCCTCTCCAGAAGAAAAGAAAGAAAATTAATATGCTCAAGACTTTTTTTCCAAAATTATTTCAGAAATACCACTAACTGAGGACCTTAGTGGACCCCTTGGAGCACCTTTTGTATATGGTGGGATATGTGTACCATCTTCCAATTGTCCACGACGACCGCTTGTCTTTCCAAGAAAATAACATTTTTCAAATAGTGTTTTTTGTCCTTAAGAATAGTTTTCAATATACTTTATAGTCAATACTACAAAATACATACTCCAGAGAACAGTTTTCACTTCATATCTTCCCAGGATGTTACGCAGATTGGTGGATATCCCTCCAAGAAAAAAATCCATCCATTTGGCATTGTCTGTTAAGCAGTTAACAGAGCTCTGTTAACCATAAACTTTGTAAAGTGGTGCATGTCTTCGCTAGTTAAAGTTAACTTTATCTTCACACACATAAAGTAATTTAATATAAACGTGAAAAACATATGTATATAGTTGTATGTGTTGCACAGTGGTTTACATGGGAAAAATTTCCTACAAATAAATAGTAATTAACTGAACTCCCCAGGGTAAAAGTGGTCTTAAAATTTGTGCAAAAACCAAAGTTTTATATAGTTTTTCTATATAAAAGTTTGATTTCAAGAAAATCAGAGTGTGAAAACAGTAAAAAAAAGTATTTAAAATCTCCCGCATACAAGCCAACTGTGCAAAACTGTTTCTTATTTTTGATTGAATGGCAGACGAAAGAAGAAAATATACAAAATAATTATTAAATCTAGAGCTCTTTTCACAATCTAAAATTATGTTGCCATTAAAATATAATCAACTAACTGCCAGTTTGGCTAACTGGGACTTTTTAACTGCCGGTTAGCGATTTGGATTTCACCAGCTTTCAATTAGTTAACAAAAAAAAAGCACAAAATATGACAGATTTATGCTTTTTTGTTTACGAAAAATAGTGCCAATTTTTGGAAAAAAATTTTAAATTTTAAAAAATGTATAAATTTAAAGTGTAATTTGGGAAACTATTGTAGGTACAGAGATGTGAAATAAAATCATAAGTATGCGGAACATTTTAGATTCATTAGAGAATGGTCACTTTTGTCAGTTGGTGCGATGATTAAAGAATGGAACCACAGAATACTGTGCACATAACACATAGAAAAGAAATTTCTACAGTCGCAGTTATTTTTTTTGGGGGGATTCTTGCTTTTCAAATTGACAATATTTCAAAAATATACACATACATACATACATATATACATATGTATGTACATATGTTGATTTTACTTACATTTTAATTTTGATTTTATTGCTGTTTCTTGTTTATTTTCCTTTCAAGTTTTGATTAACATTTTAAACGGCGAAGTTTTATCGGTTAAATTTAACCCCAATTCGCCTGTTAAATGGCGACGGTTGAAATATAATCAAACATTGCACAGTGGTGTAAATAAAAGAAAAAGTGGTAAAAAGTCCGGAACTTCTAAACGACAAAACGGATCCCGCTGAAAATTGCAGTAGTCATAGACAAGAAATTATATTTTTTGTTTCAAGTCTCTTTAGGCCTATAGTTAAAACAGGGGCGGGGCTATGGGGGCTGAAAGTTAGCTACCTCGAGTATAAAAAATTTTGTGCAGCTTATAACTTTCTTATATCTTGGCCGATTTTAAAGATTTTTACCTTTTTGTATTTTGCTTAGCAAGGCAAAGAAAAAATGTTACGAAACATTTTTTCATATCTCTTACAGTTTAAGAGATATCCGCCTTAAAATATTATTTTTTATTTTTTTCGCCGCATCTTCTTTTGGTTTTTTACTTATATCTTTTTTGTTGAAATCTTGATTTTAATTTGTGGCCCACCGTTATATTCCTTATAAAATTCTAAGTTAGATAAGGTACCGTTTTATTAAAATATCTTGGTCCGATAAGTCATAAAATGGGTCTTAATTCAAAACTTTGAAATTTCACCGAAAAATTTTAATTTTTCACAAAAAAGGTGGCTTCATTATTTTTGAATTCGTAAAAAATTTTGTTCCAGCTTTTAGACTTATTCTTACATGTAGCGAAAGATAATCCCTTAAGAGTGTGTAAAAATTTCATTTCGTTTAATTTAGACCAAGTACCCTACAGAAGGCAGTGGTCGAAAATCATCAATTTGTAAAACAATTTTCGGATATGTGGGCGTCTGAAAAGTTTTGCCAAAAGTGAAATGAAATTCCGTGAACGACGTTTTATTACAAAATCAGTTAGTATTATTGCTGCAGAAGCTCGAGACATCCTAGATATAATTGGCGTTGCCAGACTGAGATTATTAAAAAAAGTCAATTTTTGGAAGGGACAATTTTGAATTGCTAAAAAAATGGATTTATGATTTATATTTTTTTCTGAAATTTATGCTTTTATTTGAAAACTTAGTATTTTAATACGCTTTGAAAAATTATGCATGTATCTTTCATCGTCTTGCAGATATTAAAGTTTCACTTTGATTTTTATGTGCGAAAAACTATCCTTTTATTATTTTTTTCATTGTTTTCACGAATGTGACTTAAAAAAATATAAAAAGTATTAATTTTTGCATATATTTGAAAAGACGACACAAATTCCTTTCCAACGATATATAACATGTATACCTTTTTTAAATATTTGTACATTAGGGAACCACTAAAATACTACGCAACCACCACAAGGTAGACATGTTTGACGTTTTGAAAGACTGCCAGACATACGAACTAAATGCACTTAGTTCGGTTATAATCAAAAGGCCAAAAAATACCTGATAATGCATTCAAATACCTGAAATTCTACTTTCAAAAAGTAAATGATAACATAATAAAAGGTTCCAAAATAGAAAGGGAGAGTGGTCATAAACAATAACAGATTTCTTTGAAATCCACAACAACAATATAACCCTATGCATACCTGTTTATTCAACTGTTCGACAAGGCAATGGAAAGCAGTTGATTAGGCGCAAAAGCTGGTGAACTGTACACAGCGGGGCAAAGCGGAAAGAAATCAAGCAAATCAGTCGCAGAAGAAGGTTGCCCGAATACAGGACGTCATAAAGCATATGAATTCAGAAGGATATCAATTGAAGCAGCGAACACATCACAAAAAATTTTTTTAATAAATATAGGAGAAATATAAAATACAAACTAAAAGGATTCACCCACTTTATTTCAATTAAGTATTGTTTGAGCTTTAAATCTTACAAATTATTTTTCATTTATTGGTTAAAGCATATAATATACTAACAGTGTTTGCTACTTAATATACAAATTTTCTTTAAAATAATCAGAAGCGTCATAACTTAACAGAGTTTTAATTTCAATTCCTTCGGGATCATCCTTTTCTATTTCCATTGTTATTTTTGGTAACCATTTTAATCTTATAGCATATAAGACTGGGTCTGAAGACAACAGTAAATGATTCATAAGCTCATTATTTTGAGCAGTTTTTGAACACTTTCGTGTATTAAAAATTCTATACTGCTTAATATCTCTGTTTCTAGCTTCCTGAGCTTCCTCTGTTAATTCCCTTAAGGGAAGAATATTGTTCGCCATTATTTCTGTTGTATGTGCTAGAACTTTGTGTATGGTTGGTGTTAATGGTCTCCACGGATACAGATTATTAATTAATGTCAGTGTTTCTTTTGCATATTTTTCGAATTTTTCGATGTTTATTACTTTTTTACTATTTATGACAGCTGGTATTACTTTAAAACGTTGGACTAAGTCAACATTGATGCCAGTTATTAAAGATGTAGTTTCAGGATCATCGAAAAAGCGCCTGGCAGTATTGCCATCGTTAGAGTTCCCATAACAATACAACGGCTTGTCAATGATTAAACCATGTTTCTTAAACTCGTCTTGTATTCATTTTTTTTCTTCTATTCTCATATTTTTTAAGGTTTCATTATTTTTGACTGGAGCATTTAAATGCTTATCTTCGCTGCGGTATTTAATATCATAGGCAATATGCAAAACATATTCCATAAATCTTATCCGGGCATGAAGAGGCGATATTCCAAGTTGAAGAGCATCTTCATTGTATGGGACTTTTTTATCAATATCATTTAAGTCAAAACTCTTCTTTCCACATACGTTACAATTCATGTTTGATTTCGTATCCGTAATTGCGTTTGCTACTTTTCCATCTATCATGGTTAGATAAGGTTTAAAAGAAACAGTAATCGTTCTTCCAGATATGCAAACATCAATGGGAGCCATGTTGGAAATTTCGCGGTTGATATCATTAACCAGCATTTGCGTTGTTTGTTTGTTTTCTTTGATATACTCAAAACGTATTGGCCGGCAAAGAAACTTGGACCCTGGCGTGTTATTTTTCCACAGATCACGATATGAATTTTTACTCGAAGTGGGCATTTCGTTATAGAGCCGCAGACGTAATGGCACTAAGGATGCCATTAGAACAGTGGAAAAGTCTGCATTGGAATCGCTAATTTGCTTATACTCAGAAAATCCAGATGATCCATCACATCCCCATTTATATATCAACGATAGCTCGGAGTTGTTACATGTATCTAAATCCTCTTCGTTAAAGTTCGCAATTAACCTTGAAGCTGTATTTTCAAGAAGGTCCGACAAACCAATTGTTGCACTCTGATTGTTCACAACTACTGGTGATGGTAAAATTTCTGCTTTTTTTCTAAATAGTGAAGAATAAGATGGCAAAGGCCCACTTTTTTCCTTAAGCGCTTTCCGTAGTATTTCATATTTGTTCCTTGAAATACCTAAATTTAGAATAATTGCTAGTGCATCTTCCTCGGTGAAAGAAGCACTTGATTTGGGCGTTGGTATGCTTTCTACAATCCGTCTTAATCTCTTTGGAGATGCAGTTGGTAGTACGTCCACAACTTTTAGCGCTTCTTTTTGCTGCGATTTCATCAAAATCCGTTTAAAGGAATCTTTTATTTGATCTCCAGAGTAACCAAGTACCATCTCTTCTTGCTTAATCTTTTTAGATCTACCCTGAACATCGTCGTAGTTTTTGCTCGGACGGCCATACTTCTTCTCATTTAAGTCGACGAATATGCCATTATCTAACCAATCAAGATATTTGGTTTGAAATTTGGAGACTGAGTTATTACATGCTCGTATTTTTGATTCATATGCTTTAAAGAAGCTATAAGTTTTCATGGCTGCATCATCGGTCAAAGATAATCCATATCTATGAGTTATTATATACGTCATGCGATTTACTTTCTCAGATCGAGTCAAATTTCCATCATCAATATTTTTCCACAAAAGTTTGCAGAGCGTTTTATACTTGATTGTAATTTCCATTGTAAACAGTTTTTTTCTTCTCTTATCGATATGAAGTGCTCAACGTTTTTGATAATAGTACTGCATTTGTCTTCTGGCATAGACATTTTATACGTACTGCCAAAATTTTCCTTTGTGAGGGGTGAACCTTCTGCTTGTTTTGTCACTGCTTTGGCCCGATTTATTTACCTGCTTCTGCGTCTAATCCTTCACTTATCACCGTCTTGCCGAATTGTTTAATTAAAAGGTATGCTTGCATTTATTACATGCATTATTTGTGTAGATTTCAAAGAAATCTGTTATTGTTTATGACCACTTTCCCTTTCTATTTTGGAACCTTTTATTATGTTATCATTTACTTTTTGAAAGTAGAATTTCAGGTATTTGAATGCATTATCAGGTATTTTTTGGCCTTTTGATTATAACCGAACTAAGTGCATTTAGTTCGTATGTCTGGCAGTCTTTCAAAACGTCAAACATGTCTACCTTGTGGTGGTTGCGTAGTATTTTAGTGGTTCCCTAATGTACAAATATTTAAAAAAGATATACATGTTATATATCGTTGGAAAGGAATTTGTGTCTTCTTTTCAAATATATGCAAAAATTAATACTTTTTATATTTTTTTAAGTCACATTCGTGAAAACAATGAAAAAATAATAAAAGGATAGTTTTTCGCACATAAAAATCAAAGTGAAACTTTAATATCTGCAAGACGATGAAAGATACATGCATAATTTTTCAAAGCGTATTAAAATACTAAGTTTTCAAATAAAAGCATAAATTTCAGAAAAAAATATAAATCATAAATCCATTTTTTTAGCAATTCAAAATTGTCCCTTCCAAAAATTGACTTTTTTTAATAATCTCAGTCTGGCAACGCCAATTATATCTAGGATGTCTCGAGCTTCTGCAGCAATAATACTAACTGATTTTGTAATAAAACGTCGTTCACGGAATTTCATTTCACTTTTGGCAAAACTTTTCAGACGCCCACATATCCGAAAATTGTTTTACAAATTGATGATTTTCGACCACTGCCTTCTGTAGGGTACTTGGTCTAAATTAAACGAAATGAAATTTTTACACACTCTTAAGGGATTATCTTTCGCTACATGTAAGAATAAGTCTAAAAGCTGGAACAAAATTTTTTACGAATTCAAAAATAATGAAGCCACCTTTTTTGTGAAAAATTAAAATTTTTCGGTGAAATTTCAAAGTTTTGAATTAAGACCCATTTTATGACTTATCGGACCAAGATATTTTAATAAAACGGTACCTTATCTAACTTAGAATTTTATAAGGAATATAACGGTGGGCCACAAATTAAAATCAAGATTTCAACAAAAAAGATATAAGTAAAAAACCAAAAGAAGATGCGGCGAAAAAAATAAAAAATAATATTTTAAGGCGGATATCTCTTAAACTGTAAGAGATATGAAAAAATGTTTCGTAACATTTTTTCTTTGCCTTGCTAAGCAAAATACAAAAAGGTAAAAATCTTTAAAATCGGCCAAGATATAAGAAAGTTATAAGCTGCACAAAATTTTTTATACTCGAGGTAGCTAACTTTCAGCCCCCATAGCCCCGCCCCTGTTTTAACTATAGGCCTAAAGAGACTTGAAACAAAAAATATAATTTCTTGTCTATGACTACTGCAATTTTCAGCGGGATCCGTTTTGTCGTTTAGAAGTTCCGGACTTTTTACCACTTTTTCTTTTATTTACACCACTGTGCATTGTTAAATACATTTTCGTCTAACTAGTGGTTGAAGTTCCAATTAAAATATAATCAGACTTGGTGTGAATGGCCACTAGACTTGCACTGAAGAAGTTATGGCTACCTATTTGAGCATAGTTTTCTTACAACGCCATATTATTAACATTCGACATCTTTCGAACCATGAGACAAAAAAAAAAACTGAAAACTTGTTGAAATTTGCTGTTGAGGAAGAACATTAAAAAACAAGTAAGAGTGCTATATTCGGCTGGGCCGAATCTTAAATACCCTTCACAATGATGTATGTACCATTCTGATTGATTTTTGGTGCCAATAGTGGTTTTATTTGGCTTATAGAGCCGATTTCTTGAAAATCGTGAAACGCTATATTTCGGACATATGTATATGGACCGATTTCAAAAATTTTCAAATTTTTCTTTTAAACACCCTATATGTACCTTTCTGATCGATTTTTGGTACCAAAAGTTGTTTTACTTGGCTTTTAGAGCCGACTTCTTGAGAAATCGGGAGGAGCGTTATCTGGTGTGCATATGGGCCGATGTCTAAAAATGTTCTAATCTCGCCTCTTGACAGGCGATATGTACCACTCTGACAAATTTTTAGTGCAAAAAAAATGTTTCGTTTGGTGGACCGACTTCTTGAGATATGGGGAGACGCTATATCTGGATCGTATATGAGCCGATGTCAAAAAATTTTCCAGTTTTGCCCCTAAATAGTCTATATGTATCGTTCTGGTTGATTTTTGGTGCCAAAAGTTGTTTTATTTGGCTTATAAAGCCGATTTCTTGAAAAATCGGGAGACGCTATATCTCGGATGTATATAAACCGATTTCAAAACTTTTTCAATTTTTGGGATCTAAGGGGCATTAAAAATGATATGACTAACTTTTTAGGAAAAAAATTTTTTCTAAAACATCTGACCAAAAAATGGCCAAAAATACCCCTCATATGATGGATATATTTCGGCTATCCGTAGACTGATCTTACTGAATTTCAATCGCAGACCCACTACCGTTTTCTCAGAAACGGTATTTCAAGGACTACAGACGGACATCGCATCGCATCGTAATCTCTATTGATTCTGATCCAGAATATATGTATATACTTTATGGTGTCTTAGATGGTTATTTCAGTGCGTTACACACGGAATCACAAACTTATATAGACTCTTACACAGTTTTGTGAAATATATACCCTTTATACTTGTTCTCAAGGGTGAACAAGTAATTTGAAAGCTTGCAGCAAAGAAATTGCATTTCTGCATTTTCAAAAATGTATGCATGAAATATGCACCCTTTTACTTCATATTTCCCCATGATGGACGAAACTGAGTCCCCAAATAGCATACATGCGTTTCCAAAAACTTTCAGCAAAGCCAGCATCCTCCGAGAACACCAGCAGCGTTTTGAAAAACTACTGAATATTCTTAAAACAAGATTTTCTCCTTAAAATAACAAACTAAGGAAAGATTGGTTTCTTTTGTATCAATATCATAAACAAATACTTGTGTTTTGGGCAAAAGGGAAAAATGGGGAAGAAAAAAACAAGATAATGACGACCTATTTGAAAGACAAAACGAACAGTTTTTCAAAAACTGTTCAACCTCAAACCAAAGAATATAAGGGAGAGAGAGAGAGAGAGAGAGAGAGAGAAGAAATGAAATAAAGTGGGAATCAAGTCACCTGCTGTGGCTGCTTTATGTGGTGCTCAAGTGTAATTTGGTAATAGAATAATGAAATAAAGTAGAAAGAAACACCAGTCTTTAAGATAAAGTTACAGCTGGTATTCTTTCACTTCTTATCTAGGGTTCAACAAAAGCAAACGAAAAAAAAGAAACAAGAAAAAAAAACAATTAATGACTTTTTATTTAATGTACAAGCCGTATTTTTTCAGATAAGGATACTTGTTTGTGTCCTTTTGATTGGATACATTTAACAAGAATTAATAAAATTAATTGCGCTAGAGATGGCTAAAGAACATTTATGTGATTTTTACGATGAAAATAATAAAATATTGTGATAAGATTAAATAATGTTTTACTGCAACTGAGAGAAAATACCTGCACTTGAGGGAATTTATTTGAGCAGTTTGACATGGGAAGCTGCTTTGATCATATTTTATGACAAAGTTAAAATGTTTTTGTTTTACTATGTATTCTGTAGAAATCCGATCAATTTAGTTAAAAATTGCTGAAAAAATAAATACAATTGAAAAAAATAACAGTACTCGAGCAATGGATTCTAAGGAGACAAAAAATTATATTTTTAAATAAAATGTTTGTGTCGGCATTTTGAAAGAAATTCTGTAGAGTTGAAATCCCCATGGGTGCACATAATGCATCTTGCCTGTCCTATGCAGGTTGATGCTGTGTTACCGGCGGAGTAGAAGAGGTGCAGGATACCTCAGTTATCTTGCTGACCAAAAATTTGTAGGCAGACACCTGCTGATACCCTCCACCAAAGGACGATTCGGCAGTACGGGGATCGTTGCCCCGAAATGACTGCATGGGGTCATCCCGCCCGATTATAGTTTGAGGAGCCTTTCTTGGCTGAAGCGTGCTGGCTGTGATTGGTGCTATAAGTTCACATGGAGCTGGTAACCAAACTGATCATGGAGCTTTTGGGCTTATGTTCGTAGCACCAAATGGTCCCAGAGTGCTGTTGCTATGCAGCTGCTTTGTAAGGAACTGAAACGGTGGGATCATCACAGCCGATTTTCATGAAAAAATCATGACACACATTTTCATTTGAATGTGTATGTGAATAAACAGAATAGTCGGTTCAGGGCTATGGAACACCCTCAAATTACACTGTGCAACAGTGAAAATGGTTTCAAGAAAAAAATATCTCGGTTATATGTATTTTGGTGCTCTAAACCCAAATCTGCTTTCAGTTTTTCTCTATCACGCAAGGATTTCTTGATATGGGCTTGGCAAATTTTGCCCCCTAAATTATAGAGTTACACCCATATATTTAACCATAATTCGGAAGTACCTTCTCTAATTTTAGCGATTAGCACACCAAAAGATGCGCAACATGTCACACAGCTCGTGCCACAATCTATTTATTGAAAGACACGTTTGGTGGCTGCCTAATTTCTGTCTTGCACTTTTGGCAAAAAAGGAAGAAAGGAATTCTCCTTAAATTAGAAGCATATTACTATCAAAATAATTGCAGTAAGCAGTGGAAAATATTGTTTCAATTTATTTACTATCTGCGTATTTTTCTCTAACATCAGAAATTTATGCTGTGAGGCATGTTATGATTTTATACAGCAGGAACCTGAAATTTTTCCAACTGTGCTAGCGTTTCACACAGGACCTACTTGAGTAGTTTTTACGTTTTCAGTTTAACTGAAATGCAAAATTTCAGGTCTAAAAATAGACAATATTAATGTTTTCTGTATTTTTCGGCCGTTTATTTTTTCCAGCTCCAGTTAATTACCGCTGACATTTCGTTGATGCTAATCAACGACTCTGCTGATGAGTTGATGAGCATCAATGAAATGTTAGCGGCATGAAGACGACTTAAAAAGGCAGAAAACATTAATAAAGTCTATTTTTATACCCTTCACAAAAATGTGTAAGGTTATATGTAAGTTTGTAATTCCGTGTGTAACGCATTGAAATAACCATCTAAGACCCCATAAAGTATATATATATTCTGGATCAGAATAGAGATTACGATGCGATGCGATGTCCGTCTGTAGTCGTTGAAATACGGTGTCTGAGAAAACGGTTTGAGATAGAAACCTCATTCTTTCGCCAAAATGTGTTAAATCCCGGTAGTGGGTCTGCTATTGAGATTCAGTAAGATCGGTCCACGGACAACCGATATATATCGAAAAAACCGGGTTTTGAGGGGTATTTTTGGCCATTTTTTGGGTCAGATTTTTGAAAAAAAATGTTTCCTAAAAAGGTAGCCATATCATTTTTAATGCCCAGTAGATCCCAAAAATTGAAGAATTTTTGAAATCGGCCTATATATACCCGAGATATAGCGTCTCCTGATTTCTCAAGAAGTCGGCTCTAAAAGCCAAATAAAACAACTTTTGGTACCAACACTCGATTAGAATGGTACATATAGGGTATTTAAAAGCTAAATTTGAAAATTTTTGAAATCGGTCCCGATTTTTTCAAGAAATCGGCTGTATAAGCCAAATAAAACAACTTTTGGCACCAAAAAGTAAATCAGAATCGTACATACATCATTGTGAAGGGTATTTCAGATTCGGCCCAGCCAAATATAGCACTCTTTCTTGTTACAACTGAAATAGTACATTTCAATTGGCTCTTAAAGCAAATAAATACTTAAGTTTATTTATGAAATCTCAGTTTAACTTAATTTAATATTAGTAATTGTTGTTGTCGAGTAACCAAATATCCTGATAATATTTCACCTTTCTAGGTCTCACCGTTTGTGAGAATAGGTGCTGTGACGGACGGGCGGGCAGCAAGGTCTCAGTAATAGAGATCTGTTTTCACTCTATAAATACGGAACCCTGAAAATGAGTTTATTAATTTAACTCCAATGCATAAACGCTTCGAACCTGGCCAATGCGCAACAATTTTGACGTGATATGAAAAATTATATAAAACTCTTTACGTTCTTCTTTCTTCTACAATTTTACTTCTGCTCGAATAATTGAATTCCCTTAAATCCCAAGCTTATCACACTTCAGATAATGAATAAATAACATGCAAAATAAATAATCTTTTTGTGTAGGTGTTAGATTTAACGCTTTGACAAAGGCCCTTTGCAGTAACCATATGGTATGAAAATGTTACAGAGTATTTACATAAAAGATTCTGTAAGAATTTTTCTACCTGCCAACAATTCTTTTCATGTTTTTCTTTTGCTCTGTTATTTTATGGGACTACAATTAGTTACAACAATTGTCAGATGGCCCAACGAACAATGGCTCGTGCTTTAAAATGGCCAAAAGGAAAATCTCAAATCTATTATTTACTTTTCTTTAGGATGAAAAATACTTGTTTCCTTTTTTAAGGGATTCCGCCCCGGGTGTAACAGAGTACAATTGATTCTTTATGCCTGAACATTGCAAGTGTTTGGAAAAACCTTTACACCTGCTCTTTTGTTCGGTGGCATTTGTGTGTGTGTGTGTGTGTGTGTGTGTACATTTTTATTATTCAGTTACCCAAAGAAAACTGCACACTCAGTATTCTTTTCTATTCATATCGTTTTGAAAAGCAATAAAATCAAGGTTAAACAGTGTCAAAATTCATGGGACTCTCTTGCAACTACTAGAGTCTTTTAGTTGTTCTTGGTGTCAAATGAAATTTTCCTTTTTTCAACTTATGCTGTAAATTATAGTTTGCAAAAAACCCCCAGGGTTTTTTTAAGAGCACCTTTTAAGTAGTAGTGGACAGCCAGCCAGCCAGCATGCCAGCAGAGCTGTTAAGGAAATTAATCGTTGTATTTCAGGAAGCGACAAAGAAATATTTTAAACGCTCAATAATTATGCATATAAGGAAAAAAAAACTTGATTTTATAGGCGAAATTAATTCCGCTGCTGAGGGGCACCATGATGGACATGAAACAGCTCATTGTCCCCCAGCTAGAAAATCTCTAAAGTTTACTTTACGCGGCTTGTTTAAAAATGTTAATTTAAGGTCTTAAAATAGACCTTCTTAATGCTTTCTGTCTTATTCAGCCGCCTGTATGCCCCCAACAATTCATTGATGCTAATCAACTCATCAGCTATAACGCATCTTAATACAATCAACACTTCTGACTCTCAGATCCAATTTATATAAATCCTTATCAGAAGTTTTCGTGCTTTCTACAGTTGCTTTATTATTGCAACAACTTCATGACATCATGGCAATTTTTGAATAAGTAGTTGAGTTTCAAATATTCTTTTAAGCATTTTTCGAGTCCAGTGATGAGTTGATTAGCATCAATGAAATGTCAGCGGCATATAGACAGCAGCTGAAAAAGACAGAAAATGTTAATAAGGTCTGTTTTTCAGTTTTCAGCTTTATATTGTTTTTATTATTTTTTGTTGTAGACGCCAAGCAACTGCATACAATGTAAATTGCATGTCTCTATGTCCAACGCTTCAAAAGTTATAGTTAGTTTTCAAACTAAAGGGTGTCCCCCTTTTAACTTTAACTAGACTTTTAACTTTTCGCTATTTTTGATAGTCGTTGGTGTATAGGTCTGCCAATTACACATATTGTGAAAATTTCAAGTCTCTATCTTTTACGGTTCAAAATTTATAGTCCAGTTTCAAATTAAAGGGTGTCCCCATATGTGGGAAAACACTTAAACTTGAACTTTTTGTTACAGTAAAGTTTTTGCTGGTGGTCTGACAACTTCGTATGCTGAGCAAATTTCAAGTCTGTGTTTCTTATCATTCAAAAGTTACCGATAATTTTCATCGTTTCTTTCATGGGAGCACCCTTTAGTTTTTATATTTTCATTGGTTTTCGTAGAACCTATGTAACCAAAAGTCCTAGGAAAATCTTCAATAGCTCTATAGCTCTTAATGTTCAAAAGTTACAGCTACTTGTAGTTACTTTGAGCTGTTGCTTGTATGGCGACAACCTTTAGTTTTTTGTTGCTGTTAGTACTTGCTGTTGTACCAGCCGGGTAAACACATGTGCTGTGGTTGACGTCTCTATTTCTATTGGTTTAAAAATTACAGCTAATTTTCATAGTTTTTTTTTTTTTTTTTGGTGGGCACACCCTGTCACTTTCAAGCTTCTGTTATTGTTAGTACTTGTTGTAGCCGAGTAACCGAATATCCTCAGAAAATTTCATCTCTCTAGCTCTCACCGTTTGTGAGAATAGTTGCCGTCGCGGACGGGCGGGTAGCAAGTTCTCAGTAATAGAGTTCTGTTTTCACTCTATAAATAGGGAACCCTGAGAATGAGTTTATTATTTGCTATAAGAACAAAAATAATTTATTTTTTTTGGTCTTACCAAAAATCTATTTGAATCCAAAATATTAAAGGCCATATTCATAATAATTATTGTAAGTTTGTTAAGCTCTTATTTGACTTATTTCTACGGCATATTTGTCAAATAAACGTGTAATAAACCTTCAACAGTTTTTATGAATATGGGTGTAAGATTTTATTGGTTTCAAACAAGTTTTATTTTAGATCTAAAAATTTATCTGTCCTTTTCAGCCGTCTATAGGCCTCCAACATTTCATTAATGCTAATCATTCTCATTTTGTTCATTGGAATTATAAAATAAGTAACAAGGTTTCAAACATTCTGTTATGTTTTTTTTTTTGAATCTGCGGACGAGTTGCTTAGCACCAACGAAATGTCGGCGGCATATGAACGTCTGAAAAAGACATATCAATTTCTAGACCTAAAAGAATACATTTCAATTGGCTCTCATATCAAATAAATAATTAAGTTCATTTTTGCCTTCATCAGATACTTGTTTGAAGTTAGTAAGAATCTTATTATTTTAGATTCACTTAGACTTTTGGTAACTCTTTTCTGTCCATTAAGACCTAAAATAATAATTAAGACCTAAAAAATTCAGTAGAAGATTTACATTGTGTATGTTAATACTACTAAACTATATACTTTGCGGTTTGTTCAAACTAAGTCCGTAATTGAATCAATTAAAATATTAACCAAGTCAATTAAAAATTTAATTGGAAATAAATTAATGTATTTATCAAATCAATTGAAAATTTAAATGCAAATAAATTTAGCAACACATATAAATCAATCGATTAAGAAATTAATCGAATTCTGATTCACAGCTCGCAAAGGCATTGAACAGAACTCAGAATTTTTTCCTTATCGACCAGGACCCTATTTTTCAAAACTTACCAGTAAAATAGGTATTCACACAAATTTATGTGAATGCCTATTTTATATTGCTCCATACTTGTATTATACATACTTGTACTATACATTTGTAAGCTTTGCGAAACGGTGCCGGTCCCAGCTCTCATTTAAGCCTTTTAAATTTTATGCTGTTTCAAAACTACTTTTCAAGACGAATCATTAATACCATAATTTAATAGCTTAAATAGCTGTTGAACAACCATCATCAAAAGCGAGAAGGGAATGATAGTAATAATAGTTTTCAAACTCGCTGACAGACTGAGCGTTGCAACTTAAATTTTTTTTTATCTGTTTTCCCTTGAGAAAAGATTTTTTTTCTGTTCATGAAAATATTTTACTTATATTGGTAACACAATTTTTTGTTGATTTTGCTGTTGTTGATGAATATGAGAGATAAGAAGGAAGCAGTTTATATTTATTTTTGGCTTGTTTGTGTATTCAAAACCCATTGTGAGTTCATGTGTGCGACATGCAGTAAGGCAAGTGGGTACAAGGACATTAAGCAGTGTGTCCTTTGGCATAACATGATTTATTATGTGTGAAAACTCGTGTTGTTTGAGGTTATAAATCGATAAAATTGTGCAACAACTCAAAACGGTTGTTTGTGCTCTTGAAATATTTTACCTTCACTTTAAAAATGAATGCTAAAAATTTCGCATCAAAATGTAATAATTTTTGCTTTGAAGCTTTAAAAACTGTGATGCGAGGGAATTGGGAGCCTTAAACATTAATGCAATTGACCTCATATTCAAATAAATTACCCCACTTGTTACTCTTTGAGGAGAATGAAGTGTACATCAAAAATCTTCTAAATCTTGTCCATCATAATGTTAAGTTTAGTATACAGTTTGCCTTTGCTCCTTTATTATATGGAAAACAATATTTGTTGTCTGCCTGTGTTATCTTGCTTACCAGCAGTTGCTTAAAACAAATATGATGTTCATTTTGATTACTTTTGATTACAGTTTCATGTTGCCAGCAGGGACGTCTTAAAGTCTAGATATTGAGTCATACGCACACAAACACACACACACACACACACACACACACACACACATGTTAATGGAGGCCACAGATCTGTTGTTGTTTAGCCTGTCTGTTGAATTTTGCCCAAAGAGGTTTTAATTTAGAATTTCTTGCATTGTTACTTCATGCAGATTTTGTTGACGAAACAAAGAGATGTGTAACATTTACACATTTCTGTAGACAATTAATTGCATTCATGATATTTGCAAGTTTTTTTTTTGCCGAAAAAGAACTGCTTGCTTGCCGCCGTTACGCGACAACCCAGGTTTAAGTAACAATATTGCATTGAATACAGGAATACGAGCTGTTAAGGGAAAAAATCACATGCGAGCATTTAAAATGAATCGTTCTTCAAAGCGTCTAAAGTCACAAACAGGGAAATTGAACGTTTACTTTAAAGGTGGGTGTACACGACATGTGTTAAAGGGCGCATGGGCGGTAGACTTCTGTCGAAGAAAGTTCAACTAGTGTTTTTGTAGTAGCAATGTTGTTGTGTTACAAAAAGAAAAGTAAATAAATGTTTGTGTTGCCAGACGGCCGGCTTTGCTGGCGTGGCCGCTGTTGCTCCGGCTGCTGCTCGTTCTTGCCGGCCACGCCTGACTCAAATTACTACAACAACAAAAAATTTCACACCAGCCTTTTTCTAAAAACCCGACTAGAAAACGAAATTGCTTGTGAGGCCCGAAAGTGAATTCAGAACAAAAAAAGAAAAATTGAAAAAAAATCCGAACTTACCTCGCCACACAAACTATGCCAGTTGTTGGTAAGTCGGCTGCGACTTCCCTCTAAATACAATTAGGATTTCTGTGTCGCCACAGTTTTTTTTTAGAAACCCTCCCTTAAATCGAAGCTATCCCGCCTCTCTACTCACCATCCCACAACTTGATAGTTTACTTCATTATGGAATAACAAACCTAAATCAAATTTACGACAGTTTTCATTTAAAAAACTAACACCCATATTCATAAAAACTATTGAAGGTTTATTACACGTTTATTTGACAAATATTCCGTAGAAATACGTCAAATAAGAGCTTAATAAACTTACAGTAATTATTATGAATATGGCCTTAAAAATATAAAAAAAAAAATAAAAAAGCAAACTTCTTCAAAATTTCTCCATAAAAAAAACTCTACACAAAAAAAAGAAAACTCAGTCGCGAACAAGCCAATTATTGGCCTAAAATTGAGCCCTCAAAAAAACACGCTTCCTAGTTCCCGCATAAAGTGAACTCTTCCTATTCAGAAACTATCTCTAGCACCCGTATACTAGGAACACAACTGGGACGAACGACGAATTTTTCGCCGGGAATATTCGCCGTCAAAAATAAAACACATTGGTGTATATGAAAATGCAGACAGTCACAGCGTCGGTCGAAATTCGTTGTACGCGGCGAACGTGAAATAGATTTATTGCTATTTCTTACGCCGCCGAACGACGAACAAATCACTACCATGTGGCCATTTTGGTTTCAGATTTCAAGTGTTTTAGTAAAAACAGTTACTTTTTACTTTAATAGTTTTTATTTTAAGTGCTAAGCTTTGGCTTTTTGCATTTAAAATAAAAAGCCAACATATTCGATTATAAAACATGTTTGTAGTGTTTAATTTTTTGTTGTTGGTAATGCAAAAATTTTTTAGCAACCAATTTTTTTAATATGGTCACCCCATCAGCTGTTCACCTATAATAAGATAAAATTAAAAAACTGAGAAAATAGATACAAGTGAAATTATAATTGAAAATGTTAAACTTCATAATTGTGGGATCAAAATGAACATAATGAACGTGATGTTCATTATTTTAATTATTTCTACAAAATTTGAAGTTCTTTGATTAATTTAATTTTTTTTATCTTCGAACAAACAATAAACAACTTTATCAATTATAACAGATGTTTTTGTTTTTCGTCGTTATTATGCTTCATACGAATTTTAACCGGCGTATTCGTCGTATTGGGCGAAATTCGTCGTTCGTCCCAGTTGTGTTCCTAGCATTAAATGAACGCTAACCCGGTGTAGTTTAGGCATCAACCTGACCTGAGTTCTTCTCTTCTAGGCAGGGTAACTTCCAAGTACAAAAGTAAAAAAATAAATAAGTACAAAATTAAAAATAAAATAATATGATATAAATAAAAAAATGTGTAGCCTCAATTGATTCTAACAAAAAAATCAAATTTACTATATACACAAAGGAAACGAATTTATGTGTAAATAAAACTTTTTGATAAGTCTGTGGCTGAAAGTCGGTTAATTTAGAACTTTTTCACGCGTTGTACATTTTTCATGAGCAATCAGCTGGCAATAAACGATTTTCTTTTTATAAAACCCATTTGAAGAGACCAAACACGAACCAGGCCTGGAGTCTACGAGGTCTACAGGCCTGAACTCGTACTTCTGTTCGCTTTTGCCTCGAACCAACGATCGAATCCATGTTATTTAAATGGCCAGTGGCAAAAACGTCCAGAAGAGGCAAAAGTTGGTCAAACAGCTTTCAACTCACTAATGGTTTTGTGTGAAATGTTGCATAAGACTTATGTATGTAGTATGTATTAGTTTCCAATATTCGTCTGCAGGGTATCATCATCATCATTGTAAAAACTGGTAGCTGTTTGTATTACTTTAAAGATTTCCAAAAAAGGATTTAAATGCCAAATAGCCAGCCAAACAAAGTGTATAAAATGAATAAATAAATAAAAAAGAAAAACTGAATTTAAAGCATAACTGTTTGGCAAACTCTTTCTCAACAGCTTGTGCCTGTGACACACATGCACAACGCTTGCACTTAAAATAAATTTATTTTAATGTTTTATGCTCAAAGTTCATTGACCATTTTTGAATATTAAAATGCATAAATGTACTTTCAAATAAAACATAATTGAATATTTATGTTTAAACAATTAAAAATGTTCATTTAACATAAACTTTTATAGATCAATAAAAATTTAAAATAATTGCCTACTTTTTTCATATTTTGTTTTTAATTGTTTTTTTTTTCGTTTGTATTTGTTTTCATTCAAGAAAATTGTTTTAAGAGAAATTAACTGCCAGCCAAGTGTATCAACAGATACAACCAAAAAAAAAAGCAATGTTGTGTTTTGAAGTCATTGACCTGATTTAAGGCTCTTAAACGAAAACAATCAATATGAAAAAAACAGAGAAAAAAAAACTCAATAAAAAATTAAGTGCTTATTTACATGTGCATGTATGTATGTGCATACAAGCCTGAGTACTTAACGCATACTGCCTTTGCTCAGTTACAAATTAATTTGTGTTGTTGTTGTTTAAAAGAGCATTCATTATTTTACACTAACCTACTCTTGCATATTATTGGCGCCTCTTAACAATTTATCTATACAATTACTGGTCTCTGGCATACGCCATTTATCATTCCTCATTCCACTCATTGCAATAAAGATGAGTGCAGTTTGTATTATTGTTTTGCTGGATATAAATTTCAATAATCAAGATTCTTGCACCCACTTGAAAAGTGCATAAGCATTTGCATGCTAATGTGTAAACATTTTTTGTTGCTGCTTCGAATATTCTCTTCCTCTATCACATGGCCTCTCTCTCTCTTTTTCGGGGTATGTGTCTAGTATGTGATTTGCATATAATTGTTATTGTTATACGTTATAAGGGGTATTCACCTTTTAAACTCGTATATGTATATTCGTAATCCTTTTGATGCTGATGATCAGGTGAGTTTTTTGTTTCCCCTTTTTAATACGTACGTACTCATCAAATGAAAACGGAAACATTTTAATAAGAATTCATTGTCTACACGTCCATCCGTCACAGCGCCCATTCTCTGATACGGCCCGAGCTACAGAGCTGAAATTCTCACAGGACATGTGGTTACTCGTCTGCTACTGTAATAAATGCTAATAACAACAAAAAGTTGAAAACTAAGGGGAGTCCCCATCAAACAAAAACTGGATTAATTAGCTGTAACTTTTGAATCATAAGAGGTAGATAGAGACTCAAATATTGCAAAGGAAATGTAATTACATAGGCTGTTGTTGTGGGTCACCCTCGCAAAGGTATTTATAAGTAATTATAGAACTACCCTCGTATATAGGTTAAGCTTTTTTTTTTAGAGTCAGCAATACTGACAATTTTCTACACAGTCAGAAATATTGTCGAGTGAACAATTCTACAACAAGCACCTATAACAAAAAAAATTTAAAAAGTAAAAAGGTGCGTCCATACAATAGACTAAAAATTAGCTGTAACTTCCCAGTTGTATGAGATAGAGACTAAAGCTTCGTATAGACGGTTGTCAGATTAGAACGTGCTGGCAATCTACTAGAAATATAAAATTGTCAGTGTTAAGAAAATTATCAGTTCAGACAATTGCAAGAAAATCTTACAATTTCATTGCCAGACAATTGCCTGACAATAACTTTAGCTACCAACGAAAATTGTCAGCTTATATGGATGTAAGATTTTCTACGCATCAAAAATTGTCAGCCAATTGTCATTATCAAAATATACACACACACATCCACAGATGCCATTATTCATTCCTTATTTTTCTCGCTCAATAACCATGTTTTTAATTTTTTTATTCTCGTTTCTGCAACTCGCTACCTCTCGTACTCACATTTTTACTATTCTCTTGTTTTTTCTCTCCCTTTCGTATACACACATTTCTCTTTAATATTCTTTGTCGTTACTCTGACAATGACGCCATTGTAAGGTGTTGAGAATTTATGCATCTTACAATATGCCCATGCCTGACAATGTACTAGCAATGATGATGCCAAAGTGTTCACACGATTGCCAGATAACTGACAATTATTTGTAAAGACGTAGGTCTGTCAATGCTTTTGCTTACAATATTGTCAGGAAGAAATTGTAAGTTCACACGATTGATTAAAAATATTCTATACATTTTCTGACAATACTGTAAGATCTTACAATCGTCTGTACGTAGCTTAAAATTTTGCACACAACACGTAGTTGTCAAACGACACTACAACAAAAATATCAAAAATAGTAAAAAAGAAATGCTTAAATTTAAATAGTGCTTAAAATATGAGCACACCCTATAGCTTAAAAATTAGATGTAACTTTTGGACCATAGAAGATGGAAACTTGAAATTTGCACCGCATATATAATGGACTGTCCTTTACAACAACAAACAAAAAAAAAAACAAAAAATTGAAACAGTGAACTTAATTATTTATTCGCTATAAGAGCCAATTGAAATTTATTATTTTAGGTCTAAAAAAATAGACCTTACTAATTTCTGTCTTTTTTTAGCCGCCTATATGCCGCCGACTTTTTGTTGCTGCTAAGCAACTCATCAGTAGACTTGAAAAAGCAAAAAAGTATGTTTGAAGCCCAACTACTTATTCCAAAATTCTCATGAACAAAATTAGAATCAGAAATGCTCAAACAAACTTTTTATGCAGAAAGCATTTTACGTCTTGCAACACCTTTACTTTTTATAGCACTTCCATACAACAGGTGACCTTTGGTTACCAACAACTTGTATTCTTGTTATCATTGTGTGCAATATATTTTGTATTGTGTTGATTTTTTTAATATATTTCTGATAATCTATTTAAGCTGGTTTCTATGATGTGAAACTCCAGCCGAAAAAACAGAAAATATGTACACATACATATGTGTATGCATGTAGACGTGGTTCCTATGAAGGGTATTTAAGATTCAGAACGGAAATATATGTATATTTAAAGTGGAATATATAAGTCACGCACTTATCTCTCTTTTCAGCTCATTTTCGAAAACGATTTAGCTCCATCTCAATTCAAAGTCTGGTCACACTGATTTTAAGGCATATAACCAGGTGAGTTTTTATTTGCTTTCTTTATTTTTAGGGTTCCGTACTCATAGAGTTATTTTTACTATTCGTCGTATGGGAACATCTGGTAGTTTTCGACTTGTTGTTGTTTTTTGTATTTGTTGCTGTAGCGGCAAGGTTCAACAGCATTCTGTGAAAATTTCAGCTCTCTACCTCTTACCGTTTCGGAGAATGGACGTTGTGACGGACGGACCTAGAAGTCTCGGTAATATGGTTCCATTTCACTCTGATGAGTGCGGAATCCTAAAAATGCCCCTTGGCAAATGAAAAAAATGCATTCAAAATCACCATATTTTATTTATTTTTTTTTTTGTTGGGTTAAGACTTTGTAGCTACAAAAATCATCGGCATTTCAGATAATATGGACAGGTTTTTTTTAAAGAAAGGGCTAGTGCAGACATCTTATCATAAATTTGAAATAAGATGTTCGATTTTACTACATGATATGTCCAAAAATGCTAAATTACACTGCCATTACTGCCACATTGTTTACAAGTACTTTGACGAGTGGATAATTCCCATTGAGGCACATTTCCTCCACATCACAAACTCTGGCCTGCTTAAGCACTTCAATACTCTCACGCTCTTTGAATACTCTTAATAAAACATTTTGTGAACTAAATGATTTTGCATGCAAACATTTTGTATGATTTCAAACAATACTACTTACTACCGTATTATTTGTTTATGTTTTGTGCAAAATGAAAATTGATGTCAACAATTGGCAGGCAGCTGAAAATTTAATCGCGAATGACGGCAACAACAACGAAAAAACACAAAACCAGATATGAAACAATAATTGAAATTATGATAATTATAATTGACACATGTTTGTAGAAGTAACAAGCAGCAGCCAGCAATAATTTAAAAGAGTATATGGGTATAGCGAATGGGGAATTTCAAATGCCCTTCATGTATTGCTTTATATCTTTTTTATACTGCCTTTATTTTGGTTTTGTATCAAGGCGAAACAGACTATAATCTTAACAAGTTTAACATGATTTTTAATCAACATTTTGCCATGTTAATTTTATATTGTGTTTTTTGGTGGGTGTATATTAGGCCGGCTCTATTTTTGGCCAACATTATGCCATCGATTTTTGATAATTTTTGGCATAAATTTCCCTACAACATATCAAAATAATCAGTTTCAAGACATTCCATTTGTGTGATGGTGTATGAGGGCTAGCAGCCCCTCGAACTGTCTGGAGTTCAAAGCTGTAGTAGCCCTTTTAAGGGCTACGAAAGTCTGACCAGAGGCTTTGATTTCTGGTACCACGGGATCCGGGAGCCCCAGGAACTTGTTCCTGCCCGGTCGGGTGAGGCCCTTCGGGGAGCATCGTGGTGGCTGTGGTTGTTACCCAAATCGTGGGGAGAGTTCAATTTGAGCTCGGTGTGGAGTTGCACTGCAACCAATCGTCGTAAGGAGTGTAAGATAGGCTCCGCCTCTTCGCCAGTGGGGATCACATGTTCCAGATGGCATGTGGTCAAAGTGGTACTCATGCATGACGGCGTGCCATCCATTTATGGGTGACATTCTGCCATGCATGGGGGCGGTGATGAACGCTGAATTTCATCAGGTGACGGAGAGTCACCGTGAGGTTGGGCCTTAATGGCAGGAACTCACGTTAAGCACTCCAAATCTGTGTGATGGTGTGTAGAAAAAAAATAATGGGCTGCAAATACTATTGGGAGAGCTGGTCATTTATTTGACTCCGCTACGGGCGCCCTGGGACAAATTAATATTATGGCGAGAAATTTTTCATTTTTAGGACGCCCAAATACGAGTCTCTGGAACTAATCCATAAAATACACGGAAGTATAGTTTATGTGCTCGAAAATTACAAACGGAATCATAAACTCATCATACCCGAAATGTTGAAAACACCGTCTTTGCCATTGTATTATTGATGTGTATTATTTGCCAATGTATTATTGATGTGTAAAACATTTTGGTGTCTCGCTTAAATGTTTATTTATATTATACATACATACATACATATATTTAAACAAGTGTTTGTAATTGAAAAGAAGCATTTGTGATGATTGTAAGAACTGTCATTTTAAGAAACATAAATCAATATTTTATTTTTGCCAGTTTGTGCAACACAAAGGTTTAACCCAACAAACATGTTAAAAATATTAATTAAAATTCAATGCTGGAAACATAAAAATTTTAATATATACACACACACACTAGCATACATACACATGTATATATCTATATGTGTATGTACCAGAATTACAATACGTTATGTCATAACTCTTGAAAGTAGAAACAACCATCTTCAGAACATATACACGCACGTTCTTTGAATTCATGATCAAAATTCATTCACTGATCGGTTTTTGAATCACATGGTTTTTGGCGATCAGACGCCCCGGAAAACAGACTGGTCGCTGCAGCAATTTCCAAATAAATATTAAAAAAAGTGAAGAATTTTTCAAGAGAATGTGTACAGAAATACATGCATAATTTTTAAAGCACTTAAATATCAGCTACACTGAAAATACAGTTCAATCCATTTGTACTCAGATCAATCGCAAGTGGTGTTAGAAGTTCGGCAAGTACGTTGTGCTTGTTTTGAGTACGTGATTTTCAAGCGCTAAACACTTAATTTTGGCCATATTCAATCCCAGTTTCGGATTGAATATAACTCGAATCCGTGCTTAAAAACTTGAGACTTGATTTAAGAACATTGGTGTACTTACCATACTGTTGACACCGTTTGGGATTGATTTAAAAGCGGAAGGATTGAACTTGTCTTGAGTGTGAATGATTAGATTGATTATGCACTTGATTCGATGTTTCTGAAGCCTATTTAATTTACTAATTCCCTCCTGAAATATTCCACTCTATTTCCTTAATTCAATAATAATTTATAAATTATTTTGTCTCTTTGGCGATTTGAACCTGGAAGCCTAACAACTGCCAGGCCAGCCACTCTACCAGTTCAGCCATCGTAGGATGCGTAGAGAGCTTATAAAATCACACAGCACAAGTGTTAGTTATAAATACACCCAAGGCGAATCAAGTGTAGGTGGTCGGTCGCAATTCAATTCGCTTCAACATTTTCTCTCGAGACGTCATAAGTTTTGTTGTCGTTTGCTATCAGCTTTGACAACTCAGAAGATAAAATCGTGGCAAAACGTAGAAGCGAATTGGGATGCGGGCACCTGTAATGGATTCGCCTTGAATATACCCAAGAATTTCGTACTCATTTTAAGCCTTAACAGGATTGATTCTCTTTAAAAATCCTTATTCGGCTTGTTTTAAGTGCACTAGTGTGTTATTCGTACTTAAATTTTCAAGTATGCTTCGTACTAAAGTCAAGTAGAAGATACTTAAATTTAGATTGTGCTTTTTCTTTCTGTGTATAAAGAAAGCTGGTAGAAAATAAAAAGAAAATAAACTACCACTATATATTTTTTGCTTAAAAATAATTTTATAACGATGGTTGCCTTTTATATTTTGAGATTAAGGAACAAAAACAAATATTATTCATCGAAAATCAATTTATTATTTTTCAAAATATTTCGCTGTATGTTTCCGTTGACTGGAATCAGTGTTGCCAGTTTTGGAGGTTTCCCTCTAGATTTAGCGTTTTTTTTTTCTATTAGGGGTGAATTTGGGGTGCTAAATTCTTGCGGGGAAAATTTAGGGGGAAAGAATTTATTTTTGCTGTATTTTTAAGGGATTTCTATGTTCGGTTGAAGGGTAAAATAGCAGGAGTTAGAAGATTTCTCAACTGATAAATTTGAAGACTTTAACGATTTTTAAAGTAAAATTAAATTAAATATTTTATGCTCAGCTTCAAGTACAGAATTTTGCAACTGGTAATTTCAAGTACTTTTTTTGTTGAGTTGAATGAATTTCTTCCTCATGGGTCATTTCTTTGAATTTTTTCCGTTTCTTAAGAATTGGTAAAATTAAAATATCTAAGAACATTTGATAAAATTTAAACTCATTTTATGGAAATGTGAAAAGAACGTAAAGAGCGAAGAAGACTTAGAAACTCTTAATATTTTTGGAGACACTTAATTTTTTCTAGATACGCAGAATATGTACTTAGATCCCAAAATATGTGAATACAAATAAATCGAAAATTTATAATAAATATTTATACGCCTGTAATCATAACATATACGCTGAAAAATATATATAATCAGTTAATTTTTACTTCTTTTTAATTCGGGACATTTTATGCATTTTCCACATTGTAAATGCATTAATATTGGTGATTCGCAAATTAAAGCAGAATGTTCACTAAAATTTTAGGGGGATTTTGTAGAAAAACATTGAATTTTAGGGGGTTTTATAATTTTTCTGGGGGGGAGAGGAATACATTGACCTGGGGCCAAATTATGGCACTCGTGATTGAACGATTTCGTTATAGAATGCTGTGTGTTTGTTGCTCATTTTGTTTTTGCTCTACATTGTTTTTATTATCGAGTATATTCGATCACAAATGCCAGAAACCGGCCCCTGGGAACACTGACTGAAACACATATATTTCTCTCTCTCTCTCTCTCTGTCTCTCTCTCTTAGACCCAACTAATTTATTTTGAGTTTGTTGCTATCGATTGCCCATATGGTTGTACATATATACGCTTCGCTTAGTGGACCTGCGATCGACTTACAGAAGATGCCGATTTTGTAAAAAAAGAAAAATTATCTTTGCAGATGAAGCTCATTTTGATCTTGGCGTGTATGTAAACAAGCAAAATTGTCACAATTGGGGCACAGAAAACCCGCACGCATACATTAAAAAGCCGATGCACCCAAAATAAGTCATTGTTTGGTGCAGATTTTGGTCCAGAGGCATAATTGGGCCATTTTTCTTCGAGAGCAAAGAGTAGCCGTTACAGTCAATGGCGATCGTTGTCGGGCCATATTGAACGAACTTTTGTATACAAAAATTGAAGGGGAGGATATTGGCAACATTTGGTTTCAACAGGATGGCGCTCCGTGCCACACAGCCGAAGCTACACTCGATGTTTTGCGCCGTTTTCAAAAAATAAAGTTATTTGGCGGACCCTTTACAGTTTTTTATTATCTGATCAGGCTTTGGATCGGTTTTACTTCTTTAGAATTGAGAAAGATGTTTTTGTGGTAAAATTCTTATATTAAAGATGTTGATCACTTTATAATTTTATCGCAAAAAAATCTTTCTTCATACTGAGGAAGTAAAATCGAACTAACGGCCAATAAAGCATTTAACAATTTTATTTTAGTTATTTATTTATATATATATTTATTTATTTATATATTTATTTATTTATGTATTTATCTGTTTTCATTCAAATACATTTGTGGTTTTTCAAGGCACTTCGTACTTTTGCGGTTTTTATTTTATTAAAAATATAATCTGCTATTTCAAACGTAGAGCTTGTATAAAATCACTTTTAATGCAGTGATTTCGACATCATCATCTCTAAAGTACTTACGGACACTGTCATCATATTTATTTTTATATGTTTGCTTAAGCAATGAGAATATGCGGTTCCATGGTAAATTACAGTCTCGAGACTTGTAATACACAGTAGTGACCAAGGCTTACTTAAAAATAAAAAATAAATTCATACTTAATGATGTACTAAGTCATATGCAAAAAGAAAAGAAAAATTATATGTACATATGTATATATGTATGTATGTTTTATATTATTAATAATATACAATAAAGTGGCTGTTAAACGGACAAGGTTTTAAATCAAAGCAATTTTTTTTTAGTTATTTTGCTTTTTCTTTTCATATTAAACTTTTGCCCATTTGAAAATGAAAGTATTCATGACAAATTATCTGAAAGCAGAATCAGTCACTAGGGGGACAATGGTGTGAACGAAACTGTTGTAAATATTACATATTTTTTGAAAAATTCTAGCATCATAACACTTGGTATTAGATATCTGTTACTAAAACAAGTATTTTAAAAATTTCAACAGTATTTCTTTCTCTGACTACTTTGTGAAGAAGAGTTTCGCAGAAAGTTTGATTCTCTTCATTTTACTCTCTTTAAAGAAGAGACTCATCATAGATGGATGAGTAAATCAAGGATTAAAGAATACAGACAACACGCCCCCAAAGCATACAATTTTTGAGGGTCTGCCATTTTAATGCGCTTAGCCGCTGTACATTATCCAGCACACTGTTGTCAAGAACGTCTTAAGGATTTTTTGTGACTTTAGATCTAAAAATGGACTTTCCTAATTGTTTTCTGCTTTCTTCAGTGATACCAAGTGACAAAATTGTTTTATATACTAACCCCCTAATTCATAAAAATTATTACAGGCTTATAAGACTGTTATTTGACATACATATTTGGATATGGAAAATCTGTCAATTAAGAACTTTATAAACCTGTTATAATTTTTATGAATTAGACGGTAAAAGTTTGTTGGAACAGTTGTGACACTCAGTGACTTCATGGGAAACGGACACTACAAATATTCTCTTAAGTTATTTGGGTCTAGTGGCGAGTTCAACGAAACATTGGCGGTAGGCCAGCTATTTTCAAACCTAAAACAATACCTTGCAATCCGGTCTTACAACAAACAAATAATGAAATTAATTTTTGGATTTCATAAGACATTAAAATACAGTTTTCGTTCTATAACGTACACATTTTTTCACATTTATTTCCCCCATCATCTGAAATTTTGTATTTCTCAGTTCAAAATAAATCACCAATAATACACAAAATGGAAAATGACAAAAAAATATATTCAAAAAATTTTAAGAATGATAAATTTTTTATGCACATTGCAAGTATGTTCTATAAATAAATGGCAAAAGTTTTGGGAAGCAAAAACAGCAACTGCTCCTTTCCGGCTTTGTATGGTTTTGAACAAGTTTATTGTTCGAAAAGATGTTTGAGTGATGCTCTGCATTCAGTTTAGATAAACAGCTTATTTTTGTAAACATTTCCCCTGAAGTCATAAAGTAAAGTTTAAACAAATAAAAAATTAAAAAACAATAGGGTGGTTCGATCACAGTTTGAGGGCTGTGAAAACCAAATGTAGATGAACACGTAATGAAAAAGAAGCTTGAAAAGAATTTATGAAAAAATGTATAAATGGAAAAGGATACAAGAAAATATTTTTTAAAACAAACTTTCGTTTTCAAAACTCAAAGAATGCATATTTTATGAGTGGAAAACTCGTTTTCAAACCGTTTGTTGTGAGCCACTTTTTTTTTATAAAACAAACACAAAAACAAACACAAGCTTTTGGCTTGTCTGCAGGATTCAAACTTTATTTCAAGAAATTTTCGAGTCTATCAACGAAATGTCGGCGGCATATACATATATTGCTAAAAAAGACAGAAACCATTTGTAAGGTCTATTTTTGGACCTGAATTAATACATTTCAATTGGCTCTTAAAGCAAATAAATAAGTTCATATTTAACTAGAAAGTTTTTAATAAAAAGCAAACAAGTGGTTTGCATTCATTTGAAAATAACTGTAAATCGAGCAATTTGAAATCGCTCGATTTCAAACCACTCCTTACAAAAAAAAACTATAAACGAAAAATTGTTAGTTGACAAATCACAAATTATACGGCCTAATTCATAAACACATTATAAGAGTGTTATAAACAACTTATGAGCAAAAATCCAGAAAAGTGTATTCATAATCGATTTATAGCTTATTATGCTGTTTATAACCATTTTATAAATTGGATATTTTTATTGTGGCCTCTACCCAACTATAAGCGTTTAATAGTGAAAATTGTTGAATTGAGGATTTTTTATTTGAACACTATTTATCAAATTTTTTGCTTCTTGAATGTGTATATGATTGCATTTCATTGTTTCTTACACCAAATTATCATTACACATTAAACTATGAAATTCGAAAATATGTACATACATACATATGTACTTTAAATTCTACGAAATTCTAAGAATCAGTAATATACAGTCATAAAGACACTTTAACCCTGCAAAAATCATCTCATTCTTTTATCAAACAAATTTTTCTTTAGTTTTCATATAAATTACAAATATTTTGACGAATTATATCGATACAATACACAAAGAAATACAGACCTACATACATACATACATACATACATATGTATAGTACTATCTCTATTGCAAATTTGAATAGACATGTACACATGTATGTATGCATGCATACACATACATATCTACGCACAAACAACAGTAGCGATCCTGCCTGTATTTACAATGTATACACACGCATTGGCCTCTACTTAACTATAAGCGTTTGATAAAGAGACATTCGTTGAGTTGATGAAGAGTTGCGAAGAAAGAATTCATCAATAAATTAATTTTAATAAAAGATATTAGCGAATTAAATAATATTTACCACTTTTCATTATGTTTTCATGAAAAATATTTGCAAATAATTATAGTGCTATACAAACAAATGCTAGAGAGTAAGTAGTCGACTACTTTTGGTACCAGTCGTTAAACAAATGTGTTTAGAAACAATTTTTTTACAATTCAAAGCCTTGTATACATATTTTTCGCAATAAAAATAGGTAAACCAATAAATTATTTCATATTCGAACAAAATTATGTTATATAAGTAAATAATATTTTGCATTTTTCGCAGCTACCCAAATAATCAGTTTCTTACATACATCTCATATATGCAGCACTAGGCACAAAATGAGAGTGAACATTGCATGGTATTGCCAACAATAAAGTACAAAATTAATAAAAGAGTTTATTAGTTATTTCACGCATATAATGTGTTTATGAATTGAATTTCTTATGAGTTGCTAATAACACTGTTAGTGTATGATAACTATTACCAGCTTATAAGCTGAAATAAGAAATTTTTATGAATTAGGGGGATAGTCACTAAAAATTTTCAAACAAGCGTTTTAAAACCACTCGTTTTCAAAGCACCTGTTACTAAAAATTTACTGAAAAAACTCTCAAAGGATTAAAAAAAATTGACAATCAGTAGTGATTTTAAAAATAAACGATTCAAAGCCACGCGTTTTCAAGACCAATGGCCACAGCAAAATTGCCGATAGAACAGGTTTAATAAGTCAAGGTGGTCCAAAACAAATAACCCTATTAGAAGTTGCTCTTGCTTTTGCAAATGGCGGCCAATGTCACACCTGTTTTTACATTTGTGATTTGAATAGCTGTAGAATACAGGTGAACATTCCACAGATAAATCATAATGAGCAATTGAACGAATTAGATCTCTACGACAAGTGGTTCTAAAAGGACGTAGCAACGGCACACACTGCGCCAGCCACAACCGCTATTCTGAAAGCCAAGCAACATCGGATGACTTCATTTGGCCCCCCTGTTGGTACTCAGGAATGTGGTTTAAAGCAAGTTACTCTTTTTTACAGCAGAGATTATATACAGATATGTTCTTGTATGATTTACCAAAAATTGTTGACCCGTCTGCTGAATTTGCACAACCGAACCGCCCTACTAATTTGCAACATTTGCCAACAAGCATCATTTGTTGTTCCATCTTGTTCTTCTTGTTGCAAATGCATGGCAGGAATAGGAACGAAGAATAAAATTAAAGAAAAAACTGTGAACAACATGTTTACAATAGCCAAACTGTTTAAATTTACGTTGTGTATTAACAAATGTTCTTGTTTTGTTAAAAATCCGTATTTCTTTATGAAAATAATTCCCATTTTGCATTACAAATTATAAGAATACAACACAATGGTTTTATATTTATTAAAAATAAGGAAATGATGATGGCCGATTTATGTGGCACAACATAAATTATTATACGTTGAAGAACAATTTAAGTTTGAGGGGAAAAAAAGAAAAAATCAATAAATGTGAAATGGCAAGAAGGAGGCAGCAAAAGAAAAACACAATGCATTTAAGATATTCAAATATTTGGCTAACAAGCCGAAATGGTTTTAATTGAAAGTTTGCTTAAAGCCACATTTTGTTACACAACAAAATTTTTGAGGAAAGGGAGCCAACGGTTCTTCTGATTTTGTAAAGTAAACAGTGCTTTGTGTGTGAAAACAAATTCCAATTTAAGTCGCCGGATACATACCAAATTTTTTAGCAAAAACAAATTTTTAAGTTACCGGAGCACTGTTAACGACTTAACAGACCATATTTTTGAAAATATGAAATTTCTGGAGAATATTAGGAACATTTTTGGAAAAACTAGCTCTTCAGCGCACCACACACTATATACAAATGGTAGCCTGAAGGGTCCTCTAAAACTGCTGGTGGGAGTTTTAAAATGTGTTCTTTAAAAATGTTAATAACTAAAATTTTATCACACAAAAGAAAAAACTCCGAGCAAATAAAATCGAGCTCCAGACGAATAAAATGATAAAAAAAAATTTATTTTATTAAAAACAATCCATACTACAATTGAATGTTGTTGAGTAGTCTAATGTATGACCAAAGCTCATTAATATTCTGCCATTTTTTTCGGATACATATACTGATTCTAAGGTGGGCCCCCATACAAAAATACACACCAATTTTATCATAAAAAATCTTTCTCAATTTTGAGGAAGTAAACAATATAATAAGAAATCTTACATAACACTGTGCAAGAGTGGAAATTGTATTGTATTGTATTGTATTGTATTGTATTATTACTAGGTTGGTCCAGCATAGCCCTTTGTACTGCGACCATAAATTATCTATTGTGCAACCCTTTGTCCCTCACTAGTTTAATACATCAAGAAACAGTATTAGCTCCTTCTGTGGAAGCCCTTGCAAGTCCTGTGAACCCAGTGAATAGGCCTGCAACAACCTATGTCTTCTGTGGCCTAGTTCCACACATTCAATAATCAAGTGTTCCATTGTCTCCTCTTCTTCTCTGCAAAATCTGCAGATTGCCGTACTGGATAGTCCCATTCTGTATACAAGCTTCTTGCAGGTATAGTGGCCTGTTAGCGCCCCACACAGTGTCCTTAGATTCTTTCTATTTAGTTTTAGAGCGAGGTCCGCCCTCTTAGCATCAAAGCTAAGAAATTTCTTTGAGTGTTGCAGACCCCTAGTGTCGTTCTACGGTTATTCTGTTAAGGAATGTTGTCCATGTTCTCATCTCCCGCTTGAGGAGGAGTTTTCAACTCCTTTTAAAAGGAGTGGAAATTGTAACTTTTTGCATTAATGTTAAATTGAATTAAAATAAATATATTGAGATAAAAAATGCGAACATTTCTGTTTGCTATGACGGTGGGGGAAATGGCTAAAATAACTTCTACAGCAGGCGGAAATTCAAAATTCACCTTTTTTTTTTGAACACAGCTCGTAGTAGAGCTCAAGGGGTTTTAACTTTATTGGATACGATTTTGAGCTCGATTCAATGGCTTTGACATTTCATCAGTCGCATGCAAATTACCCATAATTTTGAGCGAAATTTATATTGGAATTGTCTCGCTTATGGCGAAAGATGAAAATGTAGAAAACGATCTTGAACTCTCAAAAATTGTTTCCGCATAACGTTTTAATATTTATTCAAATGGAATAAACTACAATGTAGTGCTTTTTATCTCTTCTCTGTTTTTTTTTTAACCCAGATGCCAAAAACATTTCAACTTGTTATTTGTTCTAAAAATTAGTTGAAATAAAATTCCTAATTAATAAAACCGCTATCAAAGTAAAAATAAATTTTTTGCTATCAAAAAAGTTTAAGAATTTATTGTGCTGTTTATTCTGTTTCTAAATATTTTTTCATTTAAATGTTATTTGCAGTGTGCGTAAAAGCAGGGCAAATGAACTACGCAGCGTTTCTTTTTTATTTATATTTTTAATTTTATCTTAAATGTACTCGCATAAACTTAGAGCAAACCAAAATTCTAAATAAAAAATCGCTTTAAAAATATATACTGTATCTGTGCAATATTTGTATAAAAATAAGACATATTAGCAGATTACATGACTTGGAACAAACTACAAAAATAATATCTACATACATACATACATACCCTGTAGGAAACTAAGTTAAGTTTAAGCAAACTCAAAGCTTACTATAACATAGTAACATGAGTCGGGGTGAACTGGGCATCATATGGGTGCCAGGCCATGCGGGATTCACTGGAAGTGAAAGAGCAAATTCACGAGCACAAGAGCTGAGTAACATAAGTTTGGTATGCGGCGCGAAACCATTCGATGCAGTTTAATCTGAGCTAAACAACTGGGCACATAGAGCCCATTTAACTCCCTGGACGAGGAAAAATCGGGGAGATTGCTAAGAATTAGCAAAGCGCAAATTAAGTAGATTAATGGGAGTTATGACAGGTCACTCATCTTAACCGCATAGGAATAGCGGGAGGCAATGAATGTGGGTGGAGTATGTGGGGAGGAAAGCAAGACATTAGAGCACTATTTATGACCGCCTTCTCTCAAATACAATCCTGACATTTTCGGCGCAACACCTTACCAGACATAACCCAATTATGGGGCATATGCTGGAGAAACAATTAAGGAACTTTGTGAATGACATGGAGTTTCTTTAGACCTATAGGTCAAACAGTTCATGGTTAAATCCATGGAAAGCAACACAAGCCTATACTGGCTTAGGTGTACCTCTGCAATCAACTTAACCTAACCATGTACTATTTTAGATCTAAAAATATACATTATTAACCAGGTACATGTGTATGTTTTACTTTTCAGTTACCTTCTAGTCAGTCCACAAAATGTCCACTTAAAGTTACAAATTTTTATAGTCGACTATTCAGTGTCCGACAGGGTATGTATGTATATAATATAAAATTCGTTTATAAATAACATGAGGATATGAGTATAAGTCTGCTACCCAGCTAACCATGTTACCAGCGACGCTTATAAATCTTTAATGTTACAACGAAAATTAGCTCAAAATATGATGCTGTGGCCTTGGAATTGTGGTATTATAGGGTCCGCCATCTAACGTTTTTTCTTTCAACTACTGCTTATTTCAGTTCATGTCGGATTTGCCAGATAATTAGTTTTATCCTTCCGCTGAACGAATATGCATGTGTATACGCTTCGCTAAGTGGGCCTGCGATCGACTTACAGAAGTTGCCGATTTTGCCAAAAAAAAAAATCTTTTCAGATGAAGCTCATTTAGATCTTGGCGGGTATGTAAACAAGCAAAATTGTAGCAATTTTGCACAGACAGAAAGAAACTCCATGTCAAGCACAGAATACATTGAAAAGCCGACGCACCCAAAACAAGTCACTGTTTGGTACGGATTTTGGTCTTCGAAAATGAGCAAGGAGTGGCCGTTACAGTCAATCGCGATCGTTACCGGGCCATGTTAAACGAATTTTTGTTCATAAAAATTGAAGAGGAGGATATTGGCAGCATTTGGTTACATGCCACGCAGCCGAAGCTACACTCGATGTTTTGCACCCTTTTCAAGCAAAAAAAAAATTATTTGGCTGACCCTGACACTCTTACTATTAATATAAGTACTCGTACGACAGTGTTGTCTACTTCTTAAACTATGCATTAAATAAAAGATGTTTACAACAACCGAGATATAACCAGCAAACCAACTGCAAAAGGTAAACAAAAATTTGCATTCCTTACGTAAGAATTAAAAAAAAAAAATTTTGGCCACAAGTCAAAATTTTATTATTTAGCATATTCACTAAAAAGCAAAAAAATAAATAAAAATTTCCGATATCTGGATACACGTTCTTCGACCTTTTTTTTTATTTAACTTTATTTGGTTTAATAATTGAGCTCAAGGTCATAGAAAACACATTTTACTGAAGGAGATATAATACACAAAGGCGTATTGAAATATTGAATAAACAATAAATAGAAAGTACATTTATTGAAAATAAAGTGACCGTGAGCTCAATTATTTCCGATATCGGTTAATATATGTCCAAGATATAGCGCAAAAAAAGTTGGGCTGAAATACTTTTGTTTTCGAAATTATGATGATTTAAAAGTAATTGAGATTGAAATCGCCTTCACAAGGCGTAGGAAAAAAAATCATTTCTTTGGAATTATATCGCGACCACTACTTTCCGACGGAAATAATTAAAATTATACAATGTTCTCTAAACAAAAAAACCGCACACCAAGTGCACATTGGCTCACATTCCTCTAGAATTTTTGAAGTTACTGCTGGTTGTCCACAAGGATCGTGTTGATCCCCTATTTTATACAATATTTACACTGCTGATTTTCCCAATTTAGATTATTGTAGAATGTCAGTTTTTGCAGCTGACACCGGAATTATCTGCTCCGGTAATCATGCCCAAGAAATTATAAACAAACTCCAAAGAGCATTGGAAGAACAGATGGAAAATTATGCTAAACGGAAGTAAATCAGAAACCATTTATTTTACCACAAAACGTAAAGAATGCTATGTTCCGCAAACTAATATCATTATACAGAAAATTCCAATCCAAAGGGACAAGAAAGTAAAATATTTAGGTGTACTTTTAGATACCAAGCTAAAATTCAAAGAGCATATAGCGTATATCGTCAACAAAATAAATGTTTTAACTCGTATTTTGTATTCTTTCATAAATCGAAACTCCAAGCTTAATATTGCAAACAAAAAGCTAATATTAAAGTTCATTTTCAATGCTGTAATGATTTATGCCGCTCCTGTATGGGCTAGCATCGCCGAATGTGACATCAAAAAACTTCAAATTTTGCAAAACAAACTTCTTAAAATTATGTTTAATTTACCCTGGCATTTCTCAACTACACGCCTTCATACACTGGATGATATTGAAACTAGAAAGACTAGTACAAAATTTTAGGCGTCGTTGTTCGTACTCGGACGTTTTGCATTGCTTCAATTTAATTAGTTTTAAGTAGACTAAGTTTTGGTTTAAGGATAGGAACAAGTTCAAATAGGTTTTGTTAATTTTTTTTTTAATTTTTTTAATTTTAATTTAATTTTAATTTTAAGTTTCTATAAAATTTTTAGTGTTGTATAAGATATTCTCTTGAACTCATTATCTGTAAATGTTGTAAATAAATGTAAATGTAAATCTAACAGTATTGAGTACTCTGTTAAAAACTATTGAGTATAATTGAATAAAGAAATATCGCGAAAATTTTGGGGAGTGCATGACACAACATTAAATCCATTTGATGGTCACGCTGATCATCAAAGCGCAAACCTCTGATGTCTTGGTGTCGTTTAAAAGCAAAAACTGTTTCTTCTAAAATAGAATTGAAGAATCTTTAAGAAACGAATGCATTTCAACTATTATTATCATAATATCAATGACATTAAAGATCTACAATAGAAATAGCAATTTTTGACATGCACATAAAAAAAACTAGTTTAAGATTAAAAAAACAAACAAAAAATATTTAATGTTGCTATGCAATAATTCTATTGACCTTCAAAAAAGTATTAATAGTGCCACACTATTTAGTTATTTTGCATTCAAGCGCATGAGAGTGTGAAAATTGTGAATGTGTGTTGGAACACTCAGATGTATGCTTGTATCCAAAAAATCGGTGCAAGTTCATATTCGAGTTTGGTTTAATTTACGTTTATCTGAGTAAATTGTTAAATCATTAAAGTCTTCTTTAAAAATGCTACAGCACATTTAAAAATAGAAAATTGGGCGTTTAAACTTCAGTCATCAAACAGTGCAAAATATCAGGTGTTTGACATGTTTTGCAACGTTTTTAAATTAAACACAGACAGTCAGTAATGAAGAGCTCAGGTTTTAGGATGGCTATGGGCAGCTGCTTAAAAACAGTATACACTTAGTCATAAGCTGGGTTCGAAGCGATTTGGGTGCTAATGAGCATCATGGTGGACGTGAAACAGCCATGGTGTGTACCCTAGAGAAAAAGTGATTAATTTAACTTGTCTTGTGTCCTTTAACCACCGATTTTTGACTTGGGATTTAAATACAAAATTAGTACCTAAATTTTCCTTAAAATTTAAGTTGGATTTGAAATAGGTTTCTGTTTAAATTATTTCAGTCTAAAGTTCTTTTTGGTAATTAATTGTAATAAAAGTACGGCAGCACAATGTAAGTGTCAAAAAATTATCGATAACTCAATAAAAAACAGCTGTTTAAACAAATTTGGAAGCCAGTAAAATTGTGAAAAGTTTAGAAAATAATAAATTGTTTAATTAAAATTATTAAAATGAGTAGCAAATGCGATAAAAGGACTCAAAATTTCACTACCACAGAAGTTGATTACCTTCTGGAAATAATAAAAAATCAAATTATGAAACAAACAAAAAAACATGTGCAATTTTCTTAATTTGCAGAACAAAACCAAACTGTCAAAATCATATGGCAGTACGAAAAACTTAAATCGATTTTAAATGAGCACGGCTGGCCGTTTAAGTCTGATTTAAATAGCAACTGTTTGACTCAATTTTGTATTTAAATCAAATTTAAATTAAAATGGCATTTAAAATCCAAGTCAAAAACTTGGGGGTAAAAGTGTTAATAACTAGAGTTTTCTCACAAAAAACTCTGAGGAAATAAAATCGAGCTCCAGACGAATAAAATGATAAAAAAATTTATTTTAATAAAAACAATCCATACTACAATTGAATGCTGAGTAGTCTAATGTATGACCAAAGCTCATTAATATTCCGCCATTTTTTTCGGATACACATACTGATTCTAAGGTGGGCCCCCATACAAAAATACACACCAATTTTATCACAAAAAATCTTTCTCAATTTTGAGAAAGTAAAAATAAAAGTAGGAAACCTGATAAATTTATTAACAAAAAAAAAGTAATTGAAAATCGGATGCCTCGAGAATGATTTTTTTTTTTTTTTTGATACATGAGGTAGAATTCTTTACTGCTCATGTTAACAGCTATCGAAAAATCGATGGCATATAACGATAAAACATTGTTCATACAAATCGACCTGGCCTATTACACATGGCTGGGAAAGTTCAACAACAGAGTAGTGGTCACGTCATTTGTGGTCTAATGCTTGCCAATGTGCTCATACATTTACACTTCGCAATTTGTTTTGTGTATGAGACCAACTGGGTAGAAGCATTTCATTTCCAGCACGGTTGTCAGTAGATGAGTCTGTCTGTCTGTCTGTTCAACATAAGTTTGTAAGTCACTCTGTCAATATTTGCCTTTAGCTTTTTGCACAAGTACACATGTTCCTGCAAACAAAACAATACCAGAAAAAGCAAACCTTAAAAAATTTACTAAATGTACCATATACAATGTATGTATAGTATACATACATTTGTACATACGTTTACATACAACGAGCGAGCGAGTGTAAAATATCGATTTCTTTTTTTTCAACAAACAAAATTAAAGAAAAGAAAATGAAAATGAAAGAAAATTTGCTGTCGAATTTCAAGGATTGTTTCTGCTTTTCGTTTTTTGTTCTAAAATAAAATGGAAATGTTGTTTATTTTATTGTCTTTTCTGCATAAATTGTGGTGAAAAACCAGCTGTTCAGTGATTTTCTAAAGTACTCATTAGTTTAGTTTTTTTTTTTTTTGTACATAAATTTTGTTCGCAGAATATAATATTCTTCATGACTTGACATGATATTTGATTGTTTAGGGTAATAGACGGAGTAATGAGATTGACATGGCAAACATATTGATATGTGTTTCCTTTTGTAGACAATATTTCGAATATTGTGCTGTTTGCCTGAAACATGTTTTTGATTGTTTGACAATGAAATATTTTATTTTATGCACAGTGTTCACTAGCAAATAGTGTTTAGCGAATAGATAAGAGTGTTGCCGTCAGCTTTGACGGATCTTAAATACCCTCTACAATAGTCGTGTTCATATGCATGCAGATATGTTTTAAGAGGTACCCTTTTCATCTTGCAACACTTACTTTTGTTTTAACAGCTTCTATACAACGAGTTACCATCGGTTAAGCCCGTATGACACTACATTTTTCTTGCCTTGTTTAAGTTTTAGAGAACAGTGCAAATATGTTATATTAGAATATGTAATAGTAGAATTTAGTATGTGTAAAGAGTTCAGCTCAGTTTTCAAATATGAACTTAATTATTTATTTGCTTTAAGAGCCAATTGAAATGTATTAATTCAGGTCCAAAGAAAAGTAGAAGTGTTGCAAAACGAAAAAAGAAATGTTTGCTGTTAAAGGTTTGTTTGAACATTTCTGATTCTCATTCTGTTCATGGGAATTATGGAATAAGTAGTTAAGTTTCAAACAAACTTTTAAGAATTTTTCAAGTCTACTGATGAGTTGATTAGCACCAACGAAATGTCGTCGGCATATAGACAGTTGAAGAATACAGCAAATATTTTTTGAAAAGGTTCATTTTTGGACCTGAATTAATAGATGCCAGTTTTCTTTACGCTTTGTGTATTTGGTTATTTATAGCAATTGCTGTTTCTTTCTATGAATTCTATACCAATTAATGAAAGAAAAATGAAGTATCATACGGGCTTTACTACGATTTGTATTTTTGAAAGTATCAAAACGTCCGAAGGTGTGATTGCACCTTACTTCTTCAAAAAGGGCGACGATAAAACGACTGTCACCGTCAATTCGGAGCAGTATGGTCATATGATAAACGAATTTTTTTTTAGCCTGCTATTGAGGAAGACGAATTGGAGAATGTGTGGTTTTAACAAGACGGTGCCACATGCCACACAACTCCAGCGTATATGGGGCCTTATTGCAGGAGACATTTCCTGGCTGCCGCGTAATTTCGCTTCGTGGCGGTATCAACTGGCCACGAAGATGATGCAATTTGACACCATTAGAATTTTTTTTTTTTTTTGTGGGGCTGCGCGAAAAACTGTGTCTATGCAGATAAACCTTTAACTCTTGAGCACAAAAGAATCAATGCTTGCAACCACGAGAGGTGGTAATTTAAATGATGTGGTATTTCATAATGTCAACATTCAAACTTTATAACAAAAAAAAAAAAAAATATCATGAAAAAAAATTATTTTATGTGTGTTTTATTTATGTTTACTTTTGAAACCGCAAAATGGATAACCCTTTATTTTCACTTATTTAGTACTGCCCAAGAAAATATACTTTTATATGCCTTGTTTCTAGTATAAGTGGTAACAACGGCAGCCCTAAACAAAACCATAAAAGGTGTCGCAACACCGAACGTTGTCGACAATGTAAAAGAGAAAAAAGAAAAATGTAAAAAAGACAGAGGTAAAAAAGAAAACAAATTGTATCAGTAGTGGACTACATTTTAGCAAAACAGGACTGTGCATAGTTTCATGTTTTTGTAGTTCTACTTTGTTATTCTCTTTTATTTAAGGCCGTCTATCTGCTTCAAAATATTATAATAGAAGTATTCAAAGGCTGTGAAGTTATAGAGAAATTAGTAGAAAAAATTTGTTTCTTAAAAAAAATTTAACAATTTTGAGAATTAGTTTAATTTTATATTCGAACTATATGATTTAAATTTGATAATTCGTTTTATTTTGCCTCCTCAGAATTGAGAAATGGGGATTTTTTGAGGAATTTATAGTGAACAACTTTCTTTTGAAGAAGGCCAGAAAAATAAAGTTGAGGAGTTATAGGCCAGGGAACATATTCACCCCTATCGTGAGTAAAATGTGAATTTTTTATTCCCATAAAATTTTCACATCCCAAGTAGGGAAATTTGCTATCATGAATATTATGGGAACGTTTGGGAAGAAGAAAATATAAATACAAAGGAAATTTATTGAAAATTTGTGGGTAAGTGATGTAAAAAGTAATTAAATTTATGTTTTATAACTAAAAAAAACAGAAATTAGTAGTTTAAAAGGTAAAAAGGGTGAATAAATCGGAGTTTTCATGCCTGTTGAATATTTTGACAGATTCTCTGTCGGAAACAAAAAAAAAATCATTTGATTTCCGCCCATCGTAAAACTAAGCGCATGCTTACGTATTTTTGCAGAGGGTGGATACCAAAAAAGTCTTGGAAGAGATTACGAAGTAGGAATGGCGCAATCTACTTTTTGCGAAGTGCTCTCTAAAGTTTTGAATGCTTTAGAAAAGTCCCTGCACAGAATGGATAAAATATCCATGGATAAAATTCCATTCATGAACTTTTTTAATAGAAGGGCCAGCACTTCTTAGTTCTTCTGTAAGCGAATACCAAAATTCGGCCACCACATCTTTAGAAACCTTCACAAAACCACAGGCAATGGATGGCTTATTTTGCACCCTATTGAGAAGCATGTCATGTTGCACATTATTTATTGATTTAGAGCTAAAAATAGTTTTCAGCTAATTTATATATCCATTAAAATGTAGCAACTATTTGCATTTTTTTTTTCTAGTTCCCCAAAGAAAATAAAATGAACAAATTGATACATTGTTTTTATGACAAATTTTTCATATAAAATTTTTTCTAAAATGTATTTGAGCAACGTTTTATTTTTTATGAATACCGGTGTAAATATATAAAATATAAAAACAGGTGTCGAAAAAAAAACCAAATAATAAATATTTAATTTTGGTTAAATTATTTACGCCAAAATTAAGCAAGGGCTTTATATATTATTTTCAATTTTAAATCCCGTTTTTTTTTTTTTTGAGAGCATTTTTATTAATTTTATTTTTGCAAGCAAAGAAGCCCTCAAATATGCTGATCATGCAGATAATAAATGCCTCCTTTAAAGTCTTGTCCTTCAAATTTTAAAGAACAAAAGTAACTTGTTTATTTTTTGGCTGCAACAAGTTTTCAGCTCTGCAGATCTCGGCATTCAAACAATACAATCTTTTCTCACACTTCAGTGGGTCAGTGGGTATTTCTTTAACACTATTTTCAATAATTAACAAAAGATTTGAGCCCTGCTTTGATTTTCGAATGAATTATCTGCCACTTAATCTCCCACAGATGTGAAAACTCCAATAGAATTTGTCTTTTCAAATCTGGACAAAAAAAGAATAATACTAAGGCCCCGACAAACATGCTGAATATTAAATTTAATGACTTTGCAACAAAAATGAAAGGAAAGCAAAAACACAGGGAAATACAAAGTGAAAAAAAGATCATAAATACCAAACAGAAATCACATTTTTACCTGAAATTTTTATTTGTTCTGGTTCCTTAACACTTTAAACTCTGCTTTGTTCGGCTTGTTCGAAACACAATTGGTTTTGTGTACTTTTTTCTGCTTTCTTTCTCTTTTTTTTTGTAGGCATACAAAATAATTTATTTCCGGCTTGAGAGTTTCATACATGAGTTTATTTCATACCGACATTTTTCCCTGGCAGTTGTGTGTTGCATGCAATACTCACTGTTAATGCTGTTGTTACTTGTGGCATGAAATAACAAAACTTTTTTTTTTGTTTTTGCTTCATTCCTCCTGTTCGTTCACATGAATGTTGCAAACATATAGTTACACAAATTTTGCTAAACGAATGACTTTTGGCCTGACATAAATTTTGCACTACCTTAGCACTAAATTTGTTGTTTTTTTTTCTTTTGGAGTGCTTTTCCAGGTTTGTGTAAATAATTATAGTAATTTGCAGCAACATTATAAAAAAATTTATTTAGAAACTTGTGATTTTTTTTTCTAATACTTTTAGCACTTAATCATGGTGCTTCAATTATTATTCTTTTCAAAAACATAAGAGCCAACTAATTTTGGGTTTCCAATGGGGTCATAGCAGATATGGTAAAGCATATTTTGTGTAGAAAATTTTCAAAAATTGACAACAGGAACTTGAGCAAAAAAAAAAGCAAAAGAATTGTCAATTGCTAATTCTAGTTCTAAAATTTAATTTATTAGCGAAAAAACACTGTTTTATTTATAATATATGTCTATAGCGGCAGAAATCTGGACTACTCCTTACACGCGTGTAAAGAGCACTTCCCAAGGGATCAGGAATAGTCCAAAAGTAATTCAAATATATGGGAAAAACATGATCTGTTTTACATTACAATGTCCTAGAAGAGGACCATGTAATCCAAAAAAAAAAAAAAAAAAAAACACTACATCAGAGTAATCCAAAAAGCAGTCCAACTACTCAGCATATTATCAATACAAGGTAAGTCTTGAAATGACTTCATGTCACTACTTCATGGATTACACAGAAAGAAAATAACAGAGAAATAAAAATAACACAGAAAGAAAAATAACACAAAAGTGTTCTTAAAACAAGATCAATCGGGGTTATTAAAAGGAATCACTCCTGGTACGAATCAATGATTACGAAATTCTTGAGAATATTTGTACTCAGCACTTGTGTGTGTTTGCATAAGTTCTGAATTGGCTGAATAAGGCATAAGGCTGAATTGGTAGAGTGGGTGAACTGGCATTAGTTAGGTTCCGGGTTCAAATCGGCAAAGAGACAAAATTGTATATAAATTATTATTAAATTAAGGAAGTAGAGCGGAATATTTCAGGTACGAATTTGGGATTATAATAGACCTCAGAAACCTCGCATCAATCCTCACACTCTAAATAAATACAATCCTTCCGTACTTAAATCGATCCCAAACGGTGTCAGAAGCACAGGAAGTAAGTACCAATGTTCTTAAATCAAGAACAGCGTTCTTCTTTTAAAAAATCACGGATCTTTAATTCTTGAGCACCTAAAACCAACATTCGTCAAGTTATTTCTGAGATACGGTCCAATATATGTAAGTCAAAAAAAGTCGGAAATTAGCTCAAAATATCCAAGCAACACTTCGCGTGGTTTTCATTTAAATCATGTAGTGTTTCATACATAATTTTAACATTAAAATTTTATAATAAAAAAGAAATATCATGAAAAAAAACATTTTATATTTTAATTATTTATTTGCTTTAGGAGCCAATTGAAATGTATTAATTCAGGTCCAAATATTTTTTGAAAAGGTTAGTTTTTGGACCTGAATTAATATATTTTATATGTGTTTTATTTAAGTTTACTTTTGAAACCGCAACATGGATACCCTGTTATTTATGCACCGAACTTCTTGAGTGAGGCTTCATATTATTTCTAAAGGATGGTTAAATTTTATGTTGATTTTGAATAAAACACAAATTATTTGGGAAATTTTGTCATACACGCATTTTATGTCACACTGTTCTTTCATCTTTTATGATATGATAGAATCAGCTGTTCACTACATCTTTTTGTAAATAGAAACTTTGGAACATTGTAAAACACTTTCTGCATTGTTACATGTTTTCGAATACTCGATTATTTGAAAAGAGTGGCTCGAATAAGTGTTCATTTAAAATTGTGCTAAAAATTTGTCTGTCTGAACAAACATTACAAAAACTTTTTTTTCATATTCGAATAACTTGCATTGGAGTGACCACACTAATACAGCGAAAATAAAGAAATTTTTAGCTTAAAAGGTGTTTTGCTGAAATTGTGCTGCTTTTGAGGGCTATAAAATTAAGCAATAATAGTTTGGTGTGGTTACATTGATTAAATGTTTCATCACTTACACAAACCCAAAAATTTCAACTTCTCATACTTGAACCAACACACATACGTACATGTTTCCCCCAGTTTACATTATTATTTAAATACCAAATTGACTCACCACCTGAAAACTTATTGACTTTCAAATGCATCAGTAACATTTATTCTTACCTGCAAAGAAAAGAAAGAAAACAAGCAATTTTATTTATGGAAACAAAATCTTTAAATTAATTTTATACGAAAATAAAAGTGCATTGCTCTCACTTGAATTGCTCCGAACAAACAAACAAACAAACAAACGGACAGCAGCAGATAAAAACCAGAGATAAAATTGAATGATATAAAAAAGAAACAAATCATTAAAAATTCAGTGGAAATATCTTATAACTAGTTAAGGAACAAGCAAAAAAAAGTACTATGACCGCTAAAACACTAAAATGGTTAAGTCCACTTAAAACAAAACAAACCTGCTGGAACAATTTTGGTCATTAACGGTGTAACTTTTGGCATTTTAAAATTTTAAAAACAACAAACTTGTTCGAGCCTTAAGTTTGCATCTTTATTTCAGAAAAGGCAACAAGATTTTTCCTTTTTGAACGTTGAATTTTTTTTTATTACTCATGATAATAATTATTGTATTCACTGCTGTAAATTGCTGATGATGGCCTTGAAAATATACTCGTATATCGATTTGTATGCCAATAGTACAAATGTAATATAAAACATTTTCAGTTTCCAAACAAACAAACAAACAATTAACTTTAATAAATAAATAAATAAATAGTCCAGTGAAAATGTAAAAATTAATACACCCTGAATTGCGTTTTTGCTTTTTTAACTAAAACAAATGTCAGAGTTTCTTAAAATGTTATTGCTTAAACACAATTATCCCACCCAAATATACCATTTTGAAGCCTAACCATACTTTTGTCATTTGTTGAATTTGACTATTGTCAAATTAAACTATATCTATATATGTATATATGAAATTCTTTGTGTGTATGTATGTATGTATGTAACGTATAGACTCCAAAATAGCTGGGCCGATTTTGATGAAATTTTTCAGGGAGTCTTCAGAATATTCTGGCGGGTGACACTGTGAAGTCTGAATTTCGATTTTCGGTCTGGGGGCGGAAGGGCGTGGCAAAATGCAAAGGAACCCCTGTACATTAAAAAGTAAAGTATAGCTGTAACTTTTGAATGATAAGACCCGACCCTAAGAAAACACCCTGTATATTGAATAGTAAAACTTAGCTGTAACTTTTGAACAATAAGAGCTAGAGAGTTGAAATTTGCACAGGATATGTTTTTACACATGCTCTACAATAACAAATACCTAAAACAACAACAACAAAATTAAAAATTAAAGGGTGCCCCATACAAAAGTGAAAATCAGCTGTAACATACATGCATTTCTAATTGAGATAATATTCAGTTTATTGACATAATATTTTTTGCGTTCATACATACAAATATTGCGCCAACTCAATTAGTATTTGACAGCTGGAAAAAAGTTGTTGTTTTTGTTTTGGTAGTGAAAAAGAAAAAGTGAAAAATATTTTCAAATAAGAAAAATGGAAGAAAAACTGCCTTTTATTAAAAAGATTTTAGAGTTGTACAATAAAAATATGACTCCAAAGCGGCAATAACAAAAAGAAAGAGGAATAAAAATTTGAAAATGCTGCAAAGTTTAAAACTTTTTATGTTTTTATTTTTATTTTTTATTATTTTGTTTTGTTTGCTTCTGTTGACATTTATCTCGTCATTCATCTCGCATTGTATACTTTTGCTTATTAAACACATCTTTGACAGTGTTGTGTTTCATCTTTTTCTCAATATTCAAAGCAATTTTGAGTTTATTAAGCAATAACTTTATTGACTTTTTGTATGGAATATTGAGCTCAATACTGGACTTTATTGCGATTATCTCAATGAAGGCGCATGTATGAACATGGTATTGAACGTTTTTAAATAATATGGCCGGAAATTGCATTGGTATGGTGGAAAGTAGCAATATTATTGTTGAAAATTACATTAGTATGGCGCATCAATATTATGATTGAAGGCAACAGAAACATGGTTACTAACCACAACAGCCTAATCGGTTAGAATATTTGCAGGACTTAAATAAATAGTTTTACGTGCATACACATTCATATACCATTGCACGTTGTTACATACATTCATAATAAAATCAGCTATTCATATGTTCCATAATTTGTATTGCGCAGTTGTCATAATGCGACTTTTATAACTGAGTTTTTTGATTTAATTTATTTTTGGTTTCTCAAAAAAAAAATCATTAATGAGCACACACAAAACTTCAATCACAACACAAAAATTGCAGAAAAATTAGTTGTCCACGGCAGCAACAAAAACTTTATTAGAAAGTGTTAAGTACTCATTCCATTGTGCAATCGAATTCCGTCATTACATTCTTTCTTGCGCAATGTAAATTACATACATACACTACCGGTCAAGCAGTCATAAATACATACATTCATACACACATTATTGCTAAAGAGATGTATTCCTTTAATTTATAATGCAGTTATAATATACCTATCGGCTAAAACTCATGGTCAGTTTTCTTCGTAGTTATACAAGATTAAATATAAGAATTGTTGAAATAAAGAATTGAATTAACAGTAAACTGGCAACTTAATTTAGTTAAATCTATGCAGATTTAATATTAACAATTGTTTGTTAATTATTTGTTTACCATTCGATAGATAAAAAAACATATATGTTTGTCACAAAAAAAGCTTGTTCATATGTTCGTTATAAAATGGCTGCAGATATCGTTTTTTTTTTTCAATGTATTTAACCAGATTTAAATTTTCATGGACAAAAAATTTTTAAAACTGTAATAGAAACTGTGTTTACGGTGACCGAAATTTCTTTATGGCATTTTATGTAAAAATATCTTGTTTGCCATAGCCTTTGGCATCATTATAGACAACATATTATGGTGGTCGCAACCATATTGTAAAATATTTTTTCCTTGCATGCGAATCCAATAAAATGATCTACTTCAGTTGCCCTACCACCTGCACTACGCATTTCAAAAGTAAATTTTTTTAAGTTCACAAGATTTGTTTAAGAACCTCTGACTGCAAGTGTTTAATAATCAAGTTGAATTTAATAAATAAACCACAATAAACAAATATTGATTACCATGACGTTATTTGAAAAACACTTTAAGTGTCCTAAAGAAAGTGCTGGATGTGTACCCAGGAAAAAATTGGTTGGAAAGCGATTGGGTCAATAAAATCTGAAAAAATTGGTTAGAAAGTGATTGGGTCAATAAAATTTTAGTTGGGTAGACTCTATACCAACTCAGGCTAGCAATTGTCTGTGTGTCTAAGAAACCAAAATGTTCCTCACCATAATATTGCAATTGTAATAAACGGATGATGGCGTTAAGTCTTAAATCGGTTAAAGCAATCGATGTCCTATTTTTTTTTTAATTTATTTCCAACAAGATTTCACTTATATATAATGTACAGAAATACGTTATAGGGACACCACCAGTTTTAGGCACCACTGGATATCTTTATTATATAAATTAAAACTAAACAACTTAAATATACAAAAGAATAAAATAAATTAAGTAAAATTATTAAACATTTAAAAACTTTTTACGTTGCTATTAAGTTGCTGAGTAGCTGGTAGAAGGTTCCAAAGACGCGCTGCATTTATAAAAAACTGACACTCTGAAACCAAACAACTTTGACGCGGAATAATGATTTTTCTGCCTCTAAATGATGTGGTAAATTTAATTTTATCGCAAAAGTACGACGGAGTTTGCGCACATGCGGTTTTTAAGTTATGACTAGAGGTCTGGATCAACCTTTAAGAAACTCTCATATTTTAGAACAAAAAACTGATCCATAGAATTTAAAATTTTTATGATTTTTGTACTTAGATAGGCATAACACATCAAAAAAAAAAAAAAAAAAATATGGCTGCCATTTATGTTTTTTTTTTGCTGTTGGTTAGTGTTATTTTGGTAGTAGCAACTAAAGGTTTATCTGTCCTAAATATAAGTAGTTGCTAGCATGGGTCGATTTCAACTCTTGCAGCTGGATTTTCTATTTTCCCATAGTCAAAATAATTACATTGATCTTTTATAGCATCTGCAATTCGGTAAAAAAAATTTTACGATATTCGCTGTCTAGTGAAATCAGCTAATAGTTTTACTGTCCCTTATCAATATTTTCACGGCCAATATCTACTTACTGCTTATTTAACCGGCAAAGTGTATTTTGTATTGAAAATGTAAGCAAATAAATCGAAACATTAAAAGAAACTCAATTTATTTTATAATACCTGAAAAAAAAACTGAATAATATTCTAAAAATTTAGCTACATATTAATCCAAATTTTCTCAAATAACGCAGCTGTTTGGCATTGTTAATATTAGATTGCCCAAAAGTTTTGCTAAACTAGAATTTTAATTCTAACTAATCCATTAGTGTTAATTTTGAAACAAAAATAATTTGTTTGCTGGGTTATTTGTTTAGAAAATTCATTCGTTTCGATTTTATTTATTGCAACAAAATCTATTTCATTTCCATTTAGTTCAGCATAAATCTTCAATATAAATTTCATTTACAACAAGTGTCTGTGGGGTTTTTAATTACAATTTCGGTTTTTAGTTTCAAGAGCACGATAATGAGACTGACTGCAGCATGGTTGCCGTTGCAACTGGTGTTGGTGTTGGCGCTGGTGCTGGTGCTGAGGCTGCTGCATTTCAATGCAGTTGTTTATTATTTTTTATTTCCAACCAGCCCATACAAATTTGTTAAGCCACACACCAAACAAAAACAACGTAATTACTTTCATCATGCGTTATTTAATTTATTTAGTTATATTTAGTTTAAAAAAGCCCATGTTGGTTTCCATTCGAGGGCTAAGCGAGCGACTGTTAATGATATTTTGAGTGGTAATGTCAAAATTACTTACGAACAAAAACAATGTTAAACTTGAACAAATTAATTGCATTCCAAAATGTCGTAATTAATCACAAATCTTAATGGGGTTTTGGCGTTTAAGGGTTAATGTTTTATTTACTGTGACCAATTGTGAAAGTTTTGATGCCTGGTAACCAAAATTCAATAAGAACAATTAAAATATGTGAGATTTTTGGAAAGAAATTGAGTTTGAAGTGTTTGAAAATTTTCCCTTGTGTACACTTTTTTTTCATTAAAGGATTGTAAAAGTTTTTTGAATATTCAAATATGAACTTAAGAGCCAATTGAAATGTATTAATTCAGGCCCAAAAATAGACCTTTAAAATGTTTTCTATCATTTTTGGCCATGCCGTCGACATTTCGGCGATGCTAAACAACTCATCAGTAGACTCGACCTGAATTAATACATTTCAATTGGCTCTTAATTTTTGATACTTTCATCCCCGATTTTTTACTTGGGATTTAAATACAAAATTAGTAAATTTTCCTTAAAATTTAAGTTGGATTTAAAATAGCTTTCTGTTTTACAGTCTAAAATTATTTTTGGCAATTAATTGTAATAAAAATACGGCAGCACAATGTAAGTGTCGAAAAATTATCGATAACTCAATAAAAAAAGCAGCTGTTTAAACATTCCATAATTCCCATGAACAAAATGAGAGTCAGAAATGTTTAACAAAGTAAACATTTTTTTTTTTCATTTTGCAACTCTTTTACTTTTCTTTGCAATCTTCTATACAACGAGTTACCATCGGTTACCACGATTTGTATTTCTGACCCCCAATTTTTGACTTGGATTTTAAATGCCATTTCAATTTGATTTAAATACAAAATTGAGTCAAACAGTTGCTATTTAAATCAAACTTAAACGGCCTGCCGAGCCCATTTAAAATCGATTTAAGTTTTTCGTACTGCCATATGATTTTGACAGTTTGGTTTTGTTCTGCAAATTAAGAAAATTGCACATGTTTTTTTTTTGTTCCATAATTTGATTTTTTATTATTTCCAGAAGGTAATCAACTTCTGTGGCAGTGAAATTGGGAGTCCTTTTATCACTTTTGCTACTCATTTGAATAATTTTTACAAAACAATTTATTATTTTCTAAACTTTTCACAATTTCACTTGCTTCCAAATTTGTTTAAACAGCTGTTTTTTTATTGAGTTATCGATAATTTTTTGACACTTACATTGTGATGCCGTACTTTTATTACAATTAATTATCAAAAATAATTCTAGACTGTAAAACAGAAAGCAATTTTAAATCCAACTTAAATTTTAAGGAAAATTTACTAATTTTTTATTTAAATCCGAAGTTAAAAATTCTGTTTAAAAGATATAAAATACATAAAAAAATCGTTTCTATTTAAATACAAGTAATTCCTTATTCAGAGTTATTTTTATTGCAAAAAAATATGCCTTAATCGTTTTACAGTTGTTTTTTTTTTCTTTTTCATTTTTGTATTAACCTTCATGATCGCAGAGTTTAATTGAACAAAATGGATCTTTAAAAATATATTTAATTGAATTATTGTTTTTTTTTTTTTGTTATTTTAAGCACAAGAAAAACAGCGAATATAAAACAGCAAAAACATGTTGTTTTTCTAACCTTTAGCTTCAAATGATGTGCCACAGTCAGCCATACGGTGGCAATTCGTTGTTGAAAATGAGAAATTGGGAAAAAAAAATTAAATTAAAAAAAAATAATAAATAAATAATAACAATAATTATAGAGAAATCGCGTGCAAAGTTATTGAAGGCAAAAATCGTTGCATACACAAATAAATTGTGAATGAATGAATGATGTCTTAAAAATTTGGTAAAACTGTTTTTCGTTTTACTAAAACTACTCAGCTTTACAGGAGGATGTACGGAAAATTTAAGTAATGAATAACAAGCACGTTACGTTACAAATGTTATTTAAAATGTCAATTTATTATCATTTAAGCCAATTGTGCAGCTCTACCAAAAATATCTTGTTCACTACAACTGACACCTACACTCAGAAAACTTTGTCAGTATAATTAACTGAAAATACTCTTTAAATTAAAAGAAACTTCATTTAAAAACCGTCCTACTTATTTTTCATCCAAATTTACTAATTCCTTTCTTTGAATTTAAATGTTAAAAAATCTATGCAGCCCAATCGGTAAAAAATAATGATTTTTTCTTTATTCCAACTGTCAAATATTTCATGAGTAATCAACTTGTAAAAATTTTTTTATCTTCTCTTAGCTGTTCATTTTATTTAATTATATTTTTGTATCTGTATTATCTTCTACTGCAGTTCGCTAATTTACTTTTTGTACTGCAAAGCCTCTGCTGAGATACGAACATGCAGCATCTGAACTTGAAAGTAGCTGCCATAACCACTCAGCCATCGCAAAAATCAGTGCAAATTCAACAACAATCAATTTATATAAAGAGTATATATATGTAGAAACCAAATAATAAACATGTATATACGTATTAACCGTTTGGTTCCTTGATGTATGTATATGTAACATAAGTTACTACTGTCATTACTAATTGTGAGCGAAAATCCGTATTTATTTGTAGTTAGTTTTTTAAGTAACTGTACAAATCAGTTAAAATTAAAATTTCGCTAATTTTTAAACAAATTTTTTTTCATTTAAAAATAACTGCACTGATTAGTTCTGGCATAAATTACGGTCAATGACTGCAAAATTATTTTGAGTGTAGAGTATTAGCAAATCTCGTTACGGTCCAAAGTTGCCTTGTTAAAATGTCGTTGGTGTTTTCTTTGTCTGGTTTAAGTAAATATCAATCACAACAATAATATAGATAAAGCTTAAGCCCATAATATCAAATAGTAAATAACTAAAGGTGTAGTTCAAAGTTATGGGCGCCAGGCATGTTGGGTGTTTTCAAAAATATATGCCGGAATTAAAACTACAGCAGAATCATAGCTACTTTTACAGTGTAGAATATATTTAAGATTATATTTTCATACAAATGGGCGGAAGGCGTGAACGTTACCCAATTTTCACAAAAAAAAAAAAGAAATGCAGTCGGGGGACCCCCGTTGGGAACGAAGTTCCTTACGTTTTTTCTTCATCTTTGAATACAAGGTGAAATCTGTATGTTTTATTTTGTGTTGTTTTTGAAATTTTATATACTTCTTTAAATTTTTGTTTTATTTTTTTACTTTTGACACATGCAGTATTTTTTTTTCAATCTGCTACAAACCGAAGAAAAGCAACTATTGGTCAATTTTTCAATATTGTTGTTTTTTGTTGTGACATACTTTACTTTAGCGACATCTAGCAACTGATAGTGGCCGTTTTCACAACTAATTAATATTTATTGGTTTGTGTCTCCGCTGACGCCAAATAGTTTCGCTACTTGCCGCCCGTCATACACGATTGTTTGTCGAAAGATACTCCAATACATATAAACAGCTCACACGCTTTCGTGACGATTTCTACTAATTTGCCCTACCAGCAAGCCGCGTTAAGGAAATTCGTTCCAAAAATGTCTGTAGGAAAAAAAACCATCTACAAACATAAATCAGTTTAAATGGATCTATATAGAAAAATCAAAAATCTAATTTTGGGCATATGTGGGCGGTATGCCTACCGCCCACATATGCCCGGTTTTAATTTGCCTAAAAATTGTAAATATTTATCTTGATCAAATTACTTTGTGACCGTCTGGGCACAGAACTTTTACAGCCCTATACGATTTTACTGACTTTTCATGACTAATTGTATACGTGGTATAAGCAGAAGCGGTTAACCATGCCACAAACGAAGCTCTTCATTACTTACTGTCTATATTCAATCTAATGGATCAACTTTATAGTTTAATTGTACAATTGTAAATCATAACGTAAAGTTGAAATTTTTTAAATATTCAAATATGAACTTATTTATTTGTTGAATAAACTAATTTATACAGCTTCAGATCGTTTTTAATATAGAAATTTATTAACAATATTATTCAATATTTCTCGCTAACAGTTTGTTAGCAACTTCAGGATAATATTTGTATAAATTAGTTTATTCAATAGTTAAAAGGATCAAATAAAAATTATATACTTATTTATTTGCTTTAAGAGCCAAATGAAATGTATTAATTCTGGTCCAAAAATAGATAGAAAACATTTGAAAAGGTCTATTTTTGGACCTAAATTAATACGTTTAAAATTTTTGTTACTTTTTATTTTTTTATTTCCACCCATTTTTATTACACCTGTCAGCAAAGTGACAATAAGCAATTGGATGTACTTACGTGGGGTGTTAGTTATCTTAAATCAGTACTTAATGTAATTTATATCGTATGTTAATAATAATTTGATATGCATATAAAAATGTAAAAATCATTTCTTTCTAAACAGCAACTTGATCCTTCTAGTAACGATTAACAAGTTCTAATGGCGCATATTGCCTAAAGCTTCGTATAGACGGTTGTCAGATCTTACAATATTGTAAGACCTAACAACGTGCTGGCAATATACTAGAAATACAAAATTGTCAGCATTAAGAAAATTATCATTTTAGACAATTGCAAAAAAATCTTACAATTTCATTGCCAGACAATTGTCTGAAAATAAATTTTGCTACCAACGAAAATTGTCAGCTTACATCAATGTAAGATTTTCTACGTATCAAAAATTATCAGCCAATTGTCATTATCAAAACACACACACACATGCCATTATTCATTCTTTATTTTTCTCGCTCAATAACCATGTTTTTAATTTTTTTTATTCTCTTTTCTGCAACTTTTTACCTCTCGTACACACATTTTCACTATTCTCTTGTTTTTTCTCTCCCTTTCGTTCGCACACATTTTCCTTTAATATTCTATGTCATTACTCTGACAATGACGCCATTGTAAGGTGTTGAGAATTTATGCATTCCTACAATATGCCAATGCCTGACAATGTACTAGCAATGATGATGCTAAAGTTTTCAGACGATTGACAGTTAACTGACAATTAATTGTGAGGACGGTGGCCTGCCAATGCTTTTGCTTACAATATTGTCAGGAAGAAATTGTAAGTTCTCACGATTGATTAAAAATATTCTATACATTTTCTGACAATATTGTAAGATCTTACAATCGTCTAAACGTACCTTAAGTCTTCTTGGGTGCCCAGGTTTCATTCGTCGGCAACTGTCTGATTTGTATGTTTAAGGCTGTTGATACGGATGACTTGTGTCACTGTTTCGACATTTAGATCTCGATGTATGTCCTCATCTCTAGTATGCCATTCAGCGTTGCCTATAGTTCGCCTTATTTTGGACTGGATTCGTTGGATAATTTTTATGTTCGTGGAGCTTGCAGTGCCCCATATTTCCAAGTGCACATTAACAATATTTAACCTTAATTATGTCTCACAGTCATGGAGAATATGGACCACTGGTAGGAGGTATGCCCAACAAAGTCGCTATTAGCATTTTACTGACATGACAGAATTGCCCTAAATCTTTCTATCATATTAAATAAATATTAAGATGACTCTCCAAAAACTTTTTGTATTATTTAAAATTAACATGACTTGTTTTGTTTGGATCACAAAATGCGGGAAACAGTGATCATTGAGTAGTTACCCGATTCAATTAGACCACCCGCAATGTGGTCACGCTTGCCCAACATTCTGTTTGAATTTTGTTTTCTAAATGTTTTATGTAAAATTGAAAAAAATTAATGATTTTTAAGGGATCAGCTGCGTATTCTTTTCATGTACATATATTTTTAATTAAATATTCTGTTACTAATCGATTTTTTTTTTCTTCTTCAATTTCAGTTTAGACAAATGAAAAGTGAGTCATCGAATTTCTACAGAAACTTTGGTTTGACGGATTGAAAATAAATTGGTATGTTTTTTTCACAATTTTCTTTTTGTGTATTTGAAATTTATTACCAGCATCTTATTTGTCATCATATTTTTTATTTTCGTATTTGACACTATGAGCAAATAATATTGTGTTCGTAAACTGTGTTTCGCTTAGCCAAGTTTTAGACACCTTGTAGCGGCGGCTGTGACGCAAACGTTTTATTTAATTCGAACCAAATTCCGTATAAAATTATTAATAATAAAACAAAATTATTTTATTATAAATTTTTTGCTTTAAGTTCATATACACTTAAGAAATGTTTTGTAGTTTAATTATTTGTGTGTGTGTGTGTGTGTGTGTAATTTATCTATTTTGTTGCGAGTTTTGTTTTTTATTTGTTTACTCGTGTGCGTATGGCGAGCTGCAGATGTCATAATTTATTATGATTGTTTAGTTCTGCTCGTTTACAAGCACTTAAGAAGCTCCACAGCTCTGCTCTGCTCTACTCTGCCCTGGTCTGGTCTGGTCCGCTCTACAGCCAGCCATGATTGTAAACGACTTTCTGACCTAATTTAATTTACAAAGTAATTTATACAAATTTACACTCTTGTCTTTGTGGGTGGGAGGACGAAGGTAACTTAAACTTAATGTGATTCTGAAAATGTTTGTCATACTCGAATACTTTTTTGTTTCAAGTCTGCTGCAGTTTGCCTTAGAAGTTTTTGTGAAAAGAAATATAAATAAATTCAATTAAAATTGTGTTACTTTACTTTTACCGGTTTTAGTGGTTTGAAATTTTTTTTTATATTTTTGTTATTTCTGCTTTTTAACTTACTTTCAATTTATGGTTTTTCGCTTTTGTCAAACTTTATTATTTCGTCGCTCTATCCAACTCTGTCTCTCTCTCTCTCTCTCGCTTCTTTTTGTGTTGCTTTGAATGCTGTTTGGCAACAGTGTTAACAAGTGCCAAAAAAGTTTTCGTAACCAACCATCCCGAGTTAACCTTAATTTTATCAAAGTTTTTTTCCCCCATTTCGTTTTTGTGTTAACTTCTTGTCATGTGCTAAAAGATGAACTAGTTACTGGTTGGTGTTAAAGCTTAATGGGGAGCAGCCTGAGGAGTTGCAGCACAGAAGTTTCAAATGAATTTGTCACTTAAAGTTTGTGAGAAAAAAGAATTAAACTTTTCTTTAACAAAGTAAATGGAAGTTACAATTCCAGGGTAACCGAAGCAACTAAAACTATAGTCGCCAGCATTAATGGAACACCTTATTGTCGTTAAACATATATAATACAATTTCAAAACGATGTTTTAGAAATCTGTCTCCAAAAAAAAAAAAAAAAAAAAAAATGGAACAAATTTTGTGCTAAATTAAGGATTATAGTACTAATATACATAACTACACTGAAAGAATTTTCGTTCATAATTCTAATGAATTTATTTCATTAATATTTTTTCATTAAGCCAATAAAAATATTCATTACGGCAATGAATTTTCATAAATCAAACGAATAAGGTAATAATAATATCTTTGTTAAAAACAACAATATTTTGTCTATTATTTGTTTGTAATTTGATAAATCAAAAGTACTGTGTGTGTTACAAATAAAGCTCGTTCAAATGTTCATTATAAAATGGTTGTAGATATGTATTTAAATTTTCATGAATGATGGCAACAGAATGGTTAAACTGTAACAAAAGCTGTGTTTACGGGAACCAAAAATTGTTTACGGCATTTTAAATAAAAGCTGTCAACTCAAAACAAACTGCTCATATACAAAACGATCATGGCGTGTATTTGGAACCACGGCATGGAAATTTGGGACACTGCAAGTACAACGAACATAAAAATTATCCAACGAATCCGAACTATATGCGAACTATAGGCAACGCTGAATGGCATACTAGAGATGAGGACATACATCGAGATCTAAATGTCGAAATAGTGACACAAGTCATCCGTATCAACAGCCTTAAACATACAACTCGTTTAACACAATATTCCAGCACGGAACTCAAAGAGTTGCCGCCGAATGAAACCCGGGCACCCAAGAAGACTTAAGCTACTTATAGACGATCTTATAATATTGTCAGAAAATGTAGAGAATATTTTTAACCAATCGTGAGAACTTACAATTTCTTCCTGACAATATTGTAAGCAAAAGTATTGGCAGGCCACCGTCCTAACAATTAATTGTCAGTTAACTGCTGTGTACATTGCCAGGCATTGGCATTATTGTAAGATGCATAAATTCTCAACACCTTACAATGGCGTCATTGTCAGAGTAATGACAAAGAATATTAAAGGAAAATGTGTGTGTACGAAAGGGAGAGAAAAAACAAGAGAATGGTGAAAATGTGAGCACGAGAGGAACTAAAAGGTGCGCTTTGCAGTTTTTCATTTATTGCAACCAATCGAATACAAAATAAAAACTGCAAAGCGCACTTTTTAGTTCCTGGCAAGACTGTCTCACTTTTCTAATTTCCAAAATTAATTTTGTTTACCCCCCATTTATACTTGTTACACTGACAGAAACAACAAAAGCTGTTGCTACTCGCTAGATTGTTTACACAGGCAAGTGCCAGCTCATTTTTAAAAAGTCGTCAAAGAAAATGGTCTTAAAGAAAATTGATTTACTTTACAAAATAAAAGAATTAAATGAAAGTAATAATAATAAAACAATTATGCGGAAAAAAAACTATAAAATCATTGTTCCATTTTTTTATATTTAATAATCACTATTTTTGGCTTTTTTGTGATTATTTATTCCGTTTTATTTATTTATTTTAACTCTATTTATTTTTATTAATTTATTTCCATTTCCTGTACAAGAAGATTTCACTTATATTTAAAAAACAGAAATGTGTTAAAGGGGCACAACTGGTCCTAGGCAGTCCGTCATGTGATGTCCTACATGACTTTTAATGGTGGGGTTGCCAAAGAATTGTCATACGAACTGTTATGGCGAAGCAAGTTATACGAATATTTTTTTTTTTTATCAAATAAATAGTAAACTTATATTATGAATCCATAAAAGCCATATTTCACTTCTACTTTTTTATATTTGATCTTATTTTTCGGTATGTAAGACCAAAAAAAAATCATTCCTTGAAAGTTATCTATTGAAATTAAGATATGAACTTTGTAAGGTAACACTGTTTTTGCTTTTTGTCATGTTACCGACATGCAAGTAAAAAAATTACTGGCAATCAAAATCTCTTGCAAGTGAGCTCACAACTTGCAGAAGTATGATGGTTTTAGCAAAAAAAAATTTCAATGTATTGAGTTACTTGCACTTGTACTTGCGTGTGTAAATGGACGGTTACTGCTTAACACTATTACATTTACCTCAGTTCCCTAATCCCATCTCAAAGAATTGATACATTTAAGCTCCTGTTCAAAGATCAGATTTCCCACTTGAGCTTTGTGGGCCAGTGAATGCATGTTTGTGCGCTTATTGTGTACGAGTATGTGCCTAAAATATGAGTTCATCATGTTCTTGTTACAAATTGTTTTCATGTTCTTGTATTTTCTTGGGTCGTAACTATTTTAAGCAACAAATTTACGAGAAATATCGTTGTTAAATGCTGTCGTCAGTGTGTTTCTAACGAAATTATCTTCATACATTGTTGCTGTTGTTGGTTAGTTTTCTTGTCTTGTTGTTGCTGTTGTTACCCATAAGTAGTTACATGACTTTAACACGTACTTATCAACTCAAAGGGTGTTGCAAACTGAGTTCTGACCCATTTATGGCAGCGAGGCCAAAGAAACTAGCAAAAAAGAAAAAACAAAATTTAATTGCAAAATTTGTAAGTGAAAACTTTTGACTGAAAGTGTAAATTACATGAAACCATAAGCAGTGCAGGATTAGCAATCGTAAAAGAAAAATATATTGGGTTAAATGAAAAAAAACTCTAAAGCTATTATTGAAAACTTGAAAAGTACACATGTACACAGAATTGTAATACGCACTTACATACGTATTGATTTATGCTTTTTTTAAGTTTTCTTAATATCCATTTCAGACATTTTACCAACATTTTTTTCATCAATGAAATTTGCATGCCATTAACTATTAAATTTATTGAAACATATCCCATTGTGCAACAAGTAAGAGTGCCAAATTCGGCTGGGCCGAATCTTAAATACCCTTCACAATGATATATGTAGCATGCTGATTGATTTTTGGTGCCAAAAGTTATTTTATTTGGCTTATAGAGCCGATTTCTTGAAAAATCGGGAAACGCTATATCTCGGGTATATATGTATGTACGGGTTTCAAAAATTTTCGAATTTTCCCTTTAAACATACATTACCATTCTGATCGGTTTTTGGTACCAAAAGTTGTTTTATTTGGCTTTTAATGCCGACTTCTTGAGAAATCGGGAGCAGCGTTATCTCGGGTGCATATGGGCCGATGTATAAAAATGTTCTAATTTCCTCTGAACAACCTATATGTACCATTCTGACAAATTTTTAGTGCAAAAAATTGTTTCGTTTGGCTTCCACGACCGACTTCTTGAGATATCGGGAGGCGCTATATCTCGAGTGTATATGGGCCGATGTCAAAAAAAATTTTTTTCCAGTTTTGCCTCTAAATAGCTTATATTCTGATTAATTTTTAGTGCCAAAAGTTGTTTTATTTGGCTTATAAAGCCGATTTCTTGAAAAATCGGGAGACGCTATATCTCGGGTATATATGGGCCGATTTCAAAAATTCTTCGATTTTTGGGATCTAATCGGCATTAAAAACTTTTTGGCAAACTTTTTAGGAAAACAATTTTTTTCAAAAATCTCACCAAAAAAATCCCTCAATAGCCGGTTTTTTTACATATATCTCGGCTATCCGTGGACCGATCTTACTGAATTTCAGTAGCAGACTCACTACCGGGATTTAACACATTTTAGCGAAAAAAAATTAGGTTTCTATCTCAAACCGTTTTCTCAGAAACGGTATTTCAACGACTACAGACGGGCATCGCTTAATCGCAATCTCTATTGATTCTGATCCAGAATATATATAATTCTCTTGAGGACTAAATTTCACTGCTAATTTTACCAAAAAAATTTTGTTGTATGCTAAAAATATTTAAAACATTTGGCGCGTAAAACGAGTATCATTCAACTTGAAGTTAGAGAAGCGTAGAACACACAACGCGTAGATCGTGGCATGAAACTCCAGCTTAAGCTCGACAATTGTAAATTATAAAAATTGGACTAAAAACTAAAATTAATGTTAAAAATATTTTCGCTTAACAGACAGGATATTTTCTTATGCCACGAATATTTATACAACTTGGCGCGTAAAAAGAGTGTCATATAACTTGGTCAGAAAAGCGTACAACGTATGAGAAGCATAGTAGTGTAAAAAGCTTTTCATGTAACTCTAGCTCAAAGCCCAATAAGTAGGTAAAGATGTTAAAAATAAATTATTTATAGTCTAAAAATAGACCTTAATGTTTTCTGTCTGTCTGTCTGTCTGTCTGTCAGCCGTCTATATGCCGCCCGCTGTAAGCAAGTGCTAAGAAAAGTAAAGGTGTTGCAAAACGTAAAATGTTTTCTATACAAAAAGTTTTTTTTAACATTTCTAATTCTCATTTTGTTCATGACAATTTTGGAATAAGTAGTTGGGCTTCCAACATTCTTTTTAGATTTTGCGAGTCTACTGATGAGTTCTTCAGCAAAAACGAAATGTGGGCGGCATATAAACAGCTGAAAAAGACAGACAATATTAAGGTTTATTTTTAGACCTAAAATAATAAATTTTACTTGGCTCTTATAGCGAATAAATATTGGAAGATATATGAAGATATATATCTCCTACCGTTTTCGAAAAAAGGACCAAAGTCCATTTTTTAATTTCCTCATTTGCGACTCTGTTTAACACTTTTGTGATTCTATTTCATTAAAATTCAATTTGAAAATACTAGTTAGTGTTAATGAACAATAAATTTTTTTCTAAATTTTTGTTTTTAAATGTTTTTTTTTTTTTTTTTTTTTTTTTTGTAAAAATTTGAATTTTTGGGCTTAACAGAGCCCAGAGATTTTTAAATTTATCTTCACACACATTAATTAAGTTCATTTTGGAATGTTAAAAAAATATTTTTTGCCTCCCGAATTTGGCTGTCGAGCACGAAATACTTCTCTGTATGAGGAGTTTCTGCTTTAAAGAGCTCTATTATAAAGTGCCTTTTTGTAATACAACAAAAAAAAAGAAAAGAAAAAGGTTTTTAATATTATTGCATGTCTGCATTTGATAATTCTAACATTAATAGAAGTTCACACAGAAGTGCGATACAATTTTCTAGATTTATAAAATTTGAAAACAGAAAAAAAACAAATGTTTGTGTTTTTCTTTAAGGCGCTTAAGGCGTCATGCCGATAGAAATTTAGCAAGGAGGTGTGAAGAATATGTGTGTATAAACAAATAATGCCAAGTGCTCAAGTAAAATAGAAAATAAATATTTAAAAACTCGAGAATGTATTTTTCCCTTAAGAAAAATCTAACAAAATAAAAACAAACTTCTCTATTATAATTGGCTCAACTGGGACTGAAATGAGATTTGTGTAACTAAATAGCTATCAACACAAACTTTAAGTACGGATGATGTAATAATGATTTCCTATCAAAGTGAATTCACACAGAAAACAACACAAAAATAATTGACACTTCAGTCCATTGAAGAACAAGTAGCGATGGGCTGCTTCATTCGTTTAATGGCAACAGGAAATCTTGAAAATTAAGCAATAAAATAACAAACGCGAAGCGCAGGGCGCAAAGAGAAGGCCAACTAAATCAAATAAAGTTTTCCATTTAAATAAAACTGCAATTTAGTCTCAAAAAAAAAAAAAAAAAGAAAGATAAATAGATGGAAAAATAAATAGATACGTACTCGTGCAATACGAAGAATAGTTAGATGAATTTGTAAATTGATGGGTGGGAGAAAACATCCCCGAAAATTGCAGGAAAAGTATCATTAAATTACAAGTGATATGACATAGTAAAATAACTCATAGTTAATTGAAGAAAACATACATAGAAATATGCACGCAAAGCAGGCCCTTGTAAGGTTGTGTTAAAGTGAATATACATTAGGCTGGGTCGGTTTGTGTGGACGAAAATTTATTCTGCTTTTCGCATGGCAGAAAAAAGTTCATGTTTTCGAGGCATTCGATTTTCAATTTGTTTTTTTTTTTTTGTATTGGTTGTGGCTCGCGCAATGTGAGCCGTCCTCCAGATCTAATTTGTTTCATTAAACGTTGTAGTTTGACCAGCGGCCCTCTCGAAAGAAATGGTGCGATGACTCCTCCAGCGTGAACAGCTCACTGCGCAGTCACTGTGAGCGGGCGAGCTCCAGGAGCGATAGTTTTATTGGTTCATGTACCCGCTGAGGTGGAAATGAGCCTCATAGCTCATTATGATTTTGGTCGAAAAATCGTCCACTTCGTCATAGACACGATTATTTTGCGTTCTTGGGGAGTGTATCGCTTCATGGCTTGTTCACTTGTATATTCTACAGCTGTCTAGTTCACAAACGAAAAAATAAATTTGACATTGGCCACCAGTTGCAAAAATAGGAACAAATTCTAAAAGGGTTTTTGCTTTTGGCCCAGCTGATACTTCAAGTTTTCCACCAGAAATATCACACAGAAAGTAATTAACTAAAACGCTTGCAGCTCAAAGGGCACGAAATAAAAGCAAGATGTACACAAGATGTATATGTAATGTGTGTTATGCGTAAAAAGCTGACAGATTCAAATTTAGCAGAAATTCCTAAATATGGAGTTGTTTAGACATTTTGAATTAAATGTTATAGAGGGGCTTCTGAACTTTTAGGCAACCACAATTTAGTTTTTGTAATTTGCTTTGTATCAGCCATCACTTTCCCAATCCTGTTTAAATTTAAAGAGAAAAAAAAATGTTTTCCTTGTTTCAGGGAGTGTATTTGAAATAAAACTCCAGACGAAGCAAACAAAGAAAATCCATCACTTCAGTTTCAAAGGAACATGTGGTGCAAATGAAAGTAAATGAATTGTACAAGTGTCGGCTGAGCAAATGAAGCAACTGCCTGCGAGTGCAGTAGTGGTGGCGGTAAACCACACCTTTTTACAAGCTAATTGTCTAAAATAATACCAACTGTTTGACTCTCACATGTTTTTCTGTTTTTTGTAATATTTTATTTTATCAGTCTGACTGTCTGTTGAATGTCTACTTTGTGTTAATGTTCTTTTTTTTTTTTAAAGAGTATCAGTCTTTCACAGTAAAAGTAAATGGTGTATTTTTATCTACACTACAAACACTTTAAACATTTCTTTGAATTAAATTGCCAGCACAGACCTGAATACCGAAATGCTTAGCGCATGACTGTGTGTGTGGCCTTTATAAAAATTTATTGAATATGTATTGAAATTTCAAACCCAAAGAAACTCTACATGAAGCCTTTAACCTTTAGCCTTTCTTTTCAAAGAAATCATGCAGCTCTGATACCCTTTCTCTAAACAAAAATTGAAATTTGATAACTATCGATGTTTAAGCCAAAAGCAGTTGTATTGAGTTGTTAAATAAATATGAGATCTTGTCCTAATTTAAATTTAAAAAAAAGGATTTACACATCACTTTAGGATAAATAATAAAAAAGAGGTTTCAGGTTTCACATCAAGTGTTGCTTGGTGGGCCGGCCATTGAAGATGACTGAAGCGGGTCTATTGTGTTGTGATTCAAAAAAAAAAAAGAACAATGGTATAGTTTTTAATTTCTTCTTATCTTTGTTAATGGCCTCTTATGTCAAACTGTTGTCCCATCTTTGATGATATAAAAGCCTTAGCTGTTTACTAAATCTTGTTCTAAATAAGGGTTTTGAAAAACTAGCACTTTTTGCTTTAAGATTTTAATGTCTTACTGCTTTATGGAAATACCCATATGCGTTTGCATACTTCTGGGAATCGTTATCAATAAATACTGGAATTTAGTTCCCTTTTCATCACAATGCAATATGCATTTGAAATGTTGCATTGGGGTCACCTTGTTACAACCATCCAGATGAGATAAGAAATGCCGGATGCAATATTTGATTTCATTTCTCAGTTTCATAAGAAATAGTTTTCTTCAAAATCAAGGTCTTTTTAATTGAAAAAAAAAATGCTTTAGTCAAACGAAAGCAATTTTGCACAAAAAACTTAAGAAAGTAACAACAACAAATTCCAAACTCATTGGGTCGGTTGATAGGAGCAGCACAATAGGCCATGTCTTCCGATTTAAACTGAAGTTGGTGGAGCGTTATTGTGCGCTCGGTTCTAAACCCATTATCGAATTTATATGCAAAATTTATTTATTGAGCATTTTTTTAACATTTTACTGAAATTTTAATTTTATTGAACTAAAAAGTTAATTAATTTTTATTATTTGAACTTTTTCTTATATAATTATTTCTGTATTAAGTTTATCAGGCTCAAGTTCTTTCTATATTACCTTTGTGATTGATATTAATTAAATTAGACAAAGAAAACATCAAAGACATTTAGCAGGGTGGACAACTAGTTGTTTCGAAGCCGCCACACTTTCTCGTCAGCACCCGTCTTTGAACTCAGGGGCTCATGTTTCTAAAGCGACAACCATGTGGCGGCTTGGAAACATTTAGTTGTCCACCCTGCTAAATGTCTTTGACGAAAAATACTTTTTTTCATGATATTTCTTTTTTATTATAAAGTTTGAATGTTGACATTATGTGTGAAACACTACATCATTTAAATGACCAAGTGTTGCAAGCTCTGATTCTTTTGAGGTAATTTCGACCACTTTTTGACACATATTGGGTGGTATCTCAGACATAACTTGACGAATGTTGGCTTTTAAGTGCTCAAGAGAATAAACAAGACCTTTCGCGTAGCCCCACAAAAAAAAAGTCTAATGGTGTCAAATCGCCTGATCTTGGTGGACAGTTGATATCGCCACGACGACAAGAGTTTCTTGTAATAAAGACATATTCGCTCGAGTTGTGTGGCAGGTGGCACCATCTGATTCTTATTATACCACATATTCTCCAAGTCGTATTCTTCAATAGCAGGCAAAGAAAAAAAAGTCGGTTATCATATGACCATAACGCTCCGAATTGACGCTGAGAGTCGTTGCATCGCCGTTTGCGAAAAAGTAAGGTCCAATCACACCTTCGCACCAAAGAGCACACCAAACAGTGACTGTAATGGCCTATCTTCAATCATTTTGGGGATTCTCAGAACCCCAAATACGACAATTTTGTTTATTAACATACCCACTGGGTGAGGAATGTGCTTCATCCCTGAAGAAAATTTTGTTCGAAAAATCGCTGTCCACCTCCTGTTGTTCAAGCACCCATTTCACGTATCTACGACGTTGTGAATGGTCAGCAGGCTTCAGTTGTTGTGTGAGCTGGACTTTATATGGAAGATAGAGGTGTAAATCTAAATGAAAAATACGCCATAATGTGCCGCAAGACAGTCCTCATTCCTGAGAACGACGAGGAATCGACACATTCGGGTCTGCGGCAACACTTTCACTTACAGCAGCGATATTTTCAGCGGAACGAGCGAAACGATGATGCACAGGCCCTACAATATTTGTAGCCGCTGTAGTCTCTTCAAATTTCTTCACAATTTTGCCAATTGCTTGCGTAGTTTTAGGATTATGTAAACCATAATCTCCTCTTAAAGCACGATATGTGGCTGTGGCAGAATCACCATTTTTTATGGGATGTTTTGTTAATTTTTATGCGTTGTGTGATCTATTTCATCAATGTGAGACTTTCAACTGAGAAGGAAAAAAATTGGTTTAACAACTTAATTTGACAGATGTCGAATTCCTAGACTTTTGAATGCACAAAATGGATAGCCGTTTATCACAAGGTGCACGATATGCATATCGAGTTGAACGGCCATTTTTATAAGAAGCCTGAATGTCTTTAATGGTTTGCTCAATTGCATATATTTCTATGATTTAAATTTAAATTAGTCTGAAACTGAGAAATGTCAAATGATATGCTGAAAAAACTGGACGTTTAAGTGTGGTTTACATTCAATGTGGGCCCTTCAAATTTAACCCCCTGTTGGATACTACTCAGAAAATAGTTTTTATTTATTTTTTTGCTTTTTGTTCATATACCTTTAAATCAAAGCTTGTCTTCCCAAACAATTATTCAGCCCATTTTGGCTTAGCTTGATTTCGGATTATTTATTTGTCAAGCCCACCTGCATTAATTTCAAAACAACACATACAAACACGTATTTAAATAATTATAGCACGTGCTCTAATTAAAGTTTTCATATCAACAGTCATCTAACAAAAATCTTGTTTTTATTGTTTCAAGCAAATAGTTAAACAAAAATCACAGCAAATACAATATAACTATTTTTTTTTACCATGATTCACGTAATTTAATTCAGTAATATTTGTTTTCAAACAGCAGATTAAAAACAAAACAGCAAACGGAAGTAATGAACAAAAACATGTGCAGTGGAATATTTAATTTGACATCAGAGTCTTACTTGGTCGACTTGCAATCATAAATTTGAGCATTAAGCTGAGGTCGGTCGCTGTGTCAGCGCTCTGTGCCCACATGGGCCGATTATAAGAACAACAGCGTTGGTAGCAAATAATGCGATAATTTGGACAAACATCCAAAAAAAAGTCACAGTTAAAAACAAGCAAGTAAGTGTTATATTAGGGTGGGCTGAATTTTTAATACTCCTCACGACATTTACGCCCTCACTTGTTTCTCTACGGCGACTTTTTCAATTCCACTGAAATTGGGCTGCACCAACCGCATTGTAATTTTAAACCATTTGCATATTGTTTATTGAAATTTAATATTTGTCTGTCTACCATGCGACATCGATGGCTCTTGATGAAAAGTCAAGAATGGCCCTGCAATCTTTAATAATTTTATCAAACGCATGTAGTAAATATTATAATATTATGACGGTCATTCGATGCACAAGCGTTATTGTGAATTCTGATCATTAGATTGAGTATTCACAATAGTTACATTTTCTCAGTTGAGCCTTAATGTTTATTGAAAGTTATTTCTTTGCAGATTTATTTATGGTCATTTTGACAATTTACGATTAAAACTTAACGTGTACTTTAACGTTAGCTTTTGCGTGCCAAAATTGCCGTTAAAGTCCACGTTAATTTTTAAACGTACATTGTGAAAAGAGCCCCTAAAATAATACATTGACGGTGAACTTTTAGAGGAATTGCATAGAAATAAAATATGTATATTGAAAGATGCTTTTGATATGGATCTTAACACATATATAAATAAAATAAATATATTTGGACTCCAGCTCTTGTTTCGACAAGAGCCACATAGAATAGCGACATCAACTTAAATTTAGTATTTATTTACTCAAAATAAAACAAAATATAAAATAATTATACAGTGGAATATTGTTAGACTCTGTCCAAACGCGATTCGCTGAGCAAAGAAATTTTCGACATTGCTGCCAACTCATAATAACAATTTAACATTCGTTGATCAAGCTTCTATACTCAGCGAATGCCGAATGTCATGCATACTAAGGTCCAATGTTCGTACACATCCAGTGTCATTGATCTCATATATGGAAATAAATTTCCATTTCCTGATCACAACGGCTAATGACAATTATATTGAATTAATTGCTGGTTTTTTTCATCCAGTGTCTATACCTGATAAACTCATATATCATCATAAATTTCTAATTCTATGCGAAGTAATGAAAAAGAAGAGGACAAAATTTATTTCATATAGAATTTAAGATTTATAATAAATTCAGCGATGTACACACCAGATGAAACGTGCACAAATTTTAATTTTTCAATTTATATTCAAAACAATAACAAAATGTGAAAATTTGTTTTTGTTTGCTATAAAGTTAAACGAAACAATATTTATGTTAAAAAAAATTGGAGCACTATTTATGCCAGTGCCCCGCCTTCTCACAAATACGATCCCGACATTTTGGGAGATAAACCTTACCAGACATACGCCCCAATTACGGGGCGTATGCTGGAGAAAACTAAGGAACTTTGTGAATGACACGGAGTTCCTATAGACCTATAAGTCAAGCTGGTTCACGGTTAAACCTTCGGAGCTCACAACAAGTCTATATTGGCTTAGGTGTATGTCGTAAGACATGGGTAGACAAACCCCTCCATTCAACCTAACCTAACCTAAAAAAAATTTAAAGAAAAGAATGTTTATATTCAATAATTTGTGGGGCTTATAGCCATTGAAGAACTTCTTATGAGTATAAAATTTACTTTAGTTTCACTAAGCAAAATCTTGCTATAAACATAAACTAACACTGCCCAAATTGTTTTTAGTATTTCAAACACTTCATTACGTTCAACAGTTTTTATAATAATTGAATAAAATCAAGTGCTAAGAAACACAAACCGCAAACATACAATTGATAAGCGGACAACAGCGATTGCATGAGGTTAATGAAGTAAATAGAAATTCGCTGTTGCTGGAAAAAGCAAATGTTTAACAGAAACCTCCCTAAAACTCTTCCTTATTACAGAAGTCAACCATGTTGTCACATCAATGCGATATTAAAATAAAATCGCAATTGTATTTTTTTAAGGGTTTGTAACTTTTATGTTTAGTAATAAAAATAAATATATTTTAAGAAAATTTTTAATAAAACTAAAACTTCCTTTCCTGCGTTTACAAATAGTAACCAGGGATGGGAAAGTCACAACTCCCATCGCTGATTTCTACCTATCAAAAGAGCCGATTGGCAAGTATTATTTTAGGTTTAGAAATTACCCTCATTATATAATTAAATACTTTTTTTAAATAGATAGCTCTGTTCGTAATTGTTTAAAACTCTGAAATTGAAATAAACATATATGTATATAATAATATATATCATTAAATTTCATAATATCTATTAAAATATTATGATAAAAATCACAATATTTTAATATTATGATAAAGTAACAGTTGCCATTTTGAGGGCTATAAGCCAAGGATGGCAGTTGTGGCTTTCCCATCCCTGTGGTCTAACCACCAAAATTGCAACTATACGTATGTATATATTAAAAAAATACTAATAAAATTAAAGTGTCCTTATAAACGTTTGCTAATAGTTGCATTTTGTCGTACATAAGCCAGGCTTGGGAGTTGTAGCTTTTCCATACCTGGTTTCTATTTACCAAAATGGCAACTTAAAAAGGACGCTTCAACTTTATGAAATTTAAAAACAAAAATATTTTGATTTCAATGTCAGAACTTAAAGCAATTACGGACAGTGATGTGTTGAAAAATTATTAAATTATTTATTTTTATATCTCAAATAATAAACTTAATATTTAGTTATTTTGACCCTTTTTTTTCTTATATTTTATATATTTATTTGAGCTTATTGTCCTGAAGAAGTTGTCCAAAGGAGAGCGAAATATTGACAAAAATACTAAAATTCTTTAATAAAAAGACCTTAAGCTCAAATAAATATATAAAATCAAATAATAAACTTTAATTGGCTTGTATATTAGCTCGTATATTAAACTGATGTTTGCGTTATTTAGTTATTCTGATTTTTGGGGCTTACTATTCCCAAGGTCCCACATTCTTGCCGAGCTCTCTGGCTGTTTCTGCAGGCAAGCGAAGAGCTTTGCAGTTTCGCGATTGTTTCTTTAAAAACACACACTTCGTGGTAATAATCGCTAGAATAATGCGTGTCGACTGGTTACTAGATTTTCCACACAAAGTAAAATCTACTTTGAGAAAATTTACTCAATTTGCTCAGTTAGTGGTGCTACAACTGTGATTTCTTTCATAAAGTACTTTAGAATACCACCTTGCAATAGAAAAATACACTTTAACAGGGAACTCCTACCAATTACCCACTAAGTGGTTTGCATAATGCAACGCTTCCCCTGACAGCATCACAAATAAGTGATGTGTATAGGAGAATCAGGCCCTTACTGTACTCTGCACATGATTAATGGGCATGCACGAGCATGTCCACAAATGTGAAAAATTAAGATTGAGGTATATTACTCACAGCATTCTCTGATTACCGTCATATTTACAAACACGCGAGACTAAACTTCTGCATTTCTCTAAAAGAAAAAGCAGGTACCGAAATATTATTTTTTTTGTTTTTTTTTTTTTTTTTTGAAGCCAGTAAAGTGAACTTATTGACTGTTAGCTTACTAGCTGTTTTCTTTTTATGCTACAGTTATTTCCGCTTAATTGAGTTTCTCGCTTTATTGCACTAAAAATCATGAAACGATATCATTCAGTATGCCTGTCGATGTTAAAATACCCGTTTAATTGAGTTCCGTTTAATTGCGACACCCGCTTAGTTGTTTCGCAAATTGAGACCGCATTGTGAAAAATAAAAGAAAATGTTTCGCTTAATTGATCCCGTCTACGCAATTTTTTTTTTGGCTTCACAAACGTAAAAAAATTATTTTGCGGCAAAAAGGTCATGGTTCTGTTCCTTTATAAACATTGTACGATGAACGTACCTGATTTTCATTTTGTTTTAGTAAAACTAAACAATTTTTCAACTTAATATGTAACTAAAGAAATGAGTTTTATTTTCCGTCTTCCGCATGAATGTTTCGCTTTATTGCACATATTGCTCAATTAAGCGATTTTCGTTTAATTGTGTCGGCGACTCAATTAATCGAGTATTGCTTAATTGAGTTGCCGTTTAATTGCGTCAAAAGTCGTGCGTATTGCGTATTCCAAAATAGTTTCTCAAAGGCCATGCAATGCATTTGAAGTCTACTTTTGCCGTAATAGAATTTTAAAACTTTTTCATAAAAATTACTTAGATTAAATTTGTTTAATAATACAAAAAAAGCAAAAAAAAAAATAATAAAGTGTAAAGCTCATTATAACCTAGGAAGCAAACAAGAATAATATCTATTAAAAAAAAACTACTGCATTATCATCTATAGAAAATAAAGTTTACAAAACTAAAAGTTTTTGTTTGAGTAAAATAAGAAATGATTTTTTCTGTATTTTTGTAATATGGAACGTGACGGATGTGTGTTCCCATTTCTTTGTATTTGAGAAATATAAACTTTTTTTGTTTCGAAACGTAATGGAAAAATTACAACAAAGAATATGTATTAATACAGATACTCGACTCATGAGAGCTGGAAAACAAAATAATATTGTTTACATAATTTTGCAAATCTCAACAATTTTTCCTTTTTATTTTTTTTTTTTTATTGTAAATATTGGTAGTTTAAATTGCATTGGATTTTGTTAAAGCCTTATTTTCTATTTTAATATTTGCTTTAATATTTTTTTTTTCACTTAATTTGTTTTCACTCATGCATTTATTTTGTTCTATATAAAATTCAAAACCATGCAAAAACTGATCTAAACAAAATTGCAGCTTTTTCTCAGGCCACAGTGAGTGCCGAGTGTATCTATTATTTGCTTGATACATAAAATGCTTCATTGATTATTGATGACGATGATGATGACGGAATGCCATCAGGTTTCTTTTTTGTTCGCTTTTTTTCAAATGTAGATTATGAGATTATTGTGACTCTGCTTCGTATTCAGAGTGAAAAGATTTATTTCCATTTTTTGTGAGAAATTTTTAAAAATGGCATTGTACACATATTGTGACATTTTGTGTTGTTAAGTGTCTAGACCAGGGGTGCCCAAAACCTTCTTATGGAAGCGCAAACACCAATACGTATACACTATATTGACGCACACAAGGAAAAACAGAAATATTTCATTACGTACACTGGAAAAAAAATTAAATTTCATTTTCACAAAATTTATGTTCTGTATTAAAATGCCTTTCCAAATCATATTTACTAATCGTCTTGATTATTTGAAAGCAAATCATACATTGTGCTCGATTTGCAAAATTTTTAGTGAAAAAAAGTCGGTTTCCCACGTGTCATTCATTCTACAAAATAAACTGTACAGTTGAAACTAATAACACAAAATTATTTCTTCAAGTGTTTCATACTCACGAAATCGTTAAAAAAAAAACAACAAAATCATGAAAACAAAAAACAACAGAATTTACGCTTGGCACCAATGTGTACCAACAAAGCCTGCGTTCGTATTGCTGTGCATATGAAAGTGTTGTTGCTTTGAACTTGGGGTATGTGTGTATTTCATACCAAGAGTTGTGTATACATATTAGAATGCTCAGCCAATGCTTCGCGCTTTTACAAAAACAAAAGCGTATCAAGCGTATAGGCCGTGGGCACCTCTGGTCTATACCATGGAAATAAAAACAGATATGCATTATACACACATATGTACACTTAGAGAAAAAGAGATGATTGAAAATTAAGAAAAAAATATAGTGATTCAATCGGAAACTTCAACAAGAGTCTGATAGTGCTAAAAGAACATTTATTTCAATACTGATCAATATTAATAGATACACATATACATTAGACCGTATCGCCTTACAAGCGAAAAAAAAATTTTCCGTACACCATATATGTACAGATGTATATAATATATACGGAATATTAAGCAGTGTTGCCAGAGAGTTACGAAACAACTTTGTCCAATTGATCATATCCAAGTAAGAGTCACTCTAAAATTTGATAAAATTATGAACTTGTGGATCGATCATTTGTCCAATGCAACCAGTTGTGGGACAAAATTTAAACTGACTGAGCCGCCATGCTGGCAGCTCTGTACACAAGATCAGCTGGAAGCATTACAGTTTTGAATAGAAATAATCGAATTACCAAAAAATGGCTGCTTGAGACAGAAACATCGATATACCATACTTTAAGATCCGACTGTAAATGCCATATACATATATGACAGAAAATGTCAAAAGTAAATCCCTACATTCGGCAAAAAAAACATAATTTTATTGGGCTTTCTAGTCACTTTTCCTGTCTTCTTTAACAATGTTGATAAACTCAAATTTTGTCTTTTTAAATTTTGGGGAAATAAAACTTGAACTGGATGCCGAGATAAAATTATCAAAATTTTTATTATTTTAACTTAATAATTCGAGCTTGAGGTCACTTGTTTCTTTTTTAAATGCTTATTTAATTCAATATTTCAATGGGTATCTTCTTTAGGAATTTTTTTTTAAGTATTAGAAAAACCTAAAACATTCCTGAAGAAGACACCCATTGAGGTATCGAAATATTGAATTAAATAAGCATTAAAAAAAAAATTGACCTCAAGCTTGAATTATTAAGTTAAAATATTAAACAACAAAAGTCGAAAAACTAGCATCAAGAATATATTAAAAATTTTAAATAGTTTTGCTGAAATTATCGAAATGCTTCGTCGTTAGCAAAAGGTTAGTGAATTTTTGCGAACATCAATTTTTTATTACTAGGATGGTACATTGGGGCAGTATCAACTGAGATTTGATGGGTAAATACTATAACGGTATATTTGAGATCAACGACTGTTGAAGACCAAAACATTGGTCTCCTGCAAGCAAAAACTTCGATATATCACACTTTAAGATCCGACTGTAAATGCCGAAGATATAACGAAAAATATTTTTTGAGGACCCCTACGTTCGGTATAAAAAAATTTTTTTTTTTAATTTCTTGCAACAATGATTTATATACGGCGATATTCCTTTAGAATAAGGAGCCAGGCCTTGAAAGAAATGAGTTTTCTAAGTTTGTAGAGGGGATCGTGGATCTCCCAAAACCGAAGTCAAAGTCTAACGGAGGCTTTCAGTTTATTAATATATTATTAATATTGACGCTGGGGAATTTACTAAGAAAAATATGAGAATGTAGGTAACACAGTGCTGCCAGAGCAAAGTTTTTGCACAGAACGTAAAATCGCTGATTCAATTCAAGCATCCTAAATCGTATATGTTTACATATAATTCAATAAATTTTTTCATAGGTATAGTGATTTTATTGAAACTTTTATAAAATTAATTAATATTTTAAAAATACAAATGAAAAGGAAACTGTGCTTTATTAAATGCGTCTGGTTTTACTCTCGTCTTCGGCTCAACTGACTTCTTTTTGTTGAGGGAGAAAACAGTGTTACCAACTATGGCAAAATCAATCCCACATAGGAATGCAAAATTTGTGCTTGACAACCGGCCTTCGGCCGGGCTAAGGAATTTCCTCTTTTCATTTTATGGAAATTGGTACAATTATACTAAAGCCGACCCAACTTTTTGTTTTGCGAGATACCCTAATATACATGCATATGAGCATGTACACTCACAGAAAAAGATAGTATTTTTTTTTTTTTTTTTTTTTTTTTTTTATTTGCTAAAAATTCAACACTTAACCTAAAGTTATCACACAATTTACAGAGTTTTAGTCAGCATACAAACTACTCATCTCTAAAATAATATTTAGTTTATAAGAGGATATTTATTACGAAGAAAATATTTAACTCCAGAGGAAAGTATTTTTATAAAACCTCTGATTTGATATCTTATACAATTTGAATAAATGAAATAGGTATGTAATAATCATATACACTCATGCATAATATATAATTGTAAGTCATATATACATATTGAAGTATATACGCAATGCATATACGTATGTATTGTGATACAATTAAATAAATAAGTTGGTCTTCTTTAATAAAGGGCGGAAATTAGTGGGTTATTAGACATGCTACAAGAAACCTTGAAGCGTTCTGTTAAAAAATTTATTTTTTCAATAATTAATTTTATATTATTTTTTTCGTGAAGATCTTTGGTGGAGAAATGCCATGGTAAATTAAGCATCATCTTCAATAGCTTGTTTTGACAAATTTGAATTTTTTTGATGTGGGATTTTGCGCAAGCTTCCCAAACTGGGCAGGCATACAAAATTATAGATTGGAAAATTACTTTGGACAAGATTATTTTGTTATCACGACTTAAAAATGATTTACGTCCGATTAATGGATATAACATTGCTTTTGCTAGGTTGAATTTATCAATCTGGTTTTTGATATGTAGTTCAAATATTAGTTTTTTGTCCAGTAAAACACCTAAATATTTTATATTATCACTCCATTGTACATTAGTGCCATTGACTTTGAGTTGACTTGAGGGATAAAAACACAAATTTCTCCTACGAGTAAAAAATATTGCATTTGTCTTGCTTTCATTAATTTTGATTTTCCATCTGTGAAAATAAGCCACTATTTGATCCAAAGCTGGTTGTAAGCCGGAAATAATATTTTGGCCATACTGGTGTCATCAGCATACGCTGCACATTCTACTCCCCTAGGTTGTGGCATATCAGAACAGTACAAATTATAGAGCAGCGGACCTAAAACCGAGCCCTGTGGAACTCCAGCTGGAATTTCAACTAGATCCGAACATACATCATTCAGGCTTACACAACAAAATCTATTTTTTAAAAATGACTCAATGATTTTAATAATGTATAATGGAAAATTATATTGAACCATTTTGTATATAAGGCCGTTATACCAAACGGAGTCAAAAGCTTTCTCAATATCTAACGTAACCAGTACTGTTGAGTTTCCATATATAAACTCGGAATTGATATGATTACATATACGTTTAATTTGATGGACTGTACTGTGAAATGGGGTGAAACCAAACTGGGTTAGTGGTAGTATTTTATTCAGATCTATGAACTTATTGAGTTTTATTTTAATAACTTTTTCTAAGATCTTACTCAGACTACTGAGAAGACTGATCGGGCGGTAACTCTGTACTGAATTTGGAAGTTTATTGGGTTTTAAAATAGGTATGACCTTTGCAATTTTCCATGCTTGCGGAAAATATTGTAACTTCAGGCAGCAATTGATAATAAAAGAAATATATGTAAGTGCGGATATAGGCAATTGCTTGAGCATAAAGTTCTTAACGCCATCTAACCCTGATGCTTTCCTGGTTTTTAAATCTCTTATAATTGTAGCAATTTCATTGTTGTTTACATATTCGCATGAGTCTGTGCTTATGTTAAGTTGAGAAAATAGTTTGTTAACAGTGTCAATTAAAGAGATGTGGGACTGGTTACTTAAGTTTTGAGAAACGCCATGATTTTCTAAGAAACTATTGGCAAGTTGATTCACTTTTTCTTCATCAGTATAATAAATTGTAGAGCTTTCTTTCAGGGGTGGTATAAATATACGCTTCTTTCTTAAGCACTTAGCTATTTTCCAAAACGGTTTTGAGGCTTTATCTAAATTTTGAATTTTAGTATTCCATGTCCTATTTCTAAATTTTGATATTTCACAACGAATCATTCTATTATGGTTGTTCAAAAATTCATGATCAGATGCATTTCTGTATCTTAACCAATTGCGTCGATAAAAGTTACGAGTACGTATTAGCTCTTTAATGTAGGATGGTAAAACTTGTCTGTGTAATTCATTATCTTCTTTAGGAGTTGCAATTTCAATAGCCTCGATCACGCTTTTCGTAAAATAATCTACATTTACGTCAATAACTTCTTTCTTCGTCACCGCATCAACATCAGAAGGTAAATGAGAAACCGATTTGTCTAGCAAATGTCTATAAAGGTTCCAATTTGTCTTATTGTAGTTATAGGATAATTGCCTAGAGCGTGAAGAATTAATATTTAGTTTAAAAAACACGGGAAGGTGGTCCGAGTTGAGGTCGTTAATAGTTGTAGGGTGCGTTAAGCACTGTGGAATATTTGAGACAATTAAGTCAATAACGGAGGGTGTGTGGTTTCTATTTGTGGGAAAATAAGTTGGTGAGCCCGAGTGTAGAATAGTGTACGGAAGAATAGACATAGTTTCATAGAGTATATTTCCCCAAACATTTGCACGATTGCAATTCCAAAACCTATGTCGACTGTTTAGATCTCCACAAACGATAACATTTTTGTCTACTGCAAGGAGTTTTCTAATATCTTTTCTAAATAATCCTTTAGTTTCCGAGTTTGCCACAACTCCAGGGAAATATACCGCAAACATATTTATTTCCGTCTTATCAGATGTCTTTAAACAGATTCCAACATTTTCAATATATTTAGTTTCCACAAAAATTGGTTTAAAATTTGCTATTTCTTTTTTAATAAGAAATCAATGAAAACCACAGTGAAACCATTTTGGCAAGATCCTGCTAATGCTAACAGAATATTTATTTTAATAATGAATATTTATTTTAATAATGCTAAAGGAATATTTATTTTAATAAATCAACAGCACTTTGTTTTGTTAATCTTAATATGCAAACAAATAAGAGTGCTATTTTCGGCCGTGACGAATCTTATGTACCCTCTAACAACGAATGCTACAAAACGAAATTGTTGGGACACTCGTTATTATTGCTCTTATAACTGGATAATAATGTTTCCCAATAAAAATTGCATGGTAAGGGCATAGGCATACAAATAGCTATGTAGACTTTCATAAAAATATTCTCATATAGGCGCACTTCAATCATATTATCTTGGAAAATATAATGATATTTTTAATAAACTGTATTGTCAAAATATAAAAAAAAACTTTTCTATTTAAAAATTTCAAAACACCAAAAAAACACTAAAAACGCTGGCAACGCTGACTACAATATGCAAACCTTTTCTAAAAGTTGCATTTAATTTCCGACGCCATCAGTTTGTGTTGCTTACAACTAATAAAATTTAGCTACAACTCAATTTCGTTCAATATATGCATTAAAAGTCTCCTCCTGGTAGGGCAGCGCTATGGTGCGAATAAATGCCTGACCCCAAAAGCAACGCAATTTATATTGGCTGTTGACAATTATTCCCATGGTATGTACCCCTGGCAATAAGTCTTCAACTTTACTTTTATTCTATTACTTAAAAAATATTGATCACTATAATTTTAGCACAAAACAGAAATCTTCCTCAATTGTGAGCAAGTAAAACTAAAGCCCGATAAAGCAATGAACGAACCATTGTAAGCCATAAAGTTCAACTATTGAGCTTAATTAAACATTTACCGTTTTCTGCAAAATATTTACTCACTTTGATATTACATTTTTATTCTGTCTGCAAAAAACTCACCTGAAATTAAAAACAAAAAAAATCAGTTAATTCATTTCACAAAAATAAGATAAATACAATTTTTCATTTGAAAATCGATTTTGATCCGTTACAAAAACCACTACCAATATAACTTTGTAGTTTCCTCGATATATTCAAATGTATTTTTTTTTTTCAATTCCCAGAAATATATTTCCACATAAAAAGTTGAACATAAAAAACATTACATTTTACTTACAATATAAAATGTATAAAAGTTGTTAAAAGAAAGTTTCACATTTTCAAATAAACATGTTTACATTCACATTTATTACTTGTAATTATGATGTTTTAATTGCAAATGTTTTACACACACACACACACACACATGTACACGTGGAATGCCACGAATATTGCAGTTAAGTACTTAATGAGCTTTTGTACAAGCATATTTAACGTATGTATGCATGCAGATTAGGGTTTGGGGTTCGGGAATTCCCGGAAAAATATTTGAAAATTCCCCGGAAAACGGGAAATGTTTAAATTTGATTTTATAACAGTAATATTTTATTTCTCCACATAAAAATACGCTGTTTGTACATAAACATCACTTTTACAGAACACCGCTTAGTCGCCGAGGCTCTAACCTCTTAGTAGCTGATGCCATAATCAGTACTCTTTTTGTTAATAAAAACACCATTTCCTCAAAAAATAGCTGAGTCAATTCGAGATAAAGTTGGCCAAAGACGTAATGAAAAAATGATAGCATTACTAAATTATTTAAAAATGCCTGATGTGAACACGAAATTATCAAAAAATTCTTTAAAATTATATGCGGAACCGCTCTATAAACGGCTGTTTGATCCATCACTTTCTGAATTGTCCAGCAGCGATGCTGATATATCTGACAACGAAATTAATGAATATTTTAAAGTTATATTGAAAAATTTAAAAAAAACGGCTAATCCAAAAATGCCCAAACTGCCTCAGACTAATTTTCTAAGAAAAGAATTTGCTTTATATGAAGCGAGCAATACTCGAACTAAAAACTTAGATAATTAATTTTAATGCTTTACTAACAATAAAACCAACATCGGTGGATAGTGAACGGGTTTTCTCCGTTGCTGGGAATTTTGGCACAAAAGTACGAAACCGAACATCAAGCGAGTTACTTAATGTTTTAGTCTTACTGAAAATTTATTTTTTATCGAAATGCTGGTATGAATTCTGTTATGTATTTTTTATTTAAACATGATCTCAAATTATTTCCTTACAGTTATTTGTCTCTTTTTATTGCACAAATTGAATTAACATGCGCTATTTAATTAAATAAATTTTTGTTTTAAATTTATATATGTACATATATGCACTTTATTATATAATTTTAAATAAAACCAATTAAAAAAAGTTTATTACTAAAAATTACTTATTTGTAGTAAAAAATTTTCCCGGGAATCGCGGGAAGAGACAAAGTCCGGGAATTCCCAGGCCCTGCATGAAATGCCACCAGGGGTGTTAGGAAAATTCTTTCAGAAAACGTCGAATTGTGGAAAGAAAAACGTCAAAAATAAATTAGTAAAACGTCAAAAAAACGCCATTTATAAAAACGTACAAATAAATCCAAAATTAATTGATTTTATTTAATAAAATCTTTTATATTGTACAAAAAGCAATTCAACATGCATTTAACTATAAGAAAACAAGTACAGTTTAAAAGTTTTAAGAAAAATATTGGTTTGTATATACATACAGTATTTTTCGGTTAATTGCACATCAAAATTTGCACAATTTTTTGTTCAATTAACCGGGGAACCAATTAACCGATACCCGTTTAATTGAACAATTCGTTCAATTACAAGAACCCTATTTAATTGAACAGTTTGTTCAATAACAGAAATCACGCATAATATAAACTATGTACTAATGAATTAAAAGAAATCGCATATGTGCACTTTAAGTTTTTTTAAATAATTTTTTTTTTACCTTAAACGAAAAAAAAAAATGCAAGTAACAAAAAATGTACATATATGTGTATAGTAGTATAGTACATATATAAACACCCAGTGTTTTTCACACATGATGTAAAATATGTATGTGCAAAAATGCCAGATTATTTTTCAATGCAATTAACCGGGTAAAAGTAAGAGGAAATTTATTTTTGATGACATGAATTTTGAACGAATTAAGCGGGAAAATCAATTAACCGGGTTCAATTATCCGAGGAAATTCACATGGTGTTCGTATGCAATATTTTTGTTGCCCGATCATGTGGTTCAATTAGGCGTGGAAACCAATTAACCGTAGGGTCAATTAACCGAAAAATACTGTATTTAATAAAATCTTTTATATTGTACAAAAAGCAATTCAACATGCATTTAACTATAACAAAACATGTACACTTTAAAAGTTTTACGAAAAATATTGGTCTGTATATGCATGTACATATGTATATACATATATGTACATATGTACGTACTAAAAAAATTTTATGTTAATATTATTCCTACAAATTTATTGCTTTGTACCTTTTAATTTAATTTCTTGTAATGTGTAAATTAATACGCTCTGAAAAATTATATTTTAAATAGTCCTTAGCAAACAAAATCCCTTCAATTGTTTTTATCCCCAAGGAATTTCTAATTTTAGTTCTGTTTAAATTCGTTCAACATTAGCAGATGAATTTGGCAAAACCATTAAATCGTTAATAAAACCACATAAGATAGGAAAAGCCGGTTCATTATTTGATAACTTGATTGAGTTGATTTGTTTCCTCTGTGGTACGACCAACACCACCTTTGCGTACAAAATCTGTAAGCATCTGGCAGCACACTTTTTCATTTTACGGAAATTGACACCATTAAGCTCAAGCCGATACAATTTTTCCATAATAGAACTCACAGGTTCGAGTCACGGCATTCGTGATCGAATGAACAACTGTCGGCTAAAAACAGCGTTGTTTTACGTTGCAAGCCACAAATACACAGCATACGTCACCGAGTTCATTCGACGAAAAGACCGCGGGCCGTAATTTGTTCTGAAAATCACTTTACTCGATCCTACCTGATTTTCAAATAGAAATTGCATCAAAAGCTTAGCAGCATTAAATGCTCTTTGTTATTTTTCTAATATTATAGCCATTGAAAATGTGTCTGCAACATTGTTATCAATATGTAATATAATCTTTTTGAAGTATTACTATTTTTGATATTAGAAATCACGTGAATTGAAAACGTGCGTGTACTCTCTCTCTCTCTCTCTCTCTCCCTCTGTCGTTTTCTTTTTCACTGTGTAAATTCAGCTCATGTTTGTTCGCTTTTAAATTTTATGCCTGGTAATATTTTAATAAATTAAAAGAACTAGTTGATGTAACAAACAACTTCAGCATTTAGTGTAGAAAAAAATGAAAGTGCTTCAATTATAATATATTAAAGTACAAGAATAATTATCGTAATCATGAACAAACCACAAAATTCAAAAGCCGACCATGAATTTGACGGTTTTGTCATTCACACCGTACGTTGATGGCATGAAACACATAAAACTTTCGTATGTCACATTTCCGCCGGAAAAATAAACAACCATTCTGCTCTACTCCCTACAAAATAAATGATAATAAATTAAGACAAAAACAAAACTCATATGCATTGTAATAAAATCTTAAAACAAAACAATGAAAGTTTTTTTTCATATTCGTTTATTAAAAAGTCACAAGATATTTTAATGCTGTTTTTAATTGAGCTTTGTTAATGACAGATAGGAATATTAAAACTAATAAAAAGAGAAAGAAATTAAAAATTGCCTGCTCTAAAGGCCAGAGTAGTTGATATGAATTTGTGCATCATTGAGTCTGCTGTATACACATAGATACATTTGTATAAAAAGTGCTAATAATTGTTTTATATCAAAATACAGTAGATATTTCCATCATTAAGCATTTTCTGGCCACAAAACTTTTAGTAAGTGTCATGTAAAATTCCCATGAATATGTGACTCATGACGGATTTTTCATTAGAGAATTTTCCTACAATTTATATAATGGCCCATCATCATTAACTTTAATTTGTTAGAGTTTGCTTGCACTGTGACTAACTTAATAAATAATTATTTTCCTGAAATTTCACCAGAAAATCATTAGTACATTAATTTTCATGCACACACTGCAGTATATTTAATTTTTTCCCATTTCCATTTCATTTACTTTTCTCTAAAACTGTTTCAACGAAACGGGTTTCTTGAAAAAAAAAAATGTTTAAAATTTTGTTATGAAAAAAATGCTACTAAAGTAGTGATATCATGTGAAGAATAAAGAACTAGAAAAAAAACAAACGAAATGTTAAATAAACTTACGGTTCAGTGAACCGAATCATTAAAGTTCAAAGCGGATGCTTTTTAATACACTTGGACAAATAGAAATTTTCATTGCACCAGTCAGTTTTTGTCGAATTTTAGGAGGTTCAAATGAAAGACAATTTATCGAAAATCTTTTAATCAAAGAGAAAACTTAAAATAAATAGCAAAAGCTCATCAAAACGAGTTGTAAAACGTCTGTTTAATGAGAAAAAAATTATAAATATCTCTATTGTCCCTTTTTAAATGATTTTGAATAACGCCATTTAAAAAAAACCCCCACCTCATTTTCAAAATAATACACTTACGGAAAATCAGATCATCAGTCATTAATAAAAACTAGTTTCAAAGTAAAAAAGATATAACTATAAAGTTATAAATTTCGCCTTAGATTGCTCTTGAAAAAAAGTAATGCTTTTTTTTACAATTGCAAAAGCATGAAGCCTTTTGCTTGTTTGCACCAACACCTTCCGACCACACCACTCTTGGGGTAGGATACTATACTAATTCATCTATCAATACGCTCATCTAAAATCTTATTTACACTACATAAGTTCTTATCGAAGTCTATATTATGCTGATGAAAAGCGTGGTGGCTTCGAAACAGCTAGTAGTAGCCCATTTCAATTTAACATTCTGCTTCATTTCTGTTTTTGAATTAATTTACTCCATAGTTTGAACTAATAGTAAAACTAACTGTGTAAAGGCTTCCAAACATCAAGTTGTACCCCAGCTGCAGTCATAATTTTACTCTCAATATGCGCTTTAATCAACATCAGTCCTCTGCATTATCTAAACTAAAACTTAACTTGAATAAACTGCTTTTAAAGTGTTACTAGTGGCTAGTTGTGTCCCAGCTAAAGTCATAGTTTTACTCCAAATAAGTCTCTTAATTAAAATTAGTTGCAGCAATTATCTAAACTAAAGCCAATTTATAATAAACTGCTCTTACAGTGCTATATGCGGCAAGCTGTACCCCAGCTGCGGTCATAATTTACTTCAAATATATCCTATAATTAACACTAGTCATAGCAATCATCTAAATGAAAGTCTATCCCGATTAAACTGCTTTTACAGTCTAATTTGCGAAAAATTATACCCCAGCTGTAATCATAATTTTGCTTTATACCAAATATGATAATTATCTAAGCTAACGCTTATTATGAAGTTGCTCCTCAGCTGTAATCATGTTTTTCCTTTAAATTTTGCTTTTAATTAAAACCAGTCACAGGCGTACAAATAAACTGATTTTAGAGTGCTACTTGCTGCGAGTTGTACCCCAGCTCCAGCCATAATTTTGCTCTAAGTGTATCTTTTAATTAATGTAGGTCATATCATTCATCTAAATTAAAGTTCATCTAGATTAAACTACTTCTTCAGTGTTATTTACTACAAGTAGTGCCCCAGCTAAAATCATAGCTTTGCTCTAAATCAATCCATTATTTAATATCTGACATATTTATTATTTGAACTGAAGTTCATCTAGAATAAACTGATTTTACAGTATTACTTGCGGCAAGTTGTGCCCCAGCTTAAATTATAATATTGCTTTAAATATGTCTTTGATTTAATATTGCTCATAGCAATCATTTAAACTAAATCTCATCTAAACTTTATTTTACTGCTTTTATAGCGTAATTTATGGCAAGTGGTGCCCCAGCTGCAATCAAAGTTCTGCTCTATACACATTTTTTAATTAACATCAGTCACATAAAGTATCTGAACTTGAGGACATCTGGAATAAACTGCTTTTGCAGCGTAATTTGCGGCCAAGTGGTGCCCCAGCTGCAATCATAGTTCTGCTTTATACATATTTTTTAAATAATATCCATCATAGAAATTATCTGACTTTGCGGCCACCTCAAATAAACTCTTTTTGCAGCGTAATTTGCAGCAAGTGGTGCCCCAGCTTCAACCCAAGTTCTGCTTTATATATATTTTTTAATTAATATCAGTCATACAAATTATCTGAACGTGAGGCCATCTGGAATAAACTGCTTTTGTAGCTTAATTTGCGGGCAGGTGGTGCCCCAGCTGCAATCATAGTTCTGCTTTATACATATTATTTAATTATTATTAGTCATATGAATTATCTAAACTTGAGACCATCTGGAATGTAACACTTTTACAATGTAATTTGCTGCAAGTGGTATCCCAGCTGCAATCATAGCTCTGCTTTATATTTATCTTGTAACTAATAATAGTCATACCAATCATAGGAACTAAAACCTACCTAGAAAAAAATGCTTGTACAGTGTTATTCACTTTTTTCAATACAAAAATATTTTTTCAAAAGTTTTGCGGGTTCAAATGTTCGTCAAGCAAAACCTTTGAAGAGTCAACATAAAAATACTCATGAAAAAGTGAATTTCAGTCATCTTCCTTAAACAATCTAAACAGTCCATAAACCACTAAAAAAATACCCACGTAGCAGTAATAAAAATTTGTTTACAGACCTTTTAAAGTCGATTAAGAAATAGTATATTGAAATGATATTTTGATATTGATAAAATTAAAACGCGCCATGCATCATTGGCAGCCAAGAGGAGGGACATGTTAATTAAGTTTTCATTCCCATCGAATGAAGCGGCTCAGTTGGCTGCACCAATAACCTTCTAATTGAGCGCCCAAATAAATAAATTATTCTCCTTGAATGCAGCCAAAAGTCTGTTACTGTGTTTTTATTTGAAGAGGTTAAACAATTTTCACGGCCATTAATAAATTGTCTAGCAAAAGTGTGGACTGCCGCTTTGGAAAGTTAATAAATTTATACGCTTCTTTAATTTCGTTTTCAAAAGGCGTAATTTTCAAGTAAAACCACTTTGTTTTTCGTTGCGTAAACAAAAAGAGGAAATGTTTAGATTTCTTCAAATTCTCGTTTTACTTAAGGGGTTTGTTTGAATGACAACAAGAATTGTTTGAGAGAAACGAACATTGAGTTTTTAAAGTCATTGACCATATAAAAGAAATAAAAATTGATTTTTCTTTTTTTCCAATATTTATTTAACCATTTAGATAACAAGATGCATGAATAAGAAATTTATGAAAATTGTACACTTAAGCAGCCTCGTCATGTATGTGCTCGAGCATCATTATCATCCTCAGCAACATTATACATATTTTTTTTTATTTGTTATCTGCTCGTTTATTCTTTATGCTTTTTAAACATTGTTATTGTTTATTTAATAACTCAGCAAGTTTTTTTTTTGTCTTCGCCTCCGCATTTGTTTGAAAGAACCTAAAGACGTTTTATTAAACAAGAGAAAGAAAAAAAAGTACCCTACAATGGATTAAAGGTTTTGGCTGCTGAACAGTTTTGTCATCGCCAAAACAAAATCAATTTCATTGCTTTGAAACATTAAAATTTAATAGCAGATATTACGTAAGCTCTTCAAGGAAGAGCTATTTACAGGGCCCCAGAAGTACTATTTGCGTAATAGATTCATTTTGCTTCAATTCAACTTGTGAGTCTGCCTCAGTTCCAAGCTTCCTGACCACCTGGTGACCGTCTTACTTTAAAAACAAATTGTTAGCTCTAAAGCAAATCTTCTCCGATTAACTAAGTTGTGGGAATGCTAAACGATGTGTAACATTATGTGTAGATAAAAATAAAATAGAGTGTGCCAGTATTTCTTTTTGCAATCAAAATTTACCATAAAACGTATTGAAAGATAAAACAATACAAAAAAAAACTAAAAACCAAATTTATACTTTTAAACTTAAATGAAAAACTATTCGGTATTAAATTTATCAGGCTTAATTTCCATCAAAGACTTTTTAGCAGGGTGGACAGCCGCCATACTTCTCGTCAGCACCCGTCCCTGAACTCACGAGCTCATGTTTCTAAAGCGACAATCATGCCACTTAGTTATGGTTAATAATTGACACAGCGTTTTGTTAAGAGCAAGGCTTATGTCATCCAGATGTCTTACGTCGAGTTGAATACACCGTTCAAAACGGGGCTTTGTGTTCTGGGCTACAGGCTGCGGTAAACTTGGTTCTATTGAGCTGATTTCTCGATGAATATTTTCCCTTAAACCTACAAGAGATTGGGGTGTGTCCTTATATGCCCGTTATTCAAGGTAGCCCCTTAAAAACAAAATCCGTTGGAGTTAGATCGGGCTACATCCGTGGCCATAGGATGTCCCCAAAGCGCCTGAGCAGTTTTTGGGGGAAGTTTTCGCAAAGCAAACTCTGGCTGTGTCGCCCCATCTTGTTGAAACCAAGTGTGTGCAGAGTACGATGAATGACTTCGTAGTTTTGACAAAAAGAATTCCCTAATCATAAGTCAATAATTTTCGCGGTTGACATTCGTCGCCCGGCCTCTAGAATTTTCGAAACAAAATGGTCCGATTTTCTGACGAGTGAATAAGGCACACCAAACAGTTACTCGGGGGCAATGCAATCTTTGCGGTTTCCTAGCGACCAGTAACAGCAGTTTTCCTCGTTAAAGTGGCCATTTAAATGAATATGAGCCTCGTCACTGCAAAAAAATGTTACTTACAGTGCACCCTAAATTAGAGCGTAAGACGCAACGTAATTTAGCGCCTTGCTTTTACGCTTTATTGAGTAACCTAAACAACGACGTCAACGTTGTGCCAGAAATAGTAGTGTTTACTTACCTTTTTTTAATAAAACCACTGAATAGAAGTAATAAATAAAGATAAACTCGCTAAATTGACTGAAAAGCAGCTGTATTGGTATTACTTGAAAAACAATAACAAACACAATTTAGAAAACTTTTGTTTTTTTTAAACTTTTTTGCAGCCAACTTCACTTTTTACGTTCTGTCAAATCAAATCAAATTTTCCAATTACAAAACATGGACGCCGCGTTATTTCGGTTTGATTGATACATTTGATATGGGCAGGAGGATTTTTGACAGATAAAAAGCGTCTTACGCTGTAATTGGGGGTGCACTGTTACAGTAAGAAAACGCTCTAACATCATTTTACAAAAGTTTTTGCTCAAATAAAACTCATTTTCTTTCAGTTCTTGAATGATTTGAATTTAAAAAAAATGGAATTTCTGATCTTTCGTTAAGATTTCATAAGTCATCGCTCTTGAAAATCGTAGTGGGGCTGCTCTTTTCCGTACTCAAGAAAGTTGCGTACTTTAACATAAGCTACTTTCAATCAGTTCAATGTTTTCGGGAGTCATTGAAAATTGACTGGACCGAAGCAGTTAAGCGGAATCTCTGCACCCACGAATGAATTAAATTTACACTCGGTCCATCACGTAATCGCTTAATACCAAACTTTGAACGACGCGCAAGAATCATTACTGTTTAAAAAATGTCTCCACAACGAAAGCGGGATTGGGACTCGACCACTGCGACTTCTTGACTGAGAAATTAGCGCCACACTCTTTTCCGCACCGTTTGTTACTTTTCAAAATTATCGTATCTAAAACTACAAATTTGCCACCAGACACTCTGTCTAAATATGAAAATACCGCTTTGCAAGAAGGAGAAGCAGCGTACGCATATGAACACTGATGAGCTACCAGAAGCCTGGTAGCTTTTAAAAGCAATGGTTTTCAATCTGTCTCAAACAAATTTGCGTCATCTGTTTGTTGAAGTTAGAAATTTGAAAAGAGTTTACTTTATTTTTACATAGAACTCCAGATTTCTGGAAGCAGTGTACTTTTTTTAAATAAATAGACTTAAAAAAACATGGCATTAAAATTTCTAAAACATGGAGGGAAAAGGCTGCAAGTCGAGAGCTGCATTCTTTTTTTGTTCGTCTCCGTCAATAATAAATGCATAAAGTATATTTTCCAAGATTTAAATGAAATTTAAGATCTCTTGTGTCAAGATAATTCTGACACAAAATGTTTCACAAGTCCACAAGCTGACAACAATGTGGCTTTGTCGTCCTGCATGTAGGAAAGAGGCAGTTCAAACGAATGTGTCCAGCCATCAGTTGTCTGTTCTTGATTCTATTCTATTCCTCTTTTTTTTTTTTTTTTTTGTTGTATCTCTTTTGAGACACAAAGTCTTTCCTCATTTAAGTATTAAAGTGTTTAAAAGTGATTAAGAACAACACAGCCCTTTTTCATAATTTTTCTATATAAAATGTTTTTAGTTTTTTTTTCCCAGTTTTTAATTTAAGATGGTTGTTGTGCTGCTTGCCGTTGGTTTAAAAGAAGATAATAAGTTTGTTTATTTTGTTTATCATTTTTAAAATAACAAAGAAAATGCTACCATTTGACTATTTACTTGTTTCTTTCTTTCATCTTAATCGAATTAATTGTTTCGTAAAGAACTTCTGCAGAAGAAAGGGAGAGAGAGAAAAACTGAAACTAAATCTTACTAATTAAAAACGCGTAAATGATGCTTGAGTAGATGAATCGATGGTTTTGTTGATGATGAAGGTCACGTATAATAAATTGTTTCTTTAAACAACACTAAATTATGAAGATAAATGAATGATTTTAAATTAATGATAAGACATATTATTTAAGAAGACACATACATATGTATATAAAAAAAAAATTATTTTAAGCGGCGCTAGCAGAAGCCGGAATTCTCATAGAGGAGACGAAAATATGATACCCATATGTACGGGAGTTGCCTTTTATTTTGCAGAAATAGGGAACAACAACATTTTCACTGTCAATTCGGAAGACCCTTTTTCAATTTTAGTGAATAGCACACCAAAATATACACTATAAAATTTTATTTAAAATACTGTTAACTTAATTATTTATTTGCTTTAAGAGACAATTAAAATGTATTAATTCAGGTCCAAAAATGAACCTTTTCAAAAAATGTTTGTTATATTTTTCAGCTGTCTATATGCCGACGACATTTCGTTGGTGCTAATCAACTCATCAGTAGACTTGAAAAATTCTTAAAAGTCTGTTTGAAACTTAACTACTTATTCCATAATTCCCATGAACAGAATGATACTTTTTGTATTTTTGATACTTTCAAAAATACAAATCGTAGTAACCAATGGTGACTCGTTGTATAGAAGGTTGCAAAGAAAAGTAGAAGTGTTGCAAAACGAAAAAAGAAATGTTTGCTGTGTTAAAGGTTTGTTTGAACATTTTTGATTCTCATTCTGTTCATGGGAATTACGGAATAAGTAGTTAAGTTTCAAACGAACTTTTAAGAATTTTTCAAGTCTACTGATGAGTTGATTAGCACCAACGAAATGTCGTCGGCATATAGACAGCTGAAAAATAAAACAAACATTTTTTGAAAAGGTTCATTTTTGGACTTGAATTAATAAAATACTGTTATACAATCTGTTTTTATCTGTTTCCGTTTCAATTTATTCAGTTATTCAGTGAGGAAAACAAAAATTGTTTTCATGAAAAATTCGTTTTTCTTTGTTGCTTTTAATGTTCAATAAAAAATCAAAATGGGCAGCATTTTACATTTACATTTTCCTAAATTCAACATGTTTAAGAAGCAAAATAAGCTATGTTGATTTTATTCACAATTTAAAAATGCATATAGTCTACATAATTTTATTCAAAACACAATAAAAAAGTGTTATTTTGCAGAACAGTGTAATCGACAATCGACTCCCCATGAAGATCTCTTCACTTTTGCATATGTATAAAGGACACCCTTTCATTTGGTAACTGCCTTTAGTTTTTGAACCGTAATACATGTAGTTCGATGGCCTCTAACACAACAAATACCAAAAATAGTGAACTGTTAAAATTTAAGCCTTTTTACACTGACTAACATCCACGTGAAACGCATGGAAGATGTTGAAAATGTGAAACAGCCTTTTACACTGACAACATCTTTCATTTATTTAGCTGTCAAAAAATAGATGCAAAAATTATTGTGAAAAATAAAAACAAATTTAAAATTCACTTGGAGGAGGTATTAACCATTGGATTAGCTCTTCTTAAGTTACAAGAACAAACCCAAATTTTAATACAGTGCATTGAAATATTGCAGACCATCTTGGAAGATGATGATGAAGAAGAATTTTTGGTAGACCCTTCCTCGAAAGGGTTGGATGTTTGTTAGTAAAAATTTTATAAATTATGATTATTTTCTTATATAAGAAATATAAAATATAATTTTAGTAACGCTATGAAACATTTTGGGAAAAAGATGTCGTAAGTCATAATGATAAATTTTTTAAAGAAAACTTTCGAGTCAAACGACAACATTTTTCATTATTGCTGGAGAAGCTTGAAATTTTGAAGAAAGAACGACACAAATTTCAAGCAACATGTTCTCCATATCGATTGACCATACGATTGGAGCTCGCATCTTTTGCACTACAATTAAAATTAATTTATTTAAATATGAACTTATTTATTTATTTGCTTCAAGAGCCAATTGAAATGTATTAATTTGAGTCCAAAAATTAACCTTTTTAAAAAATAGTTGCTGTCTTCTTCATTTCGTTGGTGCTAATCAACTCATCAGTAGACTTGAAAAATTCTTAAAAGTTTGTTTGAAACTTAACTACTTATATGTCGTCGGCATATAGACAGCTGAAAAAGACAGCAAATATTTTTTAAAAAGGTTCATTTTTGGACCTAAATTAATACATGAATTTATTTATAATTAATTAAAAACTATAAGAAAGTACATGTTCCGCTCATTTTTATCTTAAATTAGTTTTTTTATTTTCTGAAATGTTATTTTGCTAGTGATGGTACAAAAGCAATCGATTTTTTGCAATTTTTTTTAGCGATGGCACTAAAAAAATCGAAAGATGTAAGCTGGAACAAAATGAGAAAGGATCATCCGCTGCTGATGTAGAAAGATGTAGAGTTTTCCCCCTGTATAATTCTTACGTGAAGATGTAAACATCTCGACAAATTGATGAAAAATGTAAGATGTACGTACATCAGTGTAAAAAGGATATTAGGTTAAAGATTAGCTAAAGAATAAAAAGTTAAAAACTAAAGGCTACCTAACACCAGGTGTAGCTTTTGTCTACCACTGGGACGTGAGTACAGCACCCTTGCTGTGCGATTCAATCTTGTACTTGGCTCAATTTATTTGAAATCTTTTGCTTGTTTTATTTAAGGCTTTTATTGGGATCGATTTTGCTTTCTTAGGATTGAAAAAGATTTTTTCGTTATAAAATTGCAGTAATCAAAATGTTTAAACAAGACAAGAAAAGTAAAGCTCAAGACTTATTGACTGAGGCACATGCCATGACTGTTTCACATCCACTACGACACTCATCAGTCATGGCATGTACCCCAAGCAGTAGGTCTTGAACTTTACTTTTCTCATTTCCTCTATATAAAAAAAGGACTGAATCTCACAATTTTACCACAAAAAATCGTCTTCCTTAATTCTAGACAGTAAAATCGAACTAAATTCCGATAAAGTAATTAACAATTGAAAAAAAATAAATATTTATGAGCAATATTGAACTTGTACTGAAATATTTTCTTTAACACAAAGACAAATGTTGCGGCTGGCCATTGACGTGTAGACCAGCATCTTAATAATATTAATCGATCTAGATTATTAATGCAACTTGATTCTCATTTTATTATATTTAGTTTTATTTTCTTGTAACTTTGTCAAGAAGTTGTTTATAAATGAGTTGTCAACGAATTAACCTGATTTTGAGTGTGCTCCGAACTTCCTGAAACCTTTCTGCCTTTGCCCCTGTATCATGTATACAGACATTTTATTGTAATTCGCTTCCTTTTGTAAACGACAACAATTGTTTGAATTCATTTATTGAACGTGCCATCAAAGAATGTTGTCCCAGTCAAAACTGATCATCAGCAATAAAAACTTCAATTGCTTAGAAGCCGCCAAACAGAAAGACGACATGACAGAAGCCACAAGAAAAACGAAATGAATAATAAAGAACTTTTTTTTCTTCAATGCAACTGCATCTTGATTGACTTGGGTCAAACTAATTTAAATGTAGAAAAAAGTAAATAATTTACATGCAAATATTTTTAAGGTTTTATGGAGTTCCCGGTTTTTATGCACAACAAAGAAAGTCAGTCACTCGCTCATGAATACCAGGTATTCCAGCCATAATTAATTGCCGTTGTGTCGTTTTCGTTTGCGCTTAGCATATTTTTCAATACTTACTCATAGCTAAATAATAAAAGTTGTATGTACAAACAATTTGCCTTTAAAACTCATACTATTTTCCAGATTCGAAAAAAGTTTTCAGTGTTTTTGTGTTTATTTAACTGATTTTGTGGTTTTTGATAATGATTATAACGTTGTTTTCTTTTTCTTTTCTTTTTTTTTTTGCTCTTTTTCATTTCATTCTTTATTGTTTTAAGCCACTACAAAAACAAAATTCATACATTTTGCAAATGTTTTACGTGTTTAAACAAAAGTTCAAAGTTCCATTTCATTCGTAGAAAAATGGCAACACTTTTGTTTAGTGGCAAAATCGATTGTTGTGCTTGAAATAAATGAATGGCTGGTTGGTTGGTTGGCTGGTTGGCTGGTTGGCTGACTGGTCTGAATGGTCTTTTTGTGGTTTAGTCATCGTCAGGCAAGTTTTTGTTTTGTGTTTTGTTTTGTTTTTTAATTGAGAATATTCACTGCATTTGGTTAAATAAAAAGCAGTAGCTTTTCATTGTTTATGGTAGCAGAACCAAAAAGATACAGAAATGAACAAGCAGAAAAGTGAATGAAAAAAATTGTGTGATTAAAACAATAGTACACCGGTCATTAAATGAACGGCCGTACCACTAAAAACTGTAAAGCAAGTCCAAAAACGTTGCACAACACTTTGATTTAAAATATAAGGTTGCGAAAAAAAAATAGTTTTCGATTCATCTGAATTAATTTTTTTTATTTTGCATATTTGGATGTAATTGAGAACCTGTTCGTTCCTCTTATCAAGATAATCCGTCACGAAGATCACATAGAGAAGACAAATGTATAACCAACTCATAAAATTTTTTTTCGAACTCTTGAGCCCGAGGAGGAGATTAGGGATCCTTCCATAGAAAAATATCAAAAAACAAAAATATCGAAAATGCCCGAAACTGTCAAAAAATCGATGACACAATATCGATAAATTTTCGTCCTTACAAATCGATGAGGACAGCTCATGACAAAAGCTATGGAAAAGTCTGTCTAAATGAGCAAGTTTTTTAAAAAACCATTTTTTCGAGATCGAAAAAATTTTGATTTCGAAAAAATTTAAGCGACCATCTTACTGACGATTTTAAAAAACAAGCAATAAGTTTGAAAAATGGTTTATAAAGGCAGAGCAATTAAAAAAGCTTTCTTGCAAATTTGGTTTTAAATTCGATTTCGAAAAATTTTATGTGCTCATTTTCAAAAGCATGAGGACCAAGTTATTTAATAACCTATTTTTTCGGTTCCGCCAAGGTGTAGATTTTATATTCGAGTTCGAGAATGCGCTATACTCATTTTATTGGGAAACATTTGGAAAAAGCAAAAATAGTTTCAATCAACGGCTTAAAATGATTTCATGAAATTCGCTGTCGAGTTTTTGTACGGAAATTTTTCTTTGAAACATTTTCAAAAGCAAGAATTGCCATGAAACTCGGCTTATGAATGATAAGCGGTTTTTTTCGATTTCGGGAAAATCTAGATTTTGTACAAGGCTTCGCAAAAATTTTCATTTGCGCATTTTACTGTAAAACACCAATAAAGAGCGGAAAGAATTTTGAAAATCAGTTCAATGATGATTGAATTATTAAAAAAAAAAAAATTCGACTTTGATTTGAAATTAAATTTCAAAAACATTTATACGCTCATTTTAGTATAAAAAAAGCACTTTCAAAGTGAAGAAGAATTATGAATTTCAGTTAAGAAATGATTTGAGTAAAATACAAAACACTTTCAAAGGGAAGTAGAATTATGTATTTCAGTTATAAAACAAGGATTTTTTCGATTTCGAAAAATATCGATTTTATATTCGACTTCAAAAAACGTTTTGCTAGAAACAGCTTCAACAAGATAAAAAAAAATTCAAAAATTTGCCTTAATATGGCTGTCTTACAACTTGATTTTAAATTCAACTTCAATATTTTACATGCTCTTAGGAAAACTTAAAAAAACAACAGAAACTGTGAAATTTGGACTGTATGTGACCAGGCTATTAAATTAGCAATTTTTCGATTTCAAAGAAATAAAGATTTTATATTCGACTTCCGAAAAAATGTTTGTATGAGAAATACTTCCAAAACCCCAAAAATATTTTGAAAATCAGTTTATAAATGAACGTGTTATCGAAATGCATTTTTTGAGTTCGAAAATATTTTGATTTCGAATAAAATTTAATTCGGAAAAAAATTGATTTTAAAAAAAATTCGGTTTAGAAAACAAACCGTTTTAATAAGAGAAAAAAAAACTTACAAAAAAATCGAAATTAATTGCCTGGACTACGATATCAGTCAAAACAAAATTTTGAAATTTTTTTTATTGATTTGCATATAACTAAGCGAGCAATCGTTGTCGAGAGACATCGTGGGCCTGGCAGAGAACATCTGCTATATATTGAGTTGAACATAGCTAACACATCTAGGCAAAATCGCTTCAGTGAGAACAAATGCCATGGTACGACATTTTTATGTATAAACATAGATATTGACTTTTATTTGAAGAGTCGAAAATCGTTCGTTTTTTTCTGATCGGTGGTTTCACCTATATAACATATTTTTCTTATTTTAAATTTACTCTCCTGAAAACCGTCAAAATCACGTCTAAATATGTTTTTCTTTTTTTTTATTCTACCATAAGCCTGCCGCTGTGATACCTGCAAACTATTCGTTGGTTGTATTTGACGGTGGTCACATGATCTCTCTTTTGTTCATATTTGTTTTGGCCAAATGCATGAATTTAAGCAACTAAAAATGCATTTACATGCACATGCATACCAGAGCAAATAGCAAGGAATAAGGAATAATAATGGAAAACATTGAATTTCATCAGATTATATTTTGAGGTTATGTTTGCTCAACGAGCAAATACAATATCAAGTTGGAACAATTATTGCTTCTTACAAAAACTTTGCAAATTCAAACACAGATTTGCTATAAATTTTGTATTTGCTCATTGGGCAAACATAACCTACAAATATGTTCGTGAGAAATTTCATATTTTTACGTCTTTTTTCTGTTCTTTTTCATTTTATATGTAACTACTATGTTAACATTATTGCATTTTTATTTAATTATATGCTTGTGGTCACATTTTTTAGTCATTAATGAGCAAATATTTGTTCCTATGGGATTGGATTTTTTTGTAAGGCCGTTATACTTGACTCAAGTGCGTTCATTAAAACGTTACTTTATTTCTTTGTTTTTGTTGGCAGAAATTCATGATTAAAAAGTCATTGAAGCTAAGACTGTTTTAGAAAGTCTAATAACATTAAGGCTTCCCCTTTAACATTTGTGTGTGCTGAACTGAGCAAAACTAAAGTACTCGTGAAACAACTTCGTCAGTTAGTAAATTTAGCTCGCAAATCTTGAGTGGTAATTTTTAAATTGAAAAGGCCATTTTTATTAACATTAAGACTGCGTCAATTAATTGATGTTGCTACAAATTATTCTAAGATTATGATGATTAATTTCTTTATAGATTAATGAAATACTAAAATATTCCTGAACTTTATTAATTGACTGGTTTCATGCGTTAAAAATAGAACTATGGCATGTAAAAACCACACTATTTAATTTTTTAATACGGAACTTGAAGCAGAATGGCAGGCAAAATTAATAACAGTTATAAAATAAAATAATTATGCAAAAAAATACGAAAATTCGACATCAAGACTGGTGCTAATTGTTTATCTGCTGCTTGACTGTTTAGTAATTCTCATTAAGTTGCTTGCAAACTGGTACAATTTTTTTGTTTTTTGTTTTATACGAACATAAAGTGCTTATGCTAAAAAGTTTAATGTAGTTATATATTTATATATTTGTCTCACTTGGCACCATCGTATGATGATTAGTGTGGATTACTCATCCTCGTAACTTACAATTTTTCTCACTCTTGCAACATTTTTTCGCTGCAACTAGAGACACAACAAAAGTGGTTAATTTACTTTTTTTGTTATGACATTTTTATTTCGCTTAATGTTTGTCCCTGTTTTATATTGTCACAAGCTAAATTTAATTATATGTATGTATGTTTTCCTTATTTATTGTCATGCTTCTGGTGCCAACATCCTGGTTTTTGTAGCAGCAGTAACCCAACAAATGCTGTCTAACAACAAAAGCACTTGTGGTGAATCATGCAAATAAAACTAAAACCAGAGGAAACGACAATAAAAACCAGAATGGCTCCCTTTTTTGCTTTTCTTTTTGTCTTTTAGCAAAAAGTATTACACAAAACGAAACCGACATACGTTACAAATGGCTAAACAATTTAAATGGAAATAATTTTCAAATCAAATCAGAATAAAAATCAATTAACTAAACACAAATTAAATTACAGGTGAAAAAACGAACGAGCCACTTTGACACAACAACAACAACAACTGTTGCAAACATGCTTTTGCAACGTGCAACATGTTCGTGTAACTGTTGAAACTGAAGAAAACCTGTTACCTCTATCGAAAAGCGCAAATCTTGTAACACAATTAATAACTCTATAAGTTTGGCAAATAAGTTTGTAGAGCAACCCAATTACACTTAAATGCTCTTTCGTGCTTTATGTTGTTATGTACGTATACACGTAGAAAAATCTTGCGGAAATTGTGCAACAAACAATAGATATCAAAACATACACACTCATTAAAAGTTCACACCGCCTCGCCAGACAAGTTTCAAAAAACGAAAAAAAAGAAAAAAGCTACACAAACTGTAAAAGTTATAGCGGAAAATCATGACAACTTTTAATTACACATTTGATTGTACGGTTTGTCTTATTTCTTTCGCATTTAAGGTCTTGGTTAGTGGGTGAAAGATTTGCTGTAATTGATGTTTGAAAAGAAGGACATAAACGAAGCGTGCTAAAACAAGTTGTGAATCAGTACAACGTGTGATAGTAAAGGCCATATTCATAATAATTATTGTAAGTTTATTAAGCTCTTATTTTACGTATTTCTACGGAATATTTGTCAAATAAACGTGTAAGAAACCTTCAATAGTTTTTATGAATATTCGTGTAAGTATGTATTTCAAAAATTAAGGAAAATCAGATTATTATAAATAAATAAAAAATACTCTGGATACTCGTTCTTCGACCTTTTTTTTATTTAACTTTATTAGGTTTTATAAATGAGCGTATCTAATATACTTAAGAAAATTACAAATAATTCTAAATATAATGTAAGAAACTCAGTGCATTTTAAAGAAAAAATAAAGAATTTAACAATACAGGAGAATGACAGATTAGTTTCACTTGATGTGTGGTTTCTTTGTTTCCAAGTGTTCCTGTTGATTTCGCAATTGAAATTATAGAGGATAGTTGGGAGAGAATTTCGACATTAACGAATATTAATAGGAATTTATTTATGCGCATTATTAAATTTTGCATTGTTGACAATAGGTATTTTCAGTATGATAATAGGATATTCTTACAACGAAAAGGACTTCCTATGGGATCTCCAGCATCTCCTATTGTGGCGGATATTGTCATGGAGAGATTATTAGACACATGCTTAGGAAAAATGGTTGTCAAACCAAAGTTTATCGCAAAATATGTTGATGATTTGTTTTGTATAGTGGATGAGAATGGAATAAATGTATTGTTATCAACGTTTAATTCTTTTAATCAGAATATTAAATTCACAATTGAGAAAGAATCAGATTTTTCAATTTCATATTTGGACACGATAGTCAGGAGAAGGAATAATAGATTGGTGGTAGATTGGTACCAAAAACCAACTTCTTCAGGTAGAATTTTAAATTATATTTCTAAGCATCGAAAAAGGGTGATTATTAATACGGCAAGAAATTTGATAGATAGAATTTTAAGCATAAGTGATTATCAATTTCATAGAAAGAATAAAAATATAATTAGAGGTATATTAAAGGATAATAGTTTTCCTAATGAACTCATTTGTAAATTAATAAGACAACATAATATAAGAAGATCAAACAATGAAAATAGTATTTATGAAGCTGTGAAGTATAAATCCCTAACGTATATACCTAGGATGTCGGAAAGATTAGAGGGCTCAAGTATATATGACAGTATAAGTATAAGATAGCACATAGAGTACATAATACGGTAGGCAAACTCTTTAGTAGGACTAAGGACGTATTGAATAAGTTGGAAAGGTCAAATTTAGTTTATAGTATACCGTGCAGTGGTAATGCTGATGAACAGTGTAATAAGGTTTATATAGGGACAACAGGCAATAAACTTAAGACCAGGTTAGCAGGACACAAATCTGACCAAAAATATAGGAACTATAATTCTTCGCAAAAGACAGCATTATCCACACATTGCCGTGATCTTAATCATTATCCAGATTTCGAAAGCACTTCAGTTTTGAGCACAGAGAATAATTACAAACGAAGATACATGTTAGAAATGTTAGAAATTATTAAAGTTCCATTGGAAAATAGGATAAATTTTAAGAAGCATACAGATGGACTAGCTAGAAGTTATAGACATCTAATTACAAAAACCATAACAGGACTTAGAACATAATATCTTATTTTACTTTAATGATTTTTCATTCTTTTTTATAAAAAACTAAATAAAATTTTATGTAAAAAACGTTATTATGTATAAAATAATTATTAACATTAGTATAGTTATATATAATTGTATAGATAATAAGATGTATGTAAAGCCTATTTATGAATGTAAAACCCTTTTTATTTTTCAATTAGTTTGTCATTACGATTTGTTTTGAAATTTGAAAATTTATAAAATATTAGAAAACACATTTTCCTGAAGAAGATACACAAAGGCGTATCGAAATATCGAATAAATAGAAAATATATTTATTGAGAATTAAGTGACCTACGCTCATTTATAAAACCTAATAAAGTTAAATAAAAAATAAATAAATAAATATGTTGGAAATAATCGAACTAACCAGACGTGGGCTGTTATTTGGCATCCTACAGTATTTATGTATTTGAAACAAAATAGTAAATTATGCTGTTACCGCTGAAATATGTAGTAAAATGCTTTAACAAGTAACAAGTAAAATATGCCATAGAAATTTATGTGAAATTTCTGAAAAGTTCTGAAACCAAAGAAAAATGTTACTTTCAGTGCCCTGCTATGCCCTAAGAAACATACAATTGCATAAATATGTTGGGACTTCAAGGCCCTTATGTCTCTAAAAATATATATAAGGTTGTACAAAAATTAACATAAAAGCTCTTGGTTTCCAAGAAATTGCTATGAAGCCAATGACTTCGGAAAGTGAGGAAAAGAAAATCAACAAAAACCCTTATTCTGCGTTTCGATTCGGATCGAAATTTTCCGCGATCGGCAACTTCGGTATTCTGTGTTCAGTTTTTGCTTCAATTCGATTTGTTTCTTCGATTGTGTGTATTCCGCGTTACGATCGAAGCCACGCTTTTCTAAGTTATGTATACACTAACGGAATTTTTTTCGATTTTTGTTGAAGTATTTAAAGTGAAATTAAATAATTAAAAATATGTAAGTAAAAAAACAAATTAAATTGATTTGTAAACATTTTTAATATAACCAAAGGTTTAAACTTTTATTTAATTTATTACAGGTCGAAAACAACAACTCCTCAGCAGTACGAAAAGCTTTATGGAACTTTAATGGAAGCAAAGGATGATATTGCTTGTGGTTATTACAAGCGTTAGGACGTTAGGATTGTTAAAACAATCTAGTTTTATTTTTGTGCCTCAATGTTGTAAAAATATAATTAACAGGGCACTAGGATTCGGCACACCAATATTTTTACCACAAATGCCTCACTTATGTATGTATGTATTTATGTTCGTAACTTTTTCGCTTTTATGCTTTATTAACATTTATTATTTATTTAATTATCATTCACACAATATTTAGTTTTAATTATTAATTTTTTGTGCACTAAATTTGACTTTTTGCTGAAATGTTTACAAATTTGTTTATATTCGTTGTTTCTATTTCACACGTTTCACAACAAAAAACCTAGTTTAAACATACCCCACTCTTCTTCTTTTTTTTCGATTCAGTTTTTTTGCAGAATACCTACTTTCGATTCGAGCGTAACTGAATCCGGGAACGTAATCGAAACGCAGAATAAAGGTGAAATTTTTTTCGTAATTGCGCAGTAACGTCTTCAGTAAAATTTTATTACACACCTCATTACGATTTTAAGCATTATGCGAGTAGCTAATTAATCTTACCAATTTATATTTTTACAATCAATAACTTTGAATAAATAGAACACTGATATGATTGTTAGCAAAACAAGTCAACACAAATTATTCAGAAATTAATATTATCTTTTTTCTGCTTAATTTGTGTAGGAGGGGCAGGCAGTTTGATAAATATTTTTGGCCTAATATGTTATTTCATGCAGTTGACGAAACTTTTGGTTTTGCTGAATGTAAACCAGTTTCGACAGGTTTATACCTTTTTTGAGTAGAAAAAAGAAATAAGTTACCTTGCAAATACTGGATTAGTTCACTAGTACACTGTTTTGCCACTGATCGCGTACCATCGGCGATGAGACCTTTTGGAGCCGCCAAGGCTCAGATTTTGCAATGTTAGAAATTTAGCAATCGTATATGTATATACATACATATGCAACAGCTGTTTTCTTTTCCACTCAAATTTTTTATTTTATTTGAATTGTGATGGTGTGAATGTAAAATGTAATTTACGTTAGACTTTTTGACAGTCGCAAGAAATCGAATTATACTTTCATCTCACAAAACTCGATAAAAGTATTTATACTTGTTTAATAGTCTGAAGTGCCCTTTAGCGGCCACGACTATGTGATTTGACAGCGTTGGACTTCTTGTTTTGAACACATACTTTTTATCCCATTTTTATTACACCTGTCAACAAAGTGACAATCAGTAATTGAATTTTCTTAATAAGGTGTTAGCTATCGAAAATCAATAAATAAGATAGATTATGTCGAATGCTATAGTGTTAAGTGATATATGGAAATAAATCATCATGACCCTCTTATACCTTGTTCATACATGCATTTCTAATTGAGATAATATTCAGTTTATTGACATAATATTTTTGGCGTTCATACATACAAATATTGCGCTAACTCCTTAATTAGTATTTGACAGCTGGAAAAAAGTTGTTGTTTTTGTTTTGGTAGTGAGAAAGAAGAAGAGAAAAATATTTTCAAATAAGAAAAATGGCAGAAAAACTGCCTTTTATTAAAAAGATTTTAGTGTTGTACAACAAAAATATGGAACTTGAACAAGTAGTGCGTTCATGTTATGACTCCAAAGCGGCAATAATAAAAAGAAAGAGAAATAAAAATTTGGAAATACTGCAATGTTTTTATTTTTATTGTATTTATTTTTATTATTTTGTTTTGTTTGCCTTTGTTGACATTTATCTCGTCATTCATCTCGCATTGTATACTTTTACTTATTAAACACATCTTTTACAGTGTTGTGTTTCATCTTTTGCTCAATATTCAAAGCAATTTTGAGTTTATTAAGCAATAACTTTATTGACTTTTTGTATGGAATATTGAGCTCAATAATGGACTTTATTGCGATTATCTCAATAAAGGCGCATGTATGAACATGGTATTAAATTGAAAAAAATTGTAGTTTCTATTTCTAAGGAATTTATTTCATTCATATTTTTTCATTTAATTCAATGCAAGTGTTCATTGTGGCAAGACATCGCTTTTTCAGCCGTCTCCATGCCGTTGACATTCGTTGATGCTGCTCAACTCGTGGGTAGACTCGAAAAGACTTACTACTTACATATTCTATTGTTTCCATGAACACAAAGCGAACCACAAATAATCAAACAAACCCTTAACGCAGAAGACAATTCAATCGTTCTGCAACACTTTCACTTTCCTTAATAACCTTCATACAACCAGCAATCTTTAGTTACTTTAATTTGTACTTTTAAAAGCATTGAAAAAGTAAAAGTTTTTTTGAGTATTCAAGAGAGAACTGAATTATTTTTCGCCAAAAATAGGCAGCTGATATTAGCAGCTGCAAAAGACAGACCTAGAAGAATTAAACTTTGGTTGGTTCACTTTTCCTAATACCCAGAATCATCAAACTGCCCTCGCATTAGTGTTTTCGTAATCAAAATTAAAATTCGATACTGGTCATTATTAGTGATATGATAAAATATATAACTCTGTTCCGCAGAAAAACTGTAACCGATAACTTTATCATTCAAATGAAATCAAATATAAAGTGCTTTTGAAGTGAATGTCAAAGTGCAGGTGTTTGGTTTAAATAAATAGAACAAGTTATTGACAAAGTTTAGTTAGCTCGCAGCTTTTGCCCGCTACAGGTATAAATATTTTCTAACCAAAATGCTGCTTAAGCTAATAACGATTTTGAGTATAGCATGTACGGCAGTTGTGGCCCAGGGAACGGTAAGATTTTTCAAAACCTTAAACAAATTAATTTAAAAAAATTTTGTTTTTTGTTTTTGGCAGACCACAAACGACATTGATGGCTTTCTCTTCAATGTGCGGGAACAAAATGCACGAAACGTCCAGAATCATGATAGAAAACTGAATGCACTTAAACAAACATTTAACGCTCAGATTGCCACTGTCGCAACATCGTCACAGCTGCTGTTCGATACTCTAGCACAAAACGAAAAACATTTAAATCTCCTGCAGCTAATAAATAAAGATGGCAAACGTTGTGTTGATCAGTATATCAAGATATTGCCAACACAATTTGAAACCAGACAAAATGCGAGCCGTTGCACACGCGATAGTGAAACTCAGTTAGAAAAATATATATTGCAAGGGCCAAAACTCTATCGAGACGATTTGGACATCTATTACCGTAACAACTTTGAACAAGACATTAATAAGTGTGTAACAAATAACAAAAATAACAAAAACGCAGCCGATTGTATCTTGAGTGTGGTAAGATTTTGACATGGGAACTTTAGATTTTAAGCTTTACTGATTTACTGATTTTTGTTTTCTTTCAGATTGAAAAATCTGAGAGTTATACCACCACCAATCAACAACGATTTAACGAAAAATTAGATGCCGCTTATTGTTCGGCCAGAAACTTTGTGAAGATTTCTTTAGATTGTAGTTTTGTTGTTGCATACAATACAAATTCTGCCATTTCTGATGTAGACCAGAACATAAATCAGTGCATTTGGGGTCAAGACAGCTGCGAAGGTAGTTCCAAGACTAGCTTATGCTCCGAAGTAAAATATATAACTCGATCTCAAGCACTCACCACTGACAAAACCCTGGAAAATCCCTATTATGGCACCGCAAGGGCCAGCGATTGTTTAACCTTAATGATTGTGTAATTTTTGTTAAGCTTTGAAAAAAAACAATAGAATTTATTAAAATTTTTCTTTCATCTTGCTCTCATTGGCTGCAGAAATAACGGTTATACTGGAAAATGATGTTAGAAAAGTTTAAAGTTACGTCACTACAGGGCATTGTGCCGCATTTAAAGAAAAATCTTATAGAAAGGATATTGTGCAATAAAATTGTATGTATCATTTTAAAATTATCTAACAATAGTTTCATTCGTTTCTTCTACCTTATGTTCGTTCTTCAAATAGTTGATTATTTATTTCAGGCTTAAGGCAATCTAATACTTCCATGTCTTGCTTCCGTGTAAAAATGTAAAATGCTGGCCATTTTTTTATTTTTTATTAAATATTAAAAACAAAAAATAAGCGAATTTTGCATGAACAATTTTTTTCGCCATTGATTTCTGAATAAATTTAAAAAGTAACGCATATGTTGATGTGCTATTCACTAAAATTGGATATAGCCGTTTTACACTGACGCACATCTTACATCTGTCATCAATTTGTAAAGATGTTTACATCTTCCCATAAGAATTATACAGGGCGAAAATTCTACATCTTTCTACATCAGTGGGAAATGATTCTTTCTCATTTTGTTCCATCTTACATCTTTCGATTTTTTTAGTGCCATCACTAAAAAAAAATTGCAAAAAATCTATTGCTTTTGTACCATCACTAGCAAAATGACATTTCAGAAAACAAATTTAGCATAAAAAAATAAGCGGAACATGTATTTGGTTATAATTTTTAATTATAATTTTAATTTAAAATAAAATTTTAATTCAATTGCAGTGCAAGAGAAAGCCCATCGTATGGTCTATAAATATGGAGAACATGTTGCTTGACCTATGGAAAGAAAAAAGTCCAAAAGCCCTCCTCCAAGTCCAGTTAAATTTTTTTTTTATTTTTCACAAAAGTTTTTCGTCTTCTTTTTTTGACATCTAAATAACTGAAAGATGAAAGATGTTGTCAATGTAAACGACTGTTTCACATTTTCAACATCTGCCATGCGTTTCACGTGGATGTCAGTCGGTGTAAAAAGGCTATAAGCTATAGCAATAATTTCCCTTGGCGAGAAATAGCCATTACAGTGCTAACGACGGGACACTGCCAGAAATTGGAAAGCAGTGGTTACTGCAGAGTCTCTAATGAGAAGAAGGCCGAAACATGTCATTTGCGAATGTCCCGCTACATACAGACGTAGAAATACATACCAGGGTGCCTGTAGAGGAGTCAAATGTATGACCAGTACCCAATAATTTGTTATCCTTAATAATTTTTCGAGCACAACGGCCTCATACGCCTGCTGAGGGGGCGGACATACGAAAATAAAAAAAAATAAAATCAGACAATTATTTTTTTTAATTTTCTTTTCCTCACTTCAAAATCTATCGAAAACTCGCTGGCATATTATCGACAATTTTTTGTCCATAAAAATTGACCCGGCCATATATAAAGGTAGACATACATACATACATACATACACATTTACGTGCGTATGTTCACAATTCAACTGTAATTTAGCATGCTTTTAAATAATTTCTTTCTTTATATCCTTTCCCCCACCCCAAAGCACTTTATAAATTCTAGATGTTACAAGCGTGTCATGGCCAAATATATTTGTATACATTCATGATTTTAATTACATTTAAACTTATGTACATATGTATATTCTAACTAAAATTGCGTTTTCTACAACAAAAACCAGAAATATAAATATGAGAAGATGGCGCACGTGTCGTTGATGAAAACATTTTTATTTTTGTTAAATCCTGAGTTTATTTTTCTTACATTTTTAAATCAAGGCTCGCATTGTGTATACGAAAAAAAAAAAGAAAATTATTGTAACATTTGTTGCTGTTATTGTTATTTTCCATAATGACTTTATTTTGTTATTGCTCATTATTATAGTTAAATTCAATTTAATGAAATATGAGTTTAACACGCTTTTTGGATTTAATTTAAATAGATGAGCAAAAAATAAATTTAAGACACGAAACAAATAAATGTAGGGAGAAAAATGTTATTTGTAGCTGTTTATGAATGCTTTCAAAATTCATTTTAGAGGGTGATTTATGCACGTACATACATATGTACAATATTGATGTATATAGGCGATTATAAAACCTATAACCCTTGAGGGGTGGTGATTAAATGCTTAAGGGTTGTTTGCCGCACCAAAGAAGATGCCAAATTACAGTAATAAATATTGCAATCATTCACAAATCAAGTCAAAAAATAGTTTCTGAAAAGAAACTAACACTTGACAGTACACTGAAATTCGCGCTCAGATAACAACGATTCAAGGTCTTGTGTGGAGAGCTCTTGCATTTCAAAGCCACTTTGATTCGTATTCACACAGAAAACAAAAACATTTAGAAAACTATACGATTGAATTCCAATTGATTTTTGTCTTTGCTGCTCTTGTATCAGCGATAACAACGATTTCAAACGGTTTATGTTTTCGGTGGTGATTTTCTTCAAAGGGATTTTATATCTCAATTTAAGCTGACATTGTATTCAAGAGTTGAACTAAAAGTTACTATTTTGCTTTTCATTGCAGTCTAAGCAGAGGCCGAACTATCGACCAAAAATAATGTAAAACAAACACAAAATAAACAAAAAACACACAGCATAAGTGACGGAATTCGTTTGATATCGAATGCGACGATTTGGCCCCAGACTTCATTCAGTGCTTTCCGTCTTTTTCAGTGGTCTATATGCCGCCGACATTTCGTTGATGCTACTCAACTCGTCGGACTCGAAAAAGCTTAAAAGAATCTTTGCAACTCGACTTAAGCCAGCAGAAGCTTGTTGTGATCTCCTTGGATTTAACCATAAACAGTTTGACTCGTAGGTTTATAGGAACTTGGTGTCATTCACAAAGTTCCTTCATTTCCTTCAACATACGCCCCGTAATGGAGTTATGTTTGGTTAGGTGTATCTCCCAAGATATCGGAACCGTATTTGTGAGAAGGCAGAGCACTGGCATAAATAGTGCTCAAATGTATCGCTCTCCTCCCCACATGCTCTACATTAATCTTCTCCTGTTAGTCCTATGCGCTTAAGATATGCCTGTAGAAAATCCCATTATTCTACCTTATTAGGGTTTGCTAAGTCTTAACAGTACCCGCGTTTTCTTTTTTCCTTATCTGGATCCCCTCATAAAATTCTTGCAATAATTCCCACGGGTTCGTTACTCGAGAGAATTAAATGGCCTCCATGTGCCCAATTCTTTAGCTCAGATTTAACTGCATCGAAAGGTTTCGCGCATGCCAAACTTATGTTACTTAACTCTCTTGCTCTTAAAGCAAGTGAGTTTGCTCCCTCAATTTCAGTTATTTCCGCATACCCTGGCAACCATATGATGTGCAGTTTACTATGAGTTGAGTAACTGTAAATAATGCTTTTGAGCAATCCTAAACTGCTTGTGATTTAATCTGCTCAGCTGAGATTGCTCTAATGGCCACTTCACTATACGTGAATATATTCATAGGTCCTGAATTGCCCGAACTGCCGCCTGCAAATCTGTGCAATAGTTCAGGAGTCGAAACAACAGCTCCGTGGTATTTTCTATACAAATACAGGTCCCATATTTCGGCTCACCCCTCATCCATCTGCGTAACAATGAATCCCCATGGGGATCTGGTTTAAAGGTGCGGTCAACCAGGAATATTTCGCAATTGACCTCTAGTCTCGTCTCCGGTATGCGATCTGATGTCACATTTACCGGTATAGACTCAGCTATGGCTGTAAAGATTTGTTGATGATGCGCTTCGTGTACCTGGTCGATCTACTCAACCATCATTTTTAATCGTTTCCCTGTGAGCGCTGCTTCAAATTTATACGAATTTGCATGGACAAATAATATTGCTTCCATGGCCCTTGTTGGTGTTGTTTTGAATTCGAATGCAATTCGAATGACTGAAGGTTTGGCTCATGTGTAATTGAAATTCTAAAGAAATTAAATTCACACTTCCATTCAATATGATCAGAAATTTATTCGCCTTATGCGTGAATAATAGACACATCCATATACACACATACATAGTTATGTATGAATGTGCATATGTATTCAATGTGATTAAATAAGAGAATAAATAACTCACAATTATAATTCTCATCATAAAAATACGAATCATGCCATCTGTAAAAAGAAAAACTCTTCGTGTGAGTTCATTTCCATTTAACAATAAAATCTGTCTGTAAATCCATCAATGATTTTCTAAAGATTATGTGTTCCTCTTCTTTTTTTTATTAAAAATATTCATTGTTTTTCTTTTTCAAATAAATATTATGATTGATCATTGATAAAATTGGCTATTTTATTTTTTTTATTTTTTTGACATGCATGTATGTGTGCGTATTCATGCAGCTGTATACTCGTATGTATGTGTACGTTAGAGGATATAAAACAATTATTGATCAAAAGGAATAAAAATATGTATATACAGTTATTTCCGCTTAATTGAGCCCCGCTTAAATGAGTTTCCCGCTTTATTGCACTAAAAATCATGGAACGAAATCATTCAGTATACCTGTCTATGTTAAAATAAATACTCATTTGATTGAGTTCCGTTTAATTGCGTCACCCGCTTAATTGTTTCGCAAATAAAGACCACATTGCGAAAAACAAGAGCAAATGTTTCGCTTAATTCATTCCGTCAACTTAGTTTTTTCGTTGCTCCACAAACGTAAAAAAAAATTTAGTTTGCGGCAAAAAGGTTATGATTCTGTTCCTTTATAAACATTGTACGATGAACGTACCTGATTTTTATTTTGTTTTGATAAACCTAAACAATTTTTCAGCTTAATATATGACAAAAGTTTTATTTTCCATCTACGCATGTGTGTTTCGCTTTATTGCACATATTGCTCAATTAAGCGATTTTCGTTTAATTGCGTCGGCTATTCAATTAACCGAGTATTGCTTAATTGAGTTCGTGTTTAATTGCGTCAAAAGTCGTGCATTTTCAGAAACTCTATTAAGCGGAAATAACTGTACATACAGTCAAAGCCCGGTTTAACGAATGATATAATGTTCAGACCTCTCGTTATACCGAGATATTCGTTATATCGAACAGTAATTTTTTATCTTAAAATTTTATAAAAGACGGTCCGTAGTTTGAAAAACATTAAAATTTAATTGTATTGATAACTTAGTGCAGAAATAAAACTTTAATTGATATTTTAACATTTATTTAAGAAAAGTAATTTTGTATGGCATAAAATAAAGTCTTATTATTGGTAAATCGCTTATTAGCGAAATAAATATATTTATCAATTTGCACCTGGATCCGCGCCTGGTACATATACATACATATTTACTTATATTTGGATGCTATTAACATGTTTAGGTTTATTATTACATTTCATTATATTATTAATTTCTTAAGAAATCGACATCTCGTTTTCACAACGAACCAAACGAAACTACTGAAAGTTTAAGGAAAAAAGCAACGCATCACACGCGTTCTTTCAATACGATTCTGTGACGATTTTTTAATGTATTTTGGTTTGTGATTCCTTAAATCGAGATTCTTTTTTTTTGCCATTCGCTATATAAGGCAGTTAATGTAAAAATTTCGCCATTCGTTATATCGGATATTCGTTAAACTGAGTATTCGCTATACCGGGCTTTAACTGTATTGTATTTATGCTTTTTACAACTCATGGAAAAATATATTTTTTGAAATTTATTCCAACTATTTTATTCCAACTATTATTGCAACAGCAAAAGGACACTTTTGCTCATTTCCTCATTTTTTCTTTCTTTCTTTCCGTCTAGACACTCCGCAACTTTAAGTCTAAATGGCGCCAAAATACCTCAATTATGCATTTTACTTGCGTTGTCATAAAATCTTTGCTTTATGACTAAACTTTTATTAGCAGCAAAATCCAATAATCAGCTTTAGAAAACCACTTTTCAAATGTTTCCAAAAGATGCCAATCGAATTTTCAATCAGGTAATCACCGTGAAACTATAACTACTTTGATAGTATTTTAGTATGGTAATGATTTTTATTAGACGTGAGTTGGGGGAGTGTTCCGTTAAATGCGCTATCGCTGCTTGCTCATCCACACCACTACAGCAACACGATTACTCACGACTGAGAATGTTGTGCACGTGGTAACCGTTTTATGCATTTGCTAATGTTTGGTTTCGTTTCGCTTTTGTCTCTCTTGTGTATGATATTTCTTGTGGTGTTTGCCGGTCTGCCTGTCTGTCTGTTTGTTTGTTTGTTCGCCAAGTGCTGACTAATACTTTTGTACTTAACCCCATGTGGTTATTATCCCTTAATTCATCCAGGGTTATGGTTGGTTGGAACTCTCTGCGTCTGTGTTGTTGTTGTTTGCGTGTATCTCTTCAGTGCTCCTTAGTTTTTGTTTTTAATTTAACAGGAAATTCATAATGATTTTTTCAAGAAAAACTTGTCTTAGTCGTGTTTTCGTGGGTGTGGGAGTGAGTGAGTAAAGTTGAAAAAAGTTCGCAATTTGACAGCAAGTGAGGAAGACTCTTGCAGTGAGTGGCAAGTTACTGGAATGGTAAATGATTTATTTTGCCTTATCTCGAAAATTCAATTAAACTAATTTATTTGAGGAATTTGTTCGGCTACAAATTCGTAAATTGAGGATTATTACTTCAACTGAAATAACTTTAATTGAAAATAATTGGAATTGATAAAAAAAAACTAGTTAATATTAAAATGTCATAGCAGCGCACTACGAAAAATTTGAAATTATTAAAAACAAAAAAATGAAGCCGGTTTTAATATATGAGAGAAATTATTTATCTGCATTAAACTTTTTCACAATAAGTACCTACTAGTATTGAAAATTTACTTTAGAATATCTATAAGCCAGGGACCGTAACTCTTATGACTTTTATCAAAAACATCAAGAAATAAGAGTTATTTTTGATTTTTATATTTTTAGATAGAAAATATGAGTTATTTTTGATATAAATTGTTTTTAAATGAAAAATGAAAGTTATTTTTGGTTTTTATATATTTATATTTTTAAATGAAAAATTAAAGTTATTTTCGATTTTGATATCAATAATAAAAGTTATTTTTGATTTTTATATTTTTATTTTTTTAAATGAAAAATAAAAGTTATTTTTGATTTTTATATTTTTATATTTTTAAATGAAAAATTGAAGTTATTTTCGATTTTTATATCAATAATAAAAGTTATATTTGATTTTTATATTTTTATATCAATAATAAAAGTTATTTTTGATTTTTATATTTTTAAATGAAAAATGGAAGTTATTTTCGATTTTTACATCAATAATAAAAGTTATATTTGATTTTTATATTTTTATATCAATAATAAAAATTAATTCAAAATTCGTGCCATAGGTAATATGTCCGCAAAGCTTATTTTGAAATAGACAATTACAAAGAAAAGCGTTTCGATACTTCTGCTAATTTATTGGAATATTGGGAGAGCAAAAAAACTGTGTTTCCACGGCTTCGAAAATTAGCTTTAATTGTTCATTCTGTACCTGCCACTCAAGTCAGTGGAGAAAGGTAATTTTCAGCACTCAGATTAATATTGGGAGATTTGAGATATAATTTATCTGAGGAACGTTTAAAATCAATTATAATGGTAAAATTGAACACCTGAAAACGACCTCTTAGCACTGACTTGAATGGCAGCCAAAACTTATAAGCTATTTCTATGCATTCATGTTTTTATAGCTGATAATGGATAAGTCACATAATAGATTATACTCATATAGAAATTTGAATGAAGCAGCATATTATAATACATACGGCATCAACAAATAAATAAGAGTTTTGAATTGATTTTTATTATTGATATAAAAATATAAAAATCAAAAATAAATTTTTATTTTTCATTTAAAAATATAAAAATCAAAAATAAATTTTATTTTTCATTAAAAAATATAAAAATAAAAAATAACTTTTATTTTTCATTTAAAAAAAATAAAAATCAAAAATAACTCTTATTTTTGATTGTTAAAATAAAATCAAAAATTTTAAAATCATGCAATATGTTGGATGCATTTCGCCTAAAAACCCTGATGTGTAATTAAAAGTTTTCTGCGATGTTCATTTATGTATGATTTATTTCTTCAAAAATTGAAAAATAACTCTTATTTCCGGTCCCTGCTATGAACAGTTTGTTTCGTGAGTAAAATTTCTTCTGAGTGATTTGTGATCGATTGATTTCTTATTTCTAATAGCACGCTTCTACGACGTGCGCTTCGCTCTCTCTATTTGTACTTAACACCCTAATCAGGAGCGAAGCAATGTGCTTCGCCATACAAAATTTTGAGAGCGAATGAAGTTGCTTCATATTGAAGCATGTCTTCTCTAATTTATATCGCAAGTTTATCTGCAATATCTGTCAAAATCAAATAATGAAAAGAAAAAAAACAAACAAAGAAAACGTAATTGTCCTATAAAAATAAAAATTAGCTTAACGAAGTTAGTGGAAAATTTATGTTGGCTTATTGAAAACAAAAGTCAAATCGAAGCACATAGACGAGTCGTGTAAACAGTGTGATTCATAAATGTAATTGGGAGAGTGAAGCGGGTGATTCAACTCGTAATGGAAACATAATATAATCACGAGCAAAGCAACGTGCTTCGCCATACATAAAATTTTGAGAGCGAATCAAGGCGAATCCATTACAGTGTGATTCATAAATATAATTAAGAGAGCGAAGCATGTAATTCAACTCCTAGTGGAAACATACTATAAGTTACGGTAACGATAACGTTTAGATAGAACCTTTTTGATAACCCTAAACTGTCTGTAATACATATTTGTATCGAAACATTTTCTACTAAAAGTTTCGTTGCAGCAAAAGTACATATATGTATGTATGTCATTCGAAAAAAGCAAACGAAACGTAAATTATAAACTCAAGAATTTTTTTTTTTTATTTACAATTTCAAACAAATTTTCGTCCATACACAAACCGTAGAAAGCCCTTTTTTGAAAACTTATCAAAATAGCTATGAAATGCTAAACAGATTAATAAAATTAAGGCCGTTTTTTGTATTCGTTTTTAGCACCTCTATATGCCGTCACAGAACCCCACATTCTTTTTTATTCTTTAATCTTTAAATTAAGATTAAAATTAAAAAAAAACAATTGTACTTAATTCTTTTCTCTAGCAGTTTGTTTTTTAATCTTTCATGGGGCTAGTAAGTACTGACAAGTGAACGTATGTAAAACACTCTTCAATTGAATAATTGGAGCACTACAAACCAATAAATTGATTTAAAAAAGCAACGTGTCTGACCTACAAAACTGCAGGGGGAAAACAAGAAAAAGAAATTTTAATGCAAAAAAAAAAACAAAGAAAAACTTCACAAAATAACAATTACTGAACATTGAATTGCAAAACATGAGGATGGTGGTATGTTGTTGCATTTGTTTAATACAATTAAGTTGAATTATTCATTTTTCTATTTACTTTTACTGAACTCGAAAATAATCGAACGCCAGCCAAACAAGCGTTTAACAAGAAGTAAAAGTAAAATAAAATTTTTAAAAGCTTGTTGGTATGTACATATGTATATTTAAATTAGTTCAGCAAATATAAAAACAAACACACATCAATACATAAATGTAGAATCAAAAGTGAAGCAGACAGACGGCACTCAACAAACAGATTATAAAACAAACTATCCAGTAATGATATAAGCTATAGATGCATACATACGAGGGTTGCCTTTTATGTTTCGGAATTTGGCAACCCTAGTGTGACAATCTGGCCACTGACAGCTCTATCGTAGTTGGATATTTCTGAGGTTATACATACTCAGAACGTTTTGACATGCGAGCGCTATATGTATGGTGTTTACAGTAACTCGCGAGATTCATCTCGCTCGTGAACATTTTCGGGCGATTATCTTTTACAACCTTCGACATGGATTAGATCGACAACAGTGCATGGTTGAAATTAATTCTGTTTTAGGCGATGAAACTCCATCAAGGACTAGTGCTTATCTATGCTGTGGCGAATTTCACCGCGGTCGTAGTTTTTCTCCAAGACAAATTTCGCGCAGATCGTCCAAAATCCGTTGAACTAATATTGCAAGATCATCATGTGATCCATCGTGAGATTGAGACAACCTTAGGCATTAGTGGAACCATAATACATTCAATACTTCATAGGCATTTGACTGTCATCAAAAAAAATGTGTTGGCGTTAAATCCCACAGAATTTGTCAATCAGGATCGTGTCGATTGGTCTAAAGAAATGCTCAAAAAGTACGATCGCAGTGCTTCGAAACACGTATGTGATATCATACCGTCGATGATGAATTGAGGATTTTCGCGTATGTGACCGAAATAAACAGCAGTCGAATGTATGGCTGCTTCCGGATAAGTAAAATCCACGAAAAGTTGTTCACACACGAAGCAGTTCGAAGCAAATGGTCACCTGTTTTTCTGAAAATCTGGAAATGTCGCAACCGTACCACAAGAACAACATAGAACAGTGAATTCTGAGTGGTACACAATGATTTGTTTGCCAGTTGTCTTCCCAGAAATCGGGAAAACCAACCGCCGAAGGCGTCTGACTTTTCACTACGACAATGTCAGCTGTAACACATTGGCTCAAATAACAGCATTTTTGAGCATCCGAAACATCGATTTGATGAATCATCTGCCTTATAGTCCTGACTTGGCACCGACTTCTTCTTCTTCTGACTTCTTTTTATTACCCTACATAGAAAACAAACTGAGAGGCTAAAGGCTGAAGAAGTGGTTGTTGCATTCGAAATGCATGTTTTAGACACAACTCAATCAGAGTGGCAAAAGTGCTTCGACCACTGGTTCAAACGCGTGTAACTGGTTCCCCATTAAGAGTATGTATAGATATTAATGGGGAATATTTGGAAAAACAATAAAGTGATTTTTGATCTCTAATCTAGAAGGCAAAGGCAACCCTTGTATACATGCACATTAGTGAATGGTATGTCGACTTCGATTGTAGTTGGTGATTGAATTTCTATCTTAAAAATCGATTATTTTGCAATCGATTGTCGATTGCCAACTTTATCCTGAAGTCCATTTTTGGCGCCGATTGCTTAAAATGAAAGGCTAAGCAAGCTTTTACGGCCTCAGTTCGAAGCAATTTGGGTGCTGATGATGGTCACATCAGCTGTGGTATGTTCCCCAGCCAATAAGCATTCAACTTTACTGTCTTTGTGTTTTTTTTTTTAAATGTTGATCACTACAATTTCTTCCCAGTTAGTAGAATGGCCAAGCGCCACTGCTTAAAAAACAGTATGTAATTAGTCATGATCTGGGTTCGAAGCAATTTGGGTAATGATAAGTGTCGTGGTGGACGTGAAACAGGGACCGTATGTACCCCAGCCAATAAATTTTGAACTTTACTTTTCTGGTCTTGTTGTTCTTCTGTGTGAAGATCAGCTCCTTCCGGGGGAGTGTTAACCAGTCCTATAGCAGACTTGTAAATTAATTCTGAAATCCAATTCCTTGGTTTCACAGGCAGCAGTTAATTGGAATCGAACTTGTCGCTTCGAGTTTTTGGCTCGAGCAATTTTACCAGTTCAAATATGAATCAGTTATTGAACTAATAATGCACAACTTTACTTTGAAAATGCTTTGTGTTTTCTAGGAATGCACGAAAACATATTTTATTAGAATCCTTAAAAATCATTGAGCAAACTCTGAATTCCCAGAGAGTCAACGAATATTAAACACACGGTAACGCCACTTAACAATTTCCGGAGTTCTTTAATGATAAAATTCGAGCAAATAAAATTTAGTTGAAAGCAACATTTATTATAAATTAACTAGAGATGTACACGTGACGTGATTTTTTTTGTGACACGAAAGCACGAAATGTTCGATTGGTCTATCGATTTTTCAATGCCTTTTGGCAGGAGGAAGAAAAGTTACACTGCTTCACATCAAATAATCCATTTTCGAGGCATCCGAGGTTTTTTTATTTTTTGTATTTTTGTATGGAAGTCCCCCTAAGGAGGCGTGATTATGGGGTCATTGTGTTTGACAAAGATATTGAAGAGAAAAAATTATTGTGGATAGATCATACATTTGACTCCACTACGGACAGTAAAAAGTTCCAGGGATCCGTATTTGGGTGCCTCAAAAATGAAATTTTTCTCCCCATAGCGACGTCAAAGGTATGACCAACCTCAAATAATTTTTTCTCTTCAATATTTTTTTTTTGAACTCACCGTACCACACCTTCTTACGAAATTAAGTTCAAAACAAACGAAAATCGGACGCCTTGAAAATGAAAATATTGCGAAAAATCTATGGCACAATATGGACATATCTTTTGGCCACATAAATCGACCTGGCCTAGAAAACAAGCCAGGTGTTTCAAACACCTATTTCCTATTTTTGGTGAATTCTTAGAAACCAAAAATATAAAATTTTTTTTAAGAATTAAAAATGTTGTTCATTATGCCAGAAATAATAGTTATACTGAAAAATTATATTAGAACAGATTAAAACTAGCATAGTTCAGGACTTTTGGACAATTGCGTAATTTCAAAGTTATAATAAGATGTCTGGAGCGGCCTCTCCAAAAACCTCATAATTTAGAAAAAGGAAAAAAATCTAAAAAGTAATCTGAAATACTGATGATTTCTGCTTAAGTTTCATAGTGCAACTTCTTATTATTGCAATTGATTCAGTTAGTGTTGTGTCGTGTACGTGATGTGGACGTTTTTGGCCTGAGTGCTTATCAGACATTTCGGTGATCGTACTCAGATGGTGGTAACGTGTTGGGTAAAATCGGCACGCTTCCATCTCTAGCACATACATGTTATCATTGTGCGCATTTTTTACTTAATTCGATAGGAACATTTTGTAATATTTTTGTAGATAGATAATAATACTACGCAAACAAAAAAAATTAAGTACACTGACCTTGGAAAATCAACGAGGCTTTAAAGTTTATCAAAAAACCAAATGACACCAGTTTTATTAAAGAAATCGTGTTCAAATTAAAAAAAAAGGTAATAAGAACATCAGTAATACTTAGATATTTATTTATTATAAATTACACAGAAAAAAAGTAGGTCAAAGAATTTGTAATATCAATGAACTGAGCGCCCCATAGATGAATTAGTGAATCGCTCTACTAAGAGTACCCAAGGTCGCAGGTATGATTCCTGCCGAAGGCTTAAGGTAAAACCTTCATAATTTTGTATTAATTTTATTTTTTATTTTGCACTAATAACCCCCAATTTTTGACCATTTTTACAAAATTGAGTCAAACAGTTGTTATTTCAATCAAACTTAAACGGCCTGCCGTGCCCATTTAAAATCGATTTAAGTTTTTCGTACTGCCATAAGATTTTGACAGTTTGGTTTTGTTCTGCAAATTAAGAAAATTGCACATGTTTTTTTTTTGTTTCATAATTTGATTTTTTATTATTTCCAGAAGGTAATCAACTTCTGTGGCAGTGAAATTGGGAGTCCTTTTATCACTTTTGCCACTCATTTTAATAATTTTTACAAAACAATTTATTATTTTCTAAACTTTTCACAATTTCACTTGCTTCCCAATTTGTTTAAACAGCTGTTTTTTATTGAGTTATCGATAATTTATTGACACTTACATATTGTATCACAATTAATTACCAAAAATAATTTTAGACTGTAAAACAGAAAGCTATTTTAAATCCAACTTAAATTTTAAAGAAAATTTACTACTTTTGTATTTAAATCCCAAGTCCAAAATTAGGGGTAAGAGTTCTTTGCGATCTTTTGATCAGAGCGGACGTGTTTTTTGTGATGTGTAGTCGTAATAGGCGAAAAAATTTTATTTTATGTTTATTAAACGTTTATTTGGTAAATTTTATATACATAGATATTTTTCAAATGTGATCTTAATGAACATGATATGTATGTATATTTTTAAAAATATGTCCGTCCAAACATACATTCGTAATAGGTCTTATCGTGGTTATTGTGTCGTATTTTTTTTTTTGCGTAGCCAACGTTTTGCGATATTGGAGAGGTTGTGTTAAATGTTGTTAACTGGATAATGTCGACACTAAACATTGTAAAATGGTACAATGTGTGGTTTAATTTTTTTAAGCGGCTGATTTCAGTCAAAGGGTTGGAAATAAATAGGAAGATCTTAGAAGTAAGACAGGATCGCTCGGACAGTTGATCGGGAAGAATATAGAAATGATAAGATTCGAAAAGAAAAAAAAAAGATGGACGTTTAGCGCAAAGTGAAATTTCTAGATTTTGAAAGGTAGAAAGGATTTTTGGAAAGAAAGTGAGGTGAAAGTTGAGAAAACCATAAATTGCGCAGCGCAGAAAAATTTAATTGCAAAGTGTCTGTCGCCGAGTTAAGTCGAAACAAATAGTGTATGTGTGAGTGGGAGTTGGGGTTGGGGTTTCAAATAAAGTCACCGACGGATATTCTTTGCAACATGGTCGAGAGGGCAAAACCATCAGCCCCTCATAACAATGGAAGCAGAGCTGGGTGATGGATAATAAAATGGATACAACACAAGGTGTAGTTTTTTTTTTGGTTCTGTTGGAAAAGTGAGTCATGAGTTTTATTTTTGATGTTAGTTTTTTATGTATAGCGTACCCAGGGAGAGGGTTGGAATCCATCCGAGAGAGATCATGCTCAAAACGTTAGTCGGAAACCTCCCTGGTCACTGCGGCTATAACAAGTGTTCGATTTTCACTCAATGAGTTCAGAACCCTAAAAAACAACTAAAATGTTTTCATAGCCTATTTTCACACATGCAAAATTATTTCGCAAATTCACCAAGAGGTCTTGAGAAAGCATTTTTCTAGCATAGAAAAACCAGCTGTGATGCAGAAAACACTTACCTTCTGACTGTTCTGTATCCGTTTTCACTTGATTCGTTGTGGTTTTTGCTGTTTTCGGTGCTGCATTTACTGCAGCAGCTCGAACACCAGGGGTGTTGTCGATAAAAAGTGGCACACATATGGTAAGTACGATTAAGTAAAATAAACAACCATGCAAAAATGATAATGAAGATGCCGGAGATCTTCCACTATTGAGAGGCACAATTTTTCGAGAATGCCGCCTTGTTATTAAAGGCATTATGGCAGAAAATAAACAAATAAACCACTCGAAACTCGTTTTAATTGATAAATTTTTTTTGTTTTTGTGCGACCGACGGCTGTGTTTGTAAAGAGAACTTCGTACGAGTGAGTGATCTTTTGTTGTGTTGATCTGTTAAGGGAATTCTTTTGTTTCTCTGTAAACAAGTCTGGGGACATTCATTTGACAAGTTGTCAAGGATGTTGGAGAGCTTTTGTTTGTCGTATTGATGATATGAAAAGGTCAGTCTATAAAAGAGAGCATTTTTTAAGATGATTCTTCAAAAATGACATCATTTCCTGCAAGACTTAATAACTTTAAAGGAAACAACAACAAGAACATCTCGCCACTGCAGTAGAACTATCAGTAGACATGACATATGCCTGATGACATTTATTTGTTTTGTTGGTGTTTTGGTTTTATTTCCTGGCTTGTTGTTGTCTTTAAATCCTTTTTTTTGCAATTCAAGGACAAATTCTTTCAAAATTCCTTTTGTCTTTTATGCCACAAATGTTGTTTGAGCTTCTTTTGTTTTCCACCTTTTATATCCTCTTCCCTGCTTTGACGCTTTTTGGAGATATTCTTTAAGGGTGTGGTGTGCTAATTTTTTTAATGAACATTTTTTTAATTCTTTTTTATTTTTGATTTTAATTAGAGTTTATTTTTCTTTTTCTTTTAACTTTTGCAATAGCATTTATTGTATTTGCTTTTTTTTTTTTGATTATTTACTACTGTTGTTATCTGGTTTGTTTTGGTCACAACATAAGATAAAGCAAAAATAATAATAATAAAAACCACAACAACAACATTAACAGCAAAAACAAAAAGTTGAATTGGGTTGTTGTAAATAACTGAAATTAATTTTAGAGTTTATTTTTACTAGTGTATTTTTTCCGTAATACACTTTCTTCAATTTTAAATTTAATTTTCTTATTCTTTTTGCATCTAATTTAATTTTTTTTTTTCTCAATGGCTCTTTTCTTCTTCTTTCCGCATATTTTTATGGGTTTTCATACATTAAAACATTTTTCTTACTCCAAGCAGCACAAGCACAATTTTGTTGCTTTTTTTTGATATTCCTAAAACTTTCTTGCTTAATTCGTTAAGTAAAAATATAGGTATTTAATTTTAATGCATTTTAATTTCGTTGCTTTTTTTTCTTTCTCTGTGAAATATTAAATCATTTTTTTCAGTGACAACTAAAACACTAATATTATAGATTTTTTACACGCAATTACTAAATCATGTGTGGAAAAAGAAATAAAAAAAATAACAGCACTCGCGTAACATCCCGTTGGCGCAACAAAACAAAATTCTAACGTATTAATCACTACGGCTGCTGTTTACGAACTGGCTGGTAATTGCACAATGTCAACTGACAGTTTGTCAAAACAAACCAGTTTCCAGAGATTGACAAGCAGAGGCCGCTTGCTAAAAGAGCAGCTGTTGGAAACAAAAGGCAACGGTATTATCATATATGTACATTCATGAAAAGGTAAAAGCAGTTTTTCCTCTGTATAAACGGTGCTACCAGGGCACTGCATGGCCTGTAAAACAAAGTAGGTAACAAGGTGCGTGTAAGATTGGACACTGCGTTGCCATGTTAACTAACGCTCCACTAAAATGGGATATTTAATGTGCATTGCAATTTGCTCTAAACCAAACCAGATTTCATTTAAAATTTTTAAATGCAAAACTCACATCTCTTCAAAGAAAACTTCAATTTGAAGAGATACAAAAACCACTTTGAAAATTTCTCAATTAATTTCGTAGTATTTTGGCTTAAGAGAAAATCCGTTTCATTGAGAGATTTTAAGTCTCATGGCTCGATTTTTTGAGTAAAAGGTTCTTGTTGTATGCAAAATAAAATTTGATATATTCGCTTTTACTCACTGCTCACGTTTGATCTCGTGAACTAACTTAGATGAGCTTGTGCTCATGTTCATATGAATAAAAACAAGCTTTTGCTTTCTTTTCTGAACTCTTCTTCAAATTTTGTTACAGTTGACTCATGTCAAATGTCACTCACTGTTTGGTCCGAAGGTGTGATTGGACTTTATTTCTTCGAAAACGACAATGGAACGACTGTCACCGTCAATTCGGAGCGTTATGGTCATATGTTAACGGACCTGCTTTTTCGCCTGTTGTTGATGAATATGACTTGGAGAATATGTGATTTCACAAAAAATGGTGCCACATGCCACACAACTCGAGCGTATATGGGGCCTTATTGCAAGAGACATTTCCTGCCCGCCGAGTAATTTATCGTCGTCGCGATATCAACTGGCCACCAAGATCAGACAATTGTACATCATTAGACTTTTTTTGTGGGGCTACACAAAAGGCTGTGCTTATGCAGATAAATCTTTAACTAATACCGCCCCATATGTTTCAAAAAGTGATCGAAAATTACCTCAAAAGAATCAATGCTTGCTTCCAAACATTGATTGCTTCCAAGCAGTAGTGTTTCACACAAAATGTCAACGTTCAAAATTTATAGTAAAAAAGAAATGTCATGAAAAAAAATATTTTATTCACGCTTACTTTTGAAACCGCAAAATGGATAATCGTATTATACGAGTAGTAATCGTGTTTTTTTTTAGGAAAAACTCTATTTATGCAAAAATGAATCCAATGCTTCCATTCAATAAAAGCAACGAACTCTTTTCTTGATAACAATGTGTTTTATTTATTATTAATACTTCTTGCAAGAGGTCTGTGGCGGAAATTACGTTTTGGAGAATCGCATCCAAAAGATGAGGTTATGTCTACTTGTTTTATGTTTCCTTTTAAAATGTGTCTATGTGATCTAGCACCAATACTGCTTTTGATTCTAGAAATCATGTTCTTTAACATATGGGTATTTTTATATCTACATAGATAAATTAGGTCTGTATATAATTTAGTTAATAGTACTTATTGTTCCTGTGTATTTGGCTTGCCAATTCAGCTTAAGCTTCTGCAGTATCCTTTTTGTTCAGCCTATTCTGAATTTGTTGCATACTTAAGCCTTTGGTCTCAAACACAAAAATCGCTGTGAAAAAGAAGGCAACCAAACAGGAAGCGCCAAACAACCAAAATATATAATAAGTTCCAAGATTATTCAAAAATGGATAGAAATAGGACATAAGAAAACCGGATAGTAAGCATAAGGAAGATGCTAGCATCTTCCTTATGCTTAAGCCCTTAGCAGCTGCTAAGGGCTTAACATTGGCGGGAAACATTTCACTTAAAACCACCCAGGGTAGAGGACCAAAGCTTATGCTATAAACAATAATATAAAGTGTGAGGCAGGTCAGTGGCAGCCATAAAATATTTGAGGTGTCCTTGCCGCCGAGCTCAACAAAGAAGTAGGCACCCAAAGCAAACAAAACCAGACTCATCACTGCACTGGATACCAGTAGAATAATTTTGCGGCCCACACGATCCACAATCAAAGGTGTTAGAGCTGAGGCGACAACTTGTACCACGCCCACAACAATGGCGCCCACGGCAGCATCCAAGCCCGTGTAGGCACCCTCAAATATCGATTGTGTATTAAAAAGCACAGTGGTATTGCCTGACAGTTGCTGAAACATCAAAAGCGGCACTGAGATGAAGAACGCTTTACGATTACCCGATAGGCGGAAAAGATCCACAACTGTTCCCCTCTGCTGGGCACTGTCTTCTATGAATTTCTCTATATCAGCTAAAGCATCTTTTACGGCCTCTGCTGATTGGCCGCGAAAAAATTGTAAAGCTTTTGAAGCATCTTCCAGGCGCTTTTTGCCCACCAAAAAATAAGGACTTTCTGGCAAAAATATAAAAATGGCAGCAAAAATTACCGGCACTGCCAAGCAGCTCAATTGTAGAGCTTGATAGGAAACATAAGGACCTATGGCATAAACGTATAGCACACCCTCTGCAAGAAAAACCAAAGTAATTCATGCTACCTTATATTATAAATTGTAATCAGCACGTTTGGTACTTACTGACAATAGTCAATTGCATTAGAGAGCCTGTGGCACCCCGGACATTGCCAGTGGCAATTTCGCTAACATACATTGGCAATACGGTCAGCACGAAACCCACGCCGAAACCTTGCAACGCTCGAGCCAACACAATGAGCCAAACATGTGAGGCAAACATAAGCAAAACAAAGGATGCCATAAAGAACAGGGAGCCCGACAGTAGTGAACGCTTGCGACCAAACAGGGCTGCCAGAGCTCCAGCAGGATAACAGGCTAAGCGAAAGAAAATAAATAAATTTAATTCTAATGTGGTTTGGTGGAGCAGCAGTAGTGCAAATAATGATTTTATTTCATGAAGAAAATCATGTTAAGTGGTGTTTAGTTTTTTTTAACTTTTACAAATTCGATTACACTCCAAAGTCGAAAGTTATCGATAACATACAAAAGCCTTGGCGCCGTTTTGACGACAGCCAAAACAAAAATGTTTAATTGAAATTTTAATAAATAAAAAAATTGAACAATGATATTGTAATACATTTACATTAAATTCAAATTGTATCAATAAAATGAGCCTGCGGATCTCAATGATGAAAAACCAGGGGCCGGATTCTGGCATTCGTGATCGAATATACTCGATAATAAAAACAATGTAGAGCAAAAACAAAATGAGCAACAAACACACAACATTCTATAACGAAATCGTTCAATCACGAGTGCCAGAAAAAGCTCTCATATAAAGAGCAATTAAAAGTCTTCTGAGATGACAAAAAATCACCAATAAAAGAGACTACAAAAAAAGATCATTGATTTGGTTAATGTAAGTTAAGTATATAAATAGAAAGTAAGATTGCGTGAGCTTTGCTTGCTTGCTGAGTGGCCAAAGCGGCTGTGTCAAAATTGTAAAATTTAACACATCCAAAGTTCATAGGGTGCTGATCAGGCTCGGATCCCAAGGGGAGTTGGGGGGGGGGGGGGGGGGGTCGGGGAATATCCCTTTTGATGCAGTGCTCAAACTCAAATTGCAAGATCGTCATGTCATTTAACGTGAGAAGGAGACAACCTCGGGCATTAGTGGGACCAGCATACACAGAGCGAAAACTTTCTAATAGATTCAATAAGATTTTCTCTTTGAAACGTTTTTAGACGGAGGGGTATCCCAGCAGAGAGAAACGAAGATTTTTCTAGGGGTATTTCTTATTATTTCCATGTTGCAAATCTTATTAATTGTCTCAACAAGAAAAACACATAAAACCAAGAAGAAAACTTGTTACTCACGTTTGTTTTTACTCAGTTTCCGATTTGCATGGCACCAAAAAAAAAAAAAAAATTCCATAGAGAAGAACTTATTGATTCTATTAGGTATTCTTGTAAATTGTATACAATAAGGATTTCTTATTGATTTTATTAGGTTATCCTATTAATTTTTCCCTATTGGTTTTATATAAACACACGTAAATCATCTTTTTAATTTCATTAATAAGAATATATTTTTGGTTACATTAGCTTTCTTGTTATTTCATACAAAATCAACAGACAATTGTTGTTTTTTCACTAAGGTTTTCCCATTTAAAATAGTAAGGAATCCTTCTTGAAAAAAAAACCATATAGATATCTTATTGATTTTCTTCTATTTTATTGGGTGTTTTTTTCTCTGTGTACATTCAAGATTGCACAAATATTTGACTGTAAAAAAATATTTTTCGCATTGGATTCCACACAATTTGTCAATAGCTTAAAAAAGGGATCTTGCCGATTGGTCGAAAGAAATGCTCAAAAACTACGATGCGCAAATATGACATCGTGACAGGAGATAAATCGTGAATGTACTCATATGAGCCCGAAAGTAAAGAGCAGTCGACGGTATGGGTGTTTCAAAATGAGCGAAATCTAACAAAAGTTGTTCCTGCACGAAGCACTGCCAAGTAAATGGTCGCCTATTTTTTTCCGAAAAACTGGACATGCCGCAACCCAGCCTCTAAAACAACGTAAAACAGTAAATTTTGAGTGCTACACAAAAAGGTTTGCTTGCCAATTGCTTACAAAAAAATCAGGAAAGCCAACCGCCGAAAACGGATCAGTCTTCACCGCGACAAGACAATGCGAGCTCTCACCCATCGGCTCAAACAACTGCTTTTTGGAGCACCCAAAATATCGATTTGATGAGTCATCCGGCGTATAGCGCTGACTTGTCATCGCATGATTACTTTTTATTCCCGTACGTCAAAAACAAACTGAGGGGTGAACGTTTTTCGTCACCTGAACGTTGTGGTTGCAGCATTCAAAATGCATGTTTTGGAGACAATTCAATAAGAGTGGCAAGAGAGCTTCGACAATTGGTTCAAATGCTAGCAAAAGTGTATAGATCTTCATGGAGAATATTTTGAAAAACAGTAAAGTGATTATCGATGATTAATATCTGTTTTTGCTTTCCAATCCCCAAATATAAAAGGCAACCCTCGTAAATAAGAAAACATTTTTTTGATACAAACCTATTGCATGCTACTGAGATGAGGAATTGCTTCAGTTTTGAGCAATGACAGCAAAAAAGTTTTTGTTTTTGGCCAAAATGGGTATTTTTGCTTTTTTTGAAAATGAAATAAACATTAACACACAATATGAACTTAATTATTTATTTGCTTTACAGTGGAAAAGAAAAGTAAAAGAAATGTTTGCGGTGTTAAAGGTTTGTTTGAACATTTCTGATGCTCATTTTGTTCATGGGAATGAATTATGGAATAAGTAGTTAAGTTTCAAACAAACTTTTAAGAATTTTTCAAGTCTACTGATGAGTTGGTTTCCAGCAACGAAATGTCGTCGGCATACAGACAGCGGAAAAAGACAGCAACTATTTTTTAAAAAGGTTAATTTTTGGACCTAAATTAATACATTAACACACAGATTTTAATAAATGAGGGCTCAGTTTGTGGCTATTACTTGAAGCTTTATGAATAAATAAAAAAACTGGAAAATACTTGCAAATTTATATGTTTTATAAATTTTGCAAAATTAAAAATTTTGCAATTTTTCAAAAAAAAAATTATTTTTTTATATTTTCCTAATAACTCTAAAATTCTTGACGACACTAAAAAATGAATTTAGCAAAACTTCAAGGTGGCATAATTTATAATTTCTTAGAAGTATTACATGTAAGAATCGGACACGCCGTTTTTAAGTTATGACTAGAGGTCTGGATCAACCTTTACGAAAAACTCATATTTTAGAAAAACAAAAAATTCCAAAAAAAAACTGATCCATAGAATTTGAAATTTTTATGATTTTTGTACTCAGATAGGCATAACACATCAAAAAAAAAAAAATTTGGTGGTCGCTCATGGTTAGAAATTTTCTTCCATTTGCTGTGTAGTGTTATGGGAGTACATGATCCGTTTTAAGTAAAATTTTACAACCTGGTCCGATGTTATACAAACATGGACCATGATCATTAAAAAAAAAAACTTGATTTGGCAATACTCGCAACACATGGTTACCATGTGGCAGTCCTTGGAGTAGTGGCATGAAGTAATCTCAAGACTAAACCTGTGTTAATAATGTGCGGAATAGTTACTTGGACTAGTTTTCGGATTGCACTGGTGGAAAGTTTTTTTTTTTGGATTACATGGTCCTCTCCTAGGACATTGTAATGTAAAATGGAGCATGTTTTTCCCATAAATGTGATAAGTGTTCCTTTCTTTTATTGAAGAAAACACATTATTTTAGTAATTATATTTAAATTATATTGTTACGAATTTAGTTGTGAACAGTCCAATTGTAATTGTTCTAGAACGTACTGAATCGTTGTTATTTTATATGTGTTTTTGTTGTCTTGTTATTATTTGTAAATGAACACAGGAGGTATATACACACATGAAATCAGAGTTGCCGTTTTTTGGTAGTTTCCTACCAAATTTGGTAGTTTTGAAATGAGTTGGTAGGTTGGTAGGTTGTTGGTAGGTTGTGTCGTGAAGTTGGTAGTTTTTTTCAATTTCAGTTTTAATGTGTTTTTCACGCTAATCAGCTTTCATCCATCAAACCATCCAATCCATCAATGACAAATCAATTCTGCCTTTGTTATCAGAGTTTGATAAATTATTAGATTGTGATACCGATAAAATTGTATCGCAGTGGAATTTACTAAGAGTTAGTGACCACAACTTGAATGATGAAATGGAGATTAATGTTTTTTGCGAAAAGGTTGGCAAAATTAAAAACGGCCCTAATGAAAATATGTTTAGCGATCTAGTTAATTTTGTTTTCAATTTATTGTCTTTACCACATAGTTCAGCAGCTGCAGAAAGAAAATTTTCAACACTTGCGCTTTACTAATGTAAAAACAAAACTTCGAAATAGACTCGAACTATGTTCCTTAAATAATATTATGATGTGCAAGGAAATGATAAATAAGACTGATTCGCAATAAAATAAAATAAACCTTTTTCCAAATAAACCCTTAAGATTTTTACTTTTACAAATGAAGTCTTATTTATGTTTTACTTAAAATTTTATTTCTTTTACAAATGAATTGTTATATATTTTTATATATGTAGATACATATTAACATTGTTATGTATAAACTTGTTTTGTTTTTTTTTTTAATAAATTTTATTTTTTTTTTTATAACTGTTTATTTTATTTTACTTTTTGGTAGGTAAACATGCCATTTGGTAGTTTTTGAAATTAAATTTGGTAGAAAAAAAATGTTTGTGTGGCAACCCTGGTAAGAAGTAGTCCCGTTTTCGGCCAGGTAATATAGGAAGTGTTGTTAAACACTTACTATACCTAAATAGTTGTTGTATTGCTAATGAATGTTACAAGTTAAATTACGAAAAAGTGTGTAGACGAAACTTGTTTCGCAAAAATGTAAAAAAACAATTAATTCTTAAAATTTAATTGTTAATAATTTTATTGGTCTTGAGTGCGATTTTACTTTCTCAGAACTGAGAAAGATTTTTTGTTAATAAAATTTAAGCGATTAATGTTTTTAAAGAAGACATCAAAAGTAAAGATGAAGAAGAAAGATTTTTTGTAATAAAACTGGAGTGATCAATATTTTTCAAAGCTGTCAAGAATAGAGGAAAGTTGAAGACTTACTCGCTGGGGTATATACCATGGCTGTTTCACATCCACTACGACGTTCATCAGCAGCCAAATTGCTGCCAGCCCAGGCCATAATTAATTGCATATCGTTTTTTTTTTTAACAGCAGCGTTGCTACAACCTACTACCTGAGGTCTTCATTACTGACTATCTATATTTGAATTCCAGACAGTTGACCAGTTTTGTCGGCTGTCAGCTTGGTGATGGTGGCAATCGAAACTATGTTGCTACCACTAAAAAAATATTGCTGTTAATGATAGTTGATGCAACCGCCAAAATTCGTTTGGCTGCAAATACGGTTGTCACAATGGGTCTCATGCATAAAAACGAGTAAAAGCGCTGAGTTGAAGCAGGTGAGCAATTGCTCATAAAGTCAAGTTCTATCAAACAGCTTTTGCTCAATTTCGTATGCATAAAAAAGAGTTCAAACCAATTGCAATTAATTGAGCAAAGGGAGTTCAAACGTGTAATTGTTATTGAAATGTAAACATGTCGTCAAGTGACAGTGAAGTAGAAATAGAACTAAATAATAATAATAAAGTAGAAATGACATTTTTAAATTTTTAGTTTTGTTTTTTCCAGTTTTTGAATTTCTTGCTGTTTGTTGTTCGATATCATTTTCTAATTGGCATACATCATTATTGTTGTAATCGTCATTGATAAGGATATAGTCGTCTTTTAAAAATTTAGCTGTGTTATGCAAAATTAAACAACTGACTATTACGTAGGGCGCTAACTCTGTCGATGCACGAATTTTGTATTGAAGTATCGAAAATCGTTGCTTCAATTGCCCAAAACACCGTTCTATAATGACACTTTCCCTTGTAAACACTTTGTTGAATGTTTTTTCTATGTCAGTTGTTGGGTTCCGGAATGGTGTCATTAGCCATGGGCATATTCCATAGCCCTCATCCCCGAGAAGTAATGCATCGTTTGTGGCATTTTGCATAATTCTACATAGCTCGCTATTTCGTAAGATACGTGAGTCATGAACTGAACCAGGCCAGGATATGTCAACGCTTGTAAAAAGTTCTTTTCCATCACAAGTTGCCTGCACATTTATAGAGTGGAAGCCTTTTCTACAAATATACTCATCGCTTTGATTTGAGGGTTTTTTAATTTTTATATGCGTACAATCAATCACTCCAATTGCAAATGGAAAGCAATAATTTCCTTGCCATTTCATTTGAGCATCTTTTATTTCATCTGCATCTTTCGGGAATTTTATCCACTCGCTTGCTTTGACAGATATAAGTTTGCGCAACTTGCGCAATAGTTCGCGACACAGTTGATTGCTGGACTCCAATATCTGGATTCCAGGATCGGCACAAAATCTTAAATACAGTTTAATTTTATCATAGTTGCTGAGGGCATCACCACGTGCTTCATCTGACTCCTCATAAAAGTAATTAGCCAACCAGCAGATGCTACTATATCAAACCTATGTATTTATCATTTTATTATCAATTAAATAAAAATAATAATAATAATTAAGAATACAAACCTGTTGATAACATTTTGTATTTCTTTCCGGTACAAAATATTCAGCCATGATTCCTTTTTAATGGACGCGAGTCAACTATAAGGCATGCTCAACAAAATTTGAGCAAGAGCTTACAAAAGAAAGCAAAAGCTTGTTTTTATGCATATGAAAATGAGCACATGCTCATCGTACTTAGTTCAAACTGAGCAAGACGAGTTCAAACGTAAGCAGTGAGTAAAAGCAAATTCATCAAATTTTATTATGCATACGACCAGCACCTTTTACTCAAAAAAAAAAAAAAAAAACGAGTCAGAGCTCAAGCTCACGTTTTTTGCATAAGGCCCAATGAGTCTGTTTTCTCTGTGGCCCCTATTTACAGTATAAAGAAACTGCAAAGTTTTATGTATTTTTTTCTCATTAAATATGTATGTATAACTTTTATTTTAAATTATAATTAGTGGGTTTTTGTTTTGTATAATATTTATTTAAGGAATTATGATTATTGCAATCATATCATATGGTACGCTTAAAACTAGTTAATTAACTAAAAATGAAAAGGAATACTTTTGCTTTGTTTCGTGTAAAATATTTAAACGAATACACACACGCACACAAATGCTGATGTCTGACTTAATACAGTATTGCGACACTCTCGGTCTGCAGCTCCATCCCAAGCTATTATTATTTCTTGCCATTGAGTTTGTCTTGAATTTCCTGCAAGCTTAAACCTTTGGTTTCCATGACAACGAACAGCGTGAAGAAGAAGGCGATTACACAGAAAATGGCAAACAGCCAAAAGGCATAGTATGAACCCAAAGCGTCTAAGGAAGGATAGAAATATGTGACCAGGAAACCCAAAATCCAGCAAGTTGAGGCCACCATGGAGGAGGCAATCGACTTGATATTCGCTGGAAACATTTCACCCAAGACGGCCCAGGGCAAAGGACCAAAACCGATGCAATACACAATATTGTAGACCACCAAAGCAGGAACGGGCAGCCACAGCACATTGGAGGTGTCGCCAACAACAAGTTTTACATAGAAAAATGCGCCCAGGGCAGCCAAACCAATACTCATGACACAGGCCGAGGTCAGCAAAATCACTTTGCGTCCCAAACGATCAGCAATGATGGGTGTCATGCCGGATGAAGCCACCTGTACAGCGCCCACAATAATGGTAGCAATAGCAGGATCCAGACCAGTGTTAGCGCTTTCAAATATCGACTGCGAGTTGAAGAGCACCACATTAATACCAGACAGCTGCTGGAAGGCTATTAGACCAGCTGATATAATTAAGGCTTTACGATTGCCAGGATTTCTTATGATATCAACCATGGTGCCCTTGTTGGCCATGGACTCCTCCACCACCGCCTGTATGGTGGCCATTTCATCTTGCACTGTTTCCAGCGATTGTCCCCTTAAGAATTGCAAAGACTTAAGGGCCTCCGATTTGCGGCCTTTGCCCGCATAATAATAAGGACTTTCAGGCATGAAGAAGAATATGACATCAAAAACTATGGGCACTACTATGCAGCACCACTGCAGAGCCTGATAGGAAACAAACGGACCAATTGCATACACATACAGAATGCCACCTGAAATGGAAAAACACTTTATCACACAAAGACCGGACAACTCTTAGAACTCCAAACTTACCAACTATAAACAACTGCATGAGTGAGCCCGTGGCTCCTCTGACGCTGTCTGTGGCAATCTCGCCCACATACATGGGCTGGACGGTCATGACGAATCCCACACCGAAGCCTTGTACCAGACGTGCCACCAGCAACACCCAAACTTCACCACCAATCATCATCAGCACATACGCCACCACAAAGAACAGCGAACTCGACAGCAACACCCACTTGCGACCGATTTTATCGGCCAACGGTCCCGCCACAAAGGGAGCTGAAAATATTAAAAGCAATAGTTTTAAGTAAAGTTTTACACACAGAAAACACATAAGCGATTAATTTAGTTATTAAATTTTTGTTTTTGCCCGGTTTTTGAATTTTGTTTCTATAGTAATTGCAGAACCAATTGGCCACATTATTTCTGCCAATGCAAGAGGTTGTGTTTTCTATGCCAACTAAAAACAAAACAGGAATTATGCTCAGCAACTTACTTCTCTGGTTGTATTAGTTAATAAGCAAATATTAACAAGAACTTGTTTTCAATAGTTTAATGTACACATTTTAAACAGGGGCCACATTACAGCATTCGCAAACGAATAAATTCAATGTTGAACAAAAATAAAAACAAAGTACGCAATAAACATTCGTTCATAAGAAGGAATTCATTCGATCGCGCTGCACGAGAATTTTTAACTGCGAGCTTTTTTTTTTGGAAAAAAAAAGAGGAAGCATTTTGTACTTTGCTCGCAGTACTTTAAACATGCGCAGGTCTCGTTTATCTCATTTAATAACATTTCTTTGGCATATCCTTTCTATATTTCGCTTATTTTACTTTTTATATTGCAAAGTCTCTGTTTTCCCTCTGGCCCAACTCAAACATCGACCTCACAACTGTTGAGGTTCGAACCCCCGCTTCCACTCAGGCCTTCCACTCAAAGCATCGCATTTTCAATATTCTTTTACCCCAACAAAATGCAGATGAAAATTTATTAATTACACTGTGCTTGAATTTGGAACTTTTTTTTGCCGACAAACGGGGCACCCAGTGACTAAACATAATTCGGGTACGCTGAACTCAGTGGTGCTATCCGTTTTTCTAGGTTAGCTCGCGTTTTCGAGATTTACCGTTATTTTAAAAATGGAGGAGGTTGCACTACATGTATTGAACTAACTAAAAAAATTTTTCATTTATTGAACTTTAGTAAAAAACCGAAATTCCGCAATAAAATAACCTTTAATCTGATATATAACTCATTAAAAACAAATTTCAGTTTTTAGAAAAAACTATTATACTATTATGCAAAATTATGCAAAAAGGTTTCATAACACTTTTTTAACACATCTTAATGTTAGATAATTACAAAAAACGTTTTATATGAACATGCAGAAATGTACTTTAATTAACAAGAAAAATTTTTTTTTTCAATTTTTGAGGCTTCGTCTGGTAACAGGTTGAAACTGCAATTTTTCATCTTTTGTGAATAAAATCAAAAGTTGCCCACAAATTTTGGTCATTTAAAGCTCGTATTGTTTCAAACATAATTTTTTATATACACGGGAAAATTTGTTGGCATAGCTTAATTTTTCAATTTTTTATGCAGTTTTAATAATCACAAAATTTCAAGAATTTGCAAAAAATAATTTTTTTTTTCAAAAAAAAAATTTTTTTTTTCTAAAAACTGAAATTTTTTTTTAATGAATTATATATAAGATTAAAGGTTATTTTATTGCGGAGTTTCGGTTTTTTACTAAAGTTCAATAAACGAAAAATTTTTTTAGTTAGTTCAATACATGTAGTGCAACCTCCTCCATTTTTAAAATAACGGTAAATCTTGAAAACGCGAGCTAACCTAGAAAAACGGATAGCACCACTGAATTCAGCGTACCCGAATTAGGTTTAGTCACTGGGTGCCCCGTTTGTCGGTTTTTTCAACTAGCACAGTGTTATTAGCTGCGCACTGCGCAAAAACTGGCTGAGTTTGCTTAATAATACTGGGGGAAAAATTTTTTATGCATTTAACACGTGCAATTAAAGTACAGTTTTATGTACACACTAAAAACGAAGGAAAACTCCATAAGTGAAATGCAGTCTATAGAGTAAATGAATTGATTTCCACCCCACCGATGTGTTTTTTTATGCCTTTCGCAACAAGTATTCAAGATATATATACATATATAGGTTTCGTTTCTAGTTTCCAAAATTATCATTACCAACTCCATAATTTATTTCCATTATTTATCGTTTTAATAACATTTTCTTTTGATCTTAATCTCGCTAAACTTTGAAGCCTGACTTGAACAACTTAAACAGAATGCAAATACTTCAGCCACAGCTCTTCTCAGACATCTTACAATAAGTTTTTCATAAAAAACTAAACAGAACGTCGTCAACGTCGAACAGCTTAAGAAAACATTTTCAGAACACTTCAAATTCGTATCGCTTAGGAAAATAGTTTTTGACATGTCGTTTGAACAACTCGGCAAATAAAGGCAAAACAAACATGTTAAGATATTTAACTAGAGTATAAAGTCTCATTGACACTTAATCGGTAATTAATTAAAAATATTTGTTTAATATTTTCTCATTTGCATTTGAAACAATTACACAATATGGACTAGTTTTGCTTACTTGCACAAACGATGATTATAACAACTAAAACTTGGAAGTAAATACACTTGGAGGAATTTATGAAATTAACATTGGATGCAGAGTTTGCTCAAGTTTTAGTTATTGTTATTTAATATTTGCCCAATTCACAAGCTGGTCGTATTGTTGTTAAGTCGTATTTGGAGAGGCAATTTCAACACACAATTTTTTAAATTCAAATAAATTTTCAAACAATTTATGTTTCTCTTTAAGAATTGTGTTTGAATTTTTCTCTCACGCTACAACTTAAGGCCAATTCAGACTATTATACTGTGTATTAATGCCAGTCAAAAATTCAAATAATACATGCAAGTGTGATGGTGTGAATGGAGAATGTTATGAAAACGAGAAATAATACGATAAAAAATTTACATCCCATAAGGCTTCACTGTTTTATGAAAATTTTCTAAACCATAATACATTAGCGCAGTTCATTATTTGGTGCAAATGTTTTGCGTAAGTGCGAATGCAAGTAGTCGTTGCTTTTTCTTTGCAACCCAACAACAAAATATACCAGGTTGCACTCGCAAATATTTTTGCATTTACGCACCGCTAATTACGTGTTGCTTTTTTTGCATAAGTATTGCGTTAGCACGACAGACAGTCGAACAGCTGACATTTTAAAACAAAGCAGACAAAAAATTGTAGAGATGGAGCCAACAGCAATTACCAAAAAAAATAAAACGTGAAAAATTAAAAATTGTGTATTAATTTATCAGCTGTTATTTGGAGTGCAATAAAATTTGCAAAGTTGTTAAAAAGGGTGCTCAATGTCAGTTGCAATATAATCGCAAATGCAAATAGTCGCAACCAAAAATGCACCAAACGCTGAGTACCGCTATTTAATTTGATAAGGGTTGTTTTTTAACACAAGCAGCTGTTGAAAAATTTACTAGCCAGTTGTTTCACAGCCGATGGAGTGCCGTCACTGATGGTATTTGATTTCGTTATACAAGGGTTCGAAAATTGGAATTTGATTACCGTATACAGATGTGGAGTGATTAACGTGAGTACCTACCCATAGGGCCCAACCTCACGGTGGTCAAACCACGTGGTGCAATCAAGACGTTACACCACCGCCCCCGAGCAGCCGGAACAACTGCTCGGGTGGCAATTTATTTGCTACGTTACTTGGCCATAACAAAACCCCTTGCTCAGGAGTTGAGCTATCTAACCTCTGCTGCATTGCAATTCCCCAGACGGCTAAGGATACACGACTACCGTGGTAGCCCGAAGTTCCTAAGATCATCAGTCCTTGAACCAACGCTAATGTTCCCGCCAATCTGGTTCCTTACAAAGCAGCGTCTGTTGCTTAGCAACAGCACTACGGGCCCATTTGGGCGACCGAACATAGACCCGAGGGTCTATGATCAGTATAGCTACCAACGTTCCCTTCCATGCGAACTTATGGTAGCAACCACAGCCAGTACGTTTCAGCCAAGGAAGGCTCCTCAACCTATGACCGGCGAGATGACTCCGAAGAGTCATCTCGGGGCTCCGGTCCCCGTACTGCCGAATTGCCCCTCGGTGAGGGGTTTCAGCAAGTCCCTCGGGAGACGCCGCTCTCCTTCAGGAAATGCCTAAGATTTTAGCCACCAAGCCAGCCGAGGTATCCTGCACCCCTTATACCCCGTTGACACGACACCAAGCTGGTTAAGATCCGCAAGATGGATTCTGTGCCCCCGGGGGGATACCGTATACAAATGTATTTTGCTCTAGCTGTATTTAGAAGATAAAATATTTTTGTGTTATTCAATTTGCTTCTGTTTTACATAACTATTATTTTAGCTGCTGAATATTTTTTAGCGCCGGCACGTCCACCGCCAACATGAAATTGCTCCTCTGCCGCCGTGTAAAGTTTTATGTTGCCACGTTTATTCTGTGATTAAACGTATGTATGATTAACGTGTGTACATCAATACGCAACAGCTGTTTTCTTTACCACTCAAATTTTTTATTTTATTTTAAGTGTGATGGTGTGAATGTCAAATGTAATTTACGTTAGAATTTTTGACAGTCGCAAGAAATCTAATTATACTTTCATCTCACAAAACTCGATAAAAGTATTTATACTTGTATAATAGTCTGAATTGCCCTTTAACAACGATGCGACCAGCTTGTGAATTGGGCAATTATTTATTATTGGACTATAGGTTCAAAGAGGTGAAGGTTTCCGTATGTAATTGCAGTAATTAGTGTACAACGAAAACAAGGCAACTAAGTTTTGTTATCTTGTTGGCTGGGGAACAACTAGTTGCTTTACATTCACCTCGATACCTGGTCATAAATCAAACCAACTGTAAATTCAGCTCATGGCAAACATTCTTCGTTTTAGTACAGTGCTGCTTAAGTTATGGTCATATATGAATAACTACATATTAGTCTATTCTCGGCCCACACAACGTGACCACTACTTTTTATTGAACGTTATATTGTTGGCCAAGTGCTTGTAATTAAACAGCTAAAAGGCAGTTCAGCATATTATACTATGTATTAATACTTGTCAAAAATTCAAATAACGTGACTACTACTTGTTATTGAACGTCATATTGTTGGCCAAGTGCTTGTAATTAAACAACTAAAGGCCAGTTCAGCATATTATACTATGTATTAATACTTGTCAAAAATTCAAAAAACGTGACCACTACTTCTTATTGAACGTTATATTGTTGGCCAAGTGCTTGTAATTACACAACTAAAAAGCAGTTCAGACTATTAGACTATGTATTAACACTTCTCAAGAATTCAAATAATACGATCAAGTGTGATGCATTACTTTAGGTCTAAAAATAGACCTTAATGCTTTCTGTCGGTTTTCAGCCGTCTATATGCCGCCGACATTTCGTTGTTGCTAAACAACTCAACAGTAGACTCGAAAAATCAAAAAAGTGAATGTAAAGGCCATGATTCACTATCCTGCTGAATCGTACGATCTGCTGTTAAAAATTATAAGTGTGTCCAAAAAGTGTGATAGTCTGGACTAAAAGTGTATGTGTGTGAAAGACTTTTTGACAAGTCTGTCCGATTTGTTAATCTTTTGAAAATTTTCAAAAACTATCTTTTTCTATGCGATCAGAGTTGCCTTTTTCAAAGTTGTTTCCAAAAGTATAATAGTGTGGCCGTTTTGATGCGACTTCTTAAAGTAGGACAGAATTCTATTAGATTTAGCTAGCAGTTTTCAGTGAATGAATCGTACGATTGAGTAGGATAGTGTAACACGGCCTTAATGCGTTCTACAAAAATTTTAAATCCCATACGACTTCGTCGTTTTTGGAAATTTTTCAAAGCCAAAATACTTTTCATTGGATCAGGGTTGCATTTTATAACAGCACACACAAAATAAATTCACTGAGCCGGTAGTTTTGCCGCCGCTAGCGAGCCGTTGGTGATAGTATTATTATAGTTCACGCCATGTCTTACAGATAGTGAGATTTTGTTACAAATATTTTTGTGCTCCTATACATAATCATTACTTTAGGCACGAATTTCGCCCACATAAAACTGCTCTTGTGTGGTTGATGAAAAAAATCGAGGGAAAAAAACATAAAATCATTTAATTTCAGTGCAGCATATTTAAGGCCTTAATTTTTTTTTTTTTTTATAAATCACAACGAAACGCCCGATTTTATATGAAGAACAATAATAGATTTGAAAATATTTTACAAATTATTAAATTAATTACTCAAGATTTAGATCTTTGTTTTTTTATAAAAAAATAATTTGGACCAATTGTATTTATTTGTTTTCAATATTTTTCCTGAAGCTTGAATAATTAATTTCATAATCTCAAGATCAAATATTTTACAATTTTTTTGGCTTGTAAATGTAAAATTTAAACTTCATATCTGAATGCATAATTTTTTGTGGCGTTACAAATTGGAAAAAAAATATTTAAAAAAATTTAAAATTTTTTTATTGCCTTTCTTATAAATTCTGGCATTGCGTTGTGCCTTACAAAATTAGGGCTTTAAACTCTTGTCGGCTCAACTAGCAAATGCAAAACTTGGAGTGAGTTTGTAGTGAACATTTCTGCAAAAACTCAATTAATTGTTCGTATTTTGCTCGTTGAGCAAACATAACCTCAAGATATGATTTTTTTGGTCTTTCTGTTGGTATTTGTTAATGTGTCCATATATATGTGTATGTATATTCAGTTGTTAGCTATAACATAGGTCAACAAGAGAGCAGTGGTCACGTTATTTGCAAAGCCTTCGGCAGCAATCGATGCTGCAATGGAATTGTTTGCAGGGCGCTCTACCGAATCAACCTTTAGACCACTCAACCAAGCGAATGTATGGGTCGCCTGAGCACCGCTCCAAAAAATAGTGCTTGCTTATCATGACTCAAATTCAAAGCTAATTTTTGTGCTGAGGAGGATCGTAGTGGATGCGAAATAGCTAGTTGTAATTATAATATAATGATATAAATGAAAACTGTATTCAAGGGCGATGTGGGCAAAACAAATCCTTGCAAATCAATTGCAATTTCTACGAACTCAAAAATATTTTTGTAAGAATTTCTATTTCACTATTCGAATTTTGTAATTATAATAACTTAATTTTTTTTTGCTCATTTGGGCTCAAATTGAATTAAAATTATGTATTGTTTTCGAATAAATCACACAGAAAAGTGAACTTAATTAAATTAATTAAAACGTTTCTTACACAAATATGCTGCAGAATTTTCTACAACAATTTTGAATTGAATTGAATTTCTTGATTTTCTACAACAAAAGATTGATAAACCTAAACTCCTTTATTCATAAAAAATAAAACGTTGCTCAAATACATTTTAGAAAAAATTGTATATGAAAAATTTGTTGTAAAATTTTAAAGTTGTTAGAAAAAAGCAGACATTTTGTTGTAAAATTTGTTTCAACAAAATTTGTTTTTTATGAATACCGGTGAAAATGTTTTTTTTTTTCTTAAAATCACCCATAAAATATTGTTAAAAGTATTTAAAAACTCACCAACTAAAGCTCCCAAGGCCACAATGGAGGAAATCCAAGCATCGGCAGTGGAATCAATTTTATGATCAAGCGGAGAATCAGAGGTATCCTCTGATTTTAATTTCGGTGCAATGGGCGAGGTCCAGCCCAGGCAAGTGCCCACAGCAAAGGCAGATAAATTGGCTAAAATATATAATTTTGATTTCTTCAGCTTCCCCAAAGAGCAACTCCAATTGACACTTACCCGCCACAGCAGCCAAAAATATGCGACCAGTTTTCACAGGTTCCATTTTGTGACTACGCGTCGTTGTAAATCCTCCTTCACTTATTTGAAATGGACTTACTTCTTGGTATTTGATTTGCGGTTCGTCCGAACTCATTTAATACACCGGCATATGGCAGTTGAAAAAGCTGCAAAAAAAACACACACACAATAAATACAGGGAAATTAATTTACACACCAACAACAAATTTAGTCAAAGCTTTGAATTTAAAATTATTTAGTTTTTATTATTACAAACAAAAAAAACAACAGAAAACATTTGTGTGAAAATGTGATTCAATGAAAACTGCACAAGTGTTTGTTGGTCAATGTGCAGGAATTGAGAAGGCGTGTGTGTGTGTGTGTGTGTATGGGTGGGTGTGTGAGTGTGAATTATTTGTTGCCTGAGTTTATGAAAAATGCATTTTATATTAATGTTGACAAATGACAAGACACATTAACTTTTTTCGGCGAATTCGTTTTCACATTTGAGGGGAGAGAGAGAGAGAGAGAGAGACAGGGAGAGAGGCAGCAATAAATGTGCACTAGAGCACTTATTTTGTGAGCGACAGTCATTAGTATTAAATGTCCTGTGACATGTAGGAGTTTTAAAAAGTTTTTATGGCAACTAATTAATTCACTTTCACTCGAAACCTGTGTCAGGTTCAATGTTTTCACTTTAATTAGTTTTGTGCCACGATTTCTTTACAACCACAACAACAATTATAAATTGCTTAAATCGACTGAAAAGCAGCAAAATTTAAATACTCTAAAATGAAGCTTCCAGCGACAAATTAATTAAAATAAAAAAAAAGAAACGCTTTTCTTTGAAATTTTGCGCTTTGCGTTTATAATATTTGTGTGAACAAAGCTGTGTTATTCTTATTCTTTTTTGCCAAAAATACAGCCATTTGTTTATCTTAAAATATTTGGTCATCTTTAAGCGGCATCAAGGTCAAATTTATTAATTAAAAAATTAATTGCTTAAAATAAATTTAGTGAGCGTGTCATACCATCGCTTAACAAAGTACCGCCTTCCTAAATCTGGTTACACAAAAAATGCAGATGCATTGTTTGCTACAATTTCGCCAGCGAAAACAAGACAAACCAATTCAACAAAAATAAGCTGGAGTCAATTAAAGATTTAAGCCAAGATCTTGTTCTAATCTAAGTGAAAATTCCTTGAGAAGCTTTTCTCTTTTCCCAAGACTTCTATCGTCAACGAAAATTTCTTTGGTAAAAAAAAACTCTCAAGGAATAAAGTATGTCTTATAAATTGTCAGAAAAGTTTAAATTTTTTCTAACATTTCGTGTTGGAACTTTTTTTTCTGTTGCCATGTTGTAATCCCCAGCTCACTTCCATTTTGTCACTTCCATTTTATCACAAAACATCTTTCTCAATTTTGAGCAACTGAAAACGAACTAAGTCCCCTTACACATGTATTTAATCTCGCTTTGCTCACACTACGCTTGTGCCGCATGCAAAAGTAGAAAGTTGATCTAGTCTCTGCATTGTACGCGCCTACGCAGTCTATGCTTTGTGTTGTGTCACATGCACAGATTCTACAGGGTGTTTGGTAGCAGATTTATATTTGCAAACTTAACTAAAAAACGTAATATTTGATCCAAAGTTTAATTGAGAGAATTGAACTATAAAATGTAAAAGAGCATTTTAATTTTTAAGGAATATATCATCCAGATGTTTTCCGTCAAGTTGAGCACACTGTACAAAACGGAGTCTTGTGTACTGCGCCACATGCTGCAGTAAATTTGGTTCAATGGAACTGAACTTCAAAGCCACAAGTGATATGGGATCGTCACTATAATAAGGTCTCTCTTTAAGGTAGCTCCACACAAAAAAACCATAGGAGCTAGATCGTGTGAGGTAGCACAATGGGACCACCTTTCTAGAACCCAAGTGAGCCGATCTCTTGATCGGCAGCCCATGAAACATAACATAACCTCAGTGGCCATGGGATGTCCCCAAAGCCACTCATTAGTTTTTAGGGGAAATTTTTTCGAAGAGAATTCATGGAAGCTCTGGCAGTGTGTGTGCGGTCGCCCCATCCTCTTTGAAACCACGTATGTGAAGAGTATGACGGACGAGTTCACCGAGTTGACAAAAGGAATTCCGTAATGATGCTTCTATAATTTTCAACGTTGAAATTCAACGCTGGGCCGCGAGAATTTTCAAAAAAAAAATTGTCCAATTATCTCATGCGTGAATAAGGCACACCAAACAGTTATCCTGGGGTAATGCAATGGTTGCAAGCGAGGGTTAAGGGTTCTTGGAAACCAGTAACGGCAGTGTTGCTTGTTCACCTGGCTGTTCAATTGAAAATGAGACTCATCGCTCCAAAAAATGGGAGTTACAAAGCAAAAACACTCCAACATCGTTTCACAAAAGTTTTTGCGTTCCTCAAAGACACTTTATTTCAGTTCTTGAACGATTTGAATTTGAAAGAAATGGAACTTCAGATTCTTCTTCGAAATTTCATGAGTAATCGCTCTTGGAAGTCCCAGTGAGGCTGCTCTTTTCCGTATTCTCAAATTCTCAGATTTTCACATAAGCTGCTCTCAACCAATTCAATGTTCTCAAGAGTTCTTGTAGATCGATTGGGCCGCAGCCATTGCGGAGAATCTCTACACCCAGGGGCGAACTAAATTTACACTCGATCCATCACGTATTCCCCGATGACCGAACTTTGAATAATACTGTCTATGAGCAAAAAAATGCAAACACGCGATGTTCATCCGACCACTGGGATATCGTGATTCCAACGGTCACAGCCATCCTTTCCCCTCATCGCTTATTACTTTTTGAAATATTAGTATTTAAAAATATATAAATTTGCCACCAGACACCTTGTACTTTTGGAGGAGCCGCATGAAACACATCGAAGCGCACAACGTGAGCCGTGTAACTCCACCTTAAAGAGCGGCAGTCGCCAATGAAGAGCTCAAGTTGTAACAAGTGTTGCTGCTTAAAATCACTATACAATTAGCTGCGAACTGGGTTCGAAGCAATTCGGGTGCTGATGAGCATCGTAGCGGACGTGAAACAGCCATGACATATGCCCCAACCAATAAGTCTTATGCTTGTATGTTAAAAAATTTAACAACAGCATATTAAAAATTTTGTATGGAAATTTCCATACAAAATTTTTAATATGCTGTTGTTAAATTTTTTAACATACAAGCATTAAACTTTACTTTTCTTGTCCTCTTTCAAAATGTTGATCACTTCAGTTTTATCTCAAAAATAATCTTTCTCAATTTTGAGAGAAGCAAACTCGAACAAAAGGCCAATTAAATAACACTGTGCTTGAATTTGGAACTTTTTTTTGCCGACAAACTATTATGCAAAATTATGCAAAAAGGTTTCATAACACTTTTTTAACACATCTTAATGTTAGATAATTACAAAAAACTTTTTATATGAACATGCAGAAATGTACTTTAATTAACAAGAAAATATTTTTTTCAATTTTTGAGGTTTCGTCTGGTAACAGGTTGAAACTACAATTTTTCATCTTTTGTGAATAAAATCAAAAGTTGCCCACAGATTTTGGTCATGTAAAGCTCGTTTTGTTTCAAACATAATTTTTTATATCTACGGGAAAATTTATTGGCATAGCTTAATTTTTCAATTTTTTATGCAGTTTTAAAGATCACAAAATTTCAACAATTTGCAAAAAATAATTTTTTTTCAAAAAAAAAAATTTTTTTTAATGAATTATATATCAGATTAAAGGTTATTTTATTGCGGAATTTCGGTTTCTTACTAAAGTTCAATAAATGAAAACTTTTTTTAGTTAGTTAGTTCAATACATGTAGTGCAACCTCCTCCATTTTTAAAATAACGGTAAATCTCGAAAACGCGAGCTAACCTAGAAAAACGGATAGCACCACTGAATTCAGCGTATCCGAATTAGGTTTAGTCACTGGGCGCCCCGTTTGTCGGTTTTTTCAACTAGCACAGTGTAATTAATATCATTTTCTCTTTGTATAATTTGACAGGTTTTATTCATTTTCATTTGTTTTCTTTTTTTTTTGAGTAGTAATTTTTTATAGAAATTCTCCTTAAGAATGGTTTTCTCTCTCATCTTGATTTAGTAATCACTTATTAAAACTGCCGTTTTAAGAAAAAAGTGGAAATAAAAACAGAATTTTTAAGAAATGAAAACTCATTTTTATACTCATAAAGTTGCACTGTTTGGATGGAAATCAGAAAATCAGTTTAAATCAAAATTCTTTTTGATTTTACATCCTACTCAATCCTACGATTTATTCACTGAAAATTGCTAGCTAAATCTAAGAGAATTCTGTCCTACTTTAAGAAGTCGCATCAAAACGGCCACACTATTATACTTTTGGAAACAACTTCGAAAAAGCAACTCTGATCGCATAGAAAAAGATAGTTTTTGAAAATTTTCAAAAGATTAACAAATCGGACAGACTTGTCAAAAAGTCTTTCACACACATACACTTTAAGTCCAGACTATCACACTTTTTGGACACACATGTCATTTTTAACAGATCGTACGACTCAATAGAATAGTGTATCACGGCCTTAAGCAATACAAAAATGTAATTAATTTATTTCAGTTATTTTTATGTTATTTTCTATTATTCGACGACATTTGCTTTGAGCTGAGAGCAGTTTGAAAAAAGGGTTTCGCGAAATAGTCCTTGTAATATTGTTTAATTGTTGATGTGGCAAATGCAAACAATGAGCATCGTTTTATTTTTATTTCATGACAGCAAAAGTGGAAGTTATTTATTTATCTAAAAATATACCTTATTAATGTTTTCTGTTCTTTTCAGCCGTCTGTCTATATGTCGCTGATATTTCGTTGATGCTAATCAACTCCACAGTAGACTCGAAAAATTCTTAAAATAATGTTTGGAACTTGACTACATATTCTGTTGTTCCCATGAACAACAGAACTACTAATGAGTTGATTAGCATCAACGAAATGTCGGCAGCATAAGAGAAGGCCGAAAAAGACAGAAAACATTAATAAGGTCTTTAGTTTCAGAACTAAACTAATACATTTAATGACTACCGGTGTCATCATAAAAAATAAAATAATGCTGAGTTTTGTTTTAGAAGAAACTCTTCATATAAAATTTATTCTAAAATGTATTTCAGCAAAATTTTAATTTTTATGAACACCAGCGATTCATGAAAAATAAAATATTTTTGAAAGATGTTCTGGAACAAATTTGTTCTAAACTTTACTTCAACAATGTGGTATTTTTTTTTTTTTTTTTTTTTTTGAATATCGGTGTATATTTTTAACATATAAGCACTGTGTTCTGTTAATCATTTTATACCTGCCATCCAAAACTAGTTTCAAAATAATGCTGCTGCAATGTCCTTTCTTCAAAGAAGTTGTTACCAAAAATATGTTTCTTTTATTAAAAATTTTTTATAGGTTTTTTTTTATCAATAAAACTGAAATTTGAGTTATTTCGCAAAATTACTGATGTTTTTTTTTGAGTGTTCTTTAATGTTTTATTTTTTTTTTTTCTTGCAGTTTTGTGTTTTATAGAGTCCTTTAAATTGGTAAGTGAATGCCAAGTCCTTTAATATATATGTACACAATTAAAATATCACTTTGATTTAAACTTTTTAATATTTTAAGTTTTATCATAAAATTTTAATTTTTAATATCCTTTTTCTTTGTATGGAAAAATGTTTTTTTCAGCGTGATTATTATGTTAAGATTTTGTAACACAAATCGATGAAGCAAAATGCAAATAGAAGAGAGAGAAAAATGCTAACCTTTAATTGCTAACAATCAGAACTAAATTAAATGTATTTAACACAATACATTAGAATATAAAGATTTCGTTAAACGATATTGAATCTATTGAAAATTGCTAAACAGACAACAGCAACAAAACGGCTCCTTACAAATACCACTTTAAGCGATACGAGTGCAAACGCCGAGAGGAGAATCAAAAAGCTCACAAACGTAACTGCACACATAATTGCACTTGTGGTTATCTGTTTGCAATCAAACTCATCGACATCAGTTGTAAATGCAAATACCACTACTGACACTAGACACACACACACACACGCACACACACGCGCATACACTTGTTCGTATGCATACTTACGTGCATATTCGCGTATGTCCATTATCATTTGTAAAACATTGAGTTTGGCAAAAAAAAAAAAAAACAGCAAAAACAAATACTGTCTTATCAGTATTATCACCTTTTAGTTTTATTTAATTTTTTGTTTTATTACAAATTTTGCCATTGACCAAGACTTATCACCGTTTTTCGTATTTTTTCCAATTCTAACGAATCAACTCGAATCAGTTACAGTTTTTTGGCGACTACGAAAAACTTACAATTTTTTTAATAAATTGAGCCAAGTACCAAGAGTGAACTCGCACAGTGGGGGCTCCGTACTAGGGGATGACCCCTACACTCGTATAGGCGTCTGCATTGCAATGTACTGGAAATAGGAAAATAGGACAGAGGAATTGGTGGGTGAACAAACGAAAATGGGGAGTGTTTGTGGACGTTTGATTAAGCAAAAAAAAAAAAAATTATAACATAAAAACAGAAAATTTTTTTTATTTTTGCCAAGCGGTGTAAGTCAGGATTAACTGTGGCTAATTTGCCTATTTAGTGTCCTGTTTATATAACTTCGACACTATACAGTTAATAACATTTAACGACCTCTTCAATATTGCAAAACGTTGACTCAATAACCACAATAAGACCTATTACACAAGGGAACAAAATTGAACTTTTTGAGTGTTGTTTGGAATTCTATAGCAATTTTTTACTAATTTGAGGTCGCTGATTTTAAATCTAAACTCCATTTTTCTCCATCAGCTCGACATTTTGAGATATACCGTTATGTCTAAAATTAAGGCGCTTCCAGTACAAATATTTAAATAACTTGAAAACGGTTCACCATATTCAGTTAAAAAAAAATTGAAATTCGGTAACAAAATTATCTTTAATCCGTGCCTACATTGTTTTAATTTGAACAAGTAGTTTCAGAGATATCGTTGTAGTTTTGAAAAAAAAAAATAAGAATTTTACTTTAAAAAAAAAAGTTCTTATTTAAAAATTCATAAAACAAAATAATGCAACTAAAGTCACAATGCTGGTCTTAAAGCATTTAGCTTAATATATTTTGAATCAAATGAGCTTTATTTCATTGAAATCGGTGCACAACTTTTGATGTTCTCAACGATTTACTGAGATAACTAAATTGACAAAAATCGCGATTTTCATACACTTATCAAATAAACAGAACATATTAATAAATGTTATTTCTGTATTTTTAAAAAATACATATACATATAATGTTTATTAAGATCTCATTTAGCCAATATCTATAGATAGTATGCCAAATAAATGTTATTTAAACATTAATTTAATTTTTTAGTGAATTGTATGATTTACAATTGTTCATAATTTTATTGGGCTTTCTAGTTCAAATTTTAATTTCTTAAAATTGACGAAGATTTTTTTTATATAATTGGAGTGATCAACATTTTTAAAGAAGACAAGAAAAGTAGAGTTGAATACTTACTGGCTGGAATACCAGCCATGGCTGTTTCTCGGGTACCATATCGCTCATCAGCGTCCAAATTTGGTTCGAACTCATAAACAAATATGGGTTCCTTAATGAACATGGCATATTTTTGTTTTCAAATAAGCCAATAATAAAAAGCACGCTTTCATCTATTACAATTGCATATCACAAATAAATTCACTCAAGTACGAGGCTGGCTCGCACACTTAAGGTTCCGTACATATGTATGTGTAATGTACGTATGGAATGGCATATGTGAATACATATGTATATTGTATAAATTTCATCTCTCTGTCTCTTACAGCTTGAGAGTTACGTTTAATTGCTACTTTATGTTGTATGGGGACAGACTACGAAAACTACTAGCTCGACTTGTTTTTGTTGTTGTCATTTCCTGTTGTAAGGCATTTGGGAATACATGCACTGTGCGAATTTCGGCTCTCTATCTCTTACGGTTCGAGAGTTATAGCTGTTACTCTACGTTGTAAAGGGACCTGGTAGTATTACAGTTGTTGTTGTTTTTAACATTTTTTGTTGTAGAGCATCTATAAATACATACACTGTGCAAATTTCAGCTTTCTATATTTTACAGTTCGAGAGTTATAGCTAATTGTAACTTTTCATTGTATGCGGACACCTGGTAGTTTTTGCTTTGTTGTTGTTTTTAGTATTTGTTGTTGTAGCGGCAAAGTACAAAAACATTCTGTGAAAACTTCAGCTCTTTAGCTCTTACCGTTTCGGAGAATGGACGCTGTGACGGACGGACGGACGTAGTTGTCTTGGTAATAGGGTTCCGTTTCACTCTGATGAGTGCGGAACCCTAAAAACACGTCCACTCTGATCAAAAGTTCACAAACAACTTCTTAATTTTTTATTGATTTTAGTACTCGTTGTTGCAGAGGCCTCGCAACTACGCATACTGGGAAAATTTTATCTCTCACGGCTTAAAAGTTACAGGTAATTTTCCAATTAAAGGGTGTCCCTGTGTGCAAGAACTAAATTAAATTTTAATTTTTGGCCATTTCTTACTTATGTTATTGTAGAGGTTCACCAACTACTTACGCTGTGAAACGTTCAAGTCTCTAACTCTTACGGTTCAAAAGTTACAGCCGATTTTCAAACTAAAGGGTGTCCCCATGTCTGGGGCAACACTTAAATTTTTACTTTTTACTATTTTTGTTATTTTCTGTTGTATCAGCTTCATAGCCCCATACCCTAAGCAAATTTCAAGGCTCTTTCTGTTGCGGTTCAATAGTTACAGCTAATTTTCACAGTTTTTTGTATGGGGACCCCCTTTAGTTTTTAACTTTTTGTAGATTTTAGTCATTGTTGTTGCAGCGACCTAATAATCACATATCCTGCTACCTGTTCTTACGGCCTGTGACTGGCGGACGGACAGTGAAGTCTCAGTAAAAGGGTTCCGCTCTATGGGTGCGGAACCCTCAAAAAGTCTCATCGCAAGGAAGATTCCTATGGGCAACCATTGTTGGCAGAAATCAAGGATTGACACACATCTGTTCCAAAACGATTTTTTTTTCTTCTAAAAGCCTTCTTATATAAATATAAAATTTTCCCTATCAAAATATCAAAGTTGCTCAACATTTTCCACAGTTTCGAATAAAATACTAAGTTTTCCAGAAGAAAAAACAAAGAGTTTTTTATTATAATTTTTTTTTTATAAAAATAAAAAAAATTTTAATTAAAAAAACTTGTTTGCTCATAAAATAGAGTGTGGTGTAAACTTTTTTATTATTTAAGTTTTTAATTTGCTTAAATAAATATAGACGAACTCTTGAAAAAACAAACAAAAATTTACCCAAATGACGGGAAAACCGAATCAAAAAAATATTAATAACGAAAAATAATTCTCCTTGCTATTTTCATTCTCTAAAGCCCGTATGATACTTCATTTTTCTTTCATTAATTGGTATAGAATTGATAGAAAGAAACAGCAATTGCTAGAAAGAACCAAATATACAAAACGTAAACAAAACTGGCATCTTTTTTGTAAGTGTTGTATTCTTTTTATTTCAAGAAAGCGCTAGGAAATAAAAATTTTCCAAAAAAGAAGCGTTAAATCGCAAAAATTGTCCATAAACCGCTGACACAGCAACATTCAAGTTTGAAATGTCAATTTTAAGTTGAAAAATTTTACATTTTTTTTTACATAATCTCATTTTTTATCGATAACTTCAACAAAAATGTTGACAGTTTTGCATTTATCTTAATATAGCTGAACGCGTTGCACATACTAAATTCTACTATTACATTATATTTGCACTGTTCTCCAAAATTTGAACAATGCAAGAAAAATGTAGTGTCATACGGGCTTTATTGAGAGAAATTATAGTTTACTCTCATTTTAACGAACTTCGGCCAAAAATTAAAGAAACAGAGCTATTATGAACAGTATTGATTTCGTACGAAATATTTTTTTCTTTTGTACTAAAGAGCTGCATCGAATCACTTGTTTGTATACACTGAATAATTCATTCAAATATTCAATTCCAAAACAGAGCCCTACACAATTGAATGAACGAAGGCGCAAACAATATTGAATAAATTTTAAACCTAACGAATGTACCATTTAATAATTTGTTTTTATTCGTTTGCTTCCACTCTTCATTTATTTGCATTGGAAATGCCAAGTTGAGTGTGTGTGGTACGATTAATATTAATATTAATTTAAAGAATGAGAAAATATCAATAAACCTGTGTATTCGAAATCGTTTTTGATTCCAATGATTTCATTTACACATTTTTGTATTCGTCTTGAACGCATAAAGTAATTTTTTTTCTCTTTTGTTTTTTGTGTACTCCATTCATTCGGTTTTAGTAACACGAAAGAGACACATCGCATTCGAATCAATGTGTGTGCGAACATGTGCACATGCATGTACACATGTAATGTACATAGAGGATGGACGAAATTGAATAAATATAAAATTTTCCCTGTGAAAATATCAAAGTTGCTCAACATTTTCCACAGTTTCGAATAAAGTACTAAGTTTTACAGAAGAAAAAAAACAACAGTTTTTTATTATAATTTTTTTTTTAAATAAAAAAAAATTTAAATTAAAAGAAAATTGTTTGCTCATAAAATAGAGTGTGTTGTAAACTTTTTTATAATTTAAGTCCTTAATTTGCTTAAATAAATATAGACGAACTCTTGAAAAAGCAAACAAAAATTTACCCAAATGACGGAAAACCCGAATTAAAAAAAATATTAATATTTCTTAAATATCTTTAAGTCAAGAAATTACTAGGGCTTGTATATCGGACAACTAAAATGTATTTTATACGTTTTTCTATTTTTAATGTTTACTGCATAATTGATTGATTTTTACTGCTTAATTTATGACACTTTTGAAAATCAATTATTTTTTGATATATTTTTAATTTTCAGTAGTAAAATTAACATGCCACACCCATCGACAGCAAACATATCGCATACTAACTGATCAACAGCCACAACTTAAAGCTGCTCAGCAGAGTCTTATTTCTCGAATTAACTTGTGCTCTAGACAAAACGACACTTTTCGACTCACAGAAGCCAGTTATTTGAGCAAAATTATCGTGGTCAAAGATCGTGATACACTCTCCTCTACTCGTGCGATTCTTTCACTGGACTCTGATGTCCTACTTTAAAAAGTCTCATCAAAACGGCCACACTATCATACTCTTGTAAAAAACTTTGAAAATACTATTCTGATAGCAAAGAGATAGTTTTTGAAAAATTTTAAAAGACTAACAAATCGGTCAGACCCGTCTTTTGCACATATACACTCTTAATCCGCACTATCTACTTTTTGAACGCACGTATCATTTTCAACAGACGAGGCCTTAATAGAGACCGTACTGGGCAAAATACATGTTTTTTTGTATTTAAAATACAAAATACATGCTTGCGTAGTTGGACGATTATTTAAACCATAATCTCCTCTAAAAGCACGATATGTGGCTGTGGCAGAATCACCATTTTTGTAGAATGTTTTGATAGTGAAGCGATCCATTTTCGTCAATGTCAGTCAGACTTTCAACTGAGAAGAAAAAATTTGGCTTAACAACTTAGTTTGACAGATGTCGAATTCCAGTCCTAGACTTTTGAAAGCACGAAATGGATAACCTGTTACTTTCTCAAGGAAAGGCAAGGAAATAATGCTATTGACAAATTTTGAGATATGGCTGTACACAATACTGTGTTCGATATCAGTATAACACAAAATTAGTTTCCAAATATATTTCTCAAAAATTGTACTTTACTTCAAGTAAATTATAATAAATATTTAATTTTTTTTTTTGCCATTTAATTTATTACACTTTCAAGTACCACTTGTCTGTTTTAATTACCATCGGTGTTAAAACACCTTTAAGATAAAATTCACTCATTAGACGTGCACACACCTGCACTAACACTTTATGACAAAAGCAAAACTGAATTTAAGACATAAATCATATTAGTTCAATATTTTGGAGATGTACTCTAAAGTTGGATTCAGCCATTAGTATGGACCAAATTGTTTGTTCGGAAGCAATTTCATTAGTTTTGAGAAAGTTTGTTCTAAAACAATTCACCCACTTTGCAAAAGTTTTTCTTGAAAAAAAAAAAAAACAGAAACGAGGCGCTTTAATTTTACAAATAGACAGCACAGATGATTGCAATTTACTGTGTTCTTTATGTCACAAATATATAACATACATATTGTTATAAATACAATATGTATGTTAGAGCATAGATCAACTGAAATGGCAACTGAAAGCTTATGAGGTATGTAGTTTTTTGTACTAATCAATAAAAAGCCTTTTACTACTGTACTCTGTAGTTGATATGAACATATAGTATGACATGGCAGCAGAGTTTCCTAAAAAATTAGACTATTTGGCAGCACAATTCATAATTATGCAATAAAATCAAGGGTTCAAGGGAGGATTATAATCTCTGCCAGTTGCTACACACTTATTAAAGAACGGAACCACGTAATATTTACTTGTATCTGTGTATGGAGCTCTTCACATCACATGCTGAAAAACCATTGCGACCGTTGCAGATATCTTTTTTCTAGGACTCCTCCCGATTTAAAAAAAAATATGTGTGTTTGGAATAAAAACTAAAATTAAAACAATTCAAGCTGTAATTGTTACAAAGCAAGTTTAATCTCTTTCTGTCTCTCTCTCTCTCTCTTTCTCTCTCTTCCCCCGGGGGAACATAATTCATCTTGCTGATTTTTTGAGCTTGATGCCGTGTCCCCAGAGCAGATAGGGTGTAGAATACCTCGGTTATCTTGGTAACCAGAAATCTTAGGCAGGTCCTGAAGGATTGTGGCGTATAATGAGAGACCTGCTGAAACTCTCCACAGAAGGCAATTCGGCAGTACGGCGACCGGTATCCCGGTGAGAGTGGTTTTGGAAGTAGTCCGAATGTAGGTAGCCCATAGAGCAACTGAAATGGCAACCTCTGTAGGGGCACCATGGTATAGTCTTAGGAGTGCATCAGTGTAATTATAGTAGCCTACTCGTAGCACACTATAATGTAAATTGGAGTATAATTTATTTCATACATTTTGTCTACTTATGGAGTTGTCCTACTCCAACATGGAGCACTGCATATACGCATGTATTGATTGCTCTCATTTTCGGGAAGCTTGTTGGAAAATTATTATCATTTTTTTCTAAATGGGGTTTTACACTTGGAACATTGAAAGGCAGACAGACGAAGTTTGTAGGCGCGGAAGTGGAGCGGTAGAGTGTGCAGTACTTGACTATCTGAAGGGTCCGCCATCTATCGTTTTTTTTTTCAACTAGTGCTTATTTCGTGAATGGTCTGATTTGACAAATAATTAGTTTTATCCCTCCGCTGAACGAATATGGTTGTGTATACGCTCCGCTAAGTGGGCCTGCGATCGACTTACAGAAGATGCCAAAATTTTGGCAAAAAAAAAATTACCTTTTCAGATGAATCTCATTTTGATCTTGGCGGGTACATAAACAAACAAAATTGTCGCATTTGGGGCACAGAACCCCCGCACGCATACATTGAAAAGCCGACTCAACCAAAACGAGTCACTGTTTGCGGTGCGGATTTTTGTCCTGAGGCATAATTGGGTCATTTTTCTTCGAAACTGAGCAAAGAGTGGCCATTACAGTCAATGGCGATCATTATAGGGCCATGTTGATGGAATTTTTTTTCACAAAAATTGAAGAGGATGATATTGGCAACATTTGGTTTCAACAGGACGGCACTATGGGCCACACAGTCGAAGCTACACTCGATGTTTTGCGCCGTTTAAATTTAAAAAAGTTATTTGGCGGAGCCTTTATCTGTACGAGACATTTGTGGACATTTTGTTTTGTTTGTTGTTGTAATTTTCATGCTGTTGCTTCTCTGCTCATGCCATTGTCATTTAAATTCCCCTCAGATTTAGGGTAAATGTTTGTCTGCTGATAATGATTTTGAATAAAAAACAAAAATTTAACAACTTGAAAAAACTGCTTGTGTTTCGAGCGTCTTTAAAATGTCAGCGTTTGTAAATTATTTTTGTTTTTTTTTTGTTTTAGGAAACTATTAAAATCAAATTGATTATAAATTGCTTTTTTTATTTTATTTTTGTTTTGCTTTCAAGCCCCATATGTTTTATTTTTTAAATGAACATTTATTTTGATAAGTTTTTGCTTTGATTATTGTTACTTTTCTTGATTGGTTTCAGGTGGTAAATAATTTCAATTTCGATTTCTTTTCTCTTTTATTGCAAAATTTATAAAGTATTTATTTTCTGTAAGAAAAGATCTACTCACTCTTACGATAATTAATTATGGTAAATTTTATTGGGTTTTTTATTTATTTTGTTTTACTACAGATGGATGAATACAGATTTTTTTTTCCAAATTCAATTCGAGCAATTCAATGATGATTTCCAATGATCCATTTGTTTTTCATTACTTGCATTCTAAATGAGTTTTCTAATTATTGGAAAATTATGGAATTTGAAAATGTGAACGGCGTTGAAGGGGAGCTGCAAAAATTTATTTTTTTCATTTCTCAAACAGGTTGCGTTTCCTTCGAAGGAAATACATATTGTGTCTTCTTACAAATAATTTAATTTTATTATTTGTAGCTAAGAACGTTCTTCTTCTTGCTTTTATTTTACATGGTTTTTGCGCCACGTGTTTCATTTGCTTTGAGTTTCAGGTGGGTGTGAGGCTTTGTAGATCTTTTTTTTTGTGCTTGCATTTTAAAATGCATTTTATTTATTTTTAATACCAGCGGTATTTGAAGTATAATTGACACAATTCAATTGGCATTTCCTTAAAACGCAGACATACCATGAGCAGAGGGAGGCGAAAACCAATTGTAGATATTTTTTTTTAATTGGATCAGTAGCACAAGTTCGTTTCGTAATAAAATAAATTAAGCAAATAGAAATTGAACAGTAAAGGATTGAAAGGGAGGAATTGAAGACTGCATTAAAAATTAAATATCTTAGAAATACCGCGAGTAGATGAATATAGAGCATATATTTATATGCTATTTATAATATTTATATGCTAGTACTTTCTTAGAAATACGGCCCCGCCATCTAGAGCGATGGATTATGTTATGGATTATCGTACGTATCCTGGAGGAAACTAAGGAACTTGGAGGACGACACCAAATTCCTATAGGTCTATGAGTCGAATCTCTTATTGTTGAATAAGTCCAAGAAGCACACAACAAGCCTACTCTGGCTTAAGAGTATATTGGAAGACATGAGTTATCGTACCCCACCTATCAGCCTGACCTAACATAACCCAACACTCCCCAACTTCCTTCTCCTGAAAACGTAAAAACCACTTTTTGTAAACCAACAAAAAAAACTAAAAATCTGTTTTAAGATTCGCATCTACAAACAGATAAATAACATTGATTAAAAAATTTAAAATTGCTCGTATGCAGACTCCTTCTGAGACCGCTGTCCAAAAACCATTACATGCAAAGAAAGTTTCCCCGTATGGCACAAAGTACGTTGGTAATTTGAGCCAAACCTTAAGGTTCAGTTGTTTGCCCAACCTTTTTTGACATTTTTCGAAACAGTGCTCCTCAAATTCGAGTACACAATGCAGCAGAGTGCTGAGATTGTTCAAACCTTTTGTGAAAATGGGCATTCGAATCAAAATGCATTTCGCTCGTAGACCGATTTTTGGTAACTGTGGGGCATCTCCAAAACATGCGTTCAGAAGAACGTTGACTCCTCAGTTTGTTTTTTACGCACGGAAATAAAAGGAAGTCATTTGGTGCCAAGTCAGGACTACGGCCAGGTCTCATCAAATCGATGTTTTGGGTGCTCAGAATTGCAGTGGCTTGAGCCGATGTGTGAGCACCGGCACTGGCGTTGTGAAGAGTGATCCATCTGTCTTCGGCGGTTGGTTCTCCTGGTTTCTTGCAAGCTAACTGGCAAACAAATCATTCTGTACCACTCACAATTGACTGTTCTGTGTTGTTTTAGTGGTACGGTTGCGGCTTGTCCAGCCCTTGGCCCAAAAAAATAGGCAACCATTTGCTTGGAAGAGTTTTGTGCATGACAAATTTTCTCATGAAACACCCCTACAGTCGACTGCTGTTTGCTTTCGGGCTCATATGCGTAAATCCACTATTCATCACCTCAAAGACGTCACGATGTCAAAGACTGCAATCAGCACGAACCCTTTTTTTGAGTGATTAACAAATCGTGTGGGATCCAACGCAAACGAATTTTTTTGACAGTCAAATCTTTATGCATTATTGAATGTATGCTGGTCCCACTAATGCCTAAGGTTGTCCCCCAATCTCACGATATGCATTATTGAATGTATGCTGGTACCACTAATGCCTAAGGTTGTCCCCCAATCTCACGATAGCTCAGGTCCCCTGACGATCTTTCAATATTAGTTCGCGCACACCGCATCAGTTGTTTTTGGGACAACAACTAATTTCGTTTGACCTTCGCGAAATGCATCTTGAAGTGAACTAGGACCACAATTGAATACACCATACCATCGGCAAACACTGGTTCTTGATGGAATTTCATCGCCAAAACTTTTAATTAAGCTCATCCATGAACTGTTGCTAAGTTCATTCGTTTGGAAAGTTGTAAAATATTTACACGACCATCCGCACGATTTGATTCCATTTTTGGGCCGAGATGAATCTTTTAAGTTACTGTAAACAATACAAATAGTGCGCGCATGTCAAAACGTTCTTAGTATGTATAAATTGAAAAATGTGCAACTTCACGATTGAGTTGTCAGTAGGCAGATTGCAACCCTAGGGTTGCCAAATTCCAAAATATGTATAAAAGGCAAGCATCGTATATTCCCCAGCTACCAAGTCTTCAATTTGTTGGACCCTGCAATTTTATTACAGAAAAATCTTTCTCAATTTTGAGGAAGTAAAACTGGACTCAAGTCCTATAAAATAATCGATAATTTGTGCTTTTTCTCTAATGCCAAATTCGCGGATTTAAGGCCATATCCATAATAATTATTGTAAGTTTATTAAGCTCTTATTTGACGTATTTCTACGGAATATTTGTCAAATAAATGTGTAATAAACCTTCAATAGTTTTTATGAATATGGGTGTTAGTATTTTACTAAAATGTGTATGTTTTTTTCTTACAAGTTTAAAGAAAATATTTACTGCATCATGGAATCCCATTTCGAGATATCAAAGACCTGGGGCCGGATTCTGGCATTCGTGATCGAATATACTCAATAATAAAAACAATGTAGAGCAAAAACAAAATGAGCAACAAACACACAGCATTCTATAACGAAATCGTTCAATCACGAGTGCCAGAATTTGGCCCCTGGAGTCGAATTCGTGATCGATCGAATACCGTCGCTTATGCTGTGTGTTTGTTGCTTATTTTGTTATACCCTTCACAAAAATGTGTAAGGCTATATATAAGTTTGTGATTCCGTGTGTAACGCATTGAAATAACCATCTAAGACCCCATAAAGTATATATATTCTATATCAGAATCAATAGAGATTACGATTAAGCGATGTCCCTCTGTCCGTCTGTAGTCCTTGAAATACGGTGTCTAAGAAAACGATTTGAGATAGAAACCTCATTCCTTCGCTAAAATGTGTTAAATCCTCGTAGTGGGTCTGCTATTGAAATTCAGTAAGACCGGTCCACGGATAGCCAAGATATATAAAAAACCGGGTTGTGAGGGGTATTTTTGGCCATTTTTTTGGTCAGATTTTTAAAAAAAATTGTTTTCCTAAAAAGTTAGCCATATCATTTTCAATGCCCATTAGATCCCAAAAATTGAAGAATTTTTGAAATCGGCCCATATATACCTGAGATATAGCGTCTTTCGATTTTTCAAGAAATCGGCTCTGAAATAAAATCGGCCAAATAAACCAACTTTTGGCATAAAAAATCAATCAGAATGGTACATATATCATTGTGAAGGGTATTTAAGATTCGGCCCTGCCGAATATAGCACTCTTACTTGTTTTTGTTACACATTATTTTTGCTCTATGATTTATTCGATATCAATTATGGTGATTTAGCATTTGATATAAAATTCTTTTTATTGACCAAGTAGTCCACACTATTTCTAAATTTGTATTTTATAAATTTATGTTTGTAAAATACTTTCAATAAACAAACAAAAAATAAAAGTCTTTATCCTAGACACAAAAGTCCCACTTGATTATCAGGTAGCTTCTGCGCACTATATACTTTGTCTCATATATTCAACAATTTGTATTCGTAGAGCAATTTAAAATTTCTTATTTTATAAGAAAAAAAATTTTTAAAATTTACCGAAAAATTATATTTTTAAATTATATATATTTGAAAAATATATATAATTTCTTATTAAACAACAAGAAAAATTTTATTTAATGAATGAAAGAGCCAACGATTGTTAAACGTCTGCAATAACTTTTTATACTAAATTATTTAAAATAAAATTAATAATATTTTCAAGTTTTCTTATAACCTTGGACAAACGTATAAAACGCAAATGAAAACTCTTCAATGTATACATTTTTTACACATATTATTTTCTGCTCAATTTGACCCTCAAAATGTATGTTATCAGGCAACGAAGGTTTGAAATTATAAACAAAAAAAAATCATACATACATACATACATAAATGGCTGAGAATGGCTTTCAAAGTAAATGTCCCCTTTCGTTTGAAATTCTTAATCGTTTTCAAAAACAGTGATTATTTACTTTAAATAATGAAATAGATGTACATAATCTCAAGTAATTGACACCCCAAAATCGTATTTGAAAACATTTGTAATTCCTTGTATGTGTAATTGTGTTTTCATCGTGCTGCAAGTGTTTTAACACATACCAATTTGTTAAAACACTAGTCCGATAAAATACTAATAATAATAAACACACATGAAACACATAATTTTTGATATAAAATAAAAACTTTAAAAAAAGTTCTTGGTAACAAAATATAGTGGCACTTATCTTACAACCACTCATGGCACTTTTAGAGATAGTGTGGCAAGTTTTCAGGTTCAAAATTCGATCCAGGCTGCCATGAAATGATGGAATTATATTCTTTTGAGGGCTTTTACTAGAAATCTGTACTATGATTTTTTTATAACCTTCACAAAAATGTGTAAGGGTATATATGTATAAGTTGGTGACTCCGTGTGTAACGCATTGAAATGACCATCTAAGACCCCATAAAGTATATATATGTATATATTGTGGATCAGAATCAATTAAGAAACGATTAAGCCATGTCCTTCTGTCCGTCTGTAGTCGTTGAAATACCGTTTCTGAGAAAACGGTTTGAGATAGAAACCTCATTCTATCGCTAAAATGTGTTAAATCCCGGTAGTGGGTCTGCTATTGAAATTCAAAAAGATTGGTCCACAGATAGCCGAGATATATCTGAAACACCGGGTTTTGAGGGGTAGTTTTGGCCATTTTTTTTTGGTCAGATTTTTAAAAAAAAATTTTTTTATCCCAAAAATTGAAGAACTTTTGAAATCGCCCTATATATACTCGAGATATAGCGTCTCCCAATTTTTAAAGAAATCGGCTCTATAAGCCAAATAAAACAACTTTTGGCACCAAAAATCAATCAGAATGGTACATATAGACTATTTAGAGGCAAAACTGGAAAAAAAATTTCACATCGGCCCATATACACTCGAGATATAGCGCCTCCCGATATCTAAAGAAGTCGGTCCTGGAAGCCAAACAAAACAATTTTTTGCACTAAATATAGTGCAAATACACAGTGCATGATACATATAGGCTGTTCACAAGCAAACATAGAACATTTTTGGACATCGGCCCATGTGCACCACAGATAACGTTCCTCCCGTTTTCTCAAGAAGTCGGCTCTAAAAGCCAAATAAAACAACTTTTGAAACAAAAAATCAACCAGAATGGTACATATAGCAAAATTCCGAAATTTTTGAAATCGGTCTATATATATCAGAGATATAGCGTTTCCCGATTTTGCAAGAAATCGGCTTTATAAGCCAAATAAAACAACTTTTGGCACCAGAAATCAATCAGAATGGTGAATATATCATTGTGAAGGGTATTTAAGATTCGGCCCAGCCGAATGTAGCACTCTTACTTGTTTTCTTTATGTACATTGTGAATGAATCTAATTATTTATTTGCTATAAGAGAAAATTTAAATGTTTTATTTTAGGTATACAATTTTACTTTATTAATTGTTTTCTGTCTTTTCCAGCCGTTTATATGCCGCCGACAATTCGTGGATGCTACTCAACTCATCAATAGACTTGAAAAAACTTAAAACAATGTTCGTGGTCATGGAAATAATAGAGTACATATGTAGTCAAGTTCCAAACATTCTTTTACATCTTTTCGAGTCCACTGACGAGTTGAGTAGCATCAACGAATTGTCGGCGGCCTATAGACAGCTAAAGAAGACAGAAAACATTTAATAATGTCATATAATAATACATATTAAGCAAACAGCTGATGTTTGGCACTATTTAACGGCTAAAGTTTAAACTTAAGTTTAAACCAAATTCAAAACTGAACTTGCACTGGTTTTTTGAGACTTGGTGCATTTGTAGACAAAATTCAGTTCAAAGGTTTTTCTTAAAAATAGGCAATATTTTACTTTTGAGAATTCCCTTAGCACTGATCCAAAGGTATACGAGTACAAGTACAAATGTTGGTGCAAAAATATTCTGTTAAGGTGTGCACTACGCCAGTATTGTCGGACTTTTGTTTTGCATTCGTACAGCTGTTAAACAATACGGAAACAAACTAATTTTGTCTTGTCATTTGTCATTTTGCTTACGATTTTTTTAAGATCAAATTTAATTTCTCAAAAAAAAAAAGGCAATTAAATCAAAATGCTTCATTAAAATCACACAAACGTATGGAGAAACAAAAAATTAACTTACCCATTACGCCAGTTATTTTATTTCCGTAAACACTTTGTTGTATTGAGTAAATTCTTAAAAATGGGTCGCGCTATTAAATTATCACAAAAATGTAATCAAAAGAAAAAGTATGTACAGTATATACATATATTTTTTTTATCACACAAAACTATTTTGTTTCTTACGAATAAAACGCACTTATTTAAGCACTTATGGGGCCACTTGAATTTTAAATAATTTTAAAGAATTAAATGTTTATTTTTGTCAATTTTTATCACAAAACCTTAAGATTATTGTAGATATTACACTTTCGTTTAGAGAGTGGAAATTTTCACAAAGAATAAATCATTTTGTTTTTTGTTTTTTTTTTTTTTTGGAGCAATATGTTCTTTGTGCTTAAGTTTATTTTATTATTTAAAATGATAATAGAATGTTACTATTTATTTATTACGCAGACTTCTCATCCGTTTGCAAAACACCATAAAACTCAATACCCGTCCCAAATAAAATCGTGCAACAATCAAAAACATTTAAATAGTTACTACTTGTAGCTGTTTGAGATGGCGAAAAGTATTATTTATTATCAAAGACTGCTGCTACTTATTTTTTTATGGTTCTTATTTTCTGCGGCCTTTTCTTTATATCATTCCATCTTTTGAATTTATCAAGTAGTTTTTGCACTTCTGTCAGTCCGACTCCGTGGTGTGTGTTTGTGTGTAATGACTACAAGTGTTGATTTTAATGCGTTCAGGAATGAACTAAAGCTTGTATTATACTCGTACTTAAAAATAAACAAAAAGAAACTGTCGCTTTGTAAATCACAAGCTTTTTGTATTAAACAATTTTTGCTGTTGTTGCTTGTGCTGTGATTGTTATTGTTGTTAAATTGTTTATATCGAAGTGATCAGTGCAATGTACTACTTACTGTACAACAGCAAATTGTAGATATATGTATACTTAATTTGTTTTCTTCTTGAATCTAAAAAATATAAATTGAGAATTTAAAATTATTTTGTGTATTTACATCCCACAAAAGTTGACTGCACACAACCACACACACACACGTGCATGCTGAATAAAAATTTGTTATAGAGGGTGTTTTTTTCAATGTATAGAATTATATAAGTTGCATGTCGATTGACATGAATTTTATTTATCCAAAAGATAATCTTGTGGCATTACATTTTAAATATGATTTCTGGCATATGAGCGCCACGGCTGGCGCAGATGTAGTCCAATCTGGACGTCCAATTTTCGATGACTTCTTCAAACATTTTTGGCCGTATATCGGCCATAACACGGCGAATGTTGTTTTGCAAATGGTGAAGCGTTTGTGGCTTATCCGCATAGACCATTGACTTTACATTGCCCCACAGAAAGTAGTCTAGCGGTGTTAAAGCACAAGATCTTGGAGGCCAATTCACAGGTCCCAACTGTGAAATTAGGCGGTCACCAAACGTGTCTTTCAGTAACTCGATAGTGGCACAACCTGTGTGACATGTTGCGTCGTCTTGTTGAAACCACATCTCCTGCACATCATGGTTATTCAATGCAGGAATGAAAAAGTTCGTAATCATGGCTCTATACCGATCACCATTGACTGTAACGTTCTGGACATCATCGTTTTTGAAGAAGTACGGACCAATGATTCCACCAGCCCCTAAAGCGCACCAAACTGACAGTTTTTCTGGAAGTAACGATGTTTCGACATACACTTGAGGATCAGCTTGACTCCAAATGTGGCAGTTTTGTTTGTTGACGTAGCCATTCAACCAGAAGTGCCATTCAACCAGTTTACCGGACTACAAAAATCACCAACTTTTCTGTCAAATTTCATGATGTGGCCAGTGAAAGACAGAAAACCTGAAAATATTTATATACCTATCTCTGTTGGTAGACTCGGCATTTGTTTACATATAATTTTTGGTTAGAAAAATTCGGTGCAAAGAAATCATAATTCTTTGTATTTTATATATAGCGGAACTCACCCTTGGTTGCACATCTGCAATTTTAGCACATATAGCATGATTTTTTGCTGCAAAGCGTGAGAGTCTTTTTCAAGTGTTTAGCAAAATAATTATATCAGCTGATTTTAGAGTAACGGAAAATATAAATATTTTTGTTTTGCAAATTGAGAAGGAAGTTTAGAAAACAAATTGCAAAAATTTCATTACTCATCTTTTCGTTGGTCATCTTTTATGGTTGACTTTTTGTTTAATTGCCTTAATTTTATTTTTACTTTCTTCCGTATTCATTTTCTTACCTGTTTTATTTATTTGTTTACAAAATTTAATAAAGCGAGTTTGCCGCATGATATTTGAAAAGCCGCAGCCAATATTTGAAAAGCAACGCCGTCGATAAAATTTGCACGTGAAGCAACCGCCCGATTTTTTGCTTATTTTATAAAATTTAATAGAAATGATGCATAATAATAGGTATAATATTCACTTTTTACTATTTTCTAAATGCTTCTTTGAACAACGTTAGCATTAATTTAATTCCAGCACAGGCATGTTTTGTGGCGGCCTTGCCGTCATACAGTTTTTTGAGCGCAGGAGTTTACGTGTTGAAATGTAGAAAAACAAGCAGCTGTTTTAGCATTTAGCAACATTTGCAAATACGGATCTGCAATGGTTTTTAGTTATGCATATTTGCTTAAGTGATGCAAATCTCGCTTTCATACATTTTGTTTTTGTAGTGTTGCAGACTATGGCACATATGCTACGGTTGCAATATCTGCAAGGGTAATTTGCAATGAAGGGTGAGTTCCACTATATACATTTTTTTTAGTTGAGCACATTTTCAGCACTGCATGGAGTGGGTTTAAAAATTAATTTTCTAAGGTTTTCACTCAAAACCAAAATTTTTTCAAACACTTTACAACAATATTTCTTCATTGTGTATGTTTGTTTTTGTGAACACCAGTTGGTCTCATACACTCATATTGCCACGATTTTCTGTACTGCTCACTTCTGACTGGCCGCCAAACAAATGATAGGGCCACTTTGCAAAAGTCACTTTTGGGATATCTGATTAGGTGTGTGTTTTAGAGTGACAAATGTAATGAAATTACTGATTCGTATGTGTGGAACTCTCTGAAATTCGAATTTCTAAGCGTCTACTGTATTTAAGACATCATCACAACTGATAAAATGAACAAAAATAGTAAAGAACAGACGATTTTGTGTCGAAATGATGGAGAATGCTGTAAGATTTTCAATAACGAATTCTAATGACACGTGTGAATAAAGAGGTTGAAACAGAAAATTCTTAGCGCCCATTCTGACAGCGAATGGGTTGCTGTAATAGGGGTCTCGTTTTCTTTTCATAAATAATCTGAGTTTTTTGGAGCAACCGAAAGACCCAAGAATCTAACACTGTACAACACATGATTTCGGGACTCATATCTGATAATTGTCTATGAAAGGAGCCCCAAAAAGAAGAACTTCTGCATCATTCGTTTGGTCTTGGTACCTCAAATAATAATTTAAAAATTAATTTGAAATTCGTAAGTATCGTGTAGGGGAGTTTGTCACGTTTTAGGCTTCTTTTTTGTTTGTCATAACTCCAGAACCACTGGTCCGAATAAGCTGAAAAAAATTTCAAAAAATTAAGAACTACAATTCCTTTAATCTGTTCATACAACGTTTCGCTACATAAGCAAAAGTTTCGCAGTTATAAGGAAAATGTATGAAGAAAAACAATATTTTTTGCCTAAAAAATTGGTTTTTTTAAATTTTTAATTCATAAAAAATCCAAAACGGTACAAAAGTGTCAATTCCTATTATTATTAAATGAGTCCCAAATGAATCACCTGAAAAATGTTGTACTGTGTAATCTTTATAATATTTATATTATACCTATTTTTCAACCAAACGTTTAGACCTGTAGACAGATGCCAGCTTAGAAAATCTAATATCGATTACTCAAATTTTTGGCAGCACTAAAAATATAAAATGTCTTTTCAACATTTGCGTTATATTTCTTAATTAATAATAATGTTTATTTTGTTGTTTAACTTCCTCCTCTATTTTAATAATTTCATTCGTTTGATTAATACGTTTTTTTTTTTTTGTTCTGTTGTTGTGCAATTTCACACACTTTTTACCTTTCAAATATTCCAACAGATGTTTGCTGTTTTGTTTGTTTTTTCATTTGTCACTCACTAAAGTTTTCCAAGCCATTTTTTTTTTTAATAAAATGTACATACACAAGTATACATACATATGTATGTACATGAGCAGTGTGACATAAATTGATGGATATGATTTGAAGCACAGCCACGCGCATAATGTTGTAAAAGCCATTTTTTGGAAATTTGTATAAAATTTTGTTGCCTGGGCCTTGTGGTTGTTGTTCATTTTGTTTTGTTTTATATTATTTTTACTCGATGGTTCATTCGACATCGAATGTAACGATTGTTTTGCAAACAAAGAAAAAAATCTTTAATATCATTGCTTCACTTGACTCAGAAATAAAATTCAGATAAAATTAAGTACCTTGTCGCCTTGGTTTTTAACTTTTTGTTGGTATTTGTTGTTGTAGCGGTCGGGTACTCACATGTCCAGGTCTCTACTTACTCTTACCCTTCGGGAGAATAGTGCCTGTCAAAGACGGACAGCAAAGTCTCAGTTAAAGAGTTCTATTTTAACTCCATGAGTACGGAACCCTCAAGATAGTGCGAATCCTTTTATGACTAATAAAAGCTAAAGACATACCCCTAAAAATGCCTGAACTGAGGCCGGATTCCGTCATTCGTGAGCGAAAGAATTCATGATCGAATGCTGTGTGTTTGTTGCTTGTTTTGTTTTTGCTTTACATTATTTTCACTATCGAGTTTATTCAATCACGAATGCCGGAATTCGGCCCCTGATCAGGTATCACGTTTTAAGTAGACAAACATTGCCTTGGAACAATGATATATATAAAATATCTTAAACGACATCAAGTTGGTGCATAATAGCTCAGTCGAAAAACATTTCAAGTGACATCGCCTTCATGGATATGAAAAGCTTTTCCACTGAAAATTTCTAAGAAAAGTAAAGTTTTAAATTTATTGAAATATTTTCATTTGTGTTGCCTCTCCTTGATATATGTATATTAAATAAAACTTCATTCCTTTTTAGGGTTCCGTACTCATCAGAGTGAAACGGAACCCTATTACCGAGACGAGTACGTCCGTCCGTCCGTCCGTCCGTCCGTCACAGCGTCCATTCTCCGAAACGGTAAGAGCTAGAGAGCTGAAATTTTCACAGGATGTTGTTGTACCTTGCCGCTTCAACAACAAATACTAAAAACAACAACAAGTCGAAAACTACCAGGTGTCCCCATACAACCTAAAGTAACAATTCGCCGTAGCTGCTAAACTGTAAAATGCAGAGAGCTGAAATTCGCACAATATATGTATTTACATATGCGCTACAACAACAAATGATAAAAGCAACAACATGTCAAAAACTACCAGGTGTCCTTATACAACGTAAAGTAACAATTAACCGTAACTTTCAAACTATAAGAGACAAAGAGATGAAATGTGCACAATATATTTACTCGCATATGGCCTACAATAACAAATGCTAAAAACAACAAGTTGAAAACTACCAGGTGTCCCTATACAACGTAAAGTAACAACTTGCCGTTACTCTCGAACCGTGAGAGACAGAGGGATGAAATTTGCACAATATGTGTATTCACATATGCTCCACAAAAACACTTGCTAAAAACAACAACAACTGTAAAACTACCAGGTGTCCCTTTACAACGTAGAGTAATAACTATAACTCTCGAACCGTAAGAGATAGAGAGCCGAAATTCGCACAGTGTATGTATTCCCAGATGCCTTAGAACAGCAAATTACAACAACAATAACAACAAGTGGAAAATTACTAGGTGTCCACATACAACATAAAGTAGCTGTAAAAACAGAGAGATGAAATTTATAAAATGTACATATGTATTCACATACGCCATTCCATACATACATTACACATACATACGTACGGAACCCTAAGTGTGCGAGCCAGCCTCGTACGTGACTTAATTTATTTAGATCTATATATTTCAGAAAAAAGATATGTATGTATTCATATAAAAACATACAAAGAAAACCGTTCCTAAAGATGCACTATAAAATGATGCGAAATATATACATAGATCTAAAAAAGGAATGAAGTTTTATTCAATGTATGTATCAAGGAGAGGCAAGACATAAGAAAATATTTCAATAAATTTAAAAGCACACAGTGGTACAGAAAGAAAAACAGAATAAAGTTTTAAAATTCGACATTTTTGATTTTTGCATTGAGTATTTTTTTTTTTTTTTGTTGTTTCTAACAATGAAAAATATAACAGTGTTACTATTTGCAACTTACAACATTTTTCACTGCTGAGATTTATTTGTTAATTTCGCTATTATTATAAATCACAACAATAACTTAGAACGGCAACAAAAAATAAGTAATGCCTTCCTAATAAGTGAAGTTAATGCACTTTGGGGCTTAATAACTAAAAAAAAAATAAAATTTTACAATCATCTGCCTCATACTAAATGAAAATAATTTCTACAAAAAAATTAAGACGAACAAGTAAGTATATCCGGCTGGGCCGAGTCTTAAATACCTTTAACAAAAGTCACGTTCATATATGTGTATATATGTTACTTCTTCAGTATATGAATGTATGAGCCGATATTTACAATTTTCAAATGATTTTCTTTTATCATCAGACTTACTCTTTAGCAGCGAAATTTCTTATAGTTGGCTTTTTGCTAGGAAAAATGTTTTAGCTCGCTTACACACTGTTGATTTGTAGAAATAAATGGATAAATCCTTTGAAATTGGAAACAAGAAATCTCTGAGCCGAAGTCGAATACAAAAAACTCTAAATATTTATTTTAAATATATAAAGTTCTCTCCAAATGAAATTTACCCAGTAGGCAATGAAAGAAAAGAAATTAAAACACAAAGAATTGAGTATATTAATGGAACAGGAATTTATTAAGAATTAATCAGAACTAGGAGAAGTTTGATTGCCTCGCAGGAAGACAATTTGAAACCAAAAACCCGTATCAAAACGGAAATGAACTTTGGATTATCGACATTTAAAATTAGGCATTATGTGTAAGCAAGACATCATAATTTTGGCAACTTTCTGCTTATGCATATATGTATAGGCTTTGAATTTTGTTCGTTGCTTATCACTGTTGTTAATGCCAGAGTGCAGACGAATCCTATTAGCATTAACACACACCATTCACACATGCAAGTAACCTGTTGCAAGTTGTGTGTGCAAATTAACAACCAATACATTGGACAGAGACATTAAAAGCGTTTGCTACTTGATTGATCTTCCAGAAAAGCCTTAATGCTTAGCAAGAAACATCGGCAAAATCGGGTAGTTTGCATAACCCCATTCTCTCAAAAAAAAAAAAAAAAAAAAAAAAAAAATGCCGAATGGTGTTGTCGAGTCGAACGAATCTAAAATCAATTTGATCGCTTATGATGAAAAACCATGGGTTGTACGTTCACAAAATAAAGAATTATGTTCCCGATACACAATCAAAACCTTTAAGTATGGTAGAGACAACATATGGGTCTGTGGATTAGGGTCATTAAATTGGATAAAAGAAAACATGAGTAAAAACCAGGGGCCAAATCGTTGCATTCGATGTCGAATGAATTATCGAGTAAAAATAATATAAAACAAAAACAAAATGAACAACAACCACAAGGCCCAGGCAACAAAATTCGTTCGATCATGTATGCGACGATTCGGCCTCCAGATTCTAACGGCCCCGACTGGGAAATGCCCGTAAAGCGACCGTAGCCACACATAAATAGTTGGTTCTGAGAAAATGGTTTTTGGACAACAATGTGAATGTGATAGGTTGTGAAAGTGCCCAAAACCCCATTTTTAGGTAGTATATATCGACTGCTATATGTGAACCGAATTCACTAAATTTTCATAGCAAACACATAAAAAGAGATATCAATCGTTTGGCAGCAGAAACTTGGCTCTGACCAAATTAGTTTTCTCAGAAAGTAATACACATGCCACTCAGCCACCCCACAACCTGTATATTTTCTGTCTATATTTTATATATTATTGTTTTTATTATTTATATTCTTCCATTGTACGAGTCTATAGACAACAATATACAAAAAAAGAAATTTTACAAAAATCCCATTTTGAGGGCCAAAATTTTAGCTATTCTTGAAATGATTTTACTGAACTTCAATAACAAACATATCACTCGATATCAGCAACAGTTTGATAAAAAAAAATGTCTGACTCAAAAAGTTTTCTCAGCACCGGTATTTCAACAGCCGAACACACGGACATCGCTTAATCAATACTGATCCCGACTGGGGTTGAAAATGAAAATCATAACTAATGTTGAGGGATATAAAACATCCTCAACATTAATTATGATTGGTATAAAACATATTAACTTTCAATAGTTGATTGCGTAATATTTTCGGTTTTGCTTCATATCTGCTGCCAACTTGTTTTTCATTAACTTTTACGTCACCCTGTCAACATTTTAACTTGACATTCAAAGTTTCTGTGACTCGATATGAATTTAATAGCGTCTACGCATAAATAAGCAATTTAAACTATTTCCTACTGAGTTGTTTCCGAATCTAAACGTTACGCGCATATTTTATAAAGCCAAAAAGAACGTGAAGTGGATTCATGGCATGTATTTTAAGTAGTTTAAATTCCGTTAATAATTATATCATAAATTTTTCAAACTATTAGACATGTTTCGCGTTATAAACTGAATTATATACATATGTACACACGCATAAATGTAAGCATGTTTATGCACAATAATATAAATTGACAACCAAACCATGTATTCAATAATGTGCAAAAAACACTTTGTTGCAACATTTTAGCCGCAGTTTCATTATTTATTTATATTATTTTAAGCATCACATATTGTAGATGAATTTCTGGAATCATATGCTGAAATGTCCATAACAATTCATGTTCGCCAGGCACATTTAAACTCTTTCACAGAATCACGAATTCGATGAAGAGACAGACCGGTGAACAATTTCACCAAGAAATTATACAAATTGAAAAGCGCTACAATGAACGCAGTCACGCAAGAATGATTGCGGGTCTCTCAAACGAAAACCGGAAGGCTTATTGGACAAACATAAGCGGGATGGTAATAATTTTTGATTTTCAAGACTCGATTTGTTTCGATTTTGGGTGAAAAAAAAAACAAATTGAAGAGAAAAGAAATAAAAGTTTCACCGTCGATTGAACAGAATCTTAAATAACCTGTTTAAAAGTCCCATTCATATGCGTACATCTGCTGCTTTGGCGGTTTATGGTATATTACGGCTATATGTGGACCGATATAGTAAATATAAATTTCTCGCCCTTAACTGACTTTCTCTCAAGACCAGCTTCAATTTTTAGCACCAAAATTTTATTTTCCTCTTAATAAGTTTTACTAAATCACTGAAACTAGTTTTTATCGGTTCTTGACAACCTTCTTTGGCCTACTTATTGGTATAAAAATTTATAAAAAATTTATTGATTCAGGTCCAAAACTGAACCTTTTCAAAATATTAACTGTATTTTTCAGCTGTCTATATGCCGACGACATTTCGTTGGTGCTAATCAACTCATCAGTAGACTTGAAAAATTCTTAAAAGTTTATTTGAAACTTAACTACTTATTCCATAATTCCCATGAACAAAATGAGCATCAGAAATGTTCAAACATACTTTTAACACAGCAAACATTTCTTTTTTCGTTTCGCAACCTTCTATACAACGATTTACCATCGGTTACTACTATTTGTATTTTTGAAAGTATCAAAAAGCAAAAGCTTTTTGTATAGTCAAATATAAACTTAATTATTTATTTGCTTGAAGAGCCAATTGAAATATATTAGTTCAGGTCCAGAAATGAAACTTTTCAAAATATTTACTGTATTTTTCAGCTGTTTATATATACAGCTATACATAATATATAATAAATAATTAAGTTCATATTTTATTATAAAAAATTATAAAATTATTTCTTTAGAGAATTCCCTAACAAAACCATGTTGTATCTGGCTTCATCTTACCCATATTCAAAATTTTTAGTTTTTGGTTTCTTATAACATTGACAAAAATGTTGCTCACTATGACGCAAAAACATTTTTAAAAAGCGTCTCAAAACTCGATCTAGTTTTTAAAGGGGTCACAAAATAAATAATATCATTACTTTTTTGTAAATGATATGCGCCTCTGGAGTCAGCTTCCCCCTCAAATTCAAATTATTACTACTGCAAGCAAATTCAAATCTGCCACATTTCCCCATCTTGCTTAAAAAGTTTTTTATTAAAATTATTAGGAGGATCCTCACTGTATCTTTTACCACTTGGTTGCTTTTCGAGTTCTGATCTGACAAAAAATGTTTTTAAACTAATGAACTTCCAGTATTTGAACTTTTCTTTCATAATTAATCCATATTACGTTTATTCTATATTACTGTTGTGATTGATATTATTGTAAATTTGAGGTACGGGGCAACTAGCTGTTTCGAAGCCACCGCACTTCTCGTCAGTGGCCGTCCTTGTGCGCAGAGGCTCACGTTTCCAAAGTAGTACTCATGCCACTCAGCCACCCCACAACCTGTATATTTTCTGTCTATATTTTCCTCTTATCAAACACACCAATTATTGTTTTTATTTTTTATATATTCTTCCATTGTACGAGCATATAGAAAAAAATATATAAGATGGGCCAAAAAAAAAAAACAACCCTATTTGAAGTTGCTCTGATTTTTGCTAATGTCAATGTTGTTTCTACATTTGTGAACTAGACAGCAGTAGAACACAAGCGAACAAAACAAAATATTAGTTAACTTTGAAAATTTATTGGCTGCACAAGCAAATTATTTTATTTATTTTTTCTTAAGACTTAAACTTATAGTACATTTATACTAGTAATTCTTAAACTAGTTTATGATCATAAGCTAGTTTCATAAACTATACATTTACTTACACTAACATTTTAGACAATTGACTTGATTTTGTTTGACAATTTACAATAAATTCAATATCAAAAATAAAATAGTAATATGGAGGCTTTTGTAGAAAAAAAAAGTATTTATGGGTTTTTCATTCCGACTGAATAAAATTCATTGTAAAATTAATTATTTGGCACGGAAAAGAAATAAGCATCTCTTATTTTCATCATCCATGCTTAAATTTTATGTATTTTAATAACAAAAAGAATTGTGGAAGTTTTGAAATTATTTAATTTTTTAAAATATTTTTTTCCGTTTTATTTTCCTTTTTATTATGAAGCGTAAATTTAAATGTACTCTTAGATATTGCTTAACTTTTTTTTTGTAATAATAATAAATTAAATTTTAAGACTTAATCATAAATATTCTGTCGTCGGGAGAAAATGGTACCCTGCATGTGACTATTCCTAAATACTCATTTATGATATCTGCTTTAATTCAGTTTTCATGTACATTTGTTATAACATGTGATAGATAATATTTTCTGTTCACTTTTTAGTTGAATTTGCAATCATTTTATGATCATATTCTGCATCATTTTCGACCCGTTTTCGAAATCGTTCAACAATCATATTTGATAAATTTTTGAAACAAATCTTGTCATAATTTGAAGTCATGATCATATGATCATATTATATATTATATTTGACCGTTTTTTTAATAGAAATCTTACTATAATTTGGTATAATTTAGTATAATCAAAAACAGGACTTCTCACTATGGAATCAAAACACAATATACTTATGATATTGTGTTTGCATTGCTTTTCCTTTGACTTGTTGGTTAACGGGAACTTGTTTACATGCTGATCGCTTTTAATGTTTGCGAAATGGTGGGGGGAAAAGAGTAAGTAAGATGATTACCGAATTGTATCACATTTTGGACACCAAGAGTAGTCACAAACATGATACAACTAACAAGGTAGCCTCGTCAGCTAAACCGTTAATCATCTGACTACTTTAGGTTGTCAAGAGAATGCAGAGATGAAAGGTAGCCAAAACGAGATAGCTAAACCGCGTAAGCTCAGTGCATCTCTCTTCTGTAAATGTAGAAGTGGTGTCTTTTTGACAGTTTGCATAAGTTGTACAAAAACAAAATGCATGTTATTTTTATTGAAGTTGTTCTTATTGTAGCGAAAAGGCTACCTTGTTAGTTGTATCATGGTCACAAAGAACTCAAGTAAATGATAAAAATTATTGTAATCAGTTTTTAATCCTAAAGAATAGACAAATTTAACTATTCTTTTTGATGAACTACATGAAAACTCAGTTTTTAATCACCAAAACTGGTCAAAAATGAGTGAGTAAGAGACTATTAAAAATTCAATCATCCAAATGCTAGCTGGGTACATACATATGTATATTTGTTTTAGTAATTGCACTTTTGTCAATTGTTTATTATTGAAATTGCCCTAAAATTATGATGCATTGAAACAAAAACCAAACGTTCCCTGGTGCATTTTTTTCGTTACTGATAACCACCGCTTTGGGTCACGTTTAGAAAATATATGTGTCCATGTGTGTATGCATGTATGTATGTGTGTATGTATTTAAAAACAAAAGACAAAAAGAAATTGTTTTTAATTTTTTCAAAAATTTAATTTCACTTTATTTGTATTTATTGAGGGGCGTTGATTTCTCCCAATCGCTTGATTCAAACAAATGAGGCGTACAAGCCCAAAACAAGATTATTATCGCTTCATATTGTATATAATGATGCCAACAAAATTGAAAATGATAAGAAAGACATGCGATGTTCTAAAGAGGTTATCGTCTGTCAGTATCTGATATTGAGTCAAGAAAACGTTTGACTGAAAATGATTAGTCTTGAGTAAAACTTTCTATACGACATACATATATATCATTTACTTTTTGTATATGGGCCATGTGGTAAAATAAGAAGGAAATCTGAAACAAATATTATTATTGAGAGCTTTTTTCAACAGCATTCCCACGCCAAGTGCATCAATACTTTTACTCGACATATAACCGATAGGGTTATAAAATATCGATACCTACTGGTATTGGTCAATTACTTCACGCTAAGAAAACAAACCAAAATTACCAATATGTTTGATACGGATTGTAATATTTTGCAGAGTTTCCTTGAATAGTAAAACCCAGAAATTCTGCAAAATTTTCAAATTTCCAGAATTCTATAAAAAAAAAAGGCACCGGCGTTTCGTTCGTGCTACTCAACTCCTCAGTTGACTGGAATAAATAGTTACGCCTTAATTTATAGAAATTATTTCAGGCTTATAAAACTCTTATTTGACATATTTGTATGGAAAATCTGTCAAATATGAGTTTAATAAACCTAAAATATGTATTATGAATCTTAGATTTCAAACCTTCTCTCAAGTCCACTAATGAGCTAGCATTAGTGGACTTGACTTTTTTTGTTAATTGGAATATATTCTGTATTCTCTCCCAAAAAAAACAAAGAAATTGCTTGTTTAATTGTTATATATCAGTGTTAAGGATATATTTAAATTTGTGATTCTATTTGTAACGTACTTAAGTTTTAATTTCCGACCCCATAATAGATATCTGTTCTGCGTCAGCAATAACCGAACAGTCATTTAAGATGTCCGTCTGTCCTTCCGTTTGTTGGACTTTGAAATACTGTTTCAGGTCGGAAAACTTTTTTTGATTCGAGAGTATTCAGGGCCAAATTCTAAGCCTAAAATTAATACTATGGCGATGAAATATGGGGGATACTATGCTTTATAGTAATAGAAATGAAAACTGTGGAAATTATAAGCAGAGTCACAAGATAATATACATTAGGCAGGGCCTATTTCCATGGACACAATTTTTTTTAATTTTTCGATAGTTCAACTTCTGATTTACCCGATTTCTCCATTCCTTTTTATAACGGCTTATCGATTTTGCGGTTTCAAAAGTAAGCGTAAATAAAATACATATAAAATATATTTCTTTTTTAGGGTTCCGTACTCATCAGAGTGAAACGGAACCCTATTACCGAGACAAGTACATCAGTCCGTCCGTCACAGCGTCCATTCTCCGAAACGGTAGGAGCTAGAGAGCTCAAATTTTCACAGGATGTGGTTGTACCTTGCCGCTACAACAACAAATACTAAAAACAACAACAAGTTGAAACTACCAGGTGTCCCCATACAATGAAAAGTTGCAATTAGCTATAACTCTCGAACCGTAAAAGACAGAAAGCTGAAATTTTCATAGTATATGTATTTATAGATGCTCTACAACAAAAAATGCTAAAGACAACAACAAGTTGAAAACTACCAGGTGTCCCTATACAACCTAAAGTAACAATTAGCCGTAGCTGCTAAAATGTAAAATACAGAGAGCTGAAATTCACACAATATATGTATTTACATATGCCCTACAACAAGAAATACTAAAAACAACAACATGTCGAAAACTACCAGGTGTCCCTATACAACGTAAAGTAACAATTAGCCGTTACTCTCGAACCGTGAGAGATAGAGGGATGAAATTTGCACAATATGTGTATTCACATATGCTCCACAGCAACACATAGCATAACAACAACAACTGTAAAACTACCAGGTGTCTCTTTTTGCAACGTAGAGTAATAGCTATAACTCTCGAACCGTAAGAGATAGAGAGCCGAAATTCGCACAGTGTATGTATTCCCAGATGCTTTACAACAGCAAATTACAACAACAACAACAACAAGTGGAAAATTACTAGGTGTCCACATACAATATAAATTAGCTGTAAAAACAGAGAGATGAAATATACATATGTATTCACATACCCCATTCCATGCATACATTACACATACATACGCACGGAACCCTAAGTGTGCGAGCCAGCCTCGTACTTGACTTAATTTATTATTAAAAAGTTAGAACGTTGACATTATGTGTGAAACACTACATCATTGAAACGGCCACCACGCAAAGTGTTGCAAGCTTTGATTCATTTGAGGCAATTTTCGACCACTTTTTGACACATTTCGGGCGGTATCTCAGCCATAACTTGACGAGTGCTGGCTTTTAAGTGCTCAAGAGTTAAAGGTTTATCTGCATACACCCGGCCTTTCGTGTAGCCCTACAAAAAAAAGTCGAATGGTGTCAAATCGCATGATCTTGATGGCCAGCTGACATCGCCACGACGAGAAGTGTATCTTGCAATAAAGCCATATTCGCTCGAGTTGTGTGGCATGTGGCACCGTCTTGTTGTATTGTATTGTATTGTGACTAGGTTGGTCCAAGATGGCCCTTTGCACTGCGACCTTAGATGATCTTTTGTGCAACCCTTTGTCCCTCACCAGTTTAATACATCAAGAAACAGAATTAGCTCCTTCTGTGGAAGCCCTTGCATGTCCTGTGAATCCAATGTATTGGCCTGCAACAGGCTGTGTCTTCTACGGCCTAGTGTTAAAACCGTATTGTTAAAACCACTTATTCTCCAAGTCGTATTCGTCAAAAGCAGGCAAAAAAGGTCTGTTGTCATATGACCATAATGCTGCATCGTCGTTTTCGAAGAAGTAAGGTCCAATCACAGCTTCGGACTAAAGAGCGCAACAAACAGTGACCTTTTCTGGATGTAATGGCCTCTCTTCTATTACTTGAGGACTCTCAGAAGTCCAAATACGACAGTTTTGTTTATTGAAATATCCAGCGAGTGAGAAATGTGCTTCATCGCTGAAGAAAATTTTGTTCGAAAAATCGCCGTCCACCGCCTGTTGGTCAAGCACCGATTCCACGTTGTGGAATGGTCAGCTACGACGTTGTGAATGGTCAGCTGGCTTCAGTTGTTGGGTGAGCTGGACTTTATATGGAAGATAAAGGTGTAGATCTAAATGCAAAATACACCATAATGTGCCGTAAGACAGTCCTAATTCCTGAGAACGACAAGGAATCCACATATTCTGGTCTTCGGCAACACTTTCACTTACAGTAGCGGAACGAACGAAACAATATTTGTAACCGCTTCACAATTTTTCCAATTGCTTGCCTAGTTGAACGATTGATTATGTAAACCATAATCGCCTCTCAAAGCACGATATGTGGCTGTGCCAGAATCACCATTTTGTAGGATGTTTTGATCACTTTTATGCCTTGTGTGATAGTTAAGCGATCCATTTTCGTCAATGTCAGTCAGGCTTTCAACTGAGAAGTAAAAAATTGGTTTAACAACTTAGTTTGACAGATGTCGAATTCCAGTCCTATACTTTTGTAACCACGAAATGAATAACCCGTTATTTTGTATGGAATACCCGCCAGAAGGCGTGGTACATGGTCGATGTGCTCGACAAAAATATTGGAGAAAAAATTATTGGGGGTTGATCATACATGTGGCTTCTCTACGGGCATCCTGGGACAAGGTAGTGTGATGGGGTGAAAATTTAATGTTCATGGTGCCCAAATGTAGGCCTTTGGAGTAGATTACTCCCGTAAAGAGCCAAATGTGTTTTTTCAAACATAACGACCCCATACCACGTCTTCTTAGAGTTTCCCTACACAAAAATACAAAAAAAGGAAATCAGACGCACCGAAAAAAATTTTTTTTTGACAATGGCGTACTGTCGTACTGGATACTCAAGAGCTGCCAAAAAATCGATGGCATAGTATCGATTGCAAAATCGTCTTATCCTGATACACAGGGTGTCCGGCGAGAGAGGTGTACTAATTTGTTTTGCCGCCATTTTGGTAAACATTCGTCTTTACAGCTCATATTTGGCAGTCGTGAAGTGGAGACGTGGCAAATTTATCACTCAGACCAACGTGTTTTAATCGTTAAAACATTTTATCACAAAATCCAGCATCGATTACTGTGACGCTGAGAAAGTTACGTGAAATTTTAGGTAGAAATTTTATTTCTTTTACGCCGCTGCCAATAAGGATGATTTTTAGAAATCTTTTTTCTTATACATATCTTCGAATACCTTTGCTTTTCATCTTAGTCTCGCTAAACTATCAAAACTCGAATTTTAGAAGAAATAAAAAAGTGTAAAAAATGCACAATTTTCCCATTAAAGAAAACCGCATTAATAAATAAATTTCCAAGAGGCAATCATTTTTTATTTTCACTTTTTTTCAAAATTTTTAGTATTTGCTTAAAACTAATGTAAATATTTGCACATTACAGTTCCATTTAAGGTTTTTATTTCTTCTTTTTAAAATAAATTAATAAATAATACAAATTAGCCTAGAATAGGTATTCATGGCAGCTTTTTTCGTTGTTGGAAAAGTGAAGAGAAATAAAACAATTTTTTTTTGACAATAAACTCATTCTCTTGCTTTCCTTTTTGAACTCTTTTTTTCATGGATTTGTTAAACAGAAAAAATAAATAATTCTCTTTACTACTTTTCTAATGAAGAAACAAGCTGAAATGAATGCCCTTAATGTTTGTTTTTTTTTTGTTTTTGTTTTTGCTGTACGTATGTAGGTACTGATGAAATAATAAATAACTTAAAAACAAACAACAAATCCTTAAATAAATTTACAAAAATTAAATAATTTTTCTTTCAATAAGCAAAAAAAAATTCTAAAATGAAATCATTACACATTTTTTAGCTCATGGTTTTTTTCTATTTAATTTATTTACAAACTAAATTGTTTCTAATTAAACTATTGACTACATAATAACAAAATTCTGCATAATTAAAACTAAAGAAGCAAAAAAAAAAAAAAAAGAATCTCCAATTTATTTGTCACCGCCACCCAACCACATTTGTATTTGAGCCGAACTTTTGCCTTTTGTCTCCAGCACACACGTAAACACATACACTGTGGCCGCAAACATGCAAGAAGCAAAGAACCAAAACGTCATGGCCGAACCGAAAGCCGAGATCATGGAACCAAAAGTTTTCGTCACAACGAATACCGAAAACCAATTAGACATGACAGTCAGGGCCACAGCTGTCGCCTTGACATCCGGCAGGAAGAGCTCACCCATCATAAGCCACGGTACGGGACCATAACCCATCGAAAATGTCACCATAAACAGGACCACACACAGTAAAGGAAGCCAGCCCAGAGAGGAAACATCTTTGCCGCCCTCCTTCATGTTGAAATAGAAACCCAAAACAACCAAACAAATGGTGACAATTGTGCTGCTGAACAGCAACAGAGACTTGCGACCAGCTTTCTCAATCAGCAGGGAGGAGGCCAAAGTCATTGCAACTTGTACAAAGCCGACAATTATTGAGCAGACAGATGGATCCAAGGTACTGCCGGCAGATTGAAAAATCGGCACTGTATAGAAGATGACAGCATTAATGCCCGAAAACTGTTGAAAGAACATGAGCAGCATGGATATGATCAGGCCTCGACGTGCTGCACGTATATAAAACAGATCCATGAAAGAGGCACTGCTGCCGGCCTGATCGAGTTCGGCTTGTATTTGCTGAATTGCTGAGCGCGAATCGCAGTAACGACCCCAAAGAAATTTCAACGATAGAGCAGCATCACCGCGACGACCCTGTAATGATAACAGAGAATTAACATTTTTTTTTCTCATATTATAGAATAATCTTCAAAGGGTCCATAGAACACAAAATGGTTTTCCTCATTTCGCATTTATTGTGCAGAACAGGTAACTAGATATACCGTGCAAAATTTCAAGACTCTATGTCTTACGGCTCAAAAGTTACAACTAATTCTCAAATTAAAGGGTGCCCCCATGTACTGGACACTATTTGAAATTTAGATTTTTGTTAATTTTGGCATTTTAGAGTAGAAGTAACTACATTTCCTAAGCAAATTTCAACTCTCTATCTGCTTTTATAGCTACTTGACTGTTTCTTGCATGAGATCACCCTTTAGTTCTTAATTTCTTGTTTCCCGTGGTATCTCATCATGTTTCAGAGCCTATGTAATTACATATACTGTGCAAATTTCAGGCCTCTATTTCATATGGCTTGAAAGTTACATTTGATTTTCATAGTACATATATTGTATAGGAGCACCCTTTAGTTTAAAATTTTTTATTCTTTTGAGTATTTCTTGTGGCAGCTGCTGGGTAACCACATGTCCTGTGAAAATTTCAGCTCTCTAGCCCAGTGACACACAGACTGACAGACGGACGGGAGGCGAAAGATACTGCTACAGGATGCTTCAAAAAAAAAATTTTTTTTTTCAAATGTTTCCAACTTTTAAGTTAAGCAAATTTAGGACTAAAATTTTTTTTTATATAATTTATAAAAACCTAAAAAACTAGCAAAAAGAATTTTCATAAAGCAAAAGTTTCTTAATACTTTGCCAATGGCGATGTCAAATCACATGAAAAATAAAACTTTACCTTTTTCAATAAATACGTTGGGGTCTCGGGCAGAAATAACATGCCCAAAAATAGTGCCACTGGCACCATCAAACACAACACACTCAGCGTTGTCCAGGTAACAACAGCACCAATCAAATAAACCAAAAGAATGCCAAATGTTAACATCAACTGGAACAGTGTACCCAATGTTCCTCGAATGCTGTCTTCGGCGATTTCCGAAATATACATGGGCGCAACAACACAAAAGCTGCCTGTAGACAAACCTGCAAAAATCGAAATGTTTTTATGTTTATTTGATGCATAAACCTTCAAAATAATTCAAGCTTACCGATTGTAAAACGGGCAAAATACAACATACCCGCTGATTTTGCAAAAATAATACACACCCAGGCCACAATGAACGGTATATCCATGGCCAGGGCGGTGTAACGTCGGCCAATGGCATCAGCAATGTAACCTGTTCGAAATAGTATTGAGACATTACTACTGCCTGTTCGCAGAATACGGAATACAGAAAGACTTGTGCTGAAAGTTTTCCGCACAAATTTTCTGCCAGAGTGAACAGCAAGCTGTCCTTTACTCACCTGTTGGCAAAGCTCCCAAAAAGGCTCCTATGGCCAGCAAGGAACTAACCCAGGTCTCTGCAATCGAAAACAAATTCAAATTCTTCAAAATTTGTTACACAATAAAGTCTTACTGATTTGCTTGATTCTGTAATCGTTTAAATTTCGTTATTTAATTGAATTTATCAAGGTTTTCTTTCCACGCTTGTCTGATTTTCATATTTTATTTAATAACTGATAAAAAGTTTATTTGATTTATAGCTAGAAAATTAAGTACTTTTCAAACTGCAAACAGCATAAACGAGCAATTGAACTTCTCAAGATAAAATACGCTCTTCAAGTTGTGTAATAAATAATTCGTGGAACATTAAAAGGAAATTTTTTCTACGCTTGGTTATTTTCAACAAAAAGAAAGCTACTGGCACTTGAGCCGGTACACAGGAGACAACCCATACATAGTGCAGTTTTTCCCTCTATTTTGCAGACAGGGTCGTGGAAGGGTTTTCACCATGATAGCTGTGCAAATATGCTTTGTGCAAATTCGTATTGCATTTTATGGTTGATCGTAGGGGCAACATTTTTTTTTTTTGCAAATCTGCTAAATTTGTAAAAACTAAATTGTAAAGCAGAAAAGGTGAAGTATCAGAAAAGGTGAAGTCCAATGGCGTCAAGTTGGCACGTAGCCTTCATGTTGCTTTTGGAAAGACACCCATATAAATTAAAATTAAAAGGCGATGCATTCTTTTGTTATTATTAAGGTTTATGCTTTCATTTGTTGAAACAAATCTTATTTTTTTTTTAAATATGAACTTAATTATTTATTTACTTTAAGAGCCAATTGAAATGTATTAATTCAGGTCCAAAAATATACATACATATGTACAGCACGTCGTTATTTAGATCACCACGCAGTAATTATTTGAAATATACATATTTCCAATAACAAATTATATTACACTGCAAATATTATAAGAATAGATAATTTTATCATTACTCTAATCAGAAATTTCATTTGTAGATGTACTTCATGTCATATAAATAATTTAATAATGGCACCGTATTATGCAAACTTTAACTATATAATAAATGCACTAGAAAATGGCTTCGGTCCACCTGAGTCGTTTATATACTTGGATAATTTTAAGATGAATATGGTGTACCAGTCTCTTTCCATAATTTTAGACGGGCCAATGACAAAGCAGTTACTTGCAATTTATTAAATTATTCAAGTAGATACGACAAACGTATATCTAATAAAGAAATCCGCAGGTTGCGATGCAAAAACACCAAAAAATTTTGGTGGCTACAGATATAATAAAATATAAAACTTTTTTCCTTTTTTAATCCTAGACATAAGTTATTTTTTTATCCTCGCCTTATATACATGTAATGTTTTTATAAAAATTTTCATTGCAAAAAAAAGTTTTAAAAATTCCGTTCTTATGGAATACATAATAAAATACTACTATCCAAAAGATTTTTTTTTTTAAATATAATTTAAAATACTAGAGAGCTCGTTTCTGGAACTTTGTATTAATTTTGTAATTTTTATAGATACTAGTGTTTATTATAGTATGTAATGAAATGTTAAATACTGTAAACAAATAAACTTATCTGAAAAAAAAAAATATATGTACCTTTTTCAGCTGTCTAAACATGTATAGATAGCTCGGAAAGACAGAAAACATTTGAAGAGTCTATTTTTGGACCCGAATTAATCACCCCTATCGTGAGTAAAATGTGAATTTTTTATTCCCATAAAATTTTCACATCCCAAGTAGGGAAATTTGCTATCATGAATATTATGGGAACGTTTGGAAAGAAAAAAATATAAATACAAAGGAAATTTATTGAAAATTTGTGGGTAAGTGGTGTAAAAAGTAATTAAATTTATGTTTTATAACTAATAAACAGAAATTTGTAGTTTAAAAGGTAAAAAGGGTGAATAGATCGGAGTTTTCATGCCTGTTGAATATTTTGACAGATTCTCTGTCGGAAAAAAAAATGACATTCCGCCATGATATTGACATTCCGCCCATCGTAAAACTAAGCGCATGCTTACGTATTTTTTGCACAGGGTGGATACCAAAAAAGTGTTGGAAGAGATTACGAAGTAGGAGTGGCGCAATCCACTTTTTGCAAAGTGCTCTCCAAAGTGTTGGATGCTTTAGAAAACTTTCTGCGCAGAATGGATAAAATGTTCATGGATAAAATTCTATTCCTGAACTTTTTTAGAAGGAGGGCCACCACATCTTTAGAAACTTTCACAAAACCACATGCAATGGGTCGGTTATTTTGCACCCTATTGAGAAGCATGTCATGTTGCATATTATTTATTGATTTAGACCTAAAAATGGTTTTCAGCTAATTTATATATCCATTAAAATGTAGCAACTACTTGCATTTTTTTTTCTAGTTCCCCAAAGAAAATAGTTATGAACAAATTGATACAAAAATTGGGAAAAATGTCTTTGAAAAATCCATTCACGATAAGGAAAAATTTCGAATTGGAAGACATTTTATGGGAAAAGTTATTCATGATCACACTTTTGGGAAATGGGAAAAAATTTTAAGGAAAAAATTTTTCATGATAGGGGTGAATATCTTATTTTTAATTTACATGAATGTGTTTTTTATTTTATTAAAATTGTTCGTCATCGTCGGTATTTTTGGTCTACTCCACGCAAAATTGCTAGTCAGCTTCGCCATCTGCTGGCGCCATCTATTTCTATTTACTTTATTTATATTTTACTGAGCCTTTTTCAAGGAAAAATATAGTTTGATTGAAGTGAAAACCCTCAATATGTTACATACATACGTATCTCATGAAATCACCATGAATTCCTATGCAATTTATTATGATCCTCTTGTTCAGAAAACTCTACATGCCATGGCAACTCTACCACTAAAACAGTTTAGCTCTCAAGCAGGTGTCTCTATTTGTAGTAATTTGTATATATAATTTGAACAATTTGTTTCAATTTTGTGTTGCTTTCAGTGTTATGTTTTTTTTTTTTATTTAAACATGATCTCAAATTATTTCCTAACATTTATTTGTCTCTTTTTATTGCACAAATTGAGTTAACATGTGCTATTTAATTTTATTAATTTTTGTGTTAAAAATATATATATATGTATATGCACTTTATAATATAATTTTAAATAAAACCAATTAAAAAGATTTTATTACTATAAATTACTTGTTTGTAGTAGAAGAAAATTTCCCGGGATTCCTGGGAATTCCCGGGAAACTTATAAATTTTCCCCGGAATCCCGGGAAGACATAAAGTCCGGGAATTCCCAAACCCTAGCTGCAATCCAAAATCAAAGTGTCACTATGACGCCTCAATGTACACACATACATATGTATGACATATTTTAATATTTCTTTTTCTTTTCTCTTGTGATTATTTGAATCAGAACTGTGACTCACTGAACGGAAATACCTTGAGAAAAATGTCAGCTATTGACGTTTATGCACCTGTAAATATCAAAGAATATCACACTTGGCGCCCCACTGCTTTTATTTTTAATATTTACATAATTGAAAGTTTGCCTAAGAAATATGTATGTATGAAAATGTGAAGTTTAACACCCATAAAGCACTTCACATTGACAATGATTCACTTAAAATTTTCGTACGTAAATCAAAAACACGCATTCCTCTTGTGCTGCATGAATTGAACAATACGAGTATGTTAACAGTTTAAAATTTCAAGTGTTGCCATTTGTGGCATAGAATGAAATCGTTAAAATCTTATGACTAAGCAAACAATACCCAGCTGTATCAGTTTAAAGAATACACTACTTGAAAACTCTGTCGCTGGCACTAGGAGGACCAACAACAGACTGGAATGACGCTGAATTCATAGAAAAGAAAACGATAGTTGGAGTGTGTCAACACTCAAACATTTACACTTTGATTACCTACATACTTATGTATGTATGTATGTGCCTGTATATACGACGGTAGTAAGGAAAAATCCAATACTAAAAAAATTATTTATTTAATATCAAATTGACATTTATAACGCCATCCATACAAGTGCTTGCATGGAAACTTAACACTTTTGCAAACAGTATGATGTACTTCTGCCAACTGCACTTGAAAAATCAGGTTCCCTTGAATTTGATTTAGCAAATAAAATGAGCAAAAATTAATCACTTGAAAGTGTTAGCAAACAAAAGTAGTTTTGTGTAATACTTTAATTGCGGCAGAAAACTCATTTTAATATTTGTGTGACACTTGAAAATTTAATCACAGTGAAATTAAATAACAATTCATAATAATTTTCCACCATCATATTTCACATGACTTACGTTGGCTTAAAGTCAATTGTAATTCGGATGTATTTGCATCGGTTGCATTGCCAGCAGTTGTTGTTGTGTTGCTGCTGGGGTCGGGAGCGCTGATTTGTGGTAAGACCGGTGAAGTCCAGGCCAAAGCTGTTCCCGCCGATACTGCACCCAGACAAACTAGAAGCAGTGATTACAGATTATGAAATTCGAAAGTGTGTTGTGTATACATGATTACGGCTCACTCACCTATCAGCGCGGCCACATATTGCATTTTCTTTGATGTTTTAACCACGCCATCTTGCAGGGGGTCATAGAGCATGGGATTGCGGGCATGTGGATCATTGTCTTCTTGGCTGACAGTCTGCAGGAACAAAACAAAAAAAACAGAGAAGTAAGCAACAAATTTATTAAAGGAATTGAAATTCTATATGCTTTATTCACATGTTGCTGCCAGCGCTGTAACTGCAGAAGTGTTCTGAATTATTTGCATACAAACATGTTCGTCTACAAAAGTTGATAGTGATGGAATCAGCAACATGTTTACAACAATGTTTAGTTACACACTACTGCTGGGGAGTTGTGGAAATTATTGTAAGAAATATGAGGACTATAAATAAGTAACACCCATATTCATAAAAACTATTGAAGGTTTATTACACGTTTATTGGAACGAAGTTCCTTAACGCGGCTTGCTGGTAGTGCAAATTAGTAGAAATCGTCACGAAAGCGTGTGAGCTGTTTATATGTATTGGTGTATCTGTCGACAAACAATTGTGTATGTGTCTCCGCTGCTGTCAGCGGAGACACCTACCAATAAATATTAATTAGTTGTGAAAACGGACACCATCAGTTGATAGATGTCGCTAAAGTAAAGTATGTCAACACAAAACAGCAATATTGAAAATTTTTCTTCGTTTTGTAGCATATTGACAAAAAAATACTGCATGTGTCAAAAGTAAAAAAATAAAACGATCCAAAAAATTTTAAGAAGCATATAAAATTTAAAAATTTCAAAAACAAAACACAAAATAAAACATACAGATTTCACCTTGTATTACATTCCAAGATGAGAAAAAAAGAAAACGTAAGGAACTTCGTTCCTAACGGGGGTCCCCCGACCGCATTTCTTTTTTGACAAATATTCCATAGAAATACGTCAAATAAGAGCTTAATAAACTTACAATAATTATTATGAATATGGCCATTAGAGCATAAACCTTAGTATTCTGTTCAAAACTGCCGAAAATGTTGAGCAACATTGATTTTTTCATACGTAAAATTTCACATGTATTAAATGTTGTCCTTCCACTATATATGTACATACATACATACATGTGAATACATGTGCATATCATACCTCCGCACCGTTCGTTACGCTCAAAAGACATTTGAATATACTCTGCTGATTTCAAAAAATTTATGCTCGTACACTCAGAAAACTTTGTCAGTAAAATTAACTGAAAACACTCTTTAAAATAAATGAAACTTCATGTCAAAACCATCCTAGTTATTATACCCCTCACAAAAATGTGTAAGGGTATAAGTATATAAATTTGTGATTCCGTGTGTAACGCATTGAAATAACCATCTAAGAACCCATAAAGTATATATATTCTGGATCAGAATCAATAGAGGTTATGATTAAGCGATGTCCGTCTGTAGTCGTTGACATACCGTTTCTGAGAAAATGGTTTGAGATAGAAACCTCCTTCTTCCGCTAAAATGTGTTAAATCTTAGTAGTGGGTGTGCTATTGAAATTCCGTAAGATCGGTCCACGGATAGCCGAGATGTATCCAAAAAAACAAAATAAATAAAAATGGACAGCATTTTATATTTTTAACAGTTTCCTAAACTCAACAAGTCTAGGAAATAAAATAATAAGCTATAAATCATAAAAATTCATAAGCAAATGTTGAGTTTATTCACAATTTAAAGCAGGTATCTCTAATTTGCATGCTAACTTACAAAATTTATTTTACTTCAATATGTTGTTAAACAAAAAAGTTGTAGTCATTTGAGGATTAATATTTTCTGCGAAATTTGTAATTGCAGCAACATTTTGGGAAACTTCATTTTGGAGCACCCCGTTCGCTATGATGTAGTTAAAATAAATATGAAATTTTTTGGCTCCCGAGGTTCATTGGTATTTACTTTCAAATGAATTAGATATCCTTAAACTATTTTTTCAGGCTTAAGTTCAACCCTTGGTTTGTCACTACTTTTAATTAATATCAATTAAGTAAAGAAAAGTAAAATTTAGTAGCTAGGTGGACAACCGGCTGTTTCTGGGTAGCAAACACCCTTCATCAGCACCCTATGAACTTTGGACTTTACTTTTCTTTACTTAATTGATATTAATTAAAAGTAGTGACAAACCAAGGGTTGAACTTAAGCCTGAAAAAGTAATTTAATATATGTAAATGTATTACAACACAGTACTTCAATAACAAAAATTAAAATTTACAGTAAAAAAATTAGATATCTTTGAAATTGGTAACAAAAAAAAATGACTTTTGGAGAAGAGACAAAATAATTTATAAATTATTGTTAAATTAAGGAAGTAGAGCGGAATATTTCAGATACGACTTTGAGGTTAAACAGACTTCAGAAATACCGAATCAGGTGCATAATCAATCATCACACTCAAAACAAATTCAGTCCCAATCGGTGTTAAAAGCATATGGTAAGTACCGATGTTTTCAATCAAGAACAGCATACTTGTTTTTAAGCACGGACTTGAACGATATTCAATCCGAAACTGTGATTGAATACGGCTAAAATTAAGTATTTAGCACTTGAAAAATCTGTGGTGCTTAAAGCAAACACAACGTACTTGATTTAAGGAAATCCGTACTTCGCGAACTTCTGACATCCTTGGATTGTATATGTATCATATGTTGCCTTCTGCTGCTAAATGGCATCAGGAGCTTGCATATTTATTGGCTTTTGCTTAAAATATAAAATAAAAAGTTTTACATATATTTAAATCTTTTCTAAATGATTAAACCAAAACCACCGCCTGAGCGGCAGTTCATCATGAGACCAATTAAAATCTTTGTTTTCTCTGCTTCCAATAACACTGACAATTGAATTTCATTTATTTTTTAAATTGATAAAAAAAAAATGCCAACAAACTGAGAACACCCGTACCAAACATGTTTACATCATTTCTTTTAGAAAGCTTCCTTCTTCTTAAATTAACAAAAACCGCCATAAAATTCCTTTTTACATTCTTGTCGCAAATAGTTTTGGACTTTGTTCTCGATGTAAAGTTCAAGTTTAGTCGATGTTTTTTTTTAAATAAAATGCATAAAAAACTAATAAAATTAAATCACAACAAATTCACACAATTAATGAATTAAGAAAATACTTTCGGTCGTAGGTATGCTTAATACAACAAAGAAAGGAATATTATAGATGCTGCACTGTGGAGCAATATTAAAATTATTATAGCGTAAAAATTATCAAAGGAAATTCTTTCTCTATTCACATATACACATATACTTACATATATATATATATATATATATATATATATATATATATATATATATATATATATATATATATATATATATATATATATATATATATATATATATATATATATATATATATATATATATATATATATATATATATATATATACATACACCATATTTTAAGAACGATTATTTGAAACTCGAAAAGCAGTTGTTTTAGAAAAGCCGGTTTTCAAAACTGTCTATAAAAAATCGGTTTTGGTAGCCAATTTGCACCAAAAAAAATTTATAAAGTTTGTTTAATTTTTTCATTGTTTTTGAAACCATAATGTTTTTATACCCTTCACAAAAATGTGTAAGGGTATACATATATAAGTTTGTGATTCCGTGTGTAATGCATTGAAATAACCATCTAAGACCCCATAAAGTATATATATTCTGGATCAGAATCAATAGAGGTTACGATTAAGCGATGTCCGTCTGCAGTCGTTGAAATACCGTTTCTGAGAAAACAGTTTGAGATAGAAACCTCATTCTTTAACTAAAATGTAGTAAATCCCGGTAGTGGGTGTGCCTTTGAAATTCAGTAAGATTGGTGCACGGATAGCCGAGATATATCCAAAAAACCGGGTTTTGAGGGGTATCTTTGGCCATTTTTGTTTTGTCAGATTTTTGAAAAAATTTGTTTTCCTAAAAAGTTAGCCATATCATTTTCAATGTCCATTAGATCCCAAAAATCGAAGAATTTTTGAAATCGGCCCATATATACCCGAGATATAGCGTCTCCCGATTTTTCAAGAAATCGGTTTTATAAGACAAATAAAATAACTTTTGTCACCAAAAATCAATCAGAATGGTACATATATCATTGTGAAGGGAATTTAAGATTCGGCCCAGCCGAATATAGCACTCTTACTTGTTTATTTTAGAATTAGAAAAATATGACTATTGTGATCCTTCGATGAGCACGTCGCACAATAATTTAATCCCATATAACCAAATGCATAAACGTCTAGTGCATATATGTTATATTAAGCTCTTATAAGCGAAATCTCTTGAAAGTGATATTCATAAACCAACAATAGCAAACATTTTATCACCGACTTATTGTAGCCAAGACTCTACTATAAGCACACAATTAATTGATTCATTTGAACCAACATATTTCAAATCAAAAACCAAATTTGAGGCCTAAAAATGTAGGCTGTAAATTAAATTGAAGCCTGATTCATTCGTTACTCTTGCGTATTAAATTATATTTCACATAGTCGAAAAAAGTTAACAAACTTTTCTGCAGTATCTAAAATGAAATAAAATAAAAATAAAAAAATATTAAAAAAAACAAACAAAAATTAATCATTTGTCTCAGTGATGTATTTCAAATCAAAAACATCGAAACAAACACGCTTTTCAAACTCAAAACCAAGGCAGCCGATACCAGGTAGTCGCATAACTACAACAAAGACCTCATGTATTTTGTTGGTAGAAATCTTGAATTACCCTGCCGGCAACTCAGTTAACTAGTAATGAATTATAAGCTAACTTTTTTACAACTGGTGATGGTTGACACTTAGATTATTTTTAATGGAGATGACTGACTATTTTAACATTACGATGTCCTAGGAGGTAGTCAATTGTCCGACTGTGCATTACTTTTCAACTAACTTAAAGTTAGCTACTTCAAAGTCAGTACCCACAGAAAAAAATGTACAAATCAAGGCTGATTTTACATTTTTCGGTGGTAATATTTTATTTTATTAAATTAAATTTCATTGTACTTTTTTTTTGTTAGCCTCTGCTGGGAATCGAACCACTAAGCCTCAAGACTGGAGAGCAACCGACATACCCACTCAGCTATCGCAACATTTAAAACGAATGCGACACTGGGCAATTTAACTAAAGAGTTATTTACCGTGTATGTGTGTATGTTATTATTTGAATTTTGGGTTAACTCTGCACTACGTTTCAGCTAGGTTATAGCCAGTACACAAAAAGTGAATTACAAATCGATTGTATTGTAGCTAATTTGAAGCTAGTCCATAAAAGTTAACGTAAAGTTAATTATTTTAGTAGTCGACTACTCAATGCCCGACAGGGATGAACTATAAGTCGATTTTATTTGTAGTCGACTACCAATTTGCTGGCAGGGTACCGTCACCCATTTGTTCGCGTATGTGTGTTTGTGTTGTGTATATTGACAGTTATACAAGCTAAAAGCAGTAGTCAGCTGGGCTTGTAAGATTACCTGGTATCAATTTGCCTTGCTTGAAACAAATTCGTTCTTCTTCCATGTTATTTTTTCTGGAATTATATATATGTACATACAAATGAACGTGTGTTTGTTTTTTGCTTCAATAATTCCTTAAAATACAATCCCACTCTATTTGTATATATTTATGTGCATATACATACATATATAAACATACGTACACGTGCGTATGTTTCTCCATACAATAATAAAGGGTCCGCCAAATAACTCTTTTTTTTTTTGGAAAACGGCTTAAAACATCTAGAGTAGCTTCGGCTGTGTGGCACGTAGCGCCGTCCTGTTGAAACGCAATGTTGCCAATATCCTCCTCTTCAATTTTTGTGAACAAAACTTCATTCAACATGGCCCGATAACGATCGCCATTGACTGTAACGCCCACTCTTTGCTCATTTTCGAAGAAAAATGGCTCAATTATGCCTCTGGACCAAAATCCGCACCGCTAACAGTGAGTGACTCGCGTTGTATGCGTGCGGGTTTTCTGTGCCCCAAATGCGACAATTTTGCTTATTTACATACCCGCCAAGATCAAAATGAGCTTCATCTGAAAAGATGATTTTTTTTTTTGGCACAATCGGCATCTTCTGTAAGTCGATCGCCGATCCACTTAGCGAAGCTTATACAAAACCATATTCGTTTAGTGGAGGGATAAAATTAATTATCTATCAAACCAGACATGAGCTAGCACTAGTTGAACAAACAAAAGTTAGATGGCGGACCCTGTACAAGCATTCACAAGCATATGCATTGTACAAGTCCAAGATTAAAATAAAAAAAAAAAACAAAGAAACAAATTCCGTTCGCTTAAAAGATAAAAAAAATTTATTGTTAATAATTTTTTAAAAAACCGTTGACGTGTAAGTGCTCACAAAAAGCAATTTTACAAAAGGCAATTTTAGTTAGGCAATCATCTTTTGCACTTGCTTTCGTGTCTACACAGGACAATTTGTACAGCAATTTTTATGGCAATTCTTGTTACTCTTTTAGCTTTTATTTTCATACAATTTGACATTTATTTTTAAATTGTTTATTTTATATTAAGAAAAAACGACAACAATGTACAAAACCCTTATTAAATGTACTGCAAATACCCTTATAAGCTGAAAGAGTTTCGCAGAAGCAACTTTTTCCTGTATTTATGTACCATTAATATTTGAAATGGCATTTGAAAGTGCTGATTTATTTTCAAAATATTCTGATGCTGCCCCAGGGTGCACTGTGGCACAGAATTTTCGATCAAATACTTGGCAATTTGCTGCACGTGCTGGGTTTTGGTACTAAACAAACTAAAGAGAAAGAATACGAAGATGCAAACGTCAGTTTTTGAATGGCGCCAAAGCATAAAAGATTCTCAAAATCGTTCTCTATGAATAAACGTACATTCGTACATACACATTACGTGCATACATATGTACATACATATGTGTATGTATGTAAACTTACAAAAACAAATGTATTTATGTATATGCATTATATTTTTGTTTCCTTTTTAATTTTTTGCTTTATCATAAACTAAATAACAAATTTAAATATTAATAATTAAATTATTTTTGCACAATTTTTTCATCTTATTTTTCGCAAAATTTTATTGGCTTTCATCCATCTACGCAATTGCAGAAAAATCCCTAAATTTGCATGATATTTTTGTGATAGTAATAGTTTTTGTTTATTAAAAAATGCTTAACACTTACAAAAATTAGTTTCTTGGTGCGATTAAGAAGATAAAGACTTGTTTAAATGCATTCAAAACTGAAAATATGCAAATAATATTTGAGCTAAAAGATTGTCGAATTTGCTCTTAGGCAAAAAAAATGTCTACTTGAAGTTCTTTCATACAAAACTTTTTTTAAGACATTCTTTTAAAGTTTTCAGACATAACTTTTTAAGCAGACATTCAGCCTGGGGCCATATTCCGGCATTCGTGATCGAATATACACGATAGTGAAAACGATATAAAGCAAAAACGAAATAAGCGACAGGCATTCGATCGCCCATTCTAGTACAAAATGTAACGATTTTCCAAAATGGTACCCGCAGCTAAAACAATCTACGGTATCGCGCAAGACGAACTCGGCTTGAAAATCGTGGAAATTCTGTCGTTGTGAATTTTGTTCTCGCCGTTTAAAAAATATATGAATAAATAAATAAATAAAACGAGTTCCAACAAACCATAAGTATTTAAATTACCTTCTGGCGCTATCAAGGATTTTCATAACCGCTTTGGTGACTGCTTTATTTCATACAAACTGACCCATTCTGATGTACTTTCATATGCATGTAGGGTGATATTTTCGTTGATGTACCGGCGTTAGGAAATGCTTTCGAAATGGGTTCATAAAAACCGGGTCGACTGTGGTACTCGTAAGACCCAGTCTTGCCTATTAACGCATAGACGAACGCCAGCAGATGTGGCCCTAACTGTACTCATGTATGGCACATACAGTGAGCAGTCGGAAGCTCTTAATGTTCCTGCTTTTGGTATGAATATTTAGTGCGATGTTGCCTGGACTGAGAATATTTTTCATGTTGCAAGAGTAGCATTTAAGTGCCTTGGGATTTTTAAACGGTGCAAAACATATTTCACTCCATCCGATCTCCTCACTATTTATACACTCATAGAAAAACCATACGATGACAAAAAACATCGTTTTTGACCCCATGACACTTTTCATCACGGTGATGTCAAATTTTACATATGGTGTTCTAATTGTTATTAGCGATAAATATAACAATTGTTACATCAATGCCGTGTCATTCTGACACCGAAGCCATGATTACTCGTACGTCAATATGGTGAAACTTCAGCTTCAGAGACATGACCAATTGAAATAAATGCAATGACAAAATATTATCAATAGACTGACAAATTAGCATCAGCCAAACGACAACTTCGATTGAACTTGATGTTAAAAACTCATCTATCCGATGATATACTAACATTACGGAAATGACTTCAAATAAAAGATTATTCGAATTGAAAAAGTGAAACTACTGAAATTACTTTAAAGAAAAATGTTATTAATAAAACAAAATAATTAAAAAAATTATAAAATAATAATAAAAAATAGATTTCTTTGTAGACTGAACAGCAAACATGCATAAACCTGATATATATGATTAGCATGTTTGTTTTATTCCGTTCTTTGATGTCAAAGAAAGTTACGTGGAATTACCGCTGTCATCAATATGATGTTTATGAAAAATTACTACAGTGATGGCAAATATACGTCAATATATATGATGCCATTTATTGCAACCGTTCAGGTATACATTTAAAGACAAAAATAATAAATTAAACCATAAGTTTTTTTAAATATAATTATAATTAATAAAACTTAGCACAGTTTTATTTCTCTCCGTTTGGTAAAACTTATGAAAGTTATTAACATTTTGCACCATAGAATTGATGTCACAGCAGTCTTCACATTGATGACACTCAATTTATGCCGAAATTCTCTATTGACTTTTATCATCAGGTTAATATCAGGTTTTACATCTTAGATGTCGTTTAGCATAACATTGATGTTAAAATTTTTATGATACGCTGTCATCAGTATGAAAATACATTTTTCTATGAATGTACCACCTACATATATACACAAGTACATATTAACTGTTTAAATTACCCATATCGGCTTGCGATAAACAAAAGCGGACCACTTCTTTCGAAACATAATCATGAGAGGCATTAGTCGCCTTAAACAAAAGAGTTCTTGAACAAAGAGCGCCATCTCGTTGAAACCACATCTACTGGACATCATGGTTATTCAATTCAGGAATGCAAAAGTTAGTAATCATGGCTCTATACCGATCACGATTGACTGTAACGTTCTGGCCATCATGGTTTTTGAAGAAGTACGGGCCAATGATTCCACCAGCCCATAAAGCGCACCAAACTGACAGTTTTTCTGGATGTAACGATGTTTCGACATACACTTGGGGTTTAGCTTCACTCCAAATACGGCAGTTTTGTTTGTTGACGTAGCCATTCGCCACCAGAAGTGCGCTTCATCTCTAACTAAAATTCGCTTATGAAAATCGGGAACAATGCCAATCTCGTTTTGGGCCCATTCGACGAATCTACGCCTTACTTATCTGCCTTAATGCAGATTTTCATTGGATTAATGAAATTAAATATTAATGAAATAAATCCATAAGAACAATGAATAATGATGGCGAACTAACGAATTAATAGAACCTCCTAGTTGAGTAAATACAGCCGATCTAAAAAGAGCTCTCACTTGAAGGAGCTGATGAGCACAACTCCGGCACCGGTTTTACTGTTCATCCTATTTAGTTAAACATATTTCAACTGCTTTTCCTGGACTTCACTGTTTAGTTTATATTTATGAACTAAAACCTATCAATCGTTATGCTACAAGGAAAATTCTCACCAATAAAGAAAATATTTTACATACAATTTTCTGGCTCATTTTCTCTATTTTTAAAACAAAAATATATTTTTAGAATCTTAAAACGGCTTTTCAGAATTTGAGCAAAACAATCGCAAGAACAACGAACGACATGTCATAAATTATACAATTTACTCGCTGGTTTTTGTTCACCCCCAGAGAAAGGGGTGTGTACACAAACAAACGAATTTGGCAAAAGTAGGAGTGTGGAAGGCTGGTGAGCAACGAACAAAATCATAAAAGTTAATATAATTAAATGTCATAATTTACCTGCCACCAACGCGCCATGGCGCGTACAACTTTGTCTGAATCCATTTGATTTTATTATTTTTAGCTTTTGCCACAAATTATATAATAATTAAGTGGTAAAACAAACCAAATCACTGCTCTTTCTTATGGTTTTCTTTTTTTTCTCTCTCTCAGAAATATTATTAAAAATAATTTAAACAAAGTAACGCTTCAAAAGTTAATAGTTTTGGCTTCACTGCTGGTAATTAATTAATTTATTTTTTTTTTTTTTTTTTCAAATGATTTTGAAATATTATATATTTATTTCAATATGCATGTGTAAATTAGTTTTCAAGTTTTATTTCTGATTTCTTTTTTTTTTTTTTTTCTTTGATCGTGTAACTGCTTCAATATCTGTGGAAAGACTGAATGCACTCTTCGAAAATAATTGTATTAAAAAATGCACTACAATTAATTTTCGAATCTTCTTTTATATATTGAGTTTTTGCATTTTGAAAATAAATTGTTGTCTTTTAGTTGTTTGTCTCTGTTGTCTTCTAGTTTTATGAACGTGTTTCTTTTCTTTCTTTTTTTTTTTTTTTTTGTTATTCGAAATCGAATAGATGATGACGAAAATGCTCTGTTAAAAGAAATTTCGGAAATTGCAATGTTTTTGATATTTTTTTTCTTTTTTTTTTTTTTGTTTAGAAAAAAATTTAACTTAATAGTATTTTATTTAATTTAGTTTGATTTCATTGTTGTCTCCGATTTATGTGCTCTTTCTTTCGTTCGTTTAGAAAGAAAAATAAAATGTCTTGAAGTGAACACTAATTGGTATTGACGTTAATTCATATTTGTTTGTATTTAAAATTAAAACCAAATCAATTTTCTGTGATTCATTTCATTCATAGGAAAATTTTTGAGAATGGGTTAATGAATTAATTATGCGAAGATCACGTGTCGGAAGGTTTTTGATGATTCTAGCCGTCAAAGGTATCGATGATCTGCATGCAGAATCATGCATTAACATGCTAAAGCAAGCTAAATTAGATTTTCGTTTAGTTATTGGAATTACTCAGAAGCATGTGATATTTCGGAAATTGCAAAACAACTGCTCAATTCACAAGCCGGTTGCATCGTTGCACCCGAATTGGCAATAATTTTTGAAAACATTAAAAAGGCTACTAAGTCAAATTTCAAAACTAAACGGTTCGATGAACGATTTGAAGAAGTACAACGCAAGGCAAATTTCAGCTATTTTCCTAAAGCAGCAATTTTTACAATTAAATTTTTTTATATATTCAATAATGAACTTAATTATTTATTCGCTATAAGAGCCAATTGAAATTTATTACTTAAGGTCTAAGAAAATAGACCTAGACCTTAATGCTTTCTGTCTTTTTTTCAGCCGTCTGTATGCCGCCGACATTTCGTTGCTACTAAACAACTCTTTTAGCAGCAACGAAATGTCAGCGGCCTATAGACGGCTGAAAAAATACAGAAAACATTACGGTCTATTTTTAAACCTAAAATAATGAAAAAAATCTTTCTCAACTTTGAGGAAGTAAAAATCGCGCTCAAGCCTGACAAAACTATTAACAATTTTAAATCATATTGTTCGACTATAAAGTTAAAAGTTAAAACTTTTTTTGTCATACCAAAAGCTACCGAAAAATCGATGGCACAATATCGATTGAAAAATCGACTGACCCTAATGTATATTGTGTGCAACCTCCTTCATTTTCGACACAACGGTAAATCTGAAAGGCATAAAAAAACTGGTTAGCACCACTGGCATCCTGGTACCCAATTAGGGAACATTAGTTGAATGTGAATAAAATAATTTTTAATTCAGGTCCAAAAATAAACCTTTTCAAAAAATTTTTGCTGTGTTAAATGTTTGTTTGAACATTTCTGATTCTCATTCTGTTCATGGGAATTATGAAATAAGTAGTTAAGTTTCAAATAAACTTTTAAGAATTTTTCAAGTCTACTGATGAGTTGATTAGCACCAACGAAATATCGTCGGCATATAGACAGCTGAAGAATACAGCAAATATTTTTTGAAAAGGTTCATTTTTGGACCTGAATTAATACATTTCAATTGGCTCTTAAAGCAAATAAATAATTAAGTTCATATTTAAAATAATTTTTAAAAATTAGAGTGTAACACCGAAGTTTATGAAAAATAATATGTAATTCAACAACGTTTTCTTTTTTATGTATGACATAGATTGGTGCCCATGAGTGTTTTTTTTTTGGGCTCACGTCACGTACGCTCACGATCAGAATAATTTTCCTCACGTACTTGCACGCAAGGAAAAATGTGTGAAAATTGTTTTGTAGGCCCAAAAACTTTTGTGTTTTCGCGAAATATCGTGACTAACTTCGTGAGCTGCCTTAAAATGATAATCATGCACTACTACTTACGAAACTTTAATTTTAAACCATGCTCACGCACTCACGCGTAAATAACACGTGATGTGACACAACAATCGCACATCTCTAGTATGAATACCGGTGTAAATGTTTGGTGTGAAACAGCTCTTTGAAAAATCTTGCCAGTAAAAATTTTACTGGAAAAATTATCGGTACTCTCTTTTGCAGATGATTGCAAATTATTTTTTTTTTTGGCTTAATGAATACTTTCCGGTAGCAACCGTTACAAATTCTTAACAATTTTTTGACACCTAAAGAGGCCTAATAATATTTTTCAGTATGTTTCAGAATTTATGGAAAACACACTATTCAGTTTGTGTTCTTTGCAATAATTACGCACACCTGTGTGGACCTACAAAAATTTCGTGACGCAGTTTTGTCTTTGATAGAAAAAGAAATTAAAGTGCACAGTGTACCACGAATTTCTCTAAATATTTAGTCTCATATTTGTTATTATTTTTACTTGATGAGCCACAACACAAAGTGTTTGACAAATTGCCAAAAATAATGTTTTTATTTAATTTCAAGAGATGATTTTAATTTCATTTTTATTTAAATTTTTGTTGCGTATATTTACATTTTGTTTACTTTATTTACGTATGTATATTTATTTATATTATAAGAAATTCGCTTTACAAATTGTATTTAGCAATAATAGCGTTAAGTTTTTAATTATATTTTAACCTCTATTGTATAACCCGTAAGAGGTTAAAATTTTATAATAACAAATTTCATAAATGCCTTAGTTTGTTTATTTGTTTAATTATATACATATATATACACATGTATTTATTTATGCAACACATAGTAGAAGTATATTCTTTTTTTAACGATGATAAAATGTTCAAATCACGTTGAATACTATTGCATTTATTTACTGAATTGATAAAAAAAAAAACTATTTGAAATCATTTGTTCTCTCGTACATCTTAGTTTAACCAGTGGCATTGTCTTTTTTTTTTTTTTTTTTTATTTAAATATTTTACTTGGCATAAGTTTAACTTTTCAATTAAGTTGCGCTATACACACAACATTTGAGCACTCAGAACTTTAAAATAATTTTTTAATTACTAGAATAATATTTCCTCAATTTCGAGCTTGAGGTGCTTGTTTATTATTTTAATATTCAATATTTCGTTTCCCTTTGAAAAACTTCTTTAGGAAATAATGTTTTTCTAAAGAGCGGAAATCACCCTTGGTTGCACATCTGCAATTTTAGCAGATATAGCATGATTTTTTGCTACAAAGCGTGAATGTCTTTTTTCAAGTGTTTAGCAAAATAATTATAACAGCTGATTTTAGAGTAACGGAAAATATAAATATTTTTTTTTTTTTTTTGTAAATTGAGAAGAAAGCTTAGAAAACAAATTGCAAAATATTCGTTATTCAATATTTATTTTATTTCTGCATCTGTCCATCTTTTATTTTTGGCGTTTAGTTTAATTACCATAATTTTATTTTTAATTTCTTCCGTGATCATTTTCTTGCCTGTTTATTATTTATTTGTTTACAAAATTTAATAAAGTGAGTTTGCCGCATGAAATAAGCTAAGCCGCTGCAGCCAATATTTGAAAAGCAACGCCGTAGATAAAATTTGCACGTGAAGCAACCGCCCGATTTTTTGTTTATTATACAAAATTCAATAAAAATGATGGATAATAATAAATATACGGGCCTGTTCTGAAATCACGGTGATTTAAAATCACGAACGGTTTCAAAATCACGGAGGTGATTTCTTGGTGTTCTGAAAATCACGAGATTTAAGAGTTTTCGGCGTGCTTTTCTATTTTCGAAATCATGGATAAACAGCTGGTTTATGTTTACATACATAATTATAAAATTATACAGAGGAAAGACGCGGAAAGTTAAACAAAAGAAAATAAATACAAAAACAAGAGTGTTGCCACTGTTCTAAACTAGGTATTTTTGTAATATACATACATATTTTGCTTTTATATCATTGAATTTACCAATTAAAATTCGAAATTATTCATAAAACTAAAACATTAATTATAAATTGAATTAAATTTTGTTTAAAATAATTTGTATTAATTTAGGTCCAAAAATGAACCTTTTCAAAAAATATTTGTTGTATTTTTCAGCTGTCTAGATGCCGACATTTCGTTGGTGCTAATCAACTCATCAGTAGACTTGAAAAATTCTTAAAAGTTTGTTTGAAACTTTACTACTTATTCCACAATTCTCATGAACAAAATGAGAATCAGAAATGTTCAAACAAACCTTTAATACAACAAACATTTCTATTTTCGTCTTGCAACTCTTTTACTTTTCTTTGCAACCTTCTATACAACGAGTCACCATCGGTTACTACGGTTACATTTCTGATTCTCATTTTGTTCATGAGAATTGTGGAATAAGTAGTAAAGTTTCAAACAAACTTTTAAGAATTTTTCAAGTCTACTGATGAGTTGATTAGCACCAACGAAATGTCGGCATCTAGACAGCTGAAAAATACAACAAATATTTTTTGAAAAGGTTCATTTTTGGACCTAAATTAATACATTTCAATTGGCTCTTAAAGCAAATAAACAAGTTAGTTCATATTTTAAAATAATTTGTTTAATTGAATAAATTATCAATAATTCATTTGGCTCATACAATCAGGTAACCACAATATATTTTCGAACAAAACAAAACAGCTGACAGTAAAAAGTAAATTACGAAGATTATGAACAGAAGTATTTTTTTCTTTAAAAGCAAGCAGTGTTTTCAGTAATTTGTGATTTTTTCAATTTATTTTGTATAAAAGATATAATATTATTGCATGAATGAGTAAAAAACACATTATATAAAGTACTCAATAAGTTTTTTATTTAGTTTCTAATAAAATAATTGTAAAACATGTGCAAGTGATTCAAAATCGGTAGTCGTTTAGCTGACCAGTCTCATATCACGAAATTACTAAAAAATTTGTGCACAGAACACCATTTCAGTGATTTCAAATCACTTTCGTAAAAAGTGATTTTCAGAACATACCTGATAATATTCCCTTTTTAGTATTTTGTAAATACTTCTTTGAACAACGTTAGCATTAATTTAATTCCAGCACAGGCATCATTTGTGGCGTTTTTGCCGTCGTAAAGTTTTTTTGAGCGCAGGAGCTTACATGTTGGATTGTAAAAAAGAAACAGCTGTTTTAGCATTTAGCAACATTTGCAAATACGGATCTGCAATGGTTTTTAGTTATGCATATTTGCTTAAGTGATGCAAATCTCGGTTTCATGCATTTTGTTCTTGTAGTCTTGCAGACTATGGCACATATGCTGCGGTTGCAATATCTGCAAGGTCTACAAGGGTAATTTGCAATGAACCGTGAGCTCCGCTAATGTTTTTTTTCAAACTACTTATTAATTAAGTTTGTTCTACCCTTTTTTTAAGTTTAAATTGAAAAAAAAAAACTTTAAAATATTTTTATTTAATTGCCCTAAAGAAGCCATCCGAAGGAGAGTGAGATATCAGCAAATAAAATAAATAAATAGAGGGACCTTTTTTTCAAAAAATACAAATTTTAAAAACTATCATAAAGAAAATTAATAATTCTAACTTATATACATAAATACATTTATAACGTATAAAACACATCTAACATAGTTGAAAAAAAAAATTTATAAAAGTTCTTAAAACTATTTTAACATAGAAAAATGTGTTTTTCTATAAAAAAAACATCGTTTTTCTATATAAAAAACATAGTTTTTCTATAAAAAACATTAACTCTTAACACAATTTTTATAAATTTTGCGCTAAATTTTCTGCGAAACATAACATCTACATATTTCTGAATATAATGTAAAGAACTCTCCTTAATTCCAGGAAAAGATTGAGAACCTTAGAATTGAAGAGAATGAGAAACTAATTTCTTTGGATGTGGTTTCACTCTTTCAAAAGAGTATGCCCGTTGAGCTTGCTCTTACAACTATGGACAGTAATTGGAGCAGAATATTAGCGTTTAGGATTTGTTTTTAAGAATTTTAAGATTTTGTTTAACTAATAGAAATAATTTGTTTGCCCAGAAAACGGACTTCCTGTGGGATCACCAGCATTTCCTGTTGCAGCAGATGTTGTTATGGAGAAAGTAATAGATTCGCGTTTAGAGAAATTTCATATTAAACTAAAGATTTTGACTAAGTAAGTTGATGATATTTTTTGCATTATTAATAGTAATGGAATAGATTCATTACTTACTACTTTTAATTTATTTAATCCACATATTAAATTTTCCATTTGTTTTAACGGGTTCCAGTGAAGGGGGGTAGGAGTAGAAGGATTTCTTCCAATAAATAAAAAATCTTGCATTGCCGAACGCATTATAAAATTAAGTTATATTTTTATTTAAAAAAAAGGTTTGGGCACACTTATACAGGAAAAATATTTGTTAGGCGGGTAATAATTCAGTTTCTGCAAAAAATGCATTAAAAGTTATATTATAACTATTTAATTAGCATTTGAGAGTAATAATATATTTCACAATTAAATACACTTCTTAAATTATTATAGACTCCCCTATATATTGGATTCGCACTTCATTCTGTTTTATACTCAAGCAGGATGTCAAAATGTTTGGGGCATTAATGAAATAACCCAGGGATGGAAAATCCAATACATTGTTTACCATTGAGGAGGAAACAAACAACAGGATCTCAAATTTGGATACGTTCGCTTCAAAGGAAAATAATAGTTTATTGGTATCAGAAACCAACATGATCTAGGAAAATAACTAGTTATTATTCAAAACATCCAACAAGAATAATAATTATTACGTCAACGAAGATAGAGTTTTTAATATTAGTTACATTAGATTTTATAAGAAAAATGGGTGAGTAATTAGAAATATATTAATTGAAAATAGCTTTCCTGATAAACTTATTTGCAAATTAATTAAACAATATAATAAAAGGCCTAAGTTGAATATTAATGTAGAGTCGAAGATGTGTAAGTCATTACCATAAGTACCTGGAATAATTAGGAGACTGGAAAATTCTAATATTTTTGACAAGCAAAAATACAAAATGACACATAGGATTAATAAAACAGTAGGTTGGTAGACTATTTTTAGCAAAACGAAGCATAGGGTTACTACATTAGAGTAGGTGAATTTAGTCTATAGGATTCCTTGTCACGGTAATGATAGTGAAAATAGTGATAAAGTATAAGCAGGAACGACGAAGAAAAAGTTTAAAACTAGAATAGCTGGACATAAAACTGACCAAAAATATGGGAAGAGAAATTCCTCTCAGAAGACAGCTTAAGCAATTCATTGTCGAGATAAGAATCACAATCCGAAAATTTGCAAAACGTTCGGCGTGAACTATTGAGAATAACTATAGAAGACGAATTTTGCTAGATAGGTAACATATGTACATAGAGTTGATGTACCGATAGGTAATAGAATGAATTTTAAGAAAGATAGCGAAAGCTAAAGGCAAGTTTATAGAAGAAAATTTTACTATGCCTAAAAATTTAAGACGATGTTGAAACTGAGAGAGATTTTCTTTCTTTCTGTTTTTTTTTTTTATAAATAAGAAAGTATAAAAAATGTGCATAACTTTATTTTTCTAAAACGACTTTTCATGGCACTTTGTGAACTTTTTCGAAGACAATCCCGCTCTAAAGTTGGAGTTTCCGCATTAAACCGAAAAAATTAATGGAATTGAAACTTTAGTTTTACATTGCACTGAGCATTTTACAAAAGCTTAAATGAATTCAGGTTTCAAGCTTTGTTGTCTGTTAGAGTTGAAATTGTAGCTTTACAAAACTTGTCTATAATTTAATTGCAGCTTAAACTGGACTACTGCAAGTCAGTGTATGAAATGTTAATGTATTCACTCATTTAAAGATTTTTCAGTTCCAGAGTAAATCAAACCAAACTCGAAGATGAGCGTGCACTGATTTGTTTAGCATAAGTACATCAAGTAAAACATATTAAATCATACGTATACGTAATATATTTCCCTGTACTTCACATCAGAGAAAATTAATCATACGTATTACTTATACAATTGTCAATCCCATCACAGATGTTACGATTCCTTAGCTAATAATATTGAGCTTCAATTCTTTTCAAAAAGCCGCTTAAAGTGGCTTGATAGCAAACAAAAGAAGTAGTCTAGAAAATTTGCATTGATGGCGAACAAGAAATCGCATTTTCAATCACTGCCACGAGTCCCCATCGAACCCTAATCCATTCCTTTCAATGTGCACTTTTACACATTCTCATTTTTAGCAATCTTAAAATAACACAAACATTTCATTCCTTTCAAATACCTTTTCACATTGATTTACATTTCAAATTACATATTTGCAAAATATTTCAATTAAAGTCCACTAAATTAAACAAAACCAACGTCAAAACAATAAAAATGCAAAAAAAAAATAAATAAAAACAAACATAAGCAACGAATCATACGAAAAGAAAATTGTCGCCGGCACTACAAAACGAAAACTCTAAGCGGACACAATAACAAATTTTCCTCAGTTCATGATGCGGGCAAAAACAAAAACAATAAAATAAAGTGCAAAAAAAAAAGTTTCTCTTTTTGCTCAGAGTATGTGAAAATATTGAGGGAAAAAATGAGGTAAAGTAAACACACCCACTTTTTTGTTTTGCTTTCCGTTTTGAGAAAAAAAAGAAAAAACAAAATATCAAACTCATGCCAATTTAAAAAGATGCATTTAATAACAATGACAACTGAGCAGAGGCAGGAAATGTAAGTATATTGTGCACATTTCATATCTTTATCTCTTACAGTTTGAAAGTTACGGCTAATGTTTTTTACGTTGCATAGGGACACCTGGTAGTTTTAGACATGTTGTTGTTTTTAGCATTTGTTGTTGACAAGCATCTATAAATACATACACTTTGCAAATTTCAGCTTTCTATCTTTTACGGTTCAAGAGTTATAGCTAATTGTAACTTTCGGTTGTATGGGGACACCTGGTAGTTCTCAGATTGTTGTTGCTTTTAGTATATGTTGTTGTGGAACATCTACAAATGCATACACTATTCAAATTTCAGCTCTCTATCTTTTACAGTTCCAGAGTTATACCTAATTGTAACTTTTCGCTGTATGGGGACACCTGGTAGTTTTCGACTTAATGTTGGTTTTAGTGTTTGTTGTTGTAGAACATCTATAAATACATACACTATGCAAATTTCAGCCCTCTATCTTTTACGGTTTGAGAGTTATAGCTAATTGTAACTTTTCGTTGTATGGGGACACCTGGTAGTTTTCAACTTGTTGTTGGTTTTAGTATTTGTTGTTGTAGCAGCAAGGTACAACAATATTCTGTGAAAATTTCAGCTCTCTAGCTCTTACCGTTTCGGAGAATGGACGCTGTGACGGACGGACGGACGGACGTACTTGTCTCCGTAATAGGGTTCCGTTTCACTCTGATGAGTACGGAACCCTAAAAATGCTAAGATTTGGGTGCGGTTCTGAGAGTTAGGATTCGATAGGAGGGATATAGGATCGGGATTTTGATTCAAAATAAGATCACGTTGTTGTGAAAATATGTCTGATTACACCACCGGATACAATAACGCAGTCGCAGACTCTTGGTGTGGGTAAATTAATTATATGCCCATGGAACAGCCTTGAGTGTCCCAGGCGGAGTCTTTTAAGTAAGGAACTGTGAAAAATAGTTGTAACTTTTGAATCATAAGAGGTAGCGATTTGAAAATTTTATAGGATATGCGGTTACATATGCTTTATAGCAACAAATTCCAGAAACAACAAACCACTAAAAATTAAAGGATGTCCCCATATAAGAAACTGTGAAATAAATACCAGAAATAACAATCCGCTAAAAATCAAAGGATGTCCACATACAAGAAACTGTGGAAATTAGCTGTAACTTTTAAATCATAAGGGATAGAGACTTGCAATTTTCACAGTATGAGTAGTTGCGACGCCTCTGTAGAATCAAATACCAAAAACATTTTAACTTATTTGGTGTTCATGCACGGGGACACACCCTTTACTTTGAAAATTACCTATAACTTTTAAGCCGTAAGAGATATTGGCTTAAAGTCCACAAGGCGTGTGTAGTTGTCTGGCATCTACAACATCAAGTTCTAAAAACAATGAAAAGTTAAAAACTAAAGGGTACCCCATATAAGGGATACCCATTGTCTACCACTACGCATATTAGTACAGAACCCTTGGCTCAGTTAATTCAAATCAAATCGAAAATCACAAACTGAAGTGGTCAACTGACAGTTTTTCACATAATAACTCTGTTTCTTTACTTTTTGGGCAAAGTTCGGTAAAATGAGAGTAAACTATAATTTCTCTCAATAAGAGACAAAAATGCACAAAAGTACGGGAACGAATAAAAACACATATTTTACCACAAAAGACAACGTCAGGGTTCTGACAACTAAATTTATAAAAAAAAATATTTATGTATGTATTTTATTTAATTTGTGTAAAAAAAGTTTTCTCCAAAAATTAAAAGGAATGAAATGCATAAAACTTTTTACAAGCACAACTAACTAATTCATATAACTACATATGTAAATGAATTTGTAAATATAAATATATGACAATCAACAATTTTTACAGAATGCTTAAGATATTTTATCACACCAATTTCCAATTTTTCTTTTATGTAGTTTCCGCAAAACATTTATTTTTTCTATGTTATTGTTTATTCTTTGAAACAGATGGCAGCTGAACTATGTACTTGCCCAAACTAGCCCGAAGAAAAAGTACAGGCAGTTTCGTGCAAGAAGAAGAAAAAGCCTAAAGTTCTCTCACAAATGCTCTCATTTGCCCACTTTTAAAGTACGGGAACGCTTTACGTGCAAATTGGGATCCCTCGGGATCCCAAAGTAGAGTAAAGAAACAGAGCTAATATTTGTCAAATAAACGTTTAAGGAGCATAAAATACTTCTCATAAACAAGCCAGACAAAATTTATGAAATTTTGCATTACGTTTGGAAAATATACCACCCGACTTCTAAATTTATGGAATTTTCATGATACATATAAGGGAGAGTTGATTTAGCAATCGATGATGCGCCTTCAATTTTTCGATAACTTTTGGCATGAGAAAAAATTATCCAACCAATATTGTTTAATTTTTTTTACTTTTGTCTGGGAGGCCCATAAGGAGGCGTGTTATTGTGGCTTCATTGGTTAACAATCGATAACAACATTTCGATTTTTGTCTTTTTCAGCCATCTATGCAGCTGATGAGTTGATTAGCATCAACGAAATGTCGACGACATATGGACGGCTGAAAAAGACAGAAAACATTTGTAAGGTCTATTTCTGGAGCTGAGTTAATACATTTGAATTGGCTGTTAAAGCTAATAAATAATTAAGTTCATTGAATGTTCTAATAGTGCTTAATTTTTTGGCACTTTTGTATGGAAGTTTTTTCCCCCATCGCAATAACAGTTTTCCGTTTCGTTTTCACTATTTGAGTAGGGAGCCCAAAAAATTAAATCAGATTTCATATAGATATGTAGATGTAAGCAGATTCGCTGTACAAGAAATATTTATGTGTCTGAAATTTCTGTCCCTGACTTTTCCAAGCCACCAAATTTATTACTCGAATGCAGCACATTTTTACTCACACAATTCGCAAAACTATAACAAAGTAACATGTTTTTATTGAAGACATTTCCCTGTACACCTGAAACAAAAGAAAAGCTTATATACCTATTCATAACACATTCGCATTCACCGTCATGCATACCCTGCAGACAATCTCAAGTCGTTTTTGATTTCATACTAATTGTATATCTATTATTGTGTTTTTCTTATACCGATCTAACAATTTTAAAATTAGGTTGTCATAAAATCCCTAGTAATTCAGATACTAGTTGAAATACTAATATACTTTACATCACTCGTAATAGGTAGAGGCGCGCTTTTTTTGTTTTTTTATTGACTTATTTGAAAAAAATATTCCACGTTTGTTAAACGTTTATTTGGTAAATTAGTTATGTATAGATATTTGCCAAATGAGATCTTAATAATATATTTTTTTTAAAATAAGTCCATCAAAGTATACATTCGTAATAGGTCTTATCGTAGTCATTGTATCGGATTTTTTTCAAGTGTAGTCAACGTTTTGCAATACTAAAGAGGTTTCATTAAATTTTGTTAACTGGTATATACACCTTCGACCACAAACCACAAACACTCCCCATTTTCGGTTTTTCATCCCCCAAGCCCTCTTTCTTATTTTCTTAGTTCCAGTATGATGCAAGGCATTTATAGGGGTCATTCCCTGAGTACTGGTACCAGGCTTAAAAAATGGAAAAAAAAACACTTGAGCCATAAAGTCTTTAATCTTATGTTTCTTGACTTGTTTAAAAATGTTGGTCGCAAAAAACAATTATCTTAAGTCTTAGAAAGAAAGCCCAAACTAAAGGCCAATAAGTAATTAAGAATTAATTGTAATTTTTTTTTTGCTGTAGGTTAAGCTATAAAGCAAAATAAAATTTAATATAGTTCATTTACTTGTTTCTTATACAGCCCAATCATGAATATTTTATTGCTAAGGAAAATACATTTCTCTAGAAAAAATTCCTCCAATCATCCTGAGAAACAAAAAAATAAAAGTTGGTAATATCGAAATTTTTTATACGAAAAAACAATAAACCTTTGTTTTTAAAATACCTATTTTTGCCTCCGCCGACTATTTTTCCCCTTCAATGTGGCTAAAATAGGGAAGATTAAAAAAAATTTCCTAAGGAGTTTATCAACATAATAAGTGGAATGGGAAAAGAGAAAAAACTCTCACGGAATTATAATTCATGACTGAGCTGATATTGATTTTTAGACCTTTCAGAACATGTGAAAGGAGCATTACGAAGGCGGATCAATAATTCGGTGACTTTTTGAATGAACCACAGTCTTTTTTTGCAAGACAAAAATTTATTTTTCAACATAAACCCCTTTTTAATTCAATATGCCTAGTTCCCTTCCAAAAAAAATGTAATTTTTCGAGGTCCTTAAAATAGGTATTTGTCCCATCAACAATTTCGTCGTTGGAGCTAAGTCGCTTTCCACCGAGCTATTTCTTTAAGTCGCTTTAGAAACACGAGCTCAAGAACGGGTGCGGCGAGAAGTGTGGCGGTTTCGAAACAGCAAGTTATCCACCTAGCTAAAGGTTCTTGGTGTTTTCTTTCTCTTGTTCAATTGATATCAATCACAAAAATAATATAGACCGAACTTAAACCTGATAAACGTAATACAAAATAGTAAATAAGTTACATTGGAATTCTCTTTCATTCATTTTTCTTTCAGGATTAAGCTTTGGTGTGCCAAATTTAATAGGCTTACTAAAATACCATGCGCCACGAAATTCTGCGTTCAGTTATTCCAGAGTAGATGGCAGTTACAAGATAATATTTCGCCTCACTTGAAATACTACAACTCCTAACACTGCATTTAGACGGGAAAGTACTTTCATTATATTTTTGTATACGACGTATTATGAATGAAAATTTCAATTAATTTATATATTTATTTTCTTGAGCTGAAGGTATTTTTTTGTTAAAAATATTTAATTATTTTTGTCGATATTAAATATTTTTAACAAAAAAAGACCTTTAACTCAAGAAAATAAATATATACACCCATATTCTTAAAAATTATTGAAGGTTTATTACATGATTATTTGACAAATATTCCGTAGAAATACGTCAAACAAGAGCTGAATAAACTTACAATAATTATTATGAATATGGCCTATAAAACAGGGGTCGAAAAACCCAAATAAAAATTTCAATGAAATCTGTGACTTTCATGAAAATTTCTTGCTCAATTTCAAAGGAATGTGAAAGTTCATTTTGAAAATGTCGTCAAAGCGAAGAGTTGCAAGTATTATTATTTTACCAGCATCGTTATGGATTTGTTAATTACTGAAATAGAGTTGCCAGGACTACAACAAACATAATTTTATAGGGCAGAATTCGAAAATAATTTTTATTGCTAAACTTTTATTAATTAATTTAATAATTGTCACTATTTCATTTGTGTTCTTTACTCATATTTGCTGTAAAAATATTTTCTAATATACAATATAATTTAAAATTTACAATTATTAGTCTACTGCAATCCTGAAAATTTGTATGTGCCGTGGAGTAGGCAACCGTGTTTAATACCTTGTCACTTTACTTTCAGTAAATGTCAAAAAATTACTTTCAGGAAAATTTTGCTGAAAGCTGAATTGAAAGTTGGAAAATTGTGAGTGTGTTAGTACAAAGGTGTGAGTGTATTGCAACTTCCAGGCTTTTGCTTTCCCGTATAAATGCTACGTAAGTGACAGTCATATACAATAGGTTGTCATATACAATACGTTATTTGATAACTGAAAATATTTTCATATTTTAATATGAAGACGAAAACAAATGAAACGTTCATCAGGCAGGTATACATATATTGCAACCTCTCGAATATGGGCCCGTCAGTCAAACAACTCAGCCATCGCTGCACTGAAAATAAAGAGAGTAACATGCGACTTAGAGAATGTTACTTACTAATTTATTTTTTCCTTTTTTGTAAACGAACACACTACCTATTTTACACTATATACATATATCTTTCCAAACGTCAGGTGTTGCAATTTTAGCTGCAGGGTACCTGTTTACTTATGTGTGTGTGCATTGTAAGCATCTCACAAACAGGGAAATTGGTTTGTGCAACAAAAAAATATATTCCTTGTGTTTGCAGCTCAATTGTTTGCATATCTAATTGAAGGTCATTTATTCACAGCACTCCTTCTTGCCAGTTGGACGTTTTATTTTGTTTTTTATGAGTGACAATCAGATACCGATAAACAATTAAAGTTATTGAATTTTTACTTGGTTGCAATTTTAGTAATTCGCTTGTGTTTGCCATGTTTATAATTGTTTAAATGAATGGTCAAGCTCGAGGTTTTCTTTTTGTTTCCATTTCTTGAAATTTATTATTTCTTACAACGTCACACTAGTTATGTATAATACACATAGCTGACTACACCGCGGTACAAAGATAGTGGAGGCAAAAAAAAAACATCTCCAAGAAGCGAAATGAAAATTAAATAGTTATTTGAAGACGATAGAAGGATCCAAAATGACAAAATCATGAGCCAGAAAATATTTAGATTTTTTTTTTTTTTTTTCAAAAACAAACACAAAGCTGCGAAGCTTTTGGCTTGTCTGCAGAAACACACCCAAAGCCTTCGGCAGGAATCGAACCCGCGACCTCGGTGACTCTTAGTAGGACTCTCTACCAATTCATGTTACAAAATAGTACAGAATTCCTATGCAATTGTTATCCGGCCTAACGAAGCGGTGATTTATCAGGTCTGTTCATTACACAAGAAAATTACGCAACTTTTTAAATCAATTTCACAAAAAAATCTCCAATTATAAAAGAAATTTGCATTCCAAAAATGCTTTTCTGGGGCCAAATCGTCGCATTCGATAGCGAACGAATTCCGTCACTTATGCTGTGTGTTTGTTGTTTATTTTGTTTTTGTTTTACATTATTTTTGCTCGATAGTTCATTCGATATCGAATGCGACGATTTGGCCCCTACACTCAGGATATTTTTGCAATAACTGGCCCAAATGACAAAACTTTTAAAAATGAATGATATTTAAATTTTTACCGATTTGCACAGTTGCTTAAAAAACTAAAAACAGATAAATACGGATTTTCGCTGACAGTTAATAATGACAGCAGTAACTTATGTTACACATACATACATGGAGGAACCAAGCTGTTAATATGTATTTAATACATATTTATAATTTAATGTCTATACATACATATGTATTTATAATTTGGTTTCTACATGCATTTGTAGCTTACACACTCCTTAAATGGATTGTTGTTGAATTTGTTCTGATTGTTGCGATCGAAAATAAAAAGTTGAGCTGGTCAACCAACCGCCATGACACAAGCATTTACCCATAACCTGGAGAGTAGACTCATCTTTAACTATCAAATATTCTCTCTTTACTCATGTAGCCTGTGAGGAGTACAAAAGTAGAAAGTAGATGTACTCTGCGCGTTCTGTGCCGTGCAGCCAGGGTTGCCGTTGAAAATTTTGAAAAAGTATCATAAAAGGGTCAGAGAAAGTGTACTTTAAAATAAAAAACGGGTCACATTTTAATAAAAAAAATTTACCAAATTTACTTTTCTTATCTTCTTTAAAAGGTATTAATCACTAAAAAGAACTTATAGCCCTTTAAAATTAAAATAACAAATTATAAAATTAAAATAGAGTTCAGTAATGAAGATTTACTTTAGTTAAAGAAAAAATAACGAAGAATTTTAACAATGTATAGTATATAATAAGACTAAAATAAAAGTAAATATAATATTATATTAATTATTCAAGCTATTGATCTTTGGTTTTTTTTTATAAAAATAATATTAAACAATTATTTATTTATTTTCTGAAAATAAATAAATAATTGTTTAATATTATTTTTATAAAAAAAAACCAAAGATCAATAGCTTGAACAATTATTATAACAATATAAAGATCAAATAATATAAAGATAAAGTAAATATAATATAATACACATTTATTAATTCAGGTCCAAAAATGAATCTTTTCAAAAAATATTTGCTGTATTTCTCAGCTGTCTATATAGTTCATTTTTGGACCTGAATTAATACATTTCAATTGGCTCTTAAAGCAAATAAATAATTAAGTTCATATTTGTATAATACACATTGGTATTTAAACCATAAAGTAATTTTAAACCTAAAAAAAAGCAATTCACAGCAGCGTTACCATATTTTTTTTTTTCAAAAAACTTTCCAGAAAAAAAAAATTTTTCCATAACTTGGAGGTTACACGACCAAGTTCTGCTATCAAGTTTTTTTCACATACTGCTTGTCAAAATTCAATAAAATTGATAGTTGTGACGTAGGCTGCACGCAATTTCATAACAATTCGTTTTCAAGATGCCGTCAAGAAGAAAATTAAAAATAGCTGCTTCATTAAAAGTACTATCAGAAATAAAGAAAATAAAAGAAGAAGAAAAAAACCAGAGCGTAGAAAGGAAATATTGGGTGAAGCCCTTATTAGTAAGAAGGTTGGTAAATATTTAAAAATTATAATGAATGTAGATATGCTCTATAAATCGCAGCACATCATTATATTTGTGGGTTTTGCACGTAAACATTTTTATTTCTATTTTTAAACTTGAATCTGTTTAATTTTTATCATTTTTAATTGCAACTTTCAAACAAAACAAAAAAATATTTGCAGACAGAACGAAAAAAAATTGTTGTCAGCTGTTTTCTTGATTGTGACTTGATGCTCTCTATGGAAAGCAAAAATTGTCATCAAGTTTGCATCAATTTTCAAAATTGTGAGTGTATTAGTAAAAAAGTGTGAATGTATTAAGACTTGAAAGGCAAAACTTGATCGTGTAACCCCCAACTAACTAAAGTTAAAGTTAACTAAACCAAAATAATAAACGAAAATACAAAATTAGTTTTAATTTTTATTAAAAATATTTAAAAAATACATGTTTTTTCCAACTAAAAGAACATAACATAACCCACAATACAACACCACCATTTAGTTTTTTTTTTTTTTTTTTTGGCAGAAATGAACAAAGAAATGTCAACATCTTGAAGTCAGCTGATGGCTACCTAGTCTTAGACGCCTTGATGGAAATCAATCAGAATAAACCATACACATTTACACCCATATTCATAAAAACTATTGAAGGTTTATTACACAGGTTTATTTGACAAATATTCCGTAGAAATACGTCAAATAAGAGCTTAATAAACTTACAATAATTATTATGAATTTAGAAGCCATTAATATACACATATGTACAAGAGTTTTTGAAACTTTAGCCGAATCAAATGAAACAAGGCATATTCACAATTAAGTAAAACCTGCGTATAACGAAAAACTATAGTGGAAAATTTATTAAGCTTTTGCTAATTTTCAAAAAGCATCAAAAAGTGGCATAAATTTGTTTAAAATGATACAAATGGATCAATTTAAAAAAGGGTCATTGTCATGAAAAAGGGAAAAAGTTATACTTTAGTATCAGTAACGGCAACGCTGCGTGCAGCGTGTCACTTGCATTTGCATTGATCTACGTTTCTGAGAGCCGCATGAAACGCATCGAAGCGCGCTGCACGTGCTGTGTAACTTCACCTTTCACCTTTTAGCGGCATGTGATTAAGGATTAAGAAACAAATCTTTGAACAATCAGAAATTGGTGTAGGCATCTGCCATTATGGCTTAACAAATTTTTTTATTTTATTTCTATTTTTCCATACATTCATCTCGTCCCCATAATTCGTCAGCAACTTGAGAATTTACTTGTTGGCAGAGGGAATATTTCGTTTTACTTTTTAGTCAGAATTTGCAAGGTAAGCATTTCATCTAAATACTGATGCTACAGCATCCCAGTACAAATTCTTGTCAATAGCGGAAGTGTTTGTCAGCAACTCATTGCCTCAACACATGTTAATATGGCCCCAGATCTATAACGTAATTGTTTGGTAACGAATCGTAGTATGTATGAATAAAATTAGTTTCATAATCAATTGATTACATGAAATTTTCTATATCGTGGCCCATTTGAAATTCTGCTCACCTTAAGCCACAGCGCCCATAATAAATTGTTGCAATATCATATTAGTTGCGAGACATACATATATACATATGTGCATACATGAGTATGTAAACTTGCAAAAGCTAAATTAAGAATTGTAAACAACAAGGGTGTGTATGACAGGCCTTTAGACAGCTGGTGGTACGTGAACGTTTTCCTAAAAGCCTGCACTTGTGTGCGTATGTGAATGCAAGTGAATTAAAAATTTTAAATATGATATGATTAGAAACCAAAGAAAAGAATTTGCCTGCAATGGAATGAAATCGTTTGTATCAATTGCAAACGGGGTGAATTTAAAACAAACAAACAAAATTATTTGAATATTTATCAGACGTCTCGTTGTGATTGGGATGGTAAAATTAGTCATTGGAAATGCCTGATGAAAATGTATGGCAAATATATTTTCAGAAATTCCGTGATTGTTTTCTGGGTTGTGATAACATCATATTCTAGCAAAACTGCAAACCACTAATGAGAAACAAATGCAATAATGCAACACAGCTTGAAGTACTTTCATTTCGGAGGAAATATGTTTTTAAATTAATTTAATGTTAATAGTTTTATCAGGTTTGAGCTCGATTGTCACTTCTTCAAAATTGAGTTAGATTTTTTTTTTTAAAGCAGAGCCGTTAAATTTTGATTACGATTGCCAACCAATTACATTCTGTTTTAAAAAGAACTGTAGCGGTACTCAGCGTTTGGTGCGTTTTTGGTTGCGACTATTTGCTATTGAAAAAAATATTTTCTTGTTAATTAAAGTACATTTCTGCATGTTCATATAAATAGTTTTTTGTAATTATCTAACATTAAGATGTGTTAAAAAAGTGTTATGAAACCTTTTCGCATAATTTTGCATAATAGTACAAATTATGCAAAAGGGTTTCATAACACTTTTTTAACACATCTTAATGTTAGATAATTACAAAAAACTTTTTATATGAACATGCAGAAATGTACTTTAATTAACAAGAAAATATTTTTTTCAATTTTTGAGGCTTCGTCTGGTAACAGGTTAAAACTGCAATTTTTCATCTTTTGTGAATAAAATCAAAAGTTGCCCACAGATTTTGGTTATTTAAAGCTCGTTTTGTTTCAAACATAATTTTTTATATACACGGGAAAATTTGTTGACATTGCTTAATTTTTCAATTTTTTATGCAGTTTTAAAGATCACAAAATTTCAAGAATTTGCAACAAATAATATTTTTTTTCAAAAAAAAATTTTTTTTTCTAAAAAACAAAAAAAATTTTTTAATAAGTTATATATCAGATTAAAGGCTATTTTATTGCGGAATTTCGGCTTTTTACTAAAGTTCAATAAACGAAAAATTTTTTTAGTTAGTTTAATACATGTAGTGCAACCTCCTCCATTTTTAAAATAACGGTAAATCTCGAAAACGCGAGCTAACCTAGAAAAACGAATAGCACCACTGAATTCAGCGTACCCGAATTAGGTTTAGTCACTGGGTGCCCCGTTTGTCGGTTTTTTCAACTAGCACAGTGTAATTAATTACTTGTAATTACAAAAACTTTTAAAAATTGTCAATGATAATAATAAACTATTAATTCAGGTCCAAAAATGAACCTTTTCAAAAAATGCTTGTTGTATTTTTCAGCTGTCCATATGCCGACGACATTTCGTTGGTGCTAATCAACTCATCAGTAGACTTATACTAGAACTAAAAATACATCAAACATTTTTTGAAAAGGTTCATTTTTGGACCTGAATTAATACATTTCAATTGGCTCTTAAAACAAATAAATAATTAAGTTCATATTTGAATATTCAAAAACTTTTACTTTTTGATACTTTCAAAAATACAAATCGTAGTAACCAATGGTGACTCGTTGTATAGAAAAGTAGAAGTGTTGCAAAACGAAAAAAGAAATGTTTGCTGTGTTAAAGGTTTGTTTGAACATTTCTGATTCTCATTCTGTTCATGGGAATTATGGAATAAGTAGTTAAGTTTCAAACAAACTTTTAAGAATTTTTCAAGTATACTGATGAGTTGATTAGCACCAACGAAATGTCGTCGGCATATAGACAGCTGAAAAATACAACAAGCATTTTTTGAAAAGGTTCATTTTTGGAACTGAATTAATACATTTCAATTGGCTCTTAAAGCAAATAAATAATTAAGTTCATATTTGATAATAATAAACAATAAAACAAAATATCTAAAAAAATAATTTTTTATTATTGTTTGGCTTAGTTGATTAAAAATCCGCAGTAACATACAAATTTTTTGCTGTTGTTATTTAAATGAACTGAAGTGTATATCGAACATTTTCGCGCAACACTGTACTACTTCTTTACCAGATAACATCTACACCAGACAAAATCTTGTTAAGACAGATGTCATAATTTTGAAATAATTTTGGTATTAGTTATTTTTTATATTTTTACAGCGAATCTGACGTTTGTATCAAAAAAAAACTTTGTCTGGTAAAGACGTTCAATAAAGCAGAAGTCATCGGCAAATGCTCGATATATGAGAGGAAAAAAGTTAATGCGGGTCAGTTAATCTTGAATCATTTGTTTTCAGTTGTTTTAAATTTTTATGTAAACAATCACAATTATTTGCATAATACTTAGCGAAATTAGCTAGACAATATTTTTTTTTTTTTTTTTCATTTTCCAAATACTGACAAATATTATAGTGCTTTTTGAATCACAAGCTAAAACCTCGAGTCATCTGCATAATTAACGTTTTCTAATCAATTGAAATAATGAGCAAATAAAGTAACATCAATACAAGTTAAGACCAAGAAAAATATAAAAATAACTCGGAATTTGCAAACAAAAATTATAACAACTGTTTGTAGTCATGCACTTTAATGAAAATGAAAAAACAGTTTATTTTTACTACACTGTTGTTAAACATTTAATTGGCGAATTTAACTGTGATCTTTTATTGGTTTAATTTAATCAGAAAAATAGAAAGCAGAGTTATTGCAGAAATGTATTTATAATATGCCCTTAAAAAGGAATGGTTTTTTAATAGAACGAAGTTTGGCAAAAATTATTGATCAACTGTGAATCAAGAACCAGAAAGTTGATTAATAAGATTAAAATACCGGGCAGGCCAAGCTTTGCTGAGAATTTTAAGATTAGCATTCCGAGACAAATGTTGCTGCGGCATCTTTATGTCATTATCATATTTCTCTGCAGAAAGCAGATCTATATATTATAATATATGTATGTAGCAAGAAAATTTTTCAAGTGAAATCAGTTTAACTATACTCAATGTAAATACCAAGAGTGTTGCCAAATCAGCGGTTTTCGAACAAATTCAGGGACTTAAAACAAAATTCTTTTTCTTATGGCACCTTTGATCTCCCTAAAACTCAGAATTTCAAAACGAACCAGGCATCTGTTGGATTACTTGTAGGAAATGTAGGAACTGAACTTTTAGAATTTTGGTGCCTTAGACCCAGAGATACAGAATTGCAGCGTCTGCCAATTTATGTTTCTTTTGGTTGCTAAATGTTTCAAATGTAAAAAAACAAATCCATAGCGCATTCGCCATTTTTTTTCTCAGGAATATAATTCATGTTTTCCTGCTCCCATCCGTCTCCGCAATCAAAAAAGTACCAAATTTTTGTTTCTATCCAACTCAAATTCCAAAGTTCAAAAAAGTACCAAATACCTGTTCGATTGCTTATTTTATGTTTTCAGGCCCTTTCAGAATTTTTATGCCACTTGCATTAGGGCCAGAGATATAGAATTAAAGATTTTGCTAATTTTTATCCCTTTTTGCCCCCTAAATGTTTCAAAAGTAAAAAAAATTCCATAGTGCATTCGAAATTTTTTTCTTAGAAGCCTAATTCTTGTTTTACCTTTCATTCTGCTCCCATCCGTCTCTGCAATTCAAAAAAGTACCAAAATTCTGTTTTTATACATTTTATCCCCCTAAAATTCAGAATTTCAAAAAAGTACCACAAACCTGTTCGATTGTTTGTAGTAGGTTTACAGGCCCTTTTAGAATTTTTATGCTATTTTCATCAGGACCGAATATATAGAATTAAAGAGCTTTTAGAACTAAAGATTTTATCCCGTTTTGCCCCCTAAATGTTTCAAAAAAATAAAGAAAAAATTACATAGTACATTTTGCATTCACATTAAAATTGCATAGAAATTTTGTTCTTGGGAGCCTAATTCTTGTTTTAAATTTTCCTGTTCCCATCCTTCTCTGCAATCAAAAAAGTACCAAATTTCTGCTTTTATCCCCCTAAAATTCAGAAGTTCAAAAAAGTACCAGATACCTGTTCGATTGTTTATTTTAGGTTTTGAGGCCGTTTTAGAATTTTTATGCTATTTAAATTACGGCCGGAGATACAGAATTAAAGATTTTATACCTTTTCGCCCCCTAAAGGTTTCAAAATTTCGAAATTTTTTTCTTAGAAGCCTAATTCTTGGTTTTCTGTTTTCCTGCTTCCATCCGTCTCAGCAATTCAAAAAAGTACCTAATTTCTGTTTTTACCCCTTTCGTCGTCCTAAAATTTAGAATTGCAAAAAAGTACCAGACACCTGATCGATTATTTTTATTAGGCTTTCAAGGCCTTTTTGAATTTTTTTTTTTTTTTTTTTTTTGCTTCCATTAGGCTTGGATATAAAGAATTACCGATTTTGCCCTTTTTACCCCCTAAAAGTCCAAATTTTAACAAAACGAGAAAGGACATTTGAGATTTTTTTCTTAGAAGCCTAATTCTTGGTTTTCTGTTTTCCTGCTCCCATACGTCTCTGCAATTCAAAAAAGTACATAATTTCTGTTTTTACCCCTTTCATCGTCCTAAAATTTAGAATTGCAAAAAAGTACCAGACTTTTTATTTGGCTTTCAGGCCCTTTTGAATTTTTTTTTTTTACATTTATATTAAATTAAATTTATATTAAATTAAATTAAAAAATTTTACAGTAAAATGTTTTTTTTTTTTTTTTTTGGTGCTTCCATTAGACTCGGATATAAAGAATTACCGATTTTGCTCTTTTTACCCCCTAAATGTCCAAATTTTAACAAAACGAGAAAGCACATTTGAAATTTTTTTGAAGGCAGCTCAATTTAGTTTTAATTTTTTCCTATTCCTACCTGCTTTGTGGGTAAATGCAGTTCAAAAGAGTACAAAATTCAGTGTTTACCCATTTTATCCCTCTAGTGTTCAAAATGTCAAACAAGTAGCAGACACATGTGCATTTATTTTGATCGTACTTTTAGGTGCTTTTTGAATTTTTGCGCCAGCTTGAAAAAGTCTGATGGGTAGATAGAGACAGTCAGTAATGAAGAGCTCAAGTAAAAGGGTGGCTAAGCGCTGCTGCTTAAAAACTATATGCAACTATAGTCATGGCCTGGATTCAAAGCCATTTGGATGCTGATGAGCGACATGGTGGTCGTGAAATGGCTATGGTATACACCCCAGCCAGTAAGTCTTCCACTTTACTTTCCTTGTCGCCTCCAAAAATATTGATCACTTCAATTTTAACACAAAAGATGTTGCTCAACTTTGAGGAAATAAAAATTGAACTAAAAGGTCCGATAAAATTATTAACTATTGTAAATCATATGGTTCGACTATAAAGTTCAAATTAAGACCCATAATGTTTGTCTATTTTACTAATAGCATGTTCAAACAGCAAAATTAAACTGTGGGTTCGCTCTCAATCCCGATTGCTTACCTCTGTGTGCTCAGACGAGTTTTCGTGTACCATTTTGGCATTCATTTTTTTTTTTTTTTTAATTAAAAAGAATAAATACATTTTGATGGGTGAATATTTTTTTAATTTTATAATAATTTTAATACAAGACTTTTAAATTTTGAGAAACTGGAACCTGGCAAACAAATCAAACTTAAGAAGGTGATGTCTACTAATTACCACTACTTCGGTAGCAATCTGCGGCACAATCAAATCCAAAATTTATTTTGAACTTTGTATTTCTATGTGAAAATTTACCTTTTCCGGCTCCGTTAAAGCAACCATTTCAAATTTATTATTATTTATGTTTACTTTTTCAAATTATAGTTCATTAATTTTGGGGCTTTTCAATCACCACTTAACTTTATATTCATAATTATACACTATTTTACACTGTTATTTTTTTTTTTTTTTTTTTTTTTGGTTGTTATGAATGAAAAACTTTTTGTAAAAATTGTTTGTAAATTAAAAAAACACTGCGTATTTGTTGAAAGTCAATGCTAGACTAAATAGTTCTTAAAGAAAGTCGCTAAATAACGCAACATGAATTCTATACATTTTTTATTACATTTAAATGAGCTTCAAATACTCGTTCGAAGCATTGGTTTTACTAAGACGTAAAATCATTATGAAGCAAAAGGCCAACTGCTACGCACAAACAGACACATAAACGCTAAAAAAAAAACAGCAACTAAATAAAAGCAATACTTGTTGCGCTGTAAGAGCTGCAGCGAGAGCAAATGACTCGGATAAGTCGGCTAAACAGAAGCTAAAAACGCGACTAACATTAATATTGTCTCACCAATGCAAATTAAAGATTCACACTCGCACATACACATTCTTATTATTAAAGGATGAAAGTTTGATAGGACAAACACAAACAGAAACACACTTGTGTATGAATCCCAGCAAACATTTGATTGTGTTTTTTTTAGCAACTAAAGTGCAATTCAGACTATTATACTAGCGGTACTTAGCGTTTGGTGCGTTTTTGGTTGTGACTGATTGCATTTGCGATTATATTGCAACTGATATTGAGCACCCTTTTTAACAACTTTGCAAATTTTATTGCATTCCAAATAACAGCTGATAAATTTTTAATTTTTCACGTTTTATTTTTTTGGTAATTGCTGTTGGCTCCATCTTTACAATTTTTTGTTTGCTTTGTTTTAAAATGTCAGCTGTTCGAGTGTCAGTGTTGCAAACGCAATAATCATGCGAAAAAAGCAACACGTAATTAGCGGTGCGTAAATGCAAAAATATTGCGAGTGCAACCTTGTATATTTTGTTGTTGGGTTGCAAAGAAAAAGCAACGATTACTTGCATTCGCACTTACGCAAGATATTTGCACCAAATAATGAACTGCGCTACTGTGTATTAATACCTGCCAAAAATTCAAGTAATACGTGCAAGTGTGATGGTGTGAATGCAATGTGTTATGAAAACGAGAAATAATACGATAAAAAATTGACATCCCATAAGACTTCACCGTTTTTTGAAAATTTTCTAAACCATAATACATTTCATTTGATCAGGGTTGTTTTTTTTTAACACAAGCAGCTGTTGAAAAATTTACTAGCCAGTTGTTTCACAGCCGATGGCGTGCCGTCATTGATGGTATTTGATTTCGTTATACAAGGGTTCGAAATTTGGAATTTGATTACCGTATACAAATGTATTTTGCTCTAGCTGTATTTAGAAGATAAAATATTTTTGTGTTATTCAATTTGCTTCTGTTTTACATAACTATTATTTTAACTGCTGAATATTTTTTAGCGCCGGCACGTCCACCGCCAACATGAAATTGCTCTTCTGCCGCCGTGTAAAGTTTTATGTTGGCACGTTTATTTTGTGATTAAACGTATGTATGATTAAAGGTTAAATTATTCCTGACTTTGCCATAAGGCCATACCATAACCATAGCCATAACCATAATTTTTTTGTCTGGCAACAATTAGCGCCGCCATAGCCGTAAACAGCTATTTATGTTTTATTTTTATAATTTCAATAGTGCAGTAGTAGTAACACAACAAATGTATGTATATATTTTGCAATCAGCTGTTTATGGTTATGGCAGAAAACCAAAATTCAATTGGTATCTACGGTTATGGTTATGGCTATGGCATTATGTTAAGTCAGCACTGTTCATTTACAGTGCTGCCCATAAAGTTGGTTCGACCAGCTGTTTTATATGGTTATGGTTAAGTCGGGACTAATTTAACCTTAACGTATGTACATCAATATGACACAGCTGTTTTTTTTTTCACTCAAATTTTTTATTTTATTTTATTTTAAGTGTGATGGTGTGAATGTAAAATGTAATTTACGTTAGACTTTTTGACGGTCGCAAGAAATCGAATTATACTTTCATCTCACAAAACTCGATAAAAGTATTTATATTTGTATAATAGTCTGAATTGCCCTCAATTGGTATTTTACTGTTAAACATTTTCGGTGATCAAACGCTGGTCAATCACTTAGACACTTATACTCTGTTTCTACACAAAGCTACGCATTTATGTTGTCCGTTTTCCCTAAAATTACACTTTTAAGATTTTAGTAAAACTAAGATCAAAAGAAAATATCACCATAACCATAAACAATTAAAAAAAAATCAATTATAAAATTACAAATGTTGCTCTTTGCTGCAAAAACACAAACAGCATTAAATAATTACTAGTAAATGCGGGCCAGTGTGAGACTGAATCGTACAGCAAGGGTTCCATGCTACCGTATAATTGATTCCGACCATTTCAACTAACAGACACAGGGTGCACCTTGCACGAGGCTCCGTTTTCATTTAAGCTTTCTAGTGTTTTTGTATTTGTTGTTGTAGCGGCCAGGCAACTTCATATCCAGCGAAAATTTTAGTTCTCTATCACTTACGGCTCAAAAGTTACACTCAATTGACAAACTAAAGAGTGCCCGCATGCCCAATGCATGCATTTAAGTTTTAGATTGCTGGTACTTGCTGTTGTAGAGGTCCTTTAAATACAAGGTGGCGCAAAAGTAATCCTCCTATCAGAAAATGCTATAAATTTTGCGATTGGCCCCTAATGTCAGTTCTGTTTTGACATTTGTGTAGTAAACACATGCGAAATACACGTTAATAAACAATGTTACGCTAAACTGCTCCAGAACGCGGAATATTGGTGACTATTTGACCAATAACACTATGCTAGTTGAAAAAACCGACAAACGGGGCACCCAGTGACTAAACCTAACTCGGGTACGCTGAATTCAGGTGTGCTATCCGTTTTTCTAGGTTAGCTCGCATTTTCGAGATTTACCGTTATTTTAAAAATGGAGGAGGTTGCACTACATGTATTGAACTAACTACAAAAATTTTTCGTTTATTGAACTTTAATAAAAAACCGAAATTCCGCAATAAAACCTTTAATCTGGTATATAACTCATTAAAAAAAATTTTTTTTTAGAAAAAAAAATTTTTTTTTTGAAAAAAAAAAATTATTTTTTGCAAATTCTTGAAATTTTGTGATCTTTAAAACTGCATAAAAAATTGAAAAATTACGCTATGCCAATAAATTTTCCCGTGTATATAAAAAATTATGTTTGAAACAAAACGAGCTTTAAATGACCAAAATCTGTGGGCAACTTTTGATTTTATTCACAAAAGATGAAAAATTGCAGTTTCAACCTGTTACCAGACGAAGCCTCAAAAATTGAAAAAAAAATTTTTCTTGTTAATTAAAGTACATTTCTGCATGTTCATATAAAAAGTTTTTTGTAATTATCTAACAGTAAGATGTGTTAAAAAAGTGTTATGAAACCCTTTTGCATAATTTTTACTATTATGCAAAATTTTTTTTTAATGAATTATATACCAGATTAAAGGTTTTTTTATTGCGGAATTTCGGTTTTTTATTAAAGTTCAATAAACGAAAAATTTTTTTAGTTAGTTCAATACATGTAGTGCAACCTCCTCCATTTTTAAAATAACGGTAAATCTCGAAAATGCGAGCTAACCTAGAAAAACGGATAGCACCACTGAATTCAGCGTACCCGAATTAGATTTAGTCACTGGGTGCCCCGTTTGTCGGCAAAAAAAAGTTCCAAATTCAAGCACAGTGTAATCGGTCGGTGACTTTGGGTGAGGGATGAGGCCCATTTCCATCTTAGCGGGTACGTAAATAAGCAAAATTTACGCTTCTGGGGCACTGAAAATCCGCGTGTAATCCACGCAGAGACATTACACCCGCTCAAAGTCACTGTATGGTGTTCTGTTTTCGCTGGAGGAGTCATCGGACCTTTTTTCTTCGAAGACGTCGCGGGCCAAATGGTTACTGTGAATGGTGAGTGCTGCAGAGCAATGATCAACGAAGTCTTTTTGCCGCAACTTGATGAATTGAGATTGGAAAACATGTGGTTCCAACAGGACGATGTTACGGCACACACTGCACGTGCCACAACCGATATGCTGAAGGATGCATTTCCCGGGCGCCTAATCTCCCGTTTTGGCGATTTGCACTGGCCAGCAAGATCGCCTGATTTTACCGCTGCAGACTTCTTTTTGTGGGGCTTTTTGAAGTCGCGGGCTTATGTCAACAAGCCTCAGACTCTTGCAGCTCTTAAAGACAATATCCGTCAAGAATGTGAGGACCTATCGCCGGAAGTTTTGGCCAATATGATGGAAAGTGCTGTAAAAGGGGCTCAAATGACAATCAATTGTGGCGGCGGCCATTTATATGACATCATATTCTCGACTTAATGTAAAAAAATTAAAAGCCAAATAAAAATAATCCACAAGAAGAATGAAAGTTTTTGATTTTCTTTTTTTTTTTTTTAAATACAGCCAAAAAACATCGGAAGGTTATTTTTGCGCCACCCTGTACATATCCTGTTCGAATTTCAAGTTTCTGCCTTTTACAGCACAAAAGTTGCAGCTAATTTTGAGTTTCTAGTATGGGGCCACTCGTTAGTTTTTAGTTGCTTTTGTTGTTTTTGGTATCTCATATGGTAGGAGCCCATGTAACTACATATAAAGTGCAAGCTTCAGGTCTCTATCTCTCATGGTTCGAAAGTTGCAGCTAATTTTCTAAGTGCTTTTGCATGAGGGCACCCTTTGGTTTTCAATTTTTGTTGTTTTTAGTATTTGCTATTGTATTTGATATTCAGCCCAATCATGAATATTCTCAACGAATTTTATTCCTAATGAAAATACGTTTCTCGAGATAAAATTCCTCCAATCACAAATTACATGAGAAACAAAAAAATTAAAATTGGTAGTATCGAAATTTTTTATACGAAAAAACAATAAACCTTTGTTTTTAAAATACCTATTTTTGCCTTCGCCGACTATTTTTCCCCTTCGATGTGGCTAAAACAGGGAAGGTTAAAAAAAATGTCCTAAGGAATTTATCAACATAATAAGAAGAATGGGAAAAGAGAAAAAACTCTCACGGAATTATCATTCATGATTAGGCTGATTTTATTGTCCTGTGAAAATTTCAGCTCTCTAGCACTTACCGTTTCAGAAAATGGGCAGTGTGACGGACGGATGGACGGCAAAGTCTCAGTATGGAACAGTGTTCCGTTTTCTATGAGTATGGAGCTCTAAAAAGTGATTCTCCCTGATGGCTTAAAAGCAGGAACCGTATTTTATTGGTCATACATTTGACTCCTAAGCGAGTACCCTGATATTGATCAGTGTTAAAGGGCCTAACTCATATTTTCTTCAATTTTGGTCGCACTCATCAGACCCACGGTGCCCTTACAGGAGTAAAATATATGACCAACCCGCAATAATTGTTTCTCCAGAATATTTTTTTCGAAGACACCCACACCATACCACGTCTCCGTAGGTGCACTCCCATACAAAAAGAAAAAAATTTTTTCTAGCCCACCGGCCCCATACCACCGAACTTAAAACAAAAAAAATTGAAATTCGGATGCCTTGAAAATACTTTTTTTGATATGTTGTCATATCAAAACATTTTTTCTCATGCCAAAAACTATTGCAAAATCGAGACAAGTGTTTGTCCCTACAAATGGACCCACTCTAACGTACTAACATCTGCATATATTTTTATCTCAAAATATATTTTTCTTTGCACATTGAGTTGACAATTAAATTAGTTAGATAAAACATTTTGAATGTGACATGGAACCAAACAGTTGAAAGGTCGTATGAGAATTTTTTATAATTAAAATAACATTAATCATACGCTCAAGAGCTGCTCTACCAACTTTCAGCAAACAGAGATGTGTGTTAGTGCGTGTGTGTATGTGTGTGCTGTTACCAATCACACGCTCAATTGCTGCTTGAGCACTTCTCAGCACACAGAGAAGAGTGTGGTTGTGCATGTGTGCATGTGCTGCAGTAAATTGATTATAGTAATTAAAAGAAATTTTAAACATTACAACAAACACAACGTAGAGCAGTTAATCATTTTGCTTGTCTAAAAAATTGCCACCCTCCTCCGTATCTTCTTTGTGCTGATCAATAATCAGTTGACTTAATTTATTTAAACCATTTTGGAATGTTGTTGATTTCACTTTCCCCAAAATGTCCAGCAGGTATTCATTTATGCAGCTGATAATCAACTATGGAAGGAAAAAAATAAAATTATTTATTACAAGGAACCGTGGAGTATATTTGGGAAATAAATATTTATATGTAACCAAACATGAATACACACAAATACTGGTGTATTTATTTAGTTTAGCTCTTATCTGTACTCTCGCTGAAGGAAACCTAGAGTCAAGTGGCTCCAAGTCGCTACATTTTTCTTGTATATTTGTGATTGTCAACAGGGTGTCTCCAGTTTTTTGTTTTATAAACAGTGTTGTGATTGTTGAAATTTGTAAGCCTACCAAAATCGTGAAATAACAGTTTTTATTTGAAAAAAACCCATTGAGTTGACAACATTGTTTTAATGAGTAGACAAATTTTATTTCTTGATTTTTCAATTGAGTTTCTCTACTGACATTTCTATCAGGGTAGCGACAATGTCTATAGGAGAAACAATAGTACCATGGTCGTCTTGTAGTCGCATTAGAACCACCTAATCATTAGTTCCTTCGTCAGTAGTTGATTTGCAATGACAAGCACATGTGGAATGTCAATAGAAAAAATCGTTGTATGAAGTGTAATATGTCACTAGTACTGGTTACCATGTCAATAGTAAATCATTTGAGGTTTTCTACTGGCATTTCCTTGAGGGCTTTTATTCTTAACAAATATAAAAGTAATTTTTTTGAAAGTTTTTTTATTGAATGGATTGATAACAATTTAAGTTTTTTGTTTGATTAAAACTTTTGAAAAAGGATTTTAATATTATAAATTTGCATTATTGGGTAAAGATCAAAATATTGAGTGTGTTCATTGAACATTGCCACTCCACATGAATACTTTTATTTTAAATATTTGACAGTTTATTTTTATTTGAGATTAGTTTTGTTTAACTAGTGCCCAAACAACTGTGCAAGTTCATCTTCAAATTACATTGAAACTAGTAAATCTTTAAATCAGCGAATACTTTATCCACATTTACTGCCTGCCTGGTCAATGTCAAAATCGTGCGATTGTTCGCTTTCTAAGCGAAAGAAAATTGTTTTGGGTTCCTCTATGATGTTCTTCTATTCGAACGATGACTCGATCGACAAGTCGAAAAGACGTAAGTGTTTTCATACCAAATTCGATTGCTGTATTTCGATCGTGTTGTTCAGCTCTGCGAACACAAATGTCAAAATCAATCACTTGCTGTTTTGCTATCGAGTGGGTGTTTTTTATAGAGTAAAATTTATATTTATATGTTAAAAAAAAACTGGGGAATAAATCTAGGCAATCTATATATTTTTCATTTTTATTTTATTTAGCAAATCTATTAAACAATTATCACATGTATGTATGTAGTTTTCCTAAACAGTTCACTAGTTTGCTGGATGAAAGAAAATCCTGAGTTTGCCAGAGGAATACCGGAGCGAAGTGCATCAAAGTTTTTATTAAATATCTTATTTTTTTATTTTTTTTTTTATTTATTTATTTATTTCATTATTTAATCGAGCCCATTGGGCCATATATGATTAATATATACATACATATAAATTGTAATAGAAAGCAAGTAACTGAAAGTATTATTAACAATTCATATTAATATCTATGCAAAAAAATACTTTTAAATATTGTAACGCCACAAAAACCCTTTCTGCCCTTTAAAAATGTATGTATTTACTTTGGCTTGTCAGATACAGCTGATAAGTTCTAAGAAGGGTTGTATTTGCACAAGATCGATTTAGTAGTTTTTTTTTCAATACTTTAATAACGGCAAATCAACCGAAACTTTGATTTGCCGTTCTGGCATGTCTGTGAAGTAAATGAAATAAATTTCATGAGATTAACACATGCAAACGCAAGCTGTCGAAATAGAGGAACCCAAATTGATTCGAAGTCGAAGCGACTACATTGCGATCGCTTATATTTTCTTGCGACATCGAGGAACAGACAGTAAAGCTTAGAAAGTTTAGCGTTTAAACTTTTGTCACTAAGCAGTGCAAAAAATCAGCTGATATTTTGGCAAGGTTGCCAGATTTCTGTTTCTAAAAACAATCACTAATAAATCGTTCATTGATTTGCTACAGTAAGGTTTAAGCTGTAATTAAAACTAGAGTTTTAGCTCTAACTAATTTTCGGGGCATAGAAACTTTATATTTTTTAATTTTTAATTAGTGTCAAATTAAAAACGTATTTCTCTATCTTGGACCTTCTTTCTTTCTTAACTCTATGATTTCCTGAATTTTGAGCTTGCGGTCCTTGTTTATTATTTTTATTTTGAATATTTCGTTTTCCTCTGGAAAACTTCAAATATTTGAGAAAAACATTTAGAAAAAAGCATTATTATATAGCCTGAAGAAATTTTTCACAGCAAACCGCAATATTGAAAATAAAAATAATAAGCAAGGGCCTCAAACTTAAAGCAATCATATAAACAAGCTAAAAACTTAATTCAAGTTTAAATTCCCTTTTCTGATAATAATTATCGATTCCTCTTACCTTTATATCATCCAGGCTTATGCCATATAATCTGTGCATAGTTTTCACATCGCTTAAAACCATGTGTACAAAGGTCACATCATTTAGGCCACTTTCAATAAGACGTCCATAAAGATCCATAATTTGATATGTGTATCGGTGTAAAGTGCTTAAATTGATTTGCGCCGTTTCAGCATCTCGAAATCTTTCCAAAAGCCAAAAATGTTCACTAAAAAAGCTTCATAAACATACAACCACCGATTAAAACAGTTTGTAAAATTATAAAATTTAACAACAAATGTTTGTTGATCACTCCAATTTTAACACAAGAACAACGGAAGTAAAAGTTGAGCTAGAAAGCCCAATAAAAAAATTATTAACAATTAACAACTTTATATTGCAAGTACTATTAAGCAGCCCACAGTCATGAATATTCTCACGAAATTCCTTTCTTACGGAAAATAGTTTTCCCTAGAAATAATTTCTGCAATCATAAATTTATTGGGAACAAGACACATGAAAGAGTGGCATCTCTTCGCTTCGAGGCTGCCATTTTGCTTGTTGACATTTTTAATTGTTTGCTCTTTAGTTTTTGTTTCAATGTGCAAGAGATTATGAAGTTTATTTTCAACTCTTAATATACTTACATATGTATGTACGTATGTACATATGTGTTCTAAATAACTCTTTCATAAATATTTATACCAAGGTATAAATATTGATCAACTTGCAGAAGTATGATGATATTACTAAAAAAAAAACGTCAATGTATTGAGTTACTTGCACTTGCACGGGCGTGTGTAAATGGGGGATGAGATAATGACAGGAAATTTTTTCTGGATATGTAGTTGCCTGGCCGCCATAACAGCAACAAGTTGAAAACTAAAAGGTGTTCCATATACATATGTATGTATATCGACTTGTAGACTTGTCAAATCTATCAAATACACACACACTTTTGATCCACACTGAAATTCATTTAGAGCACAACACTTGCCATTTTAACAGATCGTACGTTTGCACAATTAATGAAATTTTTATTTTAACCATTATTTCTGAAGTTATTTAAAAACAATTCGAATAAAAATATGTTATTTTTAATTTGCAATAATTCAGGTCCAAAAATGAAACTTTTCAAAATATTTGCTGTATTTTTCAGCTGTCTATATGCCGAATTTTTGGACCTGAATTAATACATTTCAATTGGCTCTTAAAGCAAATAAATAATTAGGTTCATATTTTAATTTGCAATCTTTGGATTCTTAAAATTCAGAAAAACAAACAAAAAAAATAGAAAACTCCATATTTACTTGATAGATATTTTCGTTGAATGATTAACTAGGCTTTGTTTAATCAAACGCCACCCATTTTTCAGGGCCACCACTTCAGTTGGATAGAAACCAGTTTCAAGTTCAATGCTTTTGTACACAAGTTTTGGTAATGGCTTGGGATATTCCATTTTCGGAACATTTAAAAATTTGTAAACAAAAATTTTTATGTCTTTTTTCAAAAATTAACAGAACAAATCAAATTACAAAAAAAAAACTGCGCCCTCTGTTGAGCACTAGCATAAAATTTTCATATAGACATATACAAAAGCTGGGTGTTAATAGATATATTTTTTTAAAGAGAGGGAAAGTTAGTACCATTGAAAAAATATGTTAGCAGTTGTTTTTAAATTAATTACATACCGTCTAATTCATAAAAATTATAACAGGTTTATAAAGCTCTTATTTGACAGATTTTCCATACAAATATGTCAAATAACAGTCTTATAAGCCTGTAATATTTTTTATAAATTAGGTGGATATTCTTAAAGATTGAATGGAAACCGTTCAAATGTTGCAGATATTTTAAAAAGTAATATCCAACACAGGGTACGGGATTATGAAGATTTATGGTTTACTTCTACACCGGACAAAATTTTGTTAAGACAAACATCAGACTCTGCATGAAAAATTAAAAGATCTGCGGTACAACCACACGACGTGTTTTTTTTTTAAATTTTCGACTTACATGTTTTTTTTTATTAGACATAAACACCCATATTCATAAAAACTATTGAAGGTTTATTACACGTTTATTTGACAAATATTACGTAGAAATACATCAAATAAGAGCTTAATAAACTTACAATAATTATTATGAATATGGCCTAAAATGTTTCAAAATATTTCTATTTACATAAGACTTTTAATTTTATTGCACATGCCCTGGGCACTTGATTGCCCGTACGGAGATCTTAAACTCACTCACGTTTGATAGTGGGCGTGTCGTTTTTTTCATTACTTCTATAAAAATATCAAAAACTTGTGATTTTTGCTGCAAGCAGAAACGATCGCATGCATGTGTAGCCGAACAAGTACGACCGCATGTACGAAATGAAGCGAGTAACGAGCTTGTTACTTTCAAAAATACTTTTATCACGCAAAAAGCTTTAATTTTCGAACAGCTGTTGCAAATAAATATGGCCAATGTCACATGTAATTCTATACGTATGTATGTTTGTGACCAAAAATTAAAAGTCTTATGTAAATAGAAATATTTTGAAACATTTTATGTCTAATAAAAAAAAATAAAACATGTAAGTCGAAAACTTAAAAAAACACGTCGTGTTGTTGTACCGCAGATCTTTTATTTTTTCATGCAGTCTGATGCTTGTCTTAACAAAATTTTGTCCGGTGTAGAAGTAAACCAAAAATCTTCATAATACCGTACCCTGTGTTGGATATTACTTTTTAAAATATCTGCAACATTTGAACGGTTTCCATTCAGTCTTTAAAGTATATTTGTCTAATTCATAAAAATTATAACAGGTTTATAAAGCTCTTATTTGACATAACACAAACACGACCGCACATACGAAATTAAAGGAGTGACGAGTTTTTTACACATGTTCTGGGGCACTTAAGGAAATTTATGTGGGTTTGGAAAACCCCAATTATCTGTACACGATAAAATAATTGTGTAGGTTTATATGGCGAGGTTTATTTCAAATGACCAATCAATCTCTTCGTTTTGTAAATATTCTTCAAAAACGTCTTCATCCATTTTAATAATTTTTTTTTAACAGGAATAAACTAAATGTCAAAAATTCTGCAGCCAAATAAATGCATGAACATTCATGATACAACTAATAAGGTAACCTTTTCGCTACAATAAGAACAACTTCAATAAAAATAACATGCATTTTGTTTTTGTACAACTTCTGCAAACTGTCAAAAAGACGCCACTTCTACATTTACAGAAGAGAGATGATCAAAGCTTTCGCGGGTTTGTTATCTTGTTTTGGCTGCCTTTCAAATCTGCATTCTCTTGACAACCTAAGGTAGACAGATGATTAACGGTTTAGCTGATGAGGCTACCTTACTAGTTGCATCATGTGAACATTGATTTTGAGTTGAAAGAAAACTCTCCAATAATGGTTATAGCATTCCTATAATAGTAAAAAATCCGTTTGCGGAAATTTACATAAGCAATTTATGAACGAGAATTTCCGTAAGTTGTTTTAGACACTTACGGAAACGTAAATTTTCAAGCTAAAAAATCAATATTCATATAAACTGAAAAAATGTGAGTTCAGGTCAACGATTTCGTCAAGGTATCTCGATAGAAGGTAGTTGCATAGAAACACTTCACGTATTTTGTTGGTAGAAATCTTGAACTTCTGTCACCCATTTGTTCGCGTATATGTGTTTGTGTATTTTGACAGTTCTTCAAGCTAAATGCAGTAAGCCTAGCTGGGATCAAGCTATCTTGGATTTCGTGTTCAAATGAACTCCGTTATGTATGATGTGCGTTTCTTGTTCTATTTTAACTCGACAATTTATTCGATTATGAATACGATCATGGTTCAATTATCAGGTCAATGCATCTCTCCATATGATATTGTGTGTTTTCATTGTGAGACTGTCAAAAGCGGCACAGACGTACATACATACATATGTGATTGTTGCAGGTTTGACAGTCTCACCACCATTATTACACAAACAAAATGCAAGTAGATTTTTTGTTTTTGTAGAGTTGCACTGACCTGGGGCCAAATCGTCGCATTCGATATCGAACGAATTCCGTCACTTATGCTGTGTTTGTTGTTTATTTTGCTTTTGTTTTACATTATTTTTGTTCGATAGTTCATTCGATATCGAATGCGACGATTTGGCCCATGATAAATAGGCCCTGAATACAATGCTCTGCTCGGAGATAAGACAATTCTTTTTCCGAAAAGATTTTCTTCCGTATCAGGGTGATCATCGGCACCTGCAAGCCGCCTGCTTTGAGTCACATACGAATAAAATTCTTCAAATATTAGTCCCGGTTTGCAATATGAAAGTTTTCTTTCAGAAATTCTGAGTTTGTAGATGACAGGGGAATAGAATTGAGTAGAGTTTCATATGCTCTGAAATTTACTTGGCTTCTTTAATTCGTAATTGTGAAATTGAAGATGATGTGAAAATCACAGAATACAACCAGAAGGGTAACCAGCTCTGCCGGACTACAAAAATTACCAATTTTCTGTCAAATTTCATGAAAGTGTCAGCCTAACGGTGCTCGAGCATCCAATGAAAGACAGCAAACATGAAAATATTTATATAGCTTTCTCTGTTGGTAGACTCTGCATTTGTTTACATTTGATTTTTGGTTAGAAAAATTCAGTGCAAATCGAATGCAAAGAAAACAGCTTTACAAGCACACAAATATTAATTATTTGTAATTAATATTTTATTTGCATTGAGTACATCACAGCTGTACATGTTTAAACCATAGTTTTCAAAGTTTTTCATTCATGTTTTCTACTTTTCTCGTAAAAATTACAACAAAGCCAACATTTTTCCAAACACTTTACAACAACATTTTTTCACTGTTTATGTTTGTTTTTGTGTACCCTAGTTGGTCTCATACACTCATGTTGCTACGATTTTCTGTACTGCTCACTTCTGACTGGCCCCCAAACAAATGATATGGCCACTTAACAAAAGTTACTTTTAGGATCTCTGTTTAGTCTGTGGTGAAAATAAAAAAAATCTAGAATTTCAGTAAATAAATGTATATGTATGTATGTGTAGACAAGAATGATAGTTCAAAAGAAAACATGCATAGTGCAAGCCGAGGCATGCTTCATTAAAAAAATATTTACCAAGTATTACTTTAAAAACAATTTTATTCATTCATTTTGTAATAGAGACAAAAATATATATTTAATAACTTAGCATATAACTATAGATAAGGGGTCTTATTCATAATAAATATTTTAGGTTTATTAAACTCTTATTTGACAATTTTTCCATACAAATACATATGTCAAATAATAATATGTAATAATAATATTTATATGGAAAATTTGTCAAATAAGAGGCTGCTTATAAGCCGGAAACATTTTTTGTGAATAAAGGCGAAAAAATATAAAAGAAAAATAAAATAACATCAAAGAAATATGGAAAATGTTCACTAGAACTGAGGCAGAAATACGCCATTCATCATCGAGTAAAATTCATGCTCATTATGGTTCTCGAAACCTTCGAGTTTGTAAAAAAAAAAAACAATAAAGAAAATGCGCTCGAATTTCTTTTAGTCTAATTCCAAGTCTCGAACACTTCAAGAACCGCTGCGATTATCGCACTCATTATCGAGTAAATTTTGCTGAAACGACCGATTACGATGTAGTTACGTTCATTTGCATTTAAGGTGACGATATATGTATTGTAGAATGTTTGACTAATAATTTCCAAAAAAAAAAAAATGTTAATAATACTATTTTAGTATACAAATATCAACTTAATTATTTATTTGCTTTAAGAGCCAATTAAAATGTATTAATTAATTTTAGTATATAAAAAATCACTTACAATTTCTAAAATTTGGAGTTTGAATAGAGACGAAATTATAAACGAAACGAAAGTCTACTCGATTACGAAATGCCATCATGCAGCCTCGCATATCTCAGGGCTCAACCCCATCGCGTGTGTATTAAGCTATTCCCTAAAATCTAATTCTAAGCCAAGCAGTTTGCGAGGAGTGCCATACTAGTGTTTTTAAAACGTTCGAATTTGAAACCACTTTTTTCACAGCGCTGTAGTCTTAATGTGACACAAAATGTTTGCTATTTTTCAATAAAAATGATACACAAAAAGAAAAGCTGAGTATCACTGAATCAAATACGAGAGTTATTGTGCACTTTGGAAAATGCCAGTTTTTTCCGCTCTCATTTGATGCTGTGAACTAAATTCAATGAAAGCGGTTGCAAATGCAAATTTTAAAAACTCTTGCAAGGCTCAGCTCTTAATTTAAACATGCAATCGATAAAAAAATCTGTGTATATATAATAAATAAATTATCACCTGAATAAAATAATAAAATATAAGTTCTATTTTACAACTTGCTGAGGTCCAGAGGTTGGGATTTTATGGGCACCATTTCGCAATATGGAATTTTATAGTCTAAAATTTTAGATATTTTAAAATAAAAGGTTTAAAGATTCCAATTATAGAATATTGTTGTAAAGTGGCGGCCAATTAACTCATCTTTTTAGCCATCGGTAGGTTGTAATAATGAATCTTTAATCACATTTTACAGCACATTTTACAGCACAAAACACTGATAAGTTTTACATCAAAAACTGTAAGAACTGGTTTTTAATTCTATTTTCCAGACATTACAAAATGTGGCTAATATTATAACAAAGAAATTTATATACATATTTATGCATGTGATAGTGTAGCTGTTGTATATTTGTGTACCCAGAAATCCGAGTGCGTAACGAAACATTGTGCTCTAGACCAAATTAAAAAGCATATTAAAACCTTTTATGCAACTGCTATTACATTTTATACTCTTTTTTTTCTTGCTTGTCAAGTTTGTTACTGCAAAAAAATCTATAGTGATGCACGCGCTACAAAATGTCAATTTTTTCCGTGGATTTCGTGATATGCAACAATTTAAGTTCGACAAAATCTTAACTAGCAATAACTAATCTTTTATTGGGGAGGTTTTTCTTCAAAACAAACACAAATGTCCATTCTTGAATTTATATTCAAAACAATAACAGAAATATGAAAATTTCTGTTTGTTTCAAACACAAAGACACGAAATAAAATTTACGTACGTTGTAGAAAACCCGGCAGTTAATGTTTGCCAAAATTATATTCAAGTTACAATTTAGTTTGTTTTAGAGGAGGAAAAAGGCATTCAGAAAACGTAAAATTATTTTTCACTGAATTATGAAAAAAAATTCAAATGAAATCAGTAATTCCAAATTGAAATTGAGAAAATTTATTTCTGTATTAAGTTTATTAGGCTCAAGTTCTCTCTATATTATCCTTGCGATTGATATTAATTAAATTAGACAAAGAAGACATCAAAGACATTTAGCAGGGTGAACAACTAGTTGTTTCGAAGCCGCCACACTTTCTCGTCAGCACCCGTCTTTGAACTCTGCTTAAATGTCTTTGATGTCTTCTTTGTCTAATTTCATTAATATCAATCACAAGCATAATATAGCAAGAACTTGAGCCTGATAAACTTAATACAGAAATAATTACATAAGAAAAAGTTCGAATAATAGAAATTAATTGAGAAAATTTTCAAAATTTTTTTTTTTTTTTTTGAGAGGAAAATTTCAGTTTGAATTGGAGAAATATCCACATTAAATTGAAAATGTCTGTTTTAAATTGAGAAAATTCCAAATTAAAATAAGAATTTTTTACTTTCAAACTGACAAAATTTCTCTCAGTGCATATACCAAATGAATTTATATCATGATAAATGTTAAGATTATATATGAAATGACTTTTGTTTTCTTTTTCTTATTTTGTTCCCGTACTCAACATTGGGAGATCCCTGCGAGATCCCAATTTACACGAAAACTGTTCCCGTACTCAAAGTTCGAGAGAGAAATATACTTGTTCTTCTTGCACAAAATAGCTCTTATTTCTTCTTCGGGCTAGTTTGTGCAAGTACATACTCACAAACAAAACAGTTCCACTGAATCAACCAACCAACATAACAACAATTTTGATGTTTTTCAATCAGTATTTCATTAAAAAAAATACCTGCAAAGAACTTTAAGCCCCCCAAATTCATAAAAATTATTTCAGGCTTATAAGGCTCACATTTGACATATTTGTATGGAAAATTTGTCAAATAAGAGTTTAATAAACCCAAAATATTTATTATGAATTAGGGTCTTATTCTAAATCTAAATTTTCATGATTGCCTCAAAACATACCATGTGTTATATTTTGGGATTGAAATGTGGTTTTTAGTGTTGCCACACTTTTGTGCGTTTTTTGTGCAATATTGAGAGAAATTCATGATTGCTCTCATTTTACCGAACTTTGCCCAAAAAGTACGGAAACAAATTTATTATTTCATATAGAATTTGATATTTATCATGATAGAAATACATCAGTTACAGACATCGCATCAAATCAAAGAAATTTTGAAAACAGATTGGTTAAACAAGTGTATCATCGGTAACGTTACGTTCTTTTAAAATAGCAAACCAAACAAAATGACAAAAATAGTGGTAACTAGCATTGGAAATTAGAGTACAACAGAAAAGTTGACAAAAAAAAAAAAAAAAAAAAAAAACTATTAACGAACTCTTGAATCAGGGATGCGGCTGTTACCATTTTATTTGTAATGATGTAGTCGAGATAAAAAGGAAAAATTTAATTTTCCACAAACTATAACAATCATCATGCGTTCACAATAAAAACTCTACAAATAAATGCGAAATGTTTGCCCCCTCTTAAGTCTCCGGTTGCACAGAGGGCATTTGCGACTGAGTGCGAGTGCTTGTTCTATGCACACTTCGCAAAAAACATGACCACACACAGTTGATGTCGGCTGACGCCGTAAACATGATTCCATACAAACTGGGCACATGAAAGGATCACGACCCTCACTTTTGTCTGCTGGTTCAATTTCTTTGACCAACTGGCAAGTGCTGTCTGAATGTGTATGCAGAGGAGATTCACTGTGATCTATGGACCGATTATTTTCTTGATCACCACAAGGTGTACACAAATCAACTACAGGTGGTATGTAGGCTGAGACCAATATGACATCATCATCATCATCTTCATCATCCTCATGGTTATGAGTATGAACGGTTCGTGTAACTGTGTTCGGTGTTTCAACCTGCGAGTTCGACAAATCTATAACTGATGCATCATCTATTGCCACCGAAGATCTTCTTAGCAGTCTTCTGCTGTGAGCATTCCTTGAAAATGATGGATTGACATTGCTAACTCTCTTCCTGCGCATGGCCGATGAAAATGTTGGCGTGGTATTGTTAACGATTATAATTGACGTTGACGAAGACGGGGAATTTATTAGATCTGTGAACCAAAAAGCGTATGATTAAGTAGACAACAACAAAATAGTGAGACCAACATTTCCGAAAAATTAACTTACTTGTGTTTGAAAGATTTTCTGTAATACTGCTGGGCGAAGAATTATTCATGAATAGACCAATTGAGCGCAAATTTTGATCAACATTATCACACATTTGATTGACTGCAAAATGTGTAAATAAAAAAATTAAATATATATATTAATTCAGGTCCAAAAATAAATTTTAAATATTTTAAAAAAATATTTGCTGTCGTTTTCAGCTGTCTATATGACGCCAACATTTCGTTAATGCTAATCAACTCATCAGTAGGCTCGAAAAATTCTTAAAAGGATGTTTGAAACTTAACTACTTATTCCATAATTTCCATGAACAAAATGGGAATTAGAAATGTTCAAACAAACATTTAATACAGAAAACATTGGCAACTACTTATGGGTTTCAGACATTCCTTTAGGATTTTTCGAGTCTACTGATGAATTGATAAGCAGCATCAACGAGATGTCGGCAGCATACATATAGACGGCTGAAAAGAACAGAAAACATTAATAAAGTACATATATTTTTATACCTACAATAATGCATTTCAATTAGCTCTTAAAGCAAATAAATAATTAATTTCATTTCTGACTTCCCGGGACAGACTACACACCCTAGTGGCTTTTCTGATGGGACACTGTCACATGGGAGTACATGCGAGAAGACTAAATCTTCTATATAATGACTTCTGCAGAGGCTGCAGAGATGAAGAGGAGAAGGAGAGCATCGAACACTTTCTCCAGCGATGCCCGGCTCTCTCTGACAAGAGAGCAAATTACTTTAATATGTTTGTTTTTAAAGTGAGACCACAAGAAGAATATTCAAACCAAGAATGAACGATTTCCCTTTTTTTAAATTTACCCCTTTATCTAAGCATTAATTAATTATTTGCTATTTAAGCAAAAGTCAATGAAATGTCGGCGGCATATAAACATGATGAAAACAGCTTTAAACTTTTTGAGCCTTTTAGAAATTACAAATAAATTTTCATTACAAAATTTAAAAACAAACTTTGTCGTATAATCGAAGAATGTTCAGATTGAAACTTTTCGGTTTTGTTTTGAAAAACACATTTTTCTCTTATAGCATTTTAAAAACAGAAACCTTAATTTTTGTTGGGCTTAGCACAACAGCGGTCCCGTTATTTGACGGCTAATAGATGACAGTCTTACCGTACCTTAAGGACTTGTGTAATACGACCTTTTTGGCCTTTGCAAGCTTTTGTATTAGTAAACTGATGAAAATAAAAGACTCATATAACAACTAAATATTGAATGTAGATTTTGAAAAGAAAATAACAATTAGTTATTCCAAATCACAGCTAACAAACAAACATCTTTTAGTTGGACACACCCATGTACATACATATCTACCAACTAAATAATCATTCTTACTTCTTTCAATTTCTGCATCCATGTTGCGGCGCACATTTGGGAAAGAAACTGGCGTCCATTCTATAACTGACATTGTATTTGGCAATGTGGCAGCAACATCTGGAGAAGTTGTGGATGGTGAGCTAGATTCCCTCCTGGGCACTGTAGCAGTACCTGCAGGAGAGATTGTGGATATTGAGCTAGATGTGTCCAATGACCTACTCAAGTTTGTTGTATTCGCCATTGAAGATCGCCTTGGTGGACTTAGGCTTAAATCCCGATAAACACCTTCAATGAACTGATCTACACTGGCTAACATATCCTCAACAGACATATCATCATCCTACAAAAAATACGCAATAGATATGTACATTTGAACATACATACAGATAACATATAAAAAAAAAATATATGCTTTTTACATACAAGTTTCGAAGGTGTTGAAACTGAGCTCATGATTTGTTGCTATATTCAGATTTAATTTTTAAAAAAGCTCCTATTTAAGTCATTTACGCGCTATCAAACAAAACTAAGAAATTTTTTCCCGAAAAAACAAACATACACACACATCTACAAACTAACTGAACATATGGTCAGCATTGCCATAACACAGTTTTATTCATGATACAACTATTAAGGTGGCCGCTCGCCTGCAATAGAACAACAATAGGCATTGACATGGTTCTTCACTAACTTGGGGGTTACACCATCAAGTTTTGCCTTTCAAGTTTTAATACATTCACACTTTTTTACTAACACTGCAGTTACACGATCAAGTTTTACTATCAAGTTTCTTTTATATACTGCTTGTCAAAATTCAATAAAATTGATAGCTGTGACGTAGGCTACACGCAATTTCATAACAATTCGTTTTCAAGATGCCGTCAAGAAGAAAATTTAAAATATCTTCTTGCATATTCTGCTAAAAAAGATTAAAGCAAAACCTCCTCTTCTATATTCCACATTAAACCCAGAAACTAATTCAGATTCTAAATATAAAATATTCTTTTTAACTATTTAAATATAATTTTTGCAAAGGTTCATTTTTGGACCTGAATTAAATTAATAATCATAATATACAAATATCTCTTTTTAAAATTAATACATGTAATGGGAATCAGTGTAAAAATAAAAGTAAAAAATTTGTTGGTTCTGCACGTAAACTTTTTTATTTCTATTTTTAAGCTTGAATCTGTTTAATTTTTATCATTTTATTTAATTTATTTATAATTTTATTGCAACAATGAACTTAATTATTTATTCGCTATAAGAGCCAATTGAAATTTATTACTTTAGGTCTAAAACTTCTGGAAACTGTCAAATGATGAACAGAGCTTACGCTGTAAGTGCAGAAGAGGCCTCTTATTGACAGTTTTCAGAAGTTGTACAAAAACAAAATGCATGTTATTTAACTGTAGTTGTTCTTATTGCAGTGAAAAACATACCTTAGCAGTTGTATCATGGTAGAGTTGCTTTACTTGACAGTTTTTTGTATGCAGGTATGTATTTTTGCAGAAATGTACGGTACAAATAACAAGCAACTCTGTAGCACACACAACACCTAAATGTTGTAAACCATAATCGCAAAAAGAACTGTATGTTGTGTTGTAATAGCATGTTTCCTCGACATGTGCTTCGCTCTTTATTTGTGCTTAACAATGCCGTGCAATATGAACACCGAAGACATTTCCATATGAATGTGGATTTTTCGCGACAACACTTTCACTTACTGTTTTTGTCCATTTAGAAAAATTTGCTTCACGAAATTAATGGACAATTTATGTTGGCTTTTTAAAAACCAAAATTCAAATCGGAGCACATAGACGAGTCGTGTAAACATTGTGATTCATAAATATGATTGAGAGAGCGAAGCGGGCGGTTCAACTCGTAATGGAAACATACTATAAATCATAATAGTGGGTAATAAGTGTTTGGCGATGGTGTATTTCTGGTACTTTTGCGGCTACCTGGTATAAAACTGACATTTTACATACCTTCCACACAATATCGATACCATTAATGTCATCGTTTTTTCATCACATGCAGCAATTATCGCATCTCTAATGAAAAACTATTGTGAGTGGTGAACTTGGCTCGATAAGTGTCACAAAAAATATAAAAACATATTAAATAAAAATAAAATAAGTGTTAAAAAAGTCTGTAAAAAATAAATTGTTTCGCTAGTTGTTCTACAATCTGAGTAGTAAATAGAAATTTGAAGAATTCGAGTGAGTCTTCTATCCAACGACATCAAAATGAAACCCATCTAGTAGATAAATAAGAAATGTCGCCTGCAAGGGCGAATGCCAAATAATGAATGCACTTGCTTGCTTCAGGGGCGACATATTGATGTGTTGCTATTTGTTTTTATTGTTGATTCTAATTGGAATTTATTATATTGGGGCATGTGAAAATTAAGAAAATATTCATTTTATGCCTTTCTACATTTATTTTCTGTTCATTACATTTTAATATCTACGTAATTATTTCTCTTGCAGTTTTCTTAAAAGTGCCAGTCGTTCAATTTTTATCTGTTCAAAGGTAATGTTAATGTAAAACATTCATCCTAATAAAATTTGTTTGATAATTTCTATAAATCTTTTCAGAACTACATGATCTAAGAGGTAAGTGAATGTCTATTAGACTATAATTGCTTACATACATACATATGTACATAGCTTGCATATGTGCATTGTTATGAACGTGTATATGTACATACATATGAAAGTATGTGCGAACGTCAAACATTGTTTATTTGTTGCCCAACTCGAATGTGCGGTTTCACACAGCAAAACGCTTCAATGAAACAGAAAATATTGCCGGGAGCAAAAAATTAAATGTTTCTAACTTTTACTTTTATTACTAAATATTCTAAATTGATTAAATTAAAGAGCTCATTGACCTAGAAATCTGCTCTGGGTCATTATAGGGGTGAAGACTGTAATAATCGGACATCTTAAAGTAGAGTTAAAAAACAGACCTGTTATCAATGTACTGAATTTTTCTATTTTTTGTTTTCCAAGCTAATGTTATAAATTGTTGCTTTACTCTTTCCAGTTACATATTATTTATTTATTTATTATTATTCAATACCAATACACGAAAGCCTTCCTGGCCAATAAAGTTGATTTATTAATTGATATTAATATTTTAATATTATTTTTAAATTAGCTGAAATAAATTCTTATAATATATTGACCGCGAAGTAGTTTCTATATACATATGTATATAAGGTCACCACTGTATATGCATATTCGTGCAATATTGTTTTAATAGAGATTAATACATTTAGTTTGGTATCTTATCTGTCGATAGTCGAAGTCTTGTGATTGTTCGCATTCTAAGCGAAAGAAAATTGTTTTGGGTTCCTCTATGACATTCTTTTATTCGAACGATGACTCGATCGACAAGTCGAAAAACGTAAGTGTCTTCATACAAAATCCGATTCCTCTATACCGATCATGTCGTCAGCATTGCAAACACAAATGTCGAAATCAATCACTTGCTATCGAGGGGGAGTTTTTATGGAAAAAATTTTAAATATGAACTTAATTATTTATTTGCTTTAAGAGCCAATTGAAATGTATTAATTCAGGTCCAAAAATTAACCTTTTCAAAAAATTTTTGCTGTATTTTTCAGCTGTCTATATGCCGACGACATTTCGTTGGTGCTAATCAACTCATCAGTAGACTTGAAAAATTCCTAAGTTTCAAACAAACTTTTAAGAATTTTTCAAGTCTACTGATGAGTTGATTAGCACCAACGAAATGTCGTCGGCATATAGACAACTGAAAAATATGAGACCATTCTGAAAAGAATGAGACCTTTTCAAACATTTTTTGAAAAGGTCCATTTTTGGACCTGAATTAGGAAAAAAAATTTATTTTTATTTCTTGAAAAACTGGACTGCAACAGCCTGTGTCTTCTGTGGCCTAGTGCTACACTTTCAATAATCAAGTGTTCCATTGTCTCCTCTTCTTAAAGTTAGAATTCAAGAGCAAGAAATGCTCAAAAACTACGATATCGGTGCTTCGAAATACGTCTATGCCATCGTGATAGGTGGATTTATCAGTCTTCACCACGACACTGTGAGCTCGGCCCACACATCGGCTCAAACAACTGCATTTTTGAGAAGCCAAAACATCGATTTGATAAGTCATCCGCGCATAGTCCTCACTTGGCACCGAATGACTTCTTTTTATTCCCCTAGGTAAAAAAACAAACTTTTTTCGACACCTGAAGAAGCGATTGCTGCATTCAGAATGCATCTTTTGGAGATACCTCAATCAGAGTGACAAAAGTGCTTGAGAATTGATTCGAAGACCCGAATGTGTCGATTCCTCGTCGTTGTCAGGAATTAAGACTGTCTTACGGCACATTATGGCGTATTTTGCATTTAGATCTACACCTCTATCTTCCATATAAAGTCCAGCTCACACAACAACTGAAGCCAGCTGACCATTCACAACGTCGTAGATACGTGGAATGGGTGCTTGAACAACAGGGGGTGGACGGCGATTTTTCCAACAAAATTTTCTTCAGCAATGAAGCACATTTATCACTCGGTGGGTATTTTAATAAACAAAATTGTCGTTCTTTGGGGTTCTGAGAATCCTCAAGTAATTGAAGAGAGGCCATTACATCCCGAAAAAGTCACTGTTTGGTGCGCTCTTTAGTCCGAAGGTGTGATTGGACCTTACTTCTTCGAAAACGACGAGGAACGACTGTCACCGTCAATTCGGAGCATTATGATCATATAATAACCGACTTTTTTTTTGCCTGCTATTGAAGAATACGACTTGAAGAACAAGACGGTATCACATGCCGCACAACTCGAGCGAATATGGCTTTATTGCAAGAGACATTTCCTGGCCGCATAATTTCTCGTCGTGGCGATATCAACTGGCCACCAAGATCATGCGATTTGACACCATTAGACTTTTTTTTGTATGGCAACATGAAATACCGTGTTTATGCAGATAAACCTTTAACTCTTGAGCACTTAAAACCAACATTCGTCAAGTTATGGCTGAGATACCGCCCAATATGTGTCAAAAAGCGGTCGACAAGTGCAACACTTCGCGTGGTGGTCATTTAAATGGTATAGTCTTTCACACATAATGTCAACGTACAGCTCAAACAATACTTAATTAAAATAAAGTGGGTAACTCCTTTTAGTTCGTATTTTATATTTCTCCTATATTTATAAAATTTTTTTTTGGAACGAAGTTCCTTAACGCGGTTTGCTGGTAGTGGAAATTAGTAGAAATCGTCACGAAAGCGTGTGAGCTGTTTATATGTATTGGTGTACTGTCGAAAAGCAATTGTGTATGATTGGCGTTGTCTCCACTGACAGCAGCGGAGACACCTACCAATAAATATTAATTAGTTGGAAAACGTTCCAAAAATTTAAAGAATCATAAAATTTAAAAATTTCCAAAACAACACAAAATAAAACATACAGATTTCACCTTGTATTACATTCAAAGATAATAAAAAAAAAGGAAGGAACTTCGTTCCTAACGGGGGTCCCCCGACCGCATTTCTTTTTGTGATGGTTCACTGGTTTAATTGAGATCCTTTTGAATCCATATGCTTTACGCCGTCCTGCATTCGGGCAACCTGCTTCTGCAACTGATCCTTTATTTGCCTGTTTTCTCTCTGCTTTGCCCTGCTGTATGCAGCTTAAAAGCTTTTGCGCCTAATCAACTGCTTTTCATTGTCTTATCGAACAGTTGAATAAACAGGTATGCATATGCTTATATTGTTGTGGACTTCAAAGAAATCTGTTACTGTTATGACCAATTTTCCTTTCGATTTTGGAACCTTTTATTATGTTATCGTTTTCTTTTTGAAAGTAGAATTTCAGGTATTTAAATGCATTATCAGGTATTTTTTGGCCGTTTGATTATAACCGAACTAAGTGCATTTAGTTCGTATGTCTGGCTGTCTTTCAAAACACCAAACTTGTTTACTTTTTGTTGGTTGCGTAGTATTTTAGTGGTTCCCGAATGTGCAAATATTTAAAAAAGGTATACAGTTATATATTGTTGGAAAGGAATTTGTGTCTTCTTTTCAAATATATGCAAAAATTTATACTTTATTGGAACGAAGTTCCTTAACGCGGCTTGCTGGTAGTGGAAATTAGTAGAAATCGTCACGAAAGCGAGTGAGCTGTTTATACATATGTATTGGTGTACTGTCGAAAAGCAATTGTGTATGATTGGCGGTGTCTCCACTGACAGCAGCGGAGACACCTACCAATAAGTATTAATTAGTTGGAAAACGTTCCAAAAATTTAAAGAATCATAAAATTTCAAAATTTCAAAAACAACACAAAATAAAACATACAGATTTCACCTTGTATTACATTCAAAGATGAAAAAAAACGTAAGGAACTTCGTTCCTAACGGGGGTCGCCCGACCGCATTTCTTTTTTATCTTTTTAAATCACATTCGTGAAAACAATGAAAAAAATAATAAAAGGATAGTTTTTCGCACATAAAAATCAAAGTAAAACTTGAGTATCTGGAAGACGGTAAAAGATACATGCATAATTTTTCAAAACATATTAAAATACCAAAATTTCAAATAAAGTTGTAAATTTCAGAAAGAAATATAAATCATAAATCCATTTCTTTAGCAATTCAAAATTGTCCCTTCCAAAAATTGACTTTTTTTTAATAATTTCAGTCTGGCAACGTTAATTATATCTGGGATGTCTCGAGCTTCTGCAGCAATAATACCAACTAATTTTGTAATAAAACGTAGTTCACGGAATTTCATTTCACTTTTGGCAAAACTTTTCACACGCCCACATATCCGAAAATTGGTTTAAAAATTGATGATTTTCGACCACTGCCTACTGTAGGGTACTTAGTCTAAATTAAACAAAATAAAATTTTTACGCGCTCTTAAGGGGTTATCTTTCGCTACGTGTAAAAATAAGTATAAAAGCTGGAACAAAATTTTTTACGAATTCAAAAATAATGAAGCCACCTTTTCATAACATTTTTTCTTTGCCTTGCTAAGCAAAATCCAAAAAGGTAAGAATCTTTAAAATCGGCCAAGATATAAGAAAGTTATAAGCTGCACAAAATTTTTTATACTCGAGGTAGATAACTTTCAGCCCCCATAGGCCCGCCCCGGTTTTAACTATAGGCCTAAGAAGACTTGAGACAAAAAATATAGCACCCTAACTATGACCACTGCAATTTTTAGCGAGGTCCGTTATGTGGCTTAGAAATTCCGGACTTTTTACCACTTTTTTCTTATTTACACCACTGTGCAACGTTCAAACTTTATAATAAAAAAGAAATATCATGAAAAAAATAATATTTTATATATATTTTATTTGCGTTTACTTTTGAAATTGCAAAATGGGTAACCCGTTGTTTTACCATCTCCAATTCATGCATTCTGCAGTGCTTTCTGGCGAATATTTCAGTGCCAAACGAATTCACTCTCTGCGCTACACATACACATGTTTCAAAACAATAAACAATTTTACTTTTTCTCAATTTGTTTATTAAATATGTTATAAAAAAAAAGTCAAATCGTGGTCATTCACCTGCTTAAGTATGAAACAAAGCAGAATGCCAACTCAAATTTTAATATTTTTTTTTTGTTTGTTTATTGTCTGAGGGTGAAAAATCATTAACCTGTTATGCATTAATTATATACTTAAACAAATGTCTACATACATATGTGCGTACTTATGTATGTATGTACATGAATATCCATACATGTGCCATTACAAAGAGAACAAATAAGAACGTTTTCTAATTGAAATATTGTATAAAAGTTTTAGGAATTTATTGAATAATAAGTACATACTATATAAACAATGATACATTGTTAGTAACTAAACGAGAATTTCGCGCTAAATATTTGTATAAAAAAAACACGTACTACACGAAAATAATATGTTTACATAAATTTGTACAGTGTGGCGCAAAAAACACTCACCCCTATCGTGAGTAAAATGTGAAATTTTTATTCCCACAAAATTTTCATTTCCCAAGTAGGGAAATTTGCTATCATGAATATTATGGGAACGTTTGGGAAGAAAAAAATATAAATACAAAGGAAATTTATGGAAAATTTGTGGGCAGGTGGTGTAAAAAGTAATTAAATTTATGTTTTATAACTAATAAATAGAAATTTGTAGATTAAAAGATAAAAAGGGTGAAAAAATCGGAGTTTTCATGCCTGTTGAATATTTTGACAGATCGTAAAACTAAGCGCATGCTTACGTATTTTTTGCAGAGGGTGGATACCAAAAAAAGTGTTGGAAGAGATTACGAAGTAGGAATGGTGCAATCCACTTTTTGCAAGGTGCTCTCTAAAGTGTTGGATGCTGTAGAAAAGTCTCTGCGCAGAATGGATAAAATTCCATTCATGATTTTTTTTAATAGCATGGCCAGCACTTTTTAGTTCTTCTGTAAGCGAATATCAAAATTCGGCCACCACATCTTTAGAAACCTTCACAAAACCACATGCACCCTATTGAGAAGCATGTCATGTTGCACATTATTTATTTATTTAGAGCTAAAAATAGTTTTCAGCTAATTTATATATCCATTAAAATGTAGCAACTACTTGCATTTTTTTTCTAGTTCCCCAAAGAAAATAGTTATGAACAAATTGATACAAAAAATGGGAAAAATGTCTTTGAAAAATCCATTCACGATAAGGGAAAATTTCGAATGGGAATACATTTTATGGGAAAAGTTATTCATGATCGCACTTTTGGGAAATGGGAAAAAATTTTAGGGGAAAAATTTTTCATGATAGGGGTGAATAATTGTAGCAAAATACTGATTCTAAATAAAAAAAAAAAAAAACTATGAAAAAGAAATCTAAGATTTGACCAGGCCAAATAAGCATTCGGGGAAATTTTAGAATAAGGAGCCAGGCTTTGAAAGAAATGACCTCCCAAATTTGAATGCAGGCTTTTAATTTGTTAATAATTCGAGGTTGAAGTTGCAGAATTTACTAACTCCTCATTTACACACGCAAGTACAAGTGCAAGTAACTCAATACACTGACATTTTTTTTTTACTAATGCCATCATACTTCTGCAAGTTGTGAGCTCACTGGCAAGAGATTTTGATTGCCAGTAATTTTTTGTACTTGCACGCATGATACAATTAACAAGGTAGCCTCGTCAGCTATCAACTGACCGTTAATCAACTGACTACTTTAGGTTGTCACGAGATTGCAGAGATGAAAGGCAGCCAAAACGAGGTAGCAAATCCGCGTAAGCTCAGTACATCTCTCTTCTGTAAATGTAGAAGAGGCGTCTTTTTGACAGTTTGCATAAGTTGTACAAAAACAAAATGCATGTTATTTTTATTGAAGTTGTTCTTATTGTAGCGAAAAGGCTACCTTGTTAGTTGTATCATGCTTGCACGTCGGTAAAATGACAAAAAGCAACAAAAACAATAGTGTTACCTAATAAAGTTTATACCATATGCAGTTTGATAAAACACATAGAATCATAATGCAAAAAAAAATTTTATTGACTTTTTTGTCAGTGTATGACAAGAAGATATACATACATACATACAATATTAAAATTTTTAAGCAAACAATTATTGTTTAATATTTTATGACACCAACCATATGGCAAAAACGAATGTAAAAATGGGACAGATTGGCATGTGGCTCTTGGATCTTCCAACTGCAAAAAAGAATTCGAAACAGACATACGAGGTCTGATCAAAAAAAAACCGTTATTTTAAATTTTTTCAAAAAGTATTTATTCATTAATAACTTTAAAGTAATCCCACTCAGATATAATAGACTTATGCCAGCGTTTTTTCCAATCCTCGAAACAGTTCTGAAACGCGCTTTTCAGTATCGCCTTTTCAGCTCCTGTTTCGATTTTTCCTTTATCTCCTCAAACGTAGCAAAACTCATTAATGTTTGTGGTTATGATTGTGTCAAACACGTCTAAAGTTATAATATATGTTTAGACGTAATGGTTGTATTTTATTATTTTCTAAAATATTTTTTTATGTTCATAATAAAAACGCAACCAGTCCCACAAATCATATTTCTATATTTCCCAACAACAACATATTGTGTTAGTAGAATTTAGTATGTGCAAAGAGTTCAGTTATATTAAGATAAATGCAAAACTGTCATTTTTGTTGAAGTTATCGATAAAAAAAATCAAGTTATATAAAAAAAATGTAAAATTTTTCAACTTAAAATTGACATTTCAAACTTGAAGGTTGCTGTGTTAGCGGTTTATGGAAAATGTTTGCGATTTAACGCTTCTTTTTTGAACATTTTTATTTCCTAGCGCTTTCTTGAAAATAAATAGAATACAACACTTAAAAAAATATGTCAGTTTTTTTTAAACGTTTGGTATATTTGATTCTTTCTAGCAATTGCTGTTTCTTTTTGTCAATCCTACAGCAATTAATGAAAGAAAAATGAAGTGTCATACGGGCTTTACTCATGAAATTTGAATATAACGATTATTTTTTGCTCAGACCTCGTACAAATTAATAGCCGTTGTTACCTTGCTTCAACAATGCTCTTAGACTTGACATATTTTATCTGAGATATTGAAAAAAAAAAATTTAATAACACTCTTCGCCTTAGATAATATTAAAAGTCCAACACTTGCTTTTAATTTTCATTCCGCAATAGGTAGGTGGTTTGCAATTCTTTGTCGATTTCTTTCTCTTTCTTAATGTCAATCAAGCAACGGAATGTTTTTGTACATGATCATCTGTTTGACTGCACTGTCAACATTTTCTGTTCAAGGCTGGTCCGTCATTCATATTTTTTATTTTTTTTGTTTATTAAAGTCCTTTGTTATTGTGATGGTCATCATCGCAATGTTCTTTGAAATCGTCGCCATATTGTGGATCTTGTTTGTCCTGGTTGTGTGCAATGTTTTGTTTACTGTGATGACATGTAACCTGAAATTCCTTTATCAGTGTACAAAACATAAGTGTACTTAAATATTTAAATATAATTTTGTTGTGATAGCCATCACCAACACATGATTTCAGAGTAAGGTTACCAGAACAAGTACCGTAACAGCTTACACATCCATACACACTTACTGTGTGTGTGCGAACTAACCCAGTTGGCCATGTCTTAAGATATCCTAAACGATTACAATAAGACAATAGGAGAAATCGTCGTAGATATATTTGACAACAAATTGTTAACGAACGTTTCAAACAAATGGCCACCAATGTCAAGCAAGATCGTTTACAAGCTACAATTTCCCTTATCTTGTCGTGGATCGGTTTTTTTTTTTTTATTGCAAAAGTATGATTTTAGCTTATGTACTAATGCACAGTACATAGTCGATTTTGTCGATACTGTGCCACCGATTTTTCAATAGCTTTTGGCATGAGGAAAAAAAGTTTCACTACGACCAGAAATACCAATACGTATTTTGCATTTGTATTTTAAATACATATGTCTCATGAATGTACATATATAGTATTTTGTATTTTAAATACTAAGTGCTTCAGTATTTTGTATTTCAAATACTTGTGCTCTCAACATATACATTTTTAGGGTTCCGTACTCATCAGAGTGAAACGGAACCCTATTACGGAGACAAGTACGTCCGTCCGTCACAGCGTCCATTCTCCGAAACGGTAAGAGCTAGAGAGCTGAAATTTTCACAGAATGTTGTTGTACCTTGCCGCTACAACAACAAATACTAAAACCAACAACAAGTCGAAAACTACCAGGTGTCCCCATACAACAAAAAGTTACAATTAGCCATAACTCTCGAACCGTAAAAGATAGAGAGCTGAATTTTGCATAGTGTATGTATTTATAGATGTTCTACAACAACAAACACTAAAACCAACAACAAGTCGAAAACTACCAGGTGTCCCCATACAACGAAATGTTACAATTAGGTATAACTCTCGAACTGTAAAAGATAGAGAGCTGAAATTTGCATAGTGTATGTATTTATAGATGTTCCACAACAACATATACTAAAAGTAACAACAATCCGAAAACTACCAGGTGTCCCCATACAACCAAAAGTTACAATTAGCTATAACTCTTGAACCGTAAAAGATAGAAAGCTGAAATTTGCATAGTGTATGTATTTATAGATGTTTGTCAACAACAAATGCTAAAAACAACAACATGTCGAAAATTACCAGGTGTCCCTATGCAACGTAAAAAACATTAGCCGTAACTTTCAAACTGTAAGAGATAAAGAGATGAAATGTGCACAATATATTTACTCGCATATGGCTTACAATAACAAATGCTAAAAACAACAACAAGTCGAAAACTGCCAGGTGTCCCTATACAACGTAAAGTAACAATTAGCCGTTACTCTCGCACTGTGAGCGACAGAGGGATGAAATTTTCACAATATGTGTATTCACAGTTGCTCCACAACAACACTTGCTAAAAACAACAACAACTGTAAAACTACCAGGTGTCCCTTTACAACGTAGAGTAATAGCTATAACTCTCGAACCTTAAGAGATAGAGAGTCGAAATTCGCACAGTGTATGTATTCCCAGATGCCTTACAACAATTACATTTACACAAAATTTTAAAATTTATGCACGAAGTTTGTTCGAAAGAAAGTGTTAATTTTGAATTTTCACGCACTAAAAAAAAAATAATTTTTTTTTTAAAGTCTAGTTATTTTAAATTCCCCTCTTGGGGTGCTCAATTGTTTTACGTGGGCGACTAGATCGAAGAGAAAACCTAAATAAATCGTGCCAAGTACGAGACTGACTCGCACAGTAAGGGCTCCGTACTGCCATCCAAGCGGTAGACCGACCATCCTGGTCTAAGGCACCCTCTAGTTTGTAACTTTTTACTCTCTTTAGCATTTGCTGTTGTGGAGGCCAGACAACTGCCAACCAACCAAGTTTTAAACCTCTATCTCTTGCGGCTTAAAAGTTATAGCTGATTTTCAATCTATAGGGTACGAACACCAATGAAATGTTAACTTTTTGGACATTTTAAGTCTCTATCTTTTACGGTTGAAAAATTAAAGTTAATTTTTAAATTAAAAGGTGCTCCGTACAAAGGGCAACACTTACATTTTCACTTTTTGCTATGTTTAGTACATGTTGTGTTGTAGCCCTGGTAACTGCATCTACTGTGCAAATTTCAAGTCTTCTATCTTTTACAATTCAAAAGTCACCGCTAATTTCAGTTTGTTGTATGGGAGCACCCTTTAGTTCTTAATTTTTTTTTTTTGGTATTTGTTGTTGTAGGGCCTATCCTGTAACAACATATCCTGTAAAAATTTCAGTTCACCAGCTCTAATGGCTCAAAAGTTACATCTAATTTTAGCTAATTTTCACAGTTCCTTGTATGGGAGCACCCTTTAGTTGTACATTTTTTGTTGTTTTGCGTATTTGTTGTTATAGAGCCTATGTAACCACATATCCTGTAAGAATTTAAAGCTTTTTAGATGCTATGATTCAAAAGTTACAGCGAATATTATCTAATTTTCATAGTTTCTTGTATGGGCACCCCCTTTAGTTTTTAACTTTTTGTGGTTTTTAGTACTTGTTGTTGTAGCGTTCGAATAACCACATGTACTGTGAAAATTTCAGCTCTCTAGCTCTTAATATATGGGAGAATGGGACCCGTGACAGACGAACGGACGGACGGACGGACGTAGAAGTCTCAGCAATAGTACGGAACCCTAAAAAGAGGACACATCGTGCACACATCGTCAAAGACTATGTAGTTTACAACAATTTTGCCAACTGGGAAGGTGCAAAGTGTATTGCTCTATATTCGTGCCCGTATGAATGAACTTGCTTTGTCCCAATTGAAAATGAATATCAGAGGTGACTATTTTATCTTTCACTAAATATTGACCCAGATGTTGGTGTTGTTTTGGCATTATTATTAAAGAGTGTGTCACTTATAATTTCACTCAAAGTATGCCAATTTTGTTTACTTAATATTTCGCAAAAACAAATCTGTCGTAAAAGGCAAATTAAAATAAGAATGAAGTCATTGATAAAAAGATTTGTGTGTGTGTGTGTACTTTTTTTTGAGGGAGTATATCTGATAAAATTAAAATCATTGAAAATCGTAATGTGTAAAAATTTCTCGTTTCATGAAAAATACAAAATCAATTTATTAACTCAACAATATAATTTTTTAAATTGATCTTTGAACAAGATTGATTAGAGAATTAAAAAAAAATTACAATGAAAAGGCAGAACTTGGTAACGTGACTGACTGAATGACTGGGGGATTATCGCCCAGCTCTAACGGATAAAGCTAGAGTAATCAAATTTCGTATATGTACAGTCCTTCTGATGTATGGATCCACTAAAACGGAATTTTTGGAAATTCGAGCCGGAAAAGGACAAAAACGGATAAAAGAAGGTGAAATCGATAATTCAATATCTCCGGGCTTTGAGCAGGTACCACAAAAATCAAAAAGCACTCAAAATTATAATCAAAATAAACGGACAGATGTCTGATACTTTTTTTTTTGATAATTTGAGTACTAAGGGGTTAAAACGGGTAAAAACTGAATTTTGGTACTTTTTTGAATTGCATATATCTATGGAAAGGATAGAAACAGGAAAAAACTATAAACTGAATTTAATACCCATTGAAAGAATCTCAATATAACTTTGTCTTTTTTTCAAAACTTGGACATTTAAGGGGTAAAAAAGTCTGTAATTCTATATCTTCGGACCTAATACAAGTAACAAAAAAATTCAAAAAGTGCCTGAAAGCCTACCAAAAATAATCGAACAGGTCTCTTGTATTAAATAAAAAAGGGATCGAAGAAAAACAAATATAATTTTATTTTATTGAAATGTTTCTCATTTCACATATTTAAATTTTATATAACTTTTTTTTAGTTTCTATTTATTCAAATATTTTTGTCAATATTTCACTCTCCTGAAGGAGAAATTAATAAAAATATTCGAATAAATATGATTTAAAAAAGTTATAAAACAAAAAGACCTTTATCTCAAGAAAGTACCAATATTAATATAAAAAAAAAAAAGATGAACGAATAAAACCAAATATATTTTTTTTATTTGAAATATTTTTCATTTCACACTACATACTATTAATATAAAATTAACGCATAAAATTTTACCTTCTTTCTTAATTCTTTTCGCTTTGAAATCTGCGACCTTTGGGTTTTTTTGATTTAATAATAATTTGTTGAGCTTGAGGTCACTTCTATTCAGTATTTTATTAGTTCGAGCCTTAAGTTCACTTGTCTTTTCATAAATGTTTATTAAATCCAATATTTTGATACCACAATGGGTATCTTCTTCAGGAATGTTTAAATTTGTTTTTTTGTATCGAAATATTGGATTTAATAAATATTTATAAAAGAAAACAAGTCGACCTTAAGGCTCGAACTAATAAAATACTAAACAGCAAAGGTCCAAAAATTACCATCAAGAATATCACTTCTATTCCGTTTTTTAGTTTTTATATATTTTCTGCGTATGACAATTATATTGTGTATACAATAAAAAAAAAAAATAATTACAATAGTCCTGCTGTATTCGACAAATCAGTGAATTAAGGAGTTTGTTCAAGGTAATTCCGGGCAATAAATTCCGCTAAAGTGAGAGTTAACGAAAAATGTCTCAAAAAATTATGAACTTACCCAATTTTGCTAGAACGCACAAAACCACATTCCAAGTCCGACAAATGTTCCGCAGCTGTTATTATGAAAATTATTTTGCACTTCTTTTACATTCAGTAATGTTGAACAGCTGGTCCTTTAACAGTTTTACATATTGGGGTATCTATATTCCCCGTTTTCAACGGAGAATCAGTTTTAGACTGCATAACAAATGCAGCGTTGTTCAGGCCGAAATCACGGCAATAAAGAAAGCAGCCAACTGGATGAGGTACTATAGGATATACGGTTTGCATATTCAGATCTGTACTGACAGTAAGGCAGCAATAAATGCACTGGCTGGTGTTTACACGACATCAAAGTTGGTTCATGAATGCCGGAGATCTCTAAATGAGATAGCGAGACATTCAAGCCTAGAGCTTCTCTGGGTACCAGGACACAGTGGAGTGTCTGGAAATGTAGTCGCGGATGAACTGGCTAGATCTGGGGCCCGACTACCACAGGAGGACATTGACGAGTCTGTCGGTGTTCCACTTAGTAGCTGCAAAAAGTTGATAAAACAACAGCTGCTAGGAATCGCTCAAGACAGATGGTCAAATGTGACCGGCTGTCGAATATCGGGGCTCACATGGCCCGTTTACGATCACAACAAAACCTTAGCTCTGTGGGATTTTCCCCGACAAAGGTTAAGCGCCTTAGTGGCAGTTCTAACCGGACATTGTCATATAGGCGCACATGCGAGAAGACTAAATCTTCCGTATAATGATTTTTGTAGAAGCTGCAAAGACGAAGAAGAGGAGGAGAGTGTTGAGCACTTCCTCTGTAATTGTTCTGCTCTATCCAATCTCAGAGCGATATACATAGGCAGACCGATACTGAACAGTTTGGCGGACATATCGGAATGTGACTTGTTTAGGGTGGAATCTTTCATCCGGTTATCTGGATGGTTCAAAGTTGAACCAAGGGAGGGGGAGTAGGAGTTACCTGCTGCCCTCAGGGTATCACAACGGGACCTGTTGGGACCCAAGTGAGCTGGTCTGTTGTACTGGCGGCCCGAAAACATAACATAACATAACATATTGCGCAAAGAACATATGCTGGTAAAATGAGAAACAAATTTTACTTTCATGAGAAACGCTTTTCAGGTGCAATGGGGGATCCCCCGGCAACGTATTGCGAACAAATTTTATATATGTCGTTTCAAAATTTATCAATGTATAATATATGTACATACAGGGGTGTCATAGAATCCAATCTGATCGATATTGGATTTAATAAACCACAAAAAAATTAATTTCGTTTAACGAAATCCCACGTTATCAGTTTTTCGTTCGAACTAGACATTAATTGTACTTGGTATAAAAAATCGCTACCTTTTGACTCAATCACATCAAGGTAGTTTTTTTAAATCGACTAAAGATTTAAAATGCAATTCCGATAAAATTCTATGACACCCCCGATTGTGTTAGTATTTGGTAAAAACTTTTAACAACTTACTGGCTTCTTTCCTTTATTGAGCTAATTCGATTTGTCGCAGACATCCATGGAATGTCGTGTTATTTTCTACAGTTTTTTTAACACAAAATATTGTCGTAATGACTTGAACACAAGTGTATTAAAGGATTTTTATGGTATACCTACATATATACTGCCGAAAAGTCATTCTATGACGTTATTACTGCAAAAATAAATAGCGCTACACAAGCGTCATTCGTTAAAATGCGTCGTTATGAAAAACAAAAAAAACTAAATGAAAAATGCATTGTTTAAGAAAAGTCAATACGTTCAAATTAACGTCACCTTTTCAGATTCAAATGTACGTGGATCGTTAGTCCCATATAGAAACTTTCTAACTCGAATGAAGTGGTTGTTGCATAAGTTGTAGCAAACGCTATGAGAATTTTAAGAACAAACAAAAAATACTGATATCGAAATATCGAAAATTCTGTGCCTCGAAAAACACCCTTTATGTACATGCAATTTTTTTTTTCTTTAATAATTTGATTTATTTGAATAAAACAATATTTTTCGCTATCGCAAGTAAGCTTTTGCAATCGTGATAAGTTTTTTTATACTCACTTAAGCATGAATGATATTGAGTCAGAAAGAGGTTGTGCATGAGTAACTTTTCTTTGCCAGTATGTGAGTGTACGTGGGGTGGAAAAATTATGCACGATTTCGTCACTATATGCGGCCTTAAATTAACAACAAATGCTACAAAATATATTTTTTATTAGTTGAATTTTCAAAAGCCCCACATAAAAAAAAGTCATGTTTTAGTGAACGTTTCTTGCAGAAAACTCTTCGTATTGGTTGAATTATGTCAAGTGGATTTTATTCGAAAATGCATAATCAATCGTTATTTGCTTGAATTTTTTCTATTCGGCTTCGCTTAGCTTGTGTTAAATTTTAATTAATACTAAATAGGAATCAATATTATTAACATGTTTTTCACTAGTTTACTAAATATGCTGAAACATTAAAACTAACACATTTATGCATTCAAATTATTTATGGTAACAGCAAATACGAGTCTGTCAGGAAACTGTAGACTTCTAAATGAAAATGTTGACTGAGAAAATACTTGAAAAAGTAATGTACATATTTGGATATACAAAAAATAATAAATTCTTTATATGAGAGCTAGTGCACTATGGGCCGTTGATGCATAATATCCTATTTTTCGATCAGTCGCTCACGAAAAATGAGTTGAGTGGTTTGTAGAAAAATGTTTATACATTTAATGTGTAATTTATGCTTTTTACACAAACTGTAGAGTTTAAGTAAAGTCCATGCAAGGGTGCTCAGCAAGAAATAATTTATATTTTCAAGCAATCCATTTAACTTGAATATATTCGAAGAACGTATAAGCTACTTAATACCATATTTTACACCAAATAGTGATTCTTTAGTGATGTTCTCTAACTCTAGCGAAAAGTTCTCGTGCCGAAAAGTAGCGAAACCAATTATCGCATCATCTGTCGAAAAGTGTGAAAAAAGTTTGATTGTAATTTATGCCAAAAACTATCAGAAACGATTACGTCGTTACGTTATAAATGTCAGTGGTGAAGTGTAATTACAAGCATTAATCAACGGTGATCCAAATTTACATTACAAACAATTTCAATGTTTTCTGCGACGGCCTTAAGTACAAAACCATCGGCTTTGCCAAATAGTGTATAGTGCGATTTCATTGCTTACATTAAAAATTTGCAAACATTTCGTCAATAATTTTATCAGGCTTTCTAGTTCAATTTGTACTTCCTCAAAATTGAGAAAGATTTTTTGTGATAAAACTGGAGTGATCAACATTTTTATAGAAGACGAGAAAAGTAAAATTGAAGACTTACAGGCTGGGGTACATACCATGACTGTTTCACGGTCACCATGTCACTCATCAGTATCCACATTGCTTCGAACCCAGGTAATGAATAAGTGTATACATACTTATTTTTATAAAAAAAAATTTTTCTGCAATTACACAAAAGAAATCATTGAAAGCAGTGAAAAAATATAAGAAAAATTCCTACTGTTTCCATAGCATTGTTATTTCTTTCGGAATATTATATGTAAAAAAAACTGACTCGCCTTGTTTTTATTTGCGACTTTATTTAACAGTTTGAGGCGAGAAGTATGGCCGCAACAATTTTACACACACAGCTATTTCTCGTCAAAAAAAAATTACACTGTGGAACAAATTCAAGTTAGCAAAAGTTAGGTCGATTCTGAGAGTGAGGGGTGAAATTAGAGGCTAAATTAGAAGATCCGTATCGCGGCGTTAGTTTATGTTAGTTGGATTTTTTTTTATCGACCTTCGAACTTTGCAGTCAACTACCGATTTTCAGCATATTGTTTGTATGGTCTTCTGGCTATAACTCGTCTACCTATTGATATTTCTTAATTCTGTAAAAGCCAAATTATTGCTAGAGACCTGTGCTACAATTAGCAATAATTTGGTACTCAAATTTGATTTATTTTATTTGTAAAGAATATACAATTTGTTGAGAATTTTTCTCATAAGAGAAACAAATATTGTATTTGTTAAGAGAAAATAGCGTAGAACAAATTAACGGAAAAAAGAGAGTGTATTTAACTATTTGTTATTTCTACTTTATGCTAGGAGCACAACTGGGACGAACGACGAATACGCCGGTTGAAACACGCTGTGTAAATTCGTCGTATGAAGCACAATAACGACGAAAAACAAAAACATCTGTTATAATTGATACAGTTGTTTATTGTTTGGTCAAAGATAAAAAAAAATTAAATGAATCAAAGAATTTCAAATTTTGTAAAAATAATTAAAATAATGAACATCACGTTCATTATGGTAAAAGCCTTGAAGCTTAACATTTTCAATTATAATTTCACTTGTATCCATTTTCTTAGTTTTTTAATTTTATCTTATTATAGTTAAACAGCTGATGGGGTGACCATATTAAAAAAATTGGTTGCTAAAAAATTTAGCACTACCAAAAACAAAAATTCAAACACTACAAACATGTTTTATAATCTAATGTGTTGGCTATAATCTAATTGTATGTCAAAGCTTAGCACTTAAAATAAAAACTATTAACGTAAAATTTACTGTTTTTACTAAAACACTGGAAAACTAAAACCAAAATGGCCACATGGTACTGATTTGTTCGTCGTTCGCCGGCGTAAGAAATATTAATAAATCTATTTCAAGTTTGCCGCGTACAACGAATTTCGACCAACGCTGTAACTGTGTGCATTTTTATATACACCAATGTGTTTTATTTTCGACGGCGAATATTCGCAGCGAAAAATTCATCGTTCGTCCCAGTTGTGTTCCTAGCATTAGTTAAAGCCTATTGCTTACCTTATATATTTTTGGAAAAAAAAACTACTCTAAATTGAAGTTGAATATATGTATGATGAATCATTCTGTAATTTCCCTGTAAAACGTGACCAGGTGAAATAATAAAGTTTTGAGACTCAAACTGTAATGTAATATGTGGCTGGATATCAACCGTAATTCCTGTGCTATTTGTTGTTATAATTTCATGTAAAATGTATTTCTTATAAGAAATAAAAACCATTTACTTCATCTGGTAAAAACGAAACTTAAGTTTTCATTCTACACGTGCTGCGTGTGCTTAAGAAAAACTGAATTAATATCAAAAAAAAAAAAAAAAAAAACAACGTGCCGACATGCATTTTGTTCGCCTCGTTAAATATATTTCTCAAGCTGGCTGACATCTGTTGGAAGAATAATTGCTGTTGGTTATTTTTTTTTTTTTCTTTTTTGCCTGCCTTCCTGTCATTTAAGTATGTACTTCAGTGCGATAAAAAAGCTGACAAAATGATCAAATATATGTATGTACATATGTTTGCAAATATTCGCTTTCGTTATCTGCTTGTTTCTTTTAGTTTCTGTACCCATGATACATTAAACGTTTTTTTTAATTACAATTAATTATTATTTTAATATTAGTTATTATTTTTATATGTATATAAATCAGAAAGCTAAATGATTATCATAATATCATAAAAATATAAATCGCATCGATCATGTTGCCATAGACGGTAGAGAGACCAGCGTATGTTCGATTCGTGGAGTGGATGATTAAGCGCATTGCAACGAAGGCAGAAATTAGCGTGGTCCATTATTCGCCTTTCGACAAGCTCAATATTCTTCATCAATATATCCATATTTGTAACCCTTTCTGAGGACTCCCAGCTTATAGAATAAAAACGGAAGACTGTAGGGTGTTGGAGTTGTCAGCTGTTCGCCTTTCGAATAATTCAAGTGAACTAGGCTGCCAAGTTCACTTGATCTTGAACTCACCTTGGTGTCAAAATCCGAATTCGCCGGCCAGTGTTCTCTATATTATGCAAAAAATTTCATTTTGCATAATATACATTTAGTCATTTTGTTGATTTTGTTTTAAATGTATTTCTTAAAAAAACAAACATAAAAACACTCTGTTAAACACACATCAAAAATAAAAAAATCAAAAGCCAACAATTTTTGACCAAAAATCTGTAGGTAAATGACGTGAATAATTTTCTATAAACAAAGAGATAAAACAATTCACAAGCATAAAAAGCAGGAAGCAAAATATAATTCCCTGTGCTACCAACTTCACCTTGTATGAATTCGCCTTGTCTCTTGATAATTATATTGAAATGAATGTTGTTAATATGCTTTACTTTTAGCGCACAAAAAGTTATAAATGATTTTTATATCGTGTAAAGCCTGTGTAGTGGCATTTCCTTAAATTATATATTTTTTAACATGCATACATACATACATACATATGTATGTACTAGAGATGTGCACGTGAGTAATTTCTTTTGGCTTACGTCACACACGCTCACGAGCAAGGAGAGAGAAATATCGACCCAAATATTCCAATAAATATATTATAAAAATATATTTTGCTCAAGATATGTATTATATTTTTATTATATATTTATATATTTTTTCAATCAATCATTTTCGCGCACACACTATTTTTAATCACAAGCATTTTCACGCTTGACGTTCGTATTGAAATAAAATATGATCCTTAGGCCAGGTCGATTTGTATGGACGAAGGACCATGAATAAAAGTGTGGGAGGATTTACTATCCAATTAGTAAATCCCTATAGCTCAACTCCGTGAGAAATTTCAAGGCCGAAGGAAAAAAGGGATAAAGAAAAAAATAACAAAGAAATTTGTTAGTGTGCGGAAAGAATCGATGGTAGAGATGAAAATGTAACTCACCGGTTGATTGTTGGTTTGAGAGTGTTCCTTTTAATTTTATTTCAATAGCGGTTAAGGCTTTTAGTACACACATTGACACTATGTAATTATTATTTCTGTTAATATAATTTATGGTAACATTATGTAATAGAAACTGCAAAATCGTACACGTTAAATTCAATTCAAATTCATTTATAATAATTTAGTTACAAATACATACATATGTATATATGTATGTATGTATAAAAAGCATTTATAAAAAAATGCATAGATATAAAAAAATATATACATATGTAGATAGTAAATAAAAAAAATCATGCTAATTTAGACAGTCGATATTGTGCCATCGGCACACTGGCATGAGGATAAAATGCCTTTTATTGCATATCAGAAAGCAGCAGCAGCCCTAAATAAAGCAATCAAAGATAAATAACTTCAAATTTGTCTCAGTAGTCGACTAACTTTGAACAGGGGCTCTCAAAATCTGCCTAACAACTGCCAGTGTGCACTTCTCTTCACATTTGTGCGAAGGCAGAGGTAGCTAGGGCAGCTCTTAGACTACCAGATCTACTCACACTCAGGTAGAGCAATCTCACGGGATACGTTGGTATGCTGAAAATTTTTCGGGATACACCGAATCTTGCGGTCTCAGAGAGAATGAATAAAATACTATCATTATTCCAGGAATTTCAAAGTGGTCATTCGTGACCGCGCATCCTGGGGAAATGATAACGTGGTTTTAAAACAGCGTTCTCAATTCTGGCTTATAGATGGCTCGATTTCGATGGGAAAACTGCCATAGTTTTGCTGGCAAAGGTCCACGTATTGGAACCTTATGCGAGTTAATACTTGCGTAGGCGTATGTCTAGAGCCAACATGTGGCTCCACTCTGATAGTCAAGCAGGTCTAGAAGCGCTAATATCTTATTCATTAAAGCCAAGATTAGTTTGGTTATGTTACGACCTTCTTCATCGGGCCCTATCTTTGAGGAATAGATTAGTTCTCATATGGATACCGGCCACCAAGAACATGAGAGCAACGAAAGGGTGGACTGCTTAGCCAAAAGGGACGCAGTAAGGTTCTGTAAAGGTTCTAAAACATTCTGAGGGGCAAAACACAGTTTTAAGGACAGCATTCTACGAAAATGGAAGGAGAATAGTCTTGCTGACTACTGGAGAGACCTAAAGGGCATGTGACAGGCAAACAGGCAACTGAATTACTGCAGAGTGAGGTCATTCAGGCCGACCGTATTGTGAACCTTGGCAGAAAGAGTGTTAAACTATATACAGCACTAATAACGGGGCACTGTAAGCAAAATTACCATCTCAAGAAACTGAAATTGAGAAGCAGTGATTCCTGCAGACTCTGTCTGAGCCGACATGAGGAGAATAAAACGGCGGAACACATCCTTTGCGAATGTCCCGCTGCATATTGACGCACAGCGACATACCTACGGCCGTAATGAGATTTTTTAATAGTCCAGGTCTCGGTCTATGGAGAAAAAGGGCTGCACAACGAGGTACACAATTTGCCCCAAATGATAAAAATAACAGCTTTGAACAAAGCAGTTGGGTTTCGGTTATTTTTATGTTTTTGTTATAATACATGTTTATTCTCCGTAATACAAGACTCTCACTCTGCCCTTCACTGATATAAATTTATGGAAGTGTGTGTTTTAAACCTCTATAACTATTTCGTGAAATTTTGTGAAACTTCGTAAACTGCCTTAAAGTGGCAGTTTACGAAATTTTAATTTCAAATCACTCTCACGCACCTGTGATCTGTGATTTCTTTTAAATTTAATAACGATCACTTGTGACACGACATTTTCACGTCAACTGCACGTCTCTAGTATATACATATCACACTGTATAATGACATGGCGTTATTTTCCTTATGAGCAACAATTGTTCCATTCCACTCTGATGTTCTGCAGTTGCTTCTTTATTTCTGATAACAATAAATCATTGTCAAAATGAGTTTGTTCTGGTTTCTTTCTTGTAAAATTATCTTTATCTTCTTTACTTTAATGAGCAGCAATATTGCAGTGAAATTGTTTGGTGAAAATAATTATGAAATTATTTCATTTATGTGTATAGATTTTAGTATATCAAAAAAATAATTCAATAGACGTATGGATACACAAACATACATGTACATATAGTCACTACGTGAAGCAATCACGCATTTTTCTAGAAAAATATGGACTCATCGAAAATATTTTATTAAATCTTTTTTTTTTCATGGAGGCTGAAAATTGCGATCAACGAGGTTTTTATGAGAATATATTTTACGATCTTTTCCAGAAAGATGGAAGGCATTTTTTTTTGTTTTCTTGATGGTTTCGAACCCACAACCTTGTGATTGTCAGCCAGGCACTCAACCAATTGAGCCATCAACACGTTCAAGGATTTTTGATCATTGGGAACCTAATGAAATCAATAAGGAATATTCATATATAATATATAAAAAAAATCAGTAATGCCCAAGAAATCAGTGGAAATTCATCTTCGCCTTTTATTTAATTTTAATTTGCATTTAAACTAAAAAATCATGAAATGCAGTGAATACTTAAACCACATTTAAACAAAGAAAATTTTGCATTTAAGCCGCAATTGTCAAATAGTGCGAAAAATTAGGTGTTTGACATTTTTTTTTTGCAACGTTGCCAAATTTCAATAGTTAATGAAGAACAGCGCAAAACTTTTTACTGTCTTGAAGAAGCTATCCGAAAAAGAGCACAATATCAGCAAATAAATAAACAGAAAGACTCATAACTCGAAAAATAAATTAATGTTAATTGAATTAACTCAAATCTTATTTTATTTATAATAATACGTCAAATGTCTTTTAAAACAAATATCTTCAAATAATGGAAAATATTCGAAAATTAGTCTTTAAAGTCGTCAGACTACTTTTAGATTACTTACGATTCCTTTTGCTTAATTAACAATAATCTGAAATGATGCCAACAATTTGTATATATTTTGCAGCCGTAAGCAATTACTAATCAAAAATTGTTTAAAAGAAAATTAGATAAGCATTTCGATTCTTATTTTAAATTATGTATTTGATTATAAATTTTGCTTTGAAAGCAAAGTTCTTGTTGAAACTCCCTTTATATGACATTCTCTGACACTGGCTACACTTGTATTTTATTATTTTGAAAAATCAACGGCCCAAGCGAGTGTATACTTTATGCATCGACTGTAAACTTTTTTGTAGATAGATATTGAGTTTGTACATTTCTTTTGTTCTTAAAGTCGTTTGCTGCTTAGCATTCATTGGCAAAAATATCAGTAAATATAATGCTACTTTTTTTTATCACTTTGAAATTGCTTTCTTCTCCTTTTAAGGCTGTTCTGTGTAAAGAGCATTACTCCTATTTAATAAATATAATATGTACATACATATGTATGTATATAAACTGCAGCGTTATCATCATCGCCAGAGTTGCCTTATTTAAATAAAAGTGTTTTCAAGATAATTTCGTGTATGTGCAGACCTACATATTTTTTAGACTACTTAAAAATAAATACACATAATACTTCGGGAGCCAGCGGCAGGTCTATATGGTCGAGCTCCTTGTCAGCGATAACATTATGGAACCGCTAAAAAACCATTTGTAATCGACATATTTTGTTAATGTGTTACAGTACCCTAAATAGTGATGCACGGTTATCTTGAAAATATCATGTATTACCCGTGATCGTGATTAATTTTTAGAAAAATCAGGCGTGAGTGCGTTCTTTTAAAAAGCCGTTACCTTTTATCAAATTCAGAGGTTTCACAGTATTATTTAAATCTCCCCAAAGAATAAGATTTTCTCTATGGCGTTGGGTTACATACTAGGGATTAGCATCAAGTGTACTCAAATTCAAATACATTTGCTTTTTCAAACATACTCAGTTTAAGTTTAAATAAAAATAATGAACAAAAGAAGCAAATTCAAAGAAAACAAAAGACAAATGTTATTCTCTTTATACACTCTCTTTTTTAGCTAATTTGCTCTACGTTATCTTCTCTCAACAAATATAATCTTTGTTTCTCTTATGAGAAAAATTCTCAGCAAATAGTGTATACCAGAGGTGCCCACGGCCTATACGCTTGGTACGCTTTTGTTTTTGTAAAACCGCGGAGCATTGGCTGAGCATTCTAATATGTATACACAACTTTTTGTATGAAATACACACATGCACACATACCCCAAGTTCAAAGCAACAACACTTTCATATGCACAGCAATACGAACGCAGGCTTTGTTGGCACACATTTGTGCCAAGCGTGAATTTTGTTGTTTTTTGTTTTTTTGTTTTCATGATTTTGTTGTTTTTTTTTTAATGATTTCGTGAGTATGAAACACTTGAAGAAATAATTTTGTGTTATTAGTTTCAACTGTACAGTTTATTTTGTAGAATGAATCCTACGTGGGAAACCGACTTTTGTTCGCTAAAAATTTTGAAAAACGAGCACAATGTATGATTTGCTTTCAAATAATCAAGACGATTAGTAAATATGATTTGGAAAGGCATTTTAATACAGTACATACATTTTGTGAAAATGAAATTTAATTTTTTTCCCAGTGTACCTAATGAAATATTTCTGTTTTTCTTTGTGTGCGTCAATAAAGTGTATACGTATTGGTGTTTACGCTTCCATAAGAAGATTTTGGGCACCCCTGGTGTATACTTTACAAATAAAATAAATCAAGTTGTGAGTAACCTGGGATAGTAAACAAAGCTAATACCATCACATGCAGGGCTGGTCAGTATTTGAAATACGTATTTTGTATTTGTATTTTAAATACGTCTCACGAATGTATTTGTATTTTTTATTTTAAATACTAAGCGCTTGAGTATTTTGTATTTCAAATAATTGTGCTCTCAAAATACATTTTTCAAAATACATTTTTGATTTATGTTAGAAAATATGCGCTAAAAATTATTCCATTCATATATCAACAAAAAGCGCAAAACTTTGTTAATGTTTTATTTCCAAAAAATTACAATACTACATTTTAGTTACCAAACGCAAAATACCTGTGTAAAATAAAAGCCACTGAAGGCATACACATTGAGAAAGTCGCCAAGCTGTCAAAAAATTAAACAATGAAAAAATAATATGCAAGGAAAAAACAGCTTTTGACATCTTCATCTAAAACAATAAGAGAAAAAATATCAATCATATGTTGACTTGGATAGACTTTATATACATATGCAGCCTTTGGTCAAACGTTTTTCAATTGTCACTTATTTCTTAATTCCATCGTTTCTCTTTCAATAAAATATCGTTTTCTAACAAGAAATTATTGAGAATTTGTCGTTAACTGATTTTGTTCATTCGCCATCAAGAGGTTTTTTGTCTGATACCACATTTCAAAAGCTGGTGTTTATGAATGGAAACAAAAACTTTTTTGATTAAAAGTATTTTGTATTTTAAATACATATTTTTGTTACGCTGTATTTTGTATGTCAAATACTTGCTTATAGAATGCAGTATTTTGTATTTTAAATACGTGGAGAAAAAGTATTTGGATTTTGTATTTTAAATACATACACAACTTTCATGTATTTTGTATTTTAAATAAATCAAAGCATGTATTTTGCCCAGCACTGAGCACATGTAAGCATTTTTGAAAACAAAACTAACATTGTTTTTATAAATTAGGGGATGATACTCGGGTATTTTATATTAAATTAAATGTATTTACATATATAGTATAATATAACAATATCTCGTGAAAAAATATATTTTTTCAGTTTTAGGTGCAGATAAATAAAAATTGTAATTGTAAAATTATATGTATGCACATGTGTTGAAACGTTGATCCAAAATCAATTACTTAAATTTTATTTGTAAAGAAAATACTATTTGTTGAGAATTTTTCTCATAAGAGAAACAAATATTGTGAAGCTAGCGTAGGGCAAATTAACGCAAAAAAAAGAGAGTGTATAATACTATTTCTTATTTCTACTATTACTAAAGCCTAATACATACCATGGCTGTTTCACGTCCATCATGACGCTCATCAGCACTTTTCACATCTTTAAAAATGTTAATCACTACAATTTTATCACAAAAAACAATATTTCTCTATTCTGAGCAAGTATAATTGAACTGATTGTGATGTGGGGTCATAAGTAGGTTTCCTACACCCTTAAATCAATCTTGAATTGTATTGAGCTTCCTGTTCCATAACATTTTGTCCTTCACTGCACATTTACAAGTAATGGGTGTTTGTAAACAATTCAGAGAATATGAAAAGCATATTTATTTCTTCGTTTGAGGTCGTTAAAATTGTGGCCGCTGCATTGCTGCTTTTATGAAAATTTACACCTTCCCAAAATAAACAGAAGAAAGAAACACTGTAATTTTAAGTGTAACTCATTATAACAAAGTAATGCTTGTCAACAGCGTAAACTAAATACAAGTTTCTCTGATATATTAAGTGTCCCAGTCAGATACAAACACTTGCATATGTACTTGAAGGCTCTTTCCAATCAATATCGATATTTTCAAGAATGTAGAGAAGGTATTGCAAATGAATGTAATGTGGAAGGTAGCAAGATTACGCGGCACTTGAAATCCCCATCAAGCATTATCTTACACTGCATTTAGACGGGAAAGTACTTTCATTTTTCAATTTTTGTATACGTACTATGAATAAGGATTTCAATGAAATCTGTGACTTTCATGAAAATTTCTTGCTCAATTTCAAAGGAACGTGAAAATTCATTTTCAAAATGTCGCCAAAGCGATGAGTTGCAAGTATTATTATTTTACCACCATCGTTATAGTTTTGTTTATTGCTGAAATAGAGTTGCCAAGTCTACTACAAACATAAATTTATAGGGCAATATTCGAAAATAATTTTTATTGCTAAATTTTTATTAACTTATATAATAATTATCACTATAAATATACTTCATTTGTGTTTTTTATACATATTTGCTGTAAAAATGTTATAAATATTTTCTAATGTACAAAATAATTTAAAATTCACAATTATTATATTGCATATATAATATTCATTTGATCTTTTTAATTATTTGAAAAACTATTTAATACAGCTTCAGATCGTTTTTATATAAAAATTTTATTAACAATATTATTCAATATTTCGATAACAATTTGTTATCATCTTCAGGATAATATTTGTAAGTAATTTGTAATTTAATTACAAATATTATCCTGAAGATGATAACAAATTGTTATCGAAATATTAAATAATATTGTTAATAAAATTTTTATATAAAAACGATCTGAAGCTGTATTAAATAGTTTTTCAAATTATTATATTGCTGCAATTCTGAAAATTTGTATGTGCCATGGAGTAGGCAACCGTGTTTACTACCTTGTCACTTTACTTTCAGGAAATGTCAAAAAATTACTTTCAGGAAAATTTTTTCTGAAAGCTGAGTTGAAAGTTGCAAAATTGTGAGTGTGTTAGTACAAAAGTGTGAGTGTATTGCAACTTTCAGGCATTTACTACTTTCCCGTTTAAATGCTACGTTAGACCTTCAGTAAAGAAATTTATTTAAATACCCACCTATGTATGTATGTATGTATATAGCACAAAAGATCTGTACAATTTCAGAAAAATGTACAGTGATTATTTCGCCATGCCCGATTGAAAGGCGAATGCGAGATTAACACGATTTCTGTCTGTGAGGTGAATTATGGTGAATGAATAGAAACCTACTCATGTGGAATTTACTACAGTGTAACAAAAGACACCACCAATAGAGTCTTCAGAATTTACAGCTGAGCGTCTGTGAGTCATTGTGGCTGAGTTGGCTCCTTAAAAAAAAACCAGCAAGTGTTGTTTAAAAATACCTACCAACTATTTTCTTTTTTTTTTAAGAGTCATGCTAAATTGCTGCTACCTGTGCAGTACACTTACATACACATGTAAGAGTTTCAATCTACGTTACTGGAAACTCCTTCACCACCAGTGCACGCTTCAATTGTTTTCATTGATGTTGGGGAATTGTTTTCTTCATTTCCTATTTGGATTGCTTATACATACATACATACATATGTATGAATGCATGTACATAGTATGTATGTAGAAAACGAAATTCATGTAATCAAGAAATCACTACCACTACAAGATGACTGGTGTTATTAAATAAATCAGAAGTACAGATGTGTACAAAATAATGGAGGCATCATAGTAAACATTGCGAGCTACCAACTCAAGGCATACATATTTACTAGGTAAAAAGCACTAGCAGAATATAGAAAAATACACGAAAGTTGTTGGCAGAAAATTAGCAGGCTTTTGTCAAAAAGTCCTCTCATTTGTTTTGTTAAATTGGTTTGAGAGTGCATACGAAAAAAAAATTATATTTTTTTTTTCAAAAATAAATTTACTTGCGCCACCTAAAATTTATTTCTCCTTCAATATATAAACTACAGAATCGCTTGTATAATTATAGAAAAGTATAATTTCTTCTTCAAGAAGAACTACAAAATCACTTGTGAATTTCTTAAGAAAAGAGTACTTCGTGTGGTCTGTTTACATATAAACAACGAGCAGTTGCAGCGGAATTCTCTTAACATTTATTACGATAATCGTATCGTTAAAATAATTATCACGATATTTTGTCGAATTTGCTATTCAACAGTGTTCACAGGTCAATGTATTTCTTCCCCGCAGAAAAATTTTAAAACCCCCTAAAATTCAAAGTTTTTCTACAAAATCCCCCTAAAAATTTTTGGTGAACATTTTGCTTTAGTTTGCGAATCACCAATATTAATGCCTTGACAATACGGAAAATGCATAAAATTGTTAAACTTTCCCCAATTAAAAAGAAGTAAAAATTAACTGATTGTATGTATTTTTCAGTACATATGTTATGATTACAGGCGTATGAATATTTGTAGGACTGATTTTGTTATAGCTGGTAACACTGTTTTCTCTCCCAACAAAAAGAAGTCAGTTGAGTCGAAGACGAAAGTAAAACCAGCCTCGTTTCATTTTCTTTTGTATTTTTAAAATATTAATTAATTTTATTAAAGTTTCAATAAAATCACTATATATATATTATAAATTTTCGATTTATTTGTATTCACATATTTTGAAATCTAAGTACGTATTTATGGGCAGCTGGAAATTGTTATCTGCGTATCTAGAAAAATTTAAGTTTCTCCAAAAATATTAAGAGTTTCTAAGTCTTCTTCGCTCTTTACGTCCTTTTGACATTTTCATAAAAAGAGTTTCAATTTTATCCAAGGTTCTTAGATATTTTAATTTTCCCAATTCTCAAAAAATTCAAAGGAATGACCCATAAAGAAAAAATTCATTCCACTCAACAAAAGATGTACCTGAAACTAACAGTTGCAAAATTCTGTACTTAAAGCTACCAGATGAACAGAAAATATCTCATTTAATTTTACTTTAAAAATCGTTAAAGTTTTCAAATTTATCAGTCGGAAAATCTTCTAACTCCTGCCATTTTACCGTTCAACCAAACACAGAAATCCCCTAAAAATACCCCAAAAATAAATTGCTTCCCCCTAAATTTTTCCCGAAAGAATTTAACAGCCCAAATTCACCCCTAAAAAAATCCCCCCCTCCCCCTAAATTTAGGGGGAAACCCCCTAAACTGGCCACACTGCTATTCAATAACATTTTTTAACGATATTCTCTGTCGACTAAAATCAGTGGTTACTTTTACTGCTCATTATCAATACCTTAACGACGAACATTTACTTGTTGTTGATTTAACTGGTAAAGTGTATTTAATAGGAACATAATTTATTCTACTTAGCTTATGAAAAGTTGAATAATATTGTTTATATTAATTATCGTTAAAACCATCGTTACGGCAAGCGATGAAAAGTTTAGAGAAAAATTATGTTGATCGGATCGTTAAAAGTTACAGAATCCCGCTACTGTTTTTTTACCTGGTAGATCTGACTTGCACAAAATTAAAAAAAAATGAAACTTAATTTCACCTCGAGCATATTTAAAAGATGTGACAGTTGTACAACTGTCAAGCTCAACAGTTAGGTCTCGTAAAAAGTCAAAGCTTAGCACTTAAAATAAAAACTATTAAAGTAAAAATTAACTGTTTTTACTAAAACACTTCAAAACTAAAACCAAAATGGCCACATGGTACTGATTTGTTCGTCGTTCGCCGGCGTAAGAAATATAAATAAATCTATTTTAAGTTCGCCGCGTACAACGAATTTTGACCGACGCTGTGACTGTGTGCATTTTCATATACACCAAGGCGAATCAAGTATAGGTGGTTGCAATTCAATTCGCTTCAACATTTTCTCTCGAGACGTCACAAGTTTTGTTGTCGTTTTCTATCGGATTTGACAACTCAGAAGTTAAAACCGTGGAAAAATGTTGAAGCGAATTGGTATGCGGGCACCTGTAATAGATTCGCCTTAATATACACTAATGTGTTTTATTTTTGACGGCGAATATTCGCGGCGAAAAATTCGTCGTTCGTCCCAGTTGTGTTCCTAGCTCGTCGCCCTGTTTAGCCAGTTTAGTCGTGTCCTATAAACTGGCTGTAAGTTTATTTTTTGCTCATCGCTGTATCTACTTATCATACATCAAGAACAAACCCTTTTTTTTAAATATTCATGTGCCCATACCCAGTCGGAAAAAGAAGAAATATGAATGAATGCCTTCTACATAGAAGGCAACTGTACTTCTTTTGAAGGTCCAAGGATTGCTCGTTTCACACCATACAAACATCTTTTTAAACATCACTTGAATACTGATGATAATCGTGTTGGACATGATACGGCCCCGGTATATTCCACAGCCTATAAATTGTTCAACTTTACTTTCCTTTCCTTTACAAAGAAATCTTTCTCTATTCTGAGGAACTAAAATCCAACTAAAGCCCGATAAAGTAATTAACAATTCTTTTTAAACACGTTGTTATTGGGAAAACTTTCACTCTCGCTTGCTTCAGCAGAGATTCTGAAACGTATTCTAAAGGCCTCTAAAACTAAAATCGCTCTAAAACTAAATAGAAAGAATCTAAGGACACTGTGTGGGGTGCTAACAGGCCACTATACCTGCAAGAAGCATCTATACAGAATGGGACTATCCAGTACGGCAATCTGCAGATTTTGCGGAGAAGAAGAGGAGACAATGGAACACTTGATTATCGAATGTGTGGCACTAGGCCACAGAAGACACAGGCTGTTGCAGGCCTATACATTGGGTTCACAGGACTTGCAAGGGTTTCCACAGAAGGAGCTAATACTGTTTCTCTAGTAATAATACAATACAATACATTTGTTTTTAAACACATGTGGCCATAATTATAGACATCGAAAAAGTATACTTCAAGCAATTTTAAGTCACTGCTAAAGAAAAATAAGCTTTTTGTCTACTATAGACGAGAAAAAGCCGACTTTACGCGCAAAAGTTTGCTCTAAGCTTAAAACCAGCTGAAGTTGCCATTAACTTATTTAGCAACAGCTTTGCTCAAACTGTAAAATATGTAAAAGCTTTTTAATGAAATTTTTTTTTAAATTAAATAATTAAATTAAAGATTTTTAATAACTATTATTAATCAGAATTTTTTTAGAATTTTCCTTTTTTTTTTTAATTAGCTTTGATATTTTTTGTTTACTTACTAATACAATCTTACATTTATGTAGGTGTGTGTTTACATGTATACATAATTTTTAGAGTCATCTCATTAGAGATGAGATTTTACTTAAATTTGTAAGAGGTTGTATGACAAATAGCTTGACATTTTCGATAAATAATGTGGCACCCATTTAAAGCTGATTCAGCTTAAAGTCAACTTTAATTTTGACTATAGTTAGAAAAAAGTTAGCAACACTTTAAAATTTAAGTTGTTTCCAAAAAGAACCGACTTTAGTGTTTGACTAAGTTAAGGCCCATTATTTTTTCATTGAAATTTTATTTTTATTCAATTCGCTTTGATGTTTTCTTGCTTACTTACCAATACAATCTGTGTGTGTTTACATTTATACAAAATTTTTGAGAGTCATCTTATTAGAGATGGGATTCTACTTAAATTTGTAAATGTTTGTATGATAAATAATTTGGAATTTTCGATAAATAATGTGGAAGCCATTTAAAGCTGATTCAATTTACTGCCTGTTCCTCAATGACGAAGTCGTGCAATTGTTCGCTTTCTGAGCGAAAGAAAATTGTTTTGTGTTCCTCTATGGCGTTCTTTTATTCGAACGATGACTCGATCGACAAGTCGAAAAGACGTAAGTGTTTTCAAACAAAATCCGATTCTTCTATATCGATCATATCGTCAGCATTGCAAACACAAATGTCGAAAGAGTGGGAGTTTTTATAGAAAAAATTTTATATTTATTTGTTAAAAAAAAAATGAGATATAAAACTAAAAACCCCACATATTTTTCATTTTTATTTTATTTGTCAAATATATTAAACAATTAGCATATGTATGCATGCAGTTTTCCTAAACAGTTCACTTGTTCGCTGGATGGAAGAAAATCCTGAGTTTGCCCGTGCTCGGTGTGTCAAAATACTTATTAAATGCAAAAAAATACTTTTAAATTTTAAAACACCACAAAATTTATTTCCACACTTTCAAAATTTTTGTTTGTTTTTTATTTTGTATTTATTTTTTACTTATTTATGTGGTTTTTGCAATCCTTCAATAAAAAATCCACCAAAACTTTAATTTACACCGATCTGGCATCTCTGTGAAGTAAATGTCAAAAATTTTGTGACGTAACCCCATGCGAACACAAGTTGTCGATATCGAGGAACCCAAATTGATTCGAAATCGGGGGACTACATTTCGATCGCTTACATTTTCTCGCGACACCGAGCAACAGGCGGTTAAAGCCAATTTTAATTTCGACTATAGTTAAAAAAAACACTTAGCAACATGTTTTAAAATTTAAGTTGTTTCTAAAAAGAATCGACTTCAGTGTTTGACTATAGTTCAGGCCCATGGTATGTACTATTTCCCTAATTCCCTCTTATGTCAGGGAATGTGTTATGTGTATCTTATATTTTATATGAAAAGTGAAGGCCTTCTATAATGCATTCTTTAGCATTTGAATAAGAATAGACTTTCTATGCAAAACACTCCTAAGCAGGGCTTTAATAAGGACTGAGGTAAGAAGTGCTTGTGAGTTTTACCACTGGGTAAGTGTACATATACATAAGTACATACATTTGTACGAACAAAAAAACATGTTTTATTTACGGTATCAGTGCTGCTCCACATGTGGTAACAGATGTTTTTGAGCTGAGCAGGAGTCCCACGAAAAAAAAGAATGAAAAGTGATAAATAGTAGTGATTGTGGGCTACGAGATACCTGATAAGTTGCAAGTACAGCATACATATATAAATACAAATGTATTTGTTAATTTTAAAATAAACATAGTTAAAAGATTCCCAACTACAAAGCGATTAAATTAAAAAATAGCAGCATTATATACACACATACATATGTGGAGAGCATACGGAAAAGATGACAGCTAATGTTTAGATTAGTACTACGCAGCAAAACTTAATGGATACTACAAAAAAAAATAGAAGTAAAATCGCTTGTTTTTCAATAATCTTAAGCACATTGCCAGCCACTTATGAGCCAAAATGAATCATAGTTTAGACGATATATTGAATCAGCATGTATGTATGCACCAGAGACTTTCAAACTTTCGAGCATACACCATCCGTTCATGGCTAACCCTCGATTTATACGTGCAAGTAACTTGTTGCAAGTTGTATGTACATACTAGCAACCAATACCCAAACAGAGACAATAAAAGCTGTTGCTACTTGCTTGATTGTTTACACAGGCAAGTGCAAGCTCATTTTTAAAATGTCGTCATAGAAAATGGTCTTAAAAAAATTGCTTTGTTTATCAAATGAAAGTAATAATCAAATATGAACTTAATTATTTATTTGCTTTAAGAGCCAATTGAAATGTATTAATTTAGGTCCAAAAATTAACATTTTTAAAAAATATTTGCTGTCTTTTTCAGCTGTCCATATGCCGGCAACATTTCGTTGGTGCTAATCAACTCATCAGTAGACTTGAAAAATTCTTAAAAATTTGTTTGAAACTTGACTACTTATTCCATAATTCCCATGAACAAAATGAGAATCAGAAATGTTCAAACAAACCTTTAACACAGCAAACATTTCCTTTCGTTTTGCAACTCTTACTTTTCTTTGCAATGAGTTGATTCGCACCAGTGAGCTGCAACAAGTATGATCGAGCAGTCTTATTCACATTTGATACAACTTCGAAGAGATCAAATCAAGCCTACAGAATTTTTGTGCACGTTCGAGTTGTGTACAAGAAGAAAAAAATTCTGCTACATGCAAAGATCGCCAAAGATGGCATGCTTGATTTGATTTTTTTTACAAACTAAGCGTCTTGTTTATGAATAATATTTATGTGTACGTTGAGTGACTTTTGCATGGATCGTTTGTGATCGAAAAAAAATTGTGCGCATACTAGATCGATCATGTTTGTGTTTTTTACGTGTACGGGCGGGCTCGCTTATGTCCTTTATTTTTCAACCACTATACGTATATGTATACATACATATGTATTTATACAATCATATAATTAGTTTGATATTATTTTAGCAAATTTTGTAGTAAGTTTAGATCTTTTGATGAAGTTTTTCTAAAGTTGTCAACTATTCCACACTTTCCATAAACTGGTTTTCCAATAGTTAAACATCCTGAACTTTTTTTAGAAACCAGTTTTTTTATTTTTTGCTTAAAATTTGCTTTTATTATTTTTATTTTTTTTTTTTCGAAATTTTTGTAAAAGTGAGACTGTATCGTTCATGACATAAAAATTTTAATCACAAAAAAGATTGTGTATGCTCGAAAATTTGATATCCGTAGCCAGTCTCTGATTGGTACCAACGAAATGTCGTCGGCATATAGACAGCTGAAAGACAGCAAATATTTTTTGAAAAGGTTCATTTTTGGACCTCAATTAATGAAAGTAATAATAATAAAACAACTATGCGGAAAAAAACTACAAAGTAACTGTTCCATTTTTTTGTATTTAAAAATCACTATTTTTTGTGTATTGTTTGTTCTGTTTTTGGCCGTCTACATGACTTTTTAATGGCTGGGTTGCCAAAGTACTGACATACGAACTGTTATGGGGAAGCAAATTATACGAATAGCTTTTTTTATCAAATAAATAGTAAATTTATATTAAGAATCAATAAAAGCCATATTTTACTTCAACTTTTTTATCTTATTTTTGGGTATGTAAGATCAAAAAAAATCATTCCTTGTAAGTTATCCATTAAAATTAAAATATAAACTTTATTAGATAACACTGTTTTTGCTTTTTGTCATTTTCCCGACATGCAAGTAAAAAAAAGTTACTGGCAATCAAAATCATTTGCAAGTGAGCTCACAACTTGCAGAAGCATGGTGGTATTAGTGAAAAACTCTCAATGTATTGAGTTACCTGCACTTGCACTTGCGTGTGTAAATGGGGGTTAACTCAATACCCTTATGGCCAATTTTTGATTTGATATATACATAAATGTCAAATTATTTAATTATTTAATTTTATTTAAATTAAATGCGGTGTCAGTTTTTCAGTCGTAAATAAGTGTTCGCATTTAATTACATCAAAATTATGGTAGCACCTCTTCATTTCCAAATTTTATGGAAAAAAAACAGCTTGTTTTTTTTTGGGGAATAAAATAATTTGAAGGAAAATAATCAATTTATTACCGGGGATGAAAAAATTTCTTCAATAAAGCCATTTAATGATTTTTGAGATCACCCTGATTATCTGCAGGGCAAGTGTGCAATGCATCTATGCATTTTCACATACATACCTAGTTAGGTTTTTAATTGTTTATCTCATGTAGATTTTGTTTTTATTATTATTTTCTTACTTATGTATAAATGTACATATGTATATAGATGTTTTCGATACACTCGCCAATATTTTTATAATTGTTGTTGTAGTTAAATAAAAATACCTACATATGTATGTATGTATGTACATAGTACATACCTAGGTATTTTTGTATTTTTGTATTTTTTTTTTGTTAGCATTTTTGTTTCTCTATTAAAAAGTGTAAATTTTTGCTGCTGTTATCATGAACCAGTTTGTCTTGAATACATTTTTGTTTTCTTTGTTTTTGTTTTGGCAATTTTAGTTCTTTACTTCGCTGTTTTGATTTGTTGCTGCTGCATGACAGTTTTAGCGTTGCCAACTTTGCGCCTGCATAAATTTTTTTTAATATGTACATACCAAAATAAGAAATTTGAAAATACGAAAACGGGGGAGGTTGAAATGAATTCACTATTAGCCAGCCGGGGTCTGGTTGCCACTTTTTTCATATCGAGTTAATTTGATTGATATTGTAGGTAGATTCTATATGTGTATATCAAACAAAATAACCAAACTTTCAGATGATAGTTTTCAATATTGTGCTGTCGATGGAGGAGGGATGCCTTTGTAAACAGCGTTCGACGGCGAAATGACTATCGCAATAAAATAAAATTATGGGCATATAAAGGGTATTTTTTTTTTCGATGTATAGAACTTTAAGTTGGCATTACTGTTCAAGATGGCGACCGATTTAACAGCTGTCAAGTGATTTATTCTCAGTTTGGTTTGGCAATTCATCATGAATAGACTCACGCCTGAACAACGCTTGCAAATAGTGCAATTTTAGTGGAAAACGAAATTGCCGTTGTTCCCGATTTTCATAAGCGAACTTTGTTTAGCGATGAAGCGCACTTGTGGTTGAATGGCCATGTCAACAAACAAAACTGCCGCATTTGGAGTGAAGCTCATACTCAAGTGTATGTCGAAACACCGTTACATCTAGAAAAACTGACTGTTTGGTGCGCTTTATGGGCTGGTGGAATCATTGGTCCGTACTTTTTCAAAAACGATGATGGCCAGAACGTTACAGTCAATGGTGATCGGTATAGAGCCATGATTACGAACTATTTCATTCCTGCATTGAATAACCATGATGTGCAGGAGATGTGGTTTCAACAAGACGGCGCAACATGTCACACAGCTCGTGCCACAATCGATTTATTGAAAGACATGTTTGGTGACCACCTAATTTCACGTTTTGGACCTGTGAATTGGCCTCCAAGATCTATGTAAAGTCATGGGTCTATGCGGATAAGCCACAAACGCTTGGCCATTTGGAAGACAACATTCGCCGTGTTATTGCCAATATAAGGCCACAAATGTTGGAAAAAGTCATCGAAAATTGGACGTCCAGATTGGACTACATCCGCGCCAGCCGAGGCGGTCATATGCCAGAAATCATGTATAAAATGTAATGCCACAAGATTATCTTTCGGATAAATAAAATTCATGTCACTCAAATAATCCATCGTTGTTTTATGGCAGCTTAAAGTTCTAAGCATCGAAACAAAACACCCTTTATTTAGGAACATTAAATGAATTTCAATTAAAATGGATATGTACCGCTGTCGAAAAAAAAGTTGTGCCGGCCGCCCCCCCTAGAATGAGTCTGAATGGCTTATGATTGTTTCACAATTTATGGTAAAAGCACCAGTAGTCGGCCATTTAACTATTTTCTCATTCTCAACAGATACTAACAAGATTGTGTGAGTTTTGTTGTCAACGGTTTATTATTTTTGAGCAATTTGTGTAGTTTTAGACTCAATTAACGGTTTTCAGAAGTTTAGCTATACAAAATAGAGTAATTTACGTGGTTTTCAATATGTAGCATTTTCTCCAATAGTCGGCACACTCGTACCTAAGTTTGGCATTTTTTGCCCCATAATAAGAAAATTTTTTTAATTTTCCAAATAATTAAATAATTTTTTTATTAAAGCGTAAGTTATTTAAAATTAGCATACACATATGTATGTATGTATATAAAATTACGAAATACTCTACTTAAATGCTAAAATTAGAAAAACCGGAAAAATTATACAAAAAGATAAAAATCTCTGGAATTCACTAAGCTCATTCATATACCTACATACCTACCTACTGAAAACCAATAGTTTCAGGTACTAGAAATTCACTATATTTTGGGGTTTTGAACACATTTTCTCCTATAGTCGGCATTATTCTCTTATAGTCAGCATCATATAAAACACTCAATAAAATGTATGCCGACTATTGGATAAAGTAAAAAAAATAATTTTCTTTGAATTCATTGCCAATAGAGGCGAGTAATATATAAAAGTGTAGAATTGGAGCTTGATAAGAGAAAATATAAATTATTCTAAAGTCGACTACTGAAAATCGCTCAAAATTTTTTCCCTAATGTCGGCAGCCATAAATAAGCAAAATATAATTCTTTTTTAATTTATTTTCTTTTAATGTGATTACTTACTTATTCCAACAATTCATGACACTAAAAAATTGGCACATATTACATTTACACATACAAGTAACTTGTTGTAAGCAATACATTGCCAGACACAATAAGAGTTGTTGCTACTTGCTTAACTGTTTACACAGGCAAGTGCAAGCTCATTTTCAAAATGTCATCTAAGCAAATGGTCTTAAAGAAAATAACTTTACGAAATAAGATAATTAAATGAAAACAATAATAATAAAACAATTACGCGGAAAACAACTACAAGACCACTGTTCAATATTTTGTAATTAAAAATCACTAGTTTTTGTCATTTTGTGTATTGTTTATTCTATTTTTGTCCTCGTCTACATGACTTTAATGGCTGGGTTGCCAAAGTACTGTCATATGAACTGTTATGGGGAAGCAGATTATACGAATAGCTTTTTTTTTTATCAAAAAAATCATTCCTTGTAAGTTATCTAGGTATTAAAACTAAAATATAATATTTTTAAGGTAACACTGTTTTTGCTTTCTGTCATTTTCCCGACATGCAAGTAAAAAAATGACTGGCAATCAAAATCTCCGGCAAGTGAGCTCACAACTTGCAGAAGTATGGTGGCAATAGTGAAAAACTGTCAATGTATTGAGTTACTTGCACTTGCGTGTGTAAATGGGGGGTTAGAGGTTGTCTCTGAATCACAGAAAACTACCAGAAGGGTCACCAGCTCTACCAGACTACAAAAATTTCCAATTTGCTGTAAAATTTTATGAAAGTGGCAACCTTGCGGTGCTTTTGCATCCAGTGCAAGACAGAAAACATGAAAATATTTATATCTCTGTTGGTAGACTCCGTTAGACAAATTCTAATGCAAACAAAACAGGTTTGCAACCAAACAAACAATAATAATTTGTATTTAAAGTCTTATGTGGGTTGAGTACATCACCAGCAGTATATGGCATATGTTTAAAACTTTTAAAATTTAGTCTTAAAAGTTTTTAATTCATGTTTTCTACTGTTATTTACAACAAAACCAATACTATTCCAAACACTTTATAACAAAAATTTTTTCAATGTTTATGTTTGTTTTCGTGCACACTCAAGTTGCCACGATTTTCTGTACTGCTCACGTCTAACTGGCCCCGCACAAATGTTATGGCCACTTTACAAAGTGGCCATATCATTTTTGCGATATCTGCTATGTGATCTGTATGGCAAGGCAAATCAATCGAAATACTCATCTCAGCCAATACAAACTTTACATAAACAGAATGGAGTATATTATACCTATGTATATTGAAAAAAAAATTCTAACTAATTCATATAGGTATTAGCCGTAATTCCTAGTTATTAGTTATTTATAAAAAATTGGCCGACTACTGGTGCATGCCGACCTTAGGGGACTTTAGCCCATGAATGTAAGCAAAAAGTAAACACAAAGGAGTAGGGTGTAGAAAGCAAGTAACTACACAAATATTTCATTCATTCGGTTGAATTAACTGTTTCATGAATGACACGGGGCTATTTATAAGCAAATTTTTTAATATAAATATCTTTCTTCCTCAGCAAAACTGAAACTTTTTAAGCAAATGTTTAAAAGGAAAAATTTCTCGCTTCGGCAACAATGATCTAATTATACGCCACTCTCTCTCTCTGTCTCTCTGACTCTCCGCATTATTTATTGTAGTTGATTTTATTTCCCCTTTAAGTAATTGCTTGTGTTGAAAATTCTCAGCTGAAAACAACTTGAAATAAAAAAATAGAGAGATTTCTTTGTTATTCTGTTTTTGCTTTGTTTTTTGTTTTAATTAGTTCACCTCAACTCAACCTCATTTCAATCAAAAACAAAAAAAAAAAGAATAATAAAATCACTTTTCCTCTTTATGTCTGTGCGTCAGTTTCGTTGTTTAATGTTGCTTTGTTCGCCCAGTGGGTTTTTATTACTTGAGATAGCACAAAATTATTTTGCTTTAATTTTGACAGTTCTTTGAATTCGCATTTCTGAAATCGCATACTTTTTTATATACACACATATGTATGTATGAATATGCATTAGGCTGGGCAAAAGCATGAGGAAAAAAAGTTCCACTACAATATAGGTATGTATGTACATACATATGTATGTACATATAAAAAAAATCATTTGCGGAGTGTACGAATTTCATATCTTATGGAAATTCGCCTAAGGAGATGTGGGATGGGGTCAAGGCGAATCCATTACAGGTGCCCGCATACCAATTCGCTTCAACATTTTTCCACGATTTTATCTTCTGAGTTGTCAAAGCCGATAGAAAACGACAACAAAACTTGTGACGTCTCGAGAGAAAATGTTGAAGCGAATTGAATTGCGACCACCTGTAGTTGATTCGCCTTGGATGGGGTCATTGTGTTTCAAAAAAATATTCCGGAGGAAAATTTGGTTTGGATAACTGATTAGCATTAAAGGTCTTGACTTATATTTTCTTTCATCTTGATTTCCCCTATATTCATTTTTTTAGCCGATAGTTGTCAAATGTTACTTTGTGTGATGTTTTGAGTTTCCCAAGGCGAACCCATTATCAGGTGGGTGCATATCAATTCACTGCATAATGCTAAAGAAATATTTTGTTAGAAATGTTTCATTAATAAAGGGAAATAAATTTTACAAAAATCAGCAAAGAAAAGCAAGGAGTAAAAAATAATCGCCTGTGCTGCCAATGCAAGAAGAATAATTCAGGTGAACTTGGCAGCACAGGAGCACTCATCGCAATTGGGTTCAAATCTTCCCACGAGTTTTTATTCTTGAGTTGTCAAAACCATGATACAACTAACAAGGTAGCCTTTTCGCTACAATAAGAACAACTTCAATAAAAATAACATGCATTTTGTTTTTGTACAACTTATGCAAACTGTCAAAAAGACGCCACTTCTACATTTACAGAAGAGAGAGCTTATGCGGATTAGCTATCTCGTTTTGGCTGCCTTTCATCTCTGCAATCTCTTGACAACCTAAAGTAGTCAGTTGATTAACGGTTTAGCTGACGAGGCTACCTTGTTAATTGTATCATGGTCAAAACTTGTAGCAAACGCATAAAACGTGTGAAAACTCGTGCAAAAATTTTGAAGCGAAATGATGTGCACACATTTGACACCTATAGTATAAAATTGAATAACTTTGTCAGCTCTGGGACACGTGTTTGGCGGTGATGTAGCAGAATTTAGTGTTTTATATGTACATGCGTAAGCATTGCTGAACAAACGCTAGCGCATGTATGTACATACATACATATATGTATATACATACGTATCTGTATCTACATAAGTATCTACATACATACGTACGTATAATATTTAATGATCATTCGCAAATATCAATCTTATCCGACCGATAAGAATGTATGTACATACATATGTATGTATGGCATAGATATACTATATGTACATACATATGTATGTACGTGAGTGTGTGCTTGTGTGCATGTGTGTTTTTTTAACTGACTCAAAGTCCCTAGCATTTAAAGATAAAAACGTGTAAGTTTATAATTAATATGTTTATATTTATGTATGTATGGATGTATGTATGCATGTACATATAGATATCCATGTGTATGTATGTATGTATGTACCTATTCCGTATTTACTTTATTGTTAATTGTTTCTGTTTTTAATGTCTACGGTTTGTTTCTCTATTGTATGCGTATGTACATACATACATACATACATATGTATGTATGCATGTTTCTCAGTATATTATCTTTTATTCATTTTCTTTAAAAAATCTAACGACCTTGTGACTTTATATTGTAGATGTGTATGTACATAAGTATGTGCATACCTATGCATGACTTTTGTTTCTATTAACTTTAACAATCAGTAAATCAAAGTAATTTTCTACTCTCAAAAATGCTTCAATTTTTAATGTTATTAATTTTAATTCATTATTTCATAAGCAACTAATTTTTGACATTTTATTGCGTCGCACGTTACATTTCGTTTCACCACAACAGTGAGATCATTGGTATGAACGTGCAGAGTGACCAAATTGCAAAAATGAATTTCTACCGCAAAGCGTTTGGCACATAAGTACATACAGTGCTGGGCAAAATTAAGGCTCTGATGTATTTAGAATACAATATACATGAAAGTTGTGTATTTGAAATACAAAATACAAATACATATATTTTTATTCTATGTATTTAAAATACAAAATACTGCATTTTAACAGCAAGTATTTGAAGTGCAGAATACAGTGCAACAAAAAAATGTATTTAAAATACAAAACACAAAATACTTTTAATCAAAAAAGATTTTATTTCCATTCCATTAGACAAACAACCTCTTGATGGCGAATGAATAAAACGAACTAATGACAAAATCTCAATGATTTTTTATTAGAAAACGTTATTTTATTGAAAAAGAATTAATGCAATTAAGAAATAAGTGACAATAAAAAACGTTTTACTAAAGACTATATATGTATGTATATACACCGGTATTCATAAAAAATGAAACATTGTTGAAACACATTTTACAATAAATTTTTCATATAAAATTTGTTCTAAAACGTATTTGAGCAACGTTTTATTTTTTATGAATACCGGTGTTAAAGTCTATCTAAATATATATAAAGTCAACATCAAATTGATATTTTTTTCTCATCTTGTTTTAGATTAAAATGTCAAACGCTGTTTTTTCCTTGTATTTTATTTTTTCAATATTTAACTTTCTGACAGCTTGGCGACTTTCTCAATGTGTATACCCAATTCTCGACGGTTTTCAAGCATAAATTTGCAGATACTGCTGCAATTTCACGTTCGATATTCGTACGAAGTTCATCAATCGTCGCTGGCTCGTTGCCATAGACCATAGACTTGACATAGTCTAACGGCATCAAACCGCACGACCGAGGCGGTTTGACTCCGACTGGACCATTTCGTGAGATAACACGTTCTCCAAACTTGGTTTCCAATAAATTGATTGTGACATTCACTGTGTAGCTTGAGGCGCCGTCCTGTTGGAACCACATCTCCTCCAAGTCCATGTCATCCAATTGAGGCCAAAAATATTCGGTTATCATTGAACGGTAGCGATTCCCATTCACAGTAACGTGCCGGTCATGATCATCATGAAAGAAGTACGGCCCAATGACGCCGCCGGCCCATAAACCGCACCAAACCGTAATTTTTTCGGGATGCAATGATGACTCATGGAGTACATGTGGATTGCTGCCTGACCAATAATACATATTATAATTATTGGCGAAGCCATTCAGGCAGAAATGAGTCTCATCATAAATTGGATGTAGTGCTCTTAAGGTTGAGGCCACTGACCCCGAATTTCGGTAGTAAATTTTAATAATTTCGACTCGTTGTTGGTTCGTATCTCTTTATATTATGAAATGGCAAACCTTACTAAAGACAAATGTCAAAAGAGCAGCAAGAAATATGGCGTCGTCTGCTGTCCCTGTCGCTGTACTTTTGTAGCATCCCTGTTGAAAATCCTGTTTCTTTGCGTTTGGTAATTAAATTGTTGTACATATTACTATTTTTATACCCTTCACATAAATGTGTAAGGGTATATATAAGTTTGTGATTCCGTTTGTAACGCATTGAAATATCCATCTAAGACCCCATAAAGTATATATATTCTGGATCAGCATCAATAGCGATTACGATTGAGCGATGTCCGTCTGTCCGTCTGTCCGTCTGTCCGTCTGTCCGTCTGTCCGTCGGTCCGTCTGTCCGTCTGTCCGTCTGTCCGTCTGTCCGTCTGTAGTCGTTGAAATACCGTTTCTGAGAAAACGGTTTGAGATAGAAACCTCATTCTTTCGCTAAAACGTGTGAAACCCCGGTAGTGGGTCTGCTATTGAAATTCAGTAAGATAGGTCCGCGGATAGCCGAGATATATTCAAAAAACCGGGTTTTGAGGGATATTTTGTGTAATTTTTGTATTCAGATTTTTGAAAAAAAATTTTTTCTTAAAAACTAAACCATATCATTTTTAGTGCTCATTAAATCCTAGAAATGAAGGAATTTTTGAAATCGGCCCATATATATCCGAGATATAGCGTCTCCCGATTTTTAAAGAAATCGGCTTTATTAGCCAAATAAGACAACTTTTGGCACCGAAGACCAATCAAGATGGTATATATAGGCTATTTAGAGGCAAAAGTGGAAAATTTTTCCACATCGGCCCATATACACTCGAGATATAGCGCCTCCCGTTTTCTCAAGAAGTCGGCTCTAAAAGCCAAATAAAACAACTTTTGGTATCAAAAATCGATTAGAATGGAACATATAAGGCGTTTAAAAGCAAAACTGGAAAATTTTTGAAATCGGTCCATATATATCTGAGATATAGCGACTCCTGATTTTTCAAGAAATCCGCTCTTTAAGCCAAATAAAGCAATTTTTGGCACTAAAAATCAATCAGAATGGTACATATAGACTATTTAGAGGCAAACGTGGAAAATTTTGGACATCGGCCCATATACACTCGAGATATAGCGCCTCAAGTTTTCTCAAGAAGTCGGCTCTAAAAGCCAAATAAAACAACTTTTGGTACCAAAAATCGATCAGAATGGTACATATAAGGTGTTTAAAAGCAAAATTTGAAAATGTCTGCAATCGGTCTATATATACCTGAGATATAGCGTCTCCCGATTTTTCAAGAAATCGGCTCTATAAGCTAAATAAAACAACTTTTGGCACCAAAAATCAATCAGAATGATACATATAGGTTAGTCAGAAGCAAAACTGGAAATCTTTTTGTCATCGGCCCATATATGTTCGAGATATAGCGCCTCCCGATATCTCAAGAAGTCGGGCCTGGAAGCTAAACGAAACAGTTTTTTGCACTAAATATTTGTCGGAATGGTACATACAGGCTGTTTAGGGGCAAAATTAGAAAATTTTTGGACATCGGCCCATATGCACCCAACTTTTGGTACCAAAAATCAATCATAATGGTACATACATACATATGTATATAATATTATATACATATGTATATAATATTTGCGATCATGTATGTATGTATGTATGTATGTATGTATGTATGTATGTGTGTATGTATGTATGTATGTAGATACGTTTGTATGTATGTAGGTATGTATGTATCTACATATGTATGTATGCATGCAAGTAGGTTAGCATAAACAATTTTTTTGCTTTGGTGTAAAAATGTGTATGTATATATACACGAGCTTGAAAATGTAAGTGATATAAAGAATTGTTGAAAAAAGGGTACGCAATGAAATTCTTTTAAACAATTGCGTCTTCAAATTCATTCACACAAAAAATCATTTTGGGTTTCCCTACGTACTTACATATGTACATACACACATATATGTATACATGTGTATGATGATACGCAATAGATCATCAACAACGTGCACAAGAAAAAAATAATTTTGTAAAAGCAAGCAATGTAAATATGTATGTATGTATATATGTATGTATATAATCATTGTTTTATGGAACACACTGAAAATATTCAATAATAAAGAATTTATTTTAGAGTTTTCTATTATAGATACATACATACGTATGCATGTACCCACATACGTAAGTAAATTGAAAAACAAATCACACTTAATGGCAATGTTTAGCATTATAATTCAAAAATAATGCAATTGTATGCAATTTTTTGTTAAATAAATTTTACTATAAAGTTAACTGATAAATAATTAAGAAATACATTTTGCTTTTCTTTATTTCATTGATATTAAAAAGAATTGGTGTCACCCAGTGGTTGAACTTGAGCATATTAGGAATTATTTAAATAAAAGTTTTGCAGCCTGTGTTAAATCCCGGTAGTGGATCTGATATTTAAATTCAGAAAAAATCGGCCAATTTAAAAGCCAAATAAAACAACTTTTCGCACCAAAAATCAATCGGAATGTATGTACCAGTGTGAAGGGTATTTAAGATTCGGCCCAGCCGAATATAGCACTCTTACTTGTTTGAAAATAAAACAGTGGCACAATTTTGCGCTTTCAGTTGATGTATGAGTGGAATAATTTTTAGCGTATGTATATTTTCTAACATTTTTAATTAAAATTAAAAATATTTTGAGAGCACAAGTACTTGAAATACAAAATACTCAAGCGCTCAGTATTTAAAATATGTACAAATACTGAATACATGCATGGGACGTATTTAAAATACAAATACAAAACACGTATTTGTATTTTAAATACATACATATGTATGTACGTATGTATATCAAACACTGCCTAGCCCTGTATATACTTAGGTATACCCGATACATAACGTAAACCGGAAGTTTGGTCAATAACCGAATTTATATAGGACTAATAATGCACGAATACTTATGTAGGTGGGTTATAGAGAAAAATTTATTAAATTGCACCGAACACTGTTTTACTTACATATTTGCATGGGTATGTATTTACATATGTATGTACAAATGTACGTACATACATATGTATGTACATATCTTAAAACGCACGTAACGTGCTTACATTACGATACGTCACGGTACAGCAGCAGGTTTTTCAGGCCTACATTCATATGCATGTATAGAAGCACCTACCTACATATACACATGTATGTACATGTCTGTACTTAAATACACGCATATGTATGCAGGTGCATGTGCGTCAAAATAATGTGTATAGGCATGTGTACGTACATACGTACACGTTTATTTATATATGTATGTATGTACATACAGTTTTGCCATCTATTCGTTTCCTGATAGTAATAATGACTTCTCCGACTTTTTATATTTTATTGCTTATTTATTGAGAAATTTCTACCAAACTCAACATGTAGATACATATGTACGTATGTACGTACATATGTATGAATGTAAATCATACATGTACATGTGTATATGTACATACATATGTAGGCAAGTATTTGGTTGAAAACTCAATTGGGTTTTGCTTTTTACTTTGTCATAAAACTACGCATTTTAAAAATCAATTCTATTCACCTATGGTGAATTTCCCCTCTCTTTTGTTCTCTGGTTGTTTCTTAGGATTATATTTTATCCACCACGACACCACATCTCTTCTCTTTTATTTTTATATGTATGTACCGACATGTAGATGTGGGTTCACATTCAGCATTTACACAAATTTAATAGGTTTTTGTAATAAATATAAATAAATTGCAATTCATGATTCCATTTTTCCCTGTGTTGAATAGAGGCTTGATTTTATGTTTTATGCTAGTATCTACATGTGTATGTATGTATTTCTCTGTTCTTGGGATTTTCTACACTTATTGTGTGGGGTATGTATCCCAGTAGCAGTGTTGCCAGCTTAGGGGGTTTCCCCTTAGATTTAGGGGATTTTTTTCTTTTAGTGGTGTATTTGGGGTGTTAAATTCTTTTGGGGGGAAACAATTTATTTTTGGGGTATATTTTAGGGGATTTCTGTGTTTGATTGAACTTAACTTTTTCGGTTAAATGGCAGTAGTTAGAAGATTTTTCAACTGATAAATTTGAAGACTTTAACAATTTTTAAAGTAAAATTAAATGCGATATTTTATGTTCATCTGGTAGCTTCAAGTACAGAATTTTGCAACTGTTAGTTTTAGGTACATTTTTTGTTGAGTTGAATGAATTTTTTCTTTATTGGTAATTCATTTCTTTCAATTTTTCCGTTTCTTAAGAATTGAGAAAATTAAAATATCTAAGAACCTTTGATAAAATTGAAACTCTTATGAAAATGTCAATAGAACGTAAAGAGCGAAGAAGACTTAGAAACTCTTAATATATTTGGAGAAACTTCATTTTTTCTTGATACGCAGATAACGATTTCTAGCTGCCTATAAATATGTACTTAGAACTTAAAATATGTGAATACAAATAAATCGAAAATTTATAATAAATATACATACGCCTGTAATCAGAACATATGCACTGAAAAATACATATGTATAATCAGTTAATATTGACTTCTTTTTATTTAGGGAAAGTTTAATAATTTTATGCATTTTCCGCATTGTCAACGTATTAATATTGGTGATTCGCAAACTAAAGCAAAATGTTCACCAAAAATTTTTTTTGGGGGATTACGTTGAAAAACATTGAGTTTTTGGGGGTTTTACCATTTTTTTAACATTTAACACATACATTGACCTGGGAACACTGCCCAGTAGTCAGCACTTTTGGTTCTTAATTTGGCGCTGTAAAGTTCTTAATTTGGGTGTAAATATGATATTGGGTTGTCAATAAAATAAATAAATTATATTGCTGCTGAGTGATTTGTGTAGTTATTCCATTCAATTAACTGTTTTTAGGCATTTTATTATTAAAATAAAATTTGAGTCTCATGTAAAAAACATCAGTTTTACCTATAGTCCGTACTTGTGTTCCTAAACTCGACACTGAGACCGAGTTCTCGGCACTAAAATTTTTGTGAATCCTCTTCAAGGCAGTTGCAGAGAAAATGTTTATTCGGGCTGATAAAGCTTTCCGCAGATACATATGTGACTATATCCAACTTATGCCGTTTTCTTTTCTACAAAAAAGTGCAACATTTTCAATATTGTTTTGCACTAAAAATGTAGATGGGCATAGCTACCATTAAATTTTGTAAAAGTTTTGACCACAGAACACACCAGAAGTGTTACCAATTTCATGAGAGTGTCAGTGTTGGGGTGCTGGTGTGGCCAGTGAAGGACAGAAAATATGAAAATATCTCTATCTCCGTTGGTGCACTCCGCAATTGCTTACATTTCATTTTTTGGTTAGAAAAATTCAGTGCAAATCTAATGCAAAGAAAACAGCTTTGCAAGCAAATAAATAATAATTATTTTTATTTAATATATTATTTGTATTGAGTACATCACTAGCAGTGCATGGCTTTTCATTCACGTTTTCTAGTTTTTTGGTAAAAATTGTTGCAATAAAACCAATATTTTTCTAAACACTTTATAGCAATATTTTTTCATTGTTTATGTTCCGTTTTGTGTACACTGTTGGCCACGATTTTCTGCAGTGCTCACGTCTAACCAATTATGGCCACTTTACAAAAGTCACTGTGGCTTTGACAAAATTTTCTTTTGAACTATAAAAACTCGCATTTTAAGAAAAAAGTGCAAAATAAGTGCACACTTTTCAGGAAAGAAATGGTCATTAAAGTATTTGTTTCAACTTTGGGTACATGTATTCCAATACCATTAAATACATATGTTTTTATGGTAACATTCCTTTTTCTTACGTACCCATATACATAAATATTTTCATATGTATCTACATGGTTTTTTGTTTGTTATTTAAAATAGACTTTGTTGTGGGCTTGTGTGTGAAATTCTTAGTTCTTTTGTGATTGTTTGTTATCGGCAGTAAAAAAAATCATCAAAAGAAATGACGTGGAGTGTATAGCCCACAGCAATGGTGGAATTATTTGCCTTACAATGTTGTCAATGTATGTTCTTTTTATGCTAAAATAGAAAACAGTTTGATATAAATAAAAAAATATGTTGTGCTTAAAAATTAAAAAAAAAAAGAAAAAAGTTGAAATTGTTTATTATCAAGTAACCAAAAGAAGTAGATATCCCTTACGTTAATTATTTCTTTGGTAATCAAATTCGATAGTGGCTTTAATTTAGTGCTTTTTGGAAAAAAGTGCGATTTCAATACCCCTTGAAAACTACAAAGTTGTCAACGCTGGTTTTAATTGAAAAAATTAACATTTCCCCTTCTGCTAAAATCGTCACTACAGTGAATTATTTTGTTAGCGAGTGGTAAGCTTAGCATAAATCATATGGTGAAATAGAAATATTTTTCAATTACCACTCAAGTGGGGGGTAGTGGGTGGGGAACAAAATTATTTAATTACGTGTTCACAGTACGGTGGTGAATTCGTTCCTCAATCGCCAGGGTTGTCGGGTATAGCGATTTTAAAGCTCGTTTGATGTCTTAATATGGGATTTGACACAAATTTGAATGGAAGAATGGACAAAATTAAAGTGTATTAAATACAATTTTCTTCATTTTTCATACCAAGTTCATGGCTAGTGGAGACCCCCAGTTATCTCTATAACTATCAATTTTAAAGTTGCTTTGTCTTATTCGTGCGCATTTGCAATTTAACCACAAATAAATGTCAACGACTAAATCATGGATAGTAAAAGGAGGTATGTACCTAGTTATGTTGTAAATTATATACCTATGAATAGGTGTAAAAGACTGATAATAATAAAATATTTTTAAAAATGTTTACATCTATTTAAAACGTCTGCTTAACTGCACTTATGTATTTGTTTAAATAAAAAATGTTAAATATTTAGCTTTTAATTAGTGCACAACACATGCCACTGTTAACTCTGCGATGAAATTCTTATTTTTCTGTCATAGAGCTCACTGTGTTTCGGTATTTGTCTATTGTATCGCTAGCGAACAAATTTATCTCGAACTACGGCGAACTAAAAGAGTCCCCTAGTTCAACGGAAAGAGCTTTCACTTAAAAGAGCTGATGTTCAAAACTCTAAAATAGAATTTGCACTGTGTTTGCCAGCAAGACACTGTGTTTGACTATTGTCCAATGGCTTGGTGGCAGACACCAAATATCAAACTAAATTTAACCGATCAAAATTCGTCGGATAAAATGTTAATCAGAACTTCAAACGCAAGTAAACAGGAAACAACAATAAAGTAGAAATGAAATTAAAATATGCGTAAATTGACATCAAAATGCATACCTGCATATTTTTTAATGTTTCGAATTTTAAAACTGCAAATTACAGAAAAACGAAAATATTTGCAATCATCGAAATGATCGTTATTCGAGAAAAACATGCTGGTGAAATGAATGTTTACAAAACACAACAGCTTAATTTTAAAGTACGAATAAATTGTTTCCGTGTCTCACACAATATATACCATTTACTGGTGAGAAAGATACCCGTGGCCACTTGTTGCGCACACGAAATACATAAACAATTCTTTTCTTCATATGTTTTTGTTTGCCATACAGAATTTCACTTCTTCCTGTTTTTCAGAATAGCTAACAATATGTTTTTACTTGGGGTTTCCACGGTAAATAAACTGGGAAATAATTATGTTCACAGCTGCCAAATTCTGTTGCCAGCACCTTATGTTCATATGTAGACCGCAAAAACATTTATTTGTAAATATATAGCGAAATAGTTGTTCAAGCTTAATTTCTGAAAATTATGTTGAACAGAAACTGTAAAATTTGTTAATAATTTCTTTAGTGCTTGTTTTTTATAAGAATGTAAATTATTTTGTGCTAGAGAAATTTATATAAGCGCTGTGATGAAATAAATTAAGTGTTTAGGTCAAATAAATGTCTAAAGAAAATAAAAATTAAATACCTTGAAAAACACAAAATTTCGTACAACCACTCAGAGTAAATATTTATTTGCAGTACACGATATGTGTTCTATACCCCCAAAACATAAGCTTGAACATGAACATCTTTTTACTGTTATTCTGCCGACGTTTATTGCGTCTGTTGGGAAAAATGTGTTGTTGCACGGACAGTCGTGCAGTTAAGCCCGTATGATACTTCAGTTTTCTTTCGAAAGAAAGAACCAAATATACAAAACGTAAACAAAACTGGCATTTTTTTAAGCCTTGTATTCTTTTTATTTTTAAGAAAGCGCCAGGAAATAAAAATTTTCAAAAACAGAGGCGTTAAATTGCAAATATTGTTTATAAACCGTTGACACAGCAACATTCAAGCTTGTAATGTCAATTTTAAGTTAAAAAATTTTAAAATTATTTTTGACAAAAGCTGATTTTTTTTATCGATAACTTCAACAAAACTGTTGACAGTTTTGCATTTATCTTAATATAGCTGAACTCTTTGCACATACTAAATTCTACTATTACATTATATTTGCACTGTTCTCAAAAACTTAAACAATGCAAGAAAAATGTAGCAAAATGTAGTATTATGCCTCTTGTTTTTGCTTAATATTTTCTTAAAGAAATCAACTTAAATAACTCAAGTTGAATAAGAATTTAAGCTAATTAATTTATAGCTTTAATGTAAAAATGTTTAGGGATCGGTGGAAATTATGCGTTTTAAATAAAACTTGACCGGTTCAATCCTTTCCTTTAATTTGCAATTAATTCTATTATTTCAATTTCTTCCTTATACTCTGTTCACACTTGCAGCAATATTCAAATTATAACAATTAAGGCCATTATTGAGACTGAATTTTCATATAAAAAATTTACTTCTTGGCAATAAGAGATAATTGTTTTAATAATGAATAAAATTTATAATGCAACACTGTTAGATTTGTATTAACAGTACTAACTGAACCAGCTTTTACAACAACAACAATTATTGAACACACCTTGTTAAAAGTTGATTAATCAAACGTCAACAAAATAAATAAACAAACAAACTTTTACAGAAAAATTTAAACAATAATTTCTTCACCTCTCAAGTGCTAATTGTCGTAGCAATATTAAGTATGTATGAACACCAAAAAGATATTGTCAATTAACTGAATCTTGTTTCAATTGAAAAGGCATGTCTGAACAGAGTATTAATACCTACGAATCAATACAACTTATAAAACCAGTATTTGCGCCGTTACTGAATATAAATAACTACACAACAGAATAAAGCTGTGCTCAGACGGGGCAAATACATACATATGTATAAAATTCTTTTAAGCAGTACATCACAACGTTTCACAACTCAATTTAGCCTATATGGCTAAACACCTCTTTTGTGTTCCATAATCATTTTTACTATTAAAAATGAATAATTTGGCGGTTTGCAGCAAATTTATGTCTTATAAAAAATGTATTTAATTATATGAATACATATGTGTATATTATTGGTGAAAAACTGAATAAAGGTATCAGAGATTTTCGTTATTGAATTTGGCTATAAATCCCGAAGTAGAGTTGACAACCCTGTTGTGCGCTTGGTTTCTTTGTGCTGTTGGTGTATTCGTTAGTGTGTGTTTTCAGACTGATATCTTTGCATTTGCTTTGCATCTCTTTTAATATTTTTTTGTTTGTTTTACGTGTGGTGTAATTGTTTTTGTTGTGTGTTTGCTGTCTTGTGACAGCCAGCCAGCAACTTTTCATATGAATTTCGTATTTTAGTCGAAAACGAGTGCTTGGAGACTTCACGTATTGGAGGATCAAATCCACGTTAAAGTTGTGAAAATACTTTATTGCTCTGTAAATTTTTACTGTTGGGTGTTTTTTTTTTCAAAGTCGAAAGGAGACTATGTACTGTGAAAACTGAAAATTTTGCTTTTTTTTTAATAGAGCTAAACTAAAACACGCCAAGTGTGAACTAATCTGATAAATTAAAAAAAAAAACCCGTGTAAAAGTTTTTGTTTCGAAGACCTAAGAGAAAAGTGAATCATTTTCAACGTATGTATGTACATACGACTGTATATACTTGTGATAACATTTTTGGATTAAATATAAAATACAGTGCAATTCAATTTATTTTTTCGTTAATGTGCTTTAATTACTCTTCTACCTATTGAAAAAAAAAAAAAATTGTTTCATTGTGAATTTGTAAAATTTTTGCGGAATAATAATTGAAATTAATTTACATACATTAGTGAAAGGATACGCCTAAAACTGTGATTAAAAAAACTCGAAAAATTAATTGGATTATTGCCAGCACTCAAATAATAAGGATTAGAAATTTACCCCTTTGAAATTGTAAGTGACGTATTACATTTAAGTTTTTTTTTTTTCGCTATCGAAAAATTTCACTGAAAATATAGTGCTGTAAAACGTTTATACATCAGAAATACTTTTTTCTTTTTTGTTTTTGGTAAAACCCACTATGCAATGTTGTCAAGTTTCTTAAAAGCACATCGCTTTTATTGTAGACTTGTGCATAACATTAGCTCTCTCTTTCTCTCTCATGTTGTTTCTCTGTTCTTTATTCCTTCTTCCTCTTTTATTACATTGCTAGAAGAAAATTTTTTAATATTGGTCTGACTTGTGATGATAATTGCACAAAGGAAAATAATGCTGGTCAGGCTGTGTTAATTCCGTAAAAAAAAAACGTATGCGAAATGATAAGTGCAATTTAAATAACTCAATGTAATCAAGTTACCCACTACAATACCATTTCGTGGAGGTTAACTTGATAGATATGGTACATATGTACTTATGTAAATACACTCATAGTACATATGTAAGTATGTATGTATGTATTAACTTAATATGTGTGTATATACAAAATGAATTTAATGCTAGTGAATGTAATTGATATAAAAAGTGTGTAGATATGTACATATGTATTTATATACATATGTACCTAGTGCAAACATATGTACATACATATATGTATATTGTTTTTTTCTTTAAATATTTACAATTTTTTTGAATTTGAAAATTTTTTCCTTATAATTGAAGGCTTATACATACATACATATGTATGTACATACTTCTATGTATGTATGTATTCATGTAGTATAATTGCTTAAGTTTTTCCATTTCTTATAAATTTAAGCAATAAAATTTAGACTTCAATGATTTGCTAAAATTTTGAGAGAGTTTCATTTATTTGTCGTTTCTCTACTTTGTTTTTATGTTCTCTCTTTTTCTGCTATTCATTTTATTTTTTGTTAGTGTGCCTTTGTGTTCGTAAATAAGCGTGTACATATGTATGTATGTATGTGCATTGTGTGTATGGATGTTATATTAAGGCAGTAGTAGTATGAGGGTCTCGATATCATACCATTGTCTAGAAAGGGAAGGCTTATGTTTAACAAAGTATTTTTATTTTTACCTCGAAAACATAAAAAATAAAATATTTTTGTCTCGTATGTATAATATTGTACATACAAGCAATGTATTAGTAAATGGTAAGTCGATTTCGATATTAGTTGAAAATCGATTTTTAATAATAAAAAACCGATTATTTTTGATCGATTCTTTATAGTCAGCTCTAGTGGCTCCTATTAAATCGAAAGCTCAAGAAAAAGTCCAGCAGCGTATAATTTTTTAAAATTGCTCGTTACAGCAATAGTTCTAAACAAATTGATGATTTAAATACATAGGTACACACCTTTTTCTCAAGAAATTTTTTTTTTGATCAAATGATCGAAATGGAAAACAGTTGATTGACTAATTTATTTATTTATAATAATCGAAATGCAAAGTAAAGTAAATGATTGAAAATCAAAGTCGATTTTAAATTTTTTTTTATGTGTTATGTTTATGTAGATTGTATATTAGGACGAATGGATTTACTGTAAGGACAGTAATTTTTCGATATTGTGCCTTCGACTTTCGATAGCTTTTGGCATGAGTAAAGAAAGTTCCATTGTGACAAATCACAAAAATCAGTTGTGTCATGTCTGATTTTTTTTAACATGCCTAAAACGTCAAGATTGTTTGTCAATTGTGCCAGACAGCATAAAAATGAAAAAAGAAAAAAAATAGTGGCAGGAATTGCAATTGTTAATTACTTTATCGCCAAGAAATAATCAATATTCTACCGCTATTCTGCCGTCGTTATTGGTAACAGAAATGTTTGTTTAGTATTTGGTACCCTGCAAGAACAGTGTCGGTCATTTGATGCATCATATGACCGACACTGCTGATAGGTTCATACATCAGGGTTTCTATCATTTTCTTAAGGGCAAAATGAAAAAAACTGATATAAAGATTCGTGTACGTGTGATTTCGTTTTTAATCAGCGTTACCACCTCAGTAAAGTCATCATTCGAAATCTCTTTTTCAAAATACCCGCAAAATTATACCTATTTAATGTTATTAATTTCTTTATTATTAAATAAAAAAAAAGAATTTTTCGAAAAACTTAAGAAAACAATTCAATTCTAAAATAGAATAAACTATTAGAAAAACATATAGATTAAATTAAGCGACAAACAGTAGTCAGTAGCAGTTACAACAATAGAAATATGAATCACATGGAAAAAACTTCCGCAGCACCCTTTTTTTTTGAGATAAAAAGGACAAATGAACCTATAACAACATTAATGCATAAACGTAGTTCCAAATGAAATTACCAAATTAATAGGGGAAAATCAAAATACTAAAAAATTCAATGTAATGGCAACGCTGAAAGCTATAAAATTGCTTTGCATGTGTTAGTAATTAAGTTGTCAATGTGTTGGTTTCCCTCAGCTATTTCTTGCAGGGGTGCCAATTGCTGTAAAATAAAAAAGTGTGCTGCCAGATGCTTACATATTTCGTATGCGAGCCGGTGTTGGTTATACCATGGAGGAGTAAAAATTTTTTTGACCGGCCGAAGGCCGGTTGTCAAGAACAAATTTTGCATGCCTATGAAAAAATTTATTGAAACCGTTTATGAATTCGCGATTATATGTTCTGTGCAAAAACTTTTCTCTGGCAGCACTGTTTTACCAACATTTTTATATTTTTCTTACTAAATTCCGTAACTTCGACATCGAATTATTAACAAACGTAAAGCCTCCGACAGACTTTGACTTCAGTTTTGGAAGGTCCACGATCCCCTCTACAAACTTATAAAACTAATTTCTTTCAAAGCCGGGCTCTTTATTCTAAAGTTTATCCAATGTTTGTTCTACTAGAATAATTAAAATAAAACAGTTCCCTACCTATGTACTGCAAATTTACATGTTGCAAATTTGCACCGTTGCAGATCGTGGAAGCCTATAAAAATAAAAAATTGCTGTAGGTATATAATTACTTTAATACCAAAAACTATAGAAAAACTCCGATGGTTTTTCTGCCAGGAAACCAGGTACCTACCTGTATTAAAGGTGTAAATTTATTTTTACATATTGAATGATTAATATTAGGTGTAAATTTATATTTAAAAAAAAAGTGGTTTATACCTACTTTTATCTTAAGCCATATTCATTCTCATTTATTTACATTTTAAGCCCAAGCAGACCGTCTATTGAACTTTAGGGATGAAACATCATCAAAAATATTCTGATCACAATTTTTGTTTATTATTAAAAAAATAATAATAATAAACTAGTACAGTGCACTCACGATAATATGTACTAATGAAAACAAAGGAAGGACAAATTTTTGGGATGGTTCATGTTTACAAATAGCTCAAAATTTCTTATGCCTCATACGCATAAACCATTTATATTTTTCCTTTAAAATTAGAAATTTAAGTTTTTTATCCATATTTTACAAACTATTCACTTCCAATAGACAATGCTTCCTATTTATTAACAAAAGCCGATAGTCTCAGCATCTAGTGAAAAAGTGTTCATATTTTGGGGTGTTCATTTATTAGGGTGTTTCTATTATCGCGAGTGCACTGTACTATAGTTTACTAATACGATGTTACTCGACATCGTTCGCTTGCAGAAGATTTTAAATTTGTTATTGTTTTGCAGCAAGTGAGCGAAATCGAGTGTCTCGTAGTTCTTACAGTAAGTTTGTTAGCAATTGACTTCATTCAAAATTATCCGATACAGATTTAATTTTGAAATGAATAAAAATGCTGATTCTAATTTCACTTAGATTGCAATTACCAGATTTCAAGTTAAAGTCTCGATATAAAGTTGCGGTTTCTAATTGATTTGGAAAATTAGAAATTCCTCGAAATTATGTGATTCCGATTGAATTAATCGGAACATTTTATTTTTTCACATTTTATATTTTTCACATTTATTTAATATATTATATTTAATGTTACTAGTTTGTACTTTATACTATATTTTATCTATTTTTACTTTTTGCTAATATGGACTTTTATTTTAATTTTTATTTTTGCAGTTGGATTAAAATATTTTCGTTGCAACATTACGTTTTAAAAACAAAGTATGTATCTTATATTTTCAAATTTTTTAATCTCTATACATATGTATGTAGGTATGCATCCAAATTTTATAATAATTACACCAAACGATGTAGTTAAATATTACCTATTTTCAAAACCAAAAGACCAACAATGCCCATTAAAAAAAAATGCAGGCTTCGTACCCAAAATTAGTATATAAAATGTACATGTTTTCAAAATTATAAAGTATTGCAAACCCAGCAAATCATTATCAACACTGTGCATCAATTGATACTTTAAGTAGCTGGGCGCCCCCACAAATCGTTCTTTAAAGTTGGTACTCGTATTCGCTTTTTAAAATTTTAATTCAATGAAATCTCATAAACTACGCAGCCATTTTTTTCGCGGGTGATTTTAGTGTGTACTCGAAATATTCTAATCTAAAAAAAGAAAACTAAAGCTCGAAAAAATAAAATAATATTAATCTAAGCAAGGGTCGAATAAACTTAATAATTAATTTTGCATACAATTATATGAAAGAGTACTTTAGTGTAGAACAATTATTAGTTTTTTTTTTTTTTTTTTTTTTTATAATACCTATAGCGATTGTTAAATTGTCGCTATTCTGTTTCTTATATTACAATACTTAGAGTTTACTTTATTTCGATTAAATTAAATTTGTACAGAAAACGTGGTGTTTCACGATCAACGCAAGAATTATAAAAGGGACGAAAATATTTCAGTGTTGTACCATGAAGCGTTATTTGCATTTCTTTTTACTATCGGACAGTGCTGCCACAGTACTCCCCTTTCGGATTGAACAAGGCTTATAAGAAACGTATAGGCAGTCTTACTTGTCGACCAGAACGAGTAGATAAAGATGGCTTGATATTTGGGTTGACCATAGTGTTTGTGGGAGCATCTGTTGTGTTCTGTAATTCAGTCGCTACTGGTGGAAGTTCTACCTTGCTGTGATGTCTTGTGATGTCCGTCGGACCTAGTTGTATATTGCTTCGAATTTCGCCAGATTCATCCAGGATGTAGGCCGGTTTGAGTCTGTCAATAGACACATTGATGATCTTTTCGTTTACTCTTATTTTGAAGGTTTTTTCTTGTTTTTTTATGACCAGGTACGGTCCTTCGTATGGGTGTGACAATGATGGTCTAATTGAATCATTGCGCAAAAAACGTGTGTGCAGGTATCTAAATCTTGATGTCTAAATGCCTTAGTTTCGCCGTGCCACGATGTTTGTTGTGGCTGTATATTGTGCATTGCTTCACGCAAGTCGTTCAAAACCTCAGTCTCAGTTTTTAAATCAGGCATTGGGTAGAAAAATTCCGCAGGAATACGTAGCGTAGTTCCAAACACTAGCTCAGCAGGAGACGCCTTTATATCTTCCTTGTATGCTGTTCGTAAGCCCAGAAGAATTGCAGGTAAAAACTTTGTCCAGCGATTTAGATCGTGACACAAAATTGCTGCCTTCAATGTCCTGTGCCATCTTTCGATGATGCCATTTGCTTGAGGATGATACGATGTAGTTCGCAAATGTTTAATGCCGAAATATCTTGTCAATTCGTTGAAAAGTTGTGACTCAAATTGTCGACCCTGATCACATGTTATCTTAGCTGGAATTCCGAATTGAGCTATCCAGCCTGATATGAGCGCTTGCACTACCGCTGTTGCTGACATATCTACTATAGGTATTGCTTCAGGCCAGCGACTAAATCGATCAATTATTGTCAAACAATAGCGATAACCTTCGCTTGGCGGAAAAGGTCCTACTATGTCCAGGTTTATGTGTGAAAAACGACTGTCAACAATTTTATAATGCTGCAGCGGTGATTTTGTGTGGCGTGTCACTTTTGACCGTTGACATTGTATGCAGCGGCGGGCGAAATCAATGCTGTCTCGGCGAATATTCGGCCATACGAATCTGCTTGTCATTAATTTCGCGGTTGCCCTGGTACCAGGGTGTGCCAGGTTGTGTGTCGCTTTTAAAAATTTCTCTCGCAACTGTGACGTTATATAGGGTCGTATTCGTGGTGTCGAATAATCACAGTAAACCTGCTTCTCACTTCCTGGAATAGCAAAAGCTTTTAGTTGTATGTTGTAAGGAATTTTACCCTTCAGGATGTCACTTAACTCTTCATCCGTTTGTTGGGCACAGGCGAGTTCGTCGTAGTCAATGGTTGGGCTAACCGAAACTGACGAGATTCTTGACAATAAGTCAGCAGTAACGTTTTCCACACCTGATATGTGCCGGATATCGGTAGTGATTTGCCCGATAAAATCCAGCTGTCTTGCTTGCCGATTGTTTGCCTTTTCTGAGTTTTGACGAAAGGCGTATATTATAGGCTTATGATCTGTATATATATGGCAATGTCGGCCCTCCATCATGTATTTAAAGTGCTTTACTGCTAAGTATATAGCAGTAAGCTCTCGATCATACGTGCTGTAGCGTAGCTGGGTGTTATCAAACTTCTTTGAAAAAAATGCTAGTGGCTGAACATCTCCGTTCGTAAGTTGGTGTATTGCAGCACCCGCGGCGATATCCGAAGCATCTACCCAGAGGGAAATTTCAGCATCACTTGCCGGATGAGCAAGCAAGGTTGCGTTGGCTAACTGAGCCTTGCATTTCTCAAAAGATTCAATCGTTTCCTCAGTCCACGTTAGCTGGGTTCGGTCATTTTTAACGTTGCCCGGTATCATTGCTAAAAGAGGAGCCTGAGCTTCAATGGCTCGCGGTATAAATCGCCTGTAGAAATTAATTACAGCTAGAAATCGCTTCAAATCATTTGCGTGCGATGGTCTTTTATAATTTTGTATCGCTGCGACGCGCTCTGGCAGAGGTTTTATGCCTTTCGATGTTATTTTGTGACCGAGGAAAGATATTTCTGATTTTCCGAACTCACATTTAGCGATGTTAATTGCTAAATTATGCTGTTGTAAACGCTCAAACACGATTCTCAAATGGCTTTGGTGCTCTGCCGGGGATGATGAGGCTATGCAGACGTCGTCCATATAGGGAAACACGAATTCAAGTCCCCTGAAAACATCATGTGACAAGCGTTGAAATGTTTGAGCAGCATTTCGTAGACCGAATGTCATATACATAAATTCGAAAAGGCCAAAGGGCGTTACGATGGCAGTTTTTGCGATATCATCGGGGTGTACGGGAACTTGATGGAAAGCTTTTTGCAAGTCGACTTTAGAGAATATAGTCTTACCGTGCAAAATTGTTGTAAAATCTTGAAGAAACGGCAAGGGATAACGGTCTGGCACAGTGATAGCATTCAGCGCTCTGTAATCGCCGCAGGGGCGCCATGTGCCATCTGGCTTTTTTACCATATGTAGCGGACTGGACCAACAACTGTTTGATGGTCTACATATACCCAGTTTCATCAAGTTGTCGAACTCAGCACGTGCTGCGGTTAACTTTTCGAGTGACAATCTCCGTGGGCGTGAAAAAACTGGAAACCCTGTTGTCACTATACGGTGAACCACTTTCGATTGAACAGGCGTGCCTTGTTGTGAAATACGTGTGACATTTGGAAATTCTTTTAGAATTTCTAAAAATGGCGTTGAAGCTTGTAAAATTTTGATAGTCGAGTTTGGTATATGTGTCAGTGTACCGATTGAGTTAATTTGCGTTAAATTATCTATTAGCCTCTTTCGCTTTAAATCGATCAACAAATCAAAATGGCTCAAAAAGTCGGCTCCAATAATGTGGCAGCTTACATCAGCGATTACGAAGGTCCATAAAAATTCGCGTCTAAGACCTAGGCTAACTTTCATTATGGCTTCACCATAAACCTTAATCGGCGAGCCATTGGCGGCAAAAAGTTGCATTTCAGATGAGCGCAGATGTTGAGCATGAGGTGACCTTGGCACCACTGACACGTCTGCCCCTGAATCGATAAGAAAACGAATGTTTGTTTCGCTATCATAAATTTGCAGGCGATATGATTTAGCAGTAGCAGAAAACTCGCCAATTTTCGATGCTTGCTTGGTAGATAGTCATTGTTGTGTATTGCTGTTACCAGAGGCAAAAGCGCACGGTTTACGACAGCTTCGAGCATTTGTACCGAAAGTTCGATGATACCAACACGTTGATGATGTTTCAACTTTATTGGTGTTGTTGTAGGTTTTGCGAGATCGTGAGCGTGATCTGGAGCGGTTATCTTTGTTGTGTGTTACACTCGGCATAAGTCTTTTCATCATGTTAATCAATTGACCCAATTGTTGTTGAATCGAATTAGAATCATTAGAGTCGTGTGCTGCTGCCAGTGTTCTTGCGGTTATGTTAGCTTCGCCTACCGCGTTTATGCTACGTAAACCAAGCGATTCAACAATTGCGTCGGCAATGGTTGTTTTATCCGCAATGTCCACTTTTGCAGCAATTACAGCGGCTTGAGCGTGGGGCGGAAGACGAGCGGCCCATAAATCTACGAGAATATTTTCACTTAAAGCAGTTCCCGCGACGCGCCTCATCTCGTTCAACAGCTGAGACGGTTTCATATCACCAAGGGGCATGTCCGACAGAACACGTTGTAAACGTCGTTGCTGACTATCAGCAAAGTGCTCCAATAGCTTTGTTTTTATATATTCGTATTTATTTTGTTGTGGCGTCGCATCAATAATTGCGCGGAGCTCGCACAACTTTGATGGCGGAACTTGTGCCATGGTGATATTGTACTTAAGTTGGTCACGCGTTATCCCTGAAGCGGCAAACCAAAATTCTAGCGACAAAAAATAAGAGTCGATATTCGTAGCGTTCATACTTGGCGGACTTAAGCGCACAGCCGAGGATGCGTCCACGTGGACATAACTACTTTGCTGTGGTGCATTTCCGAGTTCTTCTGTCTCAATTTTTTCCTGCTCGTCAGTCATTTTCCGTAAAATCTCTAAGCGACGAATATTCGGGGTCACCAATATAGCGATTGTTAAATTGTCGCTATTCTGTTTCTTATATTACAATACTTAGAGTTTACTTTATTTCGATTAAATTAAATTTGTACAGAAAACGTGGTGTTTCACGATCAACGCAAGAATTATAAAAGGGACGAAAATATTTCAGTGTTGTACCATGAAGCGTTATTTGCATTTCTTTTTACTATCGGACAGTGCTGCCACATACCTATAAACCCAGTAAAGTTTGCTTTTCTTACTTGCTATTTAAACTCGATTTCATTATGAATCTACAAACGATTATATATGTACTGCTCTTGCAGCAATTATCTAAACATTCGTGTACATGTGATTTCTTTTTAAAACCAGCGTTACCACCTCGACAAAGTGATCATTCGAAATCTTTTCAAAATGGCCACAAAATTACCTACAATGTTATTCATTTCCTTATTATTAAATAAAAATTAGAAGAAATAAAACAATAATAATAAAAATAGTAATAATAGAAAATAGCAATAATAAAAAATAGTAATAATAAAAATATAATAATGCAAAAATAATAATAAAAAAATGGAAAAATATACCCAATCACCCCTATCATGAATAATTTTTTTCCTAAGATTTTTTCCTATTTCCCAAAAGTGCGATCATAAATAATTTTTCCCATAAAATGTGTTAATAATAAAAAAATAAAAAATGGAAGAAATATAATAATAAAAAGAGAATAAAATGATAATAAAAAATAAAATAATAAAAAAAAATAAAATAATAAAAAAAAATAAAATAATCAAAAAAATAAAATAATCAAAAAAATTAAAATAATAAAAAAATTAAAAGAATAATAAAAAAATAAAATAATAAAAAAATAAATAAAATAATAAAAAATAAATAAAATAATAAAAAATAAATAAAATAATAAAAAAATAAATAAAATAATAAAAAGAAATGCGGTCGGGGGACCCCCGTTAGGAACGAAGTTCCTTACGTTTTTTCTTCACCTTCGAATGTAATACAAGGTGATCTCTGTCTGTTTTATTTTGTGTTGTTTTTGAAATTTTTTTATGCTTCTTAAAATTTTTGGAACGTTTTATTTTTTGTCCATTTTCACAACTAATTAATATTTATTGGTAGGTGTCTCCGCTGACAGCTGCGGAGACACCTACACAATTGTTTGTCGACAGATACACTAATACATATAAACAGCTCACACGCTTTTGTGACGATTTCTACTAATTTGCACACCAGCAAGCCGCGTTAAGGAACTTCGTTCCAAAAATAATAAAAAAAAAAATAAAACAAGAAAAATAAAATAATAATAAAATAAAGTAATTATAAAGTAATAAAAATAATATAACAATAAAAATAATAAAATAACAGAAAAATAAAATAATAATAAAAAAAAATAAAATAATAGTAAAAAAAATGAAATAATAATGAAAAAAAAAAAATAAAATAATAATAAAAAAAAATAAAAAATAAAGAAAAATAAAATATGTAATAATAAAAAAAAAAATAATAATAATAAAAAAATAAAATAATAAAGAAAAATAAAATAACAAAAAAAAAATAAAATAATAATAATAAAAAAAATAAAATAATAAAATAATAAAAAAAAAAGTTATAATAATAAAAAATAAAATAAAATAATAATAAAAAATAAAATAAAATAATAATAAAAAATAATAAAGAAAATAAGAATAAAAAATAAAAAATTTCGAAAGACAACATAAAGAAAATAGAATAAACTATTTTAGAGATACATTTAGATGAATTTAAAAGAAAAGCATTAGTCAGTAGCAGTTTTGACAATAGAAAAATTCATTATATGAAAAAACTTTCGCAGCACCATGTTTGTTTTGTATTTTTTTTTTACCAAAAAAAAAGATAAGCATATAAAAACATGAATAAAAAAACATTAAATTAGACTATAAAAGCATTAATGTAATTCCAAATGAAATTAATATGGGGAAAATCAAAATATTGAGAAAATCATTGTAATGGCAACGCAGAAAGTTATAAAATTGCTTTGCATCTGTTTGTAGTTAAGCTGTTAATCTGAGAGTTTCCATCAGTCATTTCCTGTAGTTATCCTACCTGTCATTGAATCTGTCTATCGTTGGTCTCATGTGCAAGGCCCGAACTATAATTTATTTCAATCTCTGGTTTTTTCCATATATCAGATTCATACATATTTTCAATTCATCAAAACATGCAAGAAATACAAGATTGAAAAAGAATACTAGTTAGGGCCTTTCTACCTAAGATATTATAGAAAATTGTTTTACATTTTTGTCTTTGATTTTTGTTGAAGAAGATGTAATGTAGTTATTAAATTTGAGCTGCTAATGCGGTGACTAAAATATTGTGCCCAAAACCTCATTCGCCTCACTCCCCATGTCTCTAAATGCAGTTAGCGCCATTGACTCATATGTTCTGGTCGGGCAAACGGCCGGTCTTCAAATATATTTTCTAAGCTCTGCAAGAATTTCTGTTTTGCATAAGTTATTAAAAAAATCAATTTTTCTTTATTTTTGTTTATGTGGCTTAGTTTAGCTGGTTTGTTTTATTTTTCCCTTTCTTTGAATTGTTTTTCCGTTTTCTAAGCAGCGAAAAGGAAATGTACATTTTACTGAAACAGCTGTTGTTGGCTTTTGAGATTTTGTTAGTTGCTTCAGTTCTTTTTTGTTGTCAAGGCTTACAGCAAAATGCAAATGTTATGTCAAAAGTTGTTTATTTGATCAAGGTTGCTTCTTTACGTGTGTCTGCATGTATGTATGTATGTGTGTTTCCACATACTTAATAATGTTAATTTATTATAGAAGGGCCTAAAGCCACTTTTAATACGTAGATTTTTTTCGAAGATTTCGTATTGAAATCTAGAAAAATTCTACTTTGAGGAAAAAACCGAGTTAGGGCCTTTCTATTTTAAAGTAACGATATTATGTTGAAAGTTCGTTAAAAGTTTCTAACATTATCAGTTGCTTAAAAGCAATATAAATTATTATAATTTTTATTATTATTAAAATGTTTCTCAAAATTACTTTTGTTTTCTGTTTCTTTCTCCAAACTGACGTTGAGCTAAATTTTAGTTTCTAAAGTTCAATAAAATCCCTCAAAATTTAAAGGGGGGTTTTTCTTGCTTTATTCTTCAATAAAAGAGACGCATAACAATAAATAAAGGAAAAGTCGTAGCAGCAAGAACTGCGCATGTTTCTTTGTTAGTAACGATGTATTGTTGATTTTCTAGCTAAATAAATGCTGCTTCTTGGGGGGCCACCCAAACTTTCCATTTTTAAACGTTTTCCTTTGCCTTGTTTTAATAATAAGACTTATCGTATAAAACTTTTATTTTCGTTTCATGCCCAAATTGCTAAAATAGAATGAAGCTCAAGTACACAACAAAGGAAACGCAATGCGTTAAACATAACGCAAAAAGTTCTGCTTAAAGTGCTGCAGCCTACCTCTCTGTATAAATTGTTTGCTTTGTTGATGATGATAAAATTGTTGATTGCGCTCTACTTGGCTGCGCCTCGATATGCATATGCAGATACGTACATATGTACATATATTAGGGTGGGTCGATGTAGCAATCGGTACTGTATCATGGTGTTTTCGATAGCTTTTGGCATGAGAAAAAAAAGTTCAGCTACGACATTTCATAATAGAATTATTGTTCAGGGCTTCCGATTTTCATTTTCAGTTTTTTTTTCTTTGATATTTTTTTTTGTACGTACTAAGCCTACTTAGCACAGCCAACTAGGTTTGGTAGTCCGGAGTGTGTTTTTTAATAAGTAGTATAAAAATACTTTTAAATGTGAAAATTATATAATTTTACATAATACAGTTATTAATTCAGGTCCAAAAATGAACCTTTACAATATGTTTGCTGTTTTTTCAGCTGTCTATATGCCGACGACATTTCGTTGGTGCTAATAAACTCTTGAAAAAATCTTAAAAGTTTGTTTGAAACTTAACTACTTATTCAATATTTCCCATGTTCATGGGAATTATTGTAGTTAAGTTTCCAACAAACTTTTAAGAACTTTTTAAGTCTACTTAAAGTTGATTAGCACCAACGAAATGTCGTCGGCATATAGACAGCTGAAAAAGGCAGCAAACATTTTGTAAAGGTTCATTTTTGGACCTGAATTAATGCATTTCAATTGGCTCTTAAAGCAAATAAATAATTAAGTTCATATTTGAATAATACAGTTATTTTTATATGCTCTGAATGTTTAAATTTCTTATGAAGTTTACAACGTATTTTTTAAATAAAGTAACATTTTGTTCGGAGAAAATGTTGAAGAGAGAAAGCTATTGATGATTGTTCTTACATTTGACTCTCCTCTACGGGCGGCCTGGGACTGATTTGTGTGTCTAGAAAATGAAATTTTCTACCTCTAAAACTGTTTTCTCCCCATATATTTTTCTTACACACTGACCCCGCACCACGCCTCCTTAGGGGGAGCTCCCATACAAAAATATCAAAAAAAAAAGAACATTAAAAATAAGAACACGCGAAAATTGTTTTTTTTTTTGACAAGTCGAAGTGAAACTTTTTTCCTCATATCGACAAATCGATAGCAAAATATCGACAAATTTTTGCCCATAAAAATCGAACCGGCCTAATGTATATGTTTGTCTCAGGTAGGAGCAGGGCCAGCCTTCCTAAATCTCTCCATGCAACGTCAAAGCAATGTTTCAATACTTTTTCAACCTCGTAAATCAAATACACTGCCATTGTAAGCGGTGCACAACGTCTATATGTTTAGGAACAGCTGTTTGCAATGTAAAAAAACAATGGCAGTAAAAAAAAAGATTGTTTTAATTACTGCAACAAAGAATTTTCTAAGATCCCGTTTGTACTTGAACTTAATACACTTGTCAATTCTTTATTCGCATAGAAAATATGATTTAACATGACACACGGTTATAATTTAAAATTAAATCTAAATAGGATATAATATAATAATTATATAATTTTAAGCATGTACATATTTATTTCATCGAATCTATTTACCTGTCCTGCAATACCAAGTATATAGAATACAAAATAAAGTCCTGGAAATTCACCTACGAAGAACAGTAAATATGTACGTGGATAAAAACGTAACAAAGTGTAGTGGATATGAAATTTTTCCTTTGTTATTGCTACATACTTATTTATCTATTATCCACCACCACCACCATCACCATTACCAAACGCGCTTCTACGAGTGTATGAAACCGTATCGCTTATACTGCTACGACGTATTTTGATGTGCTTTACATTGTTCAAACAATGCAAGGTCAATATCCTTTAAGTTTGACAAAAAAAAAAAAATGTTTTAGATACATACATTTTATTGCTTCAAAATTTCTTCGATTGGTCCTCAAGTTTTTAGTTAAGGTGCAAAATAAAGAAAAATATGAATATAATAAAGCGGAAATTATGTATGTATATAAATTTATTTACCTATTTTCTAGGTACGTATTTGGACAACATTTAAATGTGTGTACAAAAAGAGTGAGTGTTCAAGGCATTTTTTTGAAATTTAATATTTTTATTTTCTCGAGCTAAACGCCTTTTTTATATAACTTTTTTTAGATTCTATTTATTCGAATATTATACTCGAAAATGTTATAAAACAAAAAACCTTTATTCTTTTAATTGTTCGAGCCTTAAGATCACTTGTTTTTTTATAAGTGTTTATTGAATTCGATATTTCGATATCACAATGGATATCTTCTTCAGGAATTCCTGAAGAAGCCTAACAGCTAAAGCTAGAGTATCTAATTTCGTATGTGGGCAGTCCTTCTAATGTATGGATCCACTAGGACGGGAAGGGGTAAAATCGGTAATACAATATCTCCGGACTTTGAACATATACCACAAAAATTCAAAAATCACCCAAAAGTATAATACAAATAAACGGACAGATGTCTGGTACTTTTTTGATATTTTGAGTACTAAAGGGTTAAAACGGGTAAAAACTGAATTTTTGTACTTTTTTGAATTGCATATATCTATGGAAAGGATAGAAACAGGAAAAACTCTAAACTGAATTTAATACCCATTGAAAACTTCTCGATATAACTTTGTCTTTCTTTCTAAATTTGGACATTTAGGGGATAAAAAAGGGATAAGACTTTAATTCCCTATCTCCAGACCTAATACAAGTAACAAAAAAATTCAAAAGGTCTCTTGTATTAAATAAAAAAGGGATCGAATAAAACCAAATTTAATTTTTTTTATTGAAATGTTTTTCATTTCACACATTTAAATTTTATATAACTTTTTTTATTATCTATTATTTATTTAAGTATTTTTTATCGATATTTCACTCTCCTGAAGGAGAAATTAATAAAAAATATTCGAATAAATATGATATAAAAAAAATATAAAACAAAAAGACCTTTATCTCAAGAAAGTACAGCGGCCAAAAAAAGTATTCGACATTAGAGTAATTTTTTAAAAGTGACTTGAAAATGATAGTATTATTTAAACATTTTTATGTTTCTGATTGAGATAACGTTGTACAGTAAGTACTTTAGTACTTTAGAATATACCGTTATAAAATTTAACAACATTGCATATTTTAACACACATTCATCTTTTTGAACAAAAGCACACAAATTCTAAAGCAAAAAAAGTATTCGACAATCGTTTTTTTTCTTTTATAGTGATTATGTATTTTTTAATATTTGATGTTGTTGTTTGTAAGAATACCGTTAGGGTTCTTATTTATCATTTACATAAATTTTTTTTTAATTTTTATGCAAGTGCTCGCGAAGATGGAACGCAAATGCAAAGAAACTTCTCTTGATGTAAGAAATTTAATAATACATCATTTTAAATTAGGAAAGACTGAAAAAACATAGCAGAAATCGTTCAGAAACCAAGAACTACTCTTCATGGTATAAGAAAAAAAATTAAATTAGAAAACACCGTAATAAACAAGGAAAGGACTGGTCGACCTTGCAAGCTAACAAAAATATATGAACTGCGAATCGTGCGGGAAGTAAGAAAAGATCAGAAAACTAATGCCACGATTTTAGAAAAATTCACTGAGGAGCACTTAGCCATATCTGTTACTTCACAAACAATAAGAAACTATGACTTCTAGGCGCGATAAGCTAGAAAGAAGCCGCATATTTCGAAAAAAATGGAAAAATGGAAATTAGGCCTTCCGAAAGAACGTGTAAATAAGCCCATTGAGTTTTGGATGGATGTAATTTTTGCAGACGAAAGTAAATATAACCTTTTTGGATGTGATGACAAAGTTCTGGTGTATCATAAGCCTAACACAGAATTGGAAGAAAGGAAGATGGTACCCACTGTAAAACATAATGGAGGTGGTGTTATGGTATGGGGATGTATGGCAGCGTCAGGTGTTGGAAATTTAGAATTTATCGATGGGATCATGGATCATCGACAATACATTGATCTCATAAAGCAAAATTTACAGCCAAGCGTAGAAAAATTGGGTCTGTCAAATAGATTTAAATTCTATCAGGACAATGATCCCAAACATTGCGCGATTAATGTAAAGCTTTGGCTGCTGTATAACTGTTCAAAGGTAATAAAAACGCCGCCACAGTCCCCAGACCTTAACCCCATTGAACATCTTTGAGGTCATTTGGAAAACAAAATCCGAAATCGTGAATTTTTAAACGAAACCCAGATGAAAGTCATCCTACAGGAGGAATAGAGCCAAATCGACCCAGAATATATTAAAATATTGGTAACATCTATGCCAGATCGTTTGAGAGAGGTCATACGACAACAAGAAATAGCAACTCGCTACTAAAGTTGTAGTATAATATGTACATACAACATACATATTAAATATATTAACAATGTCGAATACTTTTTTTGCTTGGTTTTTGTTATTTATTTTTTAAGTCATGAATTTTTTGTACTATTTGTTTTTAGATCTCATTTTTTGTAGTGAATATCACATTTTGCTTCCTTAATAAAACGTTTTGTGCCTTCTTTTTGTTAAGATTAATATTTTACAGTTTTTTATTGATAAAATAATGCGTTTTATTATATATGTCGAATACTTTTTTTGGCCGCTGTACTAATATTAATATAAAAAAAAATGAACGAATAAAACCAAATATTTTTTTTTTTTTTAAATTGAAATATCATTCCACACTATATACTATTAAATTAAAAGGAACGCATAAAATTTTACCTTCTTTCTTAACTCTTTTCGATTTGAAATCTTCGACCTTTCGGTTTTGTTGATGTTAATAATAATTTGTTCAGCTTGAGGTCTCTTCTATTCAGTATTTTATTAGTTCGAGTCTTAAGGTCATTTGTTTTTTCATAAATGTTTATTAAATCCAATATTTTGATACCACAATGGGTATCTCCTCCGGAATGTTTTGATATTTTTTCAAAAAAATTTGTTTATTTTTGTATCGAAGTATTGGATTTAATAAATATTTATAAAAAAAACAAGTGACCTTGAGGCTCGAACTAATAAAATATCAAAGAACAAAGAACGACAAATTAGCATCAAGAATATCACTTCTATTCCGTTTTTTTAGTTTTTATGTACATATTTTCTGCGTATGACAATTATATTGTGTATACAATAAAAAAAATAATAATTACAATAGTCCTGCTGTATTCGACAAATCAGTGAATTAAGGAGTTTGTTCAAGGTAATTCCGGGCAATAAATTCCGCTAAAGTGAGAGTTAACGAAAAATGTCTCAAAAAATTATGAACTTGCCCAAATTTGCTAGAACACACAAAACCGCATTCCAAGTCCGACAAAAGTTCCACAGCTGCTATTATGAAAATTATTTTGCACTTCTTCTATTTTCAGAAATGTTAAACAGCTGGTCATTTAAGTGTTTTACGTATTGCCCAAAGAAAATATGCGGGTAAAATTCGGTAAAATGCGAAACCAATTTTACTCTCATGAGAAACGCTTTTCAGGTGCAATGGGGGATCCCACGGCAACGTATTGCTAACAAATTTTATATATGTTGTTTCAAAATTTATCAGTGTATAATACATGTATATACAGGGGTGTCATAGAATCCGATCTGATCGATATTGGATTTAATAAACGACAAAAAAAGTTAATTTCGTTTAATGAGATCCAACGTTATCAGTTTTGCGTTCGAACTAGACATTAATTGTACTTGGTATAAAAAATCGCTACCTTTTGACTCAATCACATCAAGGTAGTTTTTTTAAATCGACTAAAGATTTAAAATGCGATTCCGATAAAATTCTATGACACCCCCGATTGTGTTCGTATTTGGTTAAAACTTTTAACAAGCTACTGGCTTCTTTCCTTTATTGAGCTAATTCGATTTGTCGCAGACATCCATGGAATATCGTGTTATTTTCTACAATTTTTTTTAATACAGAATATTTACTTAATTACTTGAACACAAGTATATTAAAGGATTTTTATGGTATACCTATATACTGCCGCTAATTCATTCTGTGACGTTATTACTGCAAAAATAAATAGTGCTACACAAGCGTCATTCGTTAAAATGCGTCGTTATGAAAAACAAAAAACCTAAATGAAAAGTGCATTGTTTAAGAAAAGTCAATACATTTAAAATAACGTCACCTTTTCAATTTGTGTACGTGTATCGTTAGTCCCATGTGGAAACTCTCTAACTCAAAATTTGCAACAAAATAAGTCGACCACGAAAAAATACAAAGAAACCAGATGCATATATATGTACATATGTATGTATGTATGTATATGCAGTGAAGAAAGCCGAATCGTTTTTAATGCGATGACGGTACGTACGTTTACTCTATAACTCAACATATTCGTTCTTATTGATAAAGAAAGTTGACAAATATAAAACGGAATAAAGATATTTCTCTTAAAACGTAGAAAAAGTATGAAGATAGAATTCATACGCAATATAAATCATGACAATGTGCTGCAATATCCACCCCAAAACTTTTGTTTTTCTTCTTTCAGTTGTGATGTTGTTTGAATAAATGAGGAATGTGTACAACTAAAAGAAACAAAATTGTTTATGTTTTTTTAACGAACAGAAAACAAATGTTATGAAAGCAGGGTTCATATATTTTAATGTGCGTTTTCACAGAAAAAACAAAACGCAAAAATAATAAAATGGAAATATGATTTAAAATATGTCATATCTTCACCTAAAATCCAAAATGCCGTAAGAGACAAAAATTTTAAATTCGACTTTTTGATACGTCTTTAATGTTTTTTACTCATGTATGAAGTTTATTATTTATTTGCTTTAAGAGCCAATTGAAATTTATTATTTTAGGTCTAAAAATAGACCGTATAATTAAAGATTTTTTTTCTTCAACATTTCTGATTCTCAGTTTGTTATGGTAATTGTGGAGTAAGTATTTGGGTTTCAAACATTCTTTTAAGCTTTTTCGAGTCTACTGATGAGACGGCTGAAAAAGATAGAAAACATTAATAAGGTCTTTTAATTTTAGATCTAAAATAATACATTTTACTCATATACGTTTGTCCAAAAATAAGGCAAATATAATATCAAAAACTGTATAAACCAAAAAAGCGTAACTAGACAAGAGTTGTTACGATAATTTATTATAAACATGTTGGTGAATAGCATTCGAAAGGAAAAATCGATTTTCCATTTCGATTAATGATCGCTCGAAGTCAATTGTTCTTTTTGAGTTGGAATAAAATACATGCAAAGAGATATGAGTTTCTATATAAAATGTGAATTGTATTTACATATAATTATTTTAAAAGGAATTCCGTTCAATAACTACAATGTTATAAATTCAATTTAATAAAACCACTTAACCATATTTCAATTGTCGTCACCGTCATCATACAATAAGTCGACTTAAAGAACTTAGCTTAACAATAATGGAAGGCGATTAAGAGGCTTCTATCTCGCCCTTAGATCTGCAATAGTCAAATTTCTCCAAAGAAGCAGAAACTTGCTGTCGAAGAGTAGTGTACACTCCTGCTAATTTTTTAATGTTGACAACCATGTGGAATATGGAATATAATCTACCACATTCCTTGGTATTTCAATTAAGTTTTCAAAACTTGTGCATTCAGTTTTGATTTTTTAATGTTAATTTATAGGAAAATGCATTTCGAAATAATTTTGCTATAGGCGGCCATATTTCATCCGTAAAAATGGAATCTTTACTCGTGGAAGATAATTCGTATTCGATGACAGACGATTATTTTTGGCAGCGGAGGTTTTGGTGATGGTGAACTGTGTGTATGTACATGAAAAATAAAATGTTTTTGATGTCTATGATTTTAAAAGTAATTTCAAGTTTTATGAATATAGCAAGGTACCTCGATATCAGGTAGTCTTACAAGCCCAGCTGACCACTGCTTTTCGCTTGAAGAACTGTCAAAATGCACAACACAAATACACAAACGCCAACAAATTAGTGATAGAATTTAAACAAAATATATGAAATGTTTGGTGGTGTTGCGTCTACCTGGCATAGAGGCACCTTGGAATTGGAATTATTTAAATCATTACCGCAGTAAGTGGTTACAGAAAACGAATTATGTGTAACACAGTTGTGATCTATTAAAAAAAGAACATGGCGGAGGACCAAAATTTCAATAAAAATTATCAATAAATAAATGTTTGTTCTATTCAGGCTGTATCCAAAAAATACAGCTTTGAAGTTTGTTTAATACGCATACATGTGTGTGTGTGTGTGTAAGTACATCCCTGGGGGTGAAAAATTGTTTCAAAATCTGTTTTTATGTTGTTTTTCTGTTAGTTGCCATGAGAAAATAACTTTTTAAAGGAGAAAGATACGTTCTAGGTTTGATTTGAATAAAACGACAAACATTACATTTATTAAAAATGTTAATTTTTGATCAGAGCTTATGTAATTAAAAGTACAAATTATTCCAAATTGTAATTTCCTGAAATTATTACAAATACTACTAATAAACAAAATACAATTTTAATATTTAAGGTGATTTATTTAACAAAAAATTGTAGCCAGCAAAAACGGAATTGTGTGTATGTGTCACCACCATCCATTACACGACACATATTTTTGACAGATGAAATTAGCTCATTTTAAACTCAATAAAATAAATACATAATTGTGTATATGCATGCATACATGTATGCACATTCACAAATACAATTTTTGCAGTCAATGACCTTTTGATGTACATATGTATGTATGTATGTACTTTACATAAGACATTCTTGCCAACGTTAAATATTTGAAAATCATAAACAAATCTCACAAAAAGTCTGGACAGCCTTCAAAATGTTTTCGATCATTTTCTTTCGCTTGATAACATTTTATTTGCTTCTCTTTATAAATTATATATTATAATTAATGTGTACATACGTGCGTACATATGTATGTAAGAACAAATTACGTCTTTCTCGAATAAAGTTTATGAATTATTAACTTGTGGTCATTTGCACGAATTTCTTTTGTTCTCTTCTCTCTTCCTCAATTAGTGCTGCCTCGATAAATACGTTTTTATTATTTTCTTTTCAAATTTCACGTACCTACAATTATTCAACTGCACACAATTAATGGATTTCTCTGTGAATAATATTCGTATTAAATTGCTTATGCAATTTCAAATATATATTTCAATATTTTTATATTTGTTTAAAAGCAATCGATGAACTATAATTAAACTCATACACTGTAAGCGTGAAAGTCAGTAAACACCACGAAAATAAGTATGTCCATAATATTTTTAAATTGCGAAAATAATTATTTTTGGATTTCTTTCATTTCTATATCAATTTCCTATGACCCAACTTACGTTACGTCGTGTCGAAATTCAATAATGCGTTAGATAGATGATCTTGGCAAAAGAAGGTGGCACGATGACGTTCGTCTGGCGGTAGAACGTCAAAATTACTTTAGAATCAAAATGTGAATACATCCCTGCAAGAAATAGCTGATAGAAACTAACACATTAACAACTTAATTACTAACACATGCAAAGCAATTTTATTGCTTTCAGCGTTGCCATTACAATGAATTTTTTTTTGTATTTTAATTTTCCCGCATTAATTTGGTAAATTCATTTGGAACTGCGTTTATGCATTAATGTTTTTATGGGTTCAAAAATGGTGCTGCGGAAGTTTTTTCCATATAATTCAGTTTTCTATTGTTAAAACTGCTGCTGACTACTGTTTTTCGTTTAATTTTATCTAAATGTGTCTCTAAAATAGTTTTATTCTATTCTCTTTGTTTTTGAAAGTTTTCGAAAAGCTCTTATTTTTTAATTAATAAGAAAGAAATTAATAGTATTAAATTGTAATGAATTGTGTTTGCTGCGACCTGGCAACACCGTTTGACTTGATATTATCCATGATACAACTAATAACAACAACTTCAATAAAAATAACATGCATTTTGTTTTTGTACAACTTCTGCAAACTGTCACAAAGACGTCACTTCTACATTTACAGCAGAGAGATGAACAAAGCTTACGCTGATTTGCTATCTCGTTTTGGCTGCCTTTCAGTGCTGTATTCTGCTGACAGTTTGAAATAGTCAGATGATTAACGGTCCAGCTGACGAGGCTACCTTATTAGTTGTATCATGATATTATCAACATTGTAGAGATAAATGGCAGCCAATTGCAGCTAACTTAAGTATATCCGTTTGAATTGAAAATTGTAACCAACAAGAAAAGTCTGAATAAAATTGTTCTCTTTGAATTATTTAAGTATCTGTTGTAATATCTCAGTAAGCACTTTGCAAAAAAGTAAGATTTCGAATGATCACTTTGCTGAGGTGGTAACGCTGGTTTAAAACTTAATGCACACGTACACTAATGTTTTTTTTTTGCCCTTAAGAAAATGATAGAACCCTGATGTATGAACCCATCAGCAATGCGGGTCTTATCAAATGCATCAAATGACCAACACTCTTCTTGCTGGCGATATTTCAAATATGTATTTAAAACTACTTGGTGTTTGCCCATTATTGATGCTGATAGTATATGTACACGTACATACATACATATGTATGTATATACATATGTACATTGTTTATTGTCGTGATTTATAACAACGTATGTACATACTTTTGGAGTAGTTCGTTTTTTTTTAAATAAATTATATTAGTTCCGTAGTTTTCTTTATTTGTGTTGTGATAAATTGTTGTATAGAAATGTAGTTTTGTAGTTTTTAGTTATACGTACTTATGGTACTCACTCACAACTACTCCATTTGCTACATTTGTTTTTTCAGTCGGTGTCGTGCTCGATAGGAGTCGTCTCACGTTAATGCACACCATAGCAGAAGCACGTTGGCATGTCGTTTATTAGTTTTCTTAAAAAAGCTCGTTGTTAATTCAATACAACGTACACACGTTATTGAATAAGCGACTGGCTGACTGACTGTTGCTTCAAACTACAATTGTATGAATGTGTTAACGTATTACGTAGATACACAGAAATGTGTACCTATACAAGCATACATAACTATGGATGTAGATAGCTTTTTGTTTCTGTGTCGTCTCTATTAATAAAAATTAAAAATGTGTTGCTATTAATCAATCGAATATGTGGTTTGAAAACAGTGGTTTGTGATGGAGATGTTCAGAGAGGTTTTCAATGGGATTACTGAGCTGTTATGTTTGATTAGGTTGATTGGAGGAGTTTGTTTGCCCATATCGTGAGACATACACCTAAGCCAGTGCAGGCTTGTTGTGCGATTCGTGAATCTAACCATGAATAGTTTGACTCATAGGTCTATAAGAATTCCTTGTCATTCAAAAAGTTCCTTAATTACCTCCAGCATATGCCTCGTAATTGCGTTATATGTGATAAGGTGTCTCTCTCAAGATGTCACGACACCGTATTTGTGAGAAGCCGGGGCACTGGCCTAAATAGTGCTCTAGTGTCTCGCTCTCCTCCCCCCACATTCTCAATATTCATCTCCTCCCGCGGTTAAGATGTGCCAGTAGTTGAGAGTGACCTATCACAACTCCCATTAACCTACTTTATTCGGGCTGGCTAAGTCTTAGCAGTCCCCCCATTTTTCCTCGTCTGGATCACCTCCCAAAAGAAGTCTTGCATTGTTTGCCACGGTTTCGTTATTCCAGACAGTTAAATGGGCTCTATGTGCCCAATTCTTTAGCTCAGTTTCGCGCATACCAAGCTTATGTTGCTCTTGCTCTTGATACAAGTGAGTTTGCTCTTTCATTTCTAGTTATTCCTGCATGCAAAACTGTGCAATAGTCCGGCAGACGGAATAACAGTTCCGTGGTATTTTCTATTTAAATACCAAGTCCTGTCAGTAACGAAGAGCTCAGGTAAAAGGATGGCTAAGCGCTGCTTCTACAATTAGGTTAGGTTAGGTTGAATGGAGGGGGTTCTTCTGCCCATGTCTTACGACATACACCTAAGCCAATATAGGCTTGTTGTGCGCTCCGTGGGTTTAACCGTGAACCAGTTTGACTCATAGGTCTATAGGAACTCTGTGTCATTCACAAAGTTCCTTAGTTTCCTCCAGCATACGCCCCGTAATTGGGTTATGTCTGGTAAGGTGTCTCTCCCAAAATGTCGGGTTCGTATTTGTGAGAAAGCGGGGCACTGACATAAATATAGCTTCTACAATTAGTCATGGTCTGGGTTCGAAGCAAAAATGGGTGCTGATGAGTGACGTGGTGGTCGTGAAACAGCCATGGTATGTATCCCAGCCAGTAAGTCTTCACCCAGCAAGAACAGGGTCGGTCATTTGATGCATCATATGACCGACATTGCTGATGGGTTCATACATCAGTCAGGGTTTCTATCATTTTCTTAAAGCCAAAATGACAAAAAAAAAAAAAAACTGATGTAAACCTTCGTGTACGTATAATTTCTTTTTTAAATCAGTGTTACCACCTCAAAAAAGTGGTCATTTGAAATCTTTTTTCAAAATGCCCACAAAATTACATATAATTTCTTTATTATTAAAAAAAAAGACTGCTTCAAAAAATTAAAAAAAAAAAAAAAACAATTCAAAGAGAATAGAATAAACCATTTTAGAGATACATTTAGATAAAATTAAACGAAAAACAGTAGTCAGTAGCAGTTTTAACAATAGAAAACTGAATCATATGGAAAAAACTTCCGCAGCACCATTTTTTTTAAAGAAAAGGGGACAAATGAACCTTTAAAAACAAATGCCAGTAGCAAAACTCTAATGATTTACTATTGACATGGTCACCAGTACTAGTGACATATTATACCTCATGCAATGATTTTTTCTGTTGACATTCAACATGTGCTTGTCATTCCAAAACAACTACTGACGAAGAAACTGGAAATATATTTCTTGCAGGGCAACTTTACTTTTCTTGTCTTCTTTAAAAAATTTTGTCACTTCAATTTAATCACAAAAAATAAATCATTCTCAATTTTGAAGAGGTAAAAATCGAATTGAAGCCCGATATAATTTTAACAGTTGTAAATGATGTAGTTCGATTATAAGGTTAAAATTAAGGGTTAAATTTAAACTTTTCATTATTAAATTTTATAAAGTAAGCGAATATTGCAAGCAAAACTATTTTAGTTTATTTGTAAAATATTTTTTTTTTAAATAAGCATCTTAAAAAAGGCAGTTTTTGGCAACTTGCAATAATGTGGACATAGTGAAACTTTTGATAGAAAATATACGTACATAAGGTCGGTTCGAATTGTATAGACAAAAATTTGCCGATATTGTACTAGCGGCCACTCTGGGGCAACTTAGTGTAATGGGAGGAAAATCTTATTTTTTAGGCACCCAAACGAGTCAAATGCATGACCAACCCTCAATCATTTTTTCTCTCCCAATATTTTTTTCAAATACACCGACCCCAAAAAATGAAAATCTGATGTCTCGAAAATTATTTTTTTTGATAGTCAGAGTTGAACTTATTTTCCTTATGCCAAAACCCATTAAAACATCGAACCAACCTAAAGTACATATGTACATACATATTTATGTGAACACAAGAAATAACCAAAATAATTTTTAGTACAACAACTTCAAAGAGCAGATTTTGTTTTGGTAAAACACTCGCGCTTTATTCTTCTTTCTGTTTTTATTTGGTTCAATAACACGTTTTGTTGTTGTTGTTGTTGTTGGTGGTGGTGGTGGTGTTTTTGTGTTCATTATGTTTACCGTTCATTTGCCTTTTACTTAAACGCAATCCAGTCAGTCAGTGGTATCTTTCATACCAATTTTAAAAGCCTCCATTCCAGCAGGCCGCAACACACGCACCTACACACAAACACATACTCACACACACACACACACACTCATGTGCACAACCATGTATGCATTGCTCAACAAATATTCATGTATTCTTGAATATGTGTACATATACATATGTACATCTTTGATATCGACCTCCACCACACATGGTTTTTGATTTATTTTTAAGGAATAAAAATAATCGAAGAAGGGACTGTCTCATTGATTTCCAGCATCAATATACATTAGATTGGGTCGATTTGTGAAGTAAAAAAAATGTTCTGATATTGTGGCATCAATTTTTCAATAGATTTTGGAAAAATAAAATCTTCCACTGCGACATATCAAGAAAATCATTTTCGAGGGGTCTGAAATTGACTTTTTTTTTGTATTTTTGCATGGGAGTACCCCTAAAGAGGCGTGGTATGGGGTCGATGTGTTTGAAACAATATTGGAGAGAACAAATTGTGGCGAGTTGGTCGTGCCTTTGAGTCATCCACAGGTGATAGGGGAAAATCAAGTGTGTCCGTAGAGGACTCAAATGTATGACCAACATCCAATAATTTTGTCTCTGTTATTTTTTTTTCAACACACCGGCTCTGTATCAGGTGTGCATAGGCGAACTCCCACTTCAAAATATTGAAATTCGGACGCTTCGACAATTATTTTTTTTCATTTGCCATAGTGAAAAGTTTTTTTTCCTCATGCCAAAAACTTATATTGATGGCACAACTCGATGGCTAAATCGACCACCCTAATGTACATATTTTCTCTTTCGAATTTAAATTCTCCACGTCTGCCCATTTTTGTCTGCCTCTTTTTTTTTTTTTTTTAATTCACAAGAACATGGGTAACTTTTATAATTGGTGTAGCGATTTTCGACTTCCATTCTTTTATACCTACTATGTACATACATATGTAGGTATCTTTATTATTATTATTTTTGTTTTTTGCGTTTGAGTTAAATGTTTTGTTGCTATAATTGTTCACATAAACTTGTTGTTAAGTTTGCTTTAATTGTATTTATGTGCATACCCAACAAACCAAAAGTCTTCACATTGTCTGGAATCATCATACACTTCGGTAAAATACTTAAAATCAAAGGTCGAATTACGGAATTCGTGATTATTTTTTTTGTTTGTTTTTTGTTTCACATTATTTTTACTTGATAGTTGGTTCGATCACGAATGCGGTAATCAGGCCCCAGAACAAAGTTTAATCGGTACTGCTTTCCAAAGCCAATCTATTGCCTTGTGGCACTCCTCTGTATAGTTTTAAGGTTTGCGATTGAAGGTTGTTAACGTAAACCGATTGCCAGCGGTCGTTTAAATAGGACAAAAATAGGGCAATTGGATGAGTTTGAAAAGTAAAAAAAAACATTTTTTAAGTTTCTTTACAAGAAAACTATAATCAACTGTATCAAATGCTTTCGAATAATCGAGCACCACTAGAAAGGTAATTTTGTTATTGTCTAGCTCATGTCGTATGTTTTCTGTTACATCAATTAAGGCCGAAATGCAGGCCTAAATCCTGATTGTTTGTCAGAGAAAAATTAATTGTTCGATATAAAAGAGGATATCTATGGATATAGAATTTTTTCCAGAACTTTCGATAAATAGGAAAGAATAGCAATGGGTGGTTGCATATTTTCTGTTGAAAATTTTAATTATATCAAACACCCATCATTATTCCTTTTCAGGATTCCGTACTCATCAGAGTGAAGCGGAACCCTATTACCGAGACTTCTACGTCCCTCCCTCCATCCGTCCGTCACAGCCTCCATTCTCCCAAACGGTAAGAGATAGAGAGCTGAAATTTTCACAGGATGTTGTTGTACTTTGCCGCTACAACAACAATTACTAAAAGCATCAACAAGTCGAAAACTACCAGGTGTCTCCATACAACGTAAAGTAACAATTAGCCGTAACTCCCAAACTGTAGGAGGCAGAGAGATGAAATGTGCACAATATATGTACTCACATATGCCTTACAACAAAAAATGACAACAACAACAAGTTGAAAACTACTAGGTGTCCCCATACAACGTAAAGTAACAATTAGCTATGACTCTCGAACCGTAAGAGATAGAGAGATGAAATTTATACAATATATGTATTCACATATGCTATTCCATACATACAATGTGCGAGCCAGCCTCGTGCTTGACTGAATTTATTTATATATATGTCTATGAGCCCCTGACTTCAAGAACGGGTGCTGACAAGAAGCGTGGTGGCTTCGAAGCAGCTAATTGCCCACCCTGTCAAATATGTCTTTGATGTTTTTTTATTTTTTTTTTTTTTTTTTTTTTTGGTTTCTTTAATTAATATCAATCACAAAAATAATATAGTAGGAACTTGAGCCCGTTAAACGTAATACAAAATAATTATATCAGAAAAGGTTGGAATAATAAAAAATTAATTTCAAATATGTATCTTTACGAATGAATTACGACAAGCCTGACTTCGGAAAGAACCGACACTTTTGGTTTGGTGGGTATTTTTACTTTATTTATATTTTGTTTGTTTTTAAGGATAACATGTTCATGTACTCATTTATATTTATTCTCTTATTGTTTCGTTTCGTTCGAGAGTTCAAGGAGGTTTAAAGGCAGAACGCCGCATCTTTAAGTAACAAACTGACAGATTTGATTCTTATTTCTGCTGCAGGCAGTATGGTTGCATTGACTCGAAGTTCAATTTTGTCTTTCTGTCATGAATTTAATGTATTTTTTGTTTGCAGGGCCTAGTTTCGCTATGTACGTGTGTATGTGCAACTCAAAAAAAAAAAAAACGTATTAACGACAAATCGTTATGCAGCTCTTATCCTAGACGAGATACAAACAGTTTACTTCTTATTTAATTTTCTGAAAATATGTTACCAATTTATGCCATTGTTTTCGTACGATTGCCGATACTCCATTCTTTATGTCCAGCGATTATTACCCGCCTACAGTTTTTTCATTGAGGTTTTAGTTACTGTTTAAATCAATTCGCGTTGAAAATGCTTGGAAGGCAATTTATGCTCTTTATGTTTTCTTTCATAAATAAGGCTTGAGTTCGGTTTAACTTCTTTAAAATTGAGAAAGTTTTTTTTTATAAAATTGAAGTAAACAACATTTTTGAAAGAAGACCAGAAAAGTAAAGTTGAAGACTTAATGGCTGGCGGTACATACCATGGCTGTTTCACGACCACAACGATGCTCATCAGCACCCAAATTGCTTCGAATCCAGGCTAATTGACTAATTGTATACTGGTTTTTAGGCAGCAGGGCATGTTGATTCTTTTACCTGAGCTCCTCGTTATTGACGGTCTATATATAATCTTATTGCTCAACTTGCATTTTATTATTGGGTTTATCCTTTGATTGAAATATATTTAATATTCTCTCGCCAACATTCAATTGATTTTTGTGTTTATTGTCATATTGTATCTGTGATAAGAATAACCGTTTTAAACTTTTCGCAGTGCCCAGATTAAGTAAACCTAGAAGTATTACGGGAACATTTTTTATGTTTAACTGCCAGTTCATCCATATCCATAAATATATTCGTTTGCATAGATAACAAAAACAAAATGTTGAAACTTGTTTTTGTTTTCACTGTATTTATGCGAACGATTGAATTGGTTCGATATCGATGAACTGATAATGAATTTGGATACATACACACGTACATATGTACAAAGTTTGTTAAAATACATTTTAAGCTCATTTTATTTTTATTTATTTAAAATTCCCCAACATCTTTCAACAGAAGCTCTTTCTGAGGAAGAAGACCCCCAATAAAACAATTTTTTTTATTTAGTTTTGTTTTTTTTCGAAAATCGACGAATAATTTCAATTAGCGCTAGAAGCAACAAAAATTAATGATTTTTATACGAAAATAAAACATAAATGACCTTCAATTGTTGAATTTCTTAAATAATATAACAAAAGTATGTATGTATTTCTTTAATGCATGTGCGGCATTCAAGCATTTTATTTGCACACACACACATATGATTACTTATACATTGTGTTCATACGAATGTCCGAATCGTTTGTGTCACAAAAAATATGGCAGTTGTCATTATTGACTGACACAAACGGATTTTTATCAAACCCAAAATGGATCAAAACATTTTGCTATCTGATAGTAAAATGCTGAATTATTTCTGGTAAGAATTTTTGTTGAAAATCTCTTCTTCGAGAGTTTTTAACTGTTTGTGCACTGTTACATTGACAGCGTTAAGGTTTTTCATGTTCATCACAAGCCACAGTGAAATTATCAAAATTAAGTATAAAATATGCAAGTAGGCATTACTTTCAAAACGCATTTTTAGTATTTAAGTGCATACATATGTATATTAAGGGTTTTCACGATGGTAGCTGTGCAAATATGCAATTTTTTTTGTACCACATTTTCGAAAACTCAATCTGGCAGCATTGCTTTTGGACAAAGGCACCCATATAAATTAAAATTAAAACACCATTTATTCCTTTGTTATATGAAATTAAAGTTCATTAATAAAAATCTTGTTATTAATTCACGTGAATACATTTTTTATTTTATTAAAATTTATTGCGCGGAAAATTGTTAGTCGGTTGAACGTGAGCGCACCGATTTTTTTTTGTGCAAATCTGCACAATCTGTTTGGTTTATCCCTGGGTATTTTCTTGCAATCTTTGCTTGTTGAAGGTTTGAAAATGCATTGCTTTAGTTAACAAACTCTTTATGTTATTTTTAAGAACACAATTGTTGCTTTTTTTGGTTAAATTCTTTTATTTTTTCAAAATTCTAAGAAACGCTACTGTAATCTGTAAATAATAAAGCTCGAAATGTCACAGAGGTCGACGATTATCGGGGTCAAGTTGGCACGCAGCTGCCACCGACTTTATTTTTGTGTTTTCTTAAGCCGCTGCCGATATTATTTTGTTTTTGGAAAGACAGCCATATAAGTTAAAATTTAAAACGCGATGTACTCTTTTGCCATTTTATTAAATTAAAGCTTATGCAATGCATTTGTTGAAAAAAAATCTTAGTTTTAATTCACATGAATGTGTTTTTTATTGTATTAAAATTTTTCGTCACCTCCGCTTCGCCATCTGCTGGCGGCATCTATTGTTGTTTACATTATTTATTTTCATCTGAGCATTTTTGCACACTTCTATTTGCTCAAGTTTTTTTTAGAGCAAATGAGGAAAAATTTAAAAAAAAAGCAGAGCATTTTTGCTCAAATTTGCTTAGTTTGCACTACCATCGTGAAAACCCTTATTGACTTTGTAAAATTATTGATTATGAATTTTACACCTTCTTCATTCTTGATTTTTTTTATTCCTGGCCTAAGGCTACTTCCTCCTGAAAAAAATACACAAGAGCATTGAAATATTGAATAAATAAAGGCTAACAACTTTTTGTAAATCGGGGAAGACCTCAAGCTCGAAATAACAAAGCAAAAATTAATCCTTTGTTTAATCATCCCAATTACTGGAAGTAAGCCAATTGCTATTTTATTATATTTTTTTGTTTTTTTGTTTTAGAAAACTCACACACACATAAAAACAAAATCCATTACTAAACTAAACCAATCATTGTACCTGTACAGATTATGACGTCATAAACTTGAATTACTTAAGCTAACAAAGCAAAAAGTATAATTATGGCCGTCATTGTTTGTTTTGAAGAAGTTTTGCCGACTTCCGTCCTTAGGCTCAAGTCAATTGTATAAAACTACTTTTTTTGTGAATTTCATTTTACAATTTTTTGTTTGCAAATTTTTTTTTCAAAATACGTTTTAGCCTTGAATTGCAAAGAATAAGCCTAGAAAATGTCTATTTACATGCATACAGAAATGTATGTGTAAGTAAAAGAAAAAACAACATTTTTCGTTATGAACCTTGCCAAAAAAAATCTATTACATTCATACATATTTTTACTTCGTTATTCACATACATATTAGACAAATGCATAATAAACTGTTTCTTAGTTAAATCATCAGGGGCATAGTGATATTCGAACTGTGACAAGAAACTTTTAAAATAAAGGGAGGTTCAATTTCAGAGTCTGCCACTTTGATCCTAGAAAGGTCCCATTGTGCTAAAGGCCAGTGTTGATTTTAAATAAAACACAAATTATTTAGGAAATTTTGTCATTTCTTTTTATTATGATAATATTGATACAGTTCAATTATGTGTATGGAACAAAATATAGCGCACACTTCCATTCGATTGTACAAAATTATCATTGAAGCTGAGGCATAATTGAGCTTCTAGGCCGTTAATGTGCCGAATTATCTCATCCTTTAGCTATTGAATTGTTACTGGCTTAGCGAGAAACAAGTCCCACGATGTCAAATCTCATGTTGGTGGGGGCGAATTGACATCGCCTCCACTTGCCTCCACAGCCGTTGAATTTGTCGCGCAAAAGAGCGATTGTTTCGTTGGCTGTGTAGCAAGTGTCACCGGCCACATCCATATCTGCCAATTTGGGCGCTAAAAAGTTCGTTATCCGATGATGCTCGCCAGTCCATAAATCGCAGCAAACATTCACTCTCTGTGGCTTTTCGACAATCATCTTTGGATTATCATTCGCCTAAATGCGGCAATTCTGCTTATTGACGAAACCACTGAGGTGAAATGTGCCTCATCACTGAAGATGATTTTCTTCGAAAATTCCAAATCATCCACTTGCAGCCATTTTTTGTCGCCATTGTGACCATTGACGTCCCTTGGAATGGTTAAGGGGCTCTAGTTTTTGAACCAATTGCACCTTGGAAGCGTATAAATGCAAGTCTTTTTGCATAATGGTCATCAACGAAGAGCGTGAGAGGTGCAGTTATTGCAATTGAGGTGGACGACGGCTCTTCGCGTACGGCAGCAATATTTTCTACACGAGCATGAACTGGTGTTTTCCCATCTCTTACAGACCCGGTTGGCCCAAATTTTTTGCACAATTTTCCGATTGCGTGTACATTTGGACAATTAAATTGAGCGAAAAAATCACAAAGTGCACGATATGCATTTTGATTTGAATGCCCATTTTCATAATAAGCCGGAATAGCTTTAGTGCGTTGCTCGATTGTGTATCTTTCCATGGTTTAATTTGAGTTACTCTGAAATTGAGAAACGTCAAATGAAATGCAGAAAAAAAAAATTGACGTTTAGGTGTGGTTCACATTCTAATCGGCCCTTAAAATTTAACCACCTGTTTTTTATAGTGAAAATTTTTAATTTTCTTATTCTTTTCTTTCTTTATTTTTTTCATTTTATTATCTTTATTTTTTTAATTTTATTATGTATGTATGTACTTAAATGTTCGCTTCGATGCAAAAAAAAAAAAAAAAATAGTATGGAAGTTTTGAAAAATTTTATTAAAAAATCAAACTCAATTGAAGATGTAGTCTGGCCTTTCTCAAACATGTATAACCTATCTCTTTGAAAAATTAACTTATTTATTTGCTTTAAGAGCCAATTGAAACTTATTATTTTAAGCTTTGTATAGACGGCTGTCAGATCTTACAACATTGTAAGACCTAACAACGTGTTGGCAATCTACTAGAAATACAAAATTGTCAGCATTCAGAAAATTATCAGTTCACACAATTGCAAGAAAATCTTACAATTTCATTGCCAGACAATTGCCTGACAATAAATTTAGCTACTAACGAAAATTTTCAGCTCACAGGGATGTAAGATTTTCTACGTATCAAAAATTGTCAGCCAATTGTCATTATCAAAATACACACACACACACAGAGACACACGCACATGCCATTATTCATTCTTTATTTTTCTGGCTCAATAACCATGTTTTTAATTTTTTTATTATCTTTGCTGCAACTTTTTATCTCTCGTGCTCACATTTTTTACTATTCTCTTGTTTTTTCTCTCCCTTTCGTACACACACATTTTTCTTTAATATTCTTTGTCATTACTCTGACAATGACGCCATTATAAGGTGTTGAGAATTTATGCATCTTACATTATGCCAATGCCTGACAATGTACTAGCAATGATGATGCCAAACTGTTCAGACGATTGACAGTTAACTGACAATTAATTATTAGGTAGGTGGCCTGGCAATGCTTTTGCTTACAATATTGCCAGGAAGAAATTGCAAGTTCTCACGATTTTTTAAAAATATTCTATACATTTTCTGACAATATTGTAAGATCTCACAATCGTCTTTACGTAGCTTTAGTTCTAAAAATATACCTTAATGTTTTCTGCGGTTTTCAGCCGTCTATATGCCGCCGACAAATTCTTAAAAGAATGTTTAAAATACAAATCGGAGCAACCGATGGTAACTCGTTGTGCAAAAGTGGTTTAAGAAAAGTAAAAGTGTTGTAAGATGAAAAAAAGGTTTTCTGTATTAAAGGTTTCTCATTTTGTTCAGGGGGAAGTTTGGAATAAGTAGTTGAGTTTCAAACATTCTTTTAAGAATTTTTCGAGTCTACTGCATCAATAAAATGTCGCCGGCATATAGACGGCTGAAAAAGACAGAAAACATTAAGATTTTTTTTGTGTCAAAACTATATAGAAAAGGCCTGCAAAGAAAAAGCTAATTTTAAAGCCGAATATTAAAGTTATTTCCGGTCACGTAAAACCATCATCCTTGTTCTTTCTCTCTTATTATCTTGTTTTGCCATACATATTTTCTTTGGCATCTCTCTATATACATAAATTTTTCAAGTTGTTAATTTTTTTAATTTCGTTTCGTTTTGTTTGGCTTTTAGTTTTGTTGTTTTACTTTTTTATTTTTGTAAATAAGCAAAACATGAGCGTGAAGATGCTGCACAGATTATGGCTGTCTTATCATGCCAGAGTTCTAGGAATTTTATTATACGTGAAATTTTTGCACGGCCAAATAAAAATAATAATGATTGTGGTTGTTTAATGAATATCACTCTCCACACCATGCCTGACCTACCACCAACATCCTTTAAACCATTGCAATAAAATGTTATTTGATACTTTTTAAAGCATCCATCCATCCATCCATCCATTCGTCCATCCCCTTTGCTAAATTACGCTACACATTGTCGATAGTCTGCTTGCTGGCTTGTCTTAACCCATACGAAAAAGTCAGGTATAAACATGCACATGTGCTGTGAATGCATCCATAACTTTATATCAACATTATTGATTGTTGTTTAGTAAAGAGCAGGTCGAGCTAATATGTAATAAAGCGCTTCAAATCGAAGCAAACACTTTGGAAGTATGTATGTCTGTACATTAGACCGTGTCGTTTTGTATATGGCTAAAAATTTGTCGATGGCATGAGGAAGAAAATTTTCTACTGCGATGTAACGAACAAGTCATGTTCGAGGCATTCGATTTTCATTTATTTTTGTATAGAAGCCTCCTTAAAAAGGCGTGGCACGGAGTACCGTTTAGTGTTGTGAGGAGAACAAATTGTGGCAAATTTGTGTTATGGGGAGAATTTTCGAAGCGCCCACATACATACATGGCTTTAATACTAATCAGCACCAGGGTGCCTGACCAACCCCCAAACATATTTTCTCCCCAGTATTTTTTTTTTATCGAACACACCTTTTTGGGGCCGATGTTTTACAAAAATACGTAAAGAAAAGGAGGATTAGATGCCCCGAAAATGTACCATTCAGCGTTAACTATAGTTCGCAGTATTTTAGATTGGATTCGTTGAATAATTCAAATATGAACTTAATTATTTATTTGCTTTAAGAGCAAATTTTAAACAAACTAAGAATTTTTCAAGTCTACTGATGAGTTGATTAGCACCAACGAAATGTCGTCGGTATATAAACAGCTGAAAAATACAGCAAATATTTTGAAAAGGTTCATTTTTGGACCTGAATTAATACATTCGTTGAATAATTTTTAAATTAGTTGTGCTTGCAGTGCCCCAGATTTCTACGCCGTACTTCCATACTGGCGCTATAATTGTGTTGCATATGAGAAGTTTATTTTGAGTACAATAGTTGTATGAATGTGCTGTTTAATTCGTTTTCATTTGCGTAGTTGTTAGTTGAAACTAGAGATGTGCATTGTGGTGAAAATGTCGTGTCACGCATGATCGTGCAATGAACATTTACCTGTTTAAATTTTTATGGAAGCAAAAACATTTTTAAAATCGTTTGGGGAAATAATAATAATAAGCTGTATGTAGTGCTAAACCAAACATTAAATCAATAGTTATGTCTATGAACATTATTTGATCAAAATCTATGAAACTTTTTTTGTTTAGGAATAAACATTAATACGCTGAAAGTCTAAATCTCATGACATTAGGATAAAAAAGCATGGATAGCCAAGAGTAAACGAATTGGTAGAAGAACTTTGATATGTATGTATACATATATGATGTATATGAGGAGATTTCTTGCTGTAACTTTCCAGTTCTTCACCAGCAAACGTTAAGATAAGTATTACATTGCGACAGCAAACAGTTCGGAAAACTGTCATATTGAAAATTAAATTGCATCATGCATAAAATTAAAAATTAGTGCCAGCTGTAACATTTTGAAATGCTGGCAGCAGTCTGAGGGTGGGTGGTAATCCACCTTTGAAGCAGGAGAAATTATAAGCACTCCAACAGGCTTTGTAGCACTGTAACTAGTGAAGGTGTTTTCGACATCAGGGCAGATAGTAAAAGGAAAGCAAGGCCGTGTAATTTGTTGTTTGCGTAACTGTCTGCCACATAAGTCGACTTAAGGCAAACTCGACTTACATATATTGTAGCATATACATACTACAATATTCTACTAACATTCACACCTACCAAGTTCTATTCATATGAAATCTCTATGTCTCTCACGAAGTTTGTTAAAAAAATACAAACAAAACGGAATTGAAATAATCCTTAATTAAAGTACTATACAATTCGCAATAAGCGTCGAAATCTCCTAAAAGTCATGCTTTTATTAAATCTTGTCTGAATTCGTCAATTTTATAATCTTTAATTTAACAAAAAAAAAATTCTTCTTAATTGCCCTTTTTGATTTTTCAAAAAAATCGCTCTACATTGAGAACACGGCATTCTGGAAACTGTGTTTTAAAACTTTTGCCGCTATTGCTTCCGACCACAGATGGATGTAGTAGGTATGCATTGAAATTTTTTTACGTTTATATTTTGTTTCAACACAAACATGATTGCGATCGTGAGAATTTTTTTCGTTTTTCGTGGGTGATTATAAAAAATGTTTGCGTAAAAATGCGTGATTGAAAGAATTTTGCTCGTGAGCGTGCGTGACGTGAGGCCCAAAAAAAATTTTGTGCTTGAAAGTGCATGAGGAAAATTATTCTGAACGTGAGCTGAAAAAGACTCACGCGCACATCTCTAAACGAAACACTTTCTATTTCCCCTTTCCCCACCCACATCACTCTCACTCTTTCCTATCTTCCTAATTCCAGTAGAATGTATTTTAGGGTCATCCCCTGAGTACGGGTCCACGATAAAAAAGGCATGTTTTCCATTTATTTCGATTAATCGGTGCCAAAAATCGATTTGAGCATAAAGTTAGTTGGCAATAAGTAATTGATCGGCTACATTCGAACGCCAATTACCACTATTCGTAGTGTAAACAAAATTGTTGTTGCTATTCTGAAAACTGATAGCGTGTGTTTCTCTGTAATCTAAAAATCTGTTTTCGTGGAAATGATACCTATGAATGTATGTAACTAAGTATGTATGTATGTATGTACATATATGTATGCTATAAAATTTATATGTGGCCTAAGTAGGTACATATATATGTATGAATGTGCAGAGATGAAAAGTAAAATTTTTGGAATTCAATGTGCCTATACCTATTCATAAGGTACGTATGTACATATACATATATGTATGTATGTACCTATGTATATATTTTCAAAATCTTGCGATTTCATAGCTATAAATAAAATAATAGGTAGGTACCAACCTATGTAATGCTATTAACATACCATACACATATGGAAGTGTACATGTAGGTATGTATGTGTATAAATAACGTATTTATACTTATTAATGAAATAAGTTGTTACTTTTGTTTAAATTACAAAAAAAAACTGGCTTAAAATTTTACAGAAATAATACCTACCAACTTACCTATCTAGGTATGTAGGTATGTATGTAGGTATGTATCTGTTTAAAAAACATTTCAAGGCTGTTAAACTGATGACTGTTGTTATTACAGCCATTAGCAATAAACCAGTTTGGATAAAAAAAAACGTATGTATGTATGTATGTATGTACATATGTATGTACCTACCTATGCACAATCATCATATGCCTGTAAATGAAGGCAATTTAAAAAGTTAACATTAATGTAAACTGCTTGTTAGTCAGTAAATTAAAGCAACATTTGTTTGTTATTGCAGCTCGCTTATAATTTTGCAGAGAAATTGTCTTCTTCTGCATTTGCTTGATAAATTAATACCTATCGTCATCAAATAAATTTTATATAAAAACAAGTAAGAGTGCTATATTCGGCTGGGCCGAATCTTAAATACCCTTCACAATGGTACATACATTCTGATTGATTTTTGGTGCGAAAAGTTGTTTTATTTGGCTTTTAAAGCCGATTTCTTGAAATATCGGGAGACGCTATATCTGGGGTATATATGGGCCGATTTTTTTTGAATTTCAATATCAGATCCACTACCGGGATTTAACACAGGCTGCAAAACTTTTATTTAAATAATTCTTAATATGCTCAAGTTCAACCACTGGGTGACACCAATTCTTTTTAATATCAATGAAATAAAGAAAAGCAAAATGTATTTCTTAATTATTTATCAGTTAACTTTATAGTAAAATTTATTTAACAAAAAATTGCATATAATTGCATTATTTTTGAATTATAATGCTAAACATTGCCATTAAGTGTGATTTTCTTTTCAATTTACTTACGTATGTGGGTACATGCATACGTATGTATGTACATATGTATGTATCTATAATAGAAAACGCTAAAATAAATTCTTTATTATTGAATATTTTCAGTGTGTTCCATAAAACAATGTTTATATACATACATACATATATACATACATACATATTTACATTGCTTGCTTTTACAAAATTATTTTTTTCTTGTGCACGTTGCTGATGATCTATTGCGTAGCATCATACACATGTGTGTGTGTATGTACATATGTAAGTACGTAGGGAAACCCAAAATGATTTTTTGTGTGAATGAATTTGAAGACGCAATTGTTTAAAAGAATTTCATTGCGTACCCTTTTTTCAACAATTCTTTATATCACTTTCATTTTCAAGCTCGTGTATATATACATACACATTTTTACACCAAAGCAAAAAAATTGTTTATGTTAACATACTTGCATGCATACATACAAATGTAGATACATACATACCTACATACATACAAATGTATCTACATACATACATACATACATACATACATACATATGTACATACATACATACATACATACATACATACATACATTCATACATGATCGCAAATATTATATACATATGTATATAATATTATATACATATGTATGTACCATTATGATCGATTTTTGGTACCAAAAGTTGGGTGCATATGGGCCGATGTACAAAAATTTTCTAATTTTGCCCCTAAACAGCCTGTATGTACCATTCCGACAAATTTTTAGTGCAAAAAACTGTTTCGTTTAGCTTCCAGGCCCGACTTCTTGAGATATCGGGAGGCGCTATATCTCGAACATATATGGGCCGATGACAAAAAGATTTCCAGTTTTGGTTCTGACTAACCTATGTATATGTATCATTCTGATTGATTTTTGGTGCCAAAAGTTGTTTTATTTAGCTTATAGAGCCGATTTCTTGAAAAATCGGGAGACGCTATATCTCAGGTATATATAGACCGATTGCAGACATTTTCAAATTTTGCTTTTAAACACCTTATATGTACCATTCTGATCGATTTTTGGTACCAAAAGTTGTTTTATTTGGCTTTTAGAGCCGACTTCTTGAGAAAACTTGAGGCGCTATATCTCGAGTGTATATGGGCCGATGTCCAAAATTTTCCACGTTTGCCTTTGAATAGTCTATATGTACCATTCTGATTGATTTTTAGTGCCAAAAATTGCTTTATTTGGCTTAAAGAGCGGATTTCTTGAAAAATCAGGAGTCGCTATATCTCAGATATATATGGACCGATTTCAAAAATTTTCCAATTTTGCTTTTAAACACCTTATATGTTCCATTCTAATCGATTTTTGATACCAAAAGTTGTTTTATTTGGCTTTTAGAGCCGACTTCTTGAGAAAACGGGAGGCGCTATATCTCGAGTGTATATGGGCCGATGTGGAAAAATTTTCCACTTTTGCCTCTAAATAGCCTATATATACCATTTTGATTGATCTTCGGTGCCAAAATTTGTCTTATTTGGCTTATAAAGCCGATTTCTTTAAAAATCGGGAGACGCTATATCTCGGATATATATGGGCCGATTTCAAAAATTCCTTCATTTCTAGGATTTAATGGGCACTAAAAATGATATGGTTTAGTTTTTGAGAAAATTTTTTTTTCAAAAACCTGAATACAAAAATTGCACAAAATATCCCTCAAAACCCGGTTTTTTGAATATATCTCGGCTATCCGTGGACCTATCTTACTGAATTTCAATAGCAGACCCACTACCGGGGTTTCACACATTTTAGCGAAAGAATAAGGTTTCTATCTCAAACCGTTTTCTCAGAAACGGTATTTCAACGACTACAGACGGACAGACGGACAGACGGACAGACGGACAGACGGACAGACGGACCGACGGACAGACGGACAGACGGACAGACGGACATCGCTCAATCGTAATCGCTATTGATGCTGATCCAGAATATATATACTTTATGGGGTCTTAGATGGATATTTCAATGCGTTACAAACGGAATCACAAACTTATATATACCCTTACACATTTATGTGAAGGGTATAAAAAAAAACCCAAAGCTAAAATATGTAAGAAAAAAACTGAGTTGGTGAGTTTTATAAAAAAAAAACTGGTCTTATAATATTTGCTCTCATGCAAAGCCTCACGGATAAATATTTGTTGAAAAACAGAAAATAGAGGGGAACATGTTTATAACACCAATTTTTACAGAATTGTGGTGAATAAAGGTGACTTTGTTATTGAGAGTGAGAACATGCGCAATATATGTATGTATGTATTTTTTGTTGTTACAAATGTTGCAATTGCGTTTTCATGTTGTTAGATTTATAAAAGAAAAACTGTTGTTGTAAAACTTGTTTTTGCTATTTGATATTCACCATACTTGTTTTGTTTACTAATCGCTTGTTGTTTTTGTGTCATTAAGGGGGAACTTTTTTTATTATTTACGTCTCGAAAAAGGCACTTCGATTTCTTTGTTCATTTCGATTTCTTTGTTCGTTTGTCGTTCTTCTTTTTCTTTGCGCTTTAGGTGTGGTAAATAAATTTATCACTCAAGCATTACACAATATTAAAAAGTTGAATACAATAAAATAATAAAAAAAAAAAAGAAATAAACAATATGGGGAGTTGCCCTGGTTCACACAAAAACCCACTCATTTTCAAAATTCTACATGTGTACACATACATACATAGAGAAAATGCAAATGACTAAAAATTTTCATAAAACATACATACATACATATATACATACGTACGTATGTTTGTACATATGAATGTAGATAAAAACAAATAAAAGACAATAAATAAACAGACAGTATACATACGTACATATGTATGTGTATAAATATGTATGGTTATTTACGTACATAGGTATGTATGGATGTATTTTTCGCATTACGTTTGTTTTCATATATCGAAAATGATCACGAGTGCTTCAGAAAGCTGGCGCTGCTTTCTGAGACTCATTCTTCGGACAGGCACCTCTATGTCACGTAGCCTTGCAAACCCAGCTGAAGAACTGTCAAAATGCACAGCACAAACGCGAGCAAATGGAAGACAGAATTACAGTATTTCTACCAACCAAGAAATGTTTGTTGTAGTTATGCGATTACCTGGTAACAAGCTGCCTTGCTCTAGAACAAGGTATCACAACAACAACAACAACAAACACTTCATGTATTTTGTTGGTAGAAATCTTGAACTACTGTCACCCATTTGTTCGCGTGTATGTGTTTGTGTTTTGACAGTTCTATAAGCTAAAATCAATAGTCAGCTGGGCTTGTAAGGCTAGCTGGTATCGAGCTGCCTTGTTCTAGAGCTGAATTGCTATCTCGTTTTGGCCGCCTTTTCACCTCTATATATTGTATATACCTTCTGAATTTGCGCTTGGCCACTCTCCTACGGCAATAAATTTGTTTCCTTAGAAAGGGTCCGCCAAATAACTTTTTTTTTTTAAACGTGGCAAAACATCGAGTGTAGCTTCGGCACGTAGCGCCGTCCTGTTGAAACCAAATGTTGCCAATATCCTCTTTTAATTTTGTGAACAAAAATTCATTCAACATGGCCCGATAACGATCGCCATTGACTGTAACGACCACTCCTTGCTCATTTTCGAAGGCCCAATTATGCCTCTGGACCAAAATCCCCACCAAACAGTGACTCGTTTTGGGTGCGTCGGCTTTGCAATGTATGCGTGCGGGTTTTCTGTGCCCCAAATGCGACAATTTTGCTTGTTTACATACCCGCCAAGATCAAAATGAGCTTCATCTGAAAAGATGATTTTTTTTTTTTTTTTGGCAAAATCGGCATCTTCTGTAAGTCGATCGCAGGTCCACTTAGCGAAGCGTATACACAACCGTATTCGTTCAGCGGAAGGATAAAACTATATATCTACCAAATCAGACATGATCTAAGTGTTACCGTTCACGAAATAAACACTAGTTGAAACGTTAAATGGCGGACCTGTACATAATCCATAGTATTTAAATGGGTACGATTTTTGGTTCGTGGCAAAAACGAGCCAAAGAACGAGTTCGACACATCTTTAGATATTTTACATCTTCTACTCCTAATTATAGATAAATCTTATTTTATCACGTTCACTTGTTGTTGGTAGTGAGAAAACAAGTGTAACACTTTTTACTCCAACTTACAAGTCACTTGCATATTCTGCAAGTTGCTTATTAAGGGACAATTGTCATAAGAAATATATTACACGGGCTGCCGGACACGAGACCAGCCCACTTGGGTCCTAGAAAGGTGCCATTGTATCATAAGAAATAGATAAAAATTCTACCAGATACGATACATTTTGTTACTACAGTAACCTAGTAGTAACAAAATGTGATAATTCTTTTTGCTGCTCACGATTGTAATAGTGTTATATGAGTATGAGAATCAGAACCTTAATGTGTCGACTATGGCGACAATTGTAATAAGGGGGTAATGTGTCTCAAGTAGATTTCTGACTCAAAGTTTAGAAAAACAATATAGATAGGTTAGGTTAGGTTGATTGGAGGGGTTTGCTAGAATAGACTTGTTGTGCGCTCCGTGGATTTAACTGTGAAAACATAGCTCTATAGGAACTCCGTCTCATTCACAAAGTTTCTTAGTTTCTTCCAGCATATGCCCCGTAATTGGATTAGGTCTGGTAACGAGTCTCTCCTAAGATGTCGGGATAGATACTTAGAGATAGATATTTATAAGCAGTTATTTGAATAACGTTTTCATCGTGAACACCTTTAATTAAAGTGGTTAGTAAATTGCTGTTTTTTGTTTAAAGTGTTGTGGTTTTTTTTCAACTTGAATCGTTAGTGAATGTTCTATTAAGTAATTTAAGTTTATTGAAAATAAAACAAACAAAAAATGCAACAAACAACTAGTTGATTGATAGAAATTTTTTGAACTGTCTTTAAAACCTTTACACACATACACATATAAATCATTCATTTTAAAAGGTAAGTTTCATTTACACTTCATATTTAATCATTTTATAAAGTAATAAGTTTCTTCTATAAATTCTAAATAAAATTAAATTCATATTATACATTTTTCTTTGCAGTTCCACTGATCATCATTTACCCTCTACATATTTGGTACAACTCAACTTTTATTACTTTTAATTAAAACGTAAGTACCCACATGCATATTTTAAGAAAAATTTGTTCGCAAACAAAGATCGCAAAAGCTTGCTGCTTGACTCACGATGTTGAAGGTAAAAATCTATTATTTTTTATACCAAGTTCATCTATCAGTCACACAAGATCACTTATTTGCTCTCAATCAGTTTTCTGACACTCAGAAACGTTAAAGAAACGAAATCGTGAGCCAAGCATTTTTTTTTTTTTTTTTTTTCAAAATTTGTCTAATAATTTTAATTATTTTCTAGTCTACCCGGTACCATTCGACTGTTATTTAATAAAGTTCAACATTATTATCATTGTTGGAGAAGGAGAACAATAAAAGCGAGAGAGAATAAAAAAGATTTATAGGGAGATATAAAAAGAAAAATTGTACTTTTTGAATAGAAAAGAACAAAAAAAAAAAAAAAAGAAGTCTGTTCCAACAAAAATCTCGACGTTTAGTTCATGTTATTAAATTGAACTAAAAATTAAAAAAAAAAAAAAAAAGAATACTGCAATCATCAACCATCAAGTAACCAGCTTTAATCAACAACAAAAATACTTACACAGTTTCAAATTGAACAATTTGCAATTTTCAAGCGTTCACAACAAGATCTTACTCCCGACAGACACACTTTAACAACAGTTTCGACTTTAAAGTTCTTTATGTCGCCTTGCTTATCAAATTTATTTAATATAAATCTATATTTTTTGTAACAAACTATCAACAAAAACAAATTTCCTCAAATAATATTAACAACAAATACTACATCATTATAATAAATATAAAACAATAATAATAAATATTAAATAGCGCAAATTCGCTGTGCGAATATTATTTTTCAAAACAAAAAAACTAAAACGCAAAAAGAAAAACATCTGCGCCAGCAACAAGCAATGGAACGCGAATCAAATCCGATGCAACCTATGTGCCGCTCTGGTTGCGGTTTTTATGGAAATCCTGCTACAGATGGTCTATGCTCAGTTTGCTACAAGGTAATTAATTCCATCTTTATTGTGTATTTTTTTTATTTTTTTTTATTATTAACACATGTTTTTTGTTTTTTTAAGGATTCCTTGAGAAAAAAGCAGCAACCACCTGTCGGCAGCACACCTGTTTCAGTTCCAAGCCCACAACCAAGTCCCACATTTAGTCCAGCAATTACAATACCCTCAGCAGCACAGCCAACAGTACAGAGTTTACAACAGCAACACAATGAAATTAAAGAGGTATGTTTTTCTCTAAAAAAAAAGAAACAAACAAAAAATCAAACGTAGGGATACCTTCCTGGATTCTGATTGTCTCGCATTTACACACGCAAGTGCAAGTAACTCAATATATTGAGATTTTTTTTTGTTACTTGTAAAAGATTTTGATTGCCAGTAATTATTATTTTTTTTGGCTTGCATGTCGGTAAAATTACAAAAAGCAAAAACAGTATTAAATATTATAAAGGGTTATCCATTTTGCGGTTTCAATATTTTTTTTTTTTTTTTTATTATAAAGTTTGCACGTTGATATGATGTGTCAAACACTACATCATTTAAATGACCATCACGCGAAGTGTTGGAGGCATTGATTCTTTTGAGGTAATTTGTTACCACTTTTTGACACATATTGAGCGGTATCTCAGCCATAACTTGACTTATGTTGGTTTTTAAGTGCTCAAGAGTTAAAGGTTTATCTGCATAAACACGGTCTTCCGTGTAGCCCCACAAAAAAAGTCTAATGGTGCCAAATCGCATGATTTTGGTGGCCAGTTGATATCGCCACGACGAGAAATTATGCGGCCAGGAAATGTCTCTTGCAATAAAGCCATATTCGCTCGAGTTGTGTGGCATGTGGCACCGTCTTGTTGAAACCACATATTCTCCAAGTCATATTCTTCAATAGCAGGCAAACAAATGTCGGTTATCATATGACCATAACGCTCCGTATTGACGGTGACAGTCGTTCCATCGTCGTTTTCGAAGCAGTAAGGTCCAATCACACCTTCGGACCAGAGAGCGCACCAAACAGTGACTTTTTCTGGATGTAATGGCCTCTCTTCAATTACTTGAGGATTCTCAGAACCCCAAATACGACAATTTTGTTTATTAAAATACCCACCGAGTGATAAATGTGCTGCATCGCTGAAGAAAATTTTGTTGGAAAAATCGCCCTCCACCGCCTGTTGTTCAAGCACCCATTCCTCATATCTACGACGTTGTGAATGGTCAGCTGGCTTCAGTTGTTGTGTGAGCTGGATTTTATATGTATGTAGTTGTATATCTAAAATACGGCATAATGTGCCGTAAAACAGTCCTAATTACTGAGAACGACGTGGAATCGACACATTCGAGTCTTCGGCAACACTTTCACTTACAGCAGTGATATTTTGAGCGAAGCGATGATGTACAGGCCTTACAATATTTGTAAACGCTCCAGTCCCTTCAAATTACTTCACAATTTTGCCAATTGCTTGCGTAGTTGAACGATTGATTATGTAAACCATAAGCTCCTATTAAAGCACGATGTGTGGCTGTGACAGAATCACTCTTTTTGTCGTATGTTGTGATAATTTTTATGCGTTGTGTGATAGTTAAGCGATCAATTTTCGTCAGACTTGTGACAGATTTTTCACTTAGAAGAAAATAATTGGTTTGACAGATGTCGAATTCCAGTCCCATACTTTTAAAACCACGAAATGGATAACCCCTTATTTTAATTTAGTAAATAACTTACAAGAAATGAGTTTCAGTACATTATTATTTGATCTTATATGAAAAAGTTGAAGTAGCATATCACTTGTATCGCTTTGTAATATAAATTTACTATTTATTTAATAAAAAAAAAAGATACGTATAATTTGCTTCCCCATACTGGTTTCGTATGACAATACTTTGGCAACCCAGCCATTAAAAAGTCATGTTTACTAGACGGACAAAAACAGAATAAACAAATACCCAAAGTCAACAATAGTGATTTTTAAATATCAAAAATGGAACAATGATTTTGTAGTTTTTTTTCCACGTAATTGTTTTATTATCTTCGACAATTCATTCAAACGCATGCAAAAGTATATATGTACATAGATCTTCATGGTGAATATTTGGAAAAACAATAAAGTGATTTTCGATTAATAATATTTGTTTTTGTTCTCTACTCCCGCAATGTAAAGACAACCCACGTACGAATTAATCGTTCTATTATTTTAATCGCAAATGTACAAATAATAATTGTTCCGTTCCCCATAAATTTATATAAGCTCGAAAACATTTTCCTGTCACAGAATGTCTACAAAAACTTGATATCTTGTTCTGTATCCTTTTGATAAATTTTCAAAATTCAAAATAAAAAAATATACATATGTATATATTTTTTGAAAAATAATTTCAGTAACAAAAGGAAGAGTTTTGAAAGGTGAATTAAATGTCCGGTTTAATATATCAATTAAGGAATCAATTTTTCCAGCATAGCAGCAATAATACAAGTTAACTCTTGCTAAGAGAAGTCATAACTATTGTAAACAAGCCTTTCAATATCTTGCGAAGTCATAAAGAACTAAAAAATACGCCTGATAATTTCGGTGGGGCAGTAGTGAAAAAGTGCTCAAGTCGTTTTTTTTTTTGTTTTGGGAGAAATATCATATACATATATGTATTTAATATTTTACTCCTAAATTCAATTCTAAATACAATAGAGTGTAAATTATCTAAATTAACGGGTATGAATTGCCGTAAAATGAAAAAGAGTGCTGCCAGATGCTTAGAGATTTTGTACGCGAAGCTGCAGTCGGTTAATACCATAGAAAAGAAAATCATTTAGCTCGACCCAAGGCTGAAATTAAAAAAAAAAAAAAAATGTCTGATGCTAAAAACCGTTTATGAATTCGCGATTTTACATTCTGACCGAAAACTTTCATCTGGCAGCATTGTTTTGCTACTATTTTCTTCAGCAAATTCTGCAACTTCAACATCGAGTTATGAACAAACAGCAAGCCTCTGGCAGATTTTGACTTCAGTTTTAGAAGGGTCACATCCCCCTCTACAAACCTATAAAGTTCATTTCTTTAAAAGTCTGCCTTCATATTCTAAAGTTTCTGCTAATTAACTGTTATTAAAAAAAAAACGAGATTTTACATTAAAATAAATTAATTTTACTATATGCTCTTGAAAAGACGTATAGTCACAATATTTAAGTCAGCTTAAGCACTTTTCCTCTTTGCCACAGATTGAATTAAAACAAAAGGTTCAATAAAAATTGTTTTAAATACTCTTTATTAAAAAAAAAAAAAGAACTATTACAAAACTCCTCAACCAAACTATCAAGAATTATTAAAATCCTGCCGATCTTCTGTGAAAGAAATTAAGCAAAATATTCGAATAGGAAACGCTTCCTATACAGCTGAGTCCTTCTTGTACACAAGCAGAATTATTTTTCTTTCACTAACGGATGTCTGAAAAGAACGAAACAACTGCTTCTGACGACAAGAAAACAAATGAAAAGCTCACGAGAAAAAGGGTAAATATATATGTATGTACATACATTCAATTTCCTATCTTAAGAAGAAAAACAAGTGATCAAATTATGCAGAGAGTTTCAGTGTCTCTAGATCTGCGAAATGAATTCAAAGCATTTGAAATGCATGGCAGCAACAATATACATATGTATATACACATGCATAATATACTTTCTTGATTTCGTGCAAAGAACAAACAGCTTTTTCTTGGCTTTATTTCACTCTAGTGTTGTATAATTTATCTCTCACACATACAAACTGTGACCTCTCACGTGTGTTTTTAATGAAGATTACAAAATCATTTGTAAATCAATTTTGAGACGAATGTGAAATGGCAAGAAATTACATTGCCAACAAAAAATTTTTGTCTTTGTTTTTATTGGTCTTAGAAACTCGTACTTGCAAAGCAATTATAAATAGATTTACATACATTTTCATTTAAATAAATAATATAATTAATTTCAATTAATTTTCGCTATAAGATTTTGCTTTAGTTATAGTTTATTTTTCAATGTGCGAATAATGTAGCTTTGTTTGATTAGTTATTTTCAAAATTGTGTTCAAATTACATATGTGTAGTTTCTAAAATGTGCAAAATGTCAGGCAACAGGGAATCGAAGCTGTAAATGTAGAATAAACATTTTAAATTCATATCACTTTTAATCACTTTGATTGCAGAAAATAAATGAAGAAAACACAGCCAAAATTAGCAGCAGTGAATCAGCGACAACCGCCGGTCCCTCAACTTCCACAGAACCAGCCGACGATGACAAAGACAAAGAAGACGACAAAGATTCTAAAAAGAAAAAGAATCGTTGCGCTGAATGTCGCAAAAAAGTTGGTTTGACAGGTAAGAATTTTGTAAAGTTCACAAAAAAAAAGGTAATATGTACATACATACATACATACACACATATGTATATAAGATGTTGTTAATAATATAATGGAGGGTGTAATAAAATCCAATCTTGTCCGAATTGTATTTGAAATCGACAAAAAGCATACTTTGTTGCTATGAAAGTCAATGTACTTGTTTCTAGTATGATTTCGAATCAGTAACTGGATAGAACAAAAAAAAAAAAAAAAACCCCCCATAACATTGGATTTCGCTTTCAAATTCACCAGCACCAGCCCAAACATGAGAGTTGTATTCCAATTTCGGTCGGTTATGGGCGGTATAAATATAGTGAAGAGTTCGGATGAACTCTTAAATCGTTAAATATGCTCAATCCCCAGAGAACATTTAAGAGTTTCCGACTTCTCAAAGTTTATACCATCCATAAGTATAGATCGGGCCGCATTCGTGGGCGATCATCGTCTATGTGTTAATAGGCAACACTAGGTCTTACGAGCATTGATTCGACCCTGTTTTTACGGTCACATACGAAAATTATAGACAGATCGTCATTCAGCATATCGCTCATAATCTGGTTCTTGGCGTTGATCTAAGATAGGCTATGCCTATGATTTAATGAAAACGTGAATTTGTGTGTTTTACAAAAAGAAAAAAAAAAAAAACCGGCAGCTAATATGCCAAATATTTCTTGAACATGATATAAATTTGAAAAAAAAAAATTTCAATATTCAAGCTTTAGATCTTTGTTTTTTATAAAAAATAATTTGAAACAATTATATTCATTTGTTTTCAATATTTCGCCAACAATTTGTTGGCGAAATATATACCCCCTAATTCATAAAAATTATAACTGTTTATAAAGCTCTTATTTGACAGATTTTTCATACAAATAGGTCAAATAACAGTCTTATAATCCTGTTATAATTTTTATGAATTAGACGGTTATTATTTAACAACTGATGTCTTCTTTGTCTTATTTAATTAATGTCAATCACAAAAATAATATAGAAAGAACTTCAGCCAGATAAACTTAATACAAACATTATTGATGCTAATTTTTCGAACTTTGTTGTTTAGTATTTTAATTGTTCGAGCCTTAAGGTCACGTGTTTTTTTTTATAAATGTTTATTAAATTCGATATTTCGATATCACAATTTTAAGTTGTTGTGTGAGCTCGACTTAATGTGGAGGTAGGTGTATATCTAAATGCAAAATACGCCATACTGTGCCGTAAGACAGTCCTAATTCCTGAGAACGACGAGGAATCAACACATTCGAGTCTTCGGCAACACTTTCACTTACATCAGCGATATTTTGAGCGAAATGATAATGCACAGTCTTTACAATATTTGTAACCGCTCCAGTCCCTTCCAATTACTTCACAATTTTGCCAATTGCTTGCGTAGTTGAACGATTGATTATGTAAACTATAAGCTCCTCTTAAAGTACGATATATGGCTGTGACAGAATCACCATTTTTGTCGTATGTTGTGATAATTTGTATGCGTTGTGTGACAGTTAAGCGATCAATTTTCATCAATGTCAGACTTTCAAATGAGAAGAAAAAAATTGCTTTGACAACAAGTTTGACAGATGTCGAATTCTAGTCCTATACTTTGGAAACCACAAAATGGATAACCGGTTACATTTGTCTTTTATTGCACGCTTTTCAATATATTAGATTTTGTAGAATTTTATAATTTATATTTAAAAATATTTGTATTTGTACCATTTTTAACTGTCAACTTATTGAAATATGTTGGATTCCAAAATGGTAATCGATATTTAAATAGTGTCTATTAGTCATTCCGGCAGTTATTTAATAATTTTGTTGAGGGTAACTTAATTTTAGATTGTGAAGAGGGCCTTTAACTGCATATTACTAAAATGTTTGACATTTAAAAATTTTACACTCGGTTAATTTTTTTTTGAATGGCAAAATTTTAATTTGAATATGGGTGAGTTGATTTAATATTAAAAATATTTCTTGAAGATATTACAAATTTGTAAAAAAAATCATCAATTTATACATTTACTGGAATTCGTATACAGAAGATAATAGTTTTATATTAAATTACTTTTTCAGGCTCAAGTTCAACCCTTGGGTTTTCACTACTTTTTAATCAATATCAATTAAGTAAAGAAAAGTAAAATTTATTTGCTAGGTGGACAACCGGCTGTTTCTGGGTAGCAAACACCCTTCATCAGCACCCTATGAACTTTGGACGTGTCAAATTTCACAATTTTGGCACAGCCGCTTTAACCACTCGGCAACCAAAGCTCACGCAATTCTACTTTCTGTTTGTATACTTAATTAAGTATACAAACACGTCCAAGACTGCAAAAATATCATTGCTTTGGTTAATGTTAATTAAGTATACAAACAGAAAGTAAAATTGCGTGAGCTTTGGTTGCCGGGTGGTTAAAGCGGCTGTGCCAAAATTGTGAAATTTGACACGTCCAAAGTTCATAGGGTGCTGATGAAGGGTGTTTGCTACCCAGAAACAGCCGGTTGGTTGTCCACCTAGCAAATAAATTTTACTTTTCTTTACTTAATTGATATTGATTAAAAAGTAGTGAAAACCCAAGGGTTGAACTTGAGCCTGAAAAAGTAATTTAATATAAATGTATTACAGCACAGAAGTTCAATAACAAAATTAAAATTTACAGTAAAAAGATAATAGTTTTAGTTGTTTCTATTTCTAATTCAAAAATAAAGACTTTTAAATGACGACATATTCATAAAAACTATTGATGGTCTATTACACGTTTATTTGACAAATATTCCGTAGAAATACGTCAAATAAGAGCTTAATAAACTTACAATAATTATTATGAATATGGCCTTAATGCTTGTATTCAAAAAAATTAAAGTCTTTATTATATGTGTTTTATTTGAAAATTTCCATACAAAATTTTTTTAATTTGGATATGAAATATGTAGATATTATTTTTTTTTTTTTTGAAATGAGCGTAAAACTGAAATAAAACAAACTTAATTTCTTTTGGTTTTATTCACATGTTACAATCATGATATGTATGTACGTACATATACATATATTTATCATTTCATTTACATAAACACTACACATATTTATACTCATGTATATTACACTTGCCATGTTTTGTGAATAAATAGATTTTCGTTTGAAACGTTGTTAGCAGTATATTGTGATTAATTATTTTCATTTTTTAGGTTTCCTTTGCAGATGTGGCGGTTTATATTGTGCTGTCCATCGATACAGCGATAAGCACAATTGTACATTTGATTATCGGGAACATGGAGCGCAAGAAATTAGACGCAATAATCCGGTAGTAGTTGGCGAAAAAATACAAAAAATTTGAACTTTTGTGCCATCATCATTTAACAACTTTATAATAATAAAATCTTATACATAAATCTATATATATAAATATAATACCAACTTATAAATATTAAATATAAATACAAAATCTTTAATAATACATATAAATATAAAAATTAAAAAAAAAAAAAAACGGAAAACCCCAATTTAAAAAACCTAAAAAAACTTGTAAACAACACAATACACATACAAAATAGGCGGAGGAGTTTTAAAAACAGTTTACACTAGAAAACAATATTTTAAATTCTGTGAAAATAAATTTTGCAATAAAAGAATTAAAGTTAAATTTTTAATCCAATTTTTTTTCTCTCTAGTGTGGCGGACCACATTTACAATGCGCATTTTCACTGCATATAAATTTTAATTTCCAATAAAGTAGAAATGTACATTAAATATTCTCTTGGCCAGATTTGCGTTTTGCTTTTTTGTTGCATGTAACCTTGTTTTCTCCTAGTGGGAGTGATGAAATTGATCATGTATATAAATCCCTCTTATTGGAAACTTAAAGTTACATGCAACAAAAATAAATTATGTAAATATGGTTGGTGGCCACAGTATTTTTTCCCCCCCCTGAAAGCTCTTATACTACAAAAATGCGCCATATAAATGTGGTAGAACTTGGAAAATTTTCTTTTTAACACACAAACGAATTAAGATTAAAATTAAATTAAAAAATAAATAAATTACACAGTCACTATTTCAATTTATATAAAAAACATTTCTCACACTTACAGACTTTGATCTTAAAAATAAATATCATTCATAATAAATTTTCTTAAAAAAATACTGCTGCAGTTATAAATTTGCTTTCGAACTCGTAAGGAATTTTATTAAGTTTAGTAATCCAAATATGAAATTGATTTAGGAATAAAAAAAAAAACAATTTAATTTACACTTTAAACTGAAACGATAAATACTAAAGAACGTGTATATTAGTGCAGATAAGAAAATAAACAATTGTCCTTTCTTGAACAGTTTTCACTTGCTTGATTGATTTGAGACATTTTAAAATAACTACCGTTTAATTCCCGAAGAAATATTAATTTAAGTGTAACAAGTGAAAAGAAAAAAGAAAAAAAAAAAAAACAAAATAATTGCATCAAAATCTAGTACATGTATATTAAAACAACAAATTAAAATAACATTACAAGAAAAAAAAAAGAAAAAAAAACACTAAGGAAATCTTGTGAGTTGTAATGAAAATAATAACATAAAACGAAATAATATCTATATTATTAAAATAAAAGTTTAAGTAGTAATATTATTAATTAATTAATAAATTAAAAACGGAGTTGAGAACAAAAAAAAAAAAATATTTAAGTATTTTTGTAAAGATTAAAAGATGTACTTCAAAATTCTGCAAGAAAAGTAATTCGATTTTTTTTCCGGGAAATCTCCTTCAAAGTGGTCTTAAATGAGCAATTTGAGAGAGAGAAAAAAAACATCAAGTCAGGCGATGAACACAACTACACTAGCTTTTATAAAAGAATATTTGTGTATTCAGCCGAGTCACTTGTCTTTAATACATTTAATTTGGTAAATCGCCATTTTCCCTGGCTTCATTTTCACCATTTTTGAATCCAATCATGCTGCGTGGCCTGTGTAGTAGTGCTGCTGAAGTATTGACTATCAGCGTAACGAGTACTCAATACTTGTAGCTTTTTTTTTTAATGCTCAATACTCAAAAGTAGTTACTCGACATTGGCAGTGTAGCACTTTTTAACCAAATTTAACGGAAAAACTGGAAGTTAAATACAATTGTATTTGAAAATAAAATCTGATAAATCTATATACATATAAGCATCAATCAGCTGTCAAAGTGAAGATGATAATAAAAGAAAATAGAAAAAGAAAATATATTACTATACCTTTAAACATTTATCAGAGTTGATTTTCAAATAAAGTTGTATTTAATTTTGAATTTTCCGTTAAATGTATTGATATTTTCTTTGGTTAAAATAAAAAGAAAAATGTTTGAGCTACATGCATACAAACACATGTACGAGTACATATTTCAGATACATGCGTATGTGTAAATAAACATATAAGAAAAAAAACTACTTGTTGTTTAAACATTCAAGAAACCCGTTAAAAGTATTGAGTACCCAAATGAAAAGTATTGAAATACCACTTGAGTTATGAAAAGTAGTAGAACTCACCAGCACTACTGTGTTGTAGTTTTGCCAGCGTTTTTCACAAGTTTCTTAATAATTCCACATAATTTCTGTTTTAACTAAAATCTTGTAAATTTTCTGTGTGATTTGAAGAGAGCTATGTTATTAATATTTTAGAGCTTTGTTTGAATAAAATCATAATTTTGAAAACTTGAATTTCGCTTTCAGTTTCAAAACTTCTCTGCTTTATTTGAAAATTGTTAACCAATTTAAATTGCTCTGTTAGAAATATTCAATGTGTTGGTTTGCAAATTTTTCGTATTCGTGTTGTGAATTTAGTAAAAGGTTTCGTTTTTTTTTTCCAGCAAAAGCCCCTTTTCAAATTGAATAATTTTTAATTAAAAAAGTAATTTGAAAATTGTCTTTTGGTTTTTATTGATTATTCCACAAAAAATGGTTTTTAATATTTATAATACAAAAATGCTTTAAAGTGTCTTCTTATTTTTAAATCTTTTTTATTTTTATTATTTTTGAACTTTTTTTTTTTTTTTTTTGTTAACAGCTAGCTAAAGCTTTAAAAGCTTTATTATTATTGTTTTCAACATCCTCCCTTCCTCCCCTACTTCTTTGCCCCTTTTTAAGTGAAATTCCTCCCATACGTTTAATATTATTTTTCTTTTAACTTTATTTTTAAATAATTTAATTTTTTTCATTTCTTTTTTGTTAATTCTTTATATAAAAATATTACAATAATCTAGAGCTTGCTTTTTATTTTTATCATGTATGTATATCTTTTAATGCTTTATTTTTATTAAAAAATATTTTTTTAGATTTAATTAAAACAAATATTTAGTAATAATTTCTTGATGAAAAAAGGTTTTAATTGTTTTTTTTTTGAAAGTTTAAGAAAATATTGAAAAAAAATAATAAAATAAAAAAAGATATTTAAAACCATCATACAAAAAATAAATAAAACTAAACAAACGTTTGTATTCATTTCAGTAGATTGTTAGGGGTTGTTGTTGTCAGTTGTCTACTATATTAGGTTCTTAAACAATTTACATACACTTTTCTTAAACATTTCTTAACCCACCACAAAGACAAGTTTTTCTTATATACATACATACATACCACTTATAAAATGAAAAAAATTACTAGTTTATTATTTTTCCTCCTAGACTAAAATCAGTGACACCAATTTTCCTGCAGAACTCGCTCGTTACATGTGGGTCGTTAGTATTAAGGGTAATTTTCATGGGCGGTGTCTTTATAAGAAAGTTTTTTATATTGTAATGATTTTCATTATATTTCGTTTTTTTTTAAACTAATTCTGGTCTGTTAAATTTAATGTTTTGTTTTATTACCTCCTGTTTTTTAACTTTACAATGTTCGTTTGTGTTAATTTGCTTCAAAATACCTACCTACACATACATTTTCAATTTATATACATACATATATGAATTTTTTACTAAATATTTAGTGAAATTATATACATACATATATACTACATACTTTTTTTATATTATATAAGTTAAAATAATAACTGTGTGTTAAATATTATAACATTTAATTTTAGACGTGTTTATATTTTCTCTCCTCTCTCTCTCTCTCTCTCTCTCTCTGACTGTCTCTCTCGCTTTTTAGATTCTTTCCAATCAAATATGTAATGTAAAATAATTTAATATTGGTATAAAAATATACATCTATATAATACGTTCTGATAATAAGAAGTTAAATAAATTACAAACAAACAAATTTTAAAATAATTAAAACGGAATTTTTTTTTTAATATTTATAAAAAGGGTAAACTCATTTCCTCGTATCAACGATACCAACCCACCTGCACAACGGCAACTTCTAGGACCGACCCAAGTGGTCTGGGGCCGGATTCTGGCATTCGTGATCGAATATACTCGATAATAAAAACAATGTAGAGCAAAAACAAAATGAGCAACAAACACACAGCATTCTATAACGAAATCGTTCAATCACGAGTGCCAGAATTTGGTCCCTGGTCTCGCGACTGGCATTTGCTGGTGACATTCGTATTTAGTAGCTCGCATTTGCACCATTAGCAATTGACTATGATTACGTCAAATGTAAAAAATTAAGCAATATTCCATGAAGTTTACGTTCCTGAAGCCAAGTTGTGTATGGCTACCAAACTTCTCAAGAGCATTATTTTATTAATTTTTTTTTTTTAATTTTTTATGGTTATGGTGACATTTTCTCTTGATCTTAGTTTCACTAAAATCTTAAAAGTGGCAATCTAGGCTCGTCGTCATTAGAGGGAAGTTGTTTTTTTTCTTCTTCAATTTCTTGTATAATCATTACAATTATTTTCAATAAATATTAAATTCAGAAATTGAAATCATAGTTTAACTTGTGATTCCAAAATATTGGGTAGTATTATTGATTCCGTACGAAACGAAAAATTGAACAGAAAGAAATTTCGATCGATATGATGAAAATCGCAATTATTCATTCCTGCTATATACGCTTTCCGCAAAGTAAATTTACCCCCCCGATTATGGTTTACAACATCTACATGTTGTGTTGTTCGATTTACAACACAACTTACAACTCTTTCTGTGATTATGGTTCACAACATCTAAGTGTTGTGTATGTCACACAGTTGTTTTTCATTTGTAGTGCATCTTTCCGCAAAAATACATGCCTGCATACAAAAAGCTACCAAGTAAAGCAACATTTCCAGAAAGATGGACGCGTATGTTACTTTCATTACACAAACACAAGCGAAAAACAATAAAGTTTGACATTTCATTGTCAAGTTTTACAACCAAAAGACATGGGAGATTTTTTTTGGTGTTGTATTTCATATAACACCGCAACTACCGCGTAGAAATGCACTGGTAAAAATGAAAATAATGAAAAACGTTTTTCTTAGAAAAATACAAACAAAGCCATAATAATTTATGTAAATGTTGATGTTTAATTTGGTTATAGCAATGAAAGGACCAAAAAATTGTACATTGCAGTTTAAATCCATTGCAACTACAAAATAACTCTTTTCTAATCAAAAAATGGGTAATAATTATGTGTACAGATGCATTTTTATTTATATTTTGTTAATAAATTTTAATAATTAATTGTTTTTTTATATTTTTGCAACACATATTCCGTATGCACACTCACAAATTTTATAATTTTTTTTTTCGCAATTTAACTTGTAACATCAACAAGACAACACTTCAGTAGGTGTCGTAAGTTTTTGACAACATCTGATTATGTGTTGTAAGATTTTGACAACACTTAACACAATAGTTGTAAACCATAATCACTTTTCAAAAAATACATACATAAATGAACAAATGTTGTGAACCATAATCGGGGCCTTAATGTCTCTGTTTTAAACCCCGATTATGGTTTTCAACATCTAAGTGTTGTGTTGTTTCAGCCACAACACAACATACAGCTCTTTTTGCGATCATGGTTTACAACATCTGGGTGTTGTTGTATTTGTCACAGAGTTGTTTTTTTATTTGTAGAGCATATTTCCGCATTACACAAACACAAGCGAAAAACAACAAATTTTGAAATTTGTTTATGTCAAGTTCTACCATCAAAAGATATGGGAGATTTTTTTGGTGTTGTATTTCATATCAAAGCGCAGCTACCGCGTGGAAATGCATTGGCAAAACTGAAAAGAATTAAAAATGTTTTTGTTACAAAAAAAAAAAAAAAAAAAATACAAACAAAGCCATACAAATTTGTGTTAATGTCGATGTTTAATTTGGTTATGATAATGAAAGGACCAAAAAAGAAAACTGTACATTGCAGTTTAAATCCATTCCAACTACCGAATACAAAGAAAAACATTTTTGAAATAAAAAAAAAAAAATACCGATGCACTTTCATTTGTATTTGGTTAATAAATTTTAATAATTTTCTTGATGAAGCAATACTTCATTAAGATAGATTTCTATATTATATATGAAGTCTAGAAAAACATTTTTAAAGGATTTCATTCTTGAAAATTTCGAAAGATTATAGTAAAATCATGTTTTTGATGCAATTGATTATTTGAAATCATGTGATTTCAAGCAAAGTGATTTTCAGAATAGATCTGATACAGGTTTTTATACCTGATGATGGAATGAATGTAAAGCAATTTTACGTGTATTATTTGGTTTTTTCCGACCTCGTTTTTATTTTAAATATTTATTTTCTTGAGCTAACCCAATAAGCATTTTGGCTGGAATTCAAGTGGAATTACATTTGAAATGCAATCACAATATCCAATTTCCAGTGTTGAATTACAGTTGAAACACTGTTGAATTCAATAGCGAATCTAGCAAAATTAACCATTGTGTTACAGTCGAACAAAACAGTACCTTTACAGTGTAATTCCAGCCTTGAATAACAGTATGATGCAACTAGAATCGAAAAATTTCTTTTGAAAATTTAATTATAAATGTATCATCATCACCGCCACCAATGATTTTATATCAATTCTGTGCCATATATAACATACATACATACATATGCTTCAAACAAATTTGTTGTTGTTTATTAACTAACTTCAAACGGACTGGAAAGAGGATGGACTTTAAATGTAATACAAGCTTGGATTCACACTGGAATTTCAACATTGGAATTCACAAAAAATTTGTGCTTATTGCGAAAGGTCTTTAATTAAAATTATTTAATTATTTTTGTCGATATTTCGCTCTCCTTCGGACAGTTGCTTCAGGACAATAATAATGAAAAAAGTTTTGATTAGTTTTTTCAAAAAACAATCTTTGGAAAAACAATTTTTGGAAACACTAATCAAAACTTTTTTCATTATTATTGTCCTGAAGAAGAGCGAAATATCGACAAAAAAAAATTAAATAATTTTAATAAAAGACCTTTAGCTCAAGAAAATAAATATGTAATTTTTCGTGTTTTGTTCCATTTCTGGCTTAATATCTTTTATAATTAACTTTGGGGGTTATACGATCAAGTTTTGCCTTTCAGGTTTTAATACATTCACACTTTTTTACTAATACACTCACAATTTTGAAAATTCATGCAAACTTGATGACAATTTTTGCTTTCCATTGAGAGCATCAAGTCACAATCAATAAAACAGCTGACAACAATTTTTTTTCGTTCTGTCTGCAAATATTTTTTTGTTGTGTTTAAAAATAGAAATAAAAATGTTTACGTGCAAAACCAAAAAATTTTTTACTCTTTTTTTTTACATTGATTTCTAATAAATTTATTAATTTTAAAAACAGATATTTGTATATTATGATTATATTTAAATAGTTAAAAAAAAAAATTGATTCAGAATCTGAATTAGTTTCTGGGTTTAATGTGGAATATAGAGGAGGAGGTTTGCTTTAATTTTTTTACCAGAATATACAAGAAGCTATTTTTAATTTTCTTCTTGACGGCATCTTGAAAACGAATTGTTATGAAATTGCGTGCAGCCTACGTCACAGCTATCAATTTTATTGAATTTTGACAAGTAGTATGTGAAAAAAACTTGATAGCAAAACTTGGTCGTGTAACTGCAGTGTAAAACAAAGTTTTGTTGCACCCAAGCTGGGCAAAATACATGCTTTGATGTATTTAAAATACAAAATACTGCATTCTAAAAGCAAGTATTTGAAGTACGAAATATAGTGTTACAAAAATATGTATTTAAAATACAAAATACTTTTAATCAAAAAAGTTTTTATTTTTATTCATAAATACCAGCTTTTCAAATGTGGCATCAGGTAAACAACCTCTTTTGTGGGCGAATGAATAAAATCAGCTAACGACAAAATCTTAATGATTTCTTATTAAAAAGCGATATTTTATTGAAAAAGAAACAATGGAATTAAGAAATAATTGACAATTAAAGAACGTTTGACCAAAGTCTACATATATAAAGTCTATCTAAGTCAACATCTGATTGATATTTTTTTCTCTTCTTGTTTTAGGTCACAATGTCAAAAGCTATTTTTTCCTTGTATTTGCGCACATTGCTTTACTTTCTGACAGCTTGGCGACTTTCTCAATGTGTATGTGCATTCAGTTGCGTTTACTTTACACTGGTACTTTGTGTTTGGTAATTAAATTATACTATTGCCATTTTTTTGCAATAAAACAGTAGTAAAATTTGGTTTTTAGTTGAAGAATGAATGAAATACTTTTGAGTACAACTTTTCTAACATGAATTAAAAATGTATTTGGAAAAATGTATTTTGAGAGCACAAGTATTTGAAATACAAAATACTCAAGCGCTTGGTATTTAAAATACAAATTACATTCATGGGACGTATTTAAAATACAAATACAACATATGTATTTGTATTTAAAATACAAATACGTATTTCAAATACATATATTTCAAATAGTGCCCAGCCCTGGTTGCACCCGACGTTTTGTTGACTTTTTCCCGGGTTTTTATATTTTATGGCAGAATAAATTATTTGAAATATCAAAATATTGAAAATGCAATAAACATTTAATGCAAAAATTTGTACACCTTTAACTAATAAATATCACAGTTAAGCAAAGTAATTTTACTTTTTAAACATTTTTTCAAAAGCATGATGAGTTGGTTGGTTTTGCTAATGAACTTATGGGTCAATGTTTTTGCGATTTTGTTTGAGATAAAATCTTGCAGGATTTCTAGAACTATATTTGAAGCTTTTTATGTTCAATCCCCAATTTCAGTGTCTCGTCTATGAGACGAAACATGAATATGAGCAAATTGCATCACCCATGTGCGATGTTTGACATGATATTCATACCAAGTTCATTCATGGCTAATGGAATATTGGATTTCATGACACCAACTTATTACTTTTTGGTATTTTCAAATCCAATGCCAATCAAATTTCATACAATATAAGTTATCTTGAGTATTGATTTAAGATAATTACCACCCCCACTAAGTACAGTCAAAGCCCGGTTTAACGAATGATATAATGTTCAGACCTTTCGTTATACCGAAATATTCGTTATATCGAACAGTAATGTTTTATCTTAAAATTTTAGAAAAGACGGTGGTCCGCAGTTTTAAAAACAGCAAAATTTAATTGTATTGACAACTTAGTGTAGAAATAAAAATTTTATTGATATTTTAACGTTTATTTAAGAATTGTTTTTATTTCTAATATGTAAATTCATTAAAAATCAAAAATTGTATGTACATATTTACTTATATTTGGATGCTATTAACATGTGTAGGTTTATTATTACATTTCATTCATATTATTAATTTCTTAAGAAATCGACATCTCGTTTTCACAATGAACCAAACAAAACTACTGAAATTTTAAGGAAAAAAGCAACGCATCACACCCGTTCTTTCAATACAAAGCAAAGAAGTCAAAAACACCCACAATCTTACGATTCTGTAACGATTTTTTAATGTATTTTGCTTTGTCATTCGTTAAATCGAGATTCTTTTTTTTTGCCATTCGCTATATAAGGCAGTTAATGTAAAAATTTCGCCATTCGTTATATCGGATATTCGTTAAACTGAGTATTCGCTATACCGGGCTTTGACTGTACATCCAATTCCTTACTGTCACTTTGTTGACAGGTGTAATAAAATAAATTAAGTCAAGTACGAGGCTGGCTCGCACTCTTAGGGTTCCGTACGTATGTATGTGTAATGTATGTATATTTTATAAATTTCATCTCTCTGTTTTTAAAGCTACTTTATGTTGTACGGGGACACCTAGTAATTTTCCACTTGTTGTTGTTGTTGTAATTTGTTATTATAAGGCATCTGGGAATACATACACTGTGCGAATTTCGACTCTCTATCTCTTACGGTTCGAGAGTTATAGCAATTACTCTACGTTGTATAGGGACACCTGGTAGTTTTACAGTTGTTGTTGTTTTTAGCAAGTGTTGCTGTGGAGCATATGTGAATACACATATCCTGCAAATTTCATCCCTCTGTCTCTCATGGATCGATAGTAACGGCTAGTTGTTACTTTACGTTGTATACGGACACCTGGTAATTTTCGACTTGTTGTTGTTTTTAGCATTTGTTATTGTAGGCCACATGCTAGTACATATATTGTTCACAATTCATCTCTCTGTCTCTTACAGTTTGGGAGTTACGGCTAATTTTTACTCTACGTTGTATAGGGACACCTGGTAGTTTTTGACATGTTGTTTTTAGCATTTGTTGTTGTAGGGCATATGTAAACACATGTATTCTGCGAATTTCAGCTCTTTGTCTGTTATAGTTTAGCAGCTACGGCTAATTGTTACTTTAGGTTGTATTGGGACACCTGGTAGTTTTCAACATGTTGTTGTCTTTAGCATTTGTTGTTGTAAAGCATCTATAAATACATACACTATGCAAATTTCAGCTTTCTATTTTTTACGGTTCGAGAGTTATAGCTAATTGCAACTTTTCGTTGTATGGGGACACCTGGTAGTTTTCAACTTGTTGTTGTTTTTAGTATTTGTTGTTGTAGCGGCAAGGTACAACAACATCCTGTGAAAATTTCAGCTCTCTAGCTCTTACCGTTTCGGAGAATGGACGCTGTGACGGACGGACGGACGTACTTGTCTCCGTAATAGGGTTCCGTTTCACTCTGATGAGTACGGAACCCTAAAAAAGGTACAAAAAAAAAATTTAAATTACTAAACAGTAAATTCCTTTTCAGTTTTCAAATTACGTTTTAAATGCCAGCTTGTTTTGATTGAATTTCTTATGTGTTATTTATTATTTTTGTTTTTCGAAATAAAATTATTATTCCTTCTTACAGCAGCTAAAAATAAATTATCTTTTAAAAATACCGGCACCTTGAAAACACACAACTATTTAAATTTAATTGTTGTTTAATAAAATTAAAAAAAAACTATGTAAATGTAAATAGAGCTTCGGACTGTAGCACGCATAATTATAAAATAGAAAATTTATTAAAACGACATTAACAATGCTTTAAAATAAATTTGTATTTTTTGAATTTATAAAAATTAGGGACCCACAACAACTCAATTGAAAGCTTGAAAGAAAAACTGACTGCCTGTTTTTCTAAATGCGAACGAAATTTTCTTTTGCATACATACATATGTACATATATTGAAAACAACAAATACTTTTTTTTTAATTTTTATTGTTGTTTTCAATACATACATACGTACATATGTACATACATATGTATGTATGTGCCCTGAAGGAAATGTCAGTAGAAAAACTCTAGTGATTTTCTATTGACATGGTCACCAGTACTAGTGGCATATTATACCTCATACAATGATTTTTTTCTGTCGACATTCAACATGTGCTTGTCATTGCAAATCAACTGCTGACGAAGGAACTAATGACTGGGTGGTTCTAATGCGACTATATGACCACGATGGTACTAGTGTTTCTCTATAGACACTGCTGCTACCCTGAAAGAAATCTCAGTAGAGAAACTCAATGGAAAAATCAAGAAATAAAATTTGTCTACTCATTGTTTTCTTTCCAAAAAATAAAAACGATTTTTATTTCACGATTTTGGTGGCCTTACAAATTTAAACAATCACAACACTGTTCATAAAACAAAAAACTGGAGACACTCTGTTGACAATTTGATAAAAAGTCACCAATATAGTCGAAAAATGTAGCAACTTGGAGCCACTTGACTCTAGGTTTCCTTCTGGGTAGTTGTGTACATGAAAATGAAAACTTCGTTCGTAGTAGAAATACAGACAGACTTAAAATAAATACTACTCGTAAATAAGAAGCAAATTAAAAAGAAAAGTATTTAAAAATAATAAAAACATGTAAAAAACTCAGTTTACTATTTTTTACTCCGTTATGTAAAAACATTAAAAAAGAAAAAATTATACAAAAATTATCAAAAAAAGTCCAAGTGACTGCGGTTAAACAATTCTCTCATTATTGAATTCATATACGTATGTACATGCATATACATATAATTTAAAAGTATGTGAGTCACAGGGTCATTATCACAGTTTGGCGTTAGTTCAAGGTAGTAGAATTTCAGCGGCCGCACAAATATCTCGTCTTCAATTTTTTTTTCTTTTTTTGTAATAAATTCTAGTTATCTAGGGAAAATATAGATTTTTGGTGATTTTCCGCGTTTTATTTACCCCAATAACTCTTTGATACATAGATTTTCGATTGAGCATGTTGGAATATATGTACATATTTACGTGTGTACATATACAAAGTGGGCCAAAAGAAATCACTCTATTCGAAGTTGCTCTTATTTTTGCAAATGGTGGCCAATATCAAATCTGTTTTTAGATTTGTGAACTAGACGGCTGTACAGGGTGGCGCAAAAATAACCTTTCGATGGTTTTTGGCTGTAATTAAAAAAAAAAAAAAAAGAAAAACTTTGATTCTTCTTGTGGATTATTTTTATTTGGTCTTTTAATTTTTTTACATCAAGTCGAGAATATGATGTCATATAAATGGCCACCGCCACAGTTGATTGTCATTTGAGCCCTTTTTATAGCATTTTCCATCACATTGGCCAAAACTTCCGGCGATAGGTCCTCACATTCTTGAAGGATATTGTCTTTAAGAGCTGCTTGTTGACATAAACCTGCGACTTCAAAAAGCCCCACAAAAAGAAGTCTGCAACGGTCAAATCAGGCGATCTTGCTGGCCAGTGCAAATCGCCAAAACGGGAGATTAGGCGCCCGGGAAATGCATCCTTCAGCATATCGGTTGTGGAACCACATGTTTTCCAATCCCAATTCATCCAGTTGCGGCAAAAAGAACTCGTTGATCATGGCTCTGTAGCGCTCACCATTCGAAGAAAAAAGGTCCGATGACCCCTCCAGCGAAAACAGCACACCATACAGTGACATTGAGCGTATGTAATGGCTCTTCGTGCGTTACACGCGGATTTTCAGTGCCCCAGAAGCGTAAATTTTGCTTATTTACGTACTCGCTTAAATGGAAATGGGCCTCATCACTCATGATTATTTTTGATGAAAAATCATCTTCCGCTTGGTGGTGATCTTTAACTTTACTTTTCTTGTATTCTTTAAAAATGCTTATCTCTCCAGTTTTATAAAAAAAAATCTTTCTCAATTTTGAGGAAGTAAAAATCGAACTCAAGCCTGATAAAATTATTAACAATTATTCATTATATTTGTTATTGCGCTCTTCCTAATTTTGATACCTTTCAGAGTAAATGATTTGTACTTTAGGTTTTAAAAAATAGACCTTAATGCTTTCTGTCTTTTTTCAGCCGTCTATATTTTTTAGACCTAAAGTAATAAATTTCAATTGGCTCGTATACCGAATAAATAATTAAGTTAATTTTTGTAAATGATTTCTTGTACAATATCGTCAGGTACTGAAATCGTTAGATAGCTTTCCATTTCTACGCTTGAGAATGTCCAAATTAAAATGTCCGATATATATGTATGTACCTACATATGTATATGTATGCAAAATTTAATTTTCATTGAAGGATTTTTTAAAGTGTAATCCAGAATATGGTTTCTATTTCTTCATCCCATATCTGTTCAGTTATATTCTTTCAATTACTTTGAATTTCTTTCATCGTCCGTCTACTGAAAAATACGTTTTGCTCAAAATTAGTGTTTTCAATTTGCAAACAAAAAACGTATACTGAAGCGATCTGCACCTTGAAGAGAATTTAATATTCTTTCTTTCCGAAAATGAACTTATTTATTTGCTTAAAAAGCCAATAGAAATGTAGTTATTACTTTAGGTCTAAAATTATACCTTAATGTTTTCTGTCTTTTTCAGCCGTCTATATGCCGCCGACATTTCGTTGATGCTAATCAACTCGTCAGTAGACTCGAAAAATCTTGAAAGAATGTTTAAAACTCAACTACTTTTACAAAATTCCCATGAACAAAACGAGAATCAGAAATGTTCAAAGCAACCTTTAATACAGAAAACATTTTTTCGTCTGGCAACACTTTTACTTTTCTTAACAACTTCTATAAACGAGTTGCCATCGGTTACTTCGATTTGTATTTTGGAAATTGTCGAAAAGTAGAAATTTTTTGAATATTAAAAAATTAACTTATTGATTTGCTTTGAGAACCAATTGAAATGTATTATTTTAGGTCTAAAAATAGACCTTTTAAGATTTTTCGAGTCTACTGATGAATTGATTAGCATCAACGAAATGTTGGCGGCATATTGGCGGCTGAAAAAGACAGAAAATATTAAGGTCTAATTTTAGACTTGTAGTACTATTCAGTAACTTTTACCGATCCGAAAATCGTTGTTCTTGTCGACACATTTTGTCGCTTGCAGTAACGATAGTTTCATTCTGTAGCTTATTTTTAACGATAATATATATCGATAGTTTTCTATTCTCCTAAATTCATTTCATATGGCAACTCTGCCCACAAAATGACAAAATAATCGAAAACCATAAACAGGAATAGAAAAAAAAACAACTTGTTTGAAGCCTAGCAATTTATTTTAAATGCAACGTATGGCTTAGGGATGATTGGCTCATCGATATTAACCATTGTTCTAATACGGGCACCTGGTAACATCCACTTGCATAGAATCGCAAAGCTGCGAGCACCTGTTTTTCTGACGATATACATAGCTGTTATTCTAGTTCCCCTTAGTTGATCATCAAGATCATTAATTTTGTTTTCAAACAAGGTCGGAGTTAGCCGTTATAGCTTTTGGAACTCAGAGTACAGAACGAAGAGTACCCCGATCAACTGTTGGAGGGTCAAAACCATGCTCATCTCTTACAGAATCATACGTCAAATATTCAAAAGCCATTTCCAACACAAAACACAATGTATCGTTAAAATAAATAACAAGAAATTTTTTGTCTATTAATTATCGAAGATATTTTGCAACAGCTGATTGTAGTCGACAGAGAATATCGTTAAAAAGTGCCACTGAATAGCAAATGCGATAAAATATCGCTATAATTATTTTAACGATACGATTATTGCAATAAAAGTTACTGAACAGCACTACTGAAAGAACACATTATTTCAATAAAGAAAAATGCAATTTAAAAATTTTCTTTTAGTTTGCATTGGAAGGGGGAAGAACTCCTCATTATTTTTCTGTTTATTAAAATTTCTTTTGATGGTAGTTTTTTTAAAGCCAATTTAAAAAATTGAGACGCTGTCATCATTTTACTTTGAAATTTGTGTATGCATGTTTACACTATCTTATGAAAAAACATGTTTTCGTTATTCGAACGCAGCTATCAAATAGTGGCGACTTCAGAACGGGAAAACTGTATGGGCTTTGAAAACGTTATGTTTTTCAGAGCGTGATCGTATATCCGATCGAAAATTCATTTCATTTAAAATAACAATCCATAATTAATATTACATCTTCTACTTAAAACGTTTAAATTTGCTTGGCGATGTTCATTTTTTTTTTTTTTTTTGCACAGCCCTAAGTAATTTAAAGGGCAGAATGAAAAGTGCTAAAAATGCTAAATAATAATAACAAAGTGCACTAAAATGTCGCTAGCATCGAAAGTGCTCAAATGGCAGATCTGGGCCCGAATTCCGGCATTTGTTGTTGAATATACTCGATAGCAAAAACAATGTAAAGCAAAGACAAAATAAGCAACCAAGAAGCAGAATTCGATCACGAATGCCAGAATTTGTCCCCTGGTTATTGGGAAGCCAATCCAACCTGTAACTTGACGGATGATTTTGCTGGTGAAGTTACTGTATTTTGTTACAATTCCGCTCTATGGAATTGATTTTTTTTAATCAGGTATGTTCTGAAAACTGAAGGTTTTCTAAAAACGAGTAAAAGGCAAATTTTGTTCTACGAATTTTTTGACAGGCTTAAGCGTCAAATAATGATAGTGCACATAGTCAGCCGCCAACGAATGTTTTCACATGGCATAGACATTTGATGGCATATGTTTGTACACAACAAAATAGATATGTCTTATGACTTTTGCTCATGTTTCGTACACAAGCAATGTTTTAAACGTAACACACGGTATGTAGTTGCTTACATGTGTAAAATTTGACAGCTACAATGTGAAAAACACGTCGTCTGTGAGGTACTTAAGATAGGTTTTCTATTAATTTTTAAATATTCAAATATAATCCTTTATTATATAAATACAATAACTTTATAAATATAATAATATAATATAACGGCATATAGACAGCTGAAAAAGACAGCAAATATTTTTTAAAAAGGTTCATTTTTGGACCTAAATTAATATATTTCAATTGGCTCTTAAAGCAAATAAATAATTAAGTTCATATTTATTTCTTTATCCTATTTGCTTCGACCTGTTTTCTTTTTCAATTAATAAGATTTCTTCGATTTCGAACTTGAGGTCGGTCCTTGCTTATTATTTTTTTGTTTTCAATATTTCGCTTTCCTTTGGAAAACTTTTTCAGGAAACATTATTACCAAAGGAAAACGAAATATTGAAAATAAAAATAATAAACGAAAGACCTCAAGTTCGAAATTGAAGAAATCTTATAAATAAAATCCTAACAATTTTTTAAAATTTATATTACCTATTTATTTCCCCTCGGAACGAGAAAAAGTTGTGGCAGCATAAACATTCATGATTGAGCTGAATAAAATAAACATAGAAACATGTACATACAATTAAACTGAATATAATCATTTAGAATATCTAAAACTTTTATGGAAAAAATAAAAATTTTTTCCTAAAATAAAATGAATTTATACTATGAGCAAAAATTCATTCAAACTTGATTTCAAACTTACTTCATTTTTATAAAAAAATATGTATTAATTTAGGTCCAAAAATGAACCTTTTTAAAAAATATTTGCTGCCTTTTTCAGCTGTCTATATGCCGACAACATTTCGTTGGTGCTAATCAACTCATCAGTAGACTTGAAAAATTCTTAAAAGTTTGTTTGAAACTTAACTACTTATTCCATAATTCATTCCCATGAACAAAATGAGAATCAGAAATGTTCAAACAAAACTTTAACACAGCAAACATTTCTTTTCGTTTTTGCAACTCTTACTTTTCTTTGCAACCTTCTATACAAAAAGACAGCAAATAATTTTTTAACAAGGTTCATTTTTGGACCTAAATTAATACATTTCAATTGACTCTTAAAGCAAATAAATAATTAAGTTCATATTTGTATAAAAAATGTGTATTTAATTTTATATGATGATTAGTTTTTGTGCCTCTGCAGAGATTTATTAGAATACTGCTCACTCTCTCTGTCTCTTACTCTCGACCAGGTACATTTACTCGATCTAAGAACGTGTAAAACTAAAACTAAACAAAAATTTCTTTTTAAAACGAGAAATTCACTTGAATTCGTTTTACAGAACAGACATGAATACTTTACTTTACTTTTTTGCCCGCCTTAAAGCTGCCAAAAACTCTACCGCACATTGAGAAAGAAAAATTTTATCTTGCTACCGGTCAGTTTGTCGCTCACTTCTGCTAAAGGTACCTTTAAGTGACGCCAAAACGCCAACCGTTTACCGCTCATTTGCAATAAAGGCCCAACAAATTAATTCAATTAGACCTCCAACACACAATTTGATTACACTTTATATTGGGAATATAAATTAACAAAACACAAAAAATGCAACTCATAAAAAATGTAAAGGTATGTTCAAATATACAGAGATAACAAAAAATATGTATTAAGGGTTTGAGAAAAAGTGCTAATTGATGAGTGAAAGTATAAATAAAATAAATATAATTAAGAGAAAGAAAAAAAAAAAAACACAATAATCATGGGGAAATTTTTTGTAACAATAAAATAATTTTAGTTAATATTGGTTTTAAAATTATTCGAAAATGCGTCTGTATCATAAGACTTAATTACAACTATAAAACACATACATATGTATAATTAAAAGAGCAGTAATGAAATAATAATAAATAATTTTTAAGTTTTATGCCATTTGTAAAATTTACATTATAATTACAACAATTACAAAACACAAAAACTTATTATATATTGAAATTATGTAAAAACCATATATTTATTTAAAAACTGACCCCAGCATCATCAGATAACTAATTGATTATGATGATATAGAAATTGCAGAATAAAAACATTTAATAAAGAAATTTATTCTTAAAACTAAGAAAACAAAAACCTAAATGATTTTAATATTTAAAATAACACATATCGCGCCTTCTCTATAATAATGCTAAAACTCAGAAAATCATGTGTTGCAGAAAACGCATTTAAAGTTTTTGTAAACGAAAATTTTATTCTTCCTTCTCTCAAGAGCCGAGTATAAAGAAAAAATTATACATTTTACTGTAAATTTTTAATTTTGTTATTGAACTTCTGTGTTGTAATACATTTATATTAAATTACTTTTTCAGGCTTAAGTTCAACCCTTGGCTTGTCACTACTTTTGTAATTAATATCAATTAAGTAAAGAAAAGTAAAATTTAGTAGCTAGGTGGATAACCCAGAAACAGCCGGTTGTCCACCTAGCTACTAAATTTTACTTTTCTTTACTTAATTGATATTAATTAAAAAAGTAGTGACAAGCCAAGGGTTGAACTTAAGCCTGAAAAAGTAATTTAATATAAATGAAAAAATTATACTCAAAATTATTTGTTGTTGTTTGTGAGCTCTTGATCAGAGCGCAGGTGTTTTTCGTGATGTATAACGGTAATAGGTGAATAAGCGAGCTTTCTTTAAAAAATATTCCATGTTTATTTGACGTTTATTTGGCAAATTATGAGATCTTAATAAATATGATATATTTTTAAAAAGAAGTCCGCCAAAGTATACATTCGTAATAGGTATTATCATGGTTATTGTGTTGTCTTTTTGTTCTGTAATCAGGGCTGGGCAGTATTTGAAATAATTGAAATACATGTACAGTCGAACTTCTCTATAGTGAATCTCCACGGTGACAGAAAATAGTTTCACTATATAGAAACTTCATTATACAGAAATATTTATGTTTAATTTATTTAAAATAATCAAGTATTTTTGCTTGAACTATATTTTTCTTTATCAATTAAATGGATTAAATTAGTTTAAATGGATCCAGACATGGGAAAATTCTTAGAACGAGCGGTCGTAACCCAGTTGAGCATTGCTTCGTCAATGTCTTCGAAAAGACAAGTTAGAAGTCTCTTACGCTTAATAACTTAATTTAAAATGTTTGATAAAGTACTGGGAAGAATTCCAAACTCTTTAGCTAAATCTTTTTTCTTTGATGTCCCTTCTTCATCTCTATAACTTCATCCAATAACTTTTTTCAACAGAAATACTACTCCGGTGCATCATTTTCGTTCACTGAACTCGGTCAACTGATGTTAAAGTCAAATAATAAACTTTTTTTCATTTTCATTCCTTTTTTCTTAAGAAATATTGTTGCTAGAGTCTAACAAAAGCTGCTAAAAATAGTTCACTATATGGAGACAAAAACACACTTAAAATGTATTTTTGTTTCCAAAATTTTGTTCATTGTACAGAAAAATTCACTGTATGGAAATTTATTATACAGAGATGAAAATGCATTGAAAGTGGAACAGCTGTGTACTTGATTTTAGTTCATAATAGGGAGAACTTCATTGTATAGAAGTTCAGTATAAGGAAGTTCGACTGTATTTGAAATACGTACATATTTAAAACACAAATACGTATTTTGTATTTGTATTTTAAATACGTGTCATGAATGTAATTTGTATTTTAAATACTAAGCTCTTGAGTATTTTGTATTTCAAATACTTGTTCTCTCAAAATACATTTTTCCAAATACATTTTTACTTCATATTTTTACTGAAAATTTTAATTTCATTGAAGTTCTGTATTGTAATTGAACTTAAGCCTGAAAAAGTAATTTAATATAAATCTATTTTTAATTCATGTTAGAAAATATGTGCTAAAAAGTACTTCATTCATACTTCAACTAAAAACCAAATTTTACTTCTGTTTTATTTCCAAAAAAAAAATGCCAATACTAAAATTTAATTACCAAACACAAAGTACCTGTGTAAAGTAAACGCAACTGAATGCACATACACATTCAAAAAGTCGCCAAGCTGTCAGAAAGTAAAGCAATGAGCAAATAAAATATAAGGAAAAATAGCTTTTGACATTGTGATCTAAAACAAGAAGAGAAAAAATATCAATCAGATGTTGAATTGGATGGACTTTATATATATATAGCCTTCGGTCAAACGTTTTCTTAATTCCATTGTTTCTCTTTCAATAAAATATCGTTTTTCATTGAGATTTTGTCGTTAGCTGATTTTATTCATTCGCCCACAAAAGAGCTTGTTTGTCTGATGCCACATTTGAAAAGCTGGTGTTTATGAGTGGAAATAAAAACTTTTTTGATTAAAAGTATTTTGTATTTTAAATACATATTTTTGTATTTCATAATTTAAATACTTGCTTTTAGAATGCAGTATTATGTATTTTAAATACATGGAATAAAAAGTATTTATATTTTGTATTTCAAATACACAACGCATTTTAAATACATCAAAGCCGCAAAAAAAATTTTCATTCTAAATAAACAAATTTTCCACTAGATTAGAGTTTTGTTATCAAAAATTGATTTAGCCCGCTTATTTATGAAATTAAAAAAAAAATCAGTTTTCGCTGTATATCAGGGGGACTGCTCTGTATTGCGATGCGAAAGAAGAGCTTTAGCATTTCTATGGTCTTATCATTAGAGTGCGATAGAGTTTTCTTCGTCATCGCAATACAGAGTAACCCCTCCCCTATAGATACATGCATGGACCAATGTCGAGATGAAATTTCTTAACTCTAAATAGGCTTTTTTATCGAACGTTTCTCAAGATAAAGGCTCAAGACTTAAACATTTTTGGAAAAAGTGACAATAAGGAAGACGCAAAAACACATCCGAAAATAGGACGTAATAAAAATTGTTTTCAAAGAAAAACATAATTTATTTTTGTAAAGAGAGATTATAAGAATTCGGACGAGAAGGTGAGGAGATTAAAAATCACCAAACTGCTGCAAAGAATTTAATCTAAGTTAGAAGGTTAAAAAACATTGAGCACGTGAGTGAAGTGAAATCGTAGTACGAGTAATTAAATAAAATATATTTTCTAATTTTGAATACAAATGTTTTGTTATGAATTTTATACCCATATTTTAGTTTGCTGTAAACTATTTCTTATCAAGCGATTCGCTTCGCGAACATAATCGTACCCTAAATACAGAATCTCCTTTATAGTTTCATAATCTTGTAGAATTAGATGATAACAGCTATTTAATTGTGTGTATGTTATAACAATAATATACTATACTAAAGTATACACTACAAAATTAACCCATTAAAAGTTTATGTGGTTATTCTTAATAATTTGTGCTACTTTACTTGTTAGTTATGGAATTTTGCCTTTTGGCTATCGATATGTAAGTTGTTTTTTATTTCAGTCAGTTGAAATTGCTTTATTTTGATAAGCAAACCAAATGTTTCTTCCATACTACTTTTATGTAATAAAATTTTTTTTTTAATTTTTGAGGCTTCATCTGGTGACCGTTTAAAACTGCAATTTGTGATTTTTTGCGAATAACTTCCAAAGTTGTGCACCGATTTTAGTCATTTATAGCTTCTTTTGTTTGAAACTTTATTTGTTATGAACGTATGAAAATTCATCAGCATAACTTAGTTTTTAGATATTTTATGCTGTTTTAAAGAACAAAAAATTTCGAATTTTTGCAAAAAAAATTAATTTTTTTTATAGAAAAAAGTTTGTGTTTTCTAAACTACTAAATTCATTAAAAATATTTTTACAGCTATTGAAAGATTATTGTCGAATTTCGGTTTTTATGCCTTTTCCAAGATTTTAAATCGTTTTTGAGTTAAGGGAATATATGTTGTCCTACCTCCTCCATTTTTAAAGATAACCTAAACAAGTAAGAGTGCTATATTCGGCTGGGCCGAATCTTAAATACCCTTCACAATGGTACATACATTCCGATTGATTTTTGGTGCGAAAAGTTGTTTTATTTGGCTTTTAAATGGGCCGATTTTTTCTGAATTTCAATATCAGATCCACTACCGGGATTTAACACAGGCTGCAAAACTTTTATTTAAATAATTCCTAATATGCTCAAGTTCAACCACTGGGTGACACCAATTCTTTTTAATATCAATGAAATAAAGAAAAGCAAAATGTATTTCTTAATTATTTATCAGTTAACTTTATAGTAAAATTTATTTAACAAAAAATTGCATATAATTGCATTATTTTTAAATTATAATGCTAAACATTGCCATTAAGTGTGATTTTCTTTTCAATTTACTTACGTATGTGGGTACATGCATACGTATGTATGTATGTATCTATAATAGAAAACTCTAAAATAAATTCTTTATTATTGAATATTTTCAGTGTGTTCCATAAAACAATGATTATATACATACATATATACATACATACATATTTACATTGCTTGCTTTTACAAAATTATTTTTTTCTTGTGCACGTTGTTGATGATCTATTGCGTATCATCATACACATGTGTGTGTGTATGTACATATGTAAGTACGTAGGGAAACCCAAAATGATTTTTTGTGTGAATGAATTTGAAGACGCAATTGTTTAAAAGAATTTCATTGCGTACCCTTTTTTCAACAATTCTTTATATCACTTTCATTTTCAAGCTCGTGTATACATATGTACATACATACACATTTTTACAACAAAGCAAAAAAATTGTTTATGCTAACATACTTGCATGCATACATACATATGTATGTAGATACATACATACCTACATGCATACAAACGTATGCATGTAGGTATGTACATACATACATACACATACATACATACATACATACATACATACATACATTCATACATGATCGCAAATATTATATACATATGTATATAATATTATATACATATGTATGTACCATTATGATTGATTTTTGGTACCAAAAGTTGGGTGCATATGGGCCGATGTCCAAAAATTTTCTAATTTTGCCCCTAAACAGCCTGTATGTACCATTCCGACAAATATTTAGTGCAAAAAAACTGTTTCGTTTAGCTTCCAGGCCCGACTTCTTGAGATATCGGGAGGCGCTATATCTCGAACATATATGGGCCGATGACAAAAAGATTTCCAGTTTTGCTTCTGACTAACCTATATGTATCATTCTGATTGATTTTTGGTGCCAAAAGTTGTTTTATTTAGCTTATAGAGCCGATTTCTTGAAAAATCGGGAGACGCTATATCTCACGTATATATAGACCGATTGCAGACATTTTCAAATTTTGCTTTTAAACACCTTATATGTACCATTCTGATCGATTTTTGGTACCAAAAGTTGTTTTATTTGGCTTTTAGAGCCGACTTCTTGAGAAAACTTGAGGCGCTATATCTTGAGTGTATATGGGCCGATGTCCAAAATTTTCCACGTTTGCCTCTAAATGGTCTATATGTACCATTCTGATTGATTTTTAGTGCCAAAAATTGCTTTATTTGGCTTAAAGAGCGGATTTCTTGAAAAATCAGGAGTCGCTATATCTCAGATATATATGGACCGATTTCAAAAATTTTCCAATTTTGCTTTTATACACCTTATATGTTCCATTCTAATCGATTTTTGATACCAAAAGTTGTTTTATTTGGCTTTTAGAGCCGACTTCTTGAGAAAACGGGAGGCGCTATATCTCGAGTGTATATGGGCCGATGTGGAAAAATTTTCCACTTTTGCCTCTAAATAGCCTATATATACCATTTTGATTGATCTTCGGTGCCAAAAGTTGTCTTATTTGGCTTATAAAGCCGATTTCTTGAAAAATCGGGAGACGCTATATCTCGGATATATATGGGCCGATTTCAAAAATTCCTTTTTTTCTAGGATTTAATGGGCACTAAAAATGATATGGTTTAGATTTTGAGAAAAAATTTTTTTTCAAAAACCTGAATACAAAAATTGTACAAAATATCCCTCAAAACCCGGTTTTTTGAATATATCTCGGCTATCCGTGGACCTATCTTGCTGAATTTCAATAGCAGACCCACTACCGAGGTTTCACACGTTTTAGCGAAAGAATGAGGTTTCTATCTCAAACCGTTTTCTCAGAAACGGTATTTCAACGACTACAGACGGACAGACGGACAGACGGACAGACGGACAGACGGACAGACGGACATCGCTCAATCGTAATCGCTATTGATGCTGATCCAGAATATATATACTTTATGGGGTCTTAGATGGATATTTCAATGCGTTACAAACGGAATCACAAACTTATATATACCCTTACACATTTATGTGAAGGGTATAAAAACGGTTAGCACCACTGATTTTAGCGCACTCGAATTAGGTTTAGTCACTGGGTGCCCCTTCTGTCGTTTTTTTTTTTTTTCAACTAGCACAGTGTAATTAAGTTGTGGTATTGTTATTTTTGGGGAATAAAACAGTAGCAAAACTTTTCGATTTTACTTGATGTATGAATGGAATAAATTTTAGCGCATATTTTTTAACATAAAATTAAAATGTATTTGGAAAAATGTGTTATGAGAGCACAAGTATTTGAATTACAAAATACAAACACATTCGTGAGACGTATTTAAAATACAAATATGTATTTGTATTTTAAATACGTATTTCAAATACTGCCCATCCCTGGTTTCTACCAACAAAAGACATGAAATGCTTGTTGAGGTTGCGTTTGTTGCAGCTATGCGGATACATGGTATCGAGGTACCTTGAAGTATTCGTTGTTGTGTTTGTTGTATAGATAAACAAAAATGTATTCAGGAAAAGAAGAAAATTAAGAAAAAGCCACAATAACTATGCTGTCGTTGGTAATTATTTGTTGGGCTCTTAGGTTCGGTTTTACTTCCTCCAAATTACGAATGATTTTTTTTTTTGGGGTAAAATTATTTTAAATTTGTTTTCGTACCATCACACACAGAAACTTCAAGATGAACTATAAACGTAGGTAATTTAACTTCGAGGAATTCGATCAACTTCAATAGAAATCGAAATAATTTCGAGGTCGAAATAAATTTGGAAATTTAATTCTGTGACAGGCCTGTTGATCTTCTAAAGACTAATTTGTGTTATAGACGATAACTTGCAATTAAATTTAATTTCTTTTGCAGGTGTGATTAATAATAATATTTAACAAATTAAAAATGATTGCAGAGAAACATCCAAGATGAAATCGAAATACAATAATTCGCTATATCAACGTTATATTTTATTCCCACCAAATCCTAAAAGCTGCAAAACTATTACTGCTCGTACACTATCAGTGGTTGAGTCTGCGATTTCATTTTGTTATCTCCATTGTATGGGTTAATAACAATTGATTTCCTCTATTCTACATACATATATGCCCATGTTTTGTTAAACAAGCACTGTCTTTGGTTCACAATTAAGAAATTCTGAAACAATACTTTTCAGTTTGTCACCACAACGCTTTAAGGAAAGCTGAAAATTTTGTTTGAAGTAGTAAACAATTTTAAAGAAATTAAATTAAAAGATGTCTAGTGCGCAAAATGGTTTAGAGGCTGTAAATTGTGAAGGAAAAGCAACAAGCTACGCCAAATTCATCTTCAAGGAAACAAATAATGGAATCAATGTTAAAACACATCAAAAGAAAACTGCACCCAAAGTGCTTGAGAGCATCGATGAAATTTTAGATCCATTTTGTGATCCAGAAAATCCCCAAAAAATATCATTTCATGACATAACTTCAGCCGCATTTCTAATAAAAGATGGCATAGAAAGAACGCCATGTCCGGTAAGTTTCACTTACGTATGATATGAATACAATATAAAACAATTGCCCAGTTCACAAGCTCCCCTTGCATGGTGTGCAGCGTAAAAGACACATTTGAATTACACCATGTATTTTCCTTCATTAATGAGTATTAATCAGGCTCAGGGAAAAAGATGGCTGAGCACTGCTGCCTTTTTACACTGACGCATATCTTACATCTTTCATCTGTTTGCATCTTCCCATAAGAATTATAGGCTTTTTACACTTACTTACATCTTACATCATTTTGGCAAGATTTTAATATCTTCCTATACAAATTCTATATGAAAAAAACTCAACATCTTTACAAGATGTTCATTTCTCATGTTGCTGTATTCAACATCTTTCGATTATTTTAATGTCATCACTAAAAAGAAGTTAAAAAAAAATTATAAAAATTCATACCATCACTAGAAAATATACAAGTGTCAAAATGAGCGTGAACGAACAATGTAAATAAATTTTAATTAAATTAAACACAATATAAAATTAGTAATACAATACTTTTATTTATAGTAAAAAAGAATAAAATACTTCGTGTTGTGTAATGTTTGCTCAACACGTGAAAAAATATTTGACAGATGAAAGATGTTGAAAATGTAATGTAAACAGCTTTTTTCAATTTTCAACATCTTCAACACACATCTCAAAGATGTGAGTAAATTTAAATCCGCTATTATTATTATACAGGACGAAAATTCTACATCCTTCTACATCAGCAAAAGATGATCCTTACTCATTTTGTTCCATCTTACATCTTTCGATTTTTTCAGTTCCATCACTAAAAAATTTGCAGAAAATCGATTGCTTCTGTACCATCACCAGCAAAATGACATTTCAGAAAATAATTAATTATAAATAAATTCATTTTAATTGCACGGCAAAAGAAATCTGGTGTTCGCATCATATGGTCAATCGATATGGAGAACATGTTGCTTGACCTATGGAAAGAAAAAAATCAAAAAGTCCTCCTCCAAGTCCATTTAAAATTTTTTTTTTATTTTTCACAAAAATTTTGTGTCTTTTTTTTTTGACAGCTAAATAAATGAATGATGAAAGATGTTGTCAATGTAAACGACTATTGCACATTTTCAACATGCGTTTCACGTGGATGTTAGTCAGTGTAAAAAGGCTATTAAAAGCAGTATGCAATCAGTCATGATCTGGATTCGAAGCAGTTTGGGTGCTGATGAGCTTCATGGTGATCCGGTTCACAGACATGGTCAAGAAAAGGAAAGTTAAGGACATACTGGATGAGGTACATGGCCAGTAAGTCCTCAACTTTATAAATGTTGATAACTACAGTTTATTAATAAGTGTAATGCCATTTTTGCATTTTATTTTCTACAATCTTGTGCTTTTAGCAACTGTTTTACTTTTTTGCAAGTCTATAATTGACAAACTTTTCTCGATTTCTGTCTGTGATTTCATAACCGTTTAAATTTTTAAAAATTACTTTGAAGCTATTTGGTGTTTTGTAAAATTTTCACAGATTTCCGTGCTTTTGTAGCAGTTTTTTTCTTTGTTGGTGTCTGTAGCTTTTATATTTAAATCACATTATCAATTATTTTCGAATGTGGATTCAATACAACTTGCTGAAAATAAAGCAAATTAAAGTTTTTCACAACGTTTTTTATATAAATTACTAACAAATATACTCTCATATAAAGTACTGCAATAATACAATGATGCAACGAACTTGTGAATTGGACAATTGTATATACATAAATTAACATATACAAGCAAAGGGCACCGATGGATGATCTGGTAGCGTTGCAGGATTGAATTCTGTCAATACTCTGGCTTTTCATAACCAGTACCTTGCATATTGCTCTATTCCAGCTGTCAGTGTATCGATATCGAACCTGTTCGTACTTTTGCCTAAATACATTTTGCAATATATATATTAAATATATTCATGCGAACAAATGAACAGGTTCGATTTGAGAAAAATTTGGTCGCTTCGTGACAAAATGTAGCTTAAAGAAAATTATTTTTTGTTTGTTCTGGACCGACTTCGCGCCAAAAAGTGCAGAAAACAATAATTTTGAGTAAATACTTCGTTATGTAATTACATTAATCAGAACTCATTTTTTAGCGCTCTACCTCATCGGACTCTTATGGCATGGATTTATACTTAAAAAAGGATTTTCTGCAATATACTGGCAGGTAAGCATGTCATTATTTTCATTATTGTTACACTCAAGTATTGTATGTATATAAAGTGCAGTCAGAAATTTTACTTCTATGTACATATGTATTATCAAGTAAATATAACAAGAACCGATTGAAGAAATTTACGAAGTAGCGCATCAATCTTGAGTTGTGGGTAAAAAATCAGATTCTCGGACCTGTATGCATTTCGAATTTTAATAAGTAAATACCAGCAGACATTAAATTTCTTAGCTCATCTAAAAAGGAAATAGTTAAGATTAATTTAGTTTTGTTTACTCAATTACAGCCATGGAAAACAGCTGCTGCAATGGCTGAATTCTCAAGACCAGTTGTATCGTTCATAGAATTTCAAACACAAAATCTCAAAACAAAAACAATTTTAAAATTATTTATTATTATTAAAATTATTTATTATTATTTGCTTGATATCAGGCACGGTACCCCGATACCAGGTAGCCTTACAAGCCCAGCTGATGATGTCACCCAGCTGGATGTCAGAATTTAAATTTTTCTACCAACAAAATACATGAAATGTTTGTTGCAGTTATGCGGCTACCTGGTATCGAGGTACCTTGATATTAAGTTTGATACCGTAATCAATGCACAAAAGTACGGGAATACTAAAGCCCACATTCCTATCCCAAAAATAGCACATGGTTTAATGGAAATTGAAACATAAATTTTGTGAAAATTAACCCCCATATTCATTAAAAATTATTTCAGGCTTATAAGGCTCTTATTTGACATATTTGTTTGGAATATTTGTCAAATAAGAGTTTAATAAACCTAAAATATTTGTTATCAATAAGACCCTAAATGTTTTTCTAGATGTATTTAGATATTAAAGTTCTTTGCATGTTGAACCCTCTTGTTTGTTGTTGTTTAGTTCTTGAAACAGCTGACTCTTTAACTACTTGCCCAAACTAGCTCGAAAAAAGTACAGGCTATTTCATGCAAGAACAATAAGAATAATTCTCTCTGAAAATCTCTCTCACTTGCACTAACTTTGCAAATTGAAACCCTGCGGCTCCCACTGTTATGCACGGGATCACAGCTATTGTCCCTGCAAATATAAGGATAAGCGATGCAAATTGACATTGTGATGCAATATGCTTGAAGCTTGAATTGCCAGAACGCCATAGCCAATAAACATGGAAACCAATTAAGTTAGAACGTTACAAAGTTCAAAAATTAACTGCAAGTAGAATTAGGCTCAAATATCAAAGTAAACATATAAAAAGTAAATTCTCGTCACGAGTCGCCTCAACTCGTTATCGCTTGTCATCATAGAATTCATTTTTTTCTTTTTTTTTGAAGATCATCTCAAGTTTTTGTTTTACATACATAATAAATTCATGTGTTTTTAATGAGCGCCAGACATTTCATGTTTTGTATAAGTAGTGTATGTGTATGTGTATGTGTATGTGTATTGTTTTTGTTTTTTATTTTTTTAATAGACCTTTTGCTGGCAATCAGACGAATATGATGAATTCTTTAGAATAAAGTTCAATGCAACTTTTTGTAATGCAATAGCTCTAAATCACCGGATCTTTCTGGTATATTATACGAGTAAGAGCAAAGTTATTTCAACAGCATCTCTACAGATCAGACAGAAGTCTTTTCTTTTGTGTTTTATTTTTAATTTAAACATTTCAAAGCATTTTAATTAATCAATGTAGGAGTTGATGATACACTTTGTCTCATTTTGTAATTGCTTGACCGCTTGTACATTTTCAGCAATTGCAGTCGTATTAATCAAGTTTGCGAGTTGATTAAATGAGAAAATTTTCCATATACTTATTTAGTTAGTTGCTGATAACTTCAAGCTGATTAAATTACAGAATTCAGTACACTGAAAAAACAATTCAATCCATTTGTACTTAAATCAATCCCAAGCGGTGTTAGAAGTTCCGTAAGTATGGATTTCCTTAAATAAAGTGCGTTGAGCTTGTTTTAAGTGCGGATTTTTCAAGCGCTAAAGACTTAATTTTAGACATATTCAATCCTAGTTTCGGATTGAATATGGCTCAACTCCGTGATTAAAGAGAAGAACGCTGCTCTTGATTTAAGAGAACATTGGTGCTTTCCGTACTTCTGCCACCGTTTGGCATTGATTTAAGTACGGAAGGATTGTATTTATTTTGAGTGTGAGGAGTGAGGAGGATTGATTGATGCGATGTTTCTGAAGTCTATTTGATGCCAAATTCGTACCTGAAATATTCCGCTCTACTTCCTCAATTTAATAATAATTTATAAATTATTTTGTCTCTTTGCCGATTTGAATCCGGAACCTAACTACCAGAGTGGCCAGTTCAGCCACTCTACCAATTCAGCCATCGTAGCAGTTAAAAAATTTAAACAAAATTCAGTACTTATACAAACACACACAAGTGCTGAGTTCAAATACTCTCAAGAATTTCGTACTCATTTTAACCCTTACCAGGGGCCAAATTCTGGCACTCGTGATTGAACGATTTCGTTATAGAATGCTGTGTGTTTGTTGCTCATTTTGTTTTTGCTCTACATTGTTTTTATAATCGAGTATATTCGATCACGAATGCCAGAATCCGGCCCCAGGATTGATTCCTTTGAATAATCCCGATTGATCTTGTTTTAAGAACACTTTTGTGTAATGCGTACTTAAATTTTCAAGACTACTTCATACTAAAATCAAGTAGGAAAAACTTAAATTTAGAACGCGATTTTTCTTGCTGTGTATTAATTGGACAATAATTATTTTGAAATGTATGCGTATTACTTCATCATCTCAGTATTTATTGCAAATGGTATTGCAAAAGAGCAATGTGTATAAAGTAGATGAACAAAAATCGAACATGTAGTTTATTTTAAATTGACACCGGCTGCCATGTATGTAAAACTCTTATGCCGGTATTCATAAAAAATAAAATGTAGTTTAAATACGTTTTAGAAAAATTTTTTCATACAAAATTTGTTCTAAAATGTATTTGAACAGCATTTTAAATTTTATGAATACCGGTGTTACAGTTCACAACAAATGTGCCTACAAGATAATATGATTGTTAAAATTAAGTCCACCCACTAAATAATCAGGTGCTCTAAGTTGGGAGTATAACTTTATCCCATGATACTAGATTCCACATCACATGCAATAATCAGATCAGTTATCAAGGCCATAAATTAGCCCACGCTATCGACCGCAGTTTTCAGCAGAGTTTTAAGCCGGCTTCTTCTGCTTCATAGGTGTTGGGTCTCTCTAAATGTTGGTTTTTTCGAATGTTTTTCGATTCGCATAATTTTGAAAGACTCAGCTGTATATAGCACTCTTAATTGCTTTTATTTAAAATAACAAAATTAGGTATATATTATATAGGCACATGTTTTCAAAGCGATTTATCACCGTCTCTTTTTGAAATCTGATTACTTTGAGTATTTGTTACTGAGAAGATTTTGTGCTTGAATGAGGTTTCTTGTTTGTAAAGAGCAGAAAAATTTTAAATAAAGTTTAGTGACATACAAAATCCGGGAAACTAAAGTCGCTTTCCAGGGACTTAGTTTTTGGCGAAGAATTACCACCATGTCATTGGAAAGGAAACGATGTGATAATTGAGTGAGAATTAGGCAAGAATGTTTGAAGCCCAACTACTTGTTCCAAAATTCTCATGAACAAAATGAGAAGCAGAAATGCTCAAACAAATTTTTTATACAGAAAGCATTTTACGTCTTGCAACACCTTTACTTTTTATAACACTTCCCTACACCGGGTGACTCTTGGTTACCAACAACTTGTATTCTTGAAAGTATCAAAAAGTAAAAGTTTTTGAATATTCAACAATGAATTTAATTATTTATTCGCTATAAGAGCCAATTGAAATTTGTTTTACTTTAGGTCTAAAAAATAGACCTTAATGCTTTCCGTCTTCTTTTTAGATTTTTCAAGTCTACTGATGAGTTGTTTAGCAGCAACAAAATGTCGGCGGCATATAGACGGCCGAAAAAAGACAGAAAGCGTTAAAGTCTATTTTTTAGACCTAAAGTAATAAATTTCAATTGACTCTTATAGCGAATAAATAATTAAGTTCATTGCTGAATATATGTACATACATATATTCTTACAGTTTCAAGGAACGTGGCGCGCGTTATGCATTATTGACACTCACTGAAGAACAAAAGAAATTCGGCGTTATATCAGCATCGCTTGGAAATCATGCTCAGGTTACTTACATACATATACATACATACAATAAAGTACTAAATAAAAGTAGAAAAGTAAATTTATTAATATTTATATAGGCTCTCAGTTTTCATGGTTGGAAGTTAAATATTCCTGTTACTGTGGTCATGCCGCAAGCAGCCCCCATAATGAAAATACAAAAATGTCGCCGATACAAGGCCAATGTCATTATTGAGGGGAAGGATATGGCCGAAGCTAAAGCACATGCGATGAAAATGTCTAAAGAAAAGGGACTGTTGTATATAAATGGTTACGATCATCCGCACATAATGGCTGGCCAGGGTACGATTGGCTTGGAAATATTGGAACAGGTGCCAAATCCAGATGCTGTTATAATACCTGTAGGTGGTGGGGGCTTAATAGCTGGCATAGCCACCGCTATTAAGGCTTTATCGCCAAAAACTAAAATTTATGTAAGTTCTTTATTTAGGTGCATGCAAGTGTTTGAAAAGAGACTTAATCCGTTACAATTTCTCTAGGGTGTGGAGTCCTCCAAGTGTGCTAGCTTTACAAGAGCAATGGAAAACAATGGTCCGATTTATACCCCTATAAAAAATACTCTAGCCGACGGCCTAGCAGTTCCTAAAGTGGGTTACAATGCATTTGCCACCGCAGTACCACTTATCGACAAAATGATAGTGGTCGAAGAAGAGTGGATTGCCTTGGCAATTTTGCGTTTGGTAGAAGAAGAAAAATGTGTGGTAGAAGGAGCTGGAGCATCCGGTTTGGCTGCAATATTAGCGGGTCAAGTACCAGAGCTTGAGGGAAAAAAGTAGGTTTCAATTTGCAAAGTAAGTTTTAATTCAATTCACTTTAACGACATTTACATTCAGAGTTGTAGTCTTATTGTGCGGCGGTAATATTGATACCACCGTTTTTGGTCGGTGTCTGGAAAGAGGTTTGGCAGCTGAGGGACGTTTGGTGAAGTTCAATGCGGAAGTAAGTGACAGACCTGGCGGTATACATGAACTGTGCGAAATTCTTCATTCATTGGGCGTCTCTATAAAAGACATTATGCATGAGCGGGCCTGGCTTAAAGATATTTATACTGTGGAGGTAAGTTTTGAATTTTACAACATTATTTGTTTGCTTTTTACTGTGTATTTTCTAATGTAAAGGTGAAAGTAGTTTGCGAGACCCTAGACTGGACGCATAGTATGGAGTTGAAAAATAAATTGAAAGATACTTATGCTAAAGTTGAATTTTCGGAAATACCTTTAGCTATAGATTCACAACTCTTAGCTCAAGGCAAAAAATAAGTGGTGGACTCACGCTGCAAGTCAGATTACTTGTAAATTATTTTTAAATATGTTTAATTTATTCTAATAAGTGATATGTAAAATTTAGGACTAAGTAATCCTACTCTTCATCGTCTTCATCCCCTTCCTCCTCCTCCTCCTCCTCTTCATCATCATTGCTTGACTCTTGAGACGCATGTTCATCGAGATCTTTCATTTTTGCAAATTCTGTTTTTAATAAACTCAACTTATACGCCTCTTCCATTTGCACACTTGGATCAGTAATTTCAATGAAATCATCTACTTCATGCTTATATTCCTCTTCAACGGGAGGCAGGTGTTTCCAGGGCATGTTACGAGAAACTGCTTTATGACCCCAACCTAAGTAGATTGATTCGCATATATCCTTAAAGGCAAAAGTGTATGCACCAGGCCAGACATTTGATTGCATTACTAAAATTCTTTCGTTTTGATTAGTAAATTTACTGGTAAAGCGTCCCACCCAAGGAGTTGGTGTTTCGCTATTTACGTCACGTGAACAAGCGGTCAATATAGCAGGACCTTTTTCTGCCTGCACCTCACTCTCTTGCTCTTCTTCACCCTCTTCGTCTACCTCATCGCCTTCTTCATCTTCAGTATTATTGCTTTCATTTTCATCAAGTTCTTCCCGTAACCGCATTTCGCTCAGATGTTTACGTTCCTTGTCTCGTTCTCGTTCAGCTTTTTCTTGATCATACCAGTCTACTCGCCCCTGCAACAAAATATTAGGCCTCACATGAACCCACTGCTCGGTATTGTTTAAGGCACTGAGTGGTATAGAAAAGTTGTAGTTTTGATTTTTGAGCAAAACAACATCATTATCTGTAAGAAGAATAGATGGGCATTTTTCAGTACCAGTACTTTTTCAGTATTTTCTTTTTTTACTGATTACTGGAAAAAAAAATTAGTACTCAGTAAATTTTACTGATTACTGAAAAGAGAAATCAGTATTCAGTAAACTTTACTGGTTATTGAAAAAAAAAAAACAGTATTCAGTAAAAAGTACTGATTGCTGAAAATAAGATCAGAATTCACAAAATTTTACTGATTTGTGTAAAAAAATGCAGTAATCTGTAAACGGCTGATAGTAGATACTGAATAATGTATAATGAAAACATATTAATATCATAAACCGACACCTTTCGCAAGCGGAAAAATTTGTCAGAGCCTTAGCTGTCCACTTGTGGGAGAGTACACTGTAATTGATTTATCCAAAAGCTATACCAATTTAGCTTACCTGATTCTATTTCTTCATCACCTTCCTCTTCTCCCATTTCAGAATCTTCGTCATCATCTTCTTCCTCCGCATCCTTTCTATCGACTTCTCCGCTTTCAAGCAGCTGCATTTCTTTCTTAGTCATTTTTCGATAATAGTTCTTAGGTGCTATATAAGTTCCAGCAGTTATGCGAGCAATCATTGCTCTCAAATAGTGTTTTTCTTTGCCACTAAAACAAGGATATGAGACTACATCTGCCTCTAAATCTCCAGTGAAAAATTTTTTAATATCCCTTGACTGTGATATTTGCTTGGGTGTTACAATTGGTAATTCGATCCATTCGTCAGATAGAGAATTAACAACAAAATACGAATAACGATTGACACCTTTGCCTATAGGTTCGGGCGGTATATCAAACTTTTCCCTTTGCTTCATTAATGGCACAGGCAACGCTGAGGGTTTCATTTTCAAAATATCTTCTTCGGATTGATTTTCCCAACCCACCGCACCGGGTGTTAACTCTGGGCCAATGTGCGATGTCTGTTTTTTAAAGTTGTCGTGTTGTATATTTGCGCCAATAAAATCCTCATGTATTTCTTTTTTCATTTGTAATAAACGCGATCCACATTCATCTCTTGTTAGAGTGGCTTCAACAATGTAGTAGGAATTCTTCAAACCATTAATCATACCCCAAAATCGGCATTGCATTATTGAAAGATGGGTCTGCAAACGATTCATGGAACAGGCCAACTGAAAAATGTCCTCTGAACTAATGCTGAGACCACACTGGTTCCAGTAGAATTGCAGATACTGTACGCGATCATTAAAAGTTCGAAATTTCTCAAAGTCATGGTGTTTCAACTCTAATTTTAAAATGTCATCTTTACTCTGCTCTTCTTCGAGTTCGTCTTCAGTTTGAATAATTCCCGATTCAGTTGGGCATGGCAACTGCATTGAAATCAATTGTTGTTTGGCCACTTTAAACAAACGTTTTTCTTCGTAGACCGCTTCGGGTGGAAAACGTTCGGGCAAGTGAAACTTTTGCTCACGCACATTGCGACTAAACTCTTCGAAAAAGTCAATTACATTGGGTGGACGTTCATCGATAACACGCTTTATAATATCCGACAAGTGATCAAACCTTTAAAATATGATTTTAAGCCAATGAAGGAAGCCTTAACACTAATATTTTCTTACAAATTATCTCCACTAATTGAACTCAATTGCTGCAATACCGATTTGGCAACAGCCGATTCATAGGAAATGTTTGGTTCTTTAATTTGTGGTTCCTTTTTCGAGCAGCAATCTTGTGCCAATAATCTGCTTGACATGAAGGACGACGACGAGCTGCTGGTCAAAAAATCTCCCGGTGGTGACTCACATTTTACTGCCACGTTTTGCTCGCTGGATCTGTTTTGAAATATATCACAGGAATAGTCCACACCAGTTTTAGAACTGGTGGTTGTATTCGATAGTGCGAAATCATCACATGTAATATCTATTTCCATAATTGCGCTTTTATTATTTATTTATTTTTTGATTGAAGAAAATATATTAGCAAAATGTTTTGTTTTTTTTTTTTTTAACATGAGTAATCAAGGTTACCAACATAAATATGTATGTATGTAAGTGTATATCGTTAATTTAATATAGAACAACGTAGACTTTTTAGAATGTCTAGCTGTTTTGCAGATTTCAATACGTAATCCTCTAGATTATCGAAATGTGGCAATACCTCGTCTTTAAAAAACGACTCCTTAATATTTTTGGGAACATACTAACCCTCTAACCCTCCTTCTTAGGGATGCTCACATACAAAAATGGTTTTCTAATTTTTCTCCCGTGAGCCCAATGAGCGCCAGTGTGCATCTAGGCGAGTCAAATGCATGACCTGCCCTTATTGCTTCTTTTTCTGACATTATTATATAAACACACTCAACCCGAACCGCCTCTTCTCCGGGGGGACTCACATACAAACACTTTTTTGTGTAGATTGAAAGCATCATACATTTTACTAATACATACATATGTATGCATATGTATATAAGAATCGCTCGATTTAGCAATTGATATTTTGTCATCGATTTTTCGATAGCTTTTGCTATGAAGAAAAAAGTTCTACTGCGATGTTTCAAAAACATAAAAATTAAAGAGAGCCCTTTTAAGAATTAGTGGTATGCGGTCGGTGTGTTCGAAAAAATATTGGAAAGAAATATTTTGGAAGTTGATGATACATTTCACGCCTTTAATCAGTCCCAGGTGCTCTTCTTTGGGTGCCTCGAAAATTAAATTTCCACACTATCTTACCCCAGAGTGATAGTAGAGGAGTCAAATGTGTGGCCAACGCCCAATAATGGAATTTTTCCCAGTTTTTTTCGGATACACCGACCTCGTACCAAATCTCCATAGGGAGACTCCTACACACAGAAAGAAAAAAAGTTTTAAAGCAGACACCTCGAAAATGATTTTTTATACAATATTTTTTCCTCATGCCAAAAGTTATCGAAAAACCGATAGTACAACATTTAGAAATTTTTTGTCCCTAAAACGCGAACCGCCTTATGCATACATAAATACGTATGTATGTATGCATGTATGTATGTATATGTGTTAGTATCTCAGCTAGAAAGGTTGTTGCTGATAATAACCGCAAAACGAGTCTTTTATCACGCTATGATCAAACACTGATTCGTCAGTAGGACGATCAAAGAAAGATTATAAAAAAACTCATACAGGCGCTAAAAATGCTATTAATTTAAATAACAAAAACAAATTATACTGATCGGAATCAGAATATAATCGCGGAGATATTCATAAGATGACTGTTTTTATAAGTTTTTATTTCAACGGAATAACACGAATAATAGCATACATGACTGAATACAGATTAATAAATTACTGTCAGGTGATTGCGGGATCGATCGAAATTGAGTCGTAATAGTTCAGAGGGCGGAGTAGTAAACGACTCCTCTGTAAGAGATCGCCGTAGTGTACCGTTTTCTCACACCAAAAACTCATTTTCGACTCAAAAGCGAGAACATAAGTGAATATTTTGATCATGCTGAGCAATCGCAGAAGGTTCTAATTCTTTTTAAAATTACAAAAATGCTAGCTGGGATGTGTTAAAAAAATGTTTTTTTTCTTGGCATCAAAATTAACCGGCGTTAGAAGCAATTGCACGCACAATTTTTTTTTTAATCGAACAGACCTCGAATATACGGAATCTAAATTGCTGTTCTGCAAACATGCTTTTTCAAGAAGTTTACCACGCACCGCAAGCGAAATAATAAATATTAACGTAAATTATTTTGTCTAGTTTTGGGCAAGAATCTCAAATCTGGCAGCCCTGCATATGCGTGTGTGTGTTCACTTTATTTGCATTTTGCTGCACCCAACAACAAATATTGAAGTCATAGAGTTCTTACTGCCTTGTTGTTGTGTTAAAATAATCTCTCTTATTTAACCGTTTGCAAATTTACTATCAATGTTTTTTAGTCTCCTCTGGAATTTTGTTGAGTGCGGTTAGTTGTGAGTTCACTTTAGTAAATCGCTTACGCTCGTTTGTATAGATATTGAATGTGCGTATGTACATGTATGTGCATTCATTTTATCAACAAAAATATTTTCTGATCATTAAATATGCCAATTGTACAAACTGGTGAGTTTTTTGATAATCTAAATAATTATAATTATACACACCCGCATACATACATGCATACATACATACATACATACATACATATGTATGTATATACATTCACGTATCGCACACCCACTGCACAGTTGACACAACTCAAAACTTGCGATTTCACATAAAATGAAAGAAACTCAAAACTTAAGTAATACGGTCCGGTTCGTCAACATTTGCTTCACAACTTTTTAAAATTTATCAACATTGATTAAAATTCTCTATAGAACAATGATGTATGTATGTATTTATGTATGTATGTACATATGTACTAGGATATTATATAATATTGTGCAATGGATTTTTCTGTAGCATTTGCCAGAGTAAAAAAGATCCACTATGATATACATATGTATCAATAATACAATTTTCGAAGCGTTTGATTTTCAATTTTATTTTTTGTATACATAGTTGTATAGGAGCCCCCATAAGTAGGGCAGGTATGTGGGTGTATTCGAAAAAAATGTTGAGGAGAAAAGAGTATCGAGCATCTTAGTGTAATGGTGGTATTTTCCACCATTATGTATGATTTCGTTTGTGAGGCGCCTAAATAAAGGCGTCAAATGTATGACCAACCTTCAATAATTATTTTCGATTACGCCGACTCTGTACCATGCCTTCTTTTCAGGACATGATGCATGTACGTACATACATATGTATATGTCTATGAACAATTTTTTATTCAGATCCTGAAGATGAGTCGTAAGGCTCGAGATCGAGAAGCAAATGAGTTCTATTGATTAATTTATTAAGCGTCGAAAGGAAGCAAGAGAAAAAATACGAGTTGCAAGTAATAAAATAAGTTTATTAAAGTACAAATAATGAGTAATTAATAAAATCAGCTTAAAATTGAAAAATAAAATCTGATGTTCGTTAGCTCAGATGTAACATAAAACGATTTTTAAGGTTTAAAACCACTTAAAGCATAAAAACATTTTCGAGAAAAAAAAAATTAAAACTTGCAATTTTGGTCAGCATATACACACATAAACTATTTAAAATATTCTAAATGTTAAAAAAGTATTCATTTCGAAAAAGTTTTTATACATACATATTTCTTATCTGTTTATTTATATAAAATTTATATTTAGATAACGCGTACGATTCGAAATATGTATTTTGTTAATCTGTTTTACATATAACCACCTTTTTATCTTTAGATTTTTAGATGAAACAATTTAAATACGAACATTATATGTATATGTATAAATTTTTGAGAGACAATGCCGTTTTCTTTTCTACAATAAGTGCAACATCTTCAGTATCGTTTTGGAAACAAAAAATGTAGATTAGTATGGGGCTCATTAATTTTTTCTTACTTATTTATAGTCTTGATAACCTCTTTTTTTCCAAATCTCGTTAAATTATTGAAACTCGCATTTTAAGAAAGAAATGCTAAATAACAGTACACTTTTTTCAGAAGATAAAACGATATTAATTATAAATATTGTTACCGCATGGTAAAATGCACCGACAACTTTTTAGTAAGGGGGTGGATCAATAAGTATGTGAATTTTCGAACTTCCCTCGTAGTTATATGAGATGCAACGCTGTTCCCATCAACTACCACCTGTTAATAGGCTACTGTCCATGATACAACTAATAAGGTAAGGCTACCTTACACTACAATAACAACAACTTCAATAAAAATAACATGCATTTTGTTTTTGTATAACTTCTGTAAGCTGTCAAAAAGCCGCCTCTTCTACATTTACAGAAGAGAGGTGAACAGAGCTTACGCTGATTTGCCATCTCGTTTTGGTTGCCTTCCACCTGTGTATTCTCTTGACAGTTTTAAGTAGTCAGATGATTATCGGTTTAGCTGATGAGGCTACTTTTTTAGTTGTATCATGTTACTGTCGAATTTTTGAGCGAGTACCGCCATTTACTTTGCATTTAACAGCTGTTCAAAATATACTAAAAATTGAGAAAAGTGAATTTCTAGTGCACAATAAATATTATTTTTTCCGAAAAAGAGCTCATCAATCAAGCCAAGAAAAAGCTCGATAAGTGCTATGGCGACTCTACACTATCGATTTCAGCGGTAGAAAATTGGAACAATTATTTCCACACTTTCACGATGTTTGCTTTTTTATTTTGTACTTATTTATGTATGTATGTATTTGCTTTGGCTTGTCAGATATAGCTGTCCAGTTTTATGAAGGGTTGTATTTACTCAAGAACAATTTAGTGTTTTTTTTTTCGATACTGCAATAAAAAATCAACCAACACTTTAATAAGCCGATCTGGTATGTCTGTACAGCGAACACAAGCTGTCGATATAGAGGAATCCAAATTGATTCGAAATCGACCGACTGCATTTCGATCGCTTACATTTTCTTGCGACATAGAGGAACAGGCAGTAAGTGTATTGAGTTAAAAGGAGATAATGCTGAAAAAGAAATTTTCAATTGCCAAAAAATTAAAACAAAAAGTCACGGAGTTATTGATTCGCCCGGCATTTGCATTTTTTACAATTTCTCTATCTTATGCCCCAAAAATCCTCTGATTTAACAAAACTTTTATTTTATTTAAATTCAGTAAACCAGTTTACTATTTATTATTCATGCTAATCCGAATAATGGTGGGCAACAATGCCGCAGAAGTTAACTAACATTTGCAGTGCAATTATAATTGTAGTTTAAACAGACAATCTTGTTTTGTCGGTAGTTTAACTGTTCGCTGCTTTACAGAATTGCTAGCTTAAACACATGCTAAACTGAAAGTACAGATTATTTGCTATTAAATTTGCATAGTTGTTAAACTTAGTATGTGCATATATATGCAGACGTACATAATTGTATATATCTACAAGATATCTACTAGATATGTGCATAAAACAAATCACGAAAAATGGTCTGAACACAGAGGTTCGCAGTCAGGTGGAGAGAGCGAAGCTACTGCCGTTTTCGTTTTTACACAAAATGTCGCATTTATTTTGCACTTTTTTTCTAAAATGCAATTTTCAAGATTTTAGAGATACTGAGATGAAGGAAAAATGTCACCATAACCATAAATAATTAACCATAAATTATTAAAAATTATTAAAACAATAAATTAAATTAAAACATAAATTAAAACATAAATTATTAAAGCAATGCCGTTTAGAATTTTGGTTGCCATACAAAATTAAGAATGTTGCACTTTGCCGTAAAAAATAGAACGACATTACATTTCATAATTGCTGCCTGAACATTTGTGAGTTGTAGATTTTCTCAAAGACAATTGTGGAAACGCTAATTCTAAAATGACGTTTAATCGACTGCAATAAAAAAATTTGTTTAAGCAGGTTTTAAATGACTTTAAATCAACCTCTTATCACGTTCTCACTACATCTGTGTATGTATGTATGTATGTGTGCACAAATTTTCTTATTTCACCATCTTTTACAGTTTTGGGTGCCATCGAGCCCAACCTCTTAGGCCGTACACTTACCCATGAACATATGGCTCTTGACTTTGAAAAGTTTCACTGCGACCCCCCAGAAGAATTCAAACCATTTTTCAAACAAAAGGTAACTCTGGAAAACGTAGGATTTATACGTCAATATCCGTATTCATCGTTGGAAAACGTACGCTTCTACGGTGAAGACAATCAAAATGCTGTTCTCAAGGACCTGGAATTGTATAAGAAATTTGGTGGTGGCGCTATTGTGGAAAACAGCTCGCACGGTCTAAAGAGAAATATGAGTTTTATGGTAGAAGCTGCCATTAAGACTGGTGTTCACATTGTTGCTGGCACTGGACACTATGTTAATAATTTACAACAGCCCGATCATTTAAACATGACCGTGGAACAACTGACGGATTTGTATTCGAAGGAAATTGTTACTGGGGTTGAAGTTGCTCCGCATGGTATGGTGAAATGTGGTTTCATTGGTGAAGTGGGAAGTGTTTATCCAATTCATGGTATGTAGTGGAATATTTTTGATAGAATCAAATACTTAGACTTAAATATATATGTATGTGCATATAAATATGTAACTATTATTGCTTAAAGATTTTGAAAAGCGTGCCATAAGAGCGACTGGCGAAATTCAAGAGGCTCTTGGCTGTGGGGTATCTTTTCATCCTGGTCGTGATTCACAGGCTCCTTTCGAAATAATGCGTTTGTACTTGGAAGCTGGAGGAAAAGGCAGCAAGTGCGTGATGTCTCACATAGATCGCACAATTTCTGATGTGGATCAGCTGCTAGAATTTTCCGAACTGGACTGTTATTTGCAGTACGATCTTTTCGGCACCGAGTGCTCTTTGTATCAGCTAAATACTAGTGTTGATATGCCTTCTGATGCCCAACGTATAAAGAATCTGATGATACTTATTGAAGAGGGTCTGGTGGATCGGGTTTTAATGTCTCACGACATTCATACGAAGCATCGTTTGGTAAGTAACTTAAGCTGTTTTTTAGCTGTGGCAAGTACTTAAGCACATGTACATATTTGCTAATGACTTTTAGACCTCTTACGGCGGTCACGGCTATCACCACGTCCACATGAATGTGTTGCCGCGCCTGTTCGCCAAAGGCTTATCGCTAGAACAAGTCGATCAAATGACTGTTGTCAATCCTGCCACTTGGTTGGAGTTTAATATTTAAATACTTGCAATTTTTCTGATTTCACACACTTTTGTGCATTTTCATGAGAATTAAAATGCATTTGAAATGAGTTGTAATTCAAAAAATTTTAATTCTGAGCTGACAAGTAATGACTAGTAACCATAATCATTACTAATTAGATTGTGTTTGTTTTAGGTGTAAAATAATTGATTATAATAATATTACTTTCTTTTAGGTCTAATAAATAGACCTTAATGTTTCCTGTCTTTTTCAACTGTCTATATCAGGTCGGAACTGGTGGAGAGCTATCTGTAGGGCTATCTCCCTACAGTTTACTCGGGTATCACAACGGGACCTTTCTAGGACCCAAGTGGGCTGGTTTCACTACCGGCGGCCCGCATAACATAACATAACTGTCTATATGCCGCCGACATTTCGTTGATGCTAATCAATTCATCAGTGGAATCGAAAAGTCTTAAAGGAATGTGTGAAACTTAGCTACTTATTCCAAAATGCCCATGACCAAAATGAGAAACAGGAATCCTCAAACAAATCCTTAATACGGAAAACATTTTTTCGTCTTGCAACACTTTTAACTTTTCTTAACAACTGCTATACATTGAGTTACCACGCAAATAAATAAGTTCATTTTTGAATGTTCAAACGACTTTTACTTTTTGATACTTTCAAAAATATAAACCGCAGTAACCGATGGTAACTCGTTGTATAGAAGTTGTGAAGAAAAGTAAAAGTGTTGCCAGACGAAAAAATGTTTTCTGTATTAAAGGCTTCTTGGAACATTTCTGATTCTCATGGGAATTTTGGAACAAGTAGTTGAGTTTCAAACATTCTTTTAAGATTTTTCTAGTCTAGTGCATCAACGAAATGTCGGCGGCATATGTATAGACGGCTGAAAAAGACAGAAAACATTACGGTCTACTTATATACCTAAAATAATATACACCTAAGTCTGTTTTTACACGGTCTTTTTGTACACGGTTTTGATATAACACGGTTTGAAAATTAAATATTTTTATTTTTTTTACACGATATAATTCCATTTAGCACGATTTGAAATTTTATGTACTTAAATTTTTTTTGTCAAATTTAATTTTTGCGAAGTATGTTCATATCACAAAAAAGTATTAATGAAAGAAAAAAGTCTGAAACCATCGATAGTTTGCGAGCACTAGCTTAAAGATTTAAGTGAATTCCCCTTTAGCGCGTACAAACAATTTTTACTGGTCAAAGCAAATGTGAATAGCACTAATTTAGGGGAATTCCCTTTATGTGCATACAATAAAATTTAATGGTCAGAGCAATTGAAACGTGTTAATATTTTGTGAACTGTCAATGCAATAAGACGTGTTTGGTAAAGAAATTTTTTGCAGGCAAATTTGATTTTCCATTAAATTTAATTTTAACGCATTAAGATAAAAGGTAAGCCAAAAAATATTTTTTTCACTAATTTTAATAGGTTTTAGAGATTAGGAACAAATCACCCATTTTTGTATAAGATCAATGTCTTTTTTTACACGGTTTTTTTTTACACGACTTCTTCTGGAACCAATCTACCGTGTAAAAACAGACTTAGGTGTATATCAATTGGCTCTTAAAGCAAATAAATAAGTTCATTTTTGAGTGTTATTACTTTCCGATTTTCCAAGCAATTTATAAACTATAATTACAAAAAATTTAGAATTAATCGCAATTACTTTAGATTATTTAAAAAGAATCAAAAAGAGTCAGAAGTAGTCCGACCATTTTCAAGAATTATTCTTGCTTGTTTTTGATTATATTTCACTTCTTTACAAATTTATTTCGTTTTATTTGCCATGAAAAGTGAAAAGGCAATTTTATGCGAAGCTGTAGAATTAAATTAACTATTTCTGTATTAAGTTTATCAGACTCAAGTTTTGTGATTGTTATTAATTAAATAAGACAAAAAAGACGTCAAAGACATTTTGCAGGATGGACAACTAGTTGTTTCGAAGCCGCCACACTTTCCCGTCAGCACCCTGCTAAATGTCTTTGATGTCTTCTTTGTCTTATTTAATTAATATCAATCACAAAAATAATATAGAAAGAATTTGAGCCTGATACACTTAATACAGAAATAATTATACAAGAACAAGTTCGAATAATAGGAATTAAATATAATTAAATTAACTTTTTTAAAGTGAAAATAATTGAAAGCCATCTGCTACCTGCATTAATAGCGGCCTATATGTGGCGATATGTAGTTTCAGAGGTATTGAGTAAAGTTTTTCCTAAACTCTTACTCAATAATGTATGTACATATGTATGCGTATCCATGTTAAAACATCATTTTTGATGTATATTTTGTATATTTAGCTTTACTTTTTCAAAGCCCGATAGATGTCGAAATTGTAAAAATCATTTGAACAGCCACAAAGAGTACAACTGAAGCAAAATCGAAAGTATATCCTAGAAACGTATTATTTATTTATTTTGTTTATTTATATCAAGAACACTTAAGAATAGAATTCTTTTATGGTTCATTACTAATCAGAAATTGTCTGAAGAAGGATAATCGGGTGTGTTCTAGGTTTCGACTCGGATTAATTTAGCAAAATTTTTTGAATCCCCATAATTCATAAATTGGTGTTCTCAATTCAGCATGTTTTTACATATTCTTTCTTCTGTTTCTGTTCGAAAAAACATCTAAATGTTAAATACATAAACAGCAGCTTTTTATCAGCTGTTAAAACAATTTTAATTTATTTTAATTAGAAAAGATTAAGTGAAAAATTATTTTTTTTCTAAAAATGTCTGGAGCTTTTCTAATTAAAAATGAATAAAAACATGGGGATGCGGATTTCAGAACACGAAAAATGCTGAAGTAATCCACTTTAGAGTGAATTCGGATTCTGGAACATACCAGAATGTAGTCACTATGATTTTTTTGAAAAAGAATGTAATTGATTAGTAATCGTAATCAAAATTTAACAGCATGAATATAAACACAAATACTGAATACTTGCATTCAAAGTTAAGTTACCAGAAGTGCGCAGGCTTAACATTGCCCTGCACAAAAAATGGGCCTTACAGTTTTTTTATTCAAATCGTGAGACTCTAATAAATTGTTATACATTATTTAAGGGGGTGTGGCTTTGTTAAGCCTTCAAAACGCGCAATTTCATGTTTCAGAAATTCAAATTTATGCCAAGCTGGTGTTTTTGATGGGATAGATTGTCCTCACTGCTAAGGAGATAATGAGGAAAAGAAATACAAATCCAAATTGTGTATAATATGGAAGAAAAGATAATTCTTTTTGATTTTAAATTAAAATATCACTACAAGTATGTAGTCTTTCGTGTGTTTAAGTAACTCATTGAACTTTAATGCTTGTATGTTAAAAAATTTAATAACAGCATATTAAAAATTTTGTATCGAAATTTCCATAAAAAATTTTTAATATGCTGTTATTAAATTTTTTAACATACAAGCATAAATCATTAATACGTTGACAAAAACATGTGTTTTCGTTCAACATTAATGCTCCCACTAATATAATACATACATATGTACATACATATGTATATATGTATGTGCAGCTCATAATTTTTCACCACACAATACAAATTCTTCTAGAAAAAAAGGAAAAGTTAAATTGTTAATTATTTTTTTCGGGCTTGAGTTCGACTTTACACCTTCAGAATGAGAAATATTTTTGTTGTTGTAAAATTGTATGGTACCTTTTTTTAAAGAAGACAAAAAAAAGTGCACGTTCCCGTCTTCCACTCAGGACATGACTAAAATGCACACTGTTTTAAGCAGCAGCGCACATTTGTCTCACCATCTGAGCTCTTTATTACTGACTGTCTAATATTTAATTTATCGATCAACTTTAAATTTTTTCACTGCAATTTACTGCTGATTGGAATGTACTGGAATGCTCTCACCAACATCCAATTGATTTCCAGCATATTTTTGTGGTTGTTGCTATTGTAGCACCGTGAGGACAATGTTTTCAAACTTTGCGCTAGCCCAACGGCAAATTCGATATAAAAAAAAATTAATTATGAAGGAGTAAAATTGTACAAAAGCCCGATTTAGTAAGTAACAATTGTAACTCATAAAGTTTGTGGAAAATTAAATTTTTGGAGTTGTGGGAAGAGTATGCCACCACAAAAAGCAGGAAAAGTAATTTTTAAAATGTCAAGTTATGATTTTATAAAATTTTTTATTTTAATTTAAATTGTCTGCCACACATTTTTATAAAAAAATGTTTTGAAAAATAAGTAAATACATTTATTATTACTTGACTTCTTAAGGATTTCTAGATTTCTCTTTGCAGCCTGGTTTACTTAATTAACCTCCCGATTATGGTTTACAACACCTAGTAAGTGTTGTGTTGTTTCATCTACAACACAACATACAGCTCTTTTTGTGATTATGGTTTACAACAACTGGGGGTGTTGTTGTATTTGTCACAGAATTGTTTTTTATTTGTACAGCGAAAATATGCAAAAATACATGCCTGTTGCTTTCATTGCACAAACACAAGAGAAAAACAATAAATTTTGACATTTCTTTGTCAAGTTCTACCATCAAAAGACATGGAGATTTTGTTGGTGCTGTATTTCATGTAATAGCGCAGTTACCGCGTAAAAATGCATTGGCAAAAATGAAGAGAATGAAAAACGATTTTGTTAGAAAAATACAAACAAAGTCATAACAATTTATGTTAACGTCGATGTTTAGCATTTGGTTATGATAATGAAAGGACCAAAAAAATTGTGCATTACACTTTAAATCCATTGTAACTACCAAATACAAAATTAGTAGTAGTAATTATATGTACATATGCATTTTTATTTGTTTTTTTTTTTTTTTTTGTTAATAACCTTTAATAATTAATTATTTTTTAATATTTGTGCAAAATGTATTTCATATGCACACTTACAAATTTTATAATTTTTTTGTAATTTAACTTGTAGCATCAACAGGACAACACTTAATTAGTTGTCGTAAGTTTTTGACAGCATCTTAAAGCCATGACACACTATCCTACTCAATCGTACGATTCATTCACTGATAGAACTCTGTCCTACTTCAAAAAGTCTCATTAAAACGGCCACACCATGACAACAACTAATAACTAAGGTAACCTTTTGACTACAATAAGAACAACTTCAATAAAAATAACATGCATTTTGCTTGTGTACAATTTCTGAAAACTGTCAAAAAGACGCCACTTCTACATTTACAGCATCTCTCATGAACATAGCTTAAGTTGATTTGCTGTCTCGTTTTGACTGCCTTTCATCTCTGTATTCTCCTGACAGTTTTAAGTAGTCACATGATTAACGGTTCTGCTGATGAGATTATCAAATCGGACAGACTTGTCAAAAAATGGTTCACTCACATACATACATACACTTTTATTCACTTTTAACTGATCGTACGATTCAGTAGGATAGTGAGTCACGGCCTTTATTATGTGTTGTAAGTTTTTGACAACATTAAATGAACAACCGTTGTAAACCATAATCGGGGTCTAAACACCCGTCTAAGCAAAACTGCCTTTGCATGGGGTCACCTAAAACAAAATGCCAATGTTATAAAAGAAAGTTTAAACTAAATTTTGTTAAGTTTTTTTTTATATGCGCATGTTGACTACTAACGTCTATTGTAATATCCTTTTGGAAATTAAAACAAAATTTTCGTTGGGCCATTTCAGTTTCAGGCTACCATATGTGAATTATGTATGTGCATACATGCACGCGTACGTAATTATGTACAAGCATGCCAATTAACACGATAAAAAGAGATTAGTAAATCATACGTGCATACGTACGTACATATGTATAATATGTACCAGAGATTTGCAACGACTGCCTTGTCTTAAAATATTTTGCAATGCACATGTCATCTCGTATACATATTTGGCTTAAGTATAAGGCCCTTATAATGAACAACATTCGATATTCGCTGAGTACCGAAGATCGATCAACGAATGTAAAACTGGTATTATGAATTGGTAGCACTGTCGAAAATTTCGTTGTTTAAACATTTTTTATCGAATGCAATTTTCCTTTCGATAGAGTAGTGGAGAGTAGAAGAATTATGAATACTTTCTATTTTGTTTAGTTTTAAATAAATTATTACTAAATTTAAACTAATGTTGGAGATGCTGGTCTCATTAAGCCAGCAGAATCCCCAGTTGCAAAACGAATTTGCATCAAAGTTTGTTGTTATATGCACTCGAGTTGTGCTGATTGGCTGCTTTAATTGTGAGAGCTCTTTTTGATTCGGCTCTTTTCACTGAACTTTATATCGTTAGTTCGTTAGCTCGAGATAAATTTATGTAGACGAGCCTGACCGCTGAAATGCCGTCCTCGAACGATACCTGAGTGCAAAGTGGTCAGCTTGAGCTGTGTGCTAACTATTAAAATTATAATTAGTATTCTATAGTTAACTTAATATTAAAACTATTAATAAATATAAATAAATGTGAATAAAAATGTTCAATGAAATTTGTGCTATTTTCAGTTTTTTACATTTATTGTTTCTTACATAATGTACAGCACTCTGTGGTTAAAATTGAATGCAACCCAAAAAGACAAATTATATTTAATATTGGTAGATTTTGGAAAAAGAAAAACTATGGTGAACTAAGGAACTAAAAGAAATCACTTTTATAAGCGGCTTCTTTAGTTCAGTCGTGTGCGTAGTTCAATCGAAGTAGTTCGTTCGTGAACAAGGCATCTCTAATACGCACGTGTATGTCCAAATACATTTGTTTTATTTACATACATATTTGTTACAAGTTAATTTCCAAAGGGTTGGAAGCATCCCTCACTATATTTTATTCCTAGCCAATTCCACTAAACTTTAAACCAATAGAAATTAAGCTTTAATAATCATTTATCTGAGGCATAAATAGTCTATCTAAGCGAAATTCACAATAGCGTTTGACCGTCATAATACCAAACTAAAATTCGTTCGATATTTTTCAACGATTCTCGAAGATCGAATGTTGTTCATAATAAGGTCCCATATATGTCATGCTTGAATTTTTAATGTTTGAGCTTTTCTACAAACGCCTGCTTTTGTACATAACTTGCACGTGTTGGCGCTCGATGCAGCTTCGTAAAAATGTTTTTCGTATTCAACATTCACAATATTTTTGATTTGTTATATGTTTGATTTATTATAAATTTAGTTCTAGATAACATTATGAAAATAATAAAAGAGCAGCAGTAGATCAGATTTTGCTGCAATTTGTTCTTTGGAAACCACGTGGTTTCGAGTAACGAGATATTCGCCATTAGAACTAGGTAACCGTCATCAGAAGGGTCAAATTGCTGCATAAGAAATGATTTATATAGCTATATCACATTCTTATTAGCATACGATATAAGTTATCTTAAGTATTGATCGAAGACAATTAGCATCCCGACTAAGTACACCCAATTACATATCGTCACATTGTGACAGGTGTACTGAAGATAGATAATAAAAAAAATTTATTACATTTATATTAAATTACTTTTTCAGGCTTAAGTTCAACGCTTGGTTTTTTCACTATTTTAATCAATATGAATTAAGAAAAGAAAAATTTAATAGCTAGGTGGACAACCGACTTTTCTTTACTTAATTGATATTGATTAAAACAGTGACAAAACCAAGGGTTGAACTTAAGCCTGAAAAAGTAATTTAATATAAATGTATTACAATACAGAAGTTCGATGAAATTAAAATTTTCAGTAAAAAAAATGTATGCTAACAAAAATGACCAGAAATGCAATTGACTGATGAGTAGAAAACCTTATGCCGTTTTCTTTTCTGCAATGAGTGCAACATTTTCAATATTATTTTACACAAAAAATATAGATGTGTCAATTTATTTACTTATATTTTATTCAAATTGTAGTTTTGATGAGCTTCTCTTTTGATCTTAATCTCGCTAGCACTTTAAGAGGAAAGTGCAAAATAAATTCTCTTTTTTTTTTTAGAAAGGAAATCAGTTGCAGACAGTAATTTTTATGAATGTTTGCATTGTATCGGTTCAGATCTCTGGTATCTGTATACATACATACATACATGTGTATGTACATATGTATGTACAGAAATTAGCGCAGGAGTTTTATCTAAAAATTGTAATTGATACACATATGTACATACATTTTTATAATTTATTATTGTAAGGTAAATAAAGTAAAAAATTAATTAAAATACATTTTTATTGTAGCAAATTGTTTTATTTACGCATTGACAAGGTGGGTAAAAAGTAAGTAAATATGTATTTATGTATATGTGTATGTTGGCCAAACGGACGGAAAAATAAAGCTAAATATTGTGCATGTACGTAAGTATGTGTTTATATGTATACTGGAATGAGATAGGCAGAGAGTTATTGTAGTACCGCGAGAACTTCCAATTCTCTTTAGTAACTGGAAAAGTTTCCAGTTTTTCTCTTTGGTGTATGAGCGTGAGTAAAATGAATGGAAAAAAATCAAAATAAAATGCTTGCTACTAAATTCTGTTCGCTTGGTATTTTTGATGATTTTTTGAAATCATTTTCATCGCCATTTGCTGCAGAGTTACCCTATTCCATTTTTAACAAGAAATGCGGGGAAAATTGTATTTTTCGAAATAAAACAACCGGACAAATTTGTTTTTAAGCAATCAATATTTATTTCATTTTATATGAATATATTTTAAAATTTTATTGTGGTGTATGCTGTTTTTTAATTTTTAGTTTTGTAGGTTTAATTAAAAAAAAATATATATATTGTATATAATTAATAAATTTAACATATTTCTTTAATTATAAGTATTCACATTAAATTAGCATGCTATAAAATAAACATTTTGATAACAAAATAAGTGTTTTAAAATCAAAATAAAAATCTTAAGATTTAAAGGCAAATGTAAAAGATGGCCCCGCAAGGCGCTACATACAATGTTTTTTTTTTTTAACAAATATCAAATATTTAAAATAATGTATTATTTTTAGGATAGAGGAAAACTGTACAGTAAAAAAATGTATAACAAAATAAAATTTAATTTAACATAAAACTAAAAAGAAGTAATCATAAGGTTGTTGCAAATATTTTCTCTTCTTATAATTTCAAAGGTATTTTTTGTTTTTTTATTTTTGGCACATTATTATATGATGGACTGAAAAAGCTTTTTAAGAAAATAATCCATTTTTCAAGTAGTTTCTTTCAAGTTTTCAAGGTTTTTTGTTTTGTTTATTTTTAGTAAAATGCTGTTACATATATAAAAATGTTTAAAAAATATTCGATCGTTTCAAAAAAGCGATTGATTGATATATTTTCGTTGCAGTATGACAGTATTTTGTTTTTTTTTGCTTCTAGTTTTTACAAAAAATCTAAATAGTTTTACTCAGTTTTACAAATATCACCTTAAGTATTTATGCTTAAATCAAAAATGTCGGCATAAATGTAAATAAATAATAAAAACTAAGGATAAGATAATCGTGATCATGAATATGGTGCTGTTGTGGTGTATGTTATGTATAGTGAGTATAAATACATTTGCAATGTGGTAATTAATGACTATTTTCTAAACGTAAAATCAGTGCATCGACGACATTGTAAATTTCATCGAAATGAGGACGGGATTCTGCTTCGGCAGTCCAACATTTTAACATTAAACGATACATTTCAGGTGGTGTATTTGATGGTGCCGGCATACGGTAACCTAAGCAAAAGTTTCGAAGTTAATAATATTAATAATTTTTCTTAATTTATTTAAATGCATATTGAGCTGACTATTATTATGTTACTGCAGCAAAAGCTTTTAGTTAATACAAAGTTGAAATGTTTAAATAAAATAGTGATTCATATGGGACAAGTCCCAGAAACAGTCCAGCATAACATTAGAAAAATTGTTTACTAACCTGCATCAATTCGTTCTCTTGCTTTTGAATTTGTCATACCAGCATACGGTGTGTCACCCCTCGAGAATATCTCCCACATCAATATGCCATATGACCATACATCACACAGCGATGTATATTTGCCAAAATTTAAAGCTTCTGGTGCTGTCCATTTAACTGGGATTTGCTTCATTCCATCTGACACTGAAATTCAAAACCAAATGATAAACTAGCTGATAATTTTCCAATTAGAATTAATTAACTTACCAATATATTCTTCTTCCTCTCGGGACATACCAAAATCGGAGATTTTCACTGAACTTTCAAGGTCTACTAAGCAATTACGTGCTGCTAAATCACGATGTATACAATTTTTGGATTCTAGATATCTCATACCTAAAAGTAAAAAAGATGAAAATTCATAAACTATTTTGTAAATTAAGCAAACTTCAGCTGGGTATATACCACCAAGGCCAATCTGTTACAGGTGGCATCACTCCAATTCGCGTCAACAGTTTTCCATGATGTTTTGTTGTCTGTTGAGTTGTCAAAACTCATGGCAAAATACAACACAGCTCACGGGAAAATGTTGAAGCGAGTTAAATTGCGACCACCTGTAACGGGTTATCCATTTTGCGGTTTCAAAAGTAAATGTAAATAAAACACATAAAAATTTTTTTTCATGATATTTCTGTTTTATCATAAAGTTTGAACGTTGAGATTAACACTACGTCATTTAAATGACAATGACAAAGCGAAATGTTGCAAGCATTGATTCTTCTAAGGTAATTTTCGACCACTTTTTGACCCCTATTGGGCGGTATCTCAGCCATAACTTGACAAATGTTGGTTTTTAAGTGCTCCAGAGTTAAAGGTTTATCTGCCTAGACACGATCTTTTGCGTAGCCCCACAAAAAAATTCTAATGGTGTCAAATCGCATGATCTTAGTGGCCAGTTGATATCGAAATGACGAGAAATTACGCGGCCAGGAAATGCTCCTGTAATAAAGCCATATTCGCTCGAGTTGTGTGGCATGTGGCACCGTCTTGTTGAAACCACATATTCTCCAAGTCATATTCTTCAATAGCAGGCAAATAAATGTCGGTTATCATATGACCATAACGCTCCGTATTGACGGTGACAGTCGTTCCATCGTCGTTTTCGAAGCAGTAAGGTTCAATCACACCTTCGGACCAAAGAGCGCACCAAACAGTGCGCTGCATGTAATGGCCTCTCTTCAATTACTTGAGGATTCTCAGAACCCCAAATACGACAATTTTGTTTATTAAAATACCCACCGAGTGATAAATGTGCTGCATCGCTGAAGAAAATTTTGTTGGAAAAATCGCCGTCCACCGCCTGTTGTTCAAGCACCCATTACACGTATCTACGACGTTTTCAATGGTCAGCTGGCTTCAGTTGTTGTGTGAGCTGGACTTTATATGGATGTAGGTGTAGATCTAAATGCAAAATACGCCATAATGTGTCGTAAGACAGTCCTAATTCCTAAGAACGACGAGGAATCGACTCATTCGGGTCTTCGGCAACACTTTCACTTACAGCAGCGATATTTTCGGCCTTGCAATATTTGTAACCGCTCCAGTCTCTTCTTCACAGTTTTGCCAATTGCTTGCGTATTTGGACGCGATTATGTAAATCATAATCTCCTCTTAAAGCACGATATGTGGCTGTGGCAGAATCTCCAATTTTGTAGTATGTTTTGATAATTTTTATGCGTTGTGTGACAGTTAAGCGATACATTTTCGTCACTGTCAGACCTTCGACTGAGAAGAAAAAACTGGTTTAACAACTTAGTTTGACAGATGTTGAATTCCAGTGCTATACTTTTGAAACCACGAAATGGATAACCCGTTAATTGATCCACTTTAGTACAAGGGTTGCCTTTTATATTTCGAAATTAGAGAACAAAACCAAAATCCGCTTAATTGAACCCGGCATAATTGAGTTTCCCGCTTTATTGCACTAAAAATCATGGAACGAAGAAAGCATTCAGTATACCTGCCTATGTTGAAATACCCGTTTAATTGAGTTCCGTTTAATTGCATCACCCGCTTAATTGTTTCGCTAATTGAGACCGCATTGTGAAAAACTAGAGCAAATGTTTCGCTTAATTGATTCCGTCCACTTAATTTTTTTTTTTGCTCTACAAACGTAAAACAAATTATTTTGCGGCAAAAAGGTCATGGTTCTGTTTCTTTATAAACATTGTACGATCAACGTACCTGATTTTTATTTTGTTTTAATAAACCTAAAGAATTTTTTCGACTTAATATGTAACTAAAGAAATGAGTTTTATTTTCCATCTACATACGTAAGGGTATTACACTTTATTGTACATATTGCTCAATTAAGCGAATTTCGTTTAATTGGCGTCGGCGACTCAATTAACCGAATATTGTTTAATTGAGTTCCCGTTTAAGTGCGTCAAAAGTCGTGCATTTTTAGACCCTCAATTAAGCGGAAATAACTATTAATTATCCCATGAATATCTATACACTTTGGCCTGAATTTGGACCAGTTGTCCAAGCACTTTTGCCACTCTGATTGAGGCATCCGCAAAACATGCATTCTGAATGCAGTGCCAGCTTCTTCAGATGTCGAAAAACGTTTTTTCGACAATAAGAACTACAAAATCACTTGTAGATTTCTCAGAAAAAGAGCACGTTAGGTGACTTGTAAATAGATTTTTTGACTCCAGACTTTTGACTAGTTAATAAACAACGATTGGCTGTTTTAGTGATTTTACCTGGTAGATGATCTCACTTGACTTTGCAAACTCGAATAACTAAGCGAGCGAGCGAGCGAACGATGTCGAGTGATACGGTGGGCCTAGCGGAAAGTTATGAATTTGATACATGTATATATGTTCGTATTTACTTACCAGCAGCAGCATCACGGCACATTCCCATTTGCTGGAGTGTAGTCAAATTGTTGGTATTTTTGCGCAAGTAATTTAACAAGGAACCACCTGAAAGATACGAACGTCATTAGCATGTGAAAAATTAACAAACAGAACGCGAAAGCACTTGCCTGGCACCAATTCCATGACAATCATAATGGGTTGCTTTTGAACACAAATACCAATTAGTTTGACAATATTGGGATGATCGTATTGTTTTAAAATGCGACCTTCTTGTAGGAATTTTCGTTTCTGTTCATCAGGCAGAGTCATGCGACAAGTTTTTACTGCAACATCCAGATTCGTGGATTTTAGTTTTGCTTTATAAACATCACCAAAGTTTCCCTTAAATATTAAAAAAAAAAAAGAAAACTTTTCAATAAAAGAAAATTATTGTCTTATCAATTTGGAAACTAACCCGACCAATTTTCTCCAGTAAGACGACATCATCATTACTCAGTTCCCAGATTTCGCGACAAATGGGTCGTCTTAATATCGCACCCGATTTAACTGTCACCGGCAATTCCGATTGATATTGGTGTAATATTAGCTCTTGTATGCTGGGGAAAGGCGGGCCTTCGAATCTAAAATGGCCATCCACCGTTGTTTGCACAATGAAATGTTTGTGGCCGTTCCAGCAGACACTTAAAACAATTTGACTCTCTTCATTGCGTATTGTTTCGCGTACCAAAAAGTCACCTTCGTTGTTGAGCAAACGTACGACTTCTTCGCGTGGCAAAACTCCATGGAACCATTCTTCCTCGTACAGGGGACGATTGGTGGACGTGGACAACTGAGAATAGAAAGTATTTCGTTTACACTGTGCCCATAAGAATGTTTCCACTTGACTTTAATCTACATTGTACATATGTATTAGCTTTGTTTTAAATAAAAACTACAAACGTTCGTACATACATACATACTTAAAATAAATTATTTATCAAAATGTGTGTTTATGTTTTAAATTAAATATAAAAAAAAAAAAAAAAATACAAATAAAACTGCATGCGCATTAAAGAAAAAATAAAAACAAAAAGTTAGCAAACAAGAAAGATATTTAAAGCTAAAAATTGTAATAGATTTCAAATAAACATGAAACGAAGGACACAGATTATAATTTCATATGGAAAATAAAAACCATGATACAATTAATTAGTTAGTTGTATCATGATAAAAACGACTAGGAGCAGGGCTACCAGATGTTTTTTTTTTTTGGAGTTCTTTCCCCAATACCAAGTTTTCCATCCCCAAAAATCTCCATCGAAAGTAAAGCTTCGTCTACACGGTTCTCAGATCTTACAATATTGCTACTACATAATGTCAAAAATTATCTTACAACTATAGCTCAGTTTCTTTACTCTACTTTGGGATCCCCGTGGGATCCCAATTTGCACGAAAAGCGTTCCCGTGCTTTAAAATTGGGCAAATGAGAGTATTTGTGAGAGAACATTATGCTTCTTCTTCTTCTTCTTGCCCGTACTTTCTCTTCGCGCTGGTTTGGGCAAGTAGTTCAACAGCTGTCAGCTGTTCCAAAGAATAAACAATAACATAGAAGAAATAAATATTTTGGGGAAATTAATTCTCTAAAAAATTGTTGATTGTTATATATTTACATTTACGAATTCATTTATGTACATATGTATATGAATTTATGAGTTCTGCTGTGTTCGTAAAAAGTTTTATGCAACCAAAAACTGGTTTTGTTGACAAAGTGGTTATTTAAAATACACATTTTTTGTAATCCCTATTTTTGGAACGAAGTTCCTTAACGTGGCTTGCTGGTAGTGGAAATTAGTAGAAATCGTCACGAAAGCGTGTGAGCTGTTTATATGTATTGGTGTACTGTCGAAAAGCAATTGTGTATGATTGATGGTGTCTCCACTGACATCAGCGGAGACACCTACCAATAAATATTAATTAGTTGAAAACGTTCCAAAAATTTAAAGAATCATAAAATTTCAAAATTTCAAAAACAACACAAAATAAAACATACAGATTTCACCTTGTATTACATTCAAAGATGAAAAAAAAACGTAAGGAACTTCGTTCCTAACGGGGATCCCCCGACCGCATTTATTTTTTTGTTTGTTTTCGGAGTTACAAATAATAAGAATTAATACAGAAAAATAACAATAATTATAGATAAAATTTTCTTGTTTGATATAATGGTTACTCCTTATGCAAAAATAAATATTTTTTCCCTTTAATTGGTTAAAATAATAAAAGTAATATATATACGACGTTAATGTTTAAAAATTCCCAATACTAACTAAAGCTTTTTGTCTGAAATCAAAAAAAAAAAAACTATTATATTCGGTCTCTGATGCGCCAAATATAATTGAAATATGTATTGAATCTTCTAAAATTTTTTGAAAAATATTCTATAAATAAGTTAAAAAATATTTATTAAGGAAATGCGTGGGATTTCTAATTATTTTATTGCAAATTTATGGCATAAGTAATTTATTAATATCCAAAGAAATCAAAATACATACAGACATCTAAATATATTTAGTATGTATAAAACCAAAATAGAATTAATATCAAAATTTGCTTCAAATCAAATGTGGTTGGAATGTCTTTTATTTACAACAGGGTGACACAACTTCTACAAGTTGAAGATGGCAACACTATGTAAAAAAGGATATTTACATAATTATTTAAAAATTAACATCGATATTCATAAAAAATAATATATTGTGGAAATACATTTTAACACAAATTTTTCATATAAAAATTCTTTTGAAATGTATTTGAACAACTTTTTATTTGTTATGAATACCGGTATTAGATTTTCCAAATTTGTGTATAGAAAAATAATTACTAATACAACGACATTTCGTTGATGCTAATAAACCCATCAGTAGACTCGAAAAATTCTTAGAAGAATGTTTGAAACTTTATGTTAAAGGTTTGTTTGAACATTTCTGATTCTCATTTTGTTCATGGGAATTATGGAATAAGTAGTTGCAGTGAAGCTTAAGCTGCAATTAAATTGCGGACAAGTTTTGTTAAATTAGAGTTTCAACTCTTACTGAATTTGTGGCTACCAAACAGATTTCCGCTAAAGTGGATTTTTATTTGAGCGAACGATAGTACTAAGGAAATGTTCGGGAAATTTTCAAACTCCAAAGCAGTTTTCTATTTCCAATTAAGAGAATTTTTCTTGTAAAAGGTGTGAATTTATGCAAAGTCGTCGACTGCAAAACCAAATTATGGCCCTAGTAAAATTTCGAAATAAAAACCTCAACCACAAACACACTTTTGTAAATTCTCCCAAAAAAGTTCATTAATTTTAAATAAACAATTTAAAGAAAAACTTTAGCAATAACTAAAATATTGAAAATTTCAAAAACAGATTTGAGCTTTTTTGAAACATTGATACATAAAGAGAAAAAGAGCGGGGGCCGAATTACGGCATTCGTGATCGAATGAACTACCGGCTAGAAATAACGTAATTATAACCAGAATAACAGGGTAAGCTTTAGAAGAAGGAGCCCGGCTTTGAAATATACGAGTTTTATATGTTTGAAGAGGGGGTCGTGGACCTCCCAAAACCGAAATAAAAATCTGGCGGAGGCTTTTCGATGTTGAAGTTGCGGAATTCAGTAACATAGCATTTAGACGGGAAAGTAAATGCCTGAAAGTTGCAATACACTCGCACTTTATTCTAGCTTTCGACTCAGTTTCAGTAAAATAGTCCTGAAAGTTATTACTTTAGGTCTAAAAAAATAGACCTTAATGCTTTCTGTATTTTTTCAGCCGTCTATATGCCGCCGACATTTGGTTGCTGCTGAACAACTCATCAGTAGACTTGAAAAATCTAAAAAGTATATTTGAAGCCCAACTACTTATTCCAAAATTCTCATGAACAAAATGAGAATCAGAAATGTTCAAACAAACTTTTTATACAGAAAGCATTTTACGTCTCGCAACACCTTTACTTTTTATAGCACTTCCTTACAATTGGCTCTTATAGCGAATAAATAATTAAGTTCATTGTTGAATATTCCTGAAAGTAATTTTTTCACATTTACTGAAAGTAAAGTGACAAGATAGTAAGCACGGTTGCCTACTCCACGGCACATACAACTTTCCAGGATTGCAGTAGACTAATAATTGTGAATTTCAAATTATTTTGTATATTAGAAAATATTTAAAACATTTTTACAGCAAATATGAATAAAGAACACAAATGAATTATGTTTATAGCATACATGGGCATACCGCATTACTTTCTTACTGCATTACATGTTTCAGTAATCAGTAAAAAGTACTTATTACTGGAAAAAAAATCAGTATTCAGTAAATTTTACTGGTTACCGAAAAACAGAAATCAAAGTAAATTTTACTGATTATTGAAAAAAAAAAAATCAATATTCAGTAAACTTTACTGGTTACTGAAAAAAAAAAAGTCAGTATTCAGTAAAAAGTACTGATTGCTGAAAATAAGATCAGAATTCAGTAGATTTTACTGATTTGTGTAAAAAAATGCAGTAATCTGTAAATGACTGATAGTAGGTAGATATTGCTCATTTACATGAATAGTGGCATAACTGAAAAAATGAAATATATAAATATGCGTTAATTTTACGAAATTGCGGACTGTGATTAAATTGTAAATTAATATTGATAGGTATGTGAACTACCCTGTGCTATAAATTACGTTATTAATTGAAAAAAAAGAAAAAAAATTGAAACTAATAAAAACATAAAAACGAGTTAGAAGTCCGAACGATATTTGAAATTTTTGTAAAATTTGATTTGTTGTGAAAAAATATATTAAAAAATATCTATGCAAATCACTTTTTATTTTCCCAATAACACATTTCCTTTTTAGATAATTTAAAAAAATAAAAACACGTCAAACTTTTAAAGCCATTTTTCACGGAATTTCGTTTTTTCAGTTATGCCATTATTTATGTAAGTGAGCAATATCTACTATCAGTCATTTACAGATTACTGCATTTTTTTACACAAATCAGTAAAATTTACTAAATTCTGATCTTATTTTCAGTAACCAGTAAAGTTTACTGAATATTGATTTTTTTTTCAATAATCAGTAAAATTTACTGAATACTGCTTTTTTTTAGTAACCAGTAAAGTTTACTGAATACTGATTTTTTTTTCAATAATCAGTAAAATTTACTGAATACTATTTTTTTTCAGTAACCAGTAAAGTTTACTGAATACTGATTTTTTTTTTTTTTCAATAATCAGTAAAATGTATTGAATATTGATTTCTCTTTTCAGTAACCACTAAAATTTACTGAATACAGATTTTTTTCCAGTAATCAGTAAAAAAATAAAATACTGAAAAAGTACTGGTACTGAAAAATGCCCATCTATGGTTTATAGTGATAATTATTAAATTAATTAATAAAAGCTTAACAATAAAAATTATTGCCCTATAAATTTATGTTTGTAATAGTCTTGACAATTCTATTTCAGTAATATTTCTAATTCTTTTAATTTTTGTAAAATAATAATACTTGCAACTCTTCGCTTCGACGACATTTTTAAAATGAACTTTCACGTTCCTTTAAATTTTCATGTAAATCACAGATTTCTTTGAAATTTTCATTCATAATATGTCGAATACAAAAATTTAATAAAAGTACTTTCCCGTCTAAATGCAGTGCAAGGAAAATATGAAAATATTGGTAAAACAATGCTGCCAGAGGAAAGTTTTTGAGCGAATTCCTAAACGGTTTTGAAGCATCCCAAAAAATCCCAGTTTAATTTCTTTTTAACATTTTTTTGATAGGTATGCAAAACTTGTTCTGGACAACCGGCTAAGGAATTTTCTCCTCCATGGTATAACCAATGCCAGCTTCGCGTACAAAGTATGTAAGCGTCTAGCACCACACTTTTTCATTTTATGGCAATTGTTATCATTTTGTTTGGGTCGGCTTTAGTATGCGGACCCAAACAAAATAAGCAACACACGAACAAAGTAAGCAACAAGTACCATGTTTTTAATTAATTTTCAGAGGCCTATTCGACTGTGCTGAGGCACTATATGCCTCAGCACAGTGTTTCCATGGTTACGCACGTGACATTTGTACACGTTTAATTGTTTTGAATATTATAAAAATATAAATGGGTTGGAATTTTTGAATGGAATTTTGCCATTGTTACATTTAATGTGATGAGTTCCTTCCAAAAAGTATATATATTGGAAAATTGAGCACTGGGTACCCAAGTTCCATGCGATCAAAGTTGACTTACGCACGTGACAAAAAACGTAAGTGCCTTTTAAAGCAGCATGAAATATTGCAAAAGTAGGCGAATTGTAGAAGATTTTTATTTCGGAAAAAATGTTTTTATAAAGGTTATTAATGGACCTTTATAATCATGGTTTGTACAAAAACAAGTGTGCATGGGTTGGCTAAGAAAAAAAAAATGTTTTGATTACGCACGTGACACTTTTTACCTTCATACATATTTTTGTAATTTAACATATATTTTCAGAAGTTTTTATCATCATTTAAAATTATTATAAGTTAAAATTTTTTTTTACATAATAAAATGTCAATAGTTTTTTTCAATTTTCTGTGCTTAAAAAAATTGTGCGAGCGTTTTGATTTTTTAACTAACGGTGGACCATTTCATGGAAATACCCATATGCGAACAAGTGGTGGCCCTAATGCACATACATACATATGCATGTAAAGTATGTACATATGTAAGTTGTTCATTGTACATGTGTACAAATTTCTATATACATACCTAGTTAATTACGTACTAATTTCTTTTTAGGGCAATGTGGTCATTCTCTATTAATTATTGAAAATTTAAGAAAAATACTATTACTACTTAAATAACATGAGAAAAGAAAAATTAATTCGATGAACAATTTATTTTTAACCTCTTGTAAATCTCATTGGCACGTTACTCACAAGTAAAATTGATTTTGGTCGTCGACGTTTTCTAGCCGGTGGCTTTGGTGGTCCATTGGGATTGTTATTGAAAAAGTACATGGGCACATGTGTTGTATGGGAACTACAACTGCTTTGTCCGGAAGAACTCATTACGAAATGACGTTTATCAACAAAATTGTGTCATAGGTATGTACATATTTTTGTCGAAGTAATTAATCACTTTTTGTTTTGCACAAATAACCGAGTTTTTTATTTTCACTTCACATACATAATATCCATGTGTTTGCTAAAAGTAAAACACAAATAATATTTTTGCACGTTTTTGTTTTTTTCGTCTAAAATTTGCTTAGTAGATCTTAAATGAAGTGAATCAACAACGTTTAGCAACAACTGCTGCCCAACTACTGCTGTTCTATCGGAGGAAAGATTTATTTTTGCGTTTGTTTTGATGTTTGTGTTTTTTAGCAGCGGCCATAAATTCATCAATGGAAATTAAATGAGAAGAAAAATGTAAATAAGAGATAATCATTTCTCTTAAAAGTTTTATTTAATCCAATTTTCAGACATACATATGTACATATACATATGTACATCAGGCCTGGTGCATATGCATTACTTGAGACAATGTGCATTGACAATTTTCCCACTTAAAATGAAATCAGTTGTGCATTTGCATAACTTTTGATACAAACACGAAATTTTTCATTTTAGGTGCACTATTTTTTGCATTGCACTACATTTCCTTGGCACTAATTTAATAAAAATTGCATAAAACACGATAACACTAGTGCATTCAATACCTGTTCGCGAACTGCAACATATGAACATATTTAATATGACTTGGGAGTTCCACAATCATATTTCTTTGAATGCAATTTATTATTGGTGGTTAATTTGCAAAATTTTTTTAAATTCTATTTATCACCAAGAACGTTAATCTATTTATTATTTTAGGTTTGCTTCAGATTTTTTATTTTGAAAAACTCCAAATAAAGTTTTTTTCTTTACAGCTAGTGGACTTTTTTTTTTAAACTTAGTCTAAGAAAATAAACAAGCAATGTATGTACCTAAAAAATAGTACACTAAGATTGTTAAGGATATCGCTAGATCCATAATTTTGCAATGAAATATTTATGGACCAATTGTTTAATGCTAAAATATCGACCAGCTCTGACTTATTTCATACACAATTTATATGTGTATGTATTAGGGTTCAAGGATTTCTCTGTTTTCGCAGTGTTTAGTAAGATTTGTAAAATTTTAAGAGTTTTTTGTTTCCTAATGTTTAAAGCACATACATATATAACTTTTAAAGTGTTTAGCAAATATTCAGACTTTGACGACTAAAATTACTTTACTATAATTGCTTCTAAGACTAGAAGACACTAACAAAATGCATGTGTTATGCGGCGAATTCTAGTGCCCTCAACTGGTAATGAATTCGCCTTGCACATGAAATTTATTAGTTTAAAAACACCAAGGCGAATCAACTACAGGTGGTCGCAATTCAATTCGCTCCAACATTTTCTCTCGAGACGTCACAAGTTTTGTTGTCGTTTTCTATCGGCTTTGACAACTCAGAAGATAAATTCGTGGAAAAATGTTGAAGCGAATTGGTATGCGGGCACCTGTAATGGATTCGCCTTGGAAAACACTATTGGTTGCAAAAATCCAAGGCGAATCCATTACAGGTGACCGCATACCAATTCGCTTCAGCATTTTTCCACGATTTTATCTTCTGAGTTGTCAAAGCCGATAGAAAACCACAACAAAATCTGTGACGTCTCGAGAGAAAATGTTGGAGCGAATTGAATTGCGACCACCTGTAGTTGATTCGCCTTGGTGTTTTTAAACTAATAAAATTCATGTGCAAAGCGAATTCATTACCAGTTGAGGGCACTAGAATTCGCCGCATAACACATGCATTTTGTTAGTGTCTTCTAGTCTAGAAGCAATTATAGTAAAGTAATTTTAGTCGTCAAAGTCTGAATATTTGCTATTTGTCTCGAGAGAAAATGTTGAAGCGAATTGAATTGCGACCACCTATATTTCCTACGTTTAATTGAAAGTTAGGTCTACATCGTTATTAAGTTGGAAAATGATTTTTTTTATGCATTATCGCCCTAATGTAAATATACACATGAATATGTATGTATGCACATACGTATGCAAAGATATAAATAAATATTTCTACATTTTTAGCTGAACTAGTTACATTTAAGTTTCACACTTAAAAAAAGGAGGCATTTTTTTATTTTTTGACATTGGAACATGGCATAGATGGGACAATTGCAATATTCCGCAATCGTCAATAGGTATGTGCTGATTGATGTTGTAACATGATCGCGATAATTTTTGACTTTGCTTGCTAATGAGAAAAATACAGCCAGAAATCAACTTGACTGAGATTGATTTAAATAATAAATTTAAATAATTTTTTCAAAATTTATTGGAAATCGTCAAATGAACGGCTGACACTAGTGGACGTAAATGTACATCGTTAAATACACAACAAAACTTTGGCTGTTAAAGTGCCCCACAGACGATGTGTTTTGCACATTGTATCTATAAAATTTTACACATGTAAGCAACTACATACCGTGTGTTACCTTTAAAATATTGCTTGTGTATGAAACATGAGGAAAAGTCATAAGACATATTTTCAAATAGAGCGTGTTCTATTTTGTTGTGTACAAACATATGCCATCAAATGTCTATGCCATGTGAAAACATTCGTTGGCGATTCATTATGTGCAATACAGTGCTGGGCAAAATACATGCTTTGGTGTATTTAAAATACAAAATACATGAAAGTTCTGTATTTAAAATACAAATACTTTTTCTCCACGTATTTAAAATACAAAATACTGCATTCTAAAAGCAAGTATTTGAAATACAAAATACAAAATACAGTGTAACAAAAATATGTATTTAAAATACAAAATACTTTTAATCAAAAAAGTTTTTATTTCCATTTATAAACACCAGCTTTTCAAATGTGGTATCAGACAAACAACCTCGCGAATGAATAAAACCAGCTATTCAGACTTTCGAAGTCGCTACGATACTCATCAGCACCCATTAAAAACATTTTTATAAACTAATATCCTGTTCATACATGCAGCAATATTCAAATTTTAACAATTAAAGCCATTATTGAGACAAAATTTTCATATAAAAATTACAATTAGCTTATTGGCAATTAAGAGATAATTGTTTCAATAATGAGTAAAATTTATAATGCAACACTGTTAGATTTGTATTAACAGTACCAAATGAACAAGCTTTTACAATAACAGTACATATTGAACACTCCTTGTGAAAATTTTACTAATCAAATGTCAACAAAATAAATAAAAAAAAAACAATTTTTTTTTTAATTTTTTATGATAAGGGGTGTTTTTTTTCGATGTATACAACTTTAAGTTGCAATAAAACAACGATGGATTATTTGATTGGCATGAATTTTACTTATCCGAAAGATAATCTTGTGGCATTACATTTTAAATATGTATGACTTCTGGCATATGACCGCCACGGCTGGCGCGGATGTAGTCCAATCTGGACTTCCAATTTTCGATGACTTTTTCCAACATTTCTGGCCGTATATCGGCAATAACACGGCGAATGTTGTCTTCCAAATGGTCAAGCGTTTGTGGCACAAGCATGTTGCGCAGTCTTGTTGAAATCACATCTCCTGGACATCATGGTTATTCAATTCAGGAATGAAAAAGTTAGTAATCATGGCTCTATATCGATCACCATAGACTGTAACTTTCTGGCCATCATCGTTTTTGAAGAAGTACGGACCAATGATTCCACCAGCCCATAAAGCTCACCAAACAGTCAGTTTTTGTGGATGTAACGGTGTTTCGACATGCACTTGAGGATTAGCTTCACTCCAAATGCGGCAGTTTTGTTTGTTGAAGTAGCCATTCAACCAGAAGTGCGCTTCATTGCTAAACAAAATTGTGCGCGATACGTATTCCGCACAGAACCATTATTTTCGAAATAAAATTGCACTATTTGCAAGCCTTGTTCACGCGTGAGTTTATTCATGATGTACATATTGCCAAACCAAACTGAGAATAGATCACTTGACACTTGTTAAATCGGTAGCCATCTGGAACAGTAATGCCAACTTAGAGTTCTATACATCGAAAAAACACCCTTTACAAAATAACCGAATGTAAACAATAACTTTTTCACCTGCCAAATGCTACTTGTCGTATCAATATTAAGTATGTATGAACACCAAAACGATATTGCCAATTAACTGAATATTGTTTCAATTAAAAAGGCATATGTGAACAGCATATAAAGTTACAAAGGTTTTAAAGCAGCTTCTATAGCTCAAAAACTTAATTATTTTTGGGGAAGGAGCTGTGGCACCATAACCTGGTTTCAATAATTTGTCATTTGTTTCAAAATTACTTGGGAAAAAAAGAAGACCTTGCTCAGGCACGAACAATGATAACTATGCAATATGCTGGTGTTAAACTTATAATGGCGGTGCAGGTCATAAAAATAGAAAATCAAAGCTTTGGGAGTGGCAAAAATTATTTTTGGAAGCCATTTGTAACGCGAACAAAATTGGTCTTTAGGGGGAAAAGATCGAAGATATCAGCAGCTGCAGCTGCATATACATCTACAACGTCAGTTCTATGAAAATTCCGCCAAACACAAAATTCGAGCTGTATTCAAACCATTGACAGCGGTAGAGTATTTTTTTCATCTCAACTTGCAAAGTAATACAGTTATTTCAGCTTAATTGAGACCCGCTTAATTGAGTTTCCCGCTTTATTGCACTAAAAATCATGGAACGAAATCATTCAGTATACATGTCAATGTTAAAATATCCGTTTAATTGAGTTCCGTTTAATTGCGTCACCCGCTTAATTGTTTCGCAAATTAAGACCTCATTGCGAATAACAAGAGCAACTGTTTCGCTTAATTGATTTCGTCGACTTAAGTTTTTTTTTTTGCAATAGTAAAAACAGTAGCGGTTCTCACTTTTGATACTATTATTTTTCAACTCTGCTATATTCACTACGATTTTTACCACAAAGCTCGAGTGACTTTCTTACCTCAAAGTCTGCATGTTCTTGCAAATATTCTAAAACTTGCTGAATTTCTTTATCTGTCCACCTTTTGTTGTGAATTTTCTCTTCACCAGTATATTTTTATTTGTTTTTTCCATATTTTTTATTTTCTCAACACAAAATTAAGTTTTGCCGGCAAAACGATTCACAGCACAGAATATCTGTGATTCCCAGTAGTTTTTTTACAATGTTTACCAAAGCTTTTTGTTTGATTTTTTAATCACATCGTAGAGAATAAAAGTTCAGTACATTTTGTTGCTGCAGTGATGTAAACACTAGTACTTTAATCAAATCTGCTACTTTAACCAAATGTGCCACCGAGTGAGAACCGCTAGTTATTTTACTGCAAAAAGGTCTTGGTTCTGTTCCTTTACAAATATTGTACGATGAAAGTACCTGATTTTTATTTTGTGTTAATAAACCTAAACAATTTTTCAACTTAATATGTAACTAAAGAAATGAGTTTTATTTTCCATCTACTCGTGGGTGTTTCGCTTTATTGCACATATTGCTCAATTAAGCGATTTTCGTTTAATTGCGTACCCATTCAATTAACCGAGTATTGATTAATTGAGTTCCCGCTTAATTGCGTCAAAAGTCGTGCATTTTTGGAAACTCAATTAAGCGGAAATAACTGTATATAAAACATTAAATAGGCCGTAGCATTAAATTGCAGCAAAAGCCAGGCATTATATTTTACCAAAAAAAGAAAAGAATGTTTTACTCCCCAGTGTAATATAACTGTAAATAATGCAGAATTAAAATGGGGAAAAAATGTTAAATACTTAGGAGTTGTGTTGGACCCAAAGTTGACCAATAGGTATCATATATCATATATTGGCAACAAATGTAATATCCTAATTAAAACACTCTACCCATTAGTAAATAGATCTTCAGCTTTAAATATTTATAACAAAATGTTAATCTTTAAGCTGATATTGTGCATAGTAATGTTTTATGCAGTACCGGTCTGGGAAAATAGTGCATACTGTCATATAAAACAGAGTGCAAATTCTTCAAAACAAACTTTTAAAGCTAATCCATAATCTTCCTAGACTTTACCCTACGGCAAGACTGCACCAAGTGGCAGGAGTAGACTTGGTTGTAGACAGAATACACAAATTGTGTGACAATTTTAATTTTAGATATTCCAATTCGGAATACAATGATTTAGCTGAGCCTAGCCCCTTTAGATTTAGAACAAGGAAATATTCTTAAACTCTTATAAAAATGTATATATACATATACGCTACATTGAAATAAATATATGAATTCAATATATGAATTGAGGAAACTTTTTTTCTAATCCTAGGGGTTGACTGGTGCAACTTTTTTTCGACATATGTATGTACATCAGTAGGTATGCCGCTCATGGAAATAATATTTTATTATTAGTTCAACTACTTAAAAACTACAGACTTAAAGCAAAATTAAAAAAAAAGAAATTCTGAAACAGCCATGCAACGCAATATAATCATATGTATATGTATGACAAAGCAAAGTGTACAAAATTTGTGTTGCACTAGAGCACTGCATGTTTAGTTCGAGCGTAAAATTTTTGTTAGCTCTTCAATTGAGATTTTTGTACTGTGTCTTAATTGAATCATTAACAAGGAAACTGCTGTAAATACAACTGCTAAATGAACAAATTTAATATTCTATGTATTTAAAAAAAAGAAAAAAATAATTACATGCATAATATCCAAAATTTGCTATCAAAACAGCATTGAAAAAGCAAAAGCAAAAACAGAAACAGAAACAAATGTTATAACGAAATACATTAAAAAGTTTTATTCTAAATAATTGCTTTACAGGATTCAAGTGATGTTCTAAAGTGCTTCAGATTATAGATAAACGATACTACAAATAAAGACAGTGCGAGAAAGAGAGCAGATAAGAAGAAAAGAGGAAATATATAGGCCCCTTTTTTTTGACGTTAAGATCTCAATTTACTCACACTCATTGCCAGGCTGGGAACGCAGTAGCAATGATCCTTCATTGACATGACATCATCGCTTGTCTCACCATCGTCTTCATCATCGAAGCAATTGGTTATGTGCGATGATGAAATGTTAATGCGCTTGTTGGAAGGTGGCGGATAAGAAGGATGATCTAGAGGACATGTACAGAACTCTTCTTTGTCTGCGCTTATTTGGTCATTGGCAGTATTGAAACTAAATTCTCTTGAAAAATCGAAAACACTTTTAGCTGGATGTATGCGTCTTCGTTTCGTGCAGGTCTTACAGATTTTTCCTTTTCTCAATTGAAAATGTAAAAATTTACTGCGAAATGTTTGGCGTATGGCTTTTGATTTCTTTTGTATTTTTGGCACTTTAAATTTCAGTTTTGAGGTAATTATGTGTGTTTCCTTGGACGGATTTGCATTTGCATTGGCAGTGGCAGTGGCGTGGCCAACAGCACTTTTAGAGGAATGTTGCTGGTCCTTCTGGGCAGTGATTTGTGTTGCTTTAGTTTCATTATTAACTGTATTTGTTTGAGTTGTATTCGTATGCGCATCGGTTCCGGCTGCGGAAGGCGGAGTAGTAGCAGGCACAGCTTTGGCAGTTAAGGCCGTCGAGTTGTTCGACGTTTCCACCGGTTTTCTTTCATCATTTTGTTTGCTATGAGCAGAATTAAAGCCATTTGCATCGCTGGCATCTAAATTAACCTCTTTATCTTTGTCCGGAGTGGTTATATGCATTTTGCTCAAAGGACTTTTGGAAAACTCTTTAATATTACAAATTATGGCATTAATGGATTTTTGGGAGAAGGATAGAGATCGCTTTTTATGCTTTTCATTTGGAATGTTAGAGTTAACTTGTACTTCTTTATCCGAGCTGGAGGTAGAAAAACGTTTGTTGGAGTTTTCATTAGGGCAAATACCACGTTGTAAGACATCCAAAATTTCAGCAGACTCAATGGCATCCAGATCAGTTACTTGCGGTGAAATATTTCGTTTTAAGCGATTATCTAAAGTGCGATTGAGCTCATCGATCTTGTCTAGGTGAGCATCAATAGAGTTTTGCATTACTTCGGGTATTTCGGACGGAACTTTTTCAGTCTTAATTTCACTTACACTAACATTTTCAGTATTGATTACTGCTACCGTTGTCACAGTCGTTTCTTGATTAGCAACTGTATTATTTAGTTCGACGACAACTTCACTTTGAGTTTCTTGATTTTCTGCAGCAACGGTCTCAGGAAGTGCAGTCTTTATTTGTATTTCTGTGGATTCCCCGATTGATGGAGTATTATTTTTGTTTTCAATTTCTTCTCTTAAATCTAGTTCAGCATAAATGTGATTGTTATTTAAAGCATTGTTAGTAACGGTATTCAGTTCTTCTTCATCCTGTTCTCTAAAGGGACTTTTTAAACAAATCGAGCCTTGACTCATGCTGCGTCTTAACTTAGAAGGCACAAATCTTAATGGACAATCATTTTCAAAATCACTTGAATCGTGCAGAAAACCTTGATTATTATTCGTTTCATAACTGGCAGCCATGCGCATGGGTATGTTAGTAATAGGCTCATATCTTGCAGGACTATTAGGACTATTTACCGATAATGAACCCAAACTTTGGGATCTTGGTTTCATTTTATTATTGAGACGTTTGGTTCTAGTTGCTGTATTCGGTGTGGTGGGCTGTGGAGTTGATTTACGTTTGAAGTGACGTCCGCGCAGCAAAGTTAGAACACCTCCGCGCCTTCTTAGTTCATTCATAATACTTACGGATGGAGTACTGGTGGCATTCTGTTTGTTTTTGTTTTTTTTTTTTCATGATATGTTAGTTTTAGTGAACAGTTTTTAAAGGAAAAGATTCGTGTAGGTATATTTCAAAAGGAACAGAAGAATAATAATCAATATAAAAGTAGATAGTTCAGAAAATAAGAATGTATTTAAAATGACGTTGTGAGGTTCTTAGATTTGATGAAAAAAAAAAACTAAACATAATTGTTTTCTAAAATGCTCTGAACAGTATGTATTTTTTTTCTTGTATAGACAACAAAAATGATAACATTTTTTAGTGTTTACATCGAATACATCATAGAGAAAACGGGTTTGCTATTTTTCGCCAACTTTATCACCTCTAAGTCTTAGAGTCTGTCTTAAAAACCTTAGAATTTTGAAAATTATACTTTAACTAAATGCTTCAAATGCTTATTTCACGTATTTGGGGCACTGAATTCCAAAACTTGCTACTTGCATCCAAAATAAACATACTATAAGCTCAAAAGGAAAGAGTTTTGTGGGCCTCATTCGACCACCAACATTACACCTTGAAAAGGACAAAGAAAGTTCTATTGTTTGGGATGACATTACACGTTTGATCAAACTTGTAGTAAATGTAATATAAAACTACAAAAAAGAAAGAGGTGTAAAACCAATTCTATCAAAACTCGGATGTGAAAATTATTAGGTATGCAACCAACATGCATACATATAATTGCGGTGCACCCAAACTGCAAGTGTGCAGTTCACCTGATGGTGGCGATATGTGGTAAAACATAATCAGCCTGATCACGGTTTGGCGAAGTTGTAGTTCGCTAGCTGTCAAAGTCGCAGGAGTTTAAAGAATTTTTCGGTACCACGAAAACTATTCGTCAACTAATAATCTAAAAACACTTTACAGCTCAGGTGGAAACTGACAAATAACAACAGTTCTTTTCATTATTCAAAAACATTTGTTAAATTCGTTGAAAAAATAATTAAAATGTTATTGAACTTTGGTCCATCTGATGAAGATGACGAGTACAATAAAGCCAAATTGTTTGCATTGCGAAGGAAATTGCGACAAAAATCGGAAGTGTACACATTACCAAATTTAAATGCGCTCTTATAATCGGCCCATACCTTCATCCAACCTTTAGCATTGCGTATCGGTGGAGCCAAATCATTAAGCTCTTTCGCAATTTTTTTCCACTACTCTTTTAAATCAAGTTTCTAAGAATTTTTTGCCGATGGTAGCACCATTTTTGAAAAACGCCGTGATCAGGCTGAATGCCATTGCTATTAAAGAAGATGAAAGTAAAGCAACTCAGTGCATTCAGGTAGTGGAATTGAAGTATTAGAATTGACGTTATATCAAAATGCCATTTTTATAACAGAATGCTTTTTATTTTTTTAAGACTCATTAACACTGCAGTTACACGATCAAGTTTTGCTATCAAGTTTTTTTCACATACTGCTTGTCAAACTTCAATAAAATTGAAAAGCTGTGACGTAGGCTGCACGCAATGTCATAACAATTCGTTTTCAAGATGCCGTCAAGAAGAAAATTAAAAATAGCTGCTTCATTAAAAGTACTATCAGAAATAAAGAAAATAAAGGAAGAAAAAAACCAGAGGGCAGAAAGGAGTCGATATGACGCCACATTCATATTCCACAGAACTTCGTGGCTTCTGTATAGCTCTATAAATCGCAGCACATCATTATATTTGTTGGTTTTGCACGTAAACATTTTTATTTCTATTTTCAAGCTTGAATCTGTTTAATTTTTATCATTTTTAATTGCAACTTTCAAACAAAACAAAAAAATATTTGCAGACAGAACGAAAAAAATTTGTTGTCAGCTGTTTTGTTGATTGTGACTTGATGCTCTCTATGGAAAGCAAAAATTGTCATCAAGTTTGCATCAATTTTCAAAATTGTGAGTGTATTAGTAAAAAAGTGTGAATGTATTAAAACTTGAAAGGCAAAACTTGATTGTGTAACCCCCATGTAACTTACCGACGATAGCTAAAGGTAGGATTTTGTTGGCCGCATTTCCCAAAAATGTTTTATAATTGGATACTTTAAATATGAGTCTAAAATTTCAAATTATCAATACTTATTGCAAGATGAGGTCCATAAAGTTATAGGAGAATTATAATAACGGATTTATATAAAATATAAGCTCGTCTTTATCGGCTTTAGGATTTAATTTAAGCTAGTAGATAAAGGGTCAATTTTTTCTTTGTTCAATAATAGCAATCTTTCTCACTTTTCGACAAAGAGTAAGAAACTATGCTATCCAATAAAAAAAAAAAAATACTATTTGCGAAAAATTGTGACACCAAAGTATTTGTTTGTTGGTCACAAATTCAATGTGTAGCGATAAAATTGATTCTATGAGACCCTCGATAATTACTTTAAATCAAACTCCAAACAAATGTAATTTAATTATGCTTTCCGCTAATAGATTGCAAATATTGTGAGCAGTCTCCAATTATTTTTCATTGAAAGGGCGTTAATGAACAATTAAATAAAGTTCTTTCGATAAGCTCTTTCTGCCCTAATGGAAGATGGAATGTTTCGCATAAGAGTTTTATTAATATGATTCTCAAATCACATCAATTTTGATATATTAATTTGAAAGGTTAATTGACATTCTTATTCAACTACCAATCGCTAAGTTTATTCAATATGTGATTCATAGTACGAGTATCTGTAAATGCACAATTAATTCCACAACCGTTTGCACTAAATAATTGAATAAAAATTACACAACTATTTTTGTACCTCTACCTCAGTAACAAGACAAATACGTGTGTATGTGTACTATATAATATTGATTATATGACTTTTTAAGCATAAACCTGCACCGGTAAATACAATCTTTCTGAAATCAAGACTCACCTGATGATTATCATTGTTAAAACCATGTTCAAAATTTGGATCCAGATGATCATCACAGCCGGAAGGCAGTTCCTCACAGCCAACTTCATTTAAGGCAAATTTAATCATATCCACTAATTTCTGCTTTTGTTTTTCCTGGCACCTTAAAGCATTTAAATCTTTAGATTGACGGCTGAAATAAAATTTAAAATTCCATTGTCAAATATTTTATGAACAAATGAAATATTCGGGTCTGTTTCTTTACTTTTTGGGCAAAGTTCGGTAAAATGAGAGTAAACTATAATTTCTCTCAATGAGAGACAAAAATGCACAAAAGTACGGGCACGAATAAAAACAAATATTTTACCACAACAGAAAACGTCAGAGTTCTGACAGCTCAATTTATAAAATAAAATTTTTACATACAGCGTTATTATGAATTCCGAGTGAACATCACTCGTAATGGAAAACCTCCGTCACGAATTCGTACAAAAAGGTATTATGAATTCCGACGGATTCGAACCAACTTTTTAAATGAAAAACAGATGTGTTTTGTTCACATTCTAAGGATTGTTAAAAATATTTTTCAAAGAATAAAAACCAAATTTGATTGCCGTTTCAATGACGGAAGAGGAACGAAAGCTGTTAGCGAATAGAGCGCAAAGTTTTGAGGAATGGTCTGAAATCCCCTGATTTGGATTACAAGGCGTAAGTTGTTAAAACAAATCACAAATTATGAAAATATGTTCATATGTATGTATGTGTTTTCCAATTTTTCGTTTAGTTTTATTAAAAACTTCCGCTTGAGCAAATCTGCACAATTCGATTTCTAATTGAATCTGCATGGTGTTGGAAAAGATGGGGATGCTGCACTGGCTTTTTCTTCCCACATTTTGTACACACATTTAATTCTATACATAAAAGGCGCTTTGTTTTTTGTTTGTTTACATGGTTAATTATTTTTCAAGCAATCTATCAGATGTTGCAATGTTGTATATGAAGCGATTTTATCAACACGTAAAATCAGCAGTTAGTTTGTGTTACTTTTTTTTGTTTCAAATCATGACAAAACCAATAAGTATTGTAAAATATACCAATTAATTATTAAAGAAATATAATTTATAACTACTCAAAAATTGTTTTTATTTAATTTAAGAGCTTCTTTTCAGTTTGTTCTTATTTTTAACAATTTTTGTATTCTCCCGACAGTAAGAAGAGTTCGTACAAATTTTTGATAAAAAAACGCTAAAAGTACGTTTCATTCGGAATTCATAATACCAATCTCCCGAATTTCGAAAATTTCGTAGCTACGTCAGAATTCAAGTTTTCTCCAAACAATTAAAAGGAATGAAATGCATAAAACTTTTTAGGAACACAACAGAACGTATAAATTCATATACATACATAAATGAGTTCGCAAATAAAAATATATCAACAACTTTTTAAATATTAAATGCTTTAAAATATTTTTTCACACTAATTTCCAATTTTTCTTTTAGTTTCCGCACAACATTTATTTCATCTATGTCATTGTTTTTTCTTTGAAACAGCTGACAGCTGAACTGCTTGCCCAAACCACGATACAACTAATAAGGAGGTAGCCTCATCAGCAGAACCGTTAATCATCGGACTACTTAAAACTGTCAAGAGAATACAGAGATGAAAGGCAGCCAAAACGACATAGTATATCAGCGTAAGCTCTGTTCATCTCTCTTCTGTAAATGTAAAAGGGACGTCTTTTCGACAGTTTACAGAAGTTTTACAAAAACAAAATGCTTGTTATTTATATTGAAGTTCTTCTTGTTGTAGTGAAAAAGTTACCTTATTATTATTGTATTATGGCCCAAACTAGCCCGAAGAAAAAGTACGGACGGTTTCATGCGAGAAGAAGAAACATAATGTTCTCTCACAAATTTGCCCAATTTTAAATTACGGGAACGTTTTTCGTCCAAGTTGGGATTCCTCGGAATCCCAAATTAAAGTAAGGAAACAGAGCTATTGTCTTTATACATACTTTTGATTTTCTTTGCAGGATTGTATGCCATTGGAAATGCTGCCATTTGAGGTTATAGTTCCATTGGCAATAATCGGTGAGCCACCATTGACATGCTCTATCATTTTTAGTTGCTTTTCTTGGCAATCTTTAACGGATAATTCCAATTCTAATTGTTTGGTGCGCAACCAGTCCACGGTTAGATTATCCACAGCCAATGTGCTGGATTGTAATTTACCAGGTATGTCTTCGATAAGAGCTTCATCAAACTGAAATACTACAGGGCTGGTGGGGGAGGTTCTGTAATATAAAAACAGTTTTTTTTTAAGTTAAATGATGGAAAAATGTACCATACCCATGCACTACTTTACCTATGTTTTTCTGTAAATTCCCGGTACTCTTCACTGGGATTTATACTATTTATCACATTGTCAATACGTTTTTGAATTTCTTTAAATTTATCTGAGGTTAAGTCACTATGTTGACTGGCTTCTTGTAAAATATTTTTCCACAGCAATATAAAACTTTCTTGTACCGATTGCTGATGCTCCAATAGGCCGGGCAATAATATATTTCGAAAATCTTTTTCCACCTCAACGGCTTCTGTTATTGAGAGAACATATTCATTGTGGGTTAAATGTAATTTACGGCAGGCTTTTTGATATTTATCACGTACATCATCTAATTTGCGTCCACCCCGGCCAGCTGAAAGTAAAGTAATTAAAATTTTGTAGTGTTATTTCTGTGGCAAAAATATTTGTATGGTATAGTTCTCAACCTGACAACGTTCTTAGTCATGTATTTTTGGGCCCTGTTTCTCAAAACTTACGAGTTAGTTGTATTACAAGTAAAATATGTACGTACTTAGATAAATTTATTCATCTCTATCAAGGCCTATTTATCAGGTCAGTGCAACTCTATAACAACAAAAAACCTGCTAGTATTTTGTTTGTGAAATAATAATGGTGAGACTGTCAAACCTACAACAACCACATACATATGTACAGCGTTTGACAGTTTCACATTGAAAACATACAAACTCATATGGAGAGATGTCATAAAAAAAAAATCATTCAAATTTAAATTTGTCGTATTTTTGTATGGGAGTTCCCCTAAAGACCGTATGATACTACATTTTTCTTGCAAATATAATGGCGGTTTTCGCACTTCTTATTATATTTAAAATACTTTTAAATATAATACTATTTTAAGCTTCTAAGTGTGAGCGACTTTTTGCTTGGTTGCAGCAGCTGACTTTTGCTTAGATATTTTACCGCCAAAAGTACACAAAAGAATTTTTCAATTGGCGTTTCGTAAAATATTAAAAGAAATAAAATCTAAAAAAATGCCTAAGGAAACAGTGAAAGAAAAAATTATTAACTATTTGGTTCAAAATGCCGTTGATCAAATCGAAGTTAATGAAATGATGAAGTGCAAAGGTACATACATATATTTATTTATTAACAAAAAGTAAATATATGCATAACCAATCACTCAGCAGATAGTTACAGGAACGATATTGTTGAGCATATCTTTGACGAGGTTATCGTTGACGTTATTTTAGTTGCATTGTATAGTCGCGGAATTTTTAGTTCAGTTCCGAAGTCCATGAAGTGGTCCTTAGATATGTTAACTGGACTAGATGACAATAGATTTTTACAAATACTACGAGTGAGCAGAATTCAATTTCATTCTCTTCTTTAACTTGGGATTAATATTTTCACCTATTTTGGTCTTTTCCATTTAAAATTTAAGAAATGTTTACAATTCACTTTATTATATGTAAGCAAAAAACAATATGGCCCCAAATCTGTCAGCTGTTTCATACTTGTAAATAAATCCACTTACTACATTTAGTAGATCTACAACTGTTTTTGGCATTGCAGAGATTTTAATTTAGTAAATTAAAAATTTATGAGATTTGTTGTTGCCGAGTTTTAAATTTATCAAGATTTATTAAATTTAAAATATCTACAATAGTACTTTAATACGAAGCGTGAAAACCACAAATGTAATAGTAGAATTTAGTATGTGCTAAAAAAGTGTCATAGTTCGGTCCCAGGAATATAATCTATATATGTATATATAAAATTGTAACGTGACTGACTGACTGGAGGATCATCGCCCAGCCCTAACGGCTAAAGCTAGAATAATCAACTTTCGTATGTGGGCGGTCCCTCTGATGTATGGATCCACTAAGATGGGATTTTTGGAAATTTGCGCCGGAAAGGTGTAGAAACGGGTAAAATCGGTAATTCAATATCTCCGGAGTTTGAACAGGTAGCACAAAAATTCAAAAAGCATCCAAAAGTATAATAAAAATAAACGGACTGGAGGTGTCTGGTACTTTTTTTTGATATTTTGAGTACTAAGGGGATAAAACGAGTAATAACTTAATTTTGGTACTTTTTTGAATTCCATATGCATGGGTAAAGGATAGAAACAGGAACAGAAAAAACTATAAACTGAATTGAATATCCATTGAAAAATTCTCGATATAACCTGTGTCACTTTTTTTAAAGGGGCTGAAAAAGGGATAAATCTGTAATTCTATATCTCCGAACCTAATACAAGTAACAAAAAAATTCAAAAAGTGCCTGAAAGCCTACTAAAAATAATCGAACAGGTCTCTTGTAGTTTATGAAAACGTTAAACTCGTAAAAAAAAATGCAACAGGTGCAAAAATGCTAAAAATTGCAAAATACAAAAATGAGCCTACAATAAAGTTAAGAATATTTTGAGACCGAACACAACTGGCACAAAAGTGTTAAAATTAGGGAGAGGTAAATATGGAAATGATATACATACGTGTCGAAAAACGCAGGTTTGGAACAATGATAAAGAAAAAATTAAAACTTGAAATTATTGAGATATCATACCTTTGATGTAATGTTCCTCAAAACGTGTCCTCAAGGCTTTATAACCTTCCAGATGCTTCTGATATTCAGATTTTTTGCGCACCACCTCATCTGTTAGCTGTAATGAAAAAACAAAAATACACTCAGTGAGAAATGGTTGTGCAAAACATTTCCATTTGTTGTAATTTTTTGTTTTTGCAAGAAATGAATTTTTTTTTGTGACCTACTGACTTCAAATATAAAAAAAACTTGCTTTTTAAATAAACATTTAAAACAGTCGATTCATCACAAACATAGAGGTTACCCTCATTATCAATGGCTCAATACAGAAAGCCCCTAACTATTTTTTTAAGTAAATTTTTTTTCTTAGAAATTTTAAGGGACTCAGAATACAATGAAAACTCGACTTTGAAAAAATGACTTGGAACTTTTCCATATTAGGGCAGCAATATGTTTTCAATTCAACGGGTATGTATTGAATATACCTTTTTATTTTTGTCAATTCAAACTTCAAACAAACAAACAGGCACAAATTGTGTCTCTCAACGGAAATAGTAAAATTTAAATATTTGTGTTTTATTTGCTTTAAGTTTATGTAAATGTTCAATTGAAAATCTCAAGTTTTTCTTATGCCAGTCACATTTCTTTGAAATTAGTTTCTATTAAGCAGTTTAACTTAATAAATGTCTTTTAAGTTGAAACTTCTTACTTTTTTCTTGGTTTACTATTTTTTTTTTTTTTTTTAGTTTTGCAGGCGTAACATTTTTTCACGTTTGTTTATTTCTTGAGAATAAAAAGTTCGTTCCATAAAATGCAGTTTAACTATTAATCTGCTGAAGAACAATCGTTTAAGTTAGTATTTATTTTAGAGGATTGCACAACGTAAATTCCAATTTCAATATTAAGCGAGAGCACTTAAAGGTCCAGAGATTAACGTAAACCAAAGATATAAGCAAAGGCTTGAGCTACAGGTATACTAAATGCAATTGACGAAACGTCGGGTAAAATTTTTTTTTTTGTTTATAATCTATTTTAACAATATAAATAAGTAAATTTGATTACAAAATTTAACAATGACAAGAAAGTACTTAACACAGGTTATGAAGCTTCAGCAAGCCTAATACCATGTTCATACATGCGCCTTTATTGAGATACCCGCAATAAAGTCCATTATTGAGCTCAATATTCCATACAAAAAGTCAATAAAGTTATTGCTTAATAAACTCAAAATTGCTTTGAATATTGAGAAAAAGATGAAACACAACACTGTATACAATGCGAGATGAATGACGAGATAAATGTCAACAAAAGCAAACAAAACAAAATAATAAAAAATAAAAATATTGAAAATATTTTTCACTTTTTCTTTCTCACTACCAAAACAAAAACAACAAATTTTTTCCAGCTGTCAAATACTAATTGAGTTATCGCAATATTTGTATGTATGAACGCAAGAAATATTATGTCAATAAACTGAATATTATCTCAATTAGAAATGCATGTATGAACAAGGTATAATACTTCACTTAATATTCAGTTAAAATATTAGTTTTATAGATAAGAAATACTATTTTCTGTATGGTAGATCTAGTACATGAAATCTTTTAAGTCTTCTAACTTCCTCTGTTTCATCCAGTAAATAATTTGCTTATTTGTAACAAACCAAGGAGCGTTTGTTATGGTTATTAATGTTTTAGATTGGTACCTTTGTAAAATTTCTATATTTGAGTTGCTTGAAGTGCCCCATAGTTGAATACCATACTAATAATAACACTGCCTTGTAAATTCTAACTTTATTTTCTAAACTAAGCTCTGACGTACCCCCCGATTATGGTTTACAACATCTACAGGTTGTGTTGTTCGATTTACAACACAACTTACAACTCTTTCTGTGATTATGGTTCACAACATCTAAGTGTTGTGTATGTCACACAGTTGTTTTTCATTTGTAGTGCATCTTTCCGCAAAAATACATGCCTGCATACAAAAAGCTACCAAGTAAAACAACATTTCCAGAAAGATGGACGCGTATGTTACTTTCATTACACAAACACAAGCGAAAAACAATAAATTTTGACATTTCATTGCCAAGTTTTACAACCAAAAGACATGGGAGATTTTTTTTTTTGGTGTTGTATTTCATATAACACCGCAACTACCGCGTAGAAATGCATTGGTAAAAATGAAAAGAATGAAAAACGTTTTTCTTAGAAAAATACAAACAAAGCCATAATAATTTATGTAAATGTTGATGTTTAATTTGGTTATAGCAATGAAAGGACCAAAAAATTGTACATTGCAGTTTAAATCCATTGCAACTACAAAATAACTCTTTTCTAATCAAAAAATGGGTAATAATTATGTGTACAGATGCATTTTTATTTATATTTTGTTAATAAATTTTAATAATTAATTGTTTTTTTATATTTTTGCAACACATATTCCATATGCACACTTACAAATTTTATAATTTTTTTTCGCAATTTAACTTGTAACATCAACAGGACAACACTTCAGTAGGTGTCGTAAGTTTTTGACAACATCTGATTATGTGTTGTAAGATTTTGACAACACTTGCCACAATAGTTGTAAACCATAATCACTTTTCAAAAAATACATACATAAATGAACAAATGTTGTGAACCATAATCGGGGCCTTAGTTCCAAGTAGCCAATACATTTTCTTCGTCTTAATATTCAGGTGTTGCCTTTTTGATTGCATGTGATTTTTCCATGTTAACCTTTTGTCAAGGAACATTCCTAGATATTTTACTGTATTAAATTTCGGTATTGGCGTCCCATTCATTAACACAGCTGGGTATTCTTCCTTCCTTAGAGTAAATGTTAGCTGAGTCGACTTTTCTGTATTAATACTTATTTTCCATTTCGACAGCCATTGTTGGAGAGTATCGAGTTGTGTTTGAACGGCAAATGCAGCCTGAAGTGGTGAGAGGTTTGTTGATGAAATGGCAGCATCATCCGCATAAGTGGCCATTACAATATGTTCAGTTACAGGTATATCCGAAGTAAAAACTGTGTATAAAACAGGACCAAGAATACTAGCTTGAGGTACACCTGCAGTGATGGCACACATTTTTGACTTTTCATCATTTATTTTTACGTAGAAAGTTCTTTCTTCTAAGTATGATTTTAAAACCAAGTAAAATGGAGTTGGTAAATTCTTTTTAAATTTAAAAAGTAGTCCTTCATGCCAGACTCTAACAAAAGCCTGTTTTACGTCAAAAAAAAAAAACTGCACAGCAGTAGTACTTTCTCTCTAGAGAGTCTGAAATAGTTTTTACTATACGGTGATGAAATCCAAATTGGTGGTCTGGGATTTTCCAAAATAGGTTGCAATCTGTTTTTAAATAATCTTTCAAAAATTTTCGAAAATATTGGCAGAAGGCTTATAGGTCTGTATGAAGATATTTCGCTCTCCGGCTTACTTTGTTTGTGCATCATTATTACTTCAGCTTATTTCCACTGGATTGGGAGTCGGGTAAAATGGAATAAATTTTTTTATTTGTCATAAAAATAAATAAAAATAAATAGTGGAAGACTTAAAATAGTCAATCAAGCAACTAAATCTAATTTTAAAACGAAGCTTAAAAATAGTCTATTTCGTTGTTTGAAACATACGAAACCGTTTTTACACTGTTTACTAAAACTTTTGCATTGAGACAAATATTAAATAATTTTTTTGTGACTAATCGGCCTATTATTAAAACAAAACTGTAGATAACTGGGTCATTGCTGTTTTTTAACATACTGATTTACTTTATGTTGATCTCAAATTGATATTTATTTTGAAAGTTGCCAAACCAGCATAAATTGGAAAAATGTTATTAAAGAAAAGCAACTCAGCGAAAGTAAACTTCATTCATATGTATGTATACTTTTTTCCTCTCTTCTTTTATCGAAATAAATTGCCGCAATTGATATTTTATTTATTGGAATTTAACGATTCAACAAATTGCTATTGAAACTGAGAAAGAAAAACAAATAAAACGCAAAGAAAAAGAAGAAACCCAAGATTACAGACATTTGCGCACACAGTAAAATGTGTGAGTTCTAAGAAGCAATAATTTAAGCTAATTTAGATAATTGCTCATAGTTAATTTCTGCCACAAAATTACAAAATGAATTAACAATTACATAAGTTTAATTAAATTTAAAATAACTTTGACTTCTTAAAAGAAATAATTTTGAAACTGAGGCTGATTTGTGTTTGTTGGAGGGATAAACACATAGACATACATATGTATGTATGTATATCGAATCGAATTTTTTAGATCTACCACGTACATGGCAGTACATACATACATATTTATGTATGGTATGCTGTGTAGCATATGTAACACGTTGTAGGTCAAGTTCATTTCGACGTGATGTTTGTTTTCCCCAATTACTTAACCAATTAAAAGTTCAATTACATTTATTCGTATTTTAAAACACATTGCATAGTTGTTTGACAGAGTTGTCTTATGTGGGAAACGATTGCACCGGGTAAGTTTTTGTTGTTTGATTTTCTATATATTCTAATGCGAAATTAGCCAGACAGTTTACAACCATTTTGGAGGATCAGATTTAAAATCAGTTCCATAACTCCTGGATTCACAATTCCTTTTAATTTGCTGTTTACTTAATTTGCCTTTGTAATTAGTAGCTAGAGTCTTGTCATACTGATAAGCAAGAAACTGCCACCTGCTTTGCAAATATTTGGCATGTCGCACACTCAGTTCAAAAGTGGCTAAACTCAAGATTGTATTTCTCTGGTCTTATGTTTAAACCATAGCTGTTAGGTAATGATTATCAATATGTAATCATTACTAAACTGATTCTTTGTCATTTAAAGGTACAGTAATTGATTACAATGTGATTACTTTCAATTTCTAAAATTGTTTTTAATATAATTATTTCTGTATTAAGTTTATTAGGCTCAAGTTCTTTCTATATTATCTTCTGTGATTGATATTAATTAAATTAAACAAAGAAAACATCAAAGACATTTAGCAGGGTGGACAACTAGTTGTTTCGAAGCCGCCACACTTTCTCGTCAGCACCCGTCTTTGAACTCAGGGGCTCATGTTTCTAAAGCGAGAACCATGCCACTCAGCCACCTAAGTTATTAAATTAGACAAAGAAAACTTAGGTGGCTGAGTGGCATGGTTCTCGCTTTAGAACCATGAGCCCAGCATATGTCAGGACGTTGAGTGCGCCAAGGTCCAATGTTTTTCGGAAAGTTTGGATTCTAGCTTATTACAAAAAGGTTCTTCCTAGCAAAATATATTATGTGGAAAATTGTACACGGATTGAATTAGAAGAAAGCGTGCCGCATTCGCCCACTACTTGAATGAAAATGTAAAAAAGAAATGCGGTCGGGGGACCCCCGTTAGGAACGAAGTTCCTTACGTTTTTTCATCATCTTTGAATGTAATACAAGGTGAAATCTGTATGTTTTATTTTGTGTTGTTTTTAAAATTTTATGATTCCTTAAATTTTTGGAACGTTTTCCAACTAATTAATATTTATTGGTAGGTGTCTCCGCTGCTGTCAGTGGAGACACTGCCAGTCATACACAATTGCTTTTCGACAGTACACCAATACATATAAACAGCTCACACGCTTTCGTGACGATTTCTACTAATTTCCACTACCAGCAAGCCGCGTTAAGGAACTTCGTTCCAAAAAAAATTTATCGTAACGGCCGTGGAGTCAGCGCCGCTTAAATGTGGGATAAAATATAAAACTGACCCCTATTAAACTCTTGTTTGCAATATATTTCCCAAACATACCAACCTCGTATATTATTCATTCATTAAGGGGACTCACATACAAAAATAAAATTTTTATAAATTTTCTCCCTATAACTAGGGCTAAAGAATTTAAAAGTATGCAAGACCTCCATTGGTTTCCATTTCTCGCCATTTCCTTATATCTACCCTTCCATCATCTCTGCTTAGAGGGAGGGGGCAGCTCCCATACAAAAGTAGTTTTAGAAACTTCACTCATCATCTTAACTAGTGCCAGGATGACTCTAGTCCATTGAAATGTATTTATGACCAACTCGTCTGACTTTTACTTTCTCGACATTTCAATCTCATGCTCTCATACAAAACAAAATGATGTCTATTTGAAATGTCTACTCAAACCGGCTGTCATAAGAACATAATTCTCTAAATCCCCTGTTCTTATTATTGTATGGGAGAACCCCTACCGTACAAAAATAAGATTTTTATTTATTTTCTCCATATCGTTTTAATTAGCCTACTGCATCTCTGAATGTATGATCAAATGTATGACCAATTTCCGTTAATTTTCCTTTCCCGATATTTCCACAGAACAAGCTAATCCTCTATCTCCTTTCTCTAGGGGTACTCCCATACAAAAGTAGTTTTAGAAATGTTCTCCCATCGACTTAGTTTCCCCTAGGATACCTTTGCAAGCATCTATTTTTCAAGCACAGTCAATCATCTCCCCTTCTTAGGGGCTGCCACACAATAATATTCCAAAAACTTGTCCTCCACTTTGCTAACTAGTCGCATGGCGCCTCTGGAGAAGTCAAACGTTTGACGGAATCCCATTTCCAGTTGCTTCTCTTCGATAATTCTTCGCAATAAAGCGACTATCTATCTGAACTGGCGAAAACAAAATCGCTTCGAGAAGAGACCCGTACATACATATTTGTATATTTACTTAAATTTAAAAAATTAAAACTAAAAAAACACTCTTTACATAATTTAACTCTGTTTAGTTTTGCTTCGCGTAATTTTTTTACTAGAGAATTCTCAAGTTATTTGACATTTGCTTGCTGCTCAACTACAAATGATATGACTTTTCCATTTAACATTTAAAACATCTATTAATTGTTTTTATGCATTGCTTTTTCTGCATTGCAATTGTATGCATGTATGTGCGTGAGCATTATTGCACATTTTTTTTCAAAATGAGTCGTCATGTTTTTTATTGAATCTTCATTAAAAACAACATCTGCGAGATTTTTACTTTTTTTTCAAAGCTGCAAATATTTTTATAGTTTAAACAAAAATAATTTGATGCCTGAATATGTTTTTTCTAGCTTGAAATAATTGATATTCAAGAACCTGTAAATTGCACTATGGGCAATTTGATGGCAAAACATGGTCCAAATGCTGACCTAGAAAAGAATTATTATGATCTAAGCAAATTCTTGAGCCGCATCTTTATTCAAGGCAGACGGAAGTGCAGAATTTGAGCTTTCATATGATAAAGGAACAAACAGGTTTTCACATGGTTCATAATTAACAACAAAATGGTGCCTCATAATTCTTTTAGTTAAATACAAATTCTGGCGCAAGGACATACTAACAGCTTACCGGTGATATTTAAGATCGGGTAAGTGACTTGATTTGGCCCGTCAAGGCCACAGGTTGGGTTTGAAACTGAAATAATGAATATACAAAGTGGGATTATTGTAAACACGAAGAAAATTGTGCTTATAAAAATGAGTGAATTGAAAGAGTCGTTTGTGAACTAACTTTGAATGAAGTATATGTTTCGCTGCAGCTTTGATAATAAAAATTTCTGCCTAACGAACCCTAACCACAACAAGAACGTAACCGACAAAAAGCAAGTCACACAGAAGTACTTGTTTTTTATTTATTTTTTTAATATGGAAATGAATAGCATTACTGAGTAAAAAATTTGAAAAGAATAAGAAAATTTGTCTGAGGAGTGCAAAAGAATTTAATAAGCTTTTGACCCATTGTGCAGGGTTTATTTCTTAAGCAAGCATTAAATGGTAAACAAAAATGTTGTATGGCAAACAAAACTCTCGACATAACTTGTTTTGAATAAACATTTTTCAATTTTGCCATAAACAATTTTTTTTTGTTTTTTGCAGAGGCAATGTAAATACTGGCTTAAATTTTAATATCTTTTGAAAGATGTTTTCTCTACTCTCCTTTGAGATTTTGAGCCACAAAGAAAAAAAACTTTGATTTTTGTCCTAAGCCTTGTGTTGAAACAAATTCAATTAATTTTCTTTTTCCAGAAAAATACTGGTTTCGGTGTGTACTGTGTCTATTCAAACAGAGCGAAAACCATAATAAACTGTAGAAAATTTATTTCTCAGTTCAGGTGTGCGCTTTATCAAAATTTAGTTTTTCTCTCCGTTTTTTTGCTTTTATTTATTTTTTTTTTGCTGCAGTTGGATGTATTTTTCTAGTTTGCTTTTTGTTGAGGTGTTTAAAGTTCATTGTGACCAGCTGCAGTTTGATGCAACATCAAGTCTTAACTCGGATGCAGCCGCAATAGAAGGAAGAAAAATTAGGAGAAAAAAGAAACACACATAAATAAACTAGACATAAAGTGTTAACCATTTTTGTAATTTTTCTTGCCGTTTAATAATTTTAAATGAAAGTTGGGCTAGAGGAGCCATTTCATACATACATACATTTATTATGTTAAAGATTTTGGAAAAATTGCAAACAAATTTGCCGAGAGTAATATAACACCACCCAACAGCCAAAAAAAAAAACATGGATTGGTTGCCGAGTGGTTAAAGCGGCTGTGCCAAAATTGTGAAATTTGACACGTCCAAAGTTCATAGGGTGCTGATGAAGGGTGTTTGCTACCCAGAAACAGCCGGTTGTCCACCTAGCTATTAAATTTTACTTTTCTTTACTGAATTGATATTAATTAAAAGTAGTGACAAAACCAAGTGTTGAACTTAAGCCTGAAAAAGTAATTTAATATAAATGTATTACAATACAGAAGTTCAATGAAATTAAAATTTACAGTAAAATGGATGACCACAATTTTTTTTTTTGTTTTGATGTATTGTACCTAAGCGCAAAAATCATACCAATTTCAAATTCTATGAATCAGTTTTTTTTTAGAATTTTTTTCTCTAAAATATGAGATTTTCCTAAAGTTTGATCCAGACCTCTAGTCATAACTTAAAAACGGCGTGTCCGATTTTATCATGTAGTACATCAAAAAATTATAAATTATGCCAGCTTTAAGTTTCACTAAAATCATTTTTTGGTGTCGTTAATAGTTTTAGAGTTATTAGGAAAAAATAAAAAAAAAACATTTTCTTTTTGAAAAATTTTTGATTTTGGAAAATTTATAAAAAATATAAATTTGCAGAGGTTTTGTTAAAATTTTTGCCAAAAATGGCAAGAAGAGCGTGAAAGTGTGAGTTTTTCTAAAAAAAGGATTGTGCGGTCGGGGGAACGAAGTTCCTTACGTTTCATCTTCGAATGTAATACAAGGTGAAATCTGTATGTTTTATTTTGTGTTGTTTTTGAAAGCAAATAATATAGAAGAACGAATTACATCAGAAAAATTCAAATATTTCAGGAGTAATATTTATTTATAAAAAAGAAAATATACATATGTATGTATGTGTGTATCTATGTTTCATATCAAAAACATATATAGTCGTTACGGATTCCAATAACTGGCTACTTTCGAATCCAATGTTTCCATTTCTTGTATCATTTTCTGTTTCTTCCAGAATTATTGTAAGTCTTGCGGTTTGCCGTATTTTATTTGCGCATATTAAATCTTACATGTTTCTTTAAATTTTTGGAGCGTTTTATTGTTTTTACTTTTGACACATGCAGTATTTTTTTTGTCAATCCGCTACAAAACGAAGAAAATCAACTGTTGATAAATTTTTTTAATATTGCTGTTTTGTGTTGTGACATACTTTACTTTAGCGACATCTAACAACTGATGGTGTCCGTTTTCACAACTAATTGATATTTATTGGTTGGTGTCTCCGCTGCGGCCAAATAGTTTCGCTACTTACCGCCCATCATACACAATTGTTTGTTGACAGATACACTAATGCATATAAACAGCTCACACACTTTCGTGACGATTTCTACCAATTTGCACTACCAGCAAGCCGCGAAGGAACTTCGTTCCAAAAACTGATCCATAGAATTTGAAATTTTTATGATAGACATAATACATCAAAAAATATAGTGGTCATCCCTGGTCATAAATTTTTTTTCATTTATTGTGTAGTTTAATTAACTCCATTAAGAAACCTTGGATAATCTTAGATTTTTCTCCAAGGGCTCCATTCACTGAAAGAGATGATCAAAACCAGTTTTCTCTAATATTTGTTTCATTTTGTTCATTAAAAACGTACCACCAAATAAGGGCGGTGGTAGTTCCTAAAATGTGTCACATGCCGAAAGGGCAGTATTCCTATTCAGAAAAGAAAACGACATAAGTTTAGTCGCCTTGTGTCGCCTTTACTTCGCGGAGTGATTCGTCTGTTTTAATAAAAAAAACATTTATTTTTATTTATAACGAAAAAGTAATAAATATATCAAAACTAAGAGAATGTAAATTAATATTTATAAATATTTCAAAATACTTGATTATTTTTTTTATAAAAATAAACACAATGTGCCGTTCTACTTGGCACTTGATATTAGACAGTTTATTGTAGTCAAGGGGCTTGAGAACTCAAAATTGTTTTGCAATCTCTTAATGTTTTCATTTATTTACAATTTTGTTTAATTTTAAGATAAAAATATATTAATGTTTAAGTAACTAAATATGTATGTTTGTACATTAGGGATTCTTTTTTTTTTTGCTACGTGAGAATCTGTTTGTCTTTTCAAAAATAAGAAACATTTTTTTCAGGCTTCTTTTTTCAAGTATTAAAATTTGAAACGCAACAACTCTTTAGCTGTCTTTAGCATCCATTTCGCCTAAATAAATACTAAATACACAATAATATTTCTACAATTTCATATTTTTTTACATTTTTTTCACAGGTTTCATTTAATTGAATAGAACCCCCTAATTTATGTACAATGAATTGAGGTAGCGTTGCCGTTTTGTTTACTTTTGAGCAAATCTCTTTATTTCTTTGGTTACTTTTTTTGGCAACAAGATCAATAAGTTTTGTTGATAAATGAATGTTGTCAAACGATTTTATTCATTTGCGCTAATTACGCAAACAAACAAGAAATTAATATACATTCTGCTGTAAGAAAAGTATATTTTAAATGTTGAAAAAAAAAACACAAAAAAACAAAATGGCCCAAGAATAATATTTTGGATTATATATATATAAATAAGTCGGCTTCATTTATCAGCCTTTTTAATTATTATTGTTTTTATTTGGGACTAAAAAGAACTTTTGTGTAGTCCTTGTTCCCTACGGACTGAGACCTAGACTATTATTAAATCTCGTTACGGCCGTAGGTTTGTTGTTTTGGGAGTTCTTGGGTTCCAACAACTCAGAGCCCAGGCATGTGGTTGTGCATCCCACATGCAGTGGGACATTCACAAAGCGTGTGTTCCGTCCTTTCTTTTTTCTCATTACAGGGTTTGCTTACCAATTTAAGTTTGTTGAGATGGTAATTTAGCTTACAGCGTCTTTTTGCCTGCCGCATGCCCTTTATGGCTCTCCAATAGTCAGCAAGGCTTTCCTCCTCCCATTGTCGTAGAATGCTGTCCTTAAAACTGTTGTAAGCCTCTCAAAACGGTTCAAGACCTATAAAAGAGCTATCTCGGCCCATTTTGGCCAAACTGTCCGCCCTTTGGTTGACCCCATGTCCTACGGCATCCATAATCTGTTCCTCAAATATAGGGCCTGAAGAAGTCCATAACATTGCCAAACTAGTCTTGACTGGAATTAGTGAGACGTGAGTGCTTTTAAAGCAGCTTGACTTTCAAAGAGGATGCATACGTCGGCTCTAGATAAACTCCTACGTAAGCAATCTCTCCCACAAAGCTCTATGGCGTGGAGCTCCGCCTGTACAAGTCTGGGTGTTTTCCCCATTGTTAACTATTCAAGCGCCTACACGTGCATCTTCCAATTTGGACCCATCTGTAAGTCAGAGTTGGGAACTCTCATTTCTCCAGGATGCATGATTACTATTGACTTTCCATTTAACACTATGAAAGTTGGGAAGTTAAGCTGAGAAGTGTTATCTTCGCATGTGTCAACACTTTCACTTGTAGCTAACCCGCCATTTAGACAGGAAAGTACTTTCATTAAATTTTGGTATACGTATTATGAATAAAAATTTCAATGAAATCTGTGACCTTCATGAAAATTTCTTGCTCAATTTCAAAGGAACGTGAAAGTTCATTTTAAAAATGTCGTCAAAGTGAAGAGTTTTATTATTTTACAAAAATGCCTCCATCGCTATAGTTTTGTTTATTACTGAAATAGAGTTGCCAAGACAGCTAAAAACATAAATTTATGGGGCAACATTCGAAAATAATTTTTATTGCTAATCTTTTTTTTAATTAATTTAATAATTATCACTACAAATATACTTCATTTGTGTTCAATTTGCTGTAAAAATGTTTTAAATATTTTCTAATATACAAAATATTTTAAAATTCACAATATTAGTCTACTGCAATCCTGAATATTTGTATGTGCCCTGGAGTAGGAAACCGTGTTCGCTATCTTGGCACTTTACTTTCAGTATATGCGAAAAAATTACTTTCAGAAAAATTCTGCTGAAAGCTGAGTTGAAAGTGAGAAAATTCTGAGTGTGTTGGTAAAAAAATGCGAATGTATTGCACCTTTCAGGCATTTACTTTCCCGTCTAAATGACGGCTAAGAGCTAAGACGTGTTTCCTACTTACGAAATCTCATATTTCATTGGATTTGATACGTTTTGAATTTTCAATACAAAAATTAAAAATTACGTATGTATATGTGATTGTATTCAAGTAAATCCAAAATTTTATTAAACGCTTGCAGAGATTAAATTTCTAAGCATTGTTACGGCAACTAAAATAATTTTTCAATATTTCGCGATTATTTATTCCTCAGATCTCTTGTTCGCAATCAGACTGAAACTTAAAATGAGGCTTCGACTGCGACCTTGCTTGGGCTATCCCAAGACATTAATACTTCGATCCAAAAACTAAACTTCATTATCAGGGTGGAAAATATAATGGGCCGGCGTATTATCAAAGGAATATGGTTCCATTACATCTTCTAAGCTGTTTTTGGTGTTCATGCTGATCCATTAAGCTGTGAGCTCGAACAATGGCACCAATTCCACACCAAAGAAAGCCGTACGAGAACATAATAGACAAAAATAAATTTAATTAAGCGGCTGCGATTTGCTGATGTTACTGAGAAAAAGGTCTTTGGATCTTTCAACGAACCAAAACCTAAATTATTCAAATCTCAAGGCAAAACTTATGTAGGACGTCGTCCAAACAAAACTTTAGATAAAATAGGCACTGTGAAGACGGCAAAACATGGTAGTGGGTCTATTATGGTCTGAGGAGCCTTTTCTTGGCGTGGTGTTGGCATATACAGCTTAATGGATTAACATCTCAGAAGAAAATCATTGGGGGTTGGCCATACATTTGACTCCTCTACGGGGAACATGGAACTGATTAGTCGTAGCGAACTGTTTTTGGGCGCCACGAAACTTCAGTTTTATCCCCATCCCGGAATGTCTGTAGAGGAACCAAATGTATGACTGACCCCCAATGATTTTTCCGACTCCATACCACGCCTCCTTGGGAGCGAGGCTTTCATATCAAACTACAAAAAATAATTGTAAAACGACCGCCTCGAAAATTATTTTTTGATATGTCGTAGTGGACTCGTTTTCCTCATGCTGAAAGATACCGAAAACTCGATGATGCAATATCGAAAAATTTTTATCCATACAAATCTGCTGATTTTAAATCTACAAATTTCAAGCTGAGGTAAAATATGGTAATAAACATAAAACACTCGTTAATTATATATTTTCGATACAATTTTATAAAGAAAAAACTTCTTAGTTTTGAAAAAGTAAACTACAATTTAAGCTCCTAAAATATGTGCTTAAAGGCGATACACTATCCTACTCAATCGTACGATTCATTCACTGAAAATTGCTAGCTAAATCTGATAGAATTCTGTCCTACTTTAAAAAGTCGTATCAAAATGGCCACACTATTATACTTTTGTAAACAACTTCAAAAAGGCAACCCTGATCGCATAGAATAAGATAAGTTTTTGAAAATTTTCAAAAGATTAGCAAATCGGACAGACTTGTCAAAAAGTCTTTCACACACATACACTTTTAGTCCAGACTAACACATGTCATTTGGACACACATGTCATTTGGACACACTTGTCATTTTTAACAGATCGTACGATTCAGTAGGATAGTGTATCACGGCCTTAACTATTATGTATTATAAACTTCGGCTAAAAGTATTAAAAAAGCTATGATAACTCAGAGAGGTTAATTTCAAATTGAATATTCGTTTTGTACTCATATTCGTCTAATATTAGTACAAATATTCGCATTAGTATTCGTACTCGCTAATATTAGAAATTAATATTCGCAACATCACTAGTAGCTACATACATACATATGCACATACATATTTACATACTTATTTTTTTTTAATATTATTAAAATCACTGCAATGCTGAAAATGTATTTTGCTTTATGGTTTTATTAATGGCTTTGAAAACACCACCAGTTTAAATTTATTTACATTTTTTACTTTCAATATGACGAATATTTATAAATAGTGAAACATGTGCTGAGAGCGGAGAATGCCTAAAATTTGGGTCATTCGTGAGTTAACTATAAACGATAATATTTGTTTATATAAATTTGACTAATATATTTAATTTGACAAATACTTTTATTGTATGTTTTTCTTTTAGGTTTGGAACTGAAGAAAAACAAGCTTTGAAGTCAATAGAAATAAGTTAACAAACATTTAGTGCTTATTCAAATGAACTAAGTGTTTGAAAATGGACAAAAGCAGTTTGAAACGTAATAATTATGAGCGGAGATGGTAATCGCTCGATGGTAATATCTCGATCAATAGCTTTTCAGTAAAAAATAATTGTTGTTTTTTTGTTTGGACTGGTCTATTGCAAAGCTTTAACCCCCTTAGAGATTCTGTGAAACTTTGAAGAAAGTATGTTATTTTCCAATAAGGCAATACAGTGAAACTTCGATATAACGAACCTAGAGGGGATCGAAAAATACTTCGTTATAGATAGCTATTGATTCATTATACATATGAAACCTTGGTATAACGAAATTTAAAGAAATTCGAAAGAAATTCGTTATAACTACAGTTTTTTTTTGTCCAAATTCTATTTTACACGAAAATAGTATGTTATAAAAATTCACTATTTAAGAAGTAAATAAAAAATTATGTTTTTATTATTTTTTTTTTCTATTACATCTATTAGTAAAATCTTGTGTAATTTTGGTTTGTTTACGCAAGTTTAGAATGCTGTCGAATGTATTTTTCACTTTTCGAAATCCGATATCATGGGGCTTTTACAATTATCAAGCCGACCGTTACTAGCTTCAAACTCGTTGTGTCCCAGACGTACTGTAAACTGTTCAGCCTTGGTTTTTACCATCAGTGCTACTAAAGGAATGCTTTGATTTCAACATTGTATAAACCATTTAACGTCTTCATATTCTGCAAGGCTCAATCTGTTGTACTTTAAGGGTTTTATTCATAATAAATATTTTAGGTTTATTAAACTCTTATTTGACAGATTTTCCATACAAATATGTCAAATACGAGTCTTATAAGCCTGATATAACTTTTATGAATTAGGGGGTAAAAGTTTAGTGTTGCTGATAATCTCTCGATTTTTTAAAATTGTGTGCGGTATATTAAATTGTATAGCAATTTCTTGCTTAGATTTGTCATCACGATCAACAGCATTCATTATAGAAATTTTTTCTCGTATAGAAATTGATTTACACTTTAATACACTCATTTTGGCAAAGAACCAAAACAGAACTGACAATGTAATTTGTGGCGCTTTACATATTAATCTGCAAATACATTTACATTTCGTTGCTTTCAAAGGAACTTTCCCTGACTTCGTTGCATGGAGACTATAGTTAAAGACTTCGTTGTATAGGGGCTTTTGAAAAAATACTTCACCTTTATAGCGCAGAATTTTTTTCGTTATAGAGCTATAGAGCATTTTTGTATGAAAAGCCTTGCAATAAAAAGGTCTTTTCAAGGGACTCAGCTAAAAATTCGTTTCATCGAGTTTTTCGTTATAACGAAGTTCGTAATATCGAAGTTTCACTGTAAAAGTAATTATGTTTTGTACAAAGTATGCGAATAAGTAGTGGTTATCTGAATTTTTTTTTATTAGTTTTCTCAAAGCCCACTTAATTTTTTTCAACATATTTGTAAAACTTTCTACATACGAGGTGTGATAAGAAAATAACCGTTATTTTCAAATTTCATGAGTTACGTATGTTCGATTTTCGCATTTTTTTTTTATTATGTTGATACATATATCTGATATACCTATATGTTGGCATTGCCATTCGAAAAAATGGATCAAAGAAACTGTATTAAGTTTGGTGTAAAAAAATAAATTAAATGCGCAAGCAAATGTCCTCGCGCATTTAATTTTTATAAAACTGTAGTGAATTATAGTGAAGTGTTGACTGTGGCGCTTGGCGAGTCTACTATGAGTAGAACACAGGTTCAATTGTGGTTTAAACGGTTTAAGGAACACCAAGAAGATGTCAATGACGATGCTCGTCCTGGTCGACCGAGCACCTCAACAACCGAAGGAAATGATTTTGTATAGTCGTCGAATCACTAACAGAGAGGTTGCTGATGATGTTGGCATATACATATGTATGTAGTTCGCTTCATGACAAGCAATTTTTACGGCTGTTTTAGGCATGAAACGTGCGGTAGCAAAGATTGTTCGAAAATTACTAAATTTTGAGCAAAAACACCGTCGCTCAGGGGCTGTTCAACATCGTCAACAACGATCCAGATTTCCTCAAAATGGTCATAACTGGCTACGAATCATGGGTGTATGGCTATGACATTGAAACCAAGGCCCACTCATGTCAATGGAAGCGTCCAGAAGAGCCAAGACCGAAGAAAGTACGTCAAGTTCGGTCAAATGTGAGGGTTTTGCTCACTGTTTTCCTCGACTGCAATGGCGTGGTGGGTGCATCATGAATTCTTGCCACAAGGTTGTGCGGTCAATAAGGCATACTACCCTGAAGTTATGCGCCATTTGCGCGAAGCAATTCGTCAGAAACGCATAGAATTGTGGAAAAAAACAATCATGGATTTTGAAACCATAATAACGCACCAGCTCACACATCGATGCTTGTGTGTGAGGTTTTGGTCAAAAACAAGACCGTTATCATGCCTCAACTGCCGTATTCACTGGACTTGGCCCCGCTGAATTTCTTACAAAACTGAAGACACCGCTGGAAGGAAAGCGTTTTGCTGCGATTGTGAGGGGGATTACTTTGAAGGGGACAAGATAGTTATTGATAAATAACTAAATACTTTTTGAAAAATTAGAAAATAATGGTTATTTTTTTGATCACACCTCGTATTTAAAGCCTGTACCTCAAATGTCACACTTCAATTCTTTTTTGAAGGAATTTCTTCACGTCACACAAGCTGTATTTACATTTCTCCCCAATAGCCATTATTCGCACTGAAACTTAAATGATATAGGATTTCTCTAACGCCTTTCTGATTATCTTTCCTTTCGATTTCTGCATTAAAAACAAACAAATTTGTTCACTTTTGCCAGTATGTGTACATGTGTTGGTTCAGTACTAAGCCTGAAATATTTTTAAGTTTGATAACGTTACATGCATACATACATATACATATGTACATATATGTACTTAATTAAAAAGAACGGCTTAGTAAAAAGAAAAAAAGACTACCTGAAACCATTTTGTATGCATCTTTAGTTTAATTAGTTTAGGCCGACACTTCACCTACATGCATAGTACATAGATAGTTAAATTAAAGACTTGGTTTGGTTTCATATCTACATATCGCTGGTCTCATGCAGAAAGGTCCTAGCGCTCATTTTTCTTCGTAGACTCTTTTGTATAATACACTACAAAAAATTTTGAACTATTCAATAAATATATAATATTTATGTGATCTTTTTAATTATTTGAAAAACTATTTAATACAGCTTCAGATCGTTTTTATATAAATTTTTTTTTTTTTTATTAACAATATTATTCAATATTTCAATAGAATTAGTTTATTTCTACTTGTGTTATTTTTTACTGTTATTTATATTGTTTTTATTTTTCAATTTTTTTTTTTTAAATCAAAAATTTTTTCAACATTTTCAATTTTATTACAAATATTATCCTGAAGATGATAACAAATTGTTATCGAAATATTGAATAATATTGTTAATAAAATAATATTGTTAATAAAAACGATCTGAAGCTGTATTAAATAGTTTTTCAAAGTATTCAATAAAAGAATGCTGAAAAAAAACTCAAACAACGTAAAGATTGCGAGTTAGGGCCTTTCTTCATCAGACCAACGATATGCACATACATACATCCATACATACATACATACATATTTATGTAGCCATGTAGCATGTTATTATACTGAACATCTTGCTTGGTTTAGTTTAGTTAAGTTTCAACTACTTACGATTGAACATAAGTACAACAACAAGTACAAGTTACTGGCTAGACTTTTGTGGGCAATTCTTCATAAATGTGTTTACAATCTGTTTATCCACATGGTTAAAATGTGTGTTGAATGTTTTTCAAGTTTATTGAACTTCAAGTTTTGAATAATGTTATGTTTTCTTAGACATACATACATATATATGCATATGAATGTACTACATAACAAATGCACTTCCACATAATAATAAAAATAATAATAATCATAATTTATTTATTATCTACTTAATAAATGAATCATAAATTTAACAACAACAGTTTTAAGTGCGTTTGACGTCAATGGTAATTTCTGTTTTACATTGTTTGAGCTAAAGAATAAACATCAGAATTATTTTATATGAATAATTTAGTAGTGCAAGATTTATTTTAGGGGGTGGGAAATTCCAAGTCAGAGAGAAAGCTCGAGATTAAAATACTAAAGCCCACAGATATAAACATATATCCCGAGATTGTCATTTGCAAAGTGGCAATGTGCCATAAACTGCAGACCAAATTATGGCGATCCCAATTTTAGTTGTTGATGCGAACAACTAATAAAAATGTAGACAATGAGTAAAAGAAAATAAAAAAGCAAGAATTAATTTAATTTTTGCTATAAGAGCCAATTGAAATGTATTTTTTTTTTGGTCTAAAAATAGGCCTTAATGTTTTCTGTCTTTTCGTTGCCGCCGACATTTCGTTGATGCTAATCAACTCATTAGTTGACTCAGTAGACTTTTTGATACTTTCAGGAATATTTGTTTTACTTGGGGGTTACACGATCAAGTTTTGCCTTTCAAGTTTTAATACATGCACACTTTTTTACCAATACACTCACAATTTTGAAAATTGATGCGAACTTGATGACAATTTTTGCTTTCCATAGAGAGCATCAAGTTACAATCAAGAAAACAGCTGACAACAATTTTTTTTCGTTCTGTCTGCAAATATTTTTTTGTTTTGTTTGAAAGTTGCAATTAAAAGTGATAAAAATTAAACAGATTCAAGCTTAAAAATAGAAATAAAAATGTTTACATGCAAAACCAACAAATATAATGATGTGCTGCGATTTATAGAGCCAAACAGAAGCCACGAAGTTCTGTCGAATATGAATGTGGCGTCATATTGACTCCTTTCTACTCTCTGGTTTTTTTCTTCTTTTATTTTCTTTATTTCTGATAGTACTTTTAATGAAGCAGCTATTTTTAATTTTCTTTTTGACGGCATCTTGAAAACGAATTGTTATGAAATTGCGTGCAGCCTACGTCACAGCTATCAATTTTATTGAATTTTGACAAGCAGTATGTGAAAAAAACTTGATAGCAAAACTTGATCGTGTAACTGCAGTGTTAGCCAATGGACACCCGTTGTAAGGAAGTGTTAAGAAAAGTAACAGTGTTGCAAGACGAAAAAATGTTTTCTGTATTAAAAGTTTGTTTGAACATTTCTGAGAATCAGAATTGTTTATGAGAATTTTGAAATAAGTAGCTGGGTTTCAAAAATTCTTTTTAGGTTTTTCGAGTCTACTGATGAGTTGATTGGCATCAACGAAATGTCGGCGGCAACGATAAGACGGCTGAAAAAGACAGAAAACATTAAGGTCTATTTTTTTAGACCTAAAATAATAAATTTCAATTGGCTCTTATAGCGAATAAATAATTAAGTTCATTTTTGAATATTCAAAAAATTAAATACTAATTCAAACACAAATGTTGCTTCGGAATTAGAGAGCAAAAACATATATGTGGTGAAGTGATCTGTCTTCGGCGAACAAATCCTTGCGTATTTCGAATCACCGCGATCGTATTTTTTGAGCATTGTTTTCGACGAATCGACACGAATCCTTTTTTTGAGCGATTTACAAATTGAAGGGGATCCAAAGCGAACAAATTATTTTGACAGTCAAATGTTTGTGAAATATTGAATGTATGTTGGATGCACTAGTTAATGCATAAGGTTGTCTCAATCTCACTATAAGTCACATGACGATCTAGCAATATCAGTTCGCTCAGAACATGAATAGTTTTCGGAACAACAACTAATTTTGGACGATCTTCGCGAAATTCTTTTTGGAGTGAACTACAACCAGGATTGGATATATCATACCATCTATAAACACTGGTTCCAGCGTGAACTGCCATTTTTGGACCGAGATGATTCCTTTTAAGTTACTGTAAACAACACAAATTTTGCTCGTATGTGAAAACGTTCTGACTACGTTAACTTTACGATAGAGCTGTCAGTTGCTAGATTGGACTACTAGGGTTGCCAAATCGCGAAACATAAAAGGCAGCCCTCGTACGAGTACAGTATTTAAGCTATTTCAAATTAAACGAATTAAATCGAAAATGGTAAAATGAAAAATAAACCACATAATGGTTTAATAAAACGCTTGAGGCACTGAAATAAGCCCATCAGCAAATATCTAAGGTTACGTAAGCCACTTAGCGAGCTGATACACCTTGAAACTACCTTGCAAACCGAGACACAGTGAAACAGTGGTTGTTGCTGGGTATGGCTATAAGACCTGGTCGCCTTTGCAAGGGCAAACATTTTTCGATATTGTGCCATCGATTTTTCGATAGCTTTTGGCATAAAAGAGCTCCACTGCGACATGTTAAAAAAATTATTTTCGAGACATCCGATTTTCAATTTTTTTTTTGTATTTTTATATGGGAGCTCCTTGTTTATTTATGCATACATATGAAGTTTGTTTATAACTTGCAGGAAATGTGACTGCAGTGATTTATGATTGAGTCGTCAGTTGTACTACTGACAATTCCTGAAAATATTGTTTACTACAAAAAATTTAAATGTGGGTGTTACTGAATATCGACTATTGACGTTGTAATAATCAAAATGTAGGTTTCTTGTTTTATAGAAAATGTACAAGAGAAACGAATGCTACAAACACAAAAATTATGATATTTGACGTCTTTTATCGTACGTCAATCAAACTGTGTGAAGAGTCTATTGCGCATGTCCTGGGTATTTTAAACAATTGAGCGTTTTTGAAAAAAAAATCTCCTGCAGTGAGAGGATCATAAAACCTAAAAAATTTTGTGGCTCATAAAGGGTAAGAAACGCTTTAACAATTGTTGCTTAGCGCTAAGAAATAATTGTTTTTATTTTAATGAATTCATTAAATTTAGTTTTGGAGAGCTTCATTTCACATAAGCATTCCCACGTTTTTTGTACAACTTTTTTAGTATAAATTATTTTAAGTTCAAAGATATACTCGCATTTTGAAGAGCAGTGTATAACTCATAGTAACGATAGTAGAGACTCCTGGCTACAACAAACAAAACATCAGAAAAAGAATTAAAGCAGATCGAGTTATAAAGAAAGAAAAAAAAATACAAAAACCATCTTAAATGAATTAATTCTGGTGATTTTTATAAAATACCACTTTGATTCGAAATAAATAAAAGAAAATAAAAAAAGTGCAAGAACAGCAAACATGGCTTATCATTAAATAAAAATCTAAGAAACTTTAAGATTTGCTGTAAAACACAGGACCAGACCATTTTTGTGTTCTGTTTTTGGTTTTGACACTGAGGTTTGCATTTCTTTTTCTTTTGGTATTATTAAGTTATACACACAGAGAAAAATACCATCATCATATGATAATTGTGGAAATTACTCTGTGCTCGTTGAAAAATTCTCTTGAAAATCTGCAGACACTGCAAATTTAACCTGTGTGTATATTCTGCTGGAGTACAACATACCTGAATGAAACTGATATTCTCATCACGTCAACATCAAGAACCGTTAATTACCAAAGGTCCTCAATGTTAAAACAGCTGTATAATTCTTAAACAGGATTCTTAACGAATAGCACAAAGTTGGGTTTTCTTTGCATTTCGAATATTTTTCGCTAATTTATGCGGTTCTAAACCAGTTCTGCTTAAGATTTTTAAGAACTATTGTAAACACTTTATTTAAAAAAAAAATCTATTTATGAGTTTTAAAAATCTTTCACTGACTCTCGTGCTTTTGAGCGCTATTGTACTCTTTTTAATTGTATAACTTTTTAAAATCTATTGCAAAACATTTTATTTAAAAATTTTTTTTTTTTTTTTTTTACTGAAATGTATCGACATGAAAAATGTCAATTCGGGACAGCCTCGTCTTAAAAACGTCTTTATTAATATAGATTTGTTGTCAATAAGAGTGAATTACTGTCATTATTGTCTGTGACAATGCCTTGACTGTCAAGTGACTGTTTCGACGTCACTTATGTTGTTATCGAGATTCACCATGAGAGCAAATGCCTTCACGAAATTAAAATAATTATGCAAAAAGCAAGCAGAAAAACTGAGCCGATTGAGAGGTGAAAAAAACTATGGGAGTTTCTTAAAACTATTTCTTTTTTGAAATTTTACACATCAAAAATTACGTATTTTAAGATTCATATAAATTTTATATAACATAGAGAATATTTTGAATGCACATCTTTTTTCCGGTGTATTTGAGTTTTATTTTTAACTCTGCTGTGATCTTCTTATAAAATAAAGGGTTGAGGAGTTTGTCGAGCGTCTGAGAAACAAAAATAACAACAAGAAGTAAATAAGAAGATCAATTTATTTACTGGTTAAAATTTCCAAGAATCGTTGGCGGCGTCTTCAAGATAAAAACTTTTTTTTTAACGTCTTTAGCAACCAGCAACTACTCGTAGTATAACAAAAGCAACAAACAACAAATACAACAGTTGAGATTGTAGAGATGGTGCTAAAGTAACTGCAGAGCACCATAAAGGATGTTCATTTTACCTGTACAGCGAAATCCATCTTTTGTATTTAAACAGAAGTAAAATCTACGCAATGAATGGTGTGACCGTTGTGCATTTACAGATAAAAATACTGATATTTTTCACTTCTGTACCGCAAATCGATTCACTTACAACAGGTTATTAATCTATAAATAAAATTTTGCGTTTTATAAAGCACACCATATTTTCCAGTACTCAGAAAAGAAACAAATTAAAGGGTAACATTTTTGCTGCGGTGGTAACAAAATTGACTAAATAATTTAGAAAATTTTTTGACGGTTTGCATTCTTTTGTTGTTTCATAACCTTTAGGCGTGAGGGAAACTATTCGAATTCGATTTGCAGAATACTTAAAAATAAAAAGCGAGAGAAATTTGCTGGGATTCGACTTACAGAACAGCCATGAATAATTTTTTTAGCTTTACGGTCCTTTTTTACAAATCTGGTATTATAATTATAATTAAATTATAATTATTTTACAAATCTGGTAACCCATGTTTGCTATCAAATCTGTCCGTGCTTGTGTTGATGTGTGACTTTTTCCAACAGAGGGAAAAAAACTTCTTGCGTTGTACTTACGCATGGATATGTTTAAATTTGTTTAAAAACTCGTTTGTTGTTTCATATTCCTCGGCAACGATACCAAAGTTAATAAAATAAAAGAAAATTCAGACTCCAACTCAGGTCAGAGCCTTGATTTTGTGTGGTCTTTTCTTAAATAAAAACAAATATACAAATACTTTCCTCAAAAGGAGAACGAATGGAATAATATACTGGCTTATGTACTGAGCGTTTTTAGCGAGAACCAACAGTAAATTTTACTGGCAAAGTGGTAAAGAAGATTGTTTACAACAATTTCGAATTACGAAGAGTTTTCCAGAATCTTTTCATTTGACAAGAAGATACCTGTAAAAACTATAATTAAGAAGATATATCTATAGGTCTGGGTGCACTTGAGAAAAAATACACCTAGACCGGGTCAAATACCACTCTGAAATTCCAGTATTTTTAAACACATTAGCTTAAACATTTTCCGTTTTGTTTTATTTGCCACCTAAATTTCAATGTGAAGCAAAACAAAAGATTCAAACAATAAACTTTATTTTCTGCTTTTTTTTCTTTCTCTTTGACCAAGAAATAGAGAGTTTTTGCATAATAGAGAGTAATGCATAATGAAGGCATAGTTTATTGCTTGTAATTTTATTTACAACTTAAAAAATATTCATATAACCATTTAATACACCTTAAACGGTCAACATCAACAATTCCCGCACTTTATTATATTCTTGCACACTAAAGGCCATATTAATAATAATTATTTTAAGTTTATGAAGCTCTTATTTGATGTATTTCCACGGAATATTTGTCAACTAAACCTGTAACGAACCTTCAATAGTTTTTATGAATATGGGTGTAAGCTGTTTTTTTTTATTTAGTTGTGAGCTATGTACGTACAATTGTATGTATATGAAGGGTTATTCTCGGAATTTAATAGTTTCAGGACACGTTTTTCTAAATATTTTTATTTTTGATGCTGCTGGAGCGATGAAAATGTTGATTGGAATAAGACAAAATTGCAAAACAGATTTAAAAATTTTTTAAGCAAAGTTTTGTTATTCAAAGCCATGTAATAATATGTTAAATATCTAAATTAGCTATTTGCGATTATTTAAAGCTTAGTTTATAAACTTTTGCAACCGTGAAGGAGCCAGAATATTCAAAGCGACACAAGAAATTAAACATTTTAATTGTTAACATTTTACTGAAATTTTTAATTTTATTGAACTATGATTCATAATCTGCCTTGGCATTACTCTACCCAACGTCTTCATACCCTAGCAAACGTCGAACCCGTAAATGACCAAATAAACCACCTCACTCTTAACTTTAATTGCAGATGCCTCAGTTCTGAGTTTAACCACATCAATGAGATAATCTCATCATAATTTTAACCCTTAGTATTAAGATTTTATCATAAACACCCCAAAAATTTCACACAAAGGTTTTTGAAAATTTTCTCCTTTACATTAAAAATAGTTTAAGCTCAGATAAATACAAAATGTTTGTTGTCTAATATCTAAGTAGAAAAGGATAAAGCATCCTAAACTCTTTAAGAAAATTATTGAACTTGTAAAACCTTGAAAGATATTTATAAATAAAATAAAAATGATAATTTTACATACATTCATATTAAATTCCTTTTCAGGCTCAAGTTCAACCCTTGGTTTGTCACTTTTAAATCAAGATTAATTAAGTAATAAAATTTTATAGCTAGGTGGACAACCGGCAAACACCCTTCATCGGCACCCTATGAACTTTGGACGTGTCAAATTTCACAATTTTGGCACAGCCGCTTTAACCAAAGCTCACGCAATTGTCTCGTTAGTTCGGGCTTTTTTCATTTTTGGTAACGATTTATTTCTTTATTTTTTGCTTTGATAATAACATTATGAAAAGTAGTTTTAAATACGTATACGTAAATATTTTACTTACACATTTTTTTGGGTATGTATCAATTTAGACCTACACATTTTGCATTACTATTAGAAAAATATGTATATGTATTTCGAAACATCAAATTTTCAAGTCTCGAAATACTGCAGAGGAAAATACTTACATAAGTATGTTTGTATTATTTAAAAGTTTTACAGATCCACTTACCTGAAAGTAGAAAGAAAATAAAAAAAATATTTTAAATAACAGAAAACAGAAAAAAGTTTTCATAAATAATCAAAATCATTTCGATAATTTATTGATGTATGTATGTATGTATGTGGCACATCTTTCACTTGTTTTTTTTCTTTCTTTTTCTTCGCTTTTAAGTCAAGTCTAAATTTTAGCGTTTTGGCTTCATATCTGTTTTTATTTATCTAAAACATTTTGTACCAGGCCGTGCCTTAATTTACCTGAAGGCCAATAAACTTTTTATGCCAGTTAAGTAAGAAAATACATACATATATTTCATTTCAGTTTATTTTAAGTGACACAACTCTCAAGACATCTTTTGTTCAAATGGAAAGAGAAAAACAAGAATTAACCGCAATATGTGTACTAAAATAAGTTTTTTTGTTTATTTTTTTTAACGAGTTTTAAATAAAAAAAAAAAAAATTTTTTTTTGCGAACCAAATGAATACCAGAACTGGTTTAACGAAACAGCAGATAAGAATGTTTGACTTAAGAGGCAAAAGGGTGATATTTAGGCTGAATTAACTTTAAATTAATGGTAAAAACAAAAACACTGAAACTGTAACGTGGTAAATATGAAGTGCAAACAGGTGACCTAATTTCAAACTAGTCGTTTAAGGCCTTGTAATAAAACATTTTTTGAGGCAATTGATACGAGTATTTAAGCCAATTAAATACAAAAGTCGAAAATATTAATTGATAACTTCAAGTGAGCAAATTTTTATTGTGTATTACTGTTGCAAATCGTACCAAAACGCACCATGTTATATATAAATAAAACAAAAAGTTTTCGTAAACTGAAAACCAATATTTTTTTTCCATCAGAGAAAGATCTATGACAATTACGTGTCAAATAAAATATCGCACAAATCGTTGGAACTATAGTTCATATTTGCAGTGACTCTGAGACATAATTGAGGTTCAATGTCCTTAATTTGCCGAATTATGTTATTCTTTAGCTCTTGCTAAAGAATAATGTTCTTGGTTTACTGAAGTACATTTCATTGAAAGGAAAACTCAATTCATTTCTTCTTAAATCAATCACAAGCGGTGACAGAAATACGGCATATACAGACTTCTATTTTTAAGTACGGATTATCCAAACGCTAAATATTTAATTTTAGCCATGTTCTATCCCAACTTGGATTAATTTTAGCCATATTCAATGCCAATTTTAGGATGAATATTGCTTAAATATGTAAAGTGTGTTTTTTTGTTGTTGGATGTATAGAACTTTAAGTTGCAATAAAACAACGATGGATTATTCCATTGACATGAATTTTATTTATCCGAAAGATAATCTTGTGTTATTACATTTCAAATATGATTTCTGGCATATGACTGCCACGGCTGGCGCGGTTGTAGTCCAATCTGGATGTCCAATTTTCGATGACTTTTTCCAACATTTGCGGCCGTCTATCGGCAATAGCACGGCGAATGTTGCCTTCCAAATGGTCAAGCGTTTGTGGCTTATCCGCATAGACCAATGACTTTACATAGCCCCACAGAAAGTATACTATAGTCTAGCGGTGTTAAATCACAAGATTTTGGAGGTCAATTCACAGGTCCAAACCGTGAAATTAGGTGTTCACCAAACGTGTCTTTCAATAAATCGATTGTGGCACGAGCTGTGTGACATGTTGTGTCACATCTTGTTGAAACCACATCTCCTGGACATCATGGTTATTCAATTCAGGAATGAAAAAGTTGGTAATCATGGCTCTATACCGATCATCATTGACTGTAACGTTCTGGTCATTATCGTTTTTGAAGAAGTCCCATAAAGCGCACCAAACAATGAGTTTTTCTGGATGTAATGGTGTTTAGACATACACGTGAGGATTAGCTTCACTTCAAATGCGGCAGTTTTGTTTATTGACGTAGCCATTCAACCAGAAGTGCGCTTCATCGCTAAACAAAATTCGCTTGTGAAAATCGGGAACAACGGCAATCTCGTTTTGGGCCCAAATTGCACTATTTGCAAGCGTTGTTCAGGCGTGAGTCTATTCATGATGAATTGTCAAACCAAACTGAGAATAAATCACTTGACAGCTGTTAAATCGGTCGCCATCTTGAACAGTAATGCCAACTTAAAGTTCTATACATCGAAAAAAACACCCTGTACTTAGAAAGAGGCATGGCATCGTTAATTTACGAACATCCGTCTTTACCGTACTTTTAACACCGATTGGGTGTGATTCAAATACGAAGGGACTGAATTGTTTTTGAGTGTGATTACACTGTAGAACAAATTCAAGTTAGCAAAAGTTAGGTCGATTATGAGAGTGAGGGGTGAAAATAGAGGCTAAATTAGAAGACCCATATCGCGGCGTTTGTTTATTTATATTAGTTCGAATTTTTTTTTAATCTACCTTCGAACTTTGCAGTCAAATGCCGATTTTCAGCATATTTTTTATATGGTTTTCTGGCTATAACTCGTCGGCTAATTGATCTATTGCTAGAAGTGTGGGCAAGAATTAAAATTAAAAAAAAATTTGATTTAGAAAACGTTTGTGGTGCTTATGAGGAGATGAAGTGTTCAAACAAACTTTCTATACAGAAAGCATTTTACGTCTTGCCACACCTTTACTTTTCTTAGCACTTCCTTACAACGGGTGACCATTGGCTAACACGACTTGTATTCTTGAAAGTATCAAAAAGTATGTGTGTGTCAAGATAAATATGTATTTAAGTTCCGGGACTCAAACCACAATTTTTAGCAAAGCCACATTTTGAAGTTAGCAGAGTACTGTTAACGAGTTAACAGCGCTATTTTTATAACAAATGACAATTGTGGAGAAGATGGGTGGGTTTTATGGAAAAATTAGGACTTCTGCGAAGTACTGACCAAATGGAAATGGTGGTCCGGAGGGTTGGCTATGATCCCTGGTACCTGGGATGTCTGTAATAACTTTTGGAGTCCCACAAAATGACTTCTAAAAATACTCCATTTAAGAAATTTCTGGAGAAGATGAGTGGGTTTTATGGAAAAATTATGACTTCTGCGAAGTACTGACCATATGGAAATGGTGGAGGGTTAGCTATGACTTCTGGTACCTGGGATGCCTGTTGTTTAGAAAGGCACCCAACTTTTTTGACTGTTTGTTTGCTAACACAAATGTTTGTTTGTGAAGAAAGCTTTGGATAGTGTAAACACTTTGCCAGCACGTCGCAACAAATATTTGCCTCGATATTTTGTTTGTTCTCGCAATATTTTTGGCGAAACAAAGAGCGACATATAATTGTAGAAAAGTGGGTTGCCAACAGTTATTTTTGACAGTGCTTAACATATAAAAAATTAAACAAATTGAAATGGCAATACTGGTCAATTCGTTTGACAGATTGGTAAGTAAAAAACGAGTTTCCGTAATTCTTAATTATAACGCATATTTTTCTGAAAGAAAATGGACGACAACGATGCAGCAGTTATTGAACCACCCCCATCATTTGCCAAAAAAAAACCAACCAAAAGGAAGAAGATGACGCATGACTGGAGCGAAGAAGATATTTTGAAATTGATCGACTTTTCACATTGCTTCACAAACACAATTTGATACTGTTTGACAGATGGATTTCATAAACATAACAACATTGTTTGACAGATGTTTGTCATAGACACCGGACAAATAAAATTATTAGTATAGTGTTAAGGGGTACACAAATATTTGTACCAAACATGGCTGACACAAAATTTTCTGTTATTTGCGCAAATAAAATTCAAACAAATATTAGTGCAATCTAAACCCATGCCCAAACATTTGTCACAAACAATACTATTAGACCAAACAATTATTTGTTGTGTTTGGACAAATATTAGCATAGTCTAAACCACAAAACAACCAGAAGGGTCACCAGCTCTACCAGACTACAAAAATTACCAATTTATTGCCAAATATATTGAAAGTGGCATCCTTACGGTATGTGTGGATCTAGTGAAGGACAGCAAACATGAAAATTTTTATATAGCTGTCTCTGTTGGTTGGCTCCGCATTTGTTTACATTTGATTTTTGGTTAGAAAAATTCAGTGCAAATCTGATGCAAACAAAACAGCTTTGCAAGCAAACAAATAATATTTATTTGTATTTAATATTTTATTTGCATTGACTATATCACTAGCAATACATGGAATATGTTTAAAACGTAGTTTTCAAAGCTTTTCATTTATGTTTTCTACTTTTTTCGTAAAAATTACAACAAAACCAATATTTTTCCAAACACTTTACAACAACATTTTTTCATTGTTTATGTTTGTTTTTGTATACACTAGTTGTTCTCACACGCTCATGTTGCCACGATTTCCTGCACTGCTCATCGCTGGCCCGTCCCCAAACAAATGATATGGCCATTTAACAAAAGTCATTTTTGGGATATCTGGTTAGTCTGTGGTCTAAACGCACCTTAAGACATAAAACTTGCTAATAGAGGACGAAAATAAAAGTTCTTAACAAAGTTATTTATTAAAGAATTTTTCTTGACGTTAAGCCACTGAACCATCGCAGTTTCATCTGCAACTATACAACAATGTCATAAAATTTATACGTTTTTGCTTGTAATCTACAATCATCTTGCAGAAGTGTAATTATGTGCATAAACACTTTACTTTGTTGCCTGAAAAGTTTTCAAGAAAAATTGTAACAGATATTTTAAGCGGAGTTCACTTAAACTAAATTGGCTAATGATAATTACAGCAATAATAAAAAAAGTAGACTTATACTTTTCTTTCAAAAGAAATCAAGAGAAAAGAAAAGTAAAAGTAAGAAACTTTCTAAAGACCTGTTAAAGGAAAAGAAAAACAAATCACGTGTTTAAATATTTATTGAGGAATTATAGCAATATGTATCTACAAGAAAATGATTATTATTTTTTTTTTGCATTTGTTTTAATGCAAAGGATTTTTTTGCATCAGCGATCCTGATTTGTTTGTGTCTGACGCACACTTTCATTTCCTTCATTATAAAACAGTTTCACTTGCTATTGGCATTTTATCATAATACAAATGTAGTAAGTTCATTGACCGAATCGTTATTTGAAGTAGTGTAAAACCACCTAAAGCTGTAACTGCACAAACTACTTATGACCACTTAATGTGTGTGTTCTAGACACTTGCACACACACCCCACACATACGCTACTGGTTGCTTACATTTTTTGGCAAACATTTTTTTTTTCAATCTCAACACTGATTTAAGTTAGTTTGTAATGACTTTTTTTTTAATTAAAAAAAAAAACTGCAAACTTGAGTGTGATTTTATGGTCATTATTAAATTTATTTTGATATAAAAACAAAGTTCAATGTCGTAGATAAGAAAACAACAATTTCGAAAAACTTTGTTTTGGCCCTGAAATGGTTTTAGTTGTCTATCAAAAAGGCCTGCATGTTTGAAAAACGTAATTTTCTCAAAAAGTGATCATTGAAAAATAACGAGTTACAAGTGCTGTAATGAATGAGTTTTAAATTTATTCAAGCAAAAATAATTGCATAATAATACAAACAAGTTTTTCAATTTACAAAATTGTATTTATTAAACTTAGTTTAGATTTATGATTTTCTCACACATTTTAACTTGATATGGTTTTCATTTGCTGTGATTTTAGGTTTTGGTACGGAAGAAATTCCAAAGTCGGTATTGAGGTTCAAATACAACAAGTTTAAAGTATTGTTTTGGCATTTCTTGACCACATTTTTCACATACACACACACACACACACCCACACGAATACATAATATTTTTATTCATGTATCAGGTACTTCGTTTGCAATAAAATAATTATTTACCCATCGATTTTCGTGGCGCAAAAATAACCTCCCGATGTTTTTTGGCTGTAATTAAAAAAAAAAATGAAAAACTGATTCTTCTTGTGGATTATTTTTATTTTGTCTTTTAATTTTTTTACATCAAGTCGAAAATACGATGTCATATAAATGGCCGCCGCCACAGTTGATTGTCATCTGAGCCGTTTTTATAGCATTTTCCATCACATTGGCTAAAACTTCCGGCGATAGGTCCTCAAATTCTTGACGGATATTGTCTTTCAGAGCTGCAAGAGTCTGAGGCTTGTTGACATAAAGCCGCGACTTCAAAAAGCCCCACAAAAAGAAGTCTGCAGCGGGAGCTTAGGCGCCCGGGAAATGTATTCTTCAGCATATCGGTTGTGGCACGTGCAGTGTGTGCCGTAGCACCGTCCTGTTGGAACCACATGTTTTCCAATCCCAATTCATCCAGTTGCGGCAAAAAGAACTCGTTGATCATTGCTCACCACTCACAGTAACCGTTTGGCCCGCGGCGTCTTCGAAGAAAAAAGGTCCGATGACTCCTCCAGCGAAAACAGCACACCATACGGTGACTTTGAGCGGGTGTAATGGCTCTTCGTGGGTTACACGCGGATTTTCAGTACCCCAGAAGCGTAAATTTTGCTTATTTACGTACCCGCTAAGATGGAAATGGGCCTCATCTCTCATCCAAAGTCACCGACCGATTATTGGTCAAATAAATAGTCACCAATATTCCGCATTCTGGAGCAGTGTAACGAAGGCTTTATGGGTTTCTACAGACAAGCAAAAACTTTTCCAACTCTGTGTTTATTTTTTTTTTTAATTAAAAAAAAGTTTTCTATATCTTTGGAATTTTGCAACATTAAAACTTTCTGAGAAAAGACATTTTTATACCGTTTGCCAAAAGAGTATATATAGATTTGTCATAGAACACCTGTTTTCGGGCATTCGATAAGAATGCTAAAAAAGCATGTCTAGTCATGGTTGCGGCAACAATGTCCTGTTCTGTATAACGATATTTCGGTGGTAGCAACCATATAATATGGTTTAGGCAATCATATAATATGATTGCAACCACATAATTCGATGATTTACCAACATATTATGTTCGTCTACAACCATAATTGAAGATTAATTAAAGAAAAGGTGAACAAGCAGGTAGTGGTCAGCAAATATTTGTTTTTATGTGACCGTACCTTCAGTTTGGTGTTAAAAGCAATACAGTTTAGAGTTTTTTTCAATAAGTTTTTTATGCATTATTGATTATTTCAAATGCTTTATTTGTTTTCCCGTATATTCATGTTGTTTATTGGTGAAAGAGTATGTTGTCTGCCTTACGTATTTAATAGTTAGTGATTGCTTAACAAGCCAAAGTCACGTTTTTGAAATTGATAATCAAATAAAGCAGCCAACATAAAAAAAAACATAACTAAAAGAAATGTTTGCGGCCAAAACGCTTCTAGAACGTGCAAACTGGCACGGGGTAAGTAGACAACGACGCTACCATAACAGCAGCAGTTTTAATGCATTCATTCAATTATTTACCCCTTCAAGGAACGAGGTGATACAAAGAAAACAGTTTCAAGTGCCTTTTCGTGTTTCGCATGATGAGATAGATAGCGTTGAACAATAAAGCAATACAATATAAAAGAAAATAAAATTTAGCCATTGATTCCGTCTTTAAGTGAGAGAAAAAACATACAAACTGTGCAAATAATGCAAAAACAAAAGAAAGCAAAAGTGCTGCCTGCACTTTGACTTTGAATTGGGGGTTTCCACAAGTGAAACTGAACAAAGCGAATGGAAGAAAAATCAATAAAGCTGCATTTGCTTCATATTGTCGAATATAAAAGCTGCATTCTTTTATATTATAAATACTTGGGCACAAATTAGTCAGCGTAGCATCAATATGACAGAACTGATTGAGATATCCGCAAAACATGCATTCTGAAGGCAGCCACCGCTTCTTCAGGTGTCGAAAAACCTTGACCTATCAGTTTGTTTTTTTTTTTAAGTATGGTAACAAAAAGAAGTCATTCGGTGCCAAGTCGGGACTTATCAAATCGATGTTTTGGCTGGTCAAAAATGAAATTGTTTGAGCCGATGTGTGAGAGCTGACATTGTCGTGATGCAGAGTGTGATCCGTCTTCGGTGGTTGGTTGGTTTTGCTGTTTTCTTGGAAGACAACTGGCAAACAAGTCGTTGTGTATCACTTAGAATTCATTGTTCTGTGTTGTTTTAGTGGTAGGGTTGTGACATGTCCAGTATTTCAGAGAAAACAGTTCTTCGTGCGCGAAAAACTCAAGTTGGATTTTGTTCATCTTGAAACACCCTTATAGCGGATTTACATTTACTCACATCTTTGAGATGTGTGGTGTTGAAGATGTTGAAAATTGAAAAAAGCTGTTTACATTACATTTTCAACATCTTTCATCTGTCAAATATTATTTCACGTGTTTGAGCAAACTAAAAAACATTACACACACAAACTAAAAAACATAATTTTATTCTTTTTTACTAAAAATAAAAGTATTGCATTACTAATTTTATATTATGTTTAATTTAATTAAAATTTAATTCCATTGTTTGTTCACGCTCATTGTAAAAATGTTTGACACTTGTATATTTTCTAGTGATGACATGAATTTTTATCATTTTTTTTAACTTCTTTTTAGTGATGACATTAAAATAATCGAAAGATGTTGAATACGGCGAAATGAGAAATTAACATCTTGTAAAGATGTTGATTTTTTTTTCATTTAGAATTTGTATAGGAAGATGTTAACATCTTGCCAAAATGATGAAAGATGTAAGATGTGAGTAAGTGTAAAAACCCTTTTAAGGTCGATAGTGGTTTACTTTCGGGCTCATACGCGTACGAGTAAATCCATGATTCATCGCCCTGTCACGATATCATAAATGCGTTTTGAAGCACCGCGACACATTTCCTTTTTAGCATTTTTTTCAAACCAATCGACACGAGCCTTTTTGTGAGCGATTGACAAATTGTGTGGGATCCAATGCGAACATATTTTTGTGACATGCAAATGCTTGTAAAATATTGAATGAATGCTGGTCTCACTAATGCCTAAAGCAGTCTCAAACTCACGAGAGGTCACATGACCGTCATGCAATACCAGTTCGCGCTGTACGTATTGCATTCAGTTTCGTGAAATTCGTCTTAAAGTGAACTACGACCATAATTGAATGCACCAAACCATCGATAAACAATGCTGATTGATAGAGTTTCATAGCCAAAAATTGAATTAAGTTCATCCCTGCACTGTTGTACGTTTATACGTACTGCTTATTCACGAATAAAATTATTGTGAATAGAAAAATTTGGCGTATAAACAGTAAATAAAAAAAGTTAAAAAAAGAAATATCACCGGCCCACTTGATGAAAAATAGTATAGATGGCAACCCTAGCCAAAACTAGCACTAGGTCATTTTAAAAGTATGTTTTCACTGATTATTTTATTTTAACTGGAAAATACTAAACGACTTCAAAATAATCGACTTTGAGCTTCGATTAATCGCTTAATTAATCGGTATGAAAAATGGTTGGTCGAAAAATCGAAAATCGATTTTTGCTTTCTGATGCCATTCACTACTTCAGATGGTTAAAAAAGGAAATGCGGCCGTCTCACTTGAAAAATAAGAATACAGATGGCAACCCTAGCCAAAACTAACACTAGGTCATTTTAAAAGTATATCTCACTGTCATACTTTAAGACTTTTTCAAGCACATTTTTTATGATTTCCTTTCATTTGAACCTTGTCCTAGAGATTTACAGACATAATCGCAAAAGCATCAATAACGCCATTCTCCAGCGATGATCCCACAAATGTGCAGCAAACGCCTTTAATACTCTGCTACCAAAATATCAGCAAAAGAGATTTCAAATATTGGCTGCCTTTTGCATTTTTGTTGCTGCATGGGGCATGTCTGACCGTGGAATGGCATTGTTAAGTGGAAGGTGAATTGAAAAGCCTTTGCTTTAACCATATATGTATTTATGCACAAATACGAGTACTAATTTTCAAGATACAAAAAGGTGGCGCAGACAAGCAATAACATGACTTTTCTATGACCCATATGGGTTTTGTGACACTTGAAGGGATTCTAAATGTTTAGGCTGTTAAACAAATTAAGACAGTGTAATAAAATTTCGTTACACGTTAAAACGCAAAAATGAAAATGTAGAGAAATAAGTGCATCTATATTTTTTTATGGACTAATATTAGACGCTCTATTTACTCTTTTGGAAGTTCTTAGTGCTAAATAGGAAATTAGTGAAAAACTAAGAAGGCTGCTTAAGTTGTATAAATTATGAAAAAAGTTTGCCAAGTGCTAAAATTCAGATAAATATATTTATGTATACAATAAGATATGTACCTAAGCATTTAAATTTCCTACAAATTTGTTGTTTGTAAAACACTTTTATCTTTAGCTTTTCTTTTGAAATATTTATTTTGTGTCTAAAAACTGATTAAAATACAAACAAGAAATATTTGATGATGATTCACTGTTTTTTTTTTCATCAAAACATGTGTTTATTTTTAATAAATTATTTAAACACATATTTTGTCTAATATTAAAAAAGATTAAATAAAAAATTACGTCATTTAAAAAAAAAAAAGAAAAAACATCGCATTTGTTTTGACAGTTATTTTTGTTTTTCAAATTAAAATAGTAACATTTTCTTTTAGCAAAAACAAAACTATGAAAATTTCTGCTTGTCTGCAGAAATGCCCAGATTATTTGGCAGAAATCTAGCCTGCGGGGTCGTAACTGTTTGTGGGGCACTGTACCAATGCAGCCAGCGAGGCGCTCGAGTTTAGACGTTAAGAAACTGGTATTGTCGTATTGAATGTTTTCATTCAGGAGCAGTTTTTCTACTTTTCACGGTCTTTCTTAGCAGAACCACAAACCACCACAAATCAGCAAAATTCCACTTCCCCAATTTCATTATTCATAAAATAATGATTATCAGGTATGTTCTGAAAATCATTTTGCTTGCGATCACGTGATTTCTAAAAATCGAATTGCATCACAAACCTGCTTTTATTCTGATCTCCTGCGATTTTCTTCTATTTAGTTGTTTAAAATTTTATTACAGCTTTTCTTATAACATAGAAGATTATCTTGTTGAATCAATGTTCCGTATGAATTTAAAAAGCTTATGATTTAAAAAAGCATGATTTACAAAACAGGCCTGCATAATAAGTTTGATTGCGTACTTTTTGACACAGAATACAGCAGAAGGGTCACCAGGACTACAAAATGACTACCAATTTTTCGGTCAAATTTCATGATAGTGACAGTCTTGTTGGTAGACTCCGCATTTGTTTATATTTCATTTCTTAGTTAGAAAATTTCAGTGCAAATCTAATGCAAACAAAACAGCTTTGCAAGCAAATAAACAATAATTATTTGTATTTAATATTTTATTTGCGTTGAGTACAACACTCACTGGCAGTTTATGGACTTAGTTTTCAAATCTTTTCGTTCATGTTTTCTACTTTTTTTTCGTAAAACTTACAACAAAACCAATATTTTTCCATACACTTTACAACCAGGGTTGCCACTCAAAATTTATTTTCCTACCAAATTTAATTTCAAAAACTACCAAATGGCATGTTTACCTACCAACAAATAAAATAAGTAGTTTTAAAAAAAATAAAATTTATTAAAAAAAAAAATGTTTATATATAACAATGTTAATATATGTATCTTTATAAAAATAAATAACAATTCATTTGTAAAAGAAACAATATTTTAAGTAAAAAATAAATAAGACTTCATTTGTAAAAGTAAAAATCTTAAGAGTTTATTTGGAAAAAGGTTCATTTTTTAAAGTCTCTTTTTGCTGACCATATATAGTGCGAATCAGTCTTATTTATCATTTCCTTGCACATCATAATATTATTTAAGGAACATAGTTCGAGTCTTTTTCGAAGTTTGGTTTTTACTAACGCAAGTGTTGAAAATTTTCTTTCTGCAGCTGCTGAACTACATATGTGGTAAAGGCAATAAATTGAAAGCAAAATTAACTAGATCGCTAAACATATTTTTATTAAGCCCATTTTTAATTTTGCCAACCTTTTCCCAAAAACATTAATCTCCATTTCATCATTCAAGTTGTGGTCACTAACTCTTAGTAAATTCCACTTCGATACCATTTTATCGGTATCAAAATCTAATAATTTATCGAACTCTGATAACTAAGGCAGCATTGATTTGTCATTGATGGATTGGATGAGTTGATGGATGAAAGCTGATTAGCGTGAAGAAAAAGCTAAAACTGAATTCCAACTCATTTCAAAGCTACCAAATTTGGTAGGAAACTACCAAAAACGGTAACTCTGTTTACAACTAAATTTTTTCATTGTTTATTTTTATTTTTGTGTACACTAACTAGTTGGTCTCACACACTCATGCTGGCACGATTTCTTGTACTGCTCACGCCAACTGGCCCCGCACAAATGATATGGTTACTTTACAAAAATCGCTTTTGCGATATCTGTTTATGATATCTGTGCTTTTTGACCGGTCAGGTAAATTGAGAGCAATCATGAATTTCTTTCAATGATAGACAAAAACACAACAAAGTATGGCAACGCTAAAAACTACATTTCTATGCCAAACATATTATATGCAGCCCAATCATGAATATTCTCAAGGAATTTTATTCCTAAGGAAAATACGTTTCTCGAGAAAAAATTCCTCAAATCATAAATTACCTGAGAAACAAAAAAATAAAAGTTGGTAATATCGAAATCTTTTATAGGAAAAAACAAAACAAATATGTTCTTAAAATACCTATTTTTGCCTCCGCCGACTATTTTTCCCTTCGATGTGGCTAAAACAGGGAAGGTTAAACAAAAATTTCTTAGGGAATTTATCAACATAATAAGAGAAATGGGAAAAGACTCTCACGGAATTATCATTAATGATTGGGCTGATGATATATTTAGTGCTGTAATGAAATTACAGACAAATATCAAAAATAACAAAAACTTTAAAGGGAAATGGAAAAATAAAAATTTCACTGGATAGGAAGTTGCTTTGCTGTGCTGCAACTAAATATAATCTAAAATAATAAAAAGTTAAAGTCTAAGGGGTGCGCTATATACAAAGCTCACCCTGGGTCTGCTAAATGAAATGGGGTTAAGCCTTTTGTACGTTAGTACGGAGTCCTTGCTGTACCATAAAGTCTCGTAGTGGCCTCAATTTCCTTCATTTATGGTCATGACCAAAACATCAAAATTCGCATTGCAAAATAAATGCAGAACTAAAAAAAAAAAATAAATGCAATAAATTTCAACTGATTCTAACTACGGAATCAAAACCGGCTGACAATAAAAATTTTGGCATTTGTTTACATAAAACTATAGACAATTTATTAAAATATAGAACAGGTGTAAGTAAAACTAAAACAAAATTTCATTTAGAAATCAACAAATAACATGCGGTTTGTTTATAGTATTTCGTTAAAATGACATGTCGTTTTTAAAATAAAAATTTTATGCATTTTTAGCAAAAGAAAAATAAAAGAAATATTTCCTGCAATCCCACCAAATACATTTGAGTTTATAAACAATTTTTTCTAGTGCAGCTTCATAGAAAAAATAATTTGTAGACAATTAATAATATAGAATGAAATCATCGTTTTTAAAGAAAACGCTTGATTTTTTTTTTGCTTTTGCAAATTAAATGGCTGTTCGATGCATTTAATATTTTATAAAATGAAAAACAGAAAAGATGTAAACTACAAAATAAAAAAAGAACATGAGTCTTTTAAAATTAAAATAAATTACCAAATTCATCACTTAATTGCATTTTAGTTCGTATATAAAAACTAACAACCATTAATAATGATAAAAAAGTTGAAGAAGAAAAAAAATCAGTCGAAGAAAAGAAAAATGTACACAATTTTGCAATAATTACTTTCAGATAGCAAGTGATTACAATTCCGCTGGTTGTAATTCAGAGCACTCCTGCCAGTTCGCGCAGAAATAAATGGATACACTTTTAAAAGTAACTGCCAAATGAATGCAAACAAAATTAAAAAGAAACATACTCCCTAAACGAAAGTATTTTTTTTTTGTTTTTCTTAATGGAGGTCATAAATTTTCTATGAAAATAAAAAAAGCAACACCAAGAGAGAGAGAGAGAGAGAGAGAGAGAGAGAGTGAGAGAGAGAGAGTGCATACTACAATGTAACAATGAATTACAGTTTAAACAACATTTGCGTTTCAAGCAGTAGAAGATTTCCTTTGCGAAACTTCTCACTTCTGCAGCACACATTTTTTATATTTATTTATGCATTGAAAAATGTGTTTCAATATAAAGTGGATGTTTGGGTTTTACTGCTTAATTAAATTGAAAGCGCCAGAAAATTTGAAAAACAAAAATCGAAGTCCACAAAACTTTATTGTTTTTTTAACGATAAATATCCTAGACTGCGACAAATTGCGCCGAAATGTTTTTGTTAGTCAAGAGCAACTTCGTCAAAGCATGCCATAACGTGCAGGTGCAAGACCGAACCCATCTCTACACGACTAGGTCCCAGTACACTCCCACAATATTAAGCTAGCCACGGAGAAAACAGAACTTATAATTATCACCAGAAATCACCTACCTGCGGAAGTAGATATGCGGGTCTTATCCCAGATAATTACGACAGGACCAGAAAAGATGTATCTTTGTGCAGCAGAGCAGTTTTGCTTTGTTTTTTGTTAAGACAAATTAATTTTAGATACATAGGCCTTTATTATGAACAAAAAACATTCGATCTTTGATAATCGTCGAAAAACGTTATCGAAAGAAATTTGATTTGGTATAAAAAGTAAATATGTATTTAAAAAAAAATTATAAAAGTTATTTGTTTGTAAATTTATTTAAAGTAGTAAACTGATGCTGAACTTTTAGTGAAACTGGCTAGGAATAAAATATGTAATATTAAGGGAGGTCTCCAACTCTTTGAAAATAGATTTCAGCATATACATATGTAAGTAAAATAACAAGAGCCAGAGTTCGACTATAAAATTAAATTAATGCTTAAAAATAGCTGGAAGCGGCGAAAAGTTTAAGGCTGTAGTTATCACCGATACGAGTACAAATAACACTGTTCTGCAAAATAACACTTTTTGGTTGTGTTTTGAATAAAAATATGTAGACTATATGTATTTTGGTGCACTAAACCAAAATCTGCCTTCAGTTTTTCTCTATCACGTAAGGATTTTTTTATGGGCATGGCTAATTATAGAGTTAAGCCATTATATTTACCATAATTCAGAAGAACTTTCTTCAATTCTAGTGAATAGCACACCAAAAGATGCGCTATAAAATTTTTGTATAATACATTTCAAATTAGTTTTTAAAGCAAATAAATAATTAAGTTCATAAAATGTATTTCTACTTACAATATTTTTAAGCAATTTAGAACCACTGGATAGTTTGTTTCTGTAAACGGTTGGTTTCGTTCAATTACTAAAGACCGGTCGTTTCACTCAACCGGTTGCCTTGAGCGAATTGTACGCTAAAAATCTAGAGGTTCATTTTATTGATACAACTTTATTACGAACAACATTCGAGCTTCGATAGTCCTCGAAAAACTTTATCGAACACATTTTAATTTAACAATAAGTAAATGTTTGTTTATTTAAAAAAACTTAAGTTATTTATTTGCAAATTTATTTAATGAACTAATGCTGAACGTTTAGTGAGCTTGACCAGGAATAAAACATCTAGATATGGAGGAATGCTTCCAACTCTTTGGCAATGGATTTCAGCATATATGTAAATAAAATAATCAAAAATGAACTTAATAATTTATTTGCTTTAAGAGTCAATTGAAATGTATTAATTTAGGTCCAAAAATGAACCTTTTTTAAATAATATTTGCCGACGACATTTCGTTGGTGCTAATCAACTCATCTCAGTAGACTTGAAAAATTCTTAAAGGTTTGTTTGAAACTTAACTACTTATTCCATAATTCCCATGAACGAAATGAGAATCAGAAATGTTCAACCAAACCTTTAACACATCAAACATTTCTTTTCGTTTTTGCAACTCTTTTACTTTTCTTTGCAACCTTCTATACAACGAGTTACCATCGGTTACTACGATTTGTATTTTTGAAAGTATCAGAAATTATATTTTTAAAAAAAGGTTCATTTTTGGACCTAAATTAATAAATTTCCATTGGCTCTTAAAGCAAATAAATAATTAAGTTCAGATTTGAATATTCAAAGCTTTTACTTTTTGAAAATATTTTTTAAAAAAGTTAATTTTCGGATCTAAATTAATACATTAAAATAATAATTCTAAATCATAGAGTTTGACTATAAAGTTATCGCTGGGCATGGAGAAAAATCTTAAACCGTTGTTATCACTGACGCAATAGACATAAAAATGCTTACGAATTAATAGGATGTGGGCGAGAGAATACAAATTATATTTCAATCAAAAGAAAACACACAGAGATGGAATAGAAAATTGATCAATAAGATAATACTGTGACTTCTAACCATACCATTGCCATTTCCAACCATATTATTATAAAAAAAAGATTTGGAGCAACCATATTGCTCGCAACTTCAATCATCATATGGTCGTGAGGAACCATATTATTGTTCAATTCAGCCTATATTGTCACATGCAAGCTGCAATATGAAAATGATGTGGTTGAATTTGACAATATTATGGTTGGAAATTACAAAAGTATGGTTAGAATTGACAATAATATGTTTGGATGGGACAACAGCATGGTGGGATGTAACAATTCACCATCAAAGTAATGCTGGCGACATATGGACGGCCTTAAGAGCTAGACAGAAAACAAGCAGGTCTTAAATTAACTCGTAAGATATCTTTTAAATCGGTAGTCATAAATAAAAAGATTATTGGCTGCCAACTCGTAGGATGGCACACAGTGTAGCACATTCAATTGAACGTTTAGAGAAATAATTCTGATAAAAATATATTGGAAGATAGATACGCAAATATTTCAGCACACTTGGAAAACGTAAACGCAAATTTGCTGCCATTTTGCACTATTCGAAAATGTTTGGAAAAAACAAAATAATTGAAAAATTTCTTAATGGATCCAAATTGTATTTTCAATTGAATGAATGTGTACTCGTATATTGTATTTGGATTTTTATTGTGTTATAAAACTTTATTATGCGTAAAATTTTTTAAGACAATAAATACAATAAACAGAAGTGAAAGAAATGCAAACTAGAAAATCATAACACAGCACAAATATTAATGTTGGAAAAAAACAGTTCAAACATATTTACATATTTGTGTGTTTGTAATAAAATTTTGGCTAATGGCCAAATTAGCGAAAATAATACATTATACGTTTAGAAAATGAAAACGGAAAATTGTACACACAGCGGCGGCCGACCGACAGACATAGAAATAAAAGATGAGAAGATATACATAGGAAATTGTTTTTTTTTTGTTTTTTTTTTTTTGAAACCATTTAAACAGTGCAAAACAAAAAGTTTAATTTTGTAAAAAGCTTGTCTGCTTCGCAAACGAAAAACCAATTGGGAGATAATGACAAAATTATGCAGGCAAGCAATGTAAGTAGATGGAAGAAGTGGTTGCTGCTTTTGTTTTCGTTTCAAATAAATAACAAACCAGAAAATTAAACGGCATCAGCCTATTTTTAACAATATCTACACAAATTAGGCCCCTTTCGTGGGGACTTGCCCTTCTCAAGCAAGAAGACATGTACACAAGTGTAGATAAACGAACAGATAAGTTTTCTTTCTAGAATCTAGATAAAACAATGAGATGCTCAAAATTAGATTTCTTCTCAGTGTTCGCAGTTTTGGGAATTCATCCCCAAATGGGGGATACAAATTTCGCAAAAATTCCCTAGGAGTTTTTTGATGAAAACTAATTTTTCGGCTGAGGCTTATTGGGCATATATTTGTCTAGGACAAATAGAATTTAATTTTTCTACATTAAAATCGTACAAAGAATTAAAAGAGCATACCCCGGTGTGTTGCTTGTCAGGCCTCTTTAAAATGGCAGGAAAAGACTTAAAAATACAAATGGATTTAATCAAATTTGGGAATTTTCGGGGACAAGAAAAAAACTATTTTGGGGGTGAAAAATTGAAAACTGGAAACACAGTGTCTACTTGTATCAAACTGAACACAAATTCTCATACAAACCATACAATGCTATCGTTAAGTTTTCTGCTTTTCTAAGATTTGTTTGTTTACTAATTCAGGTCCAATAATGAACCTTTTCAAAAAGATTACTGTCTTTTTCAGCTGTCTATATGCCGACGACATTTCGTTGGTGCTAATCAACTCATCTCCGTAGACTTGAAAAATTCTTAAAAGTTTGTTTGAAACTTAACTACTTATTCCATAATTCCCATGAACAAAATGAGAATCAGAAATGTTCAAACAAACCTTTAACACATCAAACATTTCTTTTTGTTTTTGCAACTCTTTTACTTTTCTTTGCAACCTTCTATACAACGAGAATTATGAAATAATTATGGAACATGGAAATTATGGAAAAAGTAGTTAAGTTTCAAACAAACTTTTAAGAATTTTTCAAGTCTACTGATGAGTTGATTAGCACCAACGAAATGTCGTCGGCATATAGACAGCTGGAAAAGACAGTAAACATTTTGAAAAGGTTTATTTTTGGACCTGAATTAATACATTTCAATTGGCTCTTAAAGCAAATAAATAATTAAGTTCATATTTGTTTGTTTACAGTTATTATTATTTTTTTTTAAATAATTTTACTATAGTTTTTGTTGCCTTTCTTCTAAAAGATGTTGTGGCCACTTAAGTATTTTAGTTCACTTTTGGAGAAGTATTTTATATTACAGAATGCTTTTGATGACATGCAATGTCCTATTTATCATAATAAGACATTTAAAAAAAAACCCTAAGAACGTCTTTCCAATTCAAACAGAACATATTATACTTCGAAGTGAATCAGATTTCCCGGATAATTTTATCAATATAGAATTGTGGAAAAATCTGGATGGTACAATATATCCCGAAATAAAAAAGTTTTCATGGAAGTGTTTATCTTTATTTCCCTCAACGTATCATAGCGAACAAAATATTTTCAGACTTGGATTATATTTGCTCATAAAAAAATGACTAATTGAGGGAAAATTTATAAACACTTCGAAGAATCTTTTTATTTCGAAATATATCATACTATCCAGATGTCCACATATATAAATTATATATGTATGTATTATAGATATATATGTATATCCATTAATACATTCATCAAGAGTATTACTAAAATATGTACAACACCCGCCACACATGTGGTTTTGTCGCAATCTCGTTGACGACTAAATAAAATGAATAGCAGATTGTTTTCTTTCAGTGTTATTTCATCACTCTCACCAATACTACTATCTTGGGCATCTAGGCCTTGAACCAACAAAAACATTTTTTTTTTCAAGTTTCCACCTTAATTTTTTTAATAAATAACTCTCTTCCTTCTTGAAAAAAAACCCATAGAAATATCTTATTAACTTTGTTTTAATTTATCAGGTGTTTATTAGTCACTGTTTTCTATACGTATCTCGTACGCTTAAGCTAAGCTAAGTTATAGCAAATTTTCAGTTTCTTGTATGGGGACATTATTTGCAACTTTTTGTCGATTTTAGCATTGTGAAAATTTCAGCCATTAAATCTCCAGTTCTGACGCTGTGACGACTGATGGCGAGGTCTCAGTAATATAACTCCGTTGTTTCTTTATGGGTTAGCAGCCCTGGAAATGATAATTTACGTCTTTTATACACCTTATACTCAGAAAAATTGTTTTTTTCTTTGAAAGCAAAATAAATTAAGAAGCACATGAGTCGTCATGAAATGGTTTAAATTTGTGCAAATAGAGAATATTGTGGGGCTTTCATTTTCTGTATAATACATACGTCTCCCAAACTAGAGCAGGTAAAAATAATAAAAAAATATATGTACACAGCAGCTGCTAAAAATGTTCACTCAAATAAACAAAAACTTCAATTTTGTAAACGAGTTTTGATTAAGTATGACCACTCCTTTAAAACAATTTAGGAAACCCTGCTACTGAAATGATTAAATTTTGACAAACAATATTTTTCGTAGAATGTTTTCACATGCATGACATTAATTGGAGTTAATTCAATCACACAGTATAAAAATATTTAGATACAGTTGTGTTGATGGGTTTCGTGGAAGTATTCTTGGCAGTCAGTTCCAAAAAAAAAAAAAAAAAAAAAAAAATGAAAAAAATATCAATAAAAATTCACTTAAATATTTAAACTGCAAATTAAAATTATTGGCGGCACACCCCAAGACCAGCACAGCAACGACAACTACAAAATAAGTACTATATTCGCGGCAAATAGATAATAAAAATATTTAAGATCCACCACCCACCAACAAATAAAGCGACAGTGAAGCTGAAAAACAGCATCAGTTTTAATGGGGCAACAAGTATGTGTTCATGCTTGTATGTGTTCAGTGTTTAATGTGCCATTTGTTCACAAGACTCATTTTGGTTGCAAACATGGGTACACGTCTGATGATCTCATGTAATGAAACAATAATCATCATCCTTTTGAGCGCCAACAACATTTAATAGTTTTCATTAGAAATTTACCATGAAAATTTAGAATGAAATAAGAGTTATTTCGTTTCCTAGTCTCTCCCTCTCCCACCCTCTCTCTCTCTTTCACTACTCTATCTGTGCTCCATCAATCAAACACATACATGCAGACTTGCAAATAACAGCCCCTTTTTATGCAGCAATCAAAATTTAATAGAACAATTTATGAATGAATGTAAATGGGTTGATGATGGTCGTAAATTTGTTATGACCACCTAAAAAAAAAAAAAAAAAAATTGGAAAATATTTCACCATCATCATGCAACATTGCGGTTGCAAAAAGCGATTCATAAATTTAAAGAAAAAAAAAATTGTTTTTGTTATTTGCCTTCGGAGTCCTTTTAAAAAAACTGGAAAAATGTATGAAGCAGTGGCGGCAAGTTGAATGTTAAAAACACAACAAACAACATGTTGTAATTGTTATTTACTGGTCGGTGGAAAACTGAAACTTAAGGAAACATTTTTATATAAAACAGCAGTTAGAAGCTATTCAACAACACATACAAACATGCAAGTATTTTAAGCCTGTTCGGCGTTTAAATTGGTTTTGAAGGAGACCATTCTACCAGTTGCTAGTTTCATAAAATTCTAATTATTTAAAAAATTCTGGGGTGAAATATACTCCGGAATACTTTCATTTAATGCAGAACTCCAATTTGTTGAAAACGTAGTTGTGATAAGATGGAAGCTCGCTCTACAAGCAGCTGAAAGGTTTGAAAGTTCATACGCACTTATGAACTGATATAGTACTTATATCAGTACTAGTCTCGAACCAGCCACATGGTGGATTAAATCCTGGTGTTACAAAACAGATGTCACATTACTGCTTCTTAGCAACCGATAAGATTACTCAGGTGCAATATTTTGCTGCACCTATCTTGATTCTTCAACTATTCCTTGCTAAGGAGGTCGACCCATCTAATTCCGCTATTACCCAGAACGCTACAATTTACAGGAACGACTGGCATCAACGTCTCCCGTAAATACAGTTGCATATAAAGCATATACTGCTGAAAGGCAACCGTGCTTGGATATGTATTTGAATTCACTAATAGGGGTCCGCAGACTCCATGACCATGAACTAGTAAGAAAGGCTACTCAACCACGAATCAGCCGGAATGATCCCGAAGAATCACACTGGCACTATGCAAATTCAAAGGAATTCCCATTTGATAACGGAGATGAGCGGTGTTATTCTGAACCGAATTATTTTTTGTAGCTTGGATTGGTACATATGCAGTGCAGTGCATCGGAACATGGCAAAAACATGTCAGGAAATGTGTCTCCAGGCAGTTTATCCCATAGACGAAATGTACGGCTAAAGAATAAGTTTTTTCTGCTATCCCTTTTACGATTCACTGTTAATCGACTACGAAAAAAATATGCTCGCATCGAAGATACAATCTTGTTAGAGCAGATTCTATTGCAGTAGCGATAAAACTGTAAGGCGCATACTACACTGCAGCCACTACTTATTGCCACTGATGAGTTTCTTTGCTCTCGTGCGCACGTTTTTGCAACCCCACTATATAATTTCAGGCAACGCCTCAAGCATGAGTGGTATTTCATTTTCGGTTCAATTCAAGTGGTACAGATGTGGAAAGATTTATGCCAGTACCAGGTAATAATCTCTAACTTGACGGTGTGGATCAAACCACTAGTGAAGATTGTGACATGCCCCTTGCATGTCTGGTAAAGCACACCAGTTAGCAATATTATTCATATCTAATTGGATATGAATAATCTTCAAATACCCCTTGTGAAGAGAGTTCGGGCTATCTAAGACCTTTTTTTTCTTACCTACACTAAACAAGCCAGCAAGCGGATACCGGATGACTTACCAAGTGCACACAATACCTCTGACAATCCGTATACACTAAGGTCAAATCCTGTATTGAAGCTGCCTATAATAATCATTAGACTATGATTATGATACATTAGTCTCAGGTAAATTTAACGCTTGGAATATATAACAGAATCTGAGCTCCATAAACCAGCGATCCTTTGTCATCTTTAGGTGATGCATCATTGAAGAAATCAAGCCACCACGTTTCAGTCTAAGTACACACCTCAACCATGATCAGCCGAATTGGCGCCGAAGAGTCATTTTCGGGCCACTGATCCCTGTGGTACTGAATTTCGCCCTTAGGATGAGGATGTTTTGGGAGCCTGCTCTTCTAGGGTCTTAGGCACCATCAACTGGACACCCATGGACCTCTGTCAGCGCCAGTGATACAGCATCTGGCTGGTTACGATTAGCAAAATGCATTATATGCCCCCGGGGGGAAATATTTACAAGTGGTATTTCTTTACTCGCATGCACTGCAGTATATCTTACATTGAGGGACTTAAATACCTCGTTTTAGGCATAAAAAATACGTAACGCCAGCCAGACCCTATTTCTATTACTCTACTCATAGATTATACGTAGATCATTACAGAGTGTGAGTGCCAGCGATCGCTGATAAGCTACGCTTAAGAGAAAATCACTACTAACAACAAATGCTACTGTCGTCTGCAGAGCACTGGATGTGATTAGAAATTATGGGTAGAAGCAAGATAGAAAATAGAGTAGAAAATCGAACGGAACCTTGTGCTAGGGCTATATTGATCTTATACTCGTTTGATTATACGTCATTTATGACCAAGGTTATAGTGAGGTCCCCGAGAAACCTCGAAGTCATTACCGACAACAAGAGCAATAAGTTTGAAAAGTAGTGCGTCATGTCAAACTCTGTTAAATAATCTGCAAGTATCTAGAAGCAATAATGATGGAGTGGCATAATTTATCCGAAAGGCATGATAAGTGGTCGCCTTGCGGCAAGAGCACTAACAGACCTGTAAGTTGGGTTCGTGAATCCCGAATATTTTTCAAGCAGACAGCAGATAACAACGTGAAGATTCTCTGGGTACAGCGACACACTTTTAGTGAAAATCACTTACAACAGGGAAATATACACAGAGTATTAAAAATTATCATGAGATAATTTATCATAAAGATAAAGGAAGCAAAATAAATACTTGGCTGGTATTCATCTAGATATTAGAGGGAAATACTTAGAACACGGGCTGGCAATGCACTGTGGAAGGAGAGTATTCTTTCATCCAAGTATCTGACCGGTGTGATATCAAATGAATGAAGGACATGCAGGTTGTAGCTTGCATATCAATCTCAAGCAATGCAATGGCACAAATAAAATTGGTTTCTCAGCCGTCCAACCCATAAACATTTGTACCACCACCTAAGAACTAATTTCTGTTTCAAGGAGTTTTTAGTAATAAGTGCCCTGCCAAAAAGCAATGCACTAAACAATTACTTCTTTTAACATTCTGCTAAACATTAGTCTCGCAAGTGCAATTGAGGGTTGCTTTTAATATCCTTGTGTCCAATGTTCAACAAGAACTTTTCAACCGTTTCACTATTCATGTAGACATCCGTTTAAAAATATGATTTTGGTTTTTATGGATGAAGACGACGATGCGGATGAGGATGGCTGGCAGTCGCAGAGAAGCGACAATAATATTCGCAACATGAAAAAGTATGCAAAATGACGACAACCATCAGTAGATGGTGAATGTGCTGCATTTTCCTGGCTAGACTCACCACTACTACATACTTGGTTGGTCGTCCGGTTGTTGGGCCGGTCGGACGGTCGGCCGATAGAAACACTTGGCTGTTAGTGTCTGCTTGTGAGCCATACTAGCTTAGGCTGATAATAACATTGTGTGGGTGCTTGTTGAGTGGCAGCAAGTTTTCATTTTATGGTCATGCGACATGTGAATATGGCAAGTTGTGTTTTTTGCTTCCAAATTGGATTCGTTCTTTTTACGACTATTTTTATATTATTTCAGTGTATGGCTTGTTTTCTCTTCATGTCATGCAACATGTTTCCCTTATACTGGTTATTGTTTTAAGTATTTAGAAATCATCGTCTTAAACTCTTTTCATACAGCATTTTTAGTATTTTTATTAGTTTTCTTGGTAATAATGAGAGTCCTGACGGAATTTCGAAGCACTCATACTTCTACTTTTCTAAATAAATTATGGACTTTTTCGGTTTATGGTTTCCGTTTCCTTTTTTCTACTTCCATATGCACATAATATATTTGCTGAGGTTGAGTGAGTGCCATGGCTGGTGTATTAGTCTTGTCATGTATTTGAATCTCACGCCTCAATTACTGGTTGTTGCGTTACATGTGGCCAGTAATCGTTTTGTTGTTGTTGCTGTTTTGAGTTTGCATGTCTGTGGATTTTTGCATTCATTCTCTTTTTAAAGTTTTGTTCACGTTTTATGTCATGTGATTTTTGAGCGACATTTCACAGATTAGAAGGACTTTTCCAAGCCGGAAGTGTGACATTTTTTTCCATTTTTCTTTTGGCTTCTATTATTTATACATTTTAATTTTATGGTTAAACACACATACGTACGCGTACTAGTACTTTTCCTTGGTATCTTTATTGCAAATTTTTGTGAATTGCATTGGTTTGTGGGGAATTGCTGTAAGTTTTTAATTTTTATTTCAATTCCAAATCGAGATATTTACATATGAGCATGCATATCGCTGGCTGATTCATTTCAAAACACAAAATACTTTCTAGTGCTAACAAAATAAAAAACAGACTTGGGTTTCATTGAAAGCAAAAAAGAAAAAATTCTAATTATAACTAACTAATGGGCCAAACGAAATCACCGTATTGGAAGTAGCACTTAATTTTGTAAATGACGGCCAGTGTCAAATCCGTTTTTACTTTTGTAAACTTGACAGCTGTAGAAAACAAGTGAACAGGCCATAGAGCGATGCACTCCCCGAGAACGCGAAATAAGCGTGTCTATGACGAAGTGAGCGATTTTTCGACCAAAATCATAATGAGTGAAGGAGACTCATATCCACCTCCAGGGGTACGTGAACAAGCAAAACAGCGCTTCTGGGGCACCGAAAATCCATGAGTAATGCACGAGGAGCCATTGCACTCGCTCAAGGTGACTGCATGATGAGCTGTACAAACAACAACGCGTTATAGGGTCAAATTAATCGAGTTTTTCTTCTGCCACAATTGAACGAATCAGGTGAGGAGGACATGGTGTTAAAACAGAACGGAACAACGGCACACACTGCGTGAGTCACAACCGATATTCTGAAAGTCAAACAACATCAGGCGACTTCTTTTGGCCCACGTCACAAAGTACACAGAGCTGAAACGCGACCAGAACGAGATAGCAAGTCAGCGCAAAACTCTGTACCTCTCGTTTTCACAATCGCTCGAGAACTTCGTGTCAAAACAAAACAAAAAACATTTTTTACAGTTCCTTTTTGTTATGCTTTGTGTTTATATTGTGTATGCGGTAAGAAAAAGTGGTAGTTTTTATTATAAATTTATGAAATGTTTAAGAAGTATATTAAATTGTTTTTATAATATAAAATTTTATAGTATTCATGGTTTATAATGTGCTAAACAATAGCGGAACTCAGCCTTCATTGCAAATTACCCTTGCAGACCTTGCAGATATTGCAACCGTAGCATATGTGCCATAGTCTGCAACACTACAAAAACAAAATGTATGAAAGCGAGATTTGCATCTCTTAAGCAAATATCCACAACTAAAAACCATTGCAGATGCGTATTTGCAAATGTTGCTAAATGCTAAAACAGCTGCTTGTTTTTCAACATTTCAACACGTAAACTCCTGCGCTCAAAAAACTGTATGACGGCAAGGCCACCACAAAACATGCCTGTGCTGGAATTAAATTAATGCTAACGTTGCTCAAACAAGCATTTACAAAATAGTAAAAAGTTAATATTATACCTATTATTATGCATCATTTTTATTAAATTTTATACAATAAGCAGAAAATCGGGCGGTTGCTTCACGTGCAAATTTTATCGATGGCGTTGCTTTTCAAATATTGGCTGCGGCTTAGCTTATCTCATGCGGCAAACTCGCTTTATTAAATTTTGTAAACAAATAAATAAAACAGGGAAGAAAATGAATACGGAAGAAAGTAAAAAATAAAATTAAGGCAATTAAACAAAAAGTCAACAACGAAAAGATGAATAATGAAATTTTTGCAATTTGTTTTCAAAACTTCCTTCTCAATTTGCAAAACAAAAATACTTATATTTTCCGATACTCTAAAATCAGCTGATATAATTATTTTGCTAAGCACTTGAAAAAAGACATTCACGCTTTGTAGCAAAAAATCATGCTATATGTGCTAAAATTGCAGATGTGCAACCAAGGGTGATTTCCGCTAATATGGTTTATTTATGGTTTATTTTGTGATTTTAAGGACAGTGTTTTAATTTTACTTTGTAGTGGTGGTTTTGTGAGGAAAAAAAATGCATGTTCTTCCTAATCAATTTCCAAACACTCAAATTTTATCAAATCCTAAGTCAAAGAGGATTTTTAGTTGACCACTTTTTACCAATCTTTTACTTTTGATTTAATTTAAATTATTAAATTTGCGCTGTTTCGGTGGTGGTTGTTTTTCGTATAAAATGTATACTATAGCTATCTCTTTAACAAACTGTCTAGCAGCTGATTTGGGCGATTTTCAACTGTCAACTTTTTCACCTCTGTATACTCTGTGGCCATGTGTTATTTAAATTACCATCAGTACTCGTGGTCAGCTGACAGCTTCAAACTTCGCCACCAAACTAAAATTGAGTCATTATTGCTAGTAACTTCGACAGCCTCTCAATCAAAATACGAAGAGGATCTTAATCACAAAACAATACACATATGTATATTTAGGTTTTGCTTCGTATGAAAATCGAAAATTAAAAACTTTGATCCCGTTCACTTTTGAGGTGGTTGTGCGATATGCAAATGTCTCTCTTGAAGTTTTGTAAACCATTTTGATTCGTGTTACTTGCAAATTGTCATGTTTTTGATCAAATATTTGCGGTTTAATTAAAAAACGTAAAAAATATTGAACATCAACCAATAGCAGCATATTAATTGAGATTTGTGATTGAAGTTTTCGATATGTAATACAGACATATAAAAATAAAAAACAAAGAGGAATGCTACTGACAATGTAATAAATGAAAAATCCTTTAATACTTGTTGAAAACATTCGTATTTTATATTTTTAATTGGAAAGAGAAAAAAAAAAACACTACTTTTCACCCAGCATTGCCACACATGCAGATTTGTCTGCATTTCTTAGATTTTTCCCAAAAAAAAAAAAAAAAAAAAATAAATAAATAAATAAAAACAGTTTTAAGCACTAAACATTCGAAGTTTTTCATGCACAGGCATATTATAGAATGTAAAATTGTTATCAATCTTCAAATTCATGTCGATAGGGAATAAAAGTGATGCTAAAATGAGGACAATGCTGACGGCGATGCTTCTTCGCGCATAAAACAGCATGTGTCTCCTTCCTATATGGAAAAAATACGCAAATTTGAAAGAAGATGCTTAAGAGCATGTACTTCGTTATACCGATCCCCAAGTAGTGAATTTATGAAATATATAAGTAGCTATAGACTATACAATGCTGCCAAAATCAGCCGAATTGATAATTTTATCATACACCTTAATAGAAATCATATTAAATCTTGTTGTGACCATTATGAAAATAACCTAATAATGGCTCCCTGCTATGTCAATGACGAATATATATCCAAAACACTACAAACCGGCTATGTCCCTCCTGAAGCGTTCGTGTACCTTGATAAGAACGGTTTTATACAAAACCACACAGGCGTTCCTATAATTATTCACATTTATAGAAGAGCAAATGTTAAAGCTATCTCAAGCAATCAACTGACAGATGAGAATAAATAAAAGGTTCGATACAAACTTTTTTCGTGGGGATAAGAACATATGTATTTCCAAATTTAAACACTGATAAATATTGGCGGCTAAGTTAAATACCATACTTTCTTGTTTTAATTCCTGACTTTTTCTTTCATTATAATTATTGTCGTGGTAATGTTTTTTGAATAATTTTTCATTACGAAACATTCGCTATTAAAACATACATATATACCTTGTAGATTTAATATTTTGTTATTTCGACCCCTTCTTCTCTTGTATTTTATACATTTATTCGAGCTTAAGGTCTTTTTTATTCAATAATTTGAGTATTTTTGTCAATATTTCGCTCTCCTTCGGATAGCTTCTTCAGGAAAAACATTTTTCATTATTATTGTCCTGAAGAAGCTATCCGAAGGAGAGCGAAATATTGACAAAAATACTCAAATTATTGAATAAAAAAGACCTTAAGCTCGAATAAATATATATATATATATATATATATATATATATATATATATATATATATATATATATATATATATATATATATATATATATATATATATATATATATATATACCTTGTATATAATTTGTATAAGAAATATAATTAGTTTTAAGAAATGTATGCATATTTTGTATATATTTTTATACCTATATATTTTTATACTAGAGAGCTCGATTATGGGACAGTGTATAATTATTTGCTATTTATATTATTATTTTGTTTATTTGTAGTAATTATAATAAAAATTTTCTCTAAATAAACAAAAAAAAAAAAATAAATAAAAAAAACATGTTCGCTTTCTTTGTTGATTACGCAATACCAGTTAGCAAAGCATAAGAAAATGTCTAAGTTCTTGTTAGTACCATTGATTTGTTGCATTAAAATTTTCTTCTTCTTCTTCTTCTGATAGTTTAGACAAATATTTTTAACAGTAATAAAATAGGTAAATTCACTAAATCTGCAACTCCGAGTCTAATACAAGTACCAAAAAAAGGTTCAAGAAAGGCCTAAAAGCTTGCTAAAAATAATCAAACAGGTGTCAGGTATTTTTCTAAAATTCTGAATTTTAGGGGGATAAAACAATAAAAACTGAATTTTGGTACTTTTGGAATTGTGGGAGCGGAAAAAAATTAAATAATAATTTTTGTAACCAATTTATCAGGCTCAAGTTCTTTCTATATTATTTTTGTGATTGATATTAATTAATATAAAAATAATATAGAAAGAGCTTGTGCCGGATGAACTTAATACAAAAATAATTATACAAAAAAAAAGTTCCAATAATAAAAAAAAAAAATTAAATAATAATTAGACTCCTTTCGAAATGCAATATTTTGTACTTTTTTCGCATTTAGGTGGCAAAACGGGGTAAAACGGACATCATTTTTAATGCTTCAGGACTAATGCCACGAAAATTCTAAAAAGGCCTGAAGAAAACCTAACACAATCAATCGTAATTCTATAACTCCGAGCAAAGCTCGGTCTACTCAATACTCAGTTTTAACCCTGGACTCGTTTTAAGTAAAAAAGGAATAGTTACACCATGGTCCGATGTAATGCAAACATGGAATAAAAAAATTATTTGGCAATACTCGCAACGCATGATTAAAAAAAAAATACAATTAAAGGGTCCGCCAAATAACTTTTTTCTTTTTTTTGGAACGAAGCTAATTAACGCGGCTTGCTGGTAGTGCAAATTAGTAGAAATCGTCACGAAAGCGTGTGAGCTGTTTATATGGATTGGTGTGTCTGTCGACAAACCGCCCAGGTATGATGGACGGTAAGTAGCGAAACTATTTTACAGCAGCGGAGACACCTACCAATAAATATTAATTAGTTGTGAAAACGGACACTATCAGTTGCTAGATGGCGCTAAAGTAAAGTATGTCACAACAAAAAACAGCAATATTAAAAAATTGACCAACAGTTGCTTTTCTTCGTTTTGTAGCAGATTGACAAAAACAAACTGCATGTGCAAAAAGTAAAAAAATAAAACGTTCCAAACATTTGAAGAAGCATATAAAATTTTTAAAACATAAGAAAAAACGTAAAGAACTTCGTTCCTAACGGAGGTCCCCCGCCAGCATTTTTTTTTTTTTTTTTTTTTTGAAAACGGCTTAAAACATTGAGTGTAGCTTCGTCTGTGTGGCCCATAGTGCCGTCCTGTTGAAACCAATTGTTGCCAATATCCTCCTCTTCAATTTTTGTGAACAAAAATTCGTTCAACATGGCTGTAATTGACTGTAACGGCCACTCCTGGCTCATTTTCGAAGAAAAATGGCCCAATTATGCCTCTGGACCAAAATCCGCACCAAACAGTGATTCGTTTTGGGTGCGTCGGCTTTTCAATGTATGCGTGCGGGTTTTCTGTGCCCCAAATGCGACAATTTTGCTTGTTTACATACCCGCCAATATCAAAATGAACTTCATCTGAAAAGATGATTTTTTTTTTTTTTTTTTTTGGCAAAATCGGCCAGGCCCACCATATTCGTTCGTTCAGCGGAAGGATAAAACTAATTATCTGAACTAAGTGTTGCCATTCAAGAAATAAGCACTAGTTGAAGAAAAAAACGTTAGATGGCGGACCCTTTATGTTAACAGTATTACTTTGTTACTGTGGTTTCCAAACTAGTTTTCTGTGGTAATCCATGGCGTAGTGACATGAAGGTAATTTCAAGACTCATTCTGTGTTAATAATAGTTATTGTGTTGGAGAAGTTACTCCGCACATTAACTATTACACGGTCCTGGAACATTTGGATTACTTTTGGACTAGTCCATTACACGCGTGTAATGAGTAGTGTCGATTTCTGCAGGGAAATGACCAATGTTGCTCATTTAAGTTGCAATCCAACAAGCGCTGCTAAACGATTAAATTTTGTGCTTAAATGCAATTTAACGCTAAAGGCCGTGTTACACTATCCTACTCAATCATATGATTGATTCACTGAAAATTTGCTAGCTAAATCTGATTGAATTCTCTCTTACTTTAAAAAGTCGCATCAAAACGGCCACACTATTATACTTTTGTAAACAACTTCGAAAAGGCAACTCTGATAGATTTTGAAAAGTTTCAAAAGATTAGCAAATCGGACAGACTTGTCAAAAAGTCTTTCACACACATACACTTTTAGTTCGGAATATCACACTTTTTGGACACACATGCCATTTTTAGCAGATCGTACGATTCTGTAGGCTAGTGAATCATGGCCTTAATTAAGTGTCATTTGAGTATCAAGTCAAATAATTCTATTCCCCAATATTTTTTTCAAACACTCCGAACCCCATAATATATACATATGTATATGTATATAAAAAAGAAAAATCCCAATAAGCATTTTGGCTGGAATTCAAGTGGAATTACATTTGAAATGCAGTCACAATTTCCAATCTCCAGTGTTGAATTACAGTTGAATTCAATAGCGAATCCAGCAAAATTACCCATTGAATTACAGTCAAACAAACAGTACCTTTACAGTGTAATTCCAGCCTTGAAAAACAGTGTGATGCAAGTAGAATCGAAAAATTTCTCTGAAAATTTAATTATAAATGCATCATCATCACCGCCGCCAATCATTTTGCATCAACTCTGTGCCATAAATAACATATGCTTCAAACTAATTTGTTGTTGTTTATTAACAAACTTCAAACGGACTGGAAAGAGGATGGATTTTAAATGTAATTCAAGCTTGGATTTACACTGGAATTTCAACATTGCAATTCACAAAAAATTTTTGCTTATTGGGAAACTGAAAATTGTATGACTCGATAATTATTATTTTGTTTTTAATACGTCGTAGTGGAAGTTTTTCTCCTCATGCAAAAAGCTATCGAAAAATCAATGGCACAATATCAACAAATTGTTGTCCAATCAAATCGATCTGAACTAATATAAGTACATATATATATTTTTTGGTACTTACTGAAATATACAAATTTGCACTTACCTAGAAAGAAAGAGAAATGCAAAAGGAGACATATTAATAAATATTGCAAATAAAACAAATTTATAATCTTACAATGAATATTGTGCAATAATATTACAAATTGAAAAAATTTTGAATGAAATTTAATATTCCATGCAAAATATTACTGTCCCTTGTTTGAAATACATTTATATTTTCACGAATTCATAACAAATAGCTATAACCTTAAGTTTATTACAATAATTAAACTCTGTAATTATCAGCACATCGCAGAGATAAGGATCATGGTAATTTCACTCAAGACAAAGTACACACTCATACAACTTGCCAAATCGCTTTGCAGGACTCTATTCAATAAAATACACAATTGAAGAGAGAAATAAAAGTAAACAAAATTTTCAGGCGTTAATTTTCTATATATATGTACAAACATATAAAATACATAAAGGTATTTAAGGTCAATAAAGGAAAGCAAATAACTTAAATTGCAAAAGAATACAAATAAGATAACAAATTTCGAATAGTGAAACACAATGCTAAGAGAAAAACCCACTCAATTTGCATTTCGCCACGAAAAACTTGAAAGATATACATAGAAAATGAGTCGACAAACTTAACTTTTATTAACACATAATCACCACAACAACAGCGCCAATAATTGTACAACAAAACAAACGCTAAAATATTCTAAAAGCAACAGCAGACAATAATAATTTGTGTGCTCCATAAAAACGAAAGAAAGGATGCATTGTCAAAGGAAGCAAGTACAATGACAAAAGTTTTTCTCTTTCCAAATTGAAAAAAAAAAACGACGAAAAAAAAAAAACAAAACAGTTTGTTGACATTGCGACAAAATAGTGTTGAGAAAATTTAAGCAACTCGACAAGACTTATTTAAGACAACTAAATTATATTGTGCACATTAGCGTGGGTGGATTTAACAATCGATATTGTGCCATCGATTATTCGTTAGAGGGGAAGAGCCAAGACATATGAAAAAACATAATTTTTGAGGCGCCTAAATTCAAAATATTTTGCGAAGGCGTGGTACGGAGTCGTTGTTTTGGGGTGGCTCATACATCTGAAACCTTTACGGGCACCTTGGGACTGATTAGTCTTAAATTTGCCCCCTATCGTACTAACTTGCCACAGGGTGCCCGTTGCTGAGGGGTCAAATGTGTGGGGGAAACCCCCAATAATTTATTCTCTCTAATATTTTTGGGCCTGTTCGTAAATGCATAACAACTCTGCATGTTATGCGCACAACGTTCGAAAATGCAAACGTTGGTAACACTGCGCAGCAGTAATCTGTTCGTAAAAGCAACACTGACGTAGATTAGGCGCAAATATAAACAAAAAACTAATGCAATGAATGAGTGAGTCTTAAATTTCGTTTTTTATTCTTTAATCTCTTTTTTAATTCAGGCCCAAAAATGATCCTTTTCAAAAACCTGAATTAATACATTTCAATTGGCTCTTAAAGCAAATAAATAATTAAGTTCATATTTGATTAATCTCTTTTTTTTAATAAGTTCCACAAATTTTTATCGTGTTTTATGTTGTCTAATTCACAGATGGAATTAATTATTAATTTTTCCATTTTTATAATTTATTAGAAGAAAAAAGAAATGAAATTCTCCGTTCGTAAATGCAACAATAAAATATGCAAACAATAACATCAGCAACAGCTGATCAGCAGTGGCATCGCAAAATAATCATATTGTGCAGACTTGTGATGCATTTACGAACAGGTCCTTTTCCAACATACCGAAACCGTACCCCATCTTTTTAGAGGGGGAACAATTTTGAAAATTACACGCCTGGAAGATTTTTTTTCAATATGTTGCAGTTGAAGTTTTTTTCCTCACGTCAAAGGACATCGAAAAATCTCAGGCATAATATCGACAAATTTTCGTCCTTACAAATCCACCCACCCTGGTATACATACTCATATATATTTTCCTAGAAAAATTAAAATAAAAACATTATCTAACAAATAAACAACTGGCAAGTGGACAGACTACTAGACAAAAAAAAAAAAATAGGAGTTTTTCATAAGAAAAACCTCAGTATTAAAACATACAGATCCGCACTGTTGCACAGTGAGTTGATAAAATGCAACTGTAAGCATTTGACATTTAACATGACATATATTTCCTTTGAAATACAGAAAGGATGTTCTTACACTCGTTTGAGTATGTAATATAAAGGGTGATCTAAACAAAACACAAAATTTTAATATGAAATAAAATAACAAGTTTTTTGGGAGAACTATTTTGATATTTTTTATTATGATAGAAGGATTTATGCAAAGTATGTGTGGAACAGAATGCTCGCCACGGCCAGTGGCATACCGCTAAAACAGTTAAAGATAATAAAAGAAGTAAAGCTGTAATTGCTACTGATCAAACAAATAAAGGTATACGATCAAATGTAATTCCTGTTGATCGTATATTAATAGCAGTAGTAATAAAATGTACTGCTCCTAAAACAGAAGCAGTTCCAGCTAAATGAAGAGAAAAAATTGCTAAATCAACTGCAGCTCTCATGGAGGAGCTAAAGGGGGGTAAACTGTTCATCCTGTTTCAGCTGCACTTTCTACTATACTACTTGTTAGTAAAAGAATTAGAGCAGGAGGAAGTAATCAAGAACTTATATTATTTATATATTATTTATATGTAAAAACTATATCGATGATCCGTCCATGTTAGCAATGACTCTGACACATAATTGAGGTTCAATGTCGTTATTGTGGCGAATTATCTCATCCTTTAGCTCTTGAATTAATTCTGGCTTATTGGGGTAGACTTTTTCTTTTAAATATCCAAACAAAAAATCACAAATCACACAATTATATATTATAATAGACATATAATATATTATAATAGACATCGCCCTGACGTGAGATAACAAGGTCATTGAATTTCTCACGCAAAAAAGGGCCATTGTTTCGTTGGTTGAGTGACAAGTGTTAAGATCTTATTGGAACCACATATTTTCCAGGTCTATACCCTTAATTTGGGGTCACAAGAAGCTCGTTATCATCTAGTGAACCCCTGTCACGGCAACACCTTGCTCAACCTCATTTTCAGAAAAGTACGGCCTGATAAACTGCACAGTCAATCTTTGTGAATGCATTAGCTTTTTTGCAATCACTCGCGAATACTCGATTGTTCAAAATGAGGTAATGCCACTTGCTAATGAATCCACTGAGCTGCAAGTGTTCGGAGAAAAAGAGAAGAACTCACAAAATGTATTTGAAAGTCTATCCAAAAAAAAAAGCTAAAAAATCCGCAAAAATTTGCAAAATGCAAAAATAATTTTTAAATAATTTAAACAACTACACAACTGGTACAAAACCACGAACATTCAGGAAAAAATTTTAAAAGACAATAATAGATATAAATTAAAAAAAAAATTAAGCAATTGCGAAATCCACAACGTGATGCAAAAAGGCGAAAATTTTGCAATTCGCCTTCAACACTTCAACACTTTGTAAAAAGTCAGGCACAACGGAGCACACGGCGTGCAAAAACTAGAAAATATTATGTACGGCTCTCTCTGATAAAAGAGCAAAAAACTAGAGCAGACCGACGTGTCGGAATGCGAATTAAAAAGTGTAGAGTCTTTCATCCGTTCTTCTGGGCGGTTCAGGGCAAAACCAGTAGGTGGTGTGTAGGGCCCTACCGCCTCTTCGGGTCGCACAACGGGACCCAAGTGGGCCAGTGTTGACTGGCAGCCCGTGAAACATAACATAACACAACATAACATAACATAACATAACATAACATAACATAACATAACATAACATAACATAACATAACATAACATAACATAACATAACATAACATAACATAACATAACATAACATAACATAACATAACATAACATAACATAACATAACATAACATAACATAACATAACATAACATAACATAACATAACATAACATAACATAACATAACATAACATAACATAACATAACATAACATAACATAACATAACATAACATAACATAACATAACATAACATAACATAACATAACATAACATAACATAACATAACATAACATAACATAACATAACATAACATAACATAACATAACATAACATAACATAACATAACATAACATAACATAACATAACATAACATAACATAACATAACATAACATAACATAACATAACATAACATAACATAACATAACATAACATAACATAACATAACATAACATAACATAACATAACATAACATAACATAACATAACATAACATAACATAACATAACATAACATAACATAACATAACATAACAAAACATAACAAAACAAAATAGAACATAACATTTATAAGTATATTTTTGAGTATTACTAATTTTTGCAAATTTTTCTTGCGACCTTTTGCACACTGTTGTGCTTTTAGTTTAGCTTTTTAAAATCTGTTGTCATTTTTTTTTTCGTGTCGTTTATTTATTATTCAATTCAATAACATATTCAACTACAAATAAACAAATAGCTTAATATTAAAAAAAAAAAGATTTTATAATACACCCTGGTCCATAGTCGAACTCTCTAGCGTATTTAGGATTAGATATCACATTATTTTTAATTATTGTTATCCTAACGTAATTAACCATATATACAAATATATGTAGGTTTAGTATTGATTGCGATTATTGTAGGTAATGAAAAAGTATTTAAAAAACATTACTTTCATATTTAGTTCTTTAAAAATGGTTAATAAAAGTAAAAGAAAGAAAAGGGTTTGGTGTTGTACCACCAATATCTGTTCATATCCCTCTCCTTACTGTCTAAGTTAGGAATGGAAGTATCAAATCTGAATTCCTGATTATTTTCCATTTTTATTTTTCCATTTGCAAACACATATTTTAGAATATACATAAAACATTTATGTACAATTCTTTACGTGTCGACCTTAAAAATTTGGTCCACAAAAACCAAGTCAATGCGGGGCAATGTCGCCCTAAAAACGACTTTGCTAATATAAATTCGTTGTAAATAATAGTCAACTACTGTTAATATTGGCTGCGGCAATGCTGTGACTGTGCTGCCGAAGTCACTTATGTCGTTATTAAGATGCACATAGTTAAATACATAAATATTTTCAATTAACAAATTATTTTTGTAATTCATTGCCCCGAAAAACGTTTTAGATTAAGCATTAGTTAAATTAATATTAGTAAAAATAAACAAACTATTTTCTTTTACTTTCTTCGACCGTAAAAACGGACAAATTTCCTATAGTGCACTGGCTATTTAGTTGGCTTGTTGGAAATATTTTATAATTTTTAGCAGAAATTGTGTCGCTGTCTATTGTTTTCTTTCTCAAGACTGTTGAAGTTTTGTTGATTTTTATCATTTACTGGGAGGATACAAGCGCAACAATATTATGCTTCATATTTATGAAGTGCAATAAAAGAGTAAAGAAAGCATTTTGTTGACAACTTCTGGTGACACAACTTGTAGTGCATTAAAAACGGACTCAAGTGAATGGTAAGAATATAAGAGATTAGTTAGCAGTGATTTACTGACGACATAAACCCAGATCCGTACAATTTGAATCTGTCATACATCATCACTTACTTACATGACTTTAAATATCCGGCTTCAGTGACCAAACAAAAACTGTTGTTTTGTTGCTGTCAGAAATATGGGCAACTGGCCATGAAAGAAAACAAAATTAAGAAGAGAAAATTTTTTCTAATATGACCAACTGGTCTCTAGTGTGGCATGCAACATTAACTGTCTAACCGAGTGCACTAAAGTATATTAATAAAACAAAAAAAAAAAAAAAAAAAAAACTTGATAATAAACATCTGTGTGGTGCGGGTATGTCACCATAATTTTGTTTTTCTTTCCTAGAAATTTTATTACCAGTCATGGTTTTTAATCGAAAATGAAAACAAACTGTGAAAAAAAACTGCAGAAAATCAGTTAGAAAAAGCCACCTTTTGCGTTGAAGCGGATATAAAAAAAGAGTGAAGTTTTTCTGTGAGCCACATCTAAAAGTAATCGCATTTGTTGCCTTGATGCATGGCGTCATTGGCGTTTTCGTCCAACATACATACATACATACATATAGATAATAAGAAAAAACTGTAATTGTTGCAAAATGAGTTTATAGTTTTTATTTGATTTTCTCACAATTGCTTTCGTCAACAAATTGCTAAATTCGACATACAAAAAAAAAGAGCTCCAAGCACAGTTTTTGTCGCCAATTCCAAAGTTTAATGTTTGTTTTTTTTCGTCTTTCTCTATAATAATTGTCTGTTTGCTCAAAATTTCTTCAATGTATTTATTTTAATTTTTTTATTTTCAGGAAATTGTTGCATGCTTTTCATTTCGAGTTTTTATTGGAGAAGAGTTTTTTTGTAATTTAAATTTTTATTTGGCATGTGTATTTCTTGTCACATTTGCCAAATTTTCTAACAATTCTCTCTTTTGCAACATACATACATACATATGTACATATTTCTATCTGTTTCTTTTTTCGCTTGTCAATTTTATCTTCTTGGCGTCTGTGGATTTTCGAATGTTTTTAAGCTCATTTAATCTTGAACTTCTTTTTTATTTTTATGCTATTGCTTCCAGTGCAGTAGAAAAAAGATAAAAAAATGTTTATTTTGCATAAGGCAGATTAAATATACTTATGGATGTATTAAATGAAAGAAAGTTTAAAGCCCTCCCAAAAATGGAGAATTCAGTATATTGACTTTGAGAGTTGTGTGTTTCATATTTATACAAACAAGGATACATAAACAACCTGCAGAGTATTTCTTCACCACCCAAGGAAATTGTGCAAAAGCTATTAGAACAATAACTAGTACAGAAAGCACTAGTTCGCAAGGTGCTCGAGATTTTATAGAAAATAACTAGTATGTCCAGTGGTTGATTCGAGCGAGACCCACCTTTTTGACGATCTATTGATGCGAATTGGTAAGTCGTCATTAACATTTTCTTAAATTTATTATTTTAGGTCTAAAAATAGACCTTAAAGTCCACTAAAAGTGGACTTAGTAACAATATGCATGCTTTATTTAACAATTAATATTGTTAGCATTCTGCTCCAATATGGTTAACTCAATCATATTTTTTCTTTAAGTACAAATGCTCAAATAATCTCCACATATAAAAAATTTTATCAACATTCTAGTTTAAAATTTGTAGGGTAAAATCGCTACAATATGTTTTATCTCAAACATATTCGCAGTTACTTTTAAAACCCGATTTCTGGAAACCCGAGAAATGCACAAAATTATTTTGTTGCAGTTATTGTCATAAATATGCTTTAAGTTCACTTGAAATGAAAGATGATAGTAGGTAATGGTTGTGATTGTTTTTTTTTTTTTTTAAAGAAGATAAGAATAGAATATTATCGAATGGTGAAGACTTTTTAGCTGGGGTACAACTGGCTGTTTCGCAACCACCTCAATATTTGTCAATAACCATATCGGCTCCAAGCTCAGCTCATGGCAAACAAAAAGCACAGTTTTATTTTTATTATGAAAGAGAGGTAGTGGTGAAAGGAAAGAGGAAAATGGAGAGTGTTTGAATAAAGCGAAATTCGCATAAACAAAACAAATAGAGCATACAATATAGTTTAGCAAGGTTGAGTAAGTCAGAATTAATGTTCGTTAGTTTGTGTGCTTAGTGCTTAGAGCACTCAAAGAACTGATTTACTTTCAGTCTATATTTAATTTTTTTGCTGTTTCTAATTTTTGTTCAATTTACTTCTTTATTATATTTCGTTGCTTGAGTGGAAATTTTATGTCTCTTAGAACAACTTATTACTGTTTTCTTCAACTGTATGCGTTTGCTGTTATTTTAATACTTTTCTATATGAAGCACCCAATAAAATAAGCAGTGCATGTTTGTCATGAGCTGAGTTCGAAACCCATTTGGGTGCTGGCGAGTAGCGTGGTGGATATCATACAACTAGTTGTTTCCCAGCCAACAAGTATTTAATATGCTGGTGGCTATCAAACAGCTATTTTTACCCCAGCTAACAACACAGAGCGAAAACTTCCTAATAGATTCAATAAGATTTTCTCTTGGAAACGTTCTTAGGCTGAGGGGTATCCCAGCAGAGAGAAAAGAAGATTTTTCTATGGGTATTTCTAATTATTTCCTTGTTGCAAATCTTATTAATTGTCTCAACAAGAAAAACACATAAAACCAAGAAGAAAACTTGTTACTCACGTTTGTTTTTACTCAGTTTCCGATTTGCATGGTACCAAAAAAAAAATTCTATAGAGAAGAACTTATTGATTCTATTAGGTTTTCTTGTAAATTGTATACAATAAGGATTTCTTATTGATTTTATTAGGTTATCCTATTAATTTTTCCCTATTGGTTTTATTAGTTTCCTATATAAACACACGTAAATCATCTTTTTAATTTCAATAATTGTTGTTTTTTCAATAAGGTTTTCCCATTTAAAATAATAAGGAATCCTTCTTGAAAAAAAAAACCATAGAGATATCTTATTGATTTTGTTCTACTTTATTAGGTGCTTTTTCCTCTGTGAAGTCCTTAACATTTAATTTCAATCCCTGCACTCAGTGACAAATATACTACTCAAATTCCGTTTAAAGTTTAGTTATGACAATACTTTTTCATAATAGAAAATTTTTACAGTTTCTTTAAAGAAACTATTGGAAAACTTTTAGTAAATTTAATTTCATATTTTATTATTGGACTGGCGCTATAATTTTCACTAAGCATCCCTTGCAACTTTAGTTAAATTGAAAAAGCTAACGCTTAAATGAGCACTAGAATTCTCAATTGTTCTTAAACAAAAAAATAACAGATAAATACACTTGAGTAGTAAATTTACAAAATAAAATTTATAAATCGCTATAGATTGCAGGAACAGCAAACAAAATTTATTTGAAGTGTTTTGGCATTTGTTAGCAATTTCAAGTTGCTTGATGGATTGTTCTCTTGGAAATGAAATATAAGTTGGAACACACAAACAAACAAATTTAAACAGATACCGCCAGTGAAATCAAATTAAATACATGCAATAAAAAGGGAAACAATTTAAAACAATAAAAAAAAAACTGTAAATAAAAACCAACAGAAATTTGAACTGGACAACAAATAAACAAATAAACTGCATGAAATCTTTACGATAAAAATAATGGAATTGTTTTCTATATGGTAGATACGATTAGTCTTTTATTTTAACTTTGGCTCATTTGAATTGAAAATCAAAGAAAGAATGCAATATGCTTAAAAAAATAGTGCTTAGAAAAAACACAAACGATTTTCAATTCAATCATAAAAACTTTTGGCGCCGCCACTTGAAAATGCATAAAATATTTGTAATCAAGCAAACACAAATGTGTGTGTAAAACACCCTTCATTTTCCCTCGCAAATAAGTCATTTACATTACCCGCACAGCCAGAAAGAAGTTGCACATAAATAACAAACTGATGAATGAAAACAGAAATAATTGAAGCATTAAGTGTATCTTTTTAAATAGCTTGATAAAGGGTGGTCCAACCACAGTTTGCTGCCCTTCTTAACGCCGCTACTTCAGCCTGAATGACGCTACACTCACCTCGTATCTTAAAACTGATTCTACGTTGAAATCGGGGGATGTAGTTACCACCCCCGAGCCCAAGGCTAGACTTGGAACCATCCGTAAAGACCATGGGACAACAGTAATATTGAAAATGACAATAGTGTGGTCGGACATGATAAGATTATGCTATAATATAGCAATAATATAGTTAGTGGCCACAATAACCTAATCACAGAAAGTAGAATAGGAAACATTGTGTATGTTTTGTTTAACAATTAATATTGTTAGACCTTATACATACTTCAGCAATAAAATGGTTACCTCAACCAAATTTTTTCTTTACGTGTACATTGAAAAAAGCCACATTTTTTGTTCTCAATATAAATTTCAGAATTTACAAAAAGAAGCAGGTAAGAAAAACTGAAAAAAAAACACTTATACCTTGTTCATACATGCATTTCTAATTGAGATAATAATCAGTTTATTGACATAATATTTTTTGCGTTCATACATACAAATATTGCGCTAACTCAATTAGTGTTTGACAGCTGGAAAAAAGTTGTTTTTTTTTGTTTTGGTAGTGAGCAAGAAAAGTGAAAAATATTTTCAAATAAGAAAAATGGAAGAAAAACTGCCTTTTATTAAAAAGATTTTAGTGTTGTACAATAAAAATATGGAACTTGTACAAGTAGTGCGTTCATGTTATGACTCCAAAGCGGCAATAATAAAAAAGAAAGAGAAATAAAAATTTGGAAATGCTGCAATGTTTTTATTTTTATTGTATTTATTTTTATTTTTTATTATTTTGTTTTGTTTGCTTTTGTTGACATTTATCTCGTCATTCAGCTCGCATTGTATACTTTTGCTTATTGAACACATCTTTTGCAGTGTTGTGTTTCATCTTTTTCTCAATATTCAAAGCAATTTTGAGTTTATTAAGCAATAACTTTATTGACTGGAATTGTATGGAATATTGAGCTCAATAATGGACTTTATTGCGATTATCTCAATAAAGGCGCATGTATGAACATGGTATTAGGCCTCGATTATGGTTTACAACAGTTGTTATGGTTTGCAACTGTTTTAGGCAGTGTTGTCAAACTATTACAACACATAATTAGGTGTTGTCAAAAACTTGCGACACCTCATTAGGTGTTATCTTATTAATGTTACAAGTTAAAAAACCAAAACGCAGAACAATTTGTAAGTGTGCATATGGAATTTGTTTTGAAAAAGTATAAAATTGAATTGTATTGAGTTTATTGAGACTTCAAAATAAGATAACACATGCAAAAAAAAAACAATAAAAATAACAACTTAGAACTATGTATATTATTCTAATCTAGATAAAAGGCAAACGCCAACGAAAAAGTATAAAGAAGCAATTGATTATTGAAATTTAATAACAAAATAAAGGGTGTTTTTTTTCGATGTATAGAACTTTAAGTAGCAATAAAACAATGATGGATTATTCCATTGATATGAATTTTTATTTATCCGAAAGATAATTTTGTGGCATTACATTTTAAATATGATTACTGGCATATGACCGCCACGGCTGATGCGGATGTAGTCCAGTATGGACGTCCAATTTTCGATGACTTTTTCCAAACTTTTTTGTGGCCGTATATCGGCAATAGCACGGCGGATGTTGTCTTCCAAATGGTCAAGCGTTTGTGGCTTATCCGCATAGACCAATGACTTTACATAGCCATACAGAAAGTAGTCTAGCGGTGTTAAACCACAAGATCTTGGAGGCCAATTCACAGGTCCAAAACGTGAAATCAGGCGCTCACCAAACGTGTCTTTCAATAAATCGATTGTGGTACGAGCTGTTGCGCCGTCTGGTTGAAACCACATCTCATGTGGACATCATGGCTATTCAATTCCGGAATGAAAAAGTTGGTAATCATGACTCTATACCGATCACCATTGACTGTAACTTTCTGGCCTTCATCGTTTTTGTAGAAGTACGGACCAATGATTCCACCAGCCCATAAAGCTCACCAAACAGTCGGTTTTTCTGGATGTAACGGTGTTTCGACACACATGATTGAGGATTAGCTTCACTTCAAATGCGGCAGTTTTGTATGTTGACGTAGCCATTCAACCAGAAGTGCGTTTCATTGCTAAAAAAAAAATTCGATTACGAAAATCGGGAACAAGGGCAATCTCGTTTTGGGCCCAAATTGCACTATTTGCAAGTGTTGTTCAGGCGTGAGTCTATTCATGATGAATTGTCAAACCAAACTGAGATTAAATCACTTGACAGCTGTTAAATCGGTTGCCATCTTGAACAGTAATGCCAACTTAAAGTTCTATACATCGAAAAAAAAAAACGTCCTTTACAAATAAAAATGCATTTGTACAAATAATTTGGAATAATTTTTGATTTCAAAAATAGTTCTGTTTTGTATTCGGTGGTTGGAATGGATTTAGATTGCAGCATATATTATTTTTGTTCCTATCATTATCAAAACCAAATTAAAGACCGATATTAACATTCATTTTTATGGCTTCATTTGCAATTTTCTAACAAAACCTTTTTAGGAATCCTTTTATTTTTGGCAAAGCAATTCTATTCGGTAAATAACCCGAAACATTTTCATATCTTCTAATGGTACAACTTGACAAAGAAATGTTAAAATTTGTTGTTTTTTTCACTTGTGTTTTTGTAATGAAAACAACATACGCATGCGTCTTTCTGGTAGAGTTTCTTTTAATTGCTTTTTGTATGCAGCCATGTGTTTTTGCAGAAATATGCTCTACAAATAAGAAACAACTCTGTGACTGCACAACAAGTCTAGATGTTGTAAACCATAATCGCAAACAGAGCTGTATGTTGTGTTGTATTGTGGCTGAAACAACACAACACTTAGATGTTGAAAACCATAATCGGGGCCTTACGGAGTGACGGAATGGGTGCTAAAGAGAAGCGTGGCAGCTACGAAATAGCTGGTTGTACCTCAGTTCAAGTCATAATTTTGCTTTAATTGTATTCTTTAATTACTATCAGCCATAGCAATCAATTCTAAAAGTGTACTGGGGCCCATCTAGAATATATGTTATTGTAGGTACGCACGTGTAAAGACAAAGCAAACTCATTTCTAAGCTCTCTTAAGCAAATATATGTGTTTATGTCTATAGTGGCAAAACATCAATTTGTCATGAAATGACGAGTCTCACAAAAATTTATACTTTACAGGGGGATCAAATAAACCAACTTTATGGTTTATTGTCGCAAGATACAAATCAGTTTAAGCGTTGAATCCACTGCAATAAATAACTGTGCTGTGAATTTTTTCTCTATTGCTTTTATCTCCACAATAATGTTCTAATTGAAAATGCGTTTTTGCATTTGCGTTAACTACATACACAATTTCATATGATATTTGCTCGTATGCGCATGTAAAACGTGTGAACTGGCAAATGAAAAGAAAAATTCTTCCGGCTTTTCGAAGAGCAAAAAATGAACGCACAAATCTAAATTCTTTTGCCTATTAAAGCATTAACTATCTGTTAAATATTTGTATGGCTTCAATTGTATAGATTTGTTAAATACACACAATTATATTCTTTTACACTTTATTATATTTTATCTCATGCTTTTCATGTCGATTTGAAAACACTTTCTATAAACGGAATTCAATGACATACACAAAGGCAAATAAATAGATAGTGCAATAATAACAGTATACAAAATCTTTTTTGAAATTTAACCCGCTGGCAGCAGTAAGAGGCAGCAACATTTAAATAACAATAAGATCCATCGATAAAGTAATGCATCTGCACTTATCTGGGGGCTGAATAAATTAATAAAAGTCTATGGTTACAATGTGATACAACTTGTAATATTTCACACTGTAAACGAATGACACAATCGGTATAAATTATGTCATAAATTTTTAAGAAAAATTTGTCGAAAAGTAGAAGATAAAAATGTAAATTTCAGAAATTGTCTACGTTACTCTGTAAATGAAAACAAACAACAAAAACGAAACCAATTTCTTGAGAATAAAAAGGCGCTTGAATAATTTACATATTATGAAACAAAAGTGACCTCAAGCTCAAGACATTATTACAACAACGAAATAGAAATAAAGGTCGAACAATTTATAACGAAGATAATTTAAATGCTATTTTCAATAGTGTCGCTCTTTTTTCAAAAAGAAAGCCTGTTTTCTTTTCTACAAGAAGGGTAACATTTTCATTATTAAAAAAAAAAAAAAGAAATGCGGTCGGGGGACCCCCGTTAGGAATGAAGTTCCTTACGTTTTTTTTTTTCATCTTTGAGTGTAATACAAGGTGAAATCTGTATGTTTTATTTTGTGCTGTTTTTGAAATTTTGAAATTTTATGATTCTTAAAATTTTTGGAACGTTTTCCAACTAATTAATATATATTGGTAGGTGTCTCCGCTGCTGTCAGCGGAGACACCGCCCATCATACACAATTGCTTGTCGACAGTACACCAATACATATACATAAACAGCTCACACGCTTTCGTGACGATTTCTACTAATTTCCACTGCCAGCAAGCCGCGTTAAGGAACTTCGTTCCAAAAAAAAAAAAAAAAAAAACGAGAACAAATCTACAAAAAGCAATACACCATAGAAATCGAAAAAATATGTTTTAATCTTTTACACCGGTATTCATAAAAAATAAAGTGTTGCTCAAATACATTTTAGAACAAATTTGATATGAAAAATTTGTTCTAAAATGTATTTTAACAATGTTTTATTTTTTATGAATACCGGTGTTAGTCTATTATTATAGACGATAAAAAGCCATTCATACCCACAAAAGTCTGTTCTAAACTTAGAGTCAGGAGAAGTTGGTTTTAATCTATTTAACAACAGCTTTGATCAAACAAATATCTCTTTTAAAAATAAAAACTTTCTAAGTGTAAGGGTGGGATCACACGATTGCACCAATTTTTGTTATATTTTCTATGCCAATCGTGTGATAGCACCATTTGTTGGCTCATGCGGCAACCACAACGAATGTTGTTTCTATTTGTCCCTATCAAATACAACCCTATAAACACTTTATATACAACTATTCACCAATAAAATTTCTAAAAATGCACCGAATATTTATTGTATTCTCATGCGGCAACCAATAAGAAGACAATGCGCGCCAATAATATACATACATATGTATACGTTTATTTAGTTTCAAAATTGTTTAAACGCGTCTGCCAAACATAATTTATGTTTTTCACTAAGTAAAATTCAATTGTTGTTACTATTATAACAATTGTAAAATTCTTGCAGTTTCAACATGGATTTCGAAGAGTGCATTGTTATGGACTCTTTCCATTTGCAGTGAAATTGAATACTGCCTCCTGGCTCAGCCGCAGCAGACACCTTTGAATAAAAAAAAAGAAGGAAGCAGAGCGTAACTTCATCCTGGATCTACAATGAAATTCATGAACTAATACAAGCAGTAGACATGCACCCATGTGTTTGGGAATACTCTTCCTCAGACTATAAGGACCGGTATAAACGGGAAATCACTTGGCGGGGAATCCAAAATATTTGTCCGTGGCAAACGGTGGAAGACTGTCGAATGGGTCACTGTTAAGACTGCATTTCAGAATATAAAAAAGAAAATAAAAACCAAGTTTGGTCAGGAAACGGTCAGCCCGCACAACATTATAATAACAGCCGACGCAATTTTCTTTCCCATGGTAAGGAACAAACCATATTTTTAACTTTTAACTCCATTTTTTATTTTTGCAAAACAAAGTTTGTCATCAGCTACAACAGCTGTTTCTCAGAGTTGCCGTATAATATAACAATCGTGTGACTATAATGCGGCCATTATTGCTACTAAATTGTTTTGCGACAATAAAATTTCAGTAAAATGTGACAATCATGTGACTGCAGAGAATTTGATTGGGACAAATTTTCTATTGTGCTCTAATTCAGCCCAATAAAAATTGTGCAAAATTGGTGCAATGTGGCAATCGTGTGATGCCACCTTAAAATTTTATGCATTAAACAAAAAAAATTAACGATTTTCTAATCAATATTTTAAAGCAGATGTTTTTTCGAAATTTTACTTTTATTGAATTCGTTTCAATAAAACAAAACATTTGTATGTTTGTATTAGTACAATCTCACATTTCCACAGGTGTGTTTTTGTATGTATACTTAATTTTTGAGAGTCATCTCAATGGGATTTTACTCTAATCTGTATGTGGTTGTATGAGAGCGTTTTCGCTCTAATACATGAATTGTTCATAAGAATTTTGGAGTAAGTAGTTGGGCTTCAAACATTCTTTTTACATTTTTCGAGTCTACTGATGAGTTGATTAGCATCAACGAAATGTCGACGGCATATAGACGGCTGAAAGAGACAGAAAACATTAAGGTGTATTTTTAGACCTAAAATAATTATATTACTTACTTACTTATTTACTTTATTTATTCACAAAAAAAAAATAAATACAAGAATCTAGGGCTCGAAAAAATTAAATAATATACAATTGTTAATACATATTGTTATCGGGCTTGAGTTCGATTTTTACTTCCTCAAAGTTGAGAAAGATTTTTTGTGATAAAATTCGAGTGATCAATATTTTTAAAGAAGACAAGAAAAGTAAAGTTGAAGCCTTCCTGGCTGGGGTACATACCATGGCTGCTTCACGACCACCACGTCGCTCATCAGCACCCAAATTTGCTTCGAACCCAAGCCATGAGCAATTGTATATTGTTTATATCCTACTACCTGACCGCTTCTTTACTGACTGTCTATATTGAATCACACTGATCAACTTTCCATTTTGTCAGTGTGTTTTTTCTGTTGATTGGAATATATTTTATATTCTCTCACCAACATTCAATTGGTTATTGTGTTTGTTGCTATTGCATCAGTGATAACAACGCTTTCAAACTTTTCGCAGTGCCCTGCGTTTTATCACACAAAATCTTTCTTAACTTTAGGAAGTAAAAATTGAACTCAAGCCCGATAAACTGTTAACAATAATATTAAACTTGTTATAATGGGTTAATAATATCAAGACAAATTGCAGTGCTAAAACTCAACAAAAAATGAGCAAAGCCACAACAAGTATTTTCATAAAAATAGCAGCAAATATTAATAAAATGTGTAACAAGAGAACAGCAGAAAAAACCCAGGCCACACATTCATTTTAAATAAACAGCTTTTGTTTTTATACAACATGCATATTAGGGTAGGTCGATTTTGCAATCAATGTTGAGTCATCAATTTTTCGATAGCTTTTGGCATAAGGAAAAATAAAGTTCCACCATGACATGTATAAAAAAAAAACACATTTTCGAGGAGCCCATCCATATTTAAATTTTTTGTATGGGTGTCGTCCTACGGAGGCATGGGAAGCTCGAGAAAAATTTTGGAATTTAAATTATTGCGAGTAGGTCACACATTTGACTCCTCTTAGGGTGCCCTGGGACTGAGTAGTGTGATGGGAGAAAATATATATCGAAGAAAATATGAGTTGGGGTCTTTAATACCAATGAGTACCAGGGTGTCTTGGATCAACCCTCAATACATTTTTCTGCCCAATATTATTTTAGAACACAACCATCCCATAGAACGTCTCCATAGACAGCTGCCCTTTAAGAAAACATATACAAAATCGGACACCTCGAATATGATTCTTTTTTTTTTTTTTGATATAGATGAAGAAAAAAAGCCTCATGCCAAAAGTCATCGGAAAATTGATGCCACAATATTGACAAATGTTTGTTCTCACAACTTTACTCCCTAATGTATATGGTTAATGTAAACCCTGAAAGAATGGAATGAGAAAAAGAAAAAAAAATGTTTCTATTGATTGAATAAAATGTAAGCACAATTAATTGAATCTTAAGGAGGGCATTTGAGTTTAAGGCGACGATATGACAAAAAGTATGCAATTTTGTGTTTTGTTTCGTTTACAATTATGCCACATGATCTGCAAACGGCAGATCTGGATTTAATTTTATCCAAGAATTTTATTTTCTGCTAGTAAGCGGATTTTAAAGAATTTCAGCTGTATGCAAAAACGGTTGTCTAGTTAACGTAAACTTGAGCACTGATTTTATATGAAGAGATGAAATCTTTGAGCAAATAATAATTTTCTCTTATGCCTGTTTGGTTGGAAATAAAATATTTTCTATTGGATTTGTCTAAAATAACATTTAATAAAATAAAAAAAAATACATTTCAATGCAATTTCAAAACACAGGGACGTTATTGCAACTGTGCACAAAACTTTAAATTTACTCACTCTCTCTCTCTCTCCCCCTGGTTCACAGCTCTTGACGCATACGCACAGCGAACAAAAAATATTAGTATTATGTATTGTATATACAAAAGAGTAGAAAGTGCATTACTGCATTGTATATTTTATTAGCGAAGAGTATATACAAGTCCAAGCCTTTTGGCAAAGCAATTATGTAATACCATTTGTAAAATATTAACCCCCTTAATACATAAAAATTATAACAGGCTTATAAGACTGTTATTTGACATATTTGTATGGAAAATGTGTCAAATAAGAGCTTTATAAACCTGTTATAATTTTTATGAATTAGACGGTAAGAATAGAACTTAAAAATTTACTACCTTTATGGCAAACCATATCAAAATAATAGTTGTAGTTTAAATTGCTTAGTAAATACACATATACGAGGGTTGCTTTTTCTATTTCGGGATTAGAAAACAAAAACAAATATTAATCATCGAAAATCAATTTATTGTGTTTCAAAATATTCCCCATGAAGATCTATACACTTTGGCAGGCGTTTGAACCAGCGCGAATAAATTTTTGTTGACAGTCAAATGTTAATGCAATATTGAATATATGCTGGTCCCACTAATCCCCAAAGTTGTCTCAATGTAGCTATAAGTCATATGACGATCTAGCAATATAAGTTCGCTCACAATGTAAATGGTTTTCGGAATAACAACTGATTTTGGACGACCTTCTCGAAGTTCGTCTGGGAGTAAATTACAACCACGATAGAGTTCACCATACCATCGAAAAACACTGATCCTTGAAGGAGATTGAACGTCAAAAATTGAATTACGCACTGTTCGTCCACGCACTGTTTCTAAGTTAATTCACGTCGAAAGTTGTACAAAATAATTGCACGAAAATGTCTACGATTCAACTCTATTCGATATGAATCTTTCAAGTTACTGTAAAAATGTTTTGAGTACGTATAACCTCAAAAATATCCCACTTGGAGATGTCAGTGTGCAACACTCGGGTTGCCAACTCCGGCAATATAAAAGGCTACCCTCGTATAACTTTCTATGTCCTACAACCAATGTGGGGAAAACTGCATTGCAAATTTGCAAGGGCCCCTTGCAAAATTTAATACACATTTTGAGAACAATTGGTGATTAAACTTATTAAAGGATATTTTTATTATTAAAATCTTGGAGAGTTTATTTTTTTTCCTACATTTTGATTCGAAGATTTGTAATAGCAACAAAGCCAAACTCAGATGTAATAAAATTTAACGTTAATAGCTTTTAGTTTTTTATTTTTATTTTTGTATCGCATCTACTGAGTGTGATTACTTTTAGCTCAGTTTAAGAAGACTTTTTCATAATTTCAAATCTTACGAGTCCTAGACACATTAACAACCATTAAGGATAGTTTTTTTTTAACTTCTCGTTAAACAAAGACCCGAACGAGATCATAAAATACATATATGTACATGCATATGTGTAGTTAATTTAGCGATGCTTATACCCAGCAAACAAAAAGTCATAAATCATAAGTAAGACGTAAGCCTTCAATATTTATAGATAAGAATGACTAGCTGGACCGCATAGTTTGCAACAAGAGCACATGGGTATAAACTTCAGGACTAGCGTCAAGTTTGTGGTACACAGAAAGAAAAATCGCGTTCTAAATTTAAGTTTTTCCTACTTGATTTTAGTACGAAGTAGTCTTGAAAATTTAAGTACTCATAAAACACAAAAGTGTTCTTAAAACAAGATCAATGGGGATTATTAAAAAGAATCAATCCTGGTAAGGTTTACGAAATTCTTGAGAGTATTTGAACTCAGCACTTGTGTGTGTTTGTATAAGTACTGAATTTTGTTTAAATTTTTCAAATTGCTACGATGGCTGAATTGGTAAAGTGGCTGAACTGGCCACTCTGGTAGTTAGGTTCCGGGTTCAAATCGGCAAAGAAAGAAAATTATTTATAAATTAATTAAAAATAATTATATAAAATTAAGGAAGTAAAGCGGAATATTTCAGGTACGTATTTGGGATTAAGTAGACTTCAGAAACATCGCATCAATCCTCGCACTCAAAATAAATACAATCCTTCCGTACTTAAATCAATCCCAAACGGTGTCAGAAGTACGGAAAGCACCAATGTATTTAAACTCCGTGTCATGAGTTTACTATAGAAATTTAATAAAATCGGTTCACAAATTACTACTACAGAGTATCCGGAGGAAAGGTGTGCTACTTTGATTTGCAGCCATAAAATAATCTATCAACCTCGATTCGATGCCGTGCTTAGAAGTTTAGTCTTTAAAGAACAACTTTGGTCACAATTTTGCACAAAGATTTGCATTTATTTCCATTTAAGATCCAGTTGACGCAAGAGCTTCTTCCTGCCTATAGGAGGTTACAGTTCGCCCATGACAACACCGATTTTCATAAAAAAATCATAATGAGTGGCAAGGCACGTTTTCATTCCAATGCATAAGTGAACAAACATAATAATCGATTCCGAGCAATGGAAAACCTTTAAATTATTCATCAGTCACCTTTGCATTCATTAAAAGTGACAGTTTTGTGTGTCATTTATTCGGAAGGAATAACTGGACTTTACTTCTTTGAAACGAAAAACGAGGCATCGGTAACTGGCAATGAGGAGCGATATCGTGATATGATTGAAAACTTTTCAACGCCACAATGGCAAGCGAGTAACCTGTGGTCTCAACAAGACGGTGCCACATCGCACACAGCCAGGATTACAATGGCATTACTGCTGGACTTCTGGACCACAACATTTTATTTCAAGAAATGGTGATATTGATTGGCCTCTACGACAGCCTGATTTGACTGCTCCGGACGTCAGTTTGTTGGGATAGCTGAAAAGCAAGGTTTATACAAACAGACCGGAAGCAAAATATTCGTGCTGAAATTAATGAAATACCGCCTGAAATGTATGAGAATGTAATGAAAAATGTGCTCAAAAGGTCTGGCATTTGTGGGGCTGACAGAGGCGAATATTTATCTGATATTTAATAAAATATTTATCAATGCGAGATCAACACTTAGTCAAAAATTATTCAGGAAAATAGTATACCTTCTCGGCGGACACCCTGTATCTTTCGGTATCCCGATATTAATATTGTTGTAGTTCTGCATAATAAAAAAAATTTCTCTACTTGTGTTTTGCTAGTTTCAACTTTTACAACCAATTTCAACATGCATATCGGTAGGTGGATATTGTGTTTTTGAATATCGGCTTCTTTGCTGAAAATTCCATTTAAAATTTTCTTAAAAAACGATTTCTTTTCATTTTTGTAATTTACTGTGTTCTTGCAAAGTTTTTTTTTTAATATTTTTAAGAGTTTTTCTAAAAAAAAACAAACAATATTTTAGTTTGTCATTAATTTTTGTAAAAGTAAATCTATAAAATCAATAATACTAGAACAAAAATTAGATTGAATCTGCCTGCATGTTTGCTGGTTTAGTTTTAGAAAGAACAACGAACTTGAATATCGGATACTTTTATTTTTGCCTCAACGACGACTTGAAGCAGGAAAAAAAGCACAAACGTAGTAAATTATTTGTCTATTATAGTTTCGTGTTCTTTGCTGTCGTTATGTGCTACGGATTGAAAGGCAAAACAAAAATGAACTTAAACCCGTAAATGTTCAAAGCAAGAAGGAGTACGTGTCTGCAAAAAATAAATAAATAAAACACATATGGCCCATTATAACAATACACAACACAATAATAAACCACTGTTTTAGCTTTTTTTTTGTTTAAATTAAAAAAAAAAAAACTAAAGACTATAAAACATGATTCTTGGCCAGTTTTAGGGGAGAAAAAAAAAAAACTAGTAATAGAAGCAGTTTTAGTACTCGTACTACAGACTACAGCTTAGACGTCAGCATATCACAAACGTTTGTTGTGGAGTGGGTTTTTAATATATACTCGTATTTCTTTTTATTGAAATGTTTGCATATAAAAAAATTCATATTTTTTTTCTTCAATTCATCAAAATAAGCAAAATACACGACCACGAAAAATATGCGAGTTAGGATCTTTCTACATGACACCAGCGAGCGATATAACAGGTGGGCCAAAAGAAGTCATCCGATGTTGGGAATATCACTTGTGCCTCGCGCACTGTGTGCCGTTGTTCCGCCCTGTTGGAACTACATGTCCTCCAGACCTAATTCACTGAATTGCGGCAGAAAAAACGAAGTTAGTGTAAGAGTAAAAAAAAAAAAAAAAAATAGCCCGATGACTCCTTTAGCGTGAACAGCTCACCATGCAGTCACTTTGAGCGGGTGTGCGACACTCGTGGATTTTCGGTACCCCAGCAGCGATAGTTTTGCTTGTTCACGTACCCGTGGAGGTGGATATCAGCCTCCTCCGCTCATTATGATTTTGGTCGAAAAATCGTCCACTTCGTCATAGACACAATTATTCCGCGTTCTTGGGGAGTGTAACGCTCTATGGCTCATTTCACTTGTATTCTACAGCTGTCTAGTTTACAAAAGTAAAAACGGATTTGACATTGGCCGCCAATGGCAATAAAGGGTGAAACTCAATTAAACGGGGCTCAATTAACCGAAAATACCTGTATATGTATGTATACATATGAATAAGGTAGACAGAATTGCCCATAGTGCAGATTCGTTACTTTAGAGCTACCTACTTTGAGTTTTATTTTTTTTTGCGTATTTGCAATTTTTTAAACTTTTTCGTTTTTGTTTTTTTCAACTGCTTTTAAAACTGTTGTATTTCTAGTATCGCATTTCACAGATTTTCGCTGATGAGATGAGACCAGTAACCTGAATCAAGTAGACAGGATTATCCATTGTTCAGCTCCGTTATTTTAAAACTACTTCGAGTTTTTTTTGGCGTATTTCTAATTTTTTGTGAGTTTTTACATTTTTGCCTCTTTTTTGCAACTGCTCAAACTAAAAAAATGTTGCCGATCTAATTCAGAGTTTTGAAAATTTTTTGCGGATTTTCGCACTTTTGCTGTTATGCATTTCGCAACTGTTTATCTTTTTACAAAATATTGCTACACTATTTTTGAACAATGGAAAATGCGTGCGCTTTTTACAATTGTCTTAAGTTTTCAAAAAGGCGTTATGTGCCCAATTTTTGCAAATTGCAAATTTTCGCGTTTTGCTTTGGCCTGCGTTTTGCTCGATTTTCGTCGATAGTCGAAAAATTTTAACGAACGAATTTTAGTTTGGTATTATGACGGCGGCCATTCGGAAGTATCAAGAAGTAAAAGTTTTTTGAAGATTCAAAATTTAACATAATCATTTATTTATTTGCTTTACGAGCCAAAAATACGGGCGTAGTAACCAATAGTAACTCGTAGTATAGAGTTACAGCCAGACAGTTTTCGGCACTACCGCTTAAACCATTAGCACAATTTAATATCCCTTTGATATAGTAGTAGTACTTAAGTAATATTAACCAAGGTAATGCTTTTTTATTGTCTCTTTTGGATTAGATTTTTGTCATTTCAGAAGACTCAGTAGGCGCAGTAACTTGCCAAGCGGTACAGAGAGCTTGTGATTTGGGCATATAAAGGATCCGCCAAATAACTTTTTTTTTTTTTTGAAAATGCTATATATAAAAAACTGAATATTCAAATATGAACTTAATTATTATTATTATTATTATTATTTATATATTAGCCTTATAATTAAAATTAAAAGCTAACATTTTCGGCAATGGCAACTTAGGCCTTCAGCACAATGAACTTAATTATTTATTTATTTGCTTTAAGAGCCAATTGAAATGTATTAATTCAGGTCCAAAAATTAACCTTTTCAAAAAATCTTCGTTGTATTTGTAAGGTTTATTTTTGGACCTGAATTAAAAATACTGAATATTTTCCTAAATTGTTTTTTTTTTTTTTTTATTTTATTCATGCAAAATTCGTCTCAATGATGTCTCCGAAATATTCAATTGTTGAGAACGGCGGTGAATTGATGTTGATGGCGCTTCAAGCACACTTTCTGCCACAGCAGCAATATTCTCGGGTGTACGCACTGATTTTGGCTTCTGACGCTTTGGTTTATCGATGAGGAAGCCAGTTTCTTTCACTTTTTTCACAAAATAATGAACATACGGAGGAGCTGATGGTGCTTCTCTTCTTCCAAAATCCGTACGCAATTTTCACACACATTCTGCAACATTACCATGATTTTCAAAGTAAAGTCGCAATATTTCCAGCGTATACACAAACATATTCGTTCAGCGGAAGAATAAAACTAATTATCTGTCAAATCAGACATGTCCTACATAAGTGTTACCATTGACGAAATACCCATTAGTTGAAAAAAAAAAAACGTTAGATTGCGCACGCTATATATTTATATGGGTATTTCCATGAAATGGTCCACCGTTAGTTAAAAAAATCAAAACGCTCGCACAATTTTTTTTAGCACAGAAAATTGAAAAAAAAAAAATAACTATTGACATTTTATTATGTAAAAAAAAAATTTTAACTTATAATAATTTTAAATGATGGTAAAAACTTCTGAAAATATATGTTAAATTACAAAAATATGTATGAAGGTAAAAAGTGTCACGTGCGTAATGTAACGTGCGTAACTTGTTTTTGTACAAACCATGATTATAAAGGTCCATTAATAACCTTTATAAAAACATTTTTTCCGAAATAAAAATCTTCTACAATTCGCCCACTTTTGCAATATTTCATGCTGCTTTAAAAGGCACTTACGTTTTTTGTCACGTGCGTAAGTCAACTTTGATCGCATGGAACTTGGGTACCCAGTGCTCAATTTTCCAATATATATACTTTTTGGAAGAAACTCATCGCATTAAATGTAACAATGGCAAAATTCCATTCAAATATTCCAACCCATTTATATTTTTATAATATTCAAAACAATTAAACGTGTACAAATGTCACGTGCGTAACCATGGAAACACCCATATGCTTATTTCTTTAAGTCTATTCGCCGAACATCCTTAAGAAATTTTTCCCAAATTTCGCCAAAAAAAAGGAGACGTAAAATTAAGTTTTCTTTCTTAAGCAATTCCCTTGTACAACTATTTGCCAACCACTGTTTTTCTGTTTAGAATCCCTCCCATTGGTGTTGTTTATAGAAGCATTGACCATGAAATATTTATTAAAGCTCACAAACAAGTTTTAGCATCATTTTCTTCCATACATATTCCTTAACTGCATTAAAATTTAGTTGCTTAAAAATAGACAATGCAATTTTATGATTTATGAAATTCTGCGCAAAAACCCCAAAACGACGAACTTACTGAAAACTTAAAAGCATTTTTAGTTTTAAGTCATGCAACATTGTCTTAAATTAACGTAAAGTTTGTTGCTAAAAGGTTGGGGATTTTTGTGATTTACTGCGAATTTCATAAAAGTTTTGAGCGAAAAAAAAAAAAAATTTAATAGCAGAAACAAAACTTGATTTCGTTCCTTTTTGTTCAGGAAACCAGCATATGTTTCATTTGTTTAAGCGGAAAAAAATATATAAATAAATAAATCTGATTCAGCAGATTTTATTAATAACTTTAATACAAACAGAAACAAATTTTATCTGAACATTAAAAGCTGCATTAAAAGTAATAAAAAAAAAAATTGGGTGGAGTTTTTGAAACCACATGCACACGTTCATACACACACACACACACACACACACACACATGTATACATAAATGTATAACGGGAAAAAAACTATAGTAATGACAAAAACCGTGAAAATTCTTAAAGCTGCCATAAAATGCTGTCGAAAAAACATATGCACATACACACATACATACATATGTGCATGCAATTTTGATATGGCTGTCTGTCTGCCTGCCTGACAGTCTTTGTCTCATTGTAATAAATAAATTGCAAACGATTAATTGCTCAAGATTGTTGCCTTTTGTAAGCTGGTCGCATTGAACGGGAGGTAGGGGGAGGGAGGTTTATTTATTTGGTATTTTGAGCTCATAAAACAATTTAGCAGGTCATTGTTAAAAAGCCAAAAGAAGCAAAAGAAACCCATGAAATACAAGAGAAAAAAAAAACAGAATAATACTTAAAGGCAACCATCAAATAAATAAAAGCAAAGTGTTCACTTTCCATGGGCCATGTGCAATAATGCATAATAGGGTGAGCGATTGGTTATTGAATAGTTTTGAAATCCGGTTTTCGATTAGTTGCGAAATTCTACGCGTTGAATTTATAAAGGATGGCAAGTAAGCTGGCTAATAACGCATTTATACGCAAAAATCGTTAAAAGTGTATTCATAAACGCAAAGCGGGGTACATTTAAAAAAAACACTCAACAACGACAAGACCCTTGTTTAAACATTTAATTTATTGAAATATTTCAAACAATTTCTAACTCAAAGAGAGTCTAGGTATTCGAGATCTAGGTATTTGAGAATTGTGTATGTATGCGGTATATCAAATTGAAGTTTGATTCTTTCTTTCTTTCTTTTGCATATGAAATCTCATTTCGTGTGGTTGAAAAGAGTTATTTATTAAAGCAATTATTATTTTGGTTGTTAAATGACGCAAAAAACGTTTCTTTTGTTGCTGATTATTAGCTGTTGAATATTACCATTATAATTAATAACAAGTTTTAGTTTTCATTTATACGCGAATATATTTTTATTTATTATTTTTTATTATCTAAAATTTTTTTTTTTGAAAAAACAACAAACAGAAAAAAATACCTGAAGAAGATGCCCATGGAGGTATAGAAATATTGAATTAAACAAGAATTTTATAAAAAAAAAACAAACAAGTGACCTCAGGCTCGTATTATTAAGTAAAAATATTTTATTACAGTGCAAGCCCGGCTTAACGAATGGTATAATGTTCAGGCCTTTCGTTATACCGAGATACTCGTTATATCAAACAGTAATTTTTTATCTTAAAATTTAAAAAAAAAGACGGTGGCCCGCAGCTTTAAAAGCATCAAAATTTAATTGTATTGATAACTTACCCCCGATTTTTGACTTGGGATTTAAATACAAAATTAGTAAATTTTCCTTAAAATTTAAGTTGGATTTAAAATCGCTTTCTGTTTTACAGTCTAAAATTATTTTTGGTAATTAATTGTAATAAAAGTACGGCAGCACAATGTAAGTGTCAAAAAATTATCGATAACTCACTAAAAAACAGCTGTTTAAACAAATTTGGAAGCAAGTGAAAATGTGAAAAGTTTAGAAAATAATAAATTGTTTTGTAAAAATTATTAAAATGAGTAGCAAAAGTGATAAAAGGACTCCCAATTTCACTGCCACAGAAGTTGATTACCGTCTGGAAATAATAAAAAATCAAATTATGAAACAAACAAAAAACATGTGCAATTTTCTTAATTTGCAGAACAAAACCAAACTGTCAAAATCATATGGCAGTACGAAAAACCTAAATCGATTTTAAATGGGCACGGCAGGCCGTTTAAGTTTGATTTAAATGGCAACTGTTTGACTCAATTTTGTATTTAAATCAAATTTAAATTGAAATGACATTTAAAATCCAAGTCAAAAATTGGGGGTTAGTGAGAAATAAAATTTCAGTTGATATTTTAACGTTTATTTAAGAATTTTTTTTATTTCTAAAGGTGGGATCACACGATTGCCGCAATGCACCAATTTTACACAATTTTTATTGGGCTGAATTGGAGCGTAATAAAAAATTTGTCCCAATCAAATTCTCTGCAATCACATGATTGTGACATTTTACTGAAATTTTATTGTCGCAAATTGCCGCAAAACAATTTAGTACCAATAATTGCCGCATTATAGTCACACGATTGTTATATTATACGGCAACTGTGAGAAACAGCTGTTGTAGCTGATGACAAACTTTGTTTTCCCAAAAAAAAAAAAAAATGAATTAAATGTTAAAAATATGGTTTGTTCATTAAAAAGAAAGAAAATTGCTTCGGCTATTATTATAATGTTGTGCGGGCTGAAAAAAGCAAAAAATTTCTTTTCCATGTAACAAAAATTGAATTTTACTGATTGAAAAGCAGAAATCATGTTTGGAAGACGCGTTTGAACAGTTTTGAAACTAAATACATGTATACATATGCATATTATTGGCGCGTATTGTTTTCTTTGGTTGCCGCATGAGAACACAATAAATATTGGTGCATTTTTAGAATTTTTATTGGTGATTAGTTGTATGTCAAGTGTTAACATGGTTGTCGCATCAGGGTTGTATTTGATTGGGACAAATAGGAACAACATTCGTTTTGGTTGCCGCATGAGCCAATAAATTGTGCTATCACACGATTGGCACACAAAATGTAACAAAAATTGGTGCATTGCGGCAATCGTATGATCCCACCTTAAGATGTAAATTCATTAAAAATCATAAATGTACGTGCATATACATACATATTTACTTATATTTGGTTGCTATTAACATGTGTAGGTTTATTATTACATTTCATTCATATTATTATTTTCTTGAGAAATCGACATCTCGTTTTTACAATGAACCAAATAAACTGCTGAAATTTGAACGAGAAAAGCAACGCATCACACGTGTTCTTTCAATACAAAGCAAAGAAGCCAAAAACATACACAATTTAACGGTTCTGTAACGATTTTTTAATGTATTTTCGTTTGTCATTCGTTAAATCGAGATTTTTTTGTTTGCCATTCGCTATGTAAGGCAGTCAATGTAATAATTTCGCCATTCGTTATATCGGATATTTGTTAAACTGAGTATTCGCTATACCAGGCTTTGACTGTATTTATTTTCTTAATCTGCTATTGTACGTTTATGAATACAAATTGTTAATGAAACACAAAGCTGCAATGGTTGGTTTGCCAAACTATTGAGAATCTATTGATTGAAATTTTTGTATAAATCAGACACTAACGGCTGAATTCATAATAAAATCTTAATATGCATTTGAACCACTTTTTAATTAAAATGATTTTATCTCTTAAAAATCAGTATTACAAAAACTGTATTCGTAATCACTTGTTTAACTAAAAACTATTTTATCGAATTTATCCAGTATGATCCGGCAGCAATATAATTTTTAATTGTCATTTTAGTGTCAATGATGCGACACAATCACTCTTTTTTTGTAACAATAACCGAATACGCAACAATGCTTATGTTACATTTAAGAAAAATATTTCTTAAATGATTTTAAGAATTTATTAAAATTCGTGACTTAATAAAAAAAAAAAAAAAAACATATTAAAAGTTAAATGGAAGAAAATTGTTCAAACAATTTTCGTGAGATAAAAAAATTAGTCGAATAACGAATTTGCTACAAAAAAATGTTTAAGAAAGTAAAATTTTGAAATATGGAAAGGAAATTGCAAAGCGCAAACGTTCCGAAAACTGGAATGAAGGAGATAATTAATTACAAAAAGTTTTTCAATTAGATTCAATTTTTCACAATAGCGGTACTCAGCGTTTGGTGCGTTTTTAGTTGCGACTATTTGCATTTGCGATTATATTGCAACTGATATTGAGCACCCTTTCTAACAACTTTGCAAATTTTATTGCACTCCAAATAACAGCTGATAAATTAATACACAATTTTTAAAAGAAATTAAGTCTTTGCTTTGAAAGCTTTAACAAAAAAAAAAACTACATTTCTACATTTTTTTTGTCAGCTGTTCGAGTGTCAGTGTTGCAAACGCAATACTCATACGAAAAAAAGCAACACGTAATTGGCGGTGCGTAAATGCAAAAATATTGCGAGTGCAACCTTGTATATTTTGTTGTTGCGATTTCTTGCATTCGCACTTACGCAAGACATTTGCCCCAAATAATGAACTGCGCTAATATAAAATGTAAATGGACAAACAACAAATAACAAAAACGTCATTTCAAAATCACTTTTTATTTAAATCAAATTTAAAAATAATTGATTTAAAAAGACGTTAAAATGATCATTTTAGCTTAAAATTCATTCATGAATACAGTTTTATCAAAAATTTCCTAAAAGGTGTTTCAAATGGTGTTCAATTTTTTTTATGAATACAACCGTAAATGTTTAACAACCCGTTTCTGAGTTTCTGAATTCAAGAAAATCGATTAACCAGTTTTATTTTCTAAAATAAGAACTAATTGGAATGTATAATTGTAGGTCTCCCCGTTAGGAACGAAGTTCCTTACGTTTTTTCTTCATCTTCGAATGTGAAATCTGTATGTTTTATTTTGTGTTGTTTTTGAAATTTTATATGCTTCTTAAAATTTTTGGAACGTTTTATTTTTTTACTTTTGACAATCTGCTACAAAACGAAGAAAATTTTTCAATATTGCTGTTTTTAGTTGACATACTTTACTTTAGCGACATCTATCAACTGATACTGTCCGTTTTCACAACTAATTAATATTTATTGGTAGGTGTCTCCGCTGAGAGCAGCGAAGACACAATTGTTTGTCTATAGCTACACCAAGGCATATAAACAGCTTTCGTGACGATTTCCACTGATTTGCACTACCAGCAAGCCGCATTAAGGAACTTCGTTCCAAAAACCGACAGCTATGAAGCAGAAAACAAAAACCCGTGCTAAGAACCGGTTTAAAAGCCAGTTAAAACACCAACCGATCACTCTTAACACAATCATATATACATATACATACATACATACAACATATCAGCTTTATACTCTTGTGAGCAGTTGCCCGACGAATCGGTGATGGAAATGAGGGAGGCTTTTTAATTTTACAACATGCATTTAATTTTTAATTCAAACCATCTGGACTGACTAATGGATTTATGCTCTTGTTAAAATATGCGGTAATATTTTGTTTAATGAATACTTAACTGCAAAATGATATTGTTTATAGAAAATCTGTGCTTGATGAGAATGCAAGCGAAGGAAAAATAATATCGTTGCGAAACCAAACCGCAACAAACTGTACACATGTGTATTGTTTTGTCTTTGTTTGTTGTATTCGTAGGTTCGTTATGACATCAACATATTTTCTTAACCACATTAAATGCACATTTGAATTTATCTCTTCAACCAATGGTGAAAATAAGTGATCATCAAAATAAAATTTAAATATAAGTTATTTTAGTTTTAAACAAATTACAAGTATTCTATAGAGGGATCCAGACGAGGAATAGCCGGGGGGACTACTGAGGCTTAGCAAGCCCGAATTAGTGATTGAATAATGGGAGTTATGACAGGTCACTCTCAGCTAGTGGCACATCTTAACCGCATAGGAACAGCGGAAGGAGATGAATGTAGAGCCGGTGGGAAAGAGAGCAAGACATTTGAGTACTATTTAAGCCAATGCTTCGCGTTCTCACAACCTTGGGAGCGACACCTTACCAGACACAACCCAATTAGGTGGCGCATGCTGGAGGAAATAAAGGAACATTTTGAATGACACGTAGTTTCTATAGACCTATGAGTCAAACTGTTTATGGTTAAATTCACAGATGGCACAACAGCCATATACTGGCTTAAGCATATGTCGGAGGACGTGCCCCTCCAATTAACCTTAACTAAACAAAGATTTAAGTGAAATAAGATGCTGGCTCTGGCACAGCAATAGCTCCGCACTAGTGTGCAAAAAGCTAAATTTTGGGGTTATATTTTTGAAAGGAGGCATAATATATTTTTATAATTGCTTTGTGTTTCGTTTATTGGGCTTAATACCATGTTCATACATGCGCCTTTATTGAGATAATCGCAATAAAGTCCATTATTGAGCTCAATATTCCATACAAAAAGTCAATAAAGTTAATAAAAGTCAATAAAGTTAAATAAAGTTAAAGTTAATAAACTCAAAATTGCTTTGAATATTGAGAAAAAGATGAAACACAACACTGTAAAAGATGTGTTTAATAAGCAAAAGTATACAATGCGAGATGAATGACGAGATAAATGTCAACAAAAGCAAACAAAACAAAATAATAAAAAATTAATATAAATACAATAAAAATAAAAAAATTGCAGCATTTCCAAATTTTTATTTCTCTTTCTTTTTTATTATTGCCGCTTTGGAGTCATAACATGAACGCACTACTTGTACAAGTTCCATATTTTTATTGTACAACACTAAAATCTTTTTAATAAAAGGCAGTTCTTCTTCCATTTTTCTTATTTGAAAATATTTTTCACTTTTTCTTTCTCACTACTAAAACAAAAACAACAACTTTTTTCCAGCTGTCAAATACTAATTGAGTTAGCGCAATATTTGTATGTATGAACGCAAAAAATATTATGTCAATAAACTGATTATTATCTCAATTAGAAATGCATGTATGAACAAGGTATAAGTTCGTACTATAATATTATTGTTGTCATTGACATTTATTAAACAAGACAAAGAAATCATCAAAGGTCTATAGCTAGGCCACAATTAGCTGCACCTCTCATCAGCACACTTGCATATGGGAATACCCTTTACTTCTCAATTCTTAGGCTTTTCAGCGGCCAGGCAACTACGCATTCTGTAAAAATTTCACTCGTCTACCGTTTATTGTTCCGAAGAATGGAAGCTGGAAGAAAAATGTTTAGGAAAAACTTTTTAACTGGAACCTTTAAGCGAGGAAGGTGATGGGTGGATATATCCTAAGAAAACTATTTGGACTTTTCCAGAGGCACTTGAGGCTAGTTAAGAGAATAGGGGCGAATTTCTAAAGCTATTTATGCATTGGAGCTCCCCTAAAGAGGTGAGATAGAGTTGGTTTATTTCGTGAAAATGTCCAGGAGGCAAAATTAATGGGTGTTGGTCATACATTTCACTCCTCCACTGAGACACAGTGGAGCAAGTTAGGACGAATGTATGAAAGTCTTAATTTTATATGTGGTAGTCTCTAACAGACAACGCGAAAAGCCGTTCTTTGTTGTGAAAAATTCTCATGGCCACACAATTTGTATGGAGCTACGGCAACGCTTTGCAATTGGAAAATTACAATTTTGACAACACGTTTAATAGCATTTGTAAGCTAAAATGAAATAAAAATTAGAAAGTTTTGACACAGTTTTGCCGCTTTTGTTAGGGTATGGCATTTCAGCGTGAAATTCCAGCAGAAGATACTGTTCTGCTTTCCGTTATTGTTTAGGTATGGCTGGAAGAGAGTTGGTTTCTTCCCAAGAATTTCCAAAAAAATTAAAACTTTCTAGAGTTGGATATATGTTTGACTCCTCCACAGTCACAGTGAGACTAGTCAAGAAGAGGGTGAAACTTTGTGAAACAATCTTTGTATGGAAGCCACCCCCTTAAAGAAGGGAGATAGAAAGCTGGTGTGTTCCGAAGAAATGTGGAGAAAGCAGATCTTACATTTGACTTCTTTAGAGGCGCAGCGAGGCTAGTTTGTTAGAACACTGGGAAGAATATTTATAAAAAGATTTTTGCGTGGAAGCGCCTCTAATGAATTGAAATGCAACTCAGGTAAGTTTAAAAAAATATTGGCAACAAAAAATTATGGGGTTTCGTATTTTGCCCCATTAAAGATGACCCCACGGAACTGATGGTAAAATATGTAAATTATTCAACTTTTCCTTTAACTTGTGTCGCGAATGCGGCACGCCTTCTTGTAAAGCAATCTGCCTAAAATTGTCCACAATGTGGCAGAACATTTTTGGAGGGAATGGCGATCCAAAGTTGGCCCATACAAATAAGGCGCACTCTAATGTGCATAGGTATTATGTACATACTGGCATTTGAAACTCTGACACAAATTTCGAGGAACCTTTAACTCCACAAAGCAGCAAAAATAAGAACCAAAAAATGTTTGCGTAATTTCCACAATAACTGTTGTTATTACAGGTCACCAACTTGTGTGTGTATGTATGTGTCGACACATATTCATACATATATACACATGCATTGCCCTGCTGCTAATTTTTAGGGTTCCGTACGCATCAGAGTGAAACGGTTCCCTATTACCGAGACTTCTACGTCCGTCCGGTAAAAGCTAGAGAGCTGAAAATTTCACAGGATGTTGTTGTGCCTTGCCGCTACAACAACAAATACTAAAAACAGCAACAAATTGAAAACTACCAGGTGTCCCCATACAAAGAAAAGTAACAATTAGCTATAACTCTCGAACCGTAAAAGATACAGAGTTGAAATTCGCACAGTGTATGTATTTACAGATCCTCTACAACAGCAAATGCTAAAAACAACAACAAGGCGAAAACTACCAGGTGTCCCTATACAACGGAAAGTAACAATTAGCCGTTACTCTCGAACCGTGAGAGATGAAATTTGCATAATATATGTATTCACATATGCTCTACAACAACAAATGCTAAAGCAACAACAACTCTAAAACTACCAGGTGTCCATTTACAACGTAAAGCAACAGTTAGCTATAACTCTAGAAACGTAAGAGAGATAGAGAGAGAGAGAGAGAGCCGAAATTCGCACAGTGTATGTATTCCCAGATGCCTTACAACAACAAGCCGAAAACTACTAGGTGTCCCCATACAACGTAAAGTAACAATTAAACGTAAGAGACAGAGCTGTAAGAGACATTTATACAATATATATATATTCACATATGCCATTCCATACGTACATTACACATATGTACGGAACCCTACTGCGTGCGAGCCAGCCTCGTACCTGACTGAATTTATTTAACTAGTCACGTTTAGAGACAGTGGTATCACTAGTTATAGCGAAATTAATATAAGAAGCGCGCGCTCTCTCTCTCTCTCTCTTTTCCTTTCCAATACAAAAATTAGAACTAGAAAAAAATTGCTATTTTACTCTTACACATTGTAGCTAATCTTCTAACTGGTATGCAACTGTAAACAAAAGGAATAGATGGCCCAACGTTAAAATATATAGTCCAATACATATGAAAAAACTAGGTACGCAGCCTAATCGAATTCAAAAGCAACTAAAATAATTTGCACCACATATTACACATTTTATCTGCAGGCTATACAATACTTCGACAGGGGCAAATTCTACTGCATCAGCTGTGATAGAATTATGTATCTGTTTCTACCACGAATTTCAATGCTGAGTTAAATAAAAAGAATAATATTGGAAATACATTTCTGAAGGAATGCAACAACAGTTTTTTTTTCAATTTTTCACAATTGTTTAATAAATATACAACAATAAACTCAACGGTTTTAATGCAATAATCATAAAAAGTAAATACAACAACAACAACAACAGCAACTTCAGTAGGAATAATAAAAGTATTGGAACCAAAGGAACGTATACAATTTTTTAAAAGCTTTTTTTTTTGCTTTCTTTTTGTTGAATGTGAGAAGCACACCAAGCCACGTACTTAAGTCATAATTTAGACATTGGGGTTGCTGGTATTGACTGTATTATTATTATTATTATTATTTTCTCTTGGTTAACACGAATGCACTTGCTGAATACAAATTTTCAGGAGAGAAGATGCAAGCAAGCAAGTACAAGTGTGTACGTATGTATGTATGCAGGTAGCCAGAACTAAAATTTAATAGGAGTCCAGAAATATTAGAAATTTAGTGAGTAGCGATCACACTTAACAGCGATCTGTGATGGCACACTGGTTGGCTGCAATCAGAGTTGGTAGATTAGGGGATTTTTCTGCATTTTTCGAAGATATATTTTTCGAAACTGCGATAAGAGCCGAGAGTTGAGAGAGAACAACATAAGCTTGGTATGCACAAAACTTTTCGATGCAGTTAAATTTGAGCTAAAGCATTGTGCACATAGAGAGCCCATTTAACTCTCCGAAATAACGAAACCGTGGGAAGCAACGCAACAATTCTATGGAAAATCAAGATGAGAAAATAACAGGGGACTGCTAAAACTTAACAAGCCCAAATTAAGTGGATAATGCGAGTTATGACTAATGGCACATCTTAACCGCATGAGAAGGAGGAGGAGGGAAACATTAGAGGATAAATTATACCAGTGTCCCACCTCCTTACAAGTAGGGTCCCCATATCATGAGAGAGACCCCTTACCAGACATAACCCCATTACGTTGCATATAATGGAGGAAATTAAGGAACTTTGTCAATGACACGGAGTTCCTATAGATCTATAAGTCCAACTGTTTATGGTAAAATCCACGGAGAGCACAACAAGGCTTAAGCCTATATCGCAAGACATGGGCAAACAATCCTTTTTAATCAACCGGACACAATGTATTCATCTAATTTCAATCGTATCTCTGTTTGTCTGTTGATTAGAATATATTTTATATTCTCTCACCATCATCCAATTGAGTTTCAATTGATTTTTATATTCGTTGCTCTTGTATCAGCCGGACCCAGCGATTTTTAGTTTTGCAGGTAATTTTTTGGTAATTATTTCTGCATTACGTTGATCTGGCTCAAGTTCGTTCTATAATATTGTTGTTGTGATTGTTTTCAATTAAACAAGCCAAAGAAAATATCAAAGACCTTTGGTAGTCCCCTAGCTAATTAATATCAATCACAACAAGAATACAAGGTGGACCAAAAGAAAAAAATCAAGCTATTGCAAGTAGCTCTTATTTTGGCAAATGGCGGCCAAAGTCAAATCTGTTTCTACATTTATGAACCAACTAGAATACAAGTGGATTAGGTTATGGAGTGATACATTCCAAAAGGAATGTATCACTTCTTTGGAAGACCAAAGAAGGCTCATTTTCACCCCAGCGGATACGTGAACAAGCAAAACTATCGCTGCTGGGGCAAAGAAAATTCACAAGTAATGCTTGAGGAGCCATTACACCCGCTCAAAGTGACTGCACGGTACGCTGTTCACGCTGGGAGAGTCTTCGGGCCATTTCTTTTTCGAGGACGCCGCTAGTCAAACGAGATCACGCTACTGGGCCATGTTAACGGCAATTCAACGAATTAATTGTGGCGGACATGTGCTTCCAACAGGACGGAGCAACAGCACACAGTGCGCAAGCCACAACCGATATTCTGAAAGCCAAACACTATTGCATGTCTTCTTTTGGTTCACCTGTTATTAGAAGGCGAACTTGAACCCATTAGACATAATATAAGGTCCGCCATTTAACTTTTTTTCAACTAGTGCTTATTTCGTGAATGGTAACATTTAGCTCATGTCTGAGGTGACAGCTCATGTCTGACGGTAACATGTCTGATGTGACAGATAATTAGTTTTATTCTTCCGCTGAACGAATATGATTGTAAGCCTACGATCGATTTCGGGCACAGAAAACCCGCACGCATACATTGTATGCGTGGCCGACGCACCCAAAGCGAATCACTGTTTGGTGCGGATTTTGGTCCAGAGGCATAATTGGGCCATTTTTTTTTTCGAAAATGAGCAAGGAGTGGCCGTTACAGTTAATGGTGATCGTTATCGGGCCATGTTGAACGAATTTTCGTTCATAAAGATTGAAGAGGAGAATATTGGCAACATTTGGTTTCAACAGGACGCAGCTACACTCGATATTTTGCGCCGTTTTCAAAAAAAAAAAAAAAAGTTATTTTGCGGAGCCTGTACAAACATGAAAATAGCTGTTAATACACGCAGAAAAAACGAGTCAAAAACGTTAAAAGCGTGGTTGAGTTTGCTGTCATTTTAGTTCAACCCGATTTTGTATTAGACTGAAACAATTTAAGTAGAGTAAAATCGGTCAAATCCAACATTATTTTTAATCAACATTTTAACAAGTTAATTTTAAGTTGTATTTTTTTTTCTGTAAGCATATTTTAATTTATTACACTACTACCTGTAGCCTTCGTCCGCCAACAAGCTGAGAATACAATTTTAAACAAATCCACAAAATATCCCATAAAATCCGAGGAGCTGGCTTTAAGTGACGGATTGTGCGGCCGATGGCCATTAAATTTTGCTCCTCAAGAAAAAACGAAAACCCCAAAATGTTTGCTTAAAATTTTAAATGAAAAGATGATTTCATTTCAAATGCACTGTTTTTATAACTCTGAACCAATGCTGCTAATTTATTAAGAAAATATTTGGCAAATATTTGTCGTGAGACAAAGGCGTGAAGCAAGCTTTTAAATTATATTTATTGCTTTATGCAATTGTTTATGAAATTCTTCTTGCTAATATTTAAAGACGCAAAACAGATGTATTCTTTGAGCAGAATATTATAAATAAAACTTCACAAGCGAACGAGAAAGCAAAATATTTATCATATTGAATTGAATTAAGTATGATGAAGTGCAAACTTACATGATTTAATCTGGCTGCTATTTTTGTATGTTCTTCTTGGTAGGTTTTTCTGGCCTTGCGCTTGTCTTGCGACAAGTGGGCCAATTTATCGCAAACCACTTCGATTTGTTCGGCATTGGATTTGAATTGTTTAGCTTGTTGATCTAATTCATCCATGTAGGAGCGCCACGATTTTGTTATCAGACTGCCTGTGGAAATTAAAGAAACAAATAAACATTTTCATAAGCAAAGTTTTAGATTTATTTATTTCTTTAGAATTAAAAAAAAATATATATATTTTATTTTTTTATTTTTAATACATTGTGCATCAAATACCAGTGTACAATAATGAGTTTATTTTATTTGCTATAAAAGCCTATTTTTCGAATGAACACAGAAAACGTAAATAAACAAGTTTATTCACCTTTATAACAAATTTCAATTGCCTTTGATAGCAAATAACAAATAAATAGCAATTTATTGCATTTTTTGAACTCTCATTATTTTTCTAAAAATTATGGGATACAAAGCAGCTGTTTAAGATTTTAAACGTTGCTACACATTTTATTTTTCTTATACAGACGGCTAAAAATCTAGCCAGAAAATAATTAAGGCAGGTATCTTAGATGCGAAATAATAGATTTCAAATAACTTTCACTGTTAAAATTTTCATTTTAAATCATTAATAATACAGATCAAATAATAAATTTACATATGTACATACATTTTTAACGTAAAAAAGAAACAAGATGCAATTGATCAGAATTTGCGAAAACTGGCGGAAATATATTAATAGAGGTGAAATAGAATGAAATCGATCATAAACAGTCACTAAAGTAACCCGCACACGACGTGTTTTGCACATTGTATCTGTCAATTTTTACACATGTAAGCAACTACATATCGTTTGTTACGTTTAAAACATGGCTTGTGTAACAAACATGAGAAAAGGTCAGCAGATAAATTTTGAAATAGTGTGTGTTCTATTTTGTTGTGTACAAACATAACGTGTATGTCATGTGAAAACGTTCGTCGGCCATTGACTGTCATGATTAGTCGGCTAAATGAAATATTTTGCAAGATTAAAAAAAATGTTTTTTTTTTTTTTTAAATAGCATTGTCGTTTCAATAAATACTGTATTAAAAGCAGTGTTGGGCAAAATACATGCTCTAATGTATTTAAAATACAAAATACATAAAAGTTGTGTATTTAAAATACAAATACTTTTTTCCATGTATTTAAAATACAAAATACTACATTCCAAAAGCAAGTATTTGAAAAACAAAATACAAAATACAGTGTAACGAAAATATGTATTTAAAATACAAAATACTTTTCATCAAAAAAATTTTTATTTTCTTTCATAAACACCAGTTTCTCAAAAATGATATCAGACAAACAATCTCTTGATGGCGAATAAAGAAAACCAGCTAACGACAAAATCTCAGTAATTTCTTATTAGAAAATAATATTTTATTGAATTAAGAAAAAAGTGTTTTTAATTGCCGTTTCACCAATTGCTTTATACAGTGTTGGGCAAAATACATGCTCTGATGTATTTAAAACACAAAATATGTGCAAGATGTGTATTTAAAATACAAAATATAAATACATTTTTTCCATGTATTTAAAATACAAAATACTGCATTCCAAAAGCAAGTATTTCAAATACAAAATACAAAATACAGTGTGACAAACATATTTTATTAGTATTTAATATATTATATTATTACACCGGTATTCATAAAAAATAAAACATTGTTGAACCACATTTTGCGAAAAAATTTTCATACAAAATTTTTTCTAAAATGTATTTGAGCAACGTTTTATTTTTTATGAATACCGGTGTTAGTATTTAAATATTATAATATTAGTATTTAAAATACAAAATACAAAATGCTTTTCATCAAAATTTTTTTATTTCCACTCATAAACACCAGCTTTTCAAATGTGGCATCAGGCAAACAACCTCTTTTGTGGGCGAATAAAGAAAACCAGCTAACGACAAAATCTCAATAATTTCTAATTAGAAAACGATATTTTATTGCAAGACATATAACGGAATTAAGAAAAAAGTGACAATTAAAAAACGTTTCACCAAATTTTATAGAACTATATAGTCAACATTTGATTGATATTTTGTTTCTCTTGTTTTAGATTAAAATGTCGAACGCTGTTTTTCTTTGTATTTTATTTTTTCAATATTTAACTTTCTGCCAGATTGGAGACTTTCTCAATGTCTATGCATTCTGTTGCGTTTACTTTACACAGGTACTTTGGTAATTAAATTATGGTATGGTGCTATTTTTTGGAAATAAAACAGTAGCAAAATTTTCGGATTTTAGTTGATGTATGAATGGAAAAATTTTTCGCGCATATTTTGTAAGATAAATTTAAAATGTATTTTGAGAGCACGAGTATTTGAAATACAAAATACTCAAGCGCTTAGTATTTAAAATACAAAATACAATTACATTCATCAGACGTATTTAAAATACAAATACAAAATACGTATTTGTATTTCCGTGCTATCCGTGGACCGATCTTACTGAATTTCAATAGCAGACCCACTACCGGGATTTAACACATTTTAGCGAAAGAATGAGGTTTCTATCTCAAACCGTTTTCTCAGAAACGGTATTTCAACGACTACAGACGGACAGACAGACATCGCTTAATCGTAATCTCTGAAATTCTGATCCAGAATATACATATATATTTATGGGTTCTTAGATGGTTATTTCAATGCACACGAAATCACAAATATAGAGTACACTAGAGCCCCGACTTGCATCGTTAATGGGGACCGGAGAAACGCGACGCAAATCGAATCACTTTTTTCTATATAAATGCACTGAAATTTAATTTGTTGGGGAAAATATTTAAAACAAAGCAAAAAATGTTGTATTTTTGATAAAAAAAATACTAGTATGAGTACGTTTTTATTTATTTCATTTACTTCAACAAATGTTTATACATATACATACATACATATATTATAAAGAAATAACAAAACCATAAATTAAGAAAAAAAAAATTAAATTCATTTACATACATACATATGTATACTATTTAGTTTGACTAATGTTTTACGTCCTTAAGGCATATTCTGGTGAATCACACACCTTCACACCAATTGTTACCATAACCAGACAGCTGTTCTTAGCACCACTTATATAAAAAAGAAAAGGGGATTTCCCCTTTTTTCACGCAATTTGAAAATTTCTTAACGTATAGGTGACGATCGTTGTTGCCAGAAGTTGTAAAAACTAATGAATTCAAGATGCTAAATACATACTACACTACAAATGCTAAAAATGGTATTCCACAATGATGCAGTAAAAAATGTAACCGTGTGTAGCGACGCTAAAATCAAAACGATGCAAATCGAATCGACGCAAATCGGGGTCAAAACGACGCAACTCAAACCGACGCAACTTGAAATCGCAACGACGCAAATCGAATTTTTCCAGTTTTAAAAAGCTGGACGCAAGTCGGGGCTTTAGTGTATATAATAAGTTTTTTGTGAAGGGTATAAAAAATAGAAAAAGTGATTGAAATCATGTGATTTAAAACATCTTGCACATAAAATATTCCACTCGTTTCAGATTTGATTGCAGACATTTGCTGTTTGCACTGGTTTTATTGCGATCAGTCCTCGTTAACTAAAAATACGGCTTTAAAAAGTTATTATAAATTGTCAAATTAAAATTGTAAAAAAGTCATGCAACTTTTTTTTACCGTTATTTGTATGTGTGTAAATTTGTTTGAAACGCAAACAAAAATTCGCCATTATTAATACGAATATAATCAATGGCATGAAAAGGTTAATGTTAAATAAATTCGTGATGCAAGTGCGGAATCGAAGAATGATGAGTATCATCACCTGAATTAATAACAAGGCAAGTGTTGTAGTACATACATACATACGTATGTATGTATGTATGTATGTATGTATGTATGTATGTATGTATGTATGTATGTATGTATGTATGTATGTATGTATGTATGTATGTATGTATGTATGTATGTATGTATGTATGTATGTATGTATGTATGTATGTATGTATGTATGTATGTATGTATGTATGTATGTATGTATGTATGTATGTATGTATGTATGTATATATGTATGTATGTATGTATGTATGTATGTATGTATGTGTGTATGTATGTAACCGTATGATGTAACATTTAAGTCACAGGTTTTAACTGTTTTACTCTGCTTGTTCAATTTTGAATGGTTGACGTCCGTCTGTAATGTTAATTAATTTATTTCTGCTTTTTATTCATATTATTAACGGTTTAAATAAGTTGACACTGTCCATAGATTGGCCCGAACGAAATCTGCTTTTTGTACATGAAAACGCACGAATACTAAAAGTGAAAGTATGGTTTTTATGTTTTGCAAACTGTCTGTCGTTCGTGTAACTGTTGTTGTTGTTGTTGTTCAAGTGTACAATGGCCAGCTTTAAACGCATTTTGTTTGAAAAAAAAAATGGAAACAAAAAACATTTTCAGAGACAGTTGTTTTCTATGTTTTTACAATTTTTATTTTGTTTCGACTGACGTGTTTTCCAGTTGCATTTGCTAAATGATGATAAATTCACATATGTATGGATTTTAAATGTCCGTATTGGCTTTCATGATGTATGGTTTGGGAATCATATGTTACCGAAACTGTGGTATTTTTGCAATAAATGAAACCTACACAATGGATTTGTTTTCATTGTGAAGTTGTTTGTTGCAACATTAGATAAACATTTTCGTTTAAAATTTCCAAACAAAATGATCAATTGGAATTGACATGTTAATATTATTTACATGACTATTTGCTAAAATTCACGCTTTTCAAAAATTAAAAAAAAAAAAAAAAAAAGATTTTAATCTTCATGTATAAATGATAAACACGCTCAAAGTTGGATTATCACTGGCATTAAATCAACGGGAATGGAAACAGAATAATAAACAAGTAAGAATGCTTTATTCCGCCACGCCGCATTTTATATACCCTTTACCAAAGAAATGGTGGGGACACCCGTTATTACTATTCTTATCTCACAAGGGTTGCCTTTTATGTTTCGGGATTTGACAACACTAGTGTTGCAATCTGGCGACTGACTACTCTATCGTAAAATTGGACATTTTTGAGGTCATACGCACTCAGAACTTTTTGAGATATTGGCGGTATTTGTGTTGTTTACAACCACTTAAATAATTCATCTCGGCACATAAATGGAATTGAATCGTGAACATTTTCGTGCTATTATTTTTTACAACTTTCGACGTGGATTAACTCCGCCACAGTCAGGGCTGGGCAGTATTTGCATTTTGTATTTTAAATACTAAGCGCTTGAGTATTTTGTATTTCAAATAATTGTGCTCTCAAAATAAATTTTTCAAAATACATTTTTGATTTATGTTAGAAAATATGCGCTAAAAATTATTCCATTCATATATCAACTAAAAGCGCAAAACTTTGTTAATGTTTTATTTCCAAAAAATGACATTACTATATTTTAATTATCAAACGCAAAGTACCTGTGTAAAATAAAAGCCACTGAAGGCATACACATTGAAAAGGTCGCCAAGCTGTCAAAAAGTTAAACAATAAACAAATAATATGGAAGGAAAAAACAGCTTTTGACATCTTCATCTAAAACAAGTAAGAGAAATAAATATCAATAATATGTTGACTTGAATAGAATTTATATACATATGCAGCCTTTGGTTAAACGTTTTTTAATTGTCACGTATTTCTTAATTCCATTGCTTCTCTTTCAATAAAATATAGTTTTCGAACAAGAAATTATTTAGATTTTGTCGTTCACTGATTTTGTTCATTCGCCATCAAGAGGTTTTTTGTCTGATACCACATTTCAAAAGGGTGAATTCAATAGTATTTCATATTTCAGCTCAAAACGAATTCCCAAAATCAGTTGTGTGCAACCCTCGTATAACTTGGGAATGATGTTATGCTGCGATGACACAGGCATATATTGTATTTAAAATTTAATAAAGTCGGATATTTAATAAAAGTCGGATATCTACACAATAATTTTGGTCCTTTTTTAATTAGTTCTTATAGCAAATAATAATTAAACTCATTTTTGAGCTTTTACTTTTTGATATTTTCAAAAAGTAGCAATCAATGGTTGCTCGTGGTATGAAAACGGTTAAGAGAAATGAAAGTGTAGCCAACAATTAAATTATTTTCCATATTAAATGATTGTTTGAACATTTGTGATTTTCATAGTGCTTATGGGAATAATGGAATAAGTAGAACATTTTCCAACATTCTTTTAGGTTTCGGTTTCGGGTCTACTGAAAGCTGAAAAACACAGGAAACAATTCAAAAGATTTATCTAGACCTAAAATAATACATTTCAAGTGATTCTTATAATGTCATGTCAATTTAACATTAAAAATTTGTCTGCAGCTAAAGTAGTATAAACTCTTTTAAGCCCACAAATACAGTTATTTCCGCTTAATTGAGCCCCGTTTAATTGAGTTTCCCGCTATTGCACTAAAAATCATATAACGAAATCATTCAGTATACATATCTATATTAAAATACCCGTTTAATTGAGTTAATTTTAAATGCGTCATCCGCTTAATTGTTTCGCAAATTAAGACCGCATTGCAAAAAACAATAGCAAATGTTTCGCTTAATTGATTCCGTCTACTTAATTTTTTTTTTTGGGTAAAAAATTATTTTGCGGCAAAAAGCTCATGGTTTTGTTCCTTTATAAACATTGTACGATGAACGTATCTGATTTTTATTTTGTTTTAATAAACCTAAACAATTTTTCAACCTTATGCTCTAAACACATAGACGACAGCAGACTTCAAATGCTGCCAACTTCAAGTGCAGCCAACTTCAAATGCTGCTCTGAAGTCAGCTTCATAATTATTTTGAAGACAGCAACAACATAATAATCAGCTTGATGATCAATTTCAAGTTTTTATTCAAAGTTTAAAAATATAAAAAATGAGCGAAGAAAATTTAGTGAATTTTATTACAACAATTGCTAAAATAGCCCAGACTACAACTGAAGTGTATTAAGCCCATGAGACGAATAGTACAAGAAACCGAAGATGGTGGGTTTGCCCAGAACAGCTGTGTATTTTAGCAATGCAAATTTCAGGGATGCCGCATTTTTTATTTTATAAATTGTATTGTATATATATTGCTGCTTGCTATCTGCTATCGTCTATGTGTTTAGAGCATAATATGTAATGTAAAGAAATGTGTTTTATTTTCCATCTACGCATGAGTGTTGCGCTTTATTGCTCAATTAAGCAATTTTCGTTTAATTGCGTCGGCGATTCAATTAACCGAGTATTGCTTAATTGAGTTCCCGTTTAATTGCGTCAAAAGTCGTGCATTTTTAGAAACTCAATTAAGCGGAAATAACTGTATTAAGAATAACAAAATAGAAATTATTTTGAAAATTGACAAAAATACTTTTTTCCAAATTGAATTCATTATTCCGCGAAAAAATAATTAATTTTGGAATGAATTTTTTTAATATTTTTTTATTCATAAAGTTGTGCAAATTCAAGGAATTTTGTTAAAAACGCCATCATGAAAAATGTGTTTGGTATTTCCCTTTAAATTGTCTTTTGTTAAAATTCAACAAAATTTCCTTAACAATGAAATAATATTTTATCAATGCGAGACCTTGAAATTATAATACCAGTTGTTAACTAAAACCATACAATGCTTTTCTTAGCTTAAAAGATGTATAAATTTAATTTCTTTTCTTTCAAAATGAAGTAGCAAAACAATATTAACGGTAAAGCTCAAATAAATTAACAAAGGTTATGCTTGGGTAATAGATCAATCTATAGATATTGGTATAGGCATGACTGCGAATAATAAAAAAATATTACAAATATTTGTTCAATTTACAACCTATTGTAGGCAGACTAATTCAGCGGATCCTTTATTATCTTTAGAAAGTCAATTTCTCTGCAAACATTCACTTCCATACTTAAAAAAAGAGAAATACTTTTTCTTATGTGTAAAACCAGAGATGGAAAATTGTATGCATCCCATTTTTCGCCTTTTGGGCATCTTCCAAAAAAAAGTAGACTCAGTGTATGCACCCCATTTTTTGCATTTTGGACATTTGCCTCAATGATACAATTCATATAAAATGGTAGAATTCATATAAAAATTAGAAAACTTCTGGTGACGGGGAAATCGGCAGGATGTTGGGGTTGCAGAAAAAACACTAAATTGGACAAGTTTTTGCAACCCAGTCGGGTTTTTGCAACACATCTGTTTCTCGACTTTAAGAGAAAACAAAAATTTACGACTTTCATGTCGCAGATTGCGAAGTCGAAAAAAGTTAACTTTATGAAAATGAGATGAGAGAGAAATAAAGGGTTACCCATTTCGTGGTTTCAAAAGTATAGGACTGGAATTCAACATCTGTCAAACCAAGTTGTTAAAACAATTTATTTCTTCTTAGCCGAAAGTCTGACATTGACGAAAATTGATCGCTTAACTATCACACAACGCATAAAAATTATCAAAACATTTTACAAAATTGGTGATTCTGCCACAGCCACATATCGTGATTTAAGAGGAGATTATAGTTTACATAATCGTTCCACTACACAAGCAATTGACAAAACTGTGAAGAAATTTGAAGAGACTGGAGCGGTTGCAAATATTGCAAGGCCTGTGCATCATGTTCCGCTGAAAATATCGCTTCTGTAAGTGAAAGTGTTGCCGAAGACCCGAATAAGTCGATTCCTCGTCGTTCTCAGGAATAAGGACTGTCTTACGGCACATTATGGCGTATTTTGCATATAGATCTAGACCTACATACTACATATAAAGTCCAGCTCACACAACAACTGAAGCCAGCTGACCATTCACAACGTCGTAGATTCGTGTAATGGGTGCTTGATCAACACGAGATCGGTGGACGGCGATTTTTCAAACACAATTTTCTTCAGCGATGAAGCACATTTCTCACTCGGTGGGTATGGTTAATAAACAAAATTGTGGTATTTGGGGTTCTGAGAATCCTGAAGTAATTTAAGAGAGGCCATTACATGCAGAAAAAGTCACTGTTTGTTGCGCTCTTTGGTCGGAAAGTGTGATTGGACCTTACTGCTTCGAAAACGACGATGGAACGACTGTCACCGTCAATACGGAGCGTTATGGTCATATAATAACCGAGTTTTTTTTTTTTTTTTTCCTACTATTGAAGAATACTATTTGGAGAATATGTAGTTTTAATAAGAACGGTGCCACATGCCACACAACTCGAGCGAATATGGCTTTATTGCAAGAGACATTTCTTGGCCGCGCAATTTCTCGTCGTGGCGATATCAACTGGCCACCAAGATCATGCGATTTGACACCATTAGACATTTTTTTTTGTGGGACTACGCGAAAGACCGTGCCGATATGTGGCAAAAAGAATCAATGTTTGCAACACTTCGTTACACCACTGGTTGTTATTTAAATGATGCCAACGTTCAAACTTTATAATAAAAGAGAAATATCATGAAAAAAAATATTTTACATGTGTTTTATTTACGTTTACTTTTGAAATCGCAAAATCGATAACCCTTCATAATTCAATAAAATAAAATATCAGCACCTAAAAATATAAGAGCAGCCTGGGCTTGTAATTTTTTTTCCAGAATGCATTAACTTTTAAGTACTTAGCTGGCTTCTTTAACTTGAGTGTTTTTCTTGATTTTTTGAAATTTCAAAGTTGGCAACGCTGAAGAAGAATGTTGCCAGCAGTTTGCATATAAACATGTTGCTGTGGCAAATGTTTACAACGAACACTGGCAATATTTCGTAAATTAAACTAGGAATTGGAATAGCATGAGAGACAACTACATAGACTTACCTTGCATTTCATCAGCTCTGTCGATTTTTAGCCCCTGCAGTGCCACTGCGGCCAAACCAATGGCATATTCTTTGTCGTATTTTGCCTTAAGCTGCATGGTACGTTTCATTATTTCCATCAAACGCAACTCGGCATCCTGTCGCACAATTAATGCCTCGTGGGCAGCTCGGCCCTGTAGGGCCGTTGAGAAGCCCATTTTTACAAGTGGACTATTGAAATAAAAATTGTGAAATTTTTGCGCCTTTTTGCCTATTTTCGTATTAAATGTTTAACCAGTTTCAAATAAAATCGTTTTTGCCTTCGTTTTTGAACAGCTGTGGCAGTTCAGACGTTTACAGTGTTGTTGCTCTGATCACGCACTAAAACATTTTTAAAAATATTTCAACTTTTGTTTTTTAATACACTTTAAAACTTATTTACAGCTTGGCAGTTGTTATTATCTTTTTTTAACACTAAACAAACCTTAAATCATTATTAATTTTGTAAAACGGCTTACACTTTTACATATTCTATTTTTAATTGTTTTTTATTTCTCTCTCAACTGGTTTAGTTTTTACGTGATTTCTGACAGGTATTGTTTAAAATGGTTTTGTTGTATTTTTGCAGAATATTTAAAGCACAAGTTGAACAGCTGCAAGAAAAAGAAAATAGAAAAACAAAATTAGTACAACATTTTACTTTAAACACAAAAATTCAAAAAAAATTTAAAAACGAATAAAATTAAAAAGTAAAAAGGCACAACATTGTGTACAGAGAGTAAAAAATTATCTTCCTAAAGGAAGTAACAAGAGAACAATTTGCTTTATTTGTTTATTGATAACAAATTTGCTAAATGGTGTTAGTTTTATTTTATTTTGTTCCGAATTGATAAAATGTGGCAATAAGCAAAAAAAAAATGTGTAAATTCTTTCAAACTTTCACATTTTTTGTAATCTACACAAATTTTGTTGAATTTCATCATCATGCTGAAAACGATCCCAACCGAACAACCAGCAACAAAATTATTCATTGACAAGTTGTTTAGAGCATATTGGTATGTGTGTCTGTGTGTATGTTTGTGGTTTTGTAATATATGCATATATAAATATCTAATATTTATCTTTTATACATATTTATTATACCCTTCACATAAATGTGTAAGGGTATATATAAGTTTGTGATTCCGTTTGTAACGCATTGAAATATCCATCTAAGACCCCATAAAGTATATATATTCTGGATCAGCATCAATAGCGATTACGATTGAGCGATGTCCGTCTGTCCGTCTGTCCGTCTGTCCGTCGGTCCGTCTGTCCGTCTGTCCGTCTGTAGTCGTTGAAATACCGTTTCTGAGAAAACGGTTTGAGATAGAAACCTCATTCTTTCGCTAAAACGTGTGAAACCCCGGTAGTGGGTCTGCTATTGAAATTCAGTAAGATAGGTCCACGGATAGCCGAGATATATTCAAAAAACCGGGTTTTGAGGGGTATTTTGTGCAATTTTTGTATTCAGATTTTTGAAAAAAAATTTTTTCTTAAAAACTAAACCATATCATTTTTAGTGCCCATTAAATCCTAGAAAAAAAGGAATTTTTGAAATCGGCCCATATATATCCGAGATATAGCGTCTCCCGATTTTTCAAGAAATCGGCTTTATAAGCCAAATAAGACATTTTTTGGCACCGAAGATCAATCAAAATGGTATATATAGGCTATTTAGAGGCAAAAGTGGAAAATTTTTCCACATCGGCCCATATACACTCGAGATATAGCGCCTCCCGTTTTCTCAAGAAGTCGGCTCTAAAAGCCAAATAAAACAACTTTTGGTATCAAAAATCGATTAGAATGGAACATATAAGGTGTATAAAAGCAAAATTGGAAAATTTTTGAAATCGGTCCATATATATCTGAGATATAGCGACTCCTGATTTTTCAAGAAATCCGCTCTTTAAGCCAAATAAAGCAATTTTTGGCACTAAAAATCAATCAGAATGGTACATATAGACCATTTAGAGGCAAACGTGGAAAATTTTGGACATCGGCCCATATACACTCGAGATATAGCGCCTCAAGTTTTCTCAAGAAGTCGGCTCTAAAAGCCAAATAAAACAACTTTTGGTACCAAAAATCGATCAGAATGGTACATATAAGGTGTTTAAAAGCAAAATTTGAAAATGTCTGCAATCGGTCTATATATACCTGAGATATAGCGTCTCCCGATTTTTCAAGAAATCGGCTCTATAAGCTAAATAAAACAACTTTTGGCACCAAAAATCAATCAGAATGATACATATAGGTTAGTCAGAAGCAAAACTGGAAATCTTTTTGTCATCGGCCCATATGTCGGGCCTGGAAGCTAAACGAAACAGTTTTTTTGCACTAAATATTTGTCGGAATGGTACATACAGGCTGTTTAGGGGCAAAATTAGAAAATTTTTGGACATCGGCCCATATGCACCCAACTTTTGGTACCAAAAATCAATCATAATGGTACATACATATGTATATAATATTATATACATATGTATATAATATTTGCGATCATGTATGAATGTATGTATGTATGTATGTATGTATGTATGTATGTATGTATGTATGTATGTAGATACGTTTGTATGCATGTAGGTATGTATGTATCTACATACATATGTATGTATGCATGCAAGTATGTTAGCATAAACAATTTTTTTGCTTTGTTGTAAAAATGTGTATGTATGTACATATGTATACACGAGCTTGAAAATGAAAGTGATATAAAGAATTGTTGAAAAAAGGGTACGCAATGAAATTCTTTTAAACAATTGCGTCTTCAAATTCATTCACACAAAAAATCATTTTGGGTTTCCCTACGTACTTACATATGTACATACACACACACATGTGTATGATGATACGCAATAGATCATCAACAACGTGCACAAGAAAAAAATAATTTTGTAAAAGCAAGCAATGTAAATATGTATGTATGTATATATGTATGTATATAATCATTGTTTTATGGAACACACTGAAAATATTCAATAATAAAGAATTTATTTTAGAGTTTTCTATTATAGATACATACATACATACGTATGCATGTACCCACATACGTAAGTAAATTGAAAAGAAAATCACACTTAATGGCAATGTTTAGCATTATAATTTAAAAATAATGCAATTATATGCAATTTTTTGTTAAATAAATTTTACTATAAAGTTAACTGATAAATAATTAAGAAATACATTTTGCTTTTCTTTATTTCATTGATATTAAAAAGAATTGGTGTCACCCAGTGGTTGAACTTGAGCATATTAGGAATTATTTAAATAAAAGTTTTGCAGCCTGTGTTAAATCCCGGTATTGGATCTGATATTGAAATTCAGAAAAAATCGGCCCATTTAAAAGCCAAATAAAACAACTTTTCGCACCAAAAATCAATCGGAATGTATGTACCATTGTGAAGGGTATTTAAGATTCGGCCCAGCCGAATATAGCACTCTTACTTGTTTTTATTTAATTTTTATCTAGAACTTGTTTTATTAAAAATTTCTTAAACTCTTTCACTTTTATTTTGGCAATTCAAATAATTATTTGAATGTGTTAATTTAGGTCCAAAAATTAACCTTTTCAAAAAGTTTACTGTCTTTTTGAAAAGGTTTATTTTTGGAACTAAATTAATACATTTCAATTGGCTCTTAAAGTAAATAAATAATTAAGTTCAGATTTAAATATTTGAATGTTATTTAAAATATGTCTACAATACTCGTAGTAAATACAAACATAAATATTTTCTTAGTTTCTATACACTGAAAAAAAAACAAAAAAAATTAAGATAGAAATTACATGATTACTTCCACTATCAGTGTAGTGTTATTGAAACTGCAATCACAGAGTAACAGAGGTGAAAGGCGGCCAAGACGAGATAGCAAATCAGCGTAAATTCTATGCATCTCTTGTAGCAAAACAAATGAAAAAATGCGTTCTTTTTATGCGGTAAGAAAAGCGCCTCGTCGCTCAGTTTGATTGTGTGCGTCTCATTTACTTTAATAATTTGGCGTAGACATACAATAAAGGACGGTAAACATCATAATTTTTTTTCATTTTTGACTTGATTGCTTTTTAGGTTAGGTTAGGTTGTTTGTTTGACTTGGTAGAGTTCGTTCCTATTATGCCATCGGGTGATGAGTTGTTTTCGGCTAGCGCTGTTTTGTCTTGCATAAAGATACACAGAGCGAAAACTTCCTAATAGATTCAATAAGATTTTCTCTTTGAAACGTTTTTAGGCTGAGGGGTACCCCAGCAGAGAGAAAAGAAGATTTTTCTATGGGTATTTCTTATTATTTCCATGTTGCAAATCTTATTAATTGTCTCCACAAGAAAAACACATAAAACCAAGAAGAAAACTCGTTACTCACGTTTGTTTTTACTCATTTTCCGATTTGCATGGTACCAAAAAAAAGTTCTATAGAGAAGAACTTATTGATTCTATTAGGGTTTCTTGTAAATTGTATACAATAAGGATTTCTTATTGATTTTATTAGGTTATCCTATTAATTTTTCCGTATTGGTTTTATTCGTTTCCTATATAAACACACGTAAATCATCTTTTTAATTTCATTAATTGTTGTTTTTTCAATAAGGTTTTCCCATTTAAAATAATAAGGAATCCTTCTTGAAAAAAAAAACCATAGAGATATCTTATTGATTTTGTTCTACTTTATTAGGTGCTTTTTTCTCTGTCTAATTTTCAATAAACCGTAAAGTGCCTTTTTTTATTTGTGCATTTTTCCATTACTTCGCCAATTACTTTTACTTTTTTACGTTATGAAGGCTTCAAATAAAATAAGCTACCAATTCCTTTCCTGGAATGCATTTTTCCATGTGTATGTACACTTTTAAAAATTAAGTTCACCTGTAGGGAACAGAAGAAAGTCATGTACAGTGCAGCAGGAAGTCACCTTATATTGTATTGAATTGTCCTTGAAACAAATTTTTGTTAATAATACGGTCATAGTCTATTCAATTACACTGTTAAAAAACATTGTTCAATTAGCAACATTGTACTTATTGCCATCTTGGCTTTGTATCTTGTTCCAGTTGATGACGTAATGCAGAAATACTGGTTTATTTTTTTTTTATGTACAATTAATTGCTGATAAACAGTTTACGGCTATCTCATATTTTATAATATCATTACAACTGTATTTAGTTTACTTCTTTTTCAACCTTTTGCTAATAAACACTTATAGCACCTTCCACTGAGGGTTTTTATTTTCAACAAACACCCACATTTTAAATTTTTATAGAGCTGATAGCCCCGGCAGCTATTCTCGTTAAAACTTTCTTTTAATCTTAGAATTTATTCGCAAGATTAAAATAAATAAATAAATAATGATAAATTTTTATAGTAAATAGTTTTAAGGAATTATCATTCTTAGAACTGAATCAATTCACTGCAGTCAGTCGCATTTCTCGCAAGATATAAACAAACTTCATATGTATACATAAAGAAACAAAGGGAAATGTATTATTTTAGGTCTCATATTAGACCTTATTAATGTTTTTTGCCTTTAAAATTTTTGGAGTCTACTGATAAGTTGATTATTAGCATCAACGAAATGTCGGCCGCATATGAACGGCTGAAAAAGACAGAAAACATTAACAAGGTCTATTTTTAGACCTAAACTAATACATTTCAATTAGCTCTTAAAGCAAATAAATAATTAAGGAACAAAAGGAAGCAAAAATTACTCATACTGCATCTGTGTTTTCGTTCGCACATTTACTTATGTATCTATTCATCACGAAATTACACGCCAAATGAGGTTTTCGTCTGTCGCACAATAGTGGACACGTGAAGAAAAAAATGTTTCTGCAAAAATATCAAAAACTTTTGATTTTGCTTCAAACTGAGCCGATTGCGTGTACGTGTAGCCGAACCAGCACGACCACTGGGCGACAAGTTTATTGAGCGTATCTTGGGCACTTAATGCACAGTATATCTACATATGTATTTTTAACATGCGTCCTATCAGCTGATTTTGGGCAATTTTCAAGTTTTCTCCTTTAGGTACTCTGTGTTGCGGTTTTAATAACATTCATTTTAATAACATAACATTCATCATTAAGGCCGTGATACACTATCCCACTCAACCGTACGATTCATTCCCTGAAAATTGCTAGCTAAATCTGATAGAATTCTGTCCTACTTTAAAAAGTCGCATCAAAATGGCCACACTATTATACTTTTGTAAACAACTTCAAAAAGGCAACCCTGATCGCATAGAATAAGATAAGGTTTTGAACATTTTCAAAAGATTAGCAATTCGCACAGACTTGTCAAATGGTCTTTCACACACATACACTTTTAGTTCAGACTATCACACTTTTTGCACACACATGCCATTTTTAACAGATCGTACGATTGAGTAGGATAGTGTATCACGACCTTTAGCAGCTATATTTAGTCGCTGGTGTGCAAAAGCATATTGTCTACCTGAAGTACACGTTAGAAGAAATTCTTTATATGAAACGTGCACTCCAAGTGGACATTACAAAAGGGTGGGCAATCTATCGGTTTCAATTTGAGATACCGGTTATTTAAAATCTGGCAGTATTTAGGTCATTGTATTGTTTGTATTGTATTATTACTGGGTTGGTCCAGGATGGCCCTTTGCACTGCGACCAAAGATGATCTATTGTGCAACCCTTTGTCCCTCACGAGTTTAATACATCAAGAAACAATATTAGCTGCTTCTGTGGAAGCCCTTGCAAGTCCTGTGAACCCAATGTATGTATCTTCTGTGGCCTAGTGCCTTACATTCAATAATCAAGTATTTAGGTCATACTATTCTTTCATAAAAGTCAGTATACTACTTTCACTGAGCGAACATTGCGACTTATTTGAAATTTTGCCATTGGAGATTTTGCAAAAAAAAAAATTATAATTATTTTTCGAATGAGCTCATTTTTATCTTGGTGGATATGTTAATTAGAAAAATTGCCTTCTTTTGGGGGCTTAGAAGGCCCACACGTGTCCCTACAGAAGTCAAAGCTCCATTACGAGTGACTGTTTGGCACAGTTATCTCCCGGTTAAGTTTTTTGTGTATAAATGCCCACAAGGGAAAGATAGCAGGAAGTAAGTCAAGAGTGTTTTGTTATAAATAATGCCGTCTGTAAATAAATATAAAGCTGGTTGAGTTTATATTTTTAGCCAAGAAAACAAACAGGATTTGTTTGCATAATGCGTACAGGTATTGAGTATATTTATGGTAAAAAAAAAAAAAAAAAACAAAGCAAAACATATGTAATACGGGCACTCCAGTAATAAGGGCATGTGCAGGATTTATGGTGTCTGAATTATCGAGATAGTACGGCATTATATATACATATATAACACATACATATACATATCTATCAGTCATAAAAAATATATGAAAGTGGAATGAAATGGAAAATAGACAAACTAAGTATCCTTCACAGATAAAACACCAATTCTTACATGATCAGCACAATAACTAAGCATCCTCATGATCGAGCCGTAACCCACTATTTACACATGCAAGTAACTTGTTGCAAGTTGTGTGAGACAATAAAAGCTGTTGATACTTGCTTGATTGTTTACACAGGCAAGTGCAAGCTCATTTCCAAAATGTCGTCAAAGAAAATGGTGTTAAAGAAAATTGCTTTACTTTACAAAATAAAAGCATTAAATGAAAACAATAATAATAAAGCAATTATGGGGGAAAAATAACTACAAAATCACTGTTCCATTTCTTAATTTTAAAAATCACTATTTTTGGCTTTTATATGTATTGTTTATTCTGTTTTTGTTCGTCTACATGGCTATTTAATGTCTGGGTTGCCAAAGTATTGTCAAAAGAACTATTATTGAGAATCAAATTATTCGAATAGCTTTTTAAAAAAATAAATAGTAAATTTATATTACAAATCGATAGAGGCCATACCTTAATAAATTTTTTCTTATTTTTCGGTATGTAAGATCAAAAAATAATGTATTAAAAATCATTTCCTTGTAAGTTATCCATTAAAATTAAAGTATAATCTTTGTACGGCAACACTGTTTTGCTTTTTGTCATTTTACCGACATGCAAGTAAAAAAATTACTGGCAATCAAAATATCTTGCAAGTGAGCTCACAACTTGCAGAAGTATGATTGTATTAGTAAAAAAAATGTCAATGTAGTGAGCTACTTACACTTGCACTTGCACTTGCGTGTGTAAATGGGGGTAAATCAGAGGCAAAAATATCTGTCCAAAAAAAAAAATATCACTTTGCCATTGCAAACTGTCAATAAATGTATAAACCTAGTGCCTTTTAGTTGCTCAAATGCAGAGGTTTCCTAACCCATTCATTTGTACGTACGTATGACCGAATTAATTTTTACCGCGAACAGACTTTAGTTTGTGCACAATCACCAAAAATAATATTTGCTAACACATTTAATGTTCTATTTGAACAACTTGTTAGCGTAACACTACTTGAACTTTTAACCATCTTTACGCTTCATTGGATATTTTTTTTTTTTTTATTAAATATTATTTTGTTTATTTTAACAACCAAATCTGTAGCTGTAAAAGTATCTTTCGCAAGAAAACTTGTTTTTCCTCTTTGCTCACATGCAAACACTCATACACATACATATGCAAATACAAGCAAAAATTTCGTAGGCTTAATTTAGAAAATGGGTATGTCAATTGTTAATGCTAGTGAATCAAAATCAGAAATTTAAAATAATTTTTCAGCAAAATAAAAACTTTAAAGAAAACCGAAATTCGAACAGTAACAGCAAAATATGTTGTGATGAAAGTTAAAAAACTGAGAACACTTTCTTTGTGTGAAACACTAACAGTGGATGGGTAACTTTAATGCTAGGAACACAACTGGGGCGAACAACGAATTTTTCGCAGCGAATATTCGCCGCCAAAAATAAAACACATTGGTGTATATGAAAATGCACACAGTCACAGCATCGGTCGAAATTCGTTGTACGCGGCGACCTTAAAATAGATTTATTTCTATTTCTTACGCCGGCGAACGACGAACAAATCAGTACCATGTGGCCATTTTGATTTTAGTTTTAGTAATTTTTACTTTAATAGTTTTTATTTTTTACTTTTTGCATTTAAAATAGAAAAGCCAACATATTAGATTATAAAACATGTTTGTAGTGTTTAATTTTTTGTTTTTGATAACGCAAATTTTTTTTTATGAATACATGTGAAAATACACATTTATAAATGCAAGATTGTATTAGTAAGTAAATAAAAACATCAACTCGAATTCAAAGTAATATTTTAAAGAAAATTCTGATTAACAATATTTATTAAAAAATCATTAACTTAATTATTTCTGCATTAAGTTTATTAGGCTCAAGTTCTTTCTATATTATTGATATTAATATCAATCACAAAGATAATATAGAAAGAACTTGAGCCTAATAAACTTGATACAGAAATAATTATATATCAAAAAAAAAAAAAAAAGTTTGAATAATAGAAATTAATTATCATTAACTTAATAATTTCAAGTAAAAAATTTATACTAAAAAGTCTAAAAGCGATATTTGTTTGATCAAAGAAGCTGCTGGCTGCTAAATAGGTTAAAAACAACTTCTGCTGGTTTTAAGCTTAAAGCAAATTTTTGCGCGTAAAGTCGCCTTTTTCTCGTCTATAGTAGACAAAAAGCTAACTTTTAGTTATCAGTTACTTAAAATTGCTTAAATCATACTTTTTCGATGTCTACAGTCATTGCTCATTATTTTTGAATGAGGTATGTATTAACTAAATATTAATGTGTGAATGTATATAGGCATGTACAATAAAAAAAAAATTGGCTACTCGGTAGGTACTTGTATATTTTGTTGATTTTAAATTGAGTTTAATATAAATTTTCGAATTTTCTATTTCGCAATTGACATCCCTGTTTTTCTAAGCACGATTTTAGACTTTGTTTATAACAATAACAAAAAACTGCACTTCCACAAATTTACTTTTAACAAGTAAGAGTGCTATATTCGGCTGGGCCGAATCTTAAATACCCTTCACAATGGTACATACATTCCGATTGATTTTTGGTGCGAAAAGTTGTTTTATTTGGCTTTTAAATGGGCCGATTTTTTCTGAATTTCAATATCAGATCCACTACCGGGATTTAACACAGGCTGCAAAACTTTTATTTAAATAATTCCTAATATGCTCAAGTTCAACCACTGGGTGACACCAATTCTTTTTAATATCAATGAAATAAAGAAAAGCAAAATGTATTTCTTAATTATTTATCAGTTAACTTTATAGTAAAATTTATTTAACAAAAAATTGCATATAATTGCATTATTTTTGAATTATAATGCTAAACATTGCCATTAAGTGTGATTTTCTTTTCAATTTACTTACGTATGTGGGTACATGCATACGTATGTATGTATCTATAATAGAAAACTCTAAAATAAATTCTTTATTATTGAATATTTTCAGTGTGTTCCATAAAACAATGATTATATACATACATATATACATACATACATATTTACATTGCTTGCTTTTACAAAATTATTTTTTTCTTGTGCACGTTGTTGATGATCTATTGCGTATCATCATACACATGTATGTGTGTATGTACATATGTAAGTACGTAGGGAAACCCAAAATGATTTTTTGTGTGAATGAATTTGAAGACGCAATTGTTTAAAAGAATTTCATTGCGTACCCTTTTTTCAACAATTCTTTATATCACTTTCATTTTCAAGCTCGTGTATACATATGTATGTACATATGTACATACACATTTTTACACCAAAGCAAAAAAATTGTTTATGCTAACATACTTGCATGCATACATACATATGTAGATACATACATACCTACATACATACAAACGTATCTACATACATACATACATACATACATACATACATACATACATACATACATACATACATACATACATACATACATACATACATACATACATACATACATACATACATACATACATACATACATACATACATACATACATACATACATACATACATACATACATACATACATACATTCATACATGATCGCAAATATTATATACATATGTATATAATATTATATACATATGTATGTACCATTATGATCGATTTTTGGTACCAAAAGTTGGGTGCATATGGGCCGATGTCCAAAAATGTTCTAATTTTGCCCCTAAACAGCCTGTATGTACCATTCCGACAAATATTTAGTGCAAAAAACTGTTTCGTTTATCTTCCAGGCCCGACTTCTTGAGATATCGGGAGGCGCTATATCTCGAACATATATGGGCCGATGACAAAAAGATTTCCAGTTTTGCTTCTGACTAACCTATATGTATCATTCTGATTGATTTTTGGTGCCAAAAGTTGTTTTATTTAGCTTATAGAGCCGATTTCTTGAAAAATCGGGAGACGCTATATCTCAGGTATATATAGACCGATTGCAGACATTTTCAAATTTTGCTTTTAAACACCTTATATGTACCATTCTGATCGATTTTTGGTACCAAAAGTTGTTTTATTTGGCTTTTAGAGCCGACTTCTTGAGAAAACTTGAGGCGCTATATCTCGAGTGTATATGGGCCGATGTCCAAAATTTTCGACGTTTGCCTCTCATATAGACATATGTACCATTCTGATTGATTTTTAGTGCCAAAAATTGCTTTATTTGGCTTAAAGAGCGGATTTCTTGAAAAATCAGGAGTCGCTATATCTCAGATATATATGGACCGATTTCAAAAATTTTCCAATTTTGCTTTTAAACACCTTATATGTTCCATTCTAATCGATTTTTGATACCAAAAGTTGTTTTATTTGGCTTTTAGAGCCGACTTCTTGAGAAAACGGGAGGCGCTATATCTCGAGTGTATATGGGCCGATGTGGAAAAATTTTCCACTTTTGCCTCTAAATAGCCTATATATACCATCTTGATTGATCTTCGGTGCCAAAAGTTGTCTTATTTGGCTAATAAAGCCGATTTCTTTAAAAATCGGGAGACGCTATATCTCGGATATATATGGGCCGATTTCAAAAATTCCTTCATTTCTAGGATTTAATGAGCACTAAAAATGATATGGTTTAGTTTTTAAGAAAAAATTTTTTTTCAAAAATCTGAATACAAAAATTACACAAAATATCCCTCAAAACCCGGTTTATTGAATATATCTCGGCTATCCGCGGACCTATCTTGCTGAATTTCAATAGCAGACCCACTACCGGGGTTTCACACGTTTTAGCGAAAGAATGAGGTTTCTATCTCAAACCGTTTTCTCAGAAACGGTATTTCAACGACTACAGACGGACAGACGGACAGACGGACAGACGGACAGACGGACAGACGGACCGACGGACAGACGGACAGACGGACAGACGGACAGACGGACATCGCTCAATCGTAATCGCTATTGATGCTGATCCAGAATATATATACTTTATGGGGTCTTAGATGGATATTTCAATGCGTTACAAACGGAATCACAAACTTATATATACCCTTACACATTTATGTGAAGGGTATAAAAAGATAAAACACATTGAAAAGTAAATCAACTATCAGCGACATCATGAAGTGAGAGTACAAAACAATAAATGAAGAGGTACTTATTCTGTTTAGAATCAATGGGAGAGCATTGTAATCGAGTACACTACTTAGTGCAGAAACCAAAAAAAAAAAAAGAAAAAAACATTAAAGAACAAAAACAAAACAGGTTTGTATATAAAATACTCACACACAAACATACAGTACAATAAATTAAAAAAAAACAACAGCAACATAAATGCACAACTAAAAAAAAAAAAAAAAAAACAAATAAAACAACAAAAGAAAACTCAGCAAAAACACACTGGACAAGAAATAAATCTTGTTCATAATCAGATAAAACAAACACACGAACTAAATATGGAACAACAACAATTTTCAAGCAAGTTGTTTTTGTCAGAGCGCCCTAATAAAATGCACTCTTATGCACACAAACACAAACACACACATACTTATATTTAATTTAAACATGATGATGAAAAACTGCGAGCAGCATTTACTTGGTGATGATGTTGTGTTCCAAGTTTTTATTTTTATGTATTTCTGAATTTTTTTTTTATTTTTATCTTAAGTCATGAAGAGAAAAAAGAAGATGCACTATTTAAATTCTACATATGTATGTATTTACTTTTTGTGTTTGTATCTGCTTGTACTTGTTGTTTAGTGAAGAGTAAATAATGTTTATTAACTGGCGTAATTTATAGTGGTTTCATCCAGATCCAATTTTTATTTGTAGAAATTGTATTTTAATAGATGGGTATTATTAATTAACTTTCTGATAGTATAGGTCAAATTTTTTAATGACTTTTTGTAGATGTTTGATTTTTGAACTCTTATTTGGCTAAATGTTACACATTTTATCTATGTTTAACTTTTATTCTTTATTTAAAAATTTTAATTAGGAATACGAATGTCTAAGTTTAAAATGTATTACGTTTTCAGTTGCTATCAATTCGATAGGTATTCTTTCTTAACTTGTTTGTAGGTAGATAAACATATTTATTTCTTCTTAATCATATAAATTTATTTAACACGATATTGATTGTTGTCGTCGTTGCAAAAAAATTATAAATTAGAAACGCACACACGACTATGATTGAGTTTAAGGTGAATTTTTAAAAAAAAATATTTTTATTTTTTATGTACTGAATCTCTGAACACTTACGCGCACACGTTGGACTCCGTTTGAACGCTAAACACCGAATGTTTGAGTTTGTTTTTAAAAATTCTTATTTAACACCAAACCTGTATGATGTTTGACGTTGTATAGGAGAATCAGCGTTGCCATATATTTTTTCTTAAAACTCTAGATTTGAAGGAGATTTCTAAAAAAAAAACTTGGAACTAATTTTGATTCGATATGTTTATTTTAATTTATAACCTAAATATGGCCAACTTGCATGTTTATGCTATTGTTTTTTGTTTTCTGTTTGTATGGATATCTTTCAATTGTTTAGCATGGTGTAAGAAGGTGAAATATTTTCTATTAAACAGTTTTGTAAATTGCATGGGAGTAAAAAGAAACACATATAGTTCTAATTCATATAAGTTTTTATTAAACAATTAATTGTTGTTTTGTGGATGTATGTATACTTATTGGTATAAATTTGTGATGTTATATGTGTGTATGAAGGGGAAAAATATTGCACCGGTATTCATAAAAAATAAAACGTTGCTCAAATACGTTTTAGAACAAATTTTATATGAAAAATTTGTTGTTAAATGTGTTTCAACAATGTTTTATTTTTTATGAATACTGGTGTTAATGTTCAAATATTTCAAATTTTGAATGGAGAATGAAATGCTTTTCTTTTATGCCCGTATGTGTATTTTAGCGATTATTTTAAAATATTTATTTTTAGAAATTTTCTATAACTAATGCTGATTTCTTTTCTGGAAAAAAGCATTCATTTATTTTGCACTTTTTTTTTTTCTTAAAATGTGAGTTTTGATAGTTTAGAGAAACTAGGGCCACAAGAAAAGCTTGTCAAAAGTATGGATAAGTAAACAAACAAATTAATAATAACTACACTCATCTACATATTTTGTGAAAAACTATATAGAAAATGTTGGATTTATTGTAAAAAAGAAAACATTTATTGTATATGAACTAAATTGTTTATTTGCTTTAAGAGCCAATTGAAATGTATTAATTCAGGTTTGAAAAAGGTTCATTTTTGGACCTGAATTAATACATTTATTGTATAATTATATGTATGCAAGAAACGAAAATATATTTTTTTTTCAGATTCTGAAAATGTAAAAACACGAAAAGTACATATTCGTCTTTAATAATTATTTTTGTATTAAGTTTATCAGGGTCAAGTTTTTTCGATATTATTTTTGTGATTGATATTAATTAAATATCAAATCAAAGGCATTTAGCAGGGTGGACAACTAATTGTTTCGAAGCCGCCACACTTTCTCGTCAGTACCCGTCCTTGAACTCAGGGGCTCATGTTTCTAAAGCGACAATCGCGCCACTCAGCCACTCAAGTTGTTGTATATTTGCAGTCTAAATTTTTTTATTATATCAAACATGCCCATTACTACTATTTGTTTATGTTTGTATTATTCATGGCATATGAACCGGGTGGGAGTTTCTCACCACACAAAGTAAACCAAGTTGTATTACATCTTATTGTATATATATTTTTTTATATTGTAAATTCACAAAAATTATATAGTAAGAACTTGAGCCTGATAAATTTAATACAAAAATAATTATATAAGAAAAAGGTGGAATAATAAAAAAAAAATTAATTAACTTTACAGTTAATTAATTTATTCATAAATTAATAGAAAAAACATTTGAAAAATCCAAAGAAATGAAAATTTATTTCATATTCCACTTCTATGTGAATATGGAAGAGTATCTTATGTTGACATACGAGTTGTTGAAACAATTGTGCTAAGAGCTCTAAATCTAGTAGTAAAATGCATAAAACGGACGGTACGGACGTGTTCCCTTCCAGATAAATAACCTAGCTACGACGATGACTGTGTTCAAAAAAAAAAACTATTAATTATTACCAACTCAAATATTTATATCTTATTAAGCAGAATAGAACATAATTGAAAATATACATACATATGTATGTTAATAGCTTCAATATTAAGAAGTTTTGAAAGCAATGACGTCAGAACAGTCGAAAATAAAATAAAAAGAAACAAATTGGATATAACACAAATATTAATAAATAAATGATTTTATATGTATAATAAAAACTGTCTCAACATTTTTCGCAGAGTAAATTTAAAACTGTTCCCTTTCCAAAACATGCAACAAAAAGGAAAATTCGACAAATGGTAACACTGGGGAGAACATGAACGTTGGTATGAGAGAACTTGTTGCAGTTCAAACCAAAACCAGATAATTTCGGGTTGCCGTAGCAAATAATTTAAAATTTGTGCACTGTGATACAGTGATGGTCACAAAAATTTTAAATTAGATTTACAAATTGTGTTTTTGTATATATTGGCCAATTCCTTGTTCTACCTGTTTCGTTCCATTTCTGGTTTAGCTTAAAAGGCCTAATATCTTTCATAATTAAAACAAAGTTTTAATTACTGTTGTACCCGACGTTTCGTCGATTTTTTGTCGACTTTTTCAAGGGTTTTTATATTTTATGGCAGCAGAAATCAATTAAAGCATTGAAAAATACAACATTGAAAAATTAAAACGTTACAAAATATAAATTACAATAAAAATTTTAATGCAGGACTTGTACACTTTTAACTAATATCACAGTTTATATTATATGCAGCAAGGAACCGGTAACTAAAAATTGGTTTATACCGAAATCTGAAAGCAAGAGTGTATGCCGATGCAAAGTTTTGTTTACTTCATACACTGTGGAGCCTAAACTCAGTACTACTGCATTACTTGGTAGACCTGCAGTCACAAAAATACTCAGTAAAATATAATATGCAACATGTAGTTTTCTTAGACTTAATTTTCACAGGGCAATAATTCTTGGCTGCTAGGGAAAAAGGTGACCAAAAAAGAGAGGGGGAAACAAAAGCTGGTATGCAGTTGCCCGTAGTTGGCAATTCGTTTGTATTGAGCCATTATCTTAATGCCCATTTATTGCAAATAAATTTTATTTTGTTTCCAACTTTTCGTAATATTTTTTAACCAAATATTTTTAAGGACAATCTACTCGTCCCACTACAGCGGGTTTTGAAAAAAATTATTTATGAAAAAATTATTTTGAAAAAAATATTTTGATGGCTGAAAAAAAGACAGAAAGCATTAAGGTCTATTTTTTAGACCTAAAGTAATAAATTTCAATTGGCTCTTATAGCGAATAAAAAATTAAGTTCATTGTTGTATTTTTGGGAATAAATCTATCATTCCTAGATGGATGGCTGATTAAAAAAAAAAAGAAGTTTTAAATCGCTAAACTTGCTCAAGAGCAGCTGCTTCTGCAACCCTTGGTCTTTCAATTTTAAGTTGAAAAATTTTTAATTTTGTTTCCTACACATTTTCATGTTTTGTCGATAACACTGGTAAAAGTGTTAACAGTTTGGCATTTATATTAATACAGCTTTGCTCTTTGCAATTGGTATATTTCCCTATTACGATATATAATTGCACTGTTCTCCAAAACTTAAACAAGGCCTGAAAAATGTAGATGCATATGAACTTTACAAGCTTTTCAGCTTTAAATGGGTAACAGCGCTGATATACTGTCCCACTACGATATACTGCGATCTGCTAAATATGTCATATTCATATGTGCTCAAAAATTGCGAGAGTGAAGACTAAAAGTGTGTGAGTGTGTGTGGAAGACTTTTTGACAAGGCTGTCCATTTTACTAATCTCTTGAATAATTTCAAAAATTATATTTTTCTATGCGATCGGAGTTCTTTTTTCAAAGTTGTTGACAAAAGATACTGAGATCCTTTTGATGCGTCATTTTTAAGTAGGAGAGAATTCAATCAAATTTATCTAGCAAGATAGAATTCTGTCCTACTTTAAAAAGTCGCATTAAATTGGTCGCACTATTAATTATACTTTTGTAAACAACTTCGACAAGGCAACTCTGATCGCACAAAAAAAGATAGTTTTTGAAATATTTCAAAAAATTAACAAATTGGACAGACTTGTCAAAAAGTCTTTCACACACATACACTTTTTGCACACACATGTCATTTTTAACAGATCGTACGATTGAGTAGGATAGTGTATCACGACCTTAACAAGGAACAAACAACAACAAAGTACTGGAAAAACTAAAAGATTTTAACAAAGTAACATTAAGAGCACCAAAATAATACTTTACTGGGTGGCACTTAACAAACAATGAACTTCATCTGTAGAATTTGCCGATTTTATGTTTGACTTTGTGTAATTGAATGAAAAGTTGGGTGGATTTCCTGCTACTGTGCGTTTTGTTATTATTTTTTTTTTTTTTTCAATTACTTTTACTAAGCTGCAACACTCGATTTCTTTATTTAATTCCAACAAGTAAAACAGCAAGGACTGCCAAATAAACCGCAGAGAAATTTAAGAAAAACCAATATAAAGGTGCAATTGTGTTGAGAGATTGAAAATTTCATAAACAAAGAAAAAGATTGTTATGCTGCTAAACGATGCTGACAAACAAAATAAATCAGCAGAAAGTGACTATTGACGGCAATGGTGGTTGTGTATAGTTTCTAAAAATGTATTCTGGGCGTAATGTGTACATGCATAAAGGGACGACTGCTTCAAACCATTTAATTGTCACCATTACACAGGAACATGAGCTGCAATTTTGTCAGCTGCAAGCGCCCAAAAATTAACATCAACGTCCTTCCGATGACAAATGTAATGGATACCCGCTTGGAAAAAACATATACAAATGTACATATATTTATGTTTGTCGAATATAAAAATGTACGCACTTCATTCAGACTTTCTAGTTGCTGTAAAGCCTAAATAAACTGAAAGTGAGAAGTGATAAATTATATTGTTTTTCCTTTGGTTTCTGGTAAGAAAATAATTATTTAATAGTATATATGCAGGGGGTTTTAAAACAATTACGAACAACATTAGCAGCAAGAGTTGGCATTTAGTGTCTCCATTTAATACAACTGAGGTACGATAAAAGAAACAAAGATATTTCCATCCGAAAATGGAATTCACAAAAATGCAAACGGGAAAAAAAATTTGAAGTTTCCCTTGAAAGTCCTCAAAAACTCCGTAATGTGATCTAAATCATGCACATGAGAATATATTTGAGTTTTTACAAAGATTCCTTTCAATTAAATTACTTCCACCTTTCGCTGCTACTTGGAGCTCCTGTACCTCTTTATAGTCCATGGCTGGGGTGGGGGAATTTTTAATATCATGTGTATTTTTCTGCAAAGCAGAATGCATCATTTCTAGTTCAGAAAGCATCAATTGTAACATAGATTATCAAATTTAAATTCAGCAAGACACTATGGAGTTCAGTCAATTTTAATTCAATTATAACTTCAATTAGCACAGTTTTTTTTTTCTTTCTCTGGGGTTGTTTTTTTCAATTCCTTCATTGCCAATGATTATTGAACAATACGAATTAGAGTTGATGCTTTCTGAAAAATAATTGGAATTGAAAGCTAAAAGACCAGGTAACCAAGTAACCCAAGCAAAAAACCATATACAGTCAAAGCCCGGTATATATAGCGAATACTCAGTTTAACGAATATTCGATATAACGAATGGCGAAATTTTTACATGTAAGAATTGAAACACACAACCCGTTATACAGCTTAACGTTTTGAAGATTTATTTAAGACTACATATATTGTTTTACAAAGAACAATTATTTTCTTGTGTCAAAAACAATGCATACTACGATTGACAATATTAATACAAAAGTAAAGGCAACTATGATTGGTACAGGTTTGTAAAGTTATTATAAGCAAAGTACATAGTTTCAACATTACATTACAAATGGCAAAAAAAGGAGTCTCCACCATTTAACGTATGACAAATCAAAATACATTAAAAACCCGTTACAGAATCGTAAGATTGTGGATGTTTTTGGCTTCTTTTTGCTTTGTGTTGAAAGAACGCGTGTGTTGCTTTTTTCCTTAAAATTTCAGTAGTTTTGTTTGGTTCATTGTGAAAACGAGATATCGATTTCTTAAGAAATTAAAAATATGAATGAAATGTAATAATAAACTTACACATGTTAATAGCATCCAAATATAATTAAATATGTATATGCATTTATGATTTTTAATGAATTTACACATTAGAAATAAAAACAATTCTTAAATAAATGTTAAAATATCAATTAAACTTTGATTTCTACACTAAGTTATCAATACAATTAAATTTTGATGTTTTTAAAACTGCGGACCACCGCCTTTTATAAAATTTTAAGATAAAAAATTACTGTTCGATATAACGAATATCTCAGTATAACGAAAGGTCTGAACATTATATCATTCGTTAAACCGGGCTTTGACTGTACAATGATTTGACATTGATTTTTAGGTAAAAATCCAATAGCGTTAGCCCCTTAGCTCAGACATAAATAAGGAAGGCTATATTAGGCTGAGCCGAAACTTATACACACAAAACAAAAAAAAAAAAACAAAAAAACTAGCATCCAGATTGATTTTATGTTTTTTTTGATGCTTCATTAACCTGAAAGCAGCATATTTTGTTTTTAAAACTACTTTGACTGCTTTAGATTCAAAATGTGCATACAGCCAAGAATAAAAATGCTCTACACGCATCTCTTCCCGCTATATCTATGCGGTTAAGATGTGATAGTTGAGTTGAGTGTACCCCTTTGTATGGGGTATCCCTGTATGGGGCACCCTATAGTTTTTACCTTTTCATGGTCATTAGTATTTGCTGTTGTAGAGGGCTGCCAACGACACATACTGTGCAAATTTCAAGTCTCTTGCTCTAAACACTTAAGACGACAGCAGACTTCAAATGCTGCCAACTTCAAATGCTGCTTTGAAGTCGGCTTCATAATTATTTTGAAAACAGCAACAACAAGACATAATAATCAGCTGATGTGTAAATCAATTTAAAATTTTTATAAATATTACAAATTCAAAGTTAAAAGGCCATATTCATAACAATTATTGTAAGTTTATTAAGCTCTTATTTGACGTATTTCTACGGAATATATGTCAAATAAACGTGTAATAAACCTTTCTTCAATAGTTTTTATGAATATGGGTGCAAAAATATAAAAAATGAGCGGAGAAAATTTTGTGAATTTTATCACAACAATTGTTAAAATAGCTCGGACTACAGCTGAAGTGTATAAAGCCCATAAGACGAATAGTACAAGAAACCGAAGATGGTGGGTTCGGTTCGCCCAGTAAATATAACCCGTGATGAAGAGGGCTTTTACAAAACATGTGTACAACAGCTTAAGGAAAAAGATGAAGAACACTTTTTCAAAGCAACCAGCATGAAAATCAAATAAAATATCACAAAAAATTAACTCAAACGAAAAAAAAAAATAGTTTTGATATTAAAAATGAACAGCTGTGTATTTTAGCAATGCAAATTTCAGGGATGCCGCATTTTTTATTTCATAATGAATAAAATTGAAGTTATTGATGAAAAATGTAATCATATCACGAAAAAAACTATAAAAACACATACATTTATTTGTTTATTGCATTTTTGCAATGTTCTTTTGTGTTTAATATTAAAAAAAAAAAGTTTTTGTTCTAATTTGTCCAATTTATATACATATATATATATATATATATATATATATATATATATATATATATATGTATATATATATATATATATATATATATATATATATATATATATATATATATATATATATATATATATATATATATATATATATATATATATATATATATATATATATATATATATATATATATATATATATATATATATATATATATATATATATATGTATATATATATATATATATATATATATATATGTATAATGGCAACACTATACTTGCTTATTTGCTGCCCGTCAAAATAGAGAATGGCCTTAGTTGGCAGCAGCAGCAAATGCTGTTGTGCAGTCGTGCTGCTCTGCTGCCATCATAATAATCGTCTTCATTTAAACACATGCATTTTATTTTTGACATATTGCTGCTTGCTGTCTGCTGTCGTCTAAGTGTTTAGAGCTTCTATCTCTTACGGTTCAAAAGTTACAGATAAATTTCAAACTAAAAGGTGTCCCCATGCATAGGGCAAGATTCAAATGTTTATTTTTGCCATCTTTGGTATATGTTGTTTTAAAGCCTGTGCAAATTTTTTTTTCAAATCTTTATCTTTTACAGTTCAAAAGTTACAGCTGATTTCAGTTTCTTATATGGGAGCACCCTTTAGTTTTTAGCTTTTTGTTGTTTTCAGTATTTGTTGCTGTAGGGCCTATGTATGTAACCACATATTCTGTGAAAATTTAAAAAGTCTCTATCCTTTATGATTGAAAAGTTAGAGCTAATTTTCATAAATTCTGGTATGGGGACCCCCTTTAGTTTTTAACTTTTTGTAATTTTTAATATTTCTCGTTTTAGTGGTGGGGAAACCACATATACTATGAACACTTTAACTCTTTAGCTTTCACCATTTGGTGGAATGGGACCTGTGACATAAGGACAAATGGAAGGACAGAGAAGTTTCAGTAAAAGGGTTCAGCTTTCACTCTATGAGCGCAGACGAATTTTTGCAATTATAACCCTTAACTTTTTTTCATTTTTATTTATTTACAATCTGTTTTAACAATAGTAAGTAAATTTGATTACAAAATTTAACAATGACAAGAAAATACTTAACACAGGTTATGAAGCTTCAGCAAGCCTAATACTTCACTTAATATTCAGTTAAAATACTAGTTTTATAGATAAGAAATACATTTTCTGTGTGGTACATCTAGTATATGAAATCTTTTAAGTCTTCTAACTTCCTCTGTTTCATCCAGTAAATTAATTGCTAAAATATTGCAGGGATTACTTAGACGATCCAAATATCTGTGGCTAAATCTCCCTTATTTGTGAACTGATTTTGAAGAAAACTATTTAATTTTGTTCAACTGCTAAAACAACTTTTTGATACAAAAAATTGTTCAACACGATGGCGCCATCTGTAATATCATCACTCTGTTGAGTTTAACCTTTTGGTGACCGAAATATGCCTGTAAATTGGCCACTTCGTTTATGTGATTACATACCTTTGGACTATTTTTTTTACGAAAGTATCTCCATATGCAGTTTCCACATTACAAACGAATGATTTGTCAAGAAATTTTTTATATGAAAAGCACTCCACTTTTTTTTTTTTAGTAATTTCTGTGCAAATTTCTTAAACAAGTCACTTGCTAGTGTTGTGGAAACTGCACATAAATCTCTGGCCTACGATAATAAGCCTAAAGCGATTGATTATTTAGCAATCAATATTCAATGAATTAGTGACGAAATATGGCGGAAAAAGTGCTGAAAATCGAACCGTTACCCCGGTAGTCATATGCCACATCTTATTTTTTAAGACACTAAACGCCATGACATTTTATATATGTATATCAGATAGAGCTAAAATTTTTCAACATTCCATTGAGTTTGTTGTATTTTTGGATAATTTTCTAGGCCCCTAAAAAATATCTTTTTAAAAAAATCATTTCTAAAACTTTTTATGAATACGACTGCAGATGCTTACTGATGAATTTGGTGTTAAAAATTTGCGTTTTTTATACCCTTCACAAAAATGTGTGAGGTTTTATATAAGTTTTATGATTCCGTGTGCAACGCATTGAAATAACCATCTAATACCCCAGAAAGTATATATATTCTGGATCAGAATCAATAGAGATTACGATTAAGCGATGTCCGTCGTTGAAATACTGAGGAAACGGTTTGAGATAGAATTCTCATTCTTTCGCTAAAATATATTAAATCCCGGTAGTGGGTCTGCTATTGAAATTCAGTAAGATCGGTCCACGGATAGCCGACATATATCCAAAAAACCGGGTTTTGAGGGATATTTTTGGCCATTTTTTTGGTCAGATTTTTAAAAAATAAATTGTTTCCTAAAAAGTTAGCCATATCATTTTTAATGGCCATTAGATCCCAAAAATCAAAGAATTTTTGAAATCGGCTCATATATACCCGAGATATAACATCTACCGATTTTTCAAAAAATCGGCTTTATAAGACAAATAAAACAACTTTTGACACCAAAAATCAATCAGAATGTTACATATAGTCTATTCACAAGCAAAACTGGAAAGCTTTTTGACATCTGCCCGTATACACCCGAGATATAGCGCCTCCCGATATCTCAAGAAGCCGGTCCTGGAAGCCAAACAAAACCATTTTTTGCACTAAAAATTTGTCAGAATGGTACATATAGGCTGTTCAGAGGCAAACTTAGAACATTTTTGGACAACGGCCCATATGCACCCAAGATAACACTCCTCCCGATTTCTCAAGAAGTCGGCATTAAAAGCCAAATAAGAAAACTTTTGGTACCAAAAATCTATCAGAATGGTACATATAGGATGTTTAAAGGCAAAATTTGAAAATTTTTGGAAATCGGTTCATATATACCTGAGATATAGCGTCTCCCGATTTTTCAAGAAGCCAAATAAAACAACTTTTGGCACCAAAAATCAATCAGAATGGTACACATATATCATTGTGAAGGGCATTTAAGATTCGGCCCAGCCGAATATAGCACTCTTACTTGTTTTTATTATTATTTAATAGTCAAATTTATAAAATTGAAACCACAAGTTTTTCTCCATAATTTCGACCATCAACAAAATCACTAAACTAACAGCAGCACAAAATTAATTTCTATCTTAAATTATAACCAGTCCTGCCATGTTATTAGTTTTCTTAACTCTTCGGGAAAAGTTGAACCGGTATTCATGACCAACATTGTATACTTTCACTTGCTTGTTGTTTGTTTATTTCTACTAAAAATTGTACTTGGAATAGAATATATGGAAAACACATGCAACAAAACAAATCCGTTTGCTAACGATTGTTGTTTGCATTGATTTTTGTTTTTAAGAGCAGGTTATTTATACTTTTCCGCTTAAGTTAATAAATAATAGTACATATTCGCTTATGTTGTTTTATTGTGCGTCATGTTGTGTTTTACACAAACCAGGATTTTGCATGAGTTTAATTTAAGAGTAACAAAAGTCCTGCAAAATCTTGGCAGTCGATTTAAATAAAATGTTTTCCATTAATTTTAACTGTATAGACGAACATTAAAAAATGAACTTAATTATTTATTTGCTTTAAGAGCCAATTGAAATGTATTAATTCAGGTCCAAAAATGAACCTTTTCAAAAAATGTTTGTTGTATTTCTCAGCTGTCTATAAGCCGACGACGTTTCGTTGGTGCTAATCAACTCATCAGTAGACTTGAAAAATTCTTAAAAGTTCATTTTTGGACCTGAATTAATATTTTATATGTGTTTTATTTAAGTTTACTTTTGAAACCGCAAAATGAATAACCCGTTATTTTTGCATGGGAGTCCCTCTAAGGTACCACAGTCGTACGCGACTGTGGTACTTGGGAAACATATCGGGGAAAAAATTATTCGAAATTATTTGTACTTATGACTTCAGTGCGGGCACCCTGGGGCTTATTAATATTGATCGCCTTATTCTATATTTTCTTCAATCTTGGTTACCTCTGATCATTTCCAGGGTGCCCGTCGAGAAGTTAAATGTATGACCAAATGTACAAAAATGCAAAAAAAAAAATTTTTGAATTTGGAAGAAATGAAGAAAATAATTTTTTTGATATGTCGCAATGAAATTTTATTTTCCACACGCCAAAAGCATACGAAAAATCGTTGGCACAGCATTGAAAAACTTTTGTCCTTACAAATCGACCCACTCTTGAGTACCTATTTCCTTTTTCCATTCCCAATAACTCAGGCGAAATGCATTAAAAATGCATTTTCTATCGTATTGAAACCTTTAAGCTGCAAAAGCCAAACTATTATCTTTTAAAAGTCAACCTTCCGATTCTTATTTTGCGTTTTGCTTTACAAAAAGAAAAAAAAACGAAAACAAGTCATTAGAAATTATTGTTAAAAAGAATATTTCAATAAAAAATTTTTGCGACAACTGAATGGATTTTCTGTACGCGCCATTATTACCTTCTTATCTGCTTCAGAAGGAAAGTGTTTGTCTGGCAGACAGACACCTTTTTCTGGTCGCTCGTCATTACTTGCGACGAACGGCAGGCAGACACAGTGATGTGCGAATGTAAAAAGCTTTGTTTGTGCAGTTTAAGCAACAAAGTATATTACTTGCAGCAGCCTTTCAGCTCCTTGCTGGCTGCCAATTTGTATTAGCTTTTAACCTTTTTTTTAGTTTGTTATTTTGCAAAACCTCAACAATGGCTAAAAGTTCTAACTATTGAGATAAAACTCAAGACATTAGAAGCAGTGAAAACTCAAGTGTGCATAAAAGTATTCCATAATTTGGAAAAAAAGAAAAACAAAAACATTAATATTTTCCAACTAAGTCTGCACTTCATTACCTTTCTGTTTATGACTACGTCGGACTCTATTTCAGTTAAACACTGAACACAAAAAAGTGTTAAATGAATGAAAATCGAAAATGTAGTTTCATCTAAGGAAATATTCAGCAAAAACTCGCAAAGAATTTTAGGAAAAACTGGCTGAAGAATCGGAAAGCGAAAGAATGAGGTTTCTATCTCAAACCGTTTTCTCAGAAACGGTATTTCAACGACTGGTACATATTTGAAATAGGCGGATAAAAGGGGTAAAACACAAATTGAGTACATTTTTGAATTGCGGAGACAGATAGGAGCATGGAAAAATGTAAACTAAGAATTAGACCAATTGTGTTCCAAGAACTCAGCAAAACCAACCGCCGAAGACGGATCACTCTTCAACACGACAATGCGAGCTCTCACACAACGGCTCAAACAACTGCATTTTTTGGCATCCTAAGCATGGATTTGATGAGTCTTCTGCCGTACTTTATTTTGTACACGCACGTTAAAAACAAACTGAGAAACCAACGCTTTTCGATACCTGAAGAAGCTGCATGAGGTTGCTGCATTCAGAATGCATGTTTTGGAGATACCTGAATCAAAGTGGCAAAAGTACTTCGAAAATTAATTCGAACGCATGTAAAAGTGTAGAGATCTTCATGGGGAATAAATGTGAAAAACAATAGAGTGATTTTCGATCGCTATTTTGTTGTTGTTCTCTAGTCCCGAAATATCTACGTATTCAAATTATGAAAATAATTCTTTAGTGAAGTAAATTTGCCATTTAATTTATTTTCTAGAACGTATTAAAATATAATATTTTTTTTTTTTTTAAACAGGTTCACTGTTATGTTTCCCACTTTCTATAACCACAAAATAATTATTGAAATTATCACTTCAAAGGGGTAAGATGCCTTATTATTACGATTTTTTCACAAAACCACATCAATAACATTTATTCAGTGCAAATAAAGTTTCTTGAATTCTCTAGCGGGTATAAAAACGCCAACCCTTGTAATTGGTTAATAGTCAGTATTTTTAAATCTTTTCGAAAATGTTAAAAAGAAGTGTTGGTTCTTTACAAAAACAAACGGATTTTAAGGATTTTTGCCGTTTGCCAAACTTGTTACTGTCCTGTTTTGATATGGATTTCCCAATCAAGCGCCGGTCCAAGCCTTCAATGATAATCAGAAAGTGCTATTTTTGTTTAGTTGTGCTTTCACATGTATACGTTTTTACATTCATTATCAAAGCAATGCTCACTATGATGACGTCAAACGATTTTGAGCTGTCGCTACTTTTACGTCTTATATCGGGCTTTAATTATGCGGTTTTTGGAACTCTTAAGTGCATGACATTTTGTTGGAATATGAAGCGCTACAAAATAATATTTGAAACGCTTAGAAAAATCTATCCGAAAGCTGAACAAGAAAAATTAAATTTCAATTGTCAAAAATATTTTTGGTCCAAGTGGATTATTTTTGTTATAAGTTTCTATTTGGGAGCCACAGCGTTTATTGTTGTTTCACCATTTCTGGAGACCATAATTGTGAATGTGGTTAATGCATACAAAAATGGCAACATGCGTGCAAATTTCATCTATCAAAAGTTATATGAAATAGAATATGGTTTCGAGCATCAGACTATATTGCGCTACCTTATATCTTATTCGATAGAGGTACTACATGCTCACTTCATTGTAATATTTAATATGTGCGGTGATGTGTGGTTACTTTGTTTTACGCTTCAGCTGTGCCTGCACTTCGACAACATCGAACAGAGATTGGAGAATTATCAACCCGACGAGAAAAACTCGTTGAAAGATCAACAATTTATCGCCGATGTGGTTAAGAGACATCAGATAATATTGAAGTAATTATAATTCTATGAATTTGAAATAGCAAAAAAGAAAAACAAAATACTTGCTAATGTCAGTTTGACGTAATTTCAATTTTGAACATTTTCAACATTGCACTAGTTGAATTTCCCTATTTTTCTTTAGAAATAAATAGCTTTTTTACAGGGTTCGCATGCCAATATATTGAGGAAAAACTTAATAAAAAAAAAAATTATGACGGTTGGTAGCCCTGCTTTCCTACAGTTGCCAACATATTTTCTTATATACACTTAATTCTTTCGTTCATAGAACGTACATAATTAATAAATTCCATGGCACTCTATTTGCTGTTAAACCTCCAGTTGTTTCCATAGTGCCTAAGTTCTGAAATAATCGGGTCTGTTCTAGAATCCGATTCGGCTTGATTTTTTTAATCCGCATAATTCATAAATTGGTGTTCTCAATTCAGCATGTTTTTAGGTATTCGAAGTTTCTGTTCGAAAAAAAATTCTAAATGTCAAATACATAAACAACAACAGCGAAGCCGATGATAAAAGATAGCTTAACATACAAATAGTAGCAGGCGGCAAAGCAAAAACCGACGGTTAACGATCGTCTAAGCCATGTTTTTACAATCACACAAACAAATTTAAAAATTAAGTTAAAATATGACAAAAACTAAAACATTAATAGATTATTCTGAGAAAGCAGCTGTACCGCAAGCAGCAATCAGTCGCTCTTGACCGCGACGGGTGTAAGGTTGTGAAATTACCGGCGCGGCAGTTTGCCGGCTATGAGCACATGAACTACGATCTTTGACAACCATATGTTGTAAAAAGAACGTATTGCCGGACTACAACAATGGAATTTGACCACTAAATACAATCATATTACTATAAATCGAGTTGTATGGCTTGTGACACCGTCTTGTTGACACCACATATTCTCCAAGTCGTATTCTTCAATAGCAGGCAAAAAAAAAAAATCGGTTATCAGACAGTCCTTCCATCGCCGTTTTTGAAGAAGTAACGTTCAATCACACCTTCGGACCAAAGAGCGCACCAAACAGTGACTACAAAGTCACTGCATTAAAGGTTTGCTTGAACATTTCTGATTCTCATTTTGTTTATGAGAATTTTGGAATAAGTAGTTGGGTTTCAAACATGATTTTAAGATTTTTCGAGTCTACTGATGAGTTGATTGGCATCAAGGAAATGTCGGCGGCATATAGACGGCTGAAAAAGCTAGAAAGCATTACGATCTATTTTTAGACCTAAAATAATACATTTTATCTTGCTTTATTTTATTTTTCAGTCTAGGTCGAGATATAAACGAAAGTTTTGCTCTAATGCTTTTGTTGGTATTAATGTCGATAGCAGCAACTTTGTGCTGTGTCGGTGTCTATTGCTTAACCCAGGGTTTGGGTCGAGAACTGATTGAATATGCGGCTTTTCTACCCACGGCAATGGGTCAGTATTTTTTAGTTTGCTATTATGGTCAGCTTTTGATAATAAAGGTAAGAAATGAATATAAATTTCAAGCTAAATACAATTTAAAATTTTCATCCTCATTTGAATGTTTAAGAGTGAAAAGGTGGCTGAGGCCGCATACAGCAATAATTGGTATAACGGATCTCCGTCTTATAAGAAATCTATTTTTATTATTTTAATACGCGCTCAAAAAGCTGTAGAATTGAATGCTTTGGGAATGCAGTCAATTTGTTTGGAAGCATTTAAAATGGTAAATTTTCTTTTCAAAATTTTCAGCTCATAACATGTGACCAAGTTTTGTTTTTTTTTCCCAACCTGCAATTTTAGGTGATGGGTGGCACATATCGTATATTTGCATTGCTTAAGGAAACAATGCTGTAAACTGAAAGCAAAGGGGAAGTTCTTGTAAACAAAATTGAGGCAAATTTCAGGAGATTGAATATGGGAAAGTATTTTTAATAAGAAACTTAAGATACTTAACTAATTTTATGCACTTATTTTAACTTAAACGATGTGTTTATTCACCAAATCAGTGAATTGGGGCGTAATATGACAGTATAGCTTTGCAAGAGCTCTTGGGGGCGACAATGTACGAACTTATAGAAATATAAATTCACTGCCCAGTCCACGATGTCACTCGACATCGTTCGCTTTGTTGTTGGTTTGCGTCTTTGTGTTAACGAACGATGTGGAGTAATATTGCGGGCCTGAGGCTTATTTTGCTTTGTTGAATTAGATTTCTAAACTGCTTAAATAACAAGGGTCTTATTCATAATAAATATTTTAGGTTTATTAAACTCTTATTTCACAAATTTTCCATACAAATATGTGAAATAAGAGTCTTACAAGCCTGAACTAATTTTTATGAATTAGGGGGCAAGTATTTATTTATATCCACACTTATTTATTTATATTAAGCTGTACACTTACATCGCACACTTATATAAACGGTGGGCAAATTTGAGATTACAAAGAAAATTGGCTGTCAAATGATGAAAAGTCAAGAATTTAGCTGTCATCCTTCGACTTGTATTTAGTAAAAAGTTAAGAAATTTTAACAAAACAAAGAATTTTAACTGCGAACGTTTACTGTTTGAAGAACTCAACGAAAACATCACATTTTTCAAGAAAATCCAGGTAGCTTTATATCAGGTGACCGAACAAAAGCAGCTGACTATGACTTCGGTGCGTTGAAATGTGAAAGAAACACACAAACGGAACAAATGCGAGTTAGAATCTATGTTATGGTATATTTCACGGGCTGTCAGTCGCGAGACCAAGCCACTTGGGACCTAGAAGGTTCCGTTGTGCTACCCAAATAGGTGGTAGGGTAGATGTAGCCCTACACACACCTACTGGTTCTGCTCTGAAGCAGCCAGAGGAATGGATGAAAGGCTGTACTCTTTTTTTAATTCGAATTTTGACACATCCACCAGCCCATGTAATGTTGGTCTTTTGTTAGAGAGAACATGACATCGCCAAAGAAAGTGTTCGATACTCTCCTCCTCCTCTTCATCTCTGCAGCCTCTGCAGAAGTCATTGTATGGAAGATTTAGTCTTCTCGCATGTACTCCCATGTTACAGTGGCTTTTGTCTCGGAAAAGCCAACAAAGCCAAGGTTCCCTTGTAATTATAGTTGGTCCACGTGAGCCCTAATATTCGATAGATGATCTCATTCGACCACTTGTCCTGCACGGTTCTGCTGTTTACAACTATTGAGGAGAACACCAACGCATTCGTTCTTCTCCTTGTGGTCACCAGATCTCGCCAGTTCATCCTTCATAACATTTCCGGACATTCTGTTGAGGTAACCAGAGAAACTCCAGCAGCCCTATTCTATAACTCGCTAAAATTAGAGACATCGCTAAAAATCACCAAACTGAACTAAGCGATTCTTAGCGATGACTTCACTTTTAAAAATTTTTTAGGTGAAAATTAAACTTTAGGGCTGTTGCTAAAATCTTAATTTTTTGTTCCAAAAAAGTAAATGTTTTAGCAACAAATATTTTTTGAAGCTAAAAATTTTGCTTTTTTGAACGAAAAATTAAGATTTTAGCAACGGCGCTAAAATTCAATTTTCTATCACAGAAGTTTATACAAGTACGATGGTCGCTAAAACTCGCGTAGTTGAGTTTATAATTTTTGGCGATGTCTCTGATTTTAGCTAGTTACAGAATAGGACCGCAGATCTGGGGCCAAATCGTCGCATTCGATATCGAACGAATTCCGTCACTTATGCTGTGTGTTTGTTGTTTATTTTGTTTTTGTTTTACATTATTTTTGCTCGATAGTTCATTCGATATCGAATGCGACGATATGGCCCCTGAATGTCTCGCTATCACTTTTAGAGATATCCAGCATTCACGAACCAACCTAGATGTTGTGTAAACACCTGTAAGCGCGTTCATGGCGTCCTTGTTGTCAGTACAGATTAGAATATGCTTTAGATTAGATTAAAATATCCTACAGTACCTCAACCATTTTACCGCTCAACTTTGCGGCAATAAGTAGAGTTACAATATACATGAAGTGTTTGTTGGTGCTGTATTTGTTGTAGTAGGGAGCCTACCTGGTAAAAAGTTGCCTTGAACAAAACCAGTTTTAGTGACTAGGCCCCTTTTTCAAATTTAAAATTATCGCATATGGGGCTCAAAAAATCCATGAACAGTCCTCGGAAAAACCATTCATAAAACAAAAAAAAGAAAGTGACCGTATTGTGCAGTTTTTGGTGGGGCAGCATCATCGGCCCATATGTTTTAGCAAATGAACCGGGACATCCAGTCACCATGAGTTCTCTGCGCTAATAAACACTGTTCACTGGTTTTTTGTGGCCACAATTAGCTGATGTTGACCTCAATGACATTCGCTTTCAGCAAGACGGTGCCATAAGCCACACAACCGGCCAAATAATTCAGTTATTCCTTGAAAAATTTTCCGGTCTCTTTAATTTCTCGATTTGGCGATGTCAATTGGCTGCCTCATTGCTGAGATTCAAGACCGTTGGATTATTTTCCCTGGGGATATTCTGCGTCTAATTCATAAAAATTATAACAGTTTTATAAAGCTCTTATTTGACATATTTTCCATACAAATATGTCAAATAACAGTCTTATAAGCCTATTATAATTTTTATGAATTAGGGGGTTAACAGACAAACCGCAAATAACTGACGCTCTGAAAGATGAAATTCGGCGCTATATTGAGGAGATAATCGAAGCTTTTTTGCAACATGTGGTTCGAAATTTTGTGCAAAGAGCGGTATTAAGCCATCTTGCTAGTAGTGGACATTTACTCCATATTATAATCTATTCTCAATTCCCATAATACTATTTTATTATTCGAGCTAAAGGTCTTTCGATTTATTTATTTATCCGATGATATTTCGCTCTCCTTGGGATAGCTTCTTTCTGAATAATAAAATAATATTAAATTAAAAAGGGGCCGAATAAACTTAATAATTAATAAATTAATTTCCATATTTCCACTTACGGTTGGTATCAATAAAACTGAATTTTCCAAAAAAAAAATTAGTTTTTAAGCCAATTCAATTCCTAACCTCAAATTCGCCCACCCTTCACATATAAAAAAGAATATTAAAATATATTGCTGAAACTTATGTTTTTCAACGAAGTTTTCTTGATTTCATTCATATACGCAGTGGTTGAAAAATAACATCAGAGACTAATTAAAACAACAAAGCATACATTCTCCAATAGTTAAAATAAAAACAAAAAAACTCTGCAAAAAAAAAAAAATAACACAATTCTGAGTCGCTAATCACACCAACCGCTGCCATAAATTTGTAATTTAAAATGAATTTCTCTCGCATGATTTGCATACGAAATATGTAACACAAAAAAATATAAAATGATTTAAGATACAGTTTCAAACGAATTTTATCTGCACACTACAACACAAAGAGCAAGTAAAAGTTGAATATTATATTATGTTCAGTTTATGAATACTAAATTTTCGATTTTTATAAAAACAACAACCACTTAAGAGTTTCGATTCGAGTGTTTTGGAAAAATATGTAGACATATACTGTTCAAAGCAATTCAGTTGAATTTAATTTTTCAAAGGTTATTTAGCCAGCGAACTCGAAAAACCTTGAAAGACTGTATTAAACTTTACTACTTCCTTCAATTACCAAACAATAAGTGAGAGTTGAAACTACAGTTTAACAAAACTTTTCTGTAATTTAATTGCAGTTTAAACTTGAGAGAGAAGCATTTATTCTCGATTGTTTTCAGTTGATTTGGCAACGTTGCAAAAAGTGTCAAACAGCTGATATTTTGCACCGTTTGAATATGATTTAAGTACTCAGTGACTTAACGATTTATTAGCTTAAGCGTAAATTAAACCATGATGCTCTACGATGAGCTTGCTTTGAGTTTTTAGGAGTCTAAGTTGAGACGCCGGAAACAACGCAAAGTCTGACAAACATTGTGTATTGTTTGCCATTTCTACAATTATTTGCCATTTCATATTATCATTTTTACAATTTGCTTTGTTTGCCAACATTTTTGTTGTATCTATATTTTTACACAAATCTGTATTTTCATATTCAAACAAATTTAAACAGCGGCACCGTGAAAAATCAATGAACTTGGAAAGAATTTGGACATATGTATGTATATGCGCACATTTTGGGGAGTGTAACTCAACTGGACCACATGGAAAAGGAAGCCAAGAATGTGGTCTATTTAGTGGTATAAGTGTCATTTCTCAATTGTATTGGAGAATTTAAAAAAAAAAATATTTGAAATTTTGGCAATTAAAAAATGATCTTGAAAAGCATTTGGACATACATACATACATATATGGAGACATTTTTACCACTGGGTTTATTAACAACGAACGTTTACATACACACGTGACTTGTTGGAACTAAAGTATTTTCGCAATACAGCAAAAACAATTCTGTAACTGACGTAAAGGAAGTTTTTAAATAAGTACATCATAATGAAGTTTATGACAATCGTCAATAAAGATGACGACTTCGTTGTCTGAAGTAAATTAAATTAAGTAAAGTGTTTAGTTAGTAACTGAAGAATATTTAAAGTAGTACACTATAACCGAAAATTAGGTGTACTCGTATGTTTAATTTGTTGTTTTTTGGTATTGAGTGGGGTGAAGCAAGAGAATATAATCATCTCAATTGAGAATATTTATTTTTTCCTAAAAAAAATACTACAATTATGAATTCTTTGGGAACAAAAACATGAAAAAAAAAATGGCACCACATCATATCTATGTCAGCCATTTCGCTTATTGTTATTGAATGTCTCAAGCTTTTTTTATGGTTTCATGCTCAAAGAGTAAAGAGATTCTGAGATTTTAATGTCCATCCGTCCCTCAGTCTCAGCGTCCGTCCATTCACCGAAACGGCAAGATCCAGGCAACTGGATTTTCACAGGCAGCTACAACAACAACTACTAAGTTAGATTAGGTTGATAGGAGGGATATGATTGCCCATGTCTTCCGACATACACTTAAGCCAGGGTAGGTCTATTGGGTGCTCCCTGGATTTAACCACAATAGCTTTGACTCTTAGGTTACGAGCTCGGTATCGTTCACAGAGTTCCTTCCAGCATATACCCCATAGGTGCGCTATGTCTGGTAAGGTAGCGCTCCCTATTTGTGAGAAGGCGGTTCATTGGGATACATAGAGCTCCAATACCTCACCACCCTACCCACATGCTCTACCTTCATCTACTCGCGGTTTAGATGTGCCAGTAGTTGTGAGTAACTCACTCACTCCCATTATTCTACTCAATTCGGACTTGCTAAGCATTAGGAGACCCTTCGTTTTTAACTCGTCCGGATCTAAGCAAATAATCCTTGTATTGAGTCCCACGGTTTCATTATTCCAGAGAGTTGAGTGGGCTCTGTGTGCCCGATTATTTAGCTCATATTTAACTAAATCTCTTGCTGTTGAAGCAAGTGAATGTGCTCTCTCTCTTCGCAAGTTATTCCCTCGTGTCCTAACGGCTTTCCCCCCCCCGGGGGCAAATAATGCATCTTGCTGATCGTAACCAGCTAGGCGCTGTGCCAACGGGATAAATCAGGTGGCGGATACCTCTGTTATTTTAGTGGCCAGAAATCTTAGGCAGGTCCCGAGAGGTTGCGGCATGTCCTGAGGGTTCGGCTGCAACCCCCCACCAAGGGGCAATTCGGCAGTACGGGTATCAGAGCCCCAGGATAACTCTACGAAGTCTTCTCGTTCGATCATAGGTTGAGGTTGCTCCTTGGCTGAAACGTACTGGCTGTGGTTGCCGCCCTAAGTTTGCATGGAAGGGTACCTTGGTAGCCATACTGATCATATGCCTTTCGGGTCTTTGTTCGGGTGTCCAAATGGACCTGTAGTGCAGTTGATAAGCAACAGACGTTGCTTTGTCAGGAACTGGATTGTCGGGCTGATTAGGTTTGGTTAAAGGACTGTTGTTCTCACAAATTTCGGGCTACCAAACGTGGTCGTGATTTCCTATGCCGTCTAGAGAATTGCACTGGAGCAGATATTAGATAGCTCAGACTCCCCTGCAAGGGATTTGGTTATGGGCCAATAACAGTGGCAAATAATTTGCTACCCGACCAGCAAGACCGGCAGTTCGGGAGCGGTGGTGTAACGTCAGAATTAGATAACGTGGTTCCATACACTGTCGGGTTAGCGCTTCTAGCCAGGTACTAAGGTAAATAACTTCACATCTATCCCGACGGAGTAGTTGGCAATGGTTTTTGCCATTTATAACTGACCGTGATTTAATCTGCCCGGCTGAGATCGCTTTAATGGCCATCTGACTATCCGTAAACTTATTCCTTTCATTGAGTTCTCCAATACATTCCGTTATTGCCCGCAATTCCGCCTGCAGAGCTGTGCAATAAGCTGACGCACAGTTCTCCATTATTGCTCTTTAGATAAATACAAAGTCAAGTTTTCCCTATTTGCCCTTGATCCATCCGTGTAGCAGCGTGGACCCATGGATATCTAGTTTGCAGAGTCAGGAACGAATGTCGGGAATAATAGGCCTTTAGAGAGACCAGATCTCCGCCGTGCGATCTGATGTATTGTCCAAAGTGCGCCCGTCTGCTGTAAAACTCCGTTGAGGTCGCGCTTCCTATCCCTGATCGATTCACTCAACCGTCACCTTTAGTCGTTTGGCTGAGAGGAACGCTTTGTATTTTATAGGAATTTCAATTGGATGTGGCTTTAAGAGCCCCCCCTCATACCAAGACATTAGGTTCTCCAAACTTTTTGTATCCTTTTGACACAACAAATACTAAGAACAACAAGAAAACTAAAACTAAACTTTGTTCCCATACAAAAAACTGTGAACATCAGCTGTAATTGTCAAAACATAAGAGATGGAGACTTGAAATTTGGGCAGGATTCGTTACTATATGGGCTCAACAACAACAAATTATTACTATTAGCATTTGGGAACAATTGTGCACCTCGACCAAAAATATTTTTTGTGCAGTGCAAACAGCAACAAATACCAAAAACAACAAAATTAAAAACTAAAGAGGGCTTGTATGAAGGCGCTAACTAAAAACTAGATGTAACTTTTGAGCCGTAAGAGATATAGATTTGGAACTTGCATAGAATATTTAGTTGCCCTGCCGTTACAACAACAAAAACTAAAAACATTGATCACTACACTTTCATGACAACAAAGTCCTTTTCAATTCTGAGAAAGTAAAATGAACTAAAGGCCGATAAATGAATTAACAATTGTAAAATCCTTTTGTTTTAGCGAAATCTATTCTATTTTATAGATGTACAAATGTCACGTACGTTGTCATGCAAATATGCTCTAATATGCTCTTCCTATCTATCACCGCTGCTAAGATTCCAATATATTGTGCTACAAAATATTCACCATTTTTGTTTGCCAGAAAAACAAACGAGTAGTAAGTGTAAATTTAAGTACATAAATGTCATCTCATGTTACTTTGTAAGTTGTGAGGTCATTTGCGGCAAATATCGCAGACAGCCAATGTAAAATTAAAAGTGTAAAATTATTGTTGTTCAATTTACACAGTCGATTTATTTTTAAAAGGAATTTATCAATTAATATCACTTTCTACAAATGTGCATTCAGCATTCTTAATTAAGTTTCTTATTATGATTTCGCAAAGAGCCATCTGTAATGACAAATTTTCCAGCAAATGAAAAAATTCTAAATAAACTATGATGTGTTATTCTCTGCGAACATATGTATGTGTATACTTGTTGGAACATACGACGTCGAACTGCAAACGAAAACCTTAATGGTACCATTCACCGCCATTTAAAAATTAAATACAATATAGGCAAGTGAAAATAAGTGGCCTTACAAGCGCTTAAATGAATAAAATTGACTTCCAACTATTTTTGCTACTCATATTCCCACAGAGGAAAAGTTTTCTTTTGCAATTCCGATTCATGTTGTCGAAGAACATGTTTGCAACATGTTTTTACTTTTATGTACACATGTGTGTTCTACAATGTGAAGAATCGGCATACTGCACCAGTCAAAGTGACTTAAACAACCCATCAAACAAAAAGTTAAATGGTGAACTTAATAGTCCATAATTTGTCCTAATTTGAAATCTGTTCACGCTATTTTCTGACATTTATCAAGACTGCATTCTAAAATCTCTAGCTTTAAACACATAGACGACAGCAGACTGCAAATGCTGCCAACTTCATGTGCAGCCAACTTCAAATGCTGCTCTGAAGTCGGCTTCATAATTATTTTGAAGACAGCAACATAAAGACATAATAATCAGCTGATGTGTAAATCAATTTCGAATTTTTATAAATATTACAAATTCAAAGTTGAAAAATATAAAAAATGAGCGAAGAAAATTTAGCGAATTTTATCACAACAATTGTTAAAATAGCTCAGACTACAGCTGAAGTGTATAAAGCCCATAAGAGGAATAGTACAAGAAACCGAAGATGGTGGGTTCGCCCAGTAAATATAACCCGTGATGAGGAGGGCATTTACAAGACATGTGTACAACAGCTCAAGGAAAAAGATGAAGAACACTTTTTCAAAGCAACCAGGATGAAAATTAAATAAAATATCACAAAAAATTAGCTCAAACGAAAAAAATTGTTTTGATATTGAAAATGAACAGCTGTGTATTTTAGCAATGCAAATTTCAGGGATGCCGTATATTTTATTTCATAATGAATAAAATTGAAGTTATTGATGAAAAATGTAATAATATCACGAAAAACCTATAAAAACACATACATTTATTTATTTATTGTATTTTTGCAATGTTCTTTTGTGTTTAATATTAAAAAAAAGTTTTTGTTCTAATTTGTCCAATTTATATATAGAATAGCAACACTATATTTGCTTATTTGCTGCCCGTCAAAATAGAAAATAGCCTAAGTTGGCAGCAGCAGCAAATGCTGTTGTGCAGTCGTGCTGCCCTGCTGCCGTCAAAATAATCGTTTTCATTTAAACACATGCATTTTATTTTTGACATATTGCTGCTTGCTGTCTGCTGTCGTCTATGTGTATAGAGCTTCTTCTTTTTATAAAGGATCCGCCAAATAACTTTTTTTTAACGGCGCAAAACATCGAATGTAGCTTCAGCTGTGTGGCACGTAGCGCCGTCCTGTTGAAACCCAATGTTGCCAATATCCTCCTCTTCAATTTTTGTGAACAAAAATTCGTTCAACATGGCCCAATAACGATCGCCATTGACTGTAACGGCCACTCCTTGCTCCTTGCACTTCGAAGAAAAATGCCCCTGGACCAAAATCCGCACCAAACAGTGACTCGTTTTGGGTGCATCGGATTTTCAGTGTATACGTGCGGGTTTTCTGTGCCCCAAATGCGACAATTTTGCTTGTTTACATACCCGCCAAGATCAAAATGAGCTTCATCTGAAAAGATGATTTTTTTTTTTGGCAAAATCGGCATCTTCTGTAAGTCGATCGCAGACCCACTTAGCGTAGCGTATATACAACCATATTCGTTCAGCGTAAGAATAAAACTATTTATCTGTCAAATTAGACATGAGCTACGTGTTACCATTCGGGAAATAGGTACTAGTTGAAAAAAAAAACGATAGATGGCGGACCCGTTACCTGCGTTTGCTGTAAATTTGGCAAACGTGTGTATGTTGAATTTCACTGTAGACCAAATTGAAGTTAGCAAAAGTTAGGTCGGTTCTGAAAGTGAGCGGTGAAAATAGAGGCTAAATTAGAAGACCCGTATCGTGGCGTTTGTTTATTTATGTTAGTTCGAATTAATTTTTTTTAATCTACCTTCGAACTTTGCAGTCAAAGGCCGATTTTCAGCATATTGTTTATATGGTTTTCTGACTATAACTCGTCGACTAAGCGATATTTTTTAAATCTGTAGTTTCGGAAGTTACCAAAAAAAAAAAAAGAAATGCGGTCGGGGGACCCCCGTTAGGAACGAAGTTCCTTACGTTTTTTTTTCATCTTTGAATGTAATACAAGGTGAAATCTGTATGTTTTATTTTGTGTTGTTTTTGAAATTTTGAAATTTTATGATTCTTTAAATTTTTGGAACTGGAAAACTAATTAATATTTATTGGTAGGTGTCTCCGCTGCTGTCAGTGGAGACACCGCCCATCATATACAATTGCTTGTCGACAGTACACCAATACATATAAACAGCTCACACGCTTTCGTGACGATTTCTACCAATTTCCACTACCAGCAAGCCGCGTTAAGGAACTTCGTTCCAAAAAAAAACTGTAATTTTGGGGACTCAAAGTCCTTAGTCCGTAGCCTTAAGCTCTAAATACTTACCGTCTAATTCATAAAAATTATAACAAGTTTATAAAGCTCTTATTTGACAATATATGTATGTCAAATAACAGTCTCGTAAGCCTGTTATAATTTTTATGAATTAGGGGGTTAGACGTTAGCAGACAGCAAGCAACAATATGTCAAAAATAAAATGCATGTGTTTAAATGAAATCGATTATTTTGACGGCAGCAGAGCAGCAGAGCAGCATGACTGCACAACAGCATTTGCTGCTGCTCCCAACTAAGGCCATTTTCTATTTTGACGGGCAGCAAGTAAGCAAGTATAGTGTTGCCATTATATACAATATAAATTGGCCAATTAGAACAAAAACTTTTTTTTAATACTATACACAAAAAAACATTGCAAAAATGCAATAAATAAATATATGTATGTGTTTTTATAGTTTTTTTTCGTGATATTATTACATTTTTCATCAATAACTTCAATTTTATTCATTATGAAATAAAAAATGCGGCATCCCTGAAATTTGCATTGCTAAAATACACAGCTGTTCATTTTTAATATCAAAACTATTTTTTTTTTCGTTTGAGTTAATTTTTTGTGATATTTTATTTAATTTTCATGCTGGTTGCTTTGAAAAAGTGTTCTTCATCTTTTTCCTTAAGCTGTTGTACACATGTTTTGTAAAAGCCCTCTTCATCACGGGTTATATTTAATGGGCGAACCCACCATCTTCGGTTTCTTGTACTATTCGTCTTATGGGCTTTAATACATTTCAGCTGTAGTCCGAGCTATTTTAACAATTGTTGTGATAAAACTCACTAAATTTTCTTCGCTCTTTTTTTATATTTTTAAACTTTGAATTTGTAATATTTATAAAAACTTCCTCAGGGGGGAGATCAGAAAATGGACAACATCCATCACAGAGAAACTGTGGAATGACACTAGGGGTCTGGAACACTCGAAGAAATTTCTTAGCTTTGATGCCAAGAGAGCGGATCTCGCTCTAAAATTAAATAGGAAGAATCTAAGGACACTGTGTGGGGCGCTAACAGGACACTATACCTGCAGGAAACATCTACACAGAATGGGACTATCCAGCACGGCAACCTGCAGATTTTGCGGAGAAGAAGAGGAGTCAATGGAACACTTGATTACTGAATTATTATTAATAATAATAATAATTTATAAAAACTTGAAATTGATTTACACATCAGCTGATTATTATGTCTTTAGGTTGCTGTCTTCCAAATAATTATGAAGCCGACTTCAGAGCAGCATTTGAAGTTGGCAGCACTTGAAGTTGGCAGCATTTGAAGTCTGCTGCCGTCTAAATGTTTAGAGCATTAAGAGTTGCGTTTTTCTGCAAGGAACTACCATATAAAACATGGGCCAAATCATCACATTTGTGATCAAACGAATTCCGTAGCTGTTTGTTTATTGTTTAATTTGTTTTACATTATTTTTGGGAAAACTTTAGAATAAGGAGCCAGACTTTGAAAGTAATGAGTTTTACAGGTGTGTAGAGGGGGTCGTGGACCTCACAAAACTGAAGTCAAGGTCTATCGGACGCTTTTAGTTTATTAATAATTCGATGTTGAAATGGCGGAATTTACTAAGGAAAATATGAAAATGTTGGTTAATAACGAAACAACTAGAGTTTGCACGTAGCTCTTCATCTCTTCATACATGCAGCGCAAACATTTTCGATCCAGAGCAAAGTTTTTGCACAGAAAAAAAAAATCAAGCATCCAAAATCGTTTTCTTTACATTTAATTCAATACATTTTTTCATAGGTATGCAAAATTTGTTCTTGACAACCTAAGGGATTTTCTCCTGCATGATATAATCAACACCGGCTTCGTGTACAAAATCTGTAAGCATTTGGCAGCACACTTTATTTTCATTTTACGGCAATTGGTACCATTATATGCGATGATCTGGCCCCAGGATTAAATGCTTTCTAAAATCTCGCCCATTTGTTTGTTGGGTAATTAATAAACCTAATATACTTATGTATGTACATTGTATGTACATATGTATATGAATAAATGTAACTGCACATCAATGTTTTAATAAAGAACCTATCACGATTTCATCTTCTGAAATTGTTATATGTACGTTCTTAATATTTTATCCCTTAATTCAACAAATATTGAGAAAAAAAAATCATTAATAATAAAATGTGAATTTACAACAAACTTTTTTTAAGATTTTTAATAAAACCTGTACATATTTTAAATTTTAAAACCCAATTATTATTGAAAACGAAATACATACATATAGCTACGCCTTTTCTATGTAAAGAAAATGGTAGGTACAGTAGCGGTCAAAACCGAACGACGTAAAGTAGAAATCTATTAAATGTGTTACTAATATGTACATATGTATATAGGTACCTGTATTTGTATTAATACTAATGCATATTATGAGAATTCTTTAAAAAAAAATATGTAAAATGAGACAATTGAATATTAGCACTTAAATTAAGAGAGTATTTTGAGCGAATGCTGCCCGACACTGTTTTTACAGCTTTATTACTTTTGTCTGGCTGTTATGGGTTTGTTGATTGGATGCACACAATCTACGTCTTTCATTTCACAAAGATAAAGCGACAAAATGCTTCTTTACAACATCAATTACTGGTTGTATGCTACAACTTCTCATAACATGCATATTTCTTATTTATATTAGTCAATTTAAACGCTACACGAGTACATATAAATACATGCATATGTATGAAAGCATGCAAAAGTTCAGGGTGATTTAAGTGAACTTTTGAATGCATTTTTGTGGTTCATTCAATAGTTTCAATTAAAAAAAATTTGTTTGAAGACAAAACGTACAAGCAGATACTCACGAAATTATTAGCAAACATTTATGTATGTTTGTATTTTAATATCAATACTTAATCAACTGCACCTGATATATAAAAATTAGTATGGATACAGTGAATACTCTTCCCAGCAAGAACAGTGCCGGTCATGTGATGCATCATATGACCGACATTGCTGATGGTTTCATACATCAGGGTTTCTTAAAGGTAAAATGAAAAAACTGATGCAAACATTCGTGTACGTGTGATTTCTTTTTTAAACCAGCGATACCACCTCAGCAAAGTGATCATTCCAAATCTTTTTTTTTCAAAATGGTCACAAAATTACTTACAATGTTATTAATTACTTTATTTTTAAATAAAAAAAGAGTTTTTCGAAGATATTCAAAAAACAATTCAAAGAGAATAAATGAACAATTTTAGAGTTACATTTAGATCACATACTACACAGATGTCCCAAAAGTGACGTTTGAAAAGGGGCCATATCATTTGTTTGGTGGCCAGTCAGAAGTGAGCAGTACAGGAAATCGTAGCAATATGAGTGTGTGAGACTAACTAGTGTACACAAAAACAAACATAAACCATGATACAATTAACAAGGTAGCCTCGTCAGCTAAACCGTTAATCATCTGACTACTTTAGGTTGTCAAAAGACTACAGAGATGAAAGGCAGCCAAAACGTGGTAGCAAATCCGCGTAATCTCAGTGCATCTCTCTTCTGTAAATGTAGAAGTGGCGTCTTTTTGACAGTTGGCATAAGTTGTACAAAAACAAAATGTATGTTATTTTTATTGAAGTTGTTCTTATTGTAGTGAGGAGGCTACCTTGTTAGTTGTATCATGACATAAACAATGAAAAAATGTTGTTGTAAAGTGTTTTTGAAAAATATTTGTTTTGTTGTAATTTTTCCGAAAAAAGTAGAAAACATGAATGAAAAGCTTTGAAAACTAAGTTTTAAATATATCCGATGTACTGCTAGTGATGTACTCAATGTAAATAAAATATTAAATACAAATAATTATTATTTGTTTGCTTGCAAAGCTGTTTTGTTTGCATCAGATTTGCACTGAATTTTTCTAACCAAAAATCAAATGTAAACAAAAGAGGAGTCAACCAACAGAGACAGCTATATAAAAATGTTCATGTTTGCTGTCCTTCACTGGATGCTCCAGCACCGCAAGGCTGACACTTTCAGGAAATTTTACAGAAAATTGGTCATTTTTGTAGTCCGGCAGAGCTGGTGACCCTTCTGGTTGTTTTGTGATTTAGATGAAATTAAACGAAAATAGTAATCAGTAGCAGTTTACACAATAGAAAACTAAATCATATGGAAAAAACTTCCCCAGTACCATTTTTCCAATGAAAAAAGGACAAATGAACTTATAAAAACATTAATTCATAAACATAGTTCAAAATGAAATCACCAAACTAATACGGGAAAATCAAAATATGTACTAAAAAAAATCATTGTAATGGCAACACTGAACGCTATAAAATTGCTTTGCATGTGTTAGTAATTAAGTTGTTAATGCGTTAGGTTCTATCAGCCATTTCTTGCAGGGTGTATTTGAAAAAAATTTTTAATAGAAAACAAATTTTTGGGGGTCAGTACCGACCTCGTACCATGCCTCTTTAGGCGAACTCCGTTACAAAACTAAAAAAAAAAAAAAATGAAATTTCGGCAGCTAGAAAATTATATTTTTCAGGCATCATGACAAGCTATGGAAAAATCGATGGCAGAAGATCGATTGATAAATCGACCAGCCTAATGTGCACGCACATGAAATCGCCTCTCAGAATATGCCATAAATTATTGAGGCTCGGTTCTCTCAAAAAATTGTTCTTGCTATATACATACATACATAATAGAGAAAGGCAAGTCGGCTTCGATTGCAGTCGATAATCGCCTTTCAATCTTAAAAATCAATTATCTATAGTCAACTTTATGCTGAAATTGTTTTTTGGCGTCGATTAATCGAAATAAAAGGGGACTGTTTGATAGAAATTATGTGGCTGCAAAACTTTGTTAAAATCAAAACATTGTGAAATTTATTCTTGATGCTAATTTTTCGACCTTTGTTGTTTAGTATTTTAATTGTTCGAGCCTTAAGGGCGCTTGTTTTTTTTTATAAGTGTTTATTAAATTCCATATTTCGATATCACAATTGATATCTTCTTCAAGAATGTTTTGATGTAAAATTCATAAAAACAAATAATGCAAATAATTTACGGAGATAAATAAATTGACAACTTTATGCTGAAATCTATTTTTGGTGCCGATTAATCGAAATATAAAGGGGGGCACACGCTTTTTTATTTTTATTTATACGAGTGTGTGATGGAAATTATATGGCTGCAAGGCTTTGTTACAATCAAAACATTGTGAAATTTGTAAATTAACCAAAAAAAAAGGGCACATAATTAAAAAAAAATGCCACCGAGCCATATTGACACAAGAAATTAAATTAATTTAATTATTAATTAAAGAAATTTCAGAAGACTCCTTTTGTTCGAATGAAATTTTGTATGGGCGGCAAAATTATTTCAGAATGCATCTTCAGCATTGGTATTCCCCCAAATTCCAATTTTCGTCATCGTCGTTGTCACATCAAGTCAACATCGAAAAACAAGCTCTTGTTCATTTCTGTTTTTTTTTTTTTTTTAGATAATTAATATATTATAGACCTAAAGGCTAGATAAAGCCTATTAATTACCTTCCAATTGTTAAGAATGTGACGACAATTGGAGTATGGGAGATAAGTTTTATTAAATTTAATTTATAACATTGTACTTATTGAACCAGATTGCTATTAATAAAATAATTATAAATGCAGTTTACATTTTATGTAGAAATTTATGTGATTTTGCATTTATTATTATTGCAATTAAAAAATACTAATCGACTTCAAAATAATCGACCTTGAGCTATGATAATTAGTCGAAATGCAAAACGGTTGATCGAAAATCGAATTTTGCTTTCTAATGCCACTCACTAAAATATATGTACATACCTAGATATGTACATTTTTTAGTTCTCAATACTACAAGCATGTAATACACTACGTTCATGTACCAGTTGAAGTTTTATATTTGTATACAAACCAATAACAATTTTGTAAAATATATTAAAATATTTTGTTTTCCATTTCAATTCTGGAGTTGCGTTGTGATCTACACGACTAGGGGCTAAATTTCACAAGTACGTGATCACAGCTATTATCACAGAGCAGAGGGAACCCAGAAGAAAATAGAAAGTCTGCAGGCAGAACTGGCTGAAAAAACTAAAATTGGAGCGTAAGTTTGGAAAACATATGCAGTGCCTGAATTGGTTGATGATAGTTTTAGTGATGTTGAGTAGAGTAAGTTGGACGATGATGTGGTTGTCGGAGCTGGCAGTAACAATGTAAAAGCGGCACATCATACCATAATTGAAGCCATAAGTGATGATAAAATGGTGGCAGGTTCTCATTCAGGCAACAATGATCGTCATGGGCCGTCGAAAGGGCCTTTCGGGAAGAAATCGATAATGTAGAAACTATTAGCGCAAAAGCATAAGAAAATATGGTTGTTGATGAAGAGGCTGTCTTGGAATTAAGTATAGAATCAGTTACATATAACCAAAATTACCAGCTTTGAATGTTTAGATAATTTTTAGGATTTGTTTTGTGTTCTCATCGAAATGACTGGTTTAATTCTAAATCAATGCAAGAAAAATAAATTCTTTTTAAATTTGCAAATTCAACAAACGAAAAGTAGTATTATTATTACAACAATACATTTATTTTATTAATCTAAAGTATGCACATATGTACATGCACATGCTTAATTTAACTAATTTATTTTAACCGTAGCATTCACTTGGGATCTGTTGGCAACTTGAAGCCCACCAAATCAGCAGTCTCCTTTACGGTTCTTTCGCCCCTGCCATGATATTCTTTGTGTAATTCATTATATTTGCGCAAACTAGATAAATAGGTGAGATAGGTTTGCCCCAGGAATGAAACCTCATCTCGTGCTTTGCATAACTGTTGGTCAGTTGTGGAAAATTTCTTATATTGAGCCAAAATATAACGGGCTGCCAAGGAGTTTTTAATGCAACCGTTGGGAGAGGCTCTACGAAGTTCTTGCAGAAGTGAGCGCAACGTTTTCGTTCCCGCCATGCTAAAATAAAGATTTGATAATTTTGCAAATTTATGATTTTGTAATTTTTTTTTTTTCTTACGCGTTACCACAAATATAAAATTTTTATCTAACCAAACATCTGATAGAGGAAAACAAACCTCTAAAAACAGCTGACCATCGCAGATGAAATGGAAATAAAACACAGAGTTGTATGTAAATTCACTCGTTAGTTTCGTGTGAAAAAGACGTTAAAAAACGTTGTACATTTCAGTTTGGTTGAGTCCTAAAAATATATAATTTTTAGATCTATAATAATAAATTTTAGTTCACTCTTACAACAAATATGTATTGAATTAATTTGTGCATTTTATAATTAGTTTTTATTTGTTTAAAAAAAAAATTATTGAACTTAGCGAACACTTTATTCTTGTGTTGAGACTCAGGTAGTATTACCAACTACTTCCTCCATCTTTACATCATTCTCATCTTTGTCTATACTCAATTCCAGAACGGCGTCTTCATCAATAGACATATTCTCTTTTATGCTTTTTGCATCATCCCCTTCTGTATTATCGACTTCTTCCTTAATTCCCCTTTCTAGTAAGCCCCTCCTATGACGACCACTTTTGCCCGAATGAGAACCCGCCTCCATTTCATCATCACTTAAGCCTTCAATTATGGCATGATGCGCTGCTGCTGCCTGGTTGGTGTTGCTGCCAGATCCCACAACCACATCATCGTCCGACTTACTATCCTCATCATCACTGGAACTATCATCCGCCAATTGTGATTCCAATTCACGCACTGCATACATAAGAACAGCAAAATCTTTTTGTCGTTTTTCAAATTTACGCTCCAATTTCAGTTTTTTCTCATTCAATTCAGCTAGTTCTTTTTGCAAACATTCTATATGCTTCTGGGTTTCCTTACGATCCGGTTGCTGTTTTATTACTTTCGCAAGTTGGTCATATTCCATTTTATTCTTTCGAATTTGTTTAGCTGTGATCAATTCTTTTTTACTTTCCTCTAGCTCCAACTTCGCAGCTTCTATATTATTTTCAATTGCCTTTGAAAGTTTTTGGTAATTTTCCAACTCTTCATCGATCATTTGACTGGTACGTTCAGTTTTAGAGGCCGCAAATTGACACTGTGCTAATTGTGCCATTAAACGATCATATATAATTTGACTAAGAAATGGAAATGTTTAAATTTTTAGCAAAACAGTCTTCAGAATAAAAAAAAAAAAAAGTAGAAACTGTGAGTCGCGGTGAAGTTCCCAGACATTTTGTGAAATAAAAACTTTGTGTACTTCAGTAAGAATTTTACGTAGGTACATATACATACATCTCTCTACGGGCAGTGGACACAGAACCTCTGGCGTAGGGGTAGTATTTCAAAAACTATTGAAATCAATTAATAAAACAATAAAGTGTAATTCTGTATATAAATGATCTATATAGCGTTACTTCCTCCACCCAACTTGCACATGACACGGAACTCTTTTTGTAGGTATTAATTTATAACATTAATTCAGTTATATTGCTCTAACATGCATGATTCAGAGCCCATGAGGCAGACAGCGCCAGTTCTGCCTTTATGATCTAAATATCTAATATTTTCCTATATGTACAATTCCTGTGTTTATAATGATTATTTTGCACATAGTTATGAGTAATCTATTACAAAAAAGCCACCCATTGAACTTCAACGGCCTGTTCCTCTAAATGCGAACCAAGTTTTCTTTCGCATATTTATATTAGATGCAACAACAATTTTTTGATTGTTTTTGTTATTTCTAATACAAATGGGCGGAAAAAAAACGTTGATTGTATTTAGCGGAACAGGCAGTAAGTTGCATTATCAAGTCATGGCATTATAACGCCACAGTGTACCAGATACAGATATACATATGTATGTACATGTAAGAATGAGCATGTGTATATAAAAAATTTTCTGAAATATTTAATTGACTTACTTATTTTCTGGCGAATCGTTTTTGGAATACATCCATTTGAGGAATTGTTTGAGCAGCATATTGAGACGCCGGTCATCGCCAGTGCCATCACCGTCAATAAGCAAACGTTTTTTAATAATGTCCTCTGAAAAATACAAAAGCAAACATCACCATCTATTACAAATTAATAAGAATCTACAAACCGTCGCTCATTGCAAAACAAATTATAGCAAGAAATTTAATTTGATTGCAATAAAAATAAAACTAACAAAACCACAAATAATTTTGTTTCTGAACGCGCACCAACAAATTCAACAATAAAACATATGTTTGTGACAGCTATAAACAGTTGGCAACGCATAGAACTAACGAGTATTTGTGCTCCAGTTCAAGTTGGCAGTTCTGTTTAATACAATGCATTCAGTTCAATATAGTGAAATCTATTTTGCAAATATTTTTCAAATAAATGCATTTAAAATAAAAAAGAAATTTTTATTTTGCTTTAGTTAAGCAATAATGGATCGAGAGAAATTAAATACATTTGAGTACAAAGGAAATTCTATTTTTCGTCAACAACCAAATCACTCCTTTTTTGACAAGCCTTTCCAAGATGAGACCGATTGTTTGTTTCAGAACTTGCATGAAATCGATCCGTATTTCTTAACAGAAGAAAGAAAAGCCGAAAGTATTAATATTATTAATACAATTCTAATAGATCCGCGAACAAATAAACCTATAACCAAAACGTGCTTTGATTACACCAAAGACGAAAAAACAGACATATTCAATTCACCCAGAAAGTCGTTAATGAAAGTGGAGGAGCATGAAATGGGCGTACGTGTCTTAAACCTTCTACAGCAACGTCTGGAGGTTGAAGAAGAGGACATGTACAATTGGTATAGATTGCAAACAGTGAGATTAAGAGAAAAACAATTATTTCAAACGTTTATTTCTCAATATTGTCAAACTAACAAAGATAATCTCTATGCTCCTTGCCGAAAACTTTTGGATTTGTATAAGAAATGGTACAACAGTAAATTAGTTCGCTTGTTGAAGCGCTATCCCCAAAAAGCATACAATACTTATTTAGGTTTGCCTCAAGTAAGACAATGCAAGAACGTTTTAAGCGACCAACAAGTTCATATAACAAATTCGGAAGTTATTACCAGTGTGGGAGAGCAATGCCTTTTGCAAGAAAATATTAAGCATGGGTTTAGCGAACTAAATCACACTCTAGAATCTTACGTTCAAGTGTTTGAAAATTCAGAAGACTTGAAAGAGTCGCTCGAGGATGATTTAAAGCAGCAATTTGAAAAAACTGTTGAACAGGCATCAGCTGAATGTCCTTGCTTGTATATACCACTGGATGCATTATTGTTTTTAATCACGGCTGGAGACTATGTAGATTTGCCTACAGAAATGTTAATGAGTATTAAAGAAACTGAAGATTCAGAATGTGAATCAAGAAAATATATAGTTATGGATCCCCCTCTGCCATCAAGGCAAGGAGGTTGGCACACTTATGAGCAAGTGGTGGAACAGGCTGTTTTAGCGATGACATCAATAAAGCAGATAAAATGTTTCGAACAAAATATTTTAGAAACAAATGCTTCATTGAGACACAAAATCCCTTTTGAGGCTTCTACTATAAAAGATTTTATGGAGAACTGTGAAGTTAACGCAGACAAGCTCTGCAAATTTTCAAAAAGCTTAACCCAATGGCAACTGTCAGCTACAGAAGATAAAATTAACTTCCAAATTTATACTTCCTTGGATGTGTGTGAAGTAGGGAAATCTACTACCATAAAACTAGAATATAAACCAAAATTTGGCTGTGAAACACTAACGAAATACAAAACTCTTAAAGAATGGTTTAAACTAAAGCTCACCGGTGCAACGGAGAGTAATTGTCTGCGTCTAGATGTTACAAATTTTCAAACGCTACTTGTAGAAACTGTGACTATAGGCAAGTTAGAAGAAATTTTAATCTCAGTATACCAGCTCAACTGCAATGAATTGCTAAATAATATTTTTGAGTTTTTGAAAATGTTATACGGCATGCCCTTGGGCCAGTACTTGCTGCGTTACAATCCAAAGTTTAAAGACAAACTTTTGCTTTGTAAACCTTCCGAAGAAATGACACAAAATACGGTTCATCTTCATCAGCTGATAAATGATGATGTCAAAGATTTAATTTTCGTATCTCAACAGCATTTCTTACCAATAGATGAGAATCTTTGCAGTATAATGCATTTGCAGCATAAAATTCTGCCTTCAGCTTTTTCACCATTCGTTGAAGCGAAAAAAATGAAAACAACTACTGTCTGGCCAAAGCGAAAGAATAACTCAAAAGTGCCAGAAAAACCAGCCAAAAAGCCAAATAAATCTAAATTACCTCAGAGCAACACAGAATCCAAAAAACGTCCCAACAAATCGAAAAAGAAGCGAGCCAATAGGAGACGGCGAAAGTACGAAGCCCTAAAAGAGAAACGAGAATCGAATGAAATAAATAAGGAAATAAAATTAGATCAATTAATGTTAAATAATCTTTAACAAATAAATATTTTTATAACTTAATAAAAATAGTATTTTTTTGTTGCTTTTGGCACACAGGTACTACACTTTGATTTATTCTAAACTTAGTTTTGCAAAATCTTCTGCATAAACCATTTCTACATCATTGTACTTAGGCGCTTCTTTCGCCTCCCAGAATTTAGAGCTTGTGTCCGGTAGCCCTTTTCGCGGAAAAATGTGCACCGACAAATCATTGAAAACATTGCGAACATCATATTCATCTTCTAAAGGGAATTCCTGAGTGTATGGTGAAATATCCAATATATAAGAAGAATCTAAACGTAATATTCTCTCAGGTTTGCTACAAGACAAATTCTCAAAGCTGTTATTTATTAGTACTATATTCGTGATGAGCTTCCGCCGCCAATTCTTCCAAAGGAGGTTGTTTGTTAAGCAATTGGGACAATGTGGCATGTAGAAGAGTGTTTGTACATCAGCCTCATATTTGGCTTCGCAGTTTTCGCTCATTACTAAGCAATGAAATCTTTCCAAGATTTCCTTTTCGCTTTGGCGAAAGACAGGATCAAAGTAAAGAGACTCGTTTATATGCAAATGCTTTTGTAGCAGTAGAACAAAAGCCAATTGGTGCAATGCCTGGTAGTTCCGTGTGAAAGGACCAATACCAAAACATACTAAACGTTCAATTTTTGCATCTTTCAAAGCATCTACACTTTTCTCCATTTGCAGCAGCTTGTCATAAGCCTGCTTGATAGTGTTTAACGATTGTACAAAATAATCGCTTTCCTGCATTTGCTGACACGTATCCTCCACTTTTCTTAAAATATAAATTTTTAAAAATCTATCAAACTATAATAAATAATTGGCATACTTTGAAAATTTTTCAATGTCCACATCTGGACAATCTTTGTCATAACTTTTATCTGATATGCGCCTGGTTCTGCGCTGCAGGCCTTTGTGTGCTATCCATTTTTTTCGCGTTACTTTACAAAATTCTTCAGTCATAATAAGAAACTAGACCAAACACTCGAGTTCTGATTAAAAGTACAAGATTTCCAATTATTTGCATACAAATATCGTGATTTTGTCTTGGCACCTGATGGTAAACAAGTTCTTTTGACAAATCGATAAAAGCTGAAGTTGGCAATTCTAAACGAGATAACATGTGCGCCGTTCACACGTTAAATATATGAAACTGTTTAAAGCCCGTATGATACTTCATTTTTCTTTCATTAATTGGTATAGAATTGATAGAAAGAAACAGCAATTGCTAGAAAGAACCAAATATACAAAACGTAAACAAAACTGGCATCTTTTTTGTAAGTGTTGTATTCTTTTTATTTCAAGAAAGCGCTAGGGAATAAAAATTTTCTAAAAAGAAGCGTTAAATCGCAAAAATTGTCCATAAACCGCTGACACAGCAACATTCAAGTTTGAAATGTCAATTTTAAGTTGAAAAATTTTACATTTTTTTTGACATAATCTCATTTTTTATCGATAACTTCAACAAAAATGTTGACAGTTTTGCATTTATCTTAATATAGCTGAACGCGTTGCACATACTAAATTCTACTATTACATTATATTTGCACTGTTCTCCAAAATTTGAGCAATGCAAGAAAAATGTAGTGTCATACGGGCTTAAGAATAATATGCACAACAGGGTGATACACATAAAATCGCAAATAAAAATATATTACACTACAGTTACACGATCAAGTTTTGCAATCAAATCACATACTGCTTGTCAAAATTCAATAAAATTGATAGCTGTGACGCAGGCTGCACGCAATTTCATAACAATTCGTTTTCAAGATGCCGTTAAGAAGAAAATTAAAAATAGCTTCTTGCAAATTCTGCTAAAAAAAATTAAAGCAAAACCTCCTCTTCTATATTCTACATTAAGCCCAGAAACTAATTCAGATTCTAAATCAATATTTTTTTTTATACTATTTAAATATAATCATAATACACCTAAGTCTGTTTTTACACGGTAGATTGGTTCCAGAAGAAGCCGTGTAAAAGAAGACATCTTATACAAAAATGGGTGATTTGTTCCTAATCTCTAAAACCTATTAAAATTAGTGAAAAACAAAAATTTTTAAGAACAAGAATTCATGTTTATTTTATTAAATCAAATATATAATGCTTATTTTCACAAGCATAGTAATTAATGATAAAAAAGATATGCACTCTAATCTTAAAAGTAATATAAATTAAATGTATGGCAAGTTCAGGAACTAAAAAACTATGTTGTGAACGAAAAGAATAGGTTATTCAATTTTTAAGGTAAAAAATAAATAATTTGCTTTGACCAGTAAAAATTGTTTGTACGCGCTAAAGGGGAATTCACTTAAATCTTTAAGCTAGTGCTCGCAAACTATCGATACTATCGATGGTTTCAGACTTTTTTCTTTCATAAATACTTTTTTGTTGAACATACTTCGCAAAAATTAAATTTGACAAAAAAAATTTAAGTACATAAAATTTCAAATCGTGCTAAATGGAATTATATCGTGTAAAAAAATTAAAAATATTTAATTTTCAAACCGTGTTATATCAAAACCGTGTACAAAAAGACCGTGTAAAAACAGACTTAGGTGTATACAAATATCTCTTTTTAAAATTAATAAATTTATTGGAAATCAATGCAAAAATAAAAGTAAAAATTTTTATTTCTATTTTTAAGCTTCAATGTGTTTAATTTTTATCACTTTTAATTGCAACTTTCAAACAAAACAAAAAAATATTTGCAGGCAGAACGAAAAAAAATTGTTGTCAGCTGTTTTGTTGATTGTGACTTGATGCTCTCTATGAAAAGCAAAAATTGTCATCAAGTTTGCATCAATTTTCAAAATTGTGAGTGTATTAGTAAACAAGTGGGAATGTATTAAAACTTGAAAGGCAAAACTTGATCGTGCAAACCCCCAAGTTACTATCATCGTTGTTGAACAAGATGTACTGTAACGACACAATTGCTGGTTGCTGGGGTAGGCTCAGTGAGTGTCCAGGATTGTGGAGTTCCAGAAAGAAAGAAAAACAACGCGCCGTTTTAAATTAGACTTTATCTTCTGAGACAAGTAAAAAAAAACGCGTAGTTTTTAAGTAAACGTTATAATGTTTATTTTTTCCAATTCTTATTAATAAAATACAAAATTATGGAGCCAGACAAATTCTTGGCCGTAATTTGTTATTTATCACAACAAACAAAATCAGAAAGTGAGAATTATAATTTGGCAGGGTATGTTCGCGGTGATCTTAGAAATGAAAGGAATGATCACGTGAAAAAGGGGAAATACCCCAGGTGCACACTCCGCGTGAGTTGCCCTTCGAGGATTCCTCCTTTCTTCAATATCTCCTTGAAGGCAGCTATTAGGGTACGTCAACCGCCTTCCTGATGCCCGCGTTCTTTGGAGTATTGGTGTGGTCGCGAAGTAGCTCCGGGAAGGGAAATACCCTTGGAACTCACCCTACAGGATGTGCTCCTCAGTAATTTCTTCTTCCCTGAATACCAAATATTAGGGCGCGTCAACCGCCTTCCTAATACTTGTATTTATTGCAGTATTGGCGTTATGGAGTACCTCCTGGAAGGGAAATATCCTTGGAACTCACCCTACAGGATGCGTTCTTCAGGAATTTCTTCTTCCTTGAATAGCACGCAGAAACAACAAATACTAGGGCGCGTCAACCGCCTTCCTAATATTTGTTGCTTAATGCAGCTAGTACGATGGCACAGAATAGTTGCCGCGACGAACACACAAGAAGATATTCCTTTGTCTCCAAAACAATATCCTCTTGTTTAAATTGCAAATATTAGGGTGCGTCAACCGCCTTCCTAATAGATGTAGTTACCTGTGTCTCGTCACCAACCAACTGACTTGAACTGATCAATGCATGGCTATTTATACCCATCCAACACTTGACATAAAACAACTTCATACCAATACGGCAGCAGAGGTTTGATCGAACTTTGTTGCTGTCTGACGCGAACCTTGGCTTGCTGTTGTTGTATGTTTACAATTGAATGCCTACAAAATTCAAGCAGACAAAACTAGCGGTCCTTAAATTACTATGCAAAGCAATAACAATAAATGTTGTGTTTCTTAATACTAAAGAATTCAAGAAGAAGAACAAAAGTAGCGGTCGTTGAATTACTATGTAAAACAAGAACAACGAATTTGGCATTTTTCGTCTTATAGTGTTTTTTAATTTCTATACAATCTACAACTAAATATGTAACTCAAACAAAATGCCACATTCGTGTGTTTGTACATCCGTATAAGCGAACATAAACGTGTATGCTCAATATATATGTATGTATACAAGGAGTTGAAAAAAAATAACTTAGAATTCATTTAACCTATGTACACCTATATAGGTTTCAACTACTTTTTTTAATAATAATTTTCACATAAATATTTTTAATAAATCTAAATTATATTTCACGAGTAAATCCTACTTAGTCATACCAAAAGAAACTCACTGGCTTCGAGGTGTTTGGAACCACAAAACGAGCGTGCGACTTTGTCGTTACATTATCTCTTTTCCTCCCCCCACCGGCCGGCGGATCCAGCCACCATATCGTGACCTCCCCGGTCTTGGCGATAAGCACACGGTATTTTTGACCCTGGATATCCTTCACTAGTCGAACCCGAGGTTGAGGCGTTTGCATGCGTGAGCCAATTAGCTTCTTTAACGGGGACGGTGCTTGCCGGATTCCGATCACATATTGCCCCGCGGGCTTAGGAGGTGTTGTGACCTCCTGTGAGGTTGTCGTCGGCTCAACGGGTGACGGAGGTGGTGCGTTACTGGCCATATAAACGGCCTCTGGTGACTGGATGGGGGATACGATGGGCGATGGATCTGTTGCTGTGGCTGGCGGGGTCGCTGTTGATGAGATGGTGATTTGGTTTTAGTGGATGACGATCGTTTCCGGCTGGACTGACTAGTGGACGGGACTTCATCATCATCAAAAAAAATTGTACGTCGGCCTCTGGATTGTTCTTGTTCGAGGTGTTGGCGGAATTTTCGCTTGGCTTGTTGAAATTTTTCTTCAGTGGGTTTCATGTTGGGTTTCATATTGACTGTACTGTAGGTACTTTCTTTTATACTTCTCTGAGGGGCTATAGGAGAAAAGAACAGAGAGAAAGATTTAATGGAGCGCTGTGACGTAAGGCTTCAAATCGTTAAGGTGCGCAGTGCGCCCGTCGCTATTGTCAACTGATGTTAACCGAGTAATAACGGGGGACACGAATCCCGTAACGACATAAGGTCCCCCGAACTTAGGAGCCAATTTGGCTGCAAAACTGTCTATTGCTTTAGACAAAGGGTGTTGTCGTACCAGCACCTGGTCGCCGACTTTCGGCCGCCATTGGCGGTGCCGTAGATTGTAATGGTGCTTTTGCCGACTCGTCGCCTTCTGTAGATTGTGGCGTACTATTTGGAATACTTCAGACAGCTCTGACGCCCTGTCGCCTGGGCTGGTGACGCGCGCACCAGTTCCGGCTGCCACTTGGTCATACAGCGCCTTCGGTAGTCGAGGCTCTCTGCCCTGTGTCACGAAAGCTGGGGTGTAGCCAGTGGATTCGGAGGTACTGGTGTTGAGGGCGAGCATAATCTCAGGCAGTACGTCGTCCCAATTAGAGTGTTTTTTTCCAGTGAACTGGGAGATTATGGTTTTTATGGTTCGATTGGCTCTTTCCGTGGGATTCTCTTGGGGCGTGTATGGCGCCGTAAATTGGTGGTCGACTCCCACATTCTGAAGAAATGTTTTGAAAGCGCGTGACGTGAATTGGGTGCCATTGTCGGTGCGCAGTACCTTGGGTACTCCATACCTGGCCAATATGCGTTCCCTGAAGGCTTTGATGGCTCCCTCAGTGGTGGCCTTTCTTAATGGGACCAGCTCACACCATTTGGAGAAACTGTCAAAGAAAACGAGTAACACGGTGTTGCCGTGAGGAGTTCGTGGTAGAGGTCCAACGAAATCTGCACACAGCATGGCCCATGGTTCTTCTGGAAGCTTGCTGAGCATATGGCCGACGGGGGCGCGCTGGGACACTTTATACTGTTGGCAAGTGGCACAGCTTCGAACGTATTTGCAGACGTCACGTGTCAGCCCGGGCCAATAGTATCGGCTGGCGATTTTATTTATCGTCTTACGAATACCTAGGTGGCCACCGGTCGGTTCATCATGGGTTTCCCTGAGCACCCGTTGTCTGAGCGGCTGGGCGACGCACAATTTCCAGGGGGTTGTGTCCTCGTCATTGACCTCTCGGGAAAAATGACGATATACCTGTCCGTCAATTATGGCATAATCGGCGAAACTCTGCGGTTGCTGCTGAATGTTGGTTTTCAACTCTGCTAGCCATCGACATGTCGGGGCTGGCGCTGTTTGGGCGAGGTTTGCGGCCGCCATCGGTAATCTGGATAGTGTATCAGCGACGATGTTCTGTTTTCCTTTACGATAGTTTACTGAAAACTTGTACTGCTGTAGCTCCAGGGCCCATCGAGCCAACCTTCCAGAGGGATTCTGAATAGAGTTGAGCCACTTTAGTGCCAGATGGTCGGTAATGACTTGGAATTCGTACCCCTCGAGATATGGTCGCATTTTTCGTATCCCCCATACTATGGCCAAGCATTCCTTTTCCGTGGCGGAATAGTTCATTTCCGCGGGTTTGAGGTGGCGGTTTGCGTAGGCGATTACATGTTCTTGGTCATCGGTTTCTTGCGTGAGTACTGCGCCTAACCCAGTGTCACTTGCGTCCGTTTGGAGGATGAAGGTCTTAGTGAAATCAGGGCAGGCCAGCACCGGGGCGGTTGTTAATTTTATCTTCAGGGTATTAAATGCGTCTTGTTGTGCTGATCCCCACTTCCAATGTTTTCCCTTTTTTAACAGATCTGTCAGAGGCTGGGCTACTTTGGCGAAATTAGGCACGAACCGTCTGTACCAGGACGTGACTCCTAAGAACCTTCTTACCTCCTTAACGTTTGTGGGCACGGGCATCTCGGATACGGCTGCTACTTTATCTGGATCCATTCGAATGCCATCTTTGGTGACGATGTGGCCCAGATATCGTGTTTCGTCTTTGAAAAACTCACATTTTTCGGGGTTGATTCGGAGGTTGGCGGCCCGTAGCCGGCGGAAGACCTCTCTTAGATTCCTTATGTGTTCTTCGACCGTCGCGCCAATAACAATGATATCATCCAGATAGGCAAACGCATGGGGTTCCATCTCGGGGCCGATGACGCTGTCTAGGGCTCTTTGGAACGTGGCTGGGGCGGAATGGAGGCCAAATGGCATTACACGCCACTGATAAAGCCCTCTCCCGGAGACGGCAAAAGCTGTATACTTCTTGCTATCTTCTTCCATTGGAATTTGCCAATAGCCATCTTTTAAATCTAGGCTACTGATGTACCGGGCGTTTTGTAGCCGGTCGAGGATGGTATCTATGCGTGGCAGGGGGTAGGCGTCTGGCACAGACCTTGCGTTCAGCTGTCGAAAATCCATGCACGTTCGCCACGTACCGTTTTTCTTCTTGACCAGCGTAATGGGAAAACTGTAGGGGCTGTGTGATGGTTCGATGCAACCCTTTTCAAGCAATTGGGCGACTTCCGCATCAATAATAGCTTGCATTGCCGGATTTCGTGGTGCGTAGCGAATTTTTATGGGACGTTCATCTTTCATTACGATACGATGACTGGCGATTGGTGACAAACCTTGGAGCTGCTCAAATTTCGGTAGTTCTTCATCCAGAAATCTGGCTATTTGCTCTTGCTCCATGACCGTGCCGGGGTTGAGTTGGTATGAGGTTGACGGACACACTGCGCGGGCTGAAATGAGCCTTACCTGTCTGGTGGCTGCTTTCCGGCTCGGTGCACCTTTGGCAGCTGTGGTCAATCCAGCGCAGGAAATGGTCGCGTTGAAAGCTCGCAGGAAATCGATTCCTAGGATCAGCGGCTCCGTAGCGGTGTCCAATAGTAGGAAAGAGTGACGTCTTCTAGTCTTCCCGAATTCGACTTGACAGGTTATAGACTGTGTCGCTAATGTTTTAGATCCATCGGCCAGGAATACTTCGACCTCGACTGCGTTGTATCGGGGCGTGGTGTTAAATTGTTTCACCAGTGATGGCAGAATGAAGCTACGGGTGGCACCGGTATCAATAATGGCGATGACCCTTTTTCGTTCACAGCGAAGGACGGCTTTAATCTTATCACCCTCCCAGGTGAGAGAAGTGTCTCTGGTAGTAGTGGATGCGCTGGGTGCAGCATCTGGCGGCCGGGCCTTTGGCTGCTGAGTGTGAATCATCCTGTGATGTTCTCCGCGCACAGGGGCGGAGGGGCCTGGAATGCTTTCCAAGTCTGTGGCTAGCGCAATTAGCTCTTCCAGAGTGTCGAAATCCTTTCGACGGATGTACCACTGGTAGTCTGGCTGGGAGTTTCTGAAAATTCTTTCTAGCTTTTGTTCCATAGTTAACTCGGTGTGCCGCATTAGTTCTTGTATTGCGAGCACGTAATCCCGAAACGTCTCTCGGGGCCGCTGAGTGCGCTTGCGGATCTCGTCTTCTAATTTCTCGAAGTATCTTGGAGGCAAAAAGAAGGTGCCAAAATCACGCTTGAAGTGTGACCACCTACTCCATTGCTTGTTGTTATTCCGATACCAGACGAGTGCTTTCTCGCGCAACAACTCTGACATGACTCTTAACACTTGGATTAGCTCCAGCTCATACAGGTTGGCGAGTTCCTCCACTCGCTCGAGGAAGCCCAAGGGGTCCTTGCCGCCGTCATATCGGAGGCCCCACTTTCGAACTATCTCGATGGCTGCCACCCGATTTTCGTTGGCCACCGCGTCTGTTTTTGGTGGCGCTACCACATTACTGCCTGTGTTGATTGCCGGGACGGTTAATGTGACGCCAGAAGTAGCCGGGCTAGCGGTTTCGTGATTGCTCTGCCAGATCAGGATTTTCTGCAGCAGTTCTTCCTCAGGCTCCGCTAGTACATATTTGGCCAACCTTTTCCGCAATTCTTCTACTGGGCCACTGGAGTCTAGTCCACACTGGGTGAGGTAGGTGATCAGGTCATCCTTCTTCAGGGAATATATCCAAGTAGTTCGTACCATTTTTACCCCGAGCCTTTCTTGAGTTTCCTTCGTGAGTTTGAATATTATATAATTAAAAATTTTCCACAGGAAATTAAAAAAAAATTATTTAAATAGCTTCTTTGAATTTACTAAGCCCAAATAAAAGTTAATTTACATATACATATATTTCTTCTCCAATGAATTTAATTTTTATGTTAATCTTTTTAAAACTTGTTTTAATCCACCAGCGTTTTGATAATTTCAAAATTAGTTTTTTTTTTCTTTTAACAAAACACGGATTTATTTTACGTTCAAATTGAAACAATGGCCTTTTTTCCGTTCGACCAAAGTCCCTGCTCGGGCGCCACTGTAACGACACAATTGCTGGTTGCTGGGGTAGGCTCAGTGAGTGTCCAGGATTGTGGAGTTCCAGAAAGAAAGAAAAACAACGCGCCGTTTTAAATTAGACTTTATCTTCTGAGACAAGTAAAAAAAAACGCGTAGTTTTTAAGTAAACGTTATAATGTTTATTTTTTCCAATTCTTATTAATAAAATACAAAATTATGGAGCCAGACAAATTCTTGGCCGTAATTTGTTATTTATCACAACAAACAAAATCAGAAAGTGAGAATTATAATTTGGCAGGGTATGTTCGCGGTGATCTTAGAAATGAAAGGAATGATCACGTGAAAAAGGGGAAATACCCCAGGTGCACACTCCGCGTGAGTTGCCCTTCGAGGATTCCTCCTTTCTTCAATATCTCCTTGAAGGCAGCTATTAGGGTACGTCAACCGCCTTCCTAATGCCCGCGTTCTTTGGAGTATTGGTGTGGTCGCGAAGTAGCTCCGGGAAGGGAAATACCCTTGGAACTCACCCTACAGGATGTGCTCCTCAGTAATTTCTTCTTCCCTGAATACCAAATATTAGGGCGCGTCAACCGCCTTCCTAATACTTGTATTTATTGCAGTATTGGCGTTATGGAGTACCTCCTGGAAGGGAAATATCCTTGGAACTCACCCTACAGGATGCGTTCTTCAGGAATTTCTTCTTCCTTGAATACCACGCAGAAACAACAAATACTAGGGCGCGTCAACCGCCTTCCTAATATTTGTTGCTTAATGCAGCTAGTACGATGGCACAGAATAGTTGCCGCGACGAACACACAAGAAGATATTCCTTTGTCTCCAAAACAATATCCTCTTGTTTAAATTGCAAATATTAGGGTGCGTCAACCGCCTTCCTAATAGATGTAGTTACCTGTGTCTCGTCACCAACCAACTGACTTGAACTGATCAATGCATGGCTATTTATACCCATCCAACACTTGACATAAAACAACTTCATACCAATACGGCAGCAGAGGTTTGATCGAACTTTGTTGCTGTCTGACGCGAACCTTGGCTTGCTGTTGTTGTATGTTTACAATTGAATGCCTACAAAATTCAAGCAGACAAAACTAGCGGTCCTTAAATTACTATGCAAAGCAATAACAATAAATGTTGTGTTTCTTAATACTAAAGAATTCAAGAAGAAGAACAAAAGTAGCGGTCGTTGAATTACTATGTAAAACAAGAACAACGAATTTGGCATTTTTCGTCTTATAGTGTTTTTTAATTTCTATACAATCTACAACTAAATATGTAACTCAAACAAAATGCCACATTCGTGTGTTTGTACATCCGTATAAGCGAACATAAACGTGTATGCTCAATATATATGTATGTATACAAGGAGTTGAAAAAAAATAACTTAGAATTCATTTAACCTATGTACACCTATATAGGTTTCAACTACTTTTTTTAATAATAATTTTCACATAAATATTTTTAATAAATCTAAATTATATTTCACGAGTAAATCCTACTTAGTCATACCAAAAGAAACTCACTGGCTTCGAGGTGTTTGGAACCACAAAACGAGCGTGCGACTTTGTCGTTACAGTACTTTTGTTAACACTCTACTGAAATTTTAATTACATTAGCGCAGTTCATTATTTGGTGCAAATGTCTTGCGTAAGTGCGAATGCAAGAAATCGTTGATTTTTCTTTGAAACCCAACAACAAAATATACAAGGTTGCACTGGCAATATTTTTCGCATGAGTATTGCGTTTGCAACACTGACACTCGAACAGCTGACATTTTAAAACAAAGCAAACAAAAAATTGTAGAGATGGAGCCAACAGCAATTACCAAAAAAAATAGAACGTGAAAAATTAAAAATTGTGTATTAATTTATCAGCTGTTATTTGGTGTGCAATAAAATTTGCAAAGTTGTTAAAAAGGGTGCTAAATATTAGTTGTAATATAATCGCAAATGCAAATAGTCGCAACCAAAAACGCGCCAAACGCTGAGTACCGCTAATAAACTATGATGATTAATTAATTTTTCAGGCTCAAGTTCAACCCTTGGTTGGTCACTTCTTTTTATCAATATCAATTAAGTAAAGAAAAGTAAAATTTTATAGCTAGGTGGACAAAATTGTAAAATTTGACATGTCCAAAGTTGATAGGGTGCTGATGAAGGGTGTTTACTACCCAGAAACAGTTATAAAATTTTACTTTTCTTTACTTAATTGATATTGATAAAAAAAAGGTGACCAACCAAGAATTGAACTTAAACCTGAACAAGTAATTTAAGAGTACTTCCGTTTAGAATGTTTCATGAATTTGAAATTAAACTGAATTCTATTCATTTTCAAGAGACATAAATAAACTGTTACCATTTCCTTACCACACAAAATTAACTAAATTTAATTCGCAGTTATTTGGGATAAAAATTTTAGTTTTTATCTCTTTTCATTTCAAGCATTACGCCATTGTTATTAAAGTAGCAGACCAATCTAAATTACGAATAGTTTACCTCCATCTCTTCCTTTTAATATTAGTATTTTCTTCATGTTAATTACATCATAATTTCGAATTTTTGTCATTTACGGCCGTTTGGATTTTAGGTCATACAAAATTTGTTTTAAGGTGCACTTGAAATAGATTATATTTTTTTTGCATAAGAGTATTATTTATTTAGCGGTATACTGCATAATTTGTTTCATTTTTGCATATTTTCTATTTTTAACTCGAAATGCGAACAACAAACAACGAATTTCGAAGAATTTCACAAATTGAAGAGCACTTAACTCAAAAGGATTAATGAGGTGTAAGTGGCAAGAGTCAGGTCCTGCAACTACCCAGCGGTAAAAGATGTTCTAACGCTTGCTGAGATTTTTTGTTTTTCTTTCAATTACCATTCTTATCTAACAATTAAAAATACCTCCGCTACAAACAGATGTTTTTAAGAGCTATAGGTTGTGTTAGGTGAAACCATGATACAACTAACAAGGTAGCCTTTTCGCTACAATAAGAACAACTTCAATAAAAATAACATGCATTTTGTTTTTGTACAACTTATGCAAACTGTCAAAAAGACGCCACTTCTACATTTACAGAAGAGAGATGCACTGAGATTACGCGGATTTGCTACCACGTTTTGGCTGCCTTTCATCTCTGCAATCTCTTGACAACCTAAAGTAGTCAGATGATTAACGGTTTAGCTGACGAGGCTACCTTAATAATTGTATCATGGGTGAAACCAAAAACTGGACTGAGGTACATTTATTAACTCAATGCATCTCAGCGGTGGAACTGTCAAAAGTTATACATATTTTTGTGCGCCCATCTTGCACGCAGATATTTTTGACAGCCTCACCTTTATTATTGCATTAATAAAATACATGCAAATTTGTCGTTTTTTATAGAGTTGCAATCAAGGCAGATATATCACCAGGTAAAATAACTAAAATAGCTGCTCGTTGCTTATAAGCAGGCTAGTGTCAAAAGTTTGTTTACAAACCGAATAATATGCTCTGTTTTCTAAGAAATGTGAAGGTAATAAATTTGAAATGGTTTAAGTAAATTTATTATCATAAGTAATGATGATCAACGAGCTTAAAGATAAAGATCAGATAAAACTTTTGCTTCGCCTTATGTTACATTCACGCTTTGACATTTAAGATAAATGTACATGTTTACATAAATTTTATTTGACGCAAAGGAAAACAAAAAGTTGGGCATATTTCATCTTTTTGCGCGCTTTGACAATTAGTTGTTTTCATTTTCTTTAATTTTTTCTTGGCATCAACAGAAATCAAAAAAAAAAAAAAATTCCAAATAAATAAATAAATTAATTCAGGTCCAAAAATGAACCTTTTCAAAAAATATTTGCTGTATTTTTCAGCTGTCTATATGCCGACGACATTTCGTTGGTGCTAATCAACTCATCAGTAGACTTGAAAAATTCTTAAAAGTTTGTTTGAAACTTAACTACTTATTCCATAATTCCCATGAACAGAATGATGAGTTGATTAGCATCAACGAAATGTCGTCGGCATATAGACAGCTGAAAAATACAGCAAATATTTTTTGAAAAGGTTCATTTTTGGACCTGAATTAATACATTTCAATTGGCTCTTAAAGCAAATAAATAATTAAGTTCATAAATAAATAAATTTTATGAATTTAATGAATAAATTCATTTGAAAAATATAATAAACAAAACTACAAATAAGTACATATATAAAAGTACATACATATACATATAAAATATACAACTTCAATATTTTATTGATAAACAAACAATGCGCGGGTCTTGTCAAAGTTTTTATTGTGACATACACTTTTTGTTTTACGCTTTTCTTTCAAATTTATAAACGTCACGCAAAGCAACAAAGTTTTATCTGGCACGGCCTTAAGGGCAACATTAAGATCATCATTACTTATGTATATTAGTCGAAAAGGCCGAAAAAATGAATAACTCATCATATACTACGTTTATACGTAGCCTATTCACAAATAAAAACTATTCGCAAATAAATAACTCACTGCTTGTGCGTCAATACGAATGCAGAAAATTTGTATTTTTTATTGAAGCCAGATGGTAAAAATGTAACTAAGTGGTAACACTGTTAAGCACAACATACATATGTTCATAAAAAGACGTGATTACTAAAATAATAATGGAGAAACAAAGAATTATAATGTTTCTTACAATTCAATTAATGCAGAAAAGCCACGAAATATTGCAAGAACCGTAAATTTTAATTTGGTTATTGAACTTCTGTGTTGTAATACATTTATATTAAATTACTTTTTCAGGCTCAAGTTCAACCCTTGGGTTTTCACTACTTTTTAATCAATATCAATTAAGTAAAGAAAAGTAAAATTTATTTGCTAGGTGGACAACCGGCTGTTTCTGGGTAGCAAAAAACCGTTCAACAAAAGTCATGCAACTTGTGTAATCGCTAGTGAAAGAAGAAGGTGCAGACTTGCGTTCGTGCAATTTTTAGTAAATTATTTCCTTTCTGTCATATGATTGTATGTGTGCCACATCGAAGAAAACTTTAAAGCCGATAAAAAAGTGGCAACCTTTTGTGTTTTATTTGCGAATAGCTTTTTAATCAGTACTTGTTTTCGTGACTTAACCCTTAAAATTCAAGTTGGATTTAAAATAGCTTTCTGTTTTACAGTCTAAAATTATTTTTGGTAATTAATTGTAATAAAAGTACGGCAGCACAATGTAAGTGTCAAAAACTTATCGATAACTCAATAAAAAACAGCTGTTTAAACAAATTTGGAGGCAAGTAAAAATGTGAAAAGTTTAGAAAATAATAAATTGTTTTGTAAAAATTATTAAAATGAGTAGCAAAAGTGATAAAAGGACTCCCAATTTCACTGCCACAGAAGTTGATTACCTTCTGGAAATAATAAAAAATCAAATAATGAAACAAACAAAAAACATGTGCCATTTTCTTAGTTTGCAGAACAAAACCAAACTGTCAAAATCATATGGCAGTACGAAAAACTTAAATCGATTTTAAATGGGCACGGCAGGCCGTTTAAGTTTGATTTAAATAGCAACTGTTTGACTCAATTTTGTATTTAAATCAAATTGAAATGGCATTTAAAATCCAAGTCAAAAATTGGGGATTAGCTATTCACAAATAACAATTTTATTTACTGTTTATGCGCCAAATTCTTCTATTCACAATAATTTTATTCGCGACTAAGCAGTACGTATAAACGTGGTAATAAATTTATTATCGTGTAAATTTGTGTAATTTGATTTATCGTATACACTCACAAACCAGTTTATCAAAACAAATTTTTATGTCCTGCTAAATCTGCCTTGATTGCAATGACTTGATAAGTGGCCCACGAACTAGAGTGTGAAAGCAAACAATATAAACCGTCTGTAAATATCAATTTTGACAGACATGAAAATTTGCAGATGAAATGTAAAGGTGGCAAATCCACTACAAAGAAACTTAACGTTCTATTTATTTAAGCCCCTTTTACATTTCATATATTGTAAATGTAAAAGGGGCTTAAATAAATAGTACGTTAAGTTTCTTTTTTCCGCTGGGTATTTATGCAACCATCTACGTACATACATATGTACGTATTTACATGGGTACAAAATCATAAACATTTATAAAATTTGAAAATTAAACCAAAAAAATAAAAAGGACAAATTGAAATTTTCAAGAGCGGAATTTCCATACGGCAGACAGGCAGGCGATTAAATTTTCTGCAATGCAGCGAACACAAACACATACATACATGCATATGTATTTATGTGTGTAAGTAAATGTGTGCACAGGTATTTATGTATGTTTCTTTTAAAATTTTTTTAAAACTGCCAGAAACCTAATGCAATCCTCTCTTAAGGTTTATTACTCTTTCAAACTTTCATCAGTGAAGAACTATTCGAATTGCAGTGGAAAAATACAATTAACGACTGGAAAATCATGGACGAAGACGAGTGGATAATTCCGCTTGATTCTGGCGATGATCTGTAGGAATTCATTTGGAACTATTCTCGTTTACTTTATTTTTTTTAAATCTAAGATTTCGGTTTACTTACAGCGACAGCAGCGGTTATTTATCAGATGATGATAACAGTACTTATGCACTGTGGGGTGATGAGGGCAGTAGTGACGAGGAAGAGCTTTCTGCGAACGAATCTTTAGCACCGGGAGCTTCCGACTGGAGGTTTTTGCGAATCATTGGAACGTTTTATTAGCTTTACAAACTGTGCCAAACAGATCATATTTCACGTTAACAGCGTTTTACTCTAGAAGAAAAAGAAAAACAAAGTTATCCATTTATAACTTTATATAAAAAAATAAAAATAAATAAAAATAATAAACTGAACATTTTTAATATGTATAAAGGCCATGTTACACTATCGTACGATTCATTCACTGCTGGCTAAATCTGATAGAATTCCGTCCTACTTTAAAAGGTCGCATCAAAACGGCCACACTATTATAATTTTGTAAACAACTTCGAAAAGGCAACTCTGATTGCATAGAAAAAGAATGTTTTTGAAAATTTTCAAAAGATTAACAAATCGGACAGACTTGTCGAAAAGTCTTTCACACGCATACACTTTTAGTCCGGACTATCACACTTTTTGGACACACATGCATTCACTTCAAAATATACAATCAGGAATGAAAATAAATATTAACAGAAACTTATATTTTAATTAGCAAATAACAATATTTTAGACTGCAAGTAAACAGGTATGTATGTATGTACATATGTATACGAGTGCCTATAATGTGGATGTGTGAATGCAACTACAAAACAAACAAAAATAGAGAAATACATTTAAGAAACCACTAGTTTTAAGAGTTTGCAATTACAATAACAATCTTACAGTCCCAGCACATCCCGCACTCAACACAACAAAAACAAATCATATTGACAACAAAATACAAATCAAAGAGAATATAATAAGGAAAATATAGAAATAATACTCGTACTAAGTGGAGTGTAATAGAATGCAAGTGCGTAGACGACCGTTCGGGGTGGTGGTGGTGGTTCGACAGTTGCGAGTAAAACAACAAAAACAATACAACTAGACAGCCACTTATTACAATAAACATTTACGATCAATCATTCGGTTCAACTTAAAGAAAGATTTTTGAGCCAAAAACGAGCAGAGTTCATCCATTATGGATAAATGCAACAACAGAAACAAGAAAAAATGCAAGAAAAAGTGGGGATAATAATTGTCTGTATTAAGAAGAGTATAAAACTGTATCATGGAGAGCATTAAAAGTAACGGATAAATTTCTTTTTAAGTAAAAAATGAGAAAATGTATTAGATGCTTTTTACTAAAAAGCAATGACAATCAAGCGATTTGTGATTAAAATAATAATAATTGCACTAATCATTATACACTATTCTACTCAATCGTACGATTTTCATTCACTGAAAATTGCTAGCTAGATCTGATAAAATTAGGTCCTACTTTAAAAAGTCGCATCAAAACGGCCACTCTATTGTACTCTATTTTTAAATAACTTCGAAAAGGCAGCTCTGGTGGCGTATAAAAAAGTATAGTTTTTGAAAATGTTCAAAAGATTAGCAAATCGGACAGACTTGTCAAAAAGTTTTTCTCGCTCATACACTTTTAGTCCAGACTAGCACACATTTTGAACAAACCTGTCATTTTTAACAGATGGCACGATTCAGTGGGATATTGAATCACGGTCTTAAGGGGCCTCTTCATAATAAGAAGTAATACATAAATATTCAATTGTATTTTAATACAAATTTCCCATAAAAAGTTTTTTTTTTAATTAGCACATACATATGTATGTGTGTACATTACGAACACGTGTATATTATTATGGGCAGTTTGCATTTGTGCAGCTAAATTTATAATTTTTTCTTTATTTACGTAGCACTTAGACGGGAAAGTAAATGCCCGAAAGTTGCAATACAGGCACACTTTTTCACCAACACACTCACAATTTTCTAAATTTCAACTCAGCTTTCAGCAAAATTTTCCTCAAAGTAATTTTTTGACATTTACTGAAACTGGGACGAACGAGGAATTTTTTGCCGTGAAAAATAAAACACATTGGTGTATATGAAAATACACACAATCACAGCGTCGGTCGAAATTTGTTGTACGCATCGAACTTGAAATAGATTTATTTCTATTTCTTACGCCGCACTGTGTTGCGGCTAGTGGAAAAGTAACTTTTTTCCGATTATTTTTTTCAGTGTTTTTAATGATGCAATTTTGTCACAGACATTCCAAGTAAACAAAAAACACATAAAGCTTATTTTTATGTTGGCCCGTTGATTTTTAAATGATTTTAGAAGTCAAATATACAAAATTTTCACGAAAAGAGGGGATTTCAGGGCTGTATTCAAAATGATCTCATTTGATTTTGGTGACAGATATTTTGATTCGGAAAAAAAATTGCCTTCGGACAAGTAGGTATCTCCTAAAAAAAAAGGAATGTTGTTTAAGACATTTTCATATGCACCTTTTTTAGAGCGAAAACCCGACTAAAGGTCCATTTTTCCTTAAAATTTGGGTTAGGTAAGCAATATCTAAAAAGTCCCAGAGAGTCCCAGTTCCAAACCACTACAGAAATGTTACATAATTTGTTTTCAACGAACTGTGAAAAAATCAGCTGCCCATACCTGCCCTCCTGGGAGTTATAGCGATTTTAGTATATCACTCTCAGTATTTATTCCATAGAAATAGAACGGAAATTCTCGGAATCACTTATTGAATAATTTAATCATATTGGTTTTCGGGTGATTTTCCGTCATCCCACGTCAAATTTTTATTATTTTCAGACCGGTTTCGGCTAATCGCCATTTTACTATTTTATTCTCTCTCTTTCGCTCTCTCTCCCCCTCTCTCGATATCTTTCTCCACTATGCACATAAATAGATTTATTTTATATTTCTTACGCCGGCGAACGACGAACAAATCAGTACCATGTGGCCATTTTGGTTTTAGTTTTCAAGTATTTTAGTGAAAACTGTTAATTTTTGCTTTAATAGTTTTTATTTTAAGTGCTTTAACTTTGACTTTTGCATTTAAAATAAAAAGCCAACATATTAGATTATAAAACATGTTTTTAGGGTTTAATTTTTTTAGTTTTTAGTAATGCTAAATTTTTTAGGAACCAATTTTTTTTGATATGGTCACCATATCAGCTGTTCAACTATAATAAGATAAAATTGAAAAACTGAGAAAATGGATACAAGTGAAATTATGATGTTTACGTATAAGCAAAAAGGCTTTGAACATGATGTTAATTATTTTAATTATTTTTACAAAATTTGAAATTCTTTGATTCATTTAATTTTTTTTATCCTTGAACAAACAATAAACAACTTTATCAATTATTTATTTCATTTGTAATATAACAAGCCGTTTAGGCCAAATAAATATATGTTACACAGTTTATTAATTATCGAGTAAATTATGGTATAAGCTCATGTATAAAAACTAACCAAAATAATAAAATACAATAAATTCACGCAGTCTTATAATTCGTTCGTTAATAACACTTTGTTTCCAAATATTTATAACGGCTACACTATCTACACTATACCCCTACACCTCCCCTAGGCATAAAAATAAAAATTATCAAACAACTTATATAATATATGTAAATAGTCCAGTGAGGGACAGGGGAAAATGTATAAATAAGTAGTGGTATCGATTTGGGTTATTTTATTTTTTCTATCTAACTATCTATTTTCTATCTAACTATCTATTTTCTATCTAACTATCTAGGCTTTGAAAATTCTGGGATAAACAAAGTGTGGATTCCTAAGACGAGGTGATAAGTGGAAGGTATTATAAAGAATTTCTGGTTTCTTGCTTTTGATCACTTTATGCATCATAAGCAAATTCCGAACCGATACAAAATTATCAAAAGTACATCCTAAGAATTTTCTTACAAATGGTGATACATGATCTCTCCGACGGACGTTATAAATAAACCTTACAGATGTTTTTGTTTTTCGTCGTTATTGTGCTTCATACGACGAATTTACACAGCGAATTTTAACCGGCATGCTCGTCGTGTTGGGCGAAATTCGTCGTTCCTCCCAGTTGTGTTCCTAGCAAGGCGAATCAACTACAGGTGGTCGCAATTCAATTCGCTTCAACATTTTCTCTCGAGACGTCACAAGCTTTGTTGTCGTTTTCAATCGGCTTTGACAACTTAGAAGATAAAATCGTGGAAAAATTTTGAAGCGAATTGGTATGCGGGCACCTGTAATGGATTCGCCTTGGTTCCTAGCATAAAGTGACAAGGTAGCAAGGCGAATCCATTACAGGTGCCCGCATACCAATTCGCTTCGGCATTTTTCCACGAATTTATCTTCTGAGTTGTCAAAGCCGATAGAAAACGACAACAAAACTTGTGACGTCTCGAGAGAAAATGTTGAAGCGAATTGAATTGCAACCACCTGTACTTGATTCGCCTTGCAAGGTAGTAAACACGATTGCCTACTCCACGGCACATACAAATTTTTAGGATTGCTGTAGACTAATAATTGTGAATTTTAAATTATTTTGTACATTAGAAAATATTTAATAAAGCAAATATGAATAAAGAACACGAATGAAGTACTCGTATATTTATAGTGGGAATTATTAAATTAATTAATAAAAGTTTAGCAATAAAAATTATTTTCGAATGTTGAACTATAAAATTTATGTTTGTAGTACTCTTGGCAGCTCTATTTCTGTAATATTTCTAATTATTTTAATTTTTGGTAAAATAATAATAAACCTCGATTAACCGGCTCGCGCGGGACCGGGACTAGCACGGATAATCGACATACACGGTTAATAGAGTTTTTATTAAAACGTATAAAATTTCATTTTTTTTTAAATTGTTTTTATTCAAGAATTCAATTTATATATTTATAGATTCAAATATACCACATATTTTAATTTAAAACATACAACTATTCGTTTATTTAAAATATTCTTTTATATTAGTTTGTTTCATTGTTTTTAATTGTTCCTTAAATAAATGGTTATTAAAAAGGGGAATCACCGGTTCCAAATTAACATAATAAAAAATCATATGAATGCTGCACGGATAATAGAGGTAAGGCACGGTTAATGAAGGTAAAAAACCACAGCACGGATAATAGAGGTAAAAGCACGGATAGTAGAGGTAAAAAATCAAAAAGATCTGCATGCTGGTTAATAGATGTAGCCGGTTAATAGAGGCCCGGTTAATAGAGGTTTAACGTACTTTATATACTTATTTTCTTGAGCTAAAGGTATTTTATTAAAATTATTTAACTATTTTTGTCGGTATTTCGCTCTCCTTCGGATAGTTTTTTCAGGACTATAATAATGAAAAAAGTTTTTTTTTTAAATCTAATCAAAACTTCTTTCATTATTATTGTCCTGAAGAAGCTATCCGAAGGAGAGCGAGATATCGACAAAAATAATTAAATAATTTTAATAAAAGACCTTTAGCTTAAGAAAATAAATATATTAAATAAAAAAAGGGATCGAAAAAAACCAAATAATAAAAATAATAATACTTGCAACTCTTCGCTTTGAACTTTCACGTTCCTTTGAAATTGAGCAAGAAATTTTCATGAAAGTCACAAATTTCATTGCAATTTTTATTCATAATACGTATACAAAAATTTAATGAAAGTACTTTCCCGTCTAAATGCCGGGATAGCTGAAAAATTTAACCTTTAACAGTGGACTGTTCTTGACAGTTTTCAGAAGTTGTACAAAAACAAAATGCAAATGCAAAAATATCATTGCTTTGGTTAATGTTAATTAAGTATACAAACAGAAAGTAGAATTGCGTGAGCTTTGGTTGCCGAGTGGTTAAAGCGGCTGTGCCAAAATTGTGAAATTTGACACGTCCAAAGTTCATAGGGTGCTGATGAAGGGTGTTTGCTACCCAGAAACAGCCGGTTGTCCACCTAGCAAATAAATTTTTACTTATCTTTACTTAATTGATATTGATTAAAAAGTAGTGAAAAACCCAAGGGTTGAACTTGAGCCTAAAAAGTAATTTAATATAAATGTATTACAACACAGAAGTTCAATAACAAAATTAAAATTTACAGCAAAATGCATGTTATTTTTCTTGTTGTAGGGAAAAGGTTACTTTATTAATTGTACCCTGAGCTAAAGCAAGCTGTGTATTAGTCTTTGGTTTACAATTCTCAGTGCGCGGAATATTAGTCACTGGGATTATAATTATTAGAATTGGAAGTTTTTTTCTTGATGTTTTCAATAAGGGTTTCCTTATTAAAATAATAAGACCTGTTTCTTGAAAAAAAACCATACACCAGAATATCTTTTTAATTCTGTTTCAAATGTATTTGGTGTTTATTATGCCACATTTTGTGTGTATTAAGCCAAATACCCAAATGGAGCCTTAAAACATTTCCACAAGTCTATGAGAATTAAATATTGTATGAAAAGATAAATTAGTACATTCGTACGACCTGTGAGGTATTATTTTCTCTAGAAAATAAGAAATGATGTGCAAGTACTTTTCTTGAAAAAGTTTCGACAGAGCGACCAGATTTTTAACTTTCTGTGTGGCGATTTTCTTTGTGCCACGATGTTGACTACACTTTTTACTCATTGATCACATTGAGTTTATTTCGTATGTTTTTGTTTTTCTTTCTCTGAGTTTTTTTTTCACATAAGGTGAAGTGGATCACTATTTTTGGGGCCACAAAACACGTTTTAGCTACACTATGTATGCGTTTTTGTTGTTGCTTTTCTTTAGTGTGTTTTTTATTTTGTATTTCTTGTGCTCCAAGTGGATAAAATTTGTTGCTGTTGTTATAATGCAAATGTCTTGTCAGTCAAGAAACGAACGATCAGTTGTGAGCGTAAAGTTGTGGAGTTTAAACGTTAAAAACGGAAAAAAACGAATTAATCAAAAAGCCGCTATTTTTGCGTTTTTTTTTTTTGCAAAGAAACTTTAAATGATCGTTAAGTTTTTGAATGTTATTTGACCAGTTAAAACATTTCGCAATAGCAAAAAAAAGTTAAAAGTTCAGTGAATTTCTGCGAAAATTTCGCTTGATGTCAAATCAAAACAGTGAGAAAAAGTTTAAGAAGAACCCCATTAATTTTTGAGAAAACTAAAATTTGTTCTTCAATAAAAACAAAAAAAGTTTTGTATTTCTAAAAAAAAGTCACATTACACTGTTTGCTGAAATATTTTAAGAGATATAGAAATTGTGTGTTTTATAAATTAACACACTTTCTAAAAAAAAATGTACATAACTACATGTAAAATCGATAATATTGAGAATATATAAACAAATTAAAAAAAAAAAAGTGATTCATTGTAAATTCTACTGAAGTGCAAACGAACGGAGTTTTAATCATATAATTGATTTTAAACTCGAATCATTAAAAGAAAAAGATAACAACAACAAATTTAAGTGATAATGTGCTTAAATAAACAAAAAATATCTCCGTTATTATAAGTGACCGAAAGAATACTAAATTATAATTTTATACTAACTTCTCACAAACATACACTGACACCAGTAACAAAAACAATAAATTTTTAATTTAAAAAATTTTTTTAAAACAAAATTAAATTAAATTTTAAATTTGCATAAATTATTTGTTTTGTCGTGTAATTCAATTCTTTACTTTGAGTTATTTTGCACCTTTTGAAAACTGATTTTAACGTGTTTGTGAAAATCTTATTGGCGAGTGTTTCCTAAAAATTGTTTTTGTGTTTCAAAGAAAAAGAAGCTCTCAAAGTTTTAAATAACGCTTGGATAACCGATTTACTATTGTTTTTTTCTTTTTTCTTACTTTTGTTTAAATATCGCATTCGTTTCTTCTGCCCAATTTGTTTTTGCTTTCATACGACACCGCAGTAAAATAATCGAAAAGGTAAGCAGATTTTTAAAATACACTTAAAGAAAACAAATACACATGAGAAATATGGTGAAATAAGCCTGTCGGACATTGAGTAGTCGACTACTAAAATAGTTCACTTTAAGTTAACATTTATGCATTAACTTAAAGTTAGCTAACGGGTCAGCCAAATAACTTTTTTTTTCAAACAGGGCGCAAAACATCGAGTGTAGACTTCAGCTGCCTCTTCTTAAATTTTTGTGAACAAAAATGCGTTTAACATGGCCCGATAAGGTTCGCCATTGATATTGGCCCGATAACGGCCACTCCTTGCTCATTCGCGAAGAATTTGCCTCTGCACCAAAATCCGCACCAAACCGTGACTCGTTTTGGGTGCGTCGGCTTTTCAATGTATGCGTGCGGGTTTTCTGGGCCCCAAATGCGACAATTTTGCTTGGTGACATACCCGCCCAGATCAAAATGAGCTTCATCTGAAAAGATGAGTTTTTTTTTTTTTTTTGAGAAATCGGCATTTTCTGTAAGTCGATCGATCGCAGGCCCACTTAGCGATGCGATGTTCAAGCGTATTCGTTTAGCGGAAGTATAAAACTAATTATGTATTTGTCAAATCAGACATGAGCTAAGTGTTACCATTCACAAAATAAGTACTAGTTGAAAAAAAACCTTTGGAGATGGAGAACCCTTTATAATCAATTTGGATTCCTCTATTTCGATAGCTTGAGTTCGCATGGGTTTACGTCTTGAAAGTTTTGGCATTTACTTCACAGACATACCAGATGGGCAAATTAAAGTTTTGGTTGGTTTTTTATTGAAGTATTGACAAAAGCTACTAAATCGTTTTTGCGCAAATACAACCCTTGTTAAAACTGGTCAGCAGTATGGGGCTGTTCACAAATTACGTAACGCAATTTTTGCAGATTTTTCACATACATAACATAACAGCCACTAAATAATAAAAAATTTTATTAAAAAAATAATAATGTAATTAATTTTATGTACATACATGTGTATGTACATATAGTATATACAAATATAACTCAAGAAATTAAATTCATGTATTTAACGGATGTATTAGGGATTAAAAATTGGCACATTTCAATTATCGGCCCATGGAAAGGTAAAATATTCAGCCATTGATAAAACATGCAAAATACGAATCAAAATTTTGCATACAATATGGGTGTTTCCATGGTTACGCACGAGACATTTGTACACGTTTAATTGTTTTGAATATTATAAAAATATAAATGGGTTGGAATTTTTGAATGGAATTTTGCCATTGTTACATTTAATGTGATGAGTTCCTTCCAAAAAGTATATATGTTGGAAAATTGAGCACTGGGTACCCAAGTTCCATGCGATCAAAGTTGACTTACGCACGTGACAAAAAACGCAAGTGTCTTTTAAAGCAGCATGAAATATTGCAAAAGTATGCGAATGGTAGAAGATTTTTATTTCGGAAAAAATGTTTTTATAAAGGTTATTAATGGACCTTTATAATCATGGTTTGTTCAAAAACAAGTGTGTATGGGTTGTCTAAGAAAAAAAAATTTTTTTGATTACGCACGTGACACTTTTTACCTTCATACATATTTTTGTAATTTAACATATATTTTCAGAAGTTTTTACCATCATTTAAAATTATTATAAGTTAAAATTTTTTTTTACATAATAAAATGTCAATAGTTTTTTTTTCAATTTTCTGTGCTTAAAAAATTGTGCGAGCGTTTTGATTTTTTAACTAACGGTGGAAATACCCATATATATTTTTTTTTGTTACGTAACATTTTATTTTTGAAACAAAAATACATTTTAAGCAGGGATCGGAAAGAAGAGTTATTTTTCAATTTTTGAAGAAATAAATCATACATAAATGAACATCGTAGACAACTTTTAATTACACCATCATGATTTTTAAGCGAAATGCATCCAATATATTGCATGATTTTGAAATTTTTGATTTTTATTTTAACAATCAAATATAAGAGTTATTTTTGATTTTTATTTTTTTAAATGAAAAATAAAAGTAATTTTTATATTTTTAAATGCAAAATAAAAGTTATTTTTGATTTTTATATGTTTATATCAATAATAAAAATCAATTAATTTCATCACGAACATTTTATTTGAGTTGTGGATGTTGATGGCTTGTTTTGAATACTTTCTTGAGCAGCAGTCATGTTTTCAGCCGATCCATGCTTGGGCTTATCAGCTGCATTCCCTCTTTCTTCGATATAATTCACTACACGATAATTAGTGCGTCTTGTTGACACGTTGTTTCTCGCAACAATTTCACCTACTAACTTTGTCATCGTCACAATAACTGACGATTAAAATACGTTTGTCTGTCGAATATTTGCCCATAATACATTTTCCTCGTCACTACTTCATGACCGTCAAATATGAACTGTCAGGACTAATGTTTACCAAAATGGCGGCAACGCGAAATCCCCCACTCAAATTTTCTTCAATCTTCTGAAAATCTAGATGAATTTTTTTTAGCGTAGAATGGGTTTTTTTTTTGCAAGAACTAGTCTTGTAACTTTTTAAAGAAAATACTTTATTATTAAAGTCTCAACACAACATATCGGTAAATACGCCAACGTACATCAACTTTATAATTGTCTAATTGTTAACAGTTTTTTTCTTTTCTTTCTTTATTGTTCTTTAGACTCACTTCATAATTTGCTGCATAAGGAAATTGGCCTTGAAATGTGGATTATCATCATTTAAGTTGTTTGTTTGCCAATGATTTCGTTTTTCTCAACTACTTTAATTTGCTTTGATTTATTAGTTATTTGTTTTGTCCCATTAAAACCCCGTCATTTTTGTTGGCCGTCTTTGTCTCTGACACAGCAAATCAATGCAATAGTTGTAGATTTCCGTTTTATTTAATTTGCCATTGTCTATTTAATTTGATTTCAACGTTAAGATGACTACACTTAAGTTGTCAATTAAAAAAATAAAATAAATTAATCCTAGAAAAAACAGCCCAAATTATTGTGTTTCATACATATTTATTTATTTAAAAACGTTTACATATACTATACATACATATACATATATCTAGAAAAAATCAACTGACATTTAAGATTACAGTAGACATGTCTTATTAGCTGTAGGCGAATTTCATTCATAATCAAGTTGATTATAAAGTTTAGCAAAGCGGTACAATGACCACAAACAATGAATGTGAAATTAGATCATTTATAATTTTGGAATTACTACATACATACATTATTAGCATTTGAGTCGAACACATTTCCACACAATTCCAGCCCATTTAAGTTGAGTTTTGAGGGAAAAAAAATCATGCTAGAAGTTTGCTCAATTTCTTAGGATTTCCTTCTATTTGAAAACGTATATTTAATTAAAGGCATCTCCTAGCTGAGATATACGGGTCTGTTCTAGAATCCAATTCGGATTGATTTAGCAAATTTTTTTAATCCGCATAATTCATAACATGGTGTTCTCAATTCAGCATGTTTTTAGATATTCGAAGTTTCTGTTCGAAAAAAATTCCAAATGTCAAATACATAAACAACAACAGCGAAGCCGATGATAAAAGATAGCTTAACATACAAATAGTAGCCGGCGGCAAAGCAAAAACCGACGGTTAATGATCGTCTAAGCCATGTTTTTACAATCAGGAAAACAAATTTAAAAATTAAGTTAAAATATGACAAAAACTAAAACATTAATAGATTATTCTGAGAAAGCAGCTGTACCGCAAGCAGCAATCAGTCGCTCTTGACCGTGACGGGTGTAAGGTTGTGAAATTACCGGCGCGGCAGTTTGCCGGCTATGAGCACATGAACTACGATCTTTGATAACCATATGTTGTAAAAAGAACTATTACAATGGAGTTTGACCACTATTAATATAAATATTAATATAAATATTGCTTAAATTAAACTAAATATAGGAAATTTATTATAATTTCCTTTAAAATATCAATTTTTCTTTTTCAATAAATTCTGATTGCATTAAGCATTAGCCCAAAAAACATTGACATATCACACTTTAATATGTAGGGCAACTTCTTGTTTTCGAACATAAGCAAAATTTTTGTATTTTTGTTTTGCGCAAGTGCCATTTGACAAAACATACAAAATTTTTGGAAGAAATTAAAGGTAAGGTTTTTTTTTTACTAATAATTGTGTGTAAATTCAAAATGTTTTTTATTATATTTAATAAAAAGCACTTCAAATTAAAAGAGAAAATTTAATTTTTATTAAAAAAGTTATCACTTGCATGAATAAAAGCCGATTCTATTTACTTTCACTCACCCTATAATACTCTAATTGAAAACGAATAAAAACATGGAGATTCGGATTGCAGAACACCAAAAATTCTAAAGTAATCCACTTTAGAGCGAATTCGGTTTCTAGAAAAGACCCGATAATGTAAAATTTTCGCAAAATATTAGGTTGCGCAGCAAGACATTGTGGAAGAGGATTTGTTTTTTTTTTAACTTAAAGCTTAATTTAGACGATATATTGAATCAGCACATACTTATGTATGTGTAAGCTGACATACAATATGATTTAAGACAGCAGCAAATTCAGCATACTATCATCAACCCTATTATGAATTCCGAGTGAACATCACTCGTAATGGAAAATCTCCATAACGAATTCGTACAAAAAGGTATTATGAATTCCGACGAATTCGAAGTTAGTGTTGCCATCCTTTTGAGCTAAGTTCGAATTAGTACAACCAACTTTTTAAATGAAAAACAGATGTGTTTTGTTTACATTCTAAGGATTGTTAAAAAAATTTTTTGAAAAAGATAAAAACGAAATATAATGAATTTGATTGCTGTATAGCATAACATCATCTTCTTTTAGTGACTAACTGCTCTAAATCAATACCACCAACCCCTTAAAAGCTAAAAGAAGTAAAACTTTTAGAGAATGTTCAAGTTGGTACGTTACATAAAAAATTTTTAGGTAATATTTAGGTATCTGATTTAGTATAGGTAGTAATCAAGCATTATTTTTAACTTTATGGTCGAACTATGTGATTTACAATTGTTAATCATTTTATTAAGCTTGAGTTAAAACAAAAATATCTTTCTCGATTTCGAGGAAATAAAATCGGACTCAAGCTGGATAAAATTATTAACAATTATAGGTAGTAATTGTTGTTGTAATGATCATCGGTTTTATATATAAAATATAATATACATAGATTGAATATTCCTTCCAAAAATAACGCTCCTGGTTATTGTCAAAAATATGTTTTGTTGTTTGAAAGAAAGTTCCAAAGAAAATTGAACTTACTCTATTTAAAATCTTGCCAGCCTACCTTTGCTATACTTTTAACAGAAGCAATATACATGACATGTAGGCATGGTTCTGTGAAAAACTTGACAAATACATTGTTAAAAACATATCGTGTGTCATGTACTTCTAACCAATCAATGAATTCCGCTCACAACAACAGCGTTTGTGTTAATTGGTTTGCATTAGTTTCTAGCATTCGTTTGCTAACATTTTCTAAAGTGATAAGTTTTCAACTTTACTTTTCTTATCTTCTTGAAAAATAATGATCACTACAATTTTATTACCAAAAAAATCCTTCTCAATTCTGAGGAAGTAAAATCGAACTCAAGCCCGATAAAACAATTAACAATTGTAACCCCCGATTTTTGACTTGAGATTTAAATACAAAATTATTCAATTTTCCTTAAAATGTTCTGTATACTCGTTCTTCGACCTTTTTATTTAAATTTGTTAGATTTTATAAATGAGCTTAAGGTCACTCAATTCTCAATAAATATATTTTTTATTTATTGATAAATTTTTTCGATATTTCGATACTCCTTTGTGTATCTTCTTCAGGAAAACACATTTTCCTGAAGAAGATACACAAAGGAGTATCGAAATATCGAAAAAATTTATCAATAAATAAAAAATATATTTATTGAGAATTGAGTGACCTTAAGCTCATTTATAAAATCTAACAAATTTTCCTTAAAATTTAAGTTGGATTTAAAATCGCTTTCTGTTTTAAAGTCTAAAATTATTTTTGGTAATTAATTGTAATAAAAGTACAGCAGCACAATGTAAGTGTCAAATAAGTATCGATAACTCAATAAAAAACAGCTGTTTAAACAAATTTGGCAGCAAATGAAAATGTGAAAAGTTCAGAAAAAAATAAATTGCTTTGTAGAAATTATTAAAATGAGTAGCAAAAGTCATAAAAGGACTACCAATTTCACTGCCACAGAAGTTGATTACCTTCTGGAAATAATAAAAAATCAAATTATGAAACAAACAAAAAACACATGTGCAATTTTCTTAATTTGCAGAACAAAACCAAACTGTCAAAATCATATGGCAGTACGAAAAACTTAAATCGATTTTAAATGGGCACGGCAGGCCATTTAAGTTTGATTTAAATAGCAATTGTTTGACTCAATTTTGTATTTAAATCAAATTTAAATTGAAATGGCATTTAAAATCCAAGTCAAAAATTAGGGGTAAGTCATACAGTTCGACTGTAAAGTTAACGCTTCATGCTTAAAATGAATAACTGAATATGAAAAAAAAATTAGTTAAACAACTTTAATCGAAATGATGTAAGAAACTGTTAATTTCATTTTATTTTATTAATTTTTTTTTATATTTTATCTTATAACTTTTTATTAATTATTCAAATTTGTTTTAATTTAACATCAATTTTGATGCTGTTACGAACGAAAGCTGAGAGAGTTCATGGCTTTCAATTCGGCTGCGGCTATTGGTTATGACATCAAACAAACTGAAATGCACATTTTTCGTTTACAAAAGCAATTATGTAATTCAGCAAAAAAAATTAAAATTGTTTAGTCAAATATTCGGACATACACAATTTGTTAAATGTTGATTTTTTTTATTCAAATTTGTGTTCGGTGTGTGAAAGTTTTGATTATCTTTTTGACGCAATTTGAATTTACTGAAGAAAACTGCTGATATTTTTTTTGAAATTACTTTCAACACACTGTGATGATTGGAAAATTTTGTAACCGAATCTTTTAGGTAACTTTCATTAATCTACCATAAAGTTATAATAAAATTAATACATACCCCTTTATGCATATGTAAATTCAATTAAATTAAATATACTTGCCTGTGTGTTGATCACAGCTACACGTCTTCAGCGATCTTGTCTGACTCTACTTCACGAGCAATATAATTTGTTTGCATAAATGAGTGGGCGTGGCAATCACCACCCACATGCGGCAAAAATATAATTTTTAATATCTTAAAAACAGTTTATCTGTGACAGATTAATCAAATTTTTTTAAGAAATTCGGCTGATGTTTTGCAGTACTTTAAGTAAAAGTCGGCTATTGAATTGTCGATTGCACAATTTTTTTTTCTAAACAAACACAAAACAGCGAAGCTTTTGGCTTGTCTGCAGAAATACCCAAAGTCTTCGGCAGGAATCGAACCTGCGACCTCGGGGACTCTTAGTAGCACACTCTACCAATTCATCCATCGAGGCACTAAAGAACTTTAGTTGTCTTTTACTTCCCCAATATTGAGAAAAATAACAATTTAAATAAAATGGTAGTGATCAAAACTCTATTTTAAAGAAGACAAACACAGTAAATTTGGTCACTTATTAACTGGTTGGGTTTCATGTTTCCAATCCAAAGCAAGTGTGGGGGAAACTTTGAAATCGCCATTTTTTCTCTTAAAACCGCAAACCATTTCACACGTTTTCTTTAAAATAAAATAAAAAATATGTATATATTAAATTTAATATGTGCTATGTTCTCTTGAAAGTGCAGCTTATGCAAAATATTCTAAATCGCTGAAGTACATACTAGAGATCTGCAAGTGCCAAATTTCCAGAGTTTTCAACGGCGCTTAGCCATTCTAATGCCTGAGTTCTTCATTAGTGACTGCCTATATTTTATCGAAATAACGAAGAGAACAAACTTTTGAAAAACTGACAACCTTAAGCCCAATAAATTTAATTATAAATCCAAATTTGTTCTTATAAATTCAAAAATATGTTCGCCTATAAAGTTAAATTAAAAATCGTTGGGGCCCCGACGTAAAGTTTTAAATCCAAACCACGAAAAATCAATTGGCTGTTAATTCTCATTTATTTTTTGAAAATTCATTTATAAGAATGGAAGCTTAACACTTCTGAAGATACATACGGTTGTATTGTTAAATGTCAGACGACAAATAACGTGACCACTACTATTTTGTTAAATTTTGTTTCAGCCAAGTATTTGTATGTGGGGGTGTCAACTAACACTAATGAAAAGAAAAAAGGAAAAAATAGCAAAAACCTCAAATATGGACAAGATTTTATTATTAAGTTATGCCGGCTCAGGGAGCAAATACAAAGTTTTGTATTTGCTCTTGGAGCACACATAACCTTAAAATAAGCTTTTGTCAAATGTAATGTTTTTAGGGCTTTCTCTTGTGTTTTGTTTTCAGTGTTGTGTGTTGTTGTATTCTTGTGAATGTAAATATAAGCAGGCTCAGTTGTATTGGCTCAAACTGAAAAGTCAACAAGAAAGTGGTGGTCAAGTTTTTTGAGGCAAACAATTTTCAAATATTTGTTCACATGTGGCAGTATCTGGAGTATTTTCCTTAGAATTTTTTTTTTTTAATTATTTTTCTTTAGTTTTAAAGACAGTTCTTTTATCTTTCAGCGATTTGTTTGAACTTGGTGCTTCCGCTTTAAAAGAAATTTATTTGATCGACTCCCCATTTTCAATTAGTTCACATTATTCATCAATTTTTGTGGCTCAAAATTATTTCCCTGAAATTTAATTTACTGCTTGCACATACATAGCGAGTATGTATGTAGTTATATACAAGGTGGCGCAAAAGTAATCCTCCTATCAGAAAATGCTATAAATTTTGCGATTGGCCCCTAATGTCAGTTCTGTTTTGACATTTGTGTAGTAAACATATGCGAAATACACGTTATTATTTATTATTATTATTATTAATGCTAGGTTGGTCCAGGATGGCCCTTTGCACTGCGACCAATAATGATCTATTGTGCAACCCTTTTCCCTCACGAGTTTAATACATCAAGAAACAGTACTAGCTCCTTCTGTGGAAGCCCTTGCAAGTCCAGTGAACCCAATGTATAGGCCCGCAACAGCCTGTATCTTCTGTGGCCAAGTGCCACACATTCAGTAATCAAGTGTTCCATTGACTCCTCTTCTTCTCCGCAAAATCTGCAGGTTGCCGTGCTGGATAGTCCAATTCTGTGTAGATGTTTCCTGCAGGTATAGTGTCCTGTTAGCGCCCCACACAGTGTCCTTAGATTCTTCCTATTTAATTTTAGAGCGAGATCCGCTCTCTTGGCATCAAAGCTAAGAAATTTCTTCGAGTGTTCCAGACCCCTAGTGTCATTCCACAGTTTCTCTGTGATGGATGTTGTCCATTTTCTGATCTCCCCCCTGAGGAGTAGCTTATTAAAGCCAAAGGATGGAACGCGGAATATTAGTGACTGACTATTTATTTGACCAATAATCGGTCGGTGACTTTGGCACCACGTGAATTTCGTCGCAGATTTCCTGGCCGTCCAACGCCTACTGGTGAAACACGGCGACGTTTAGCCGCTCGCCTCGAAGAGACTGGCACAACACGAGATGCTGCCAGGCGTGGCAGACCCCGGAGTAGCCGTTCTGCAGAGAATATTGCTGCTGTAGCCGACGATGTCATGGAAGCGCCGTCGACATCGACCAGACGACGTGCCACGCAAATGGGTATCAGTCGACGGTCTTTACAGTGAATTCTGGTACAAGATTTGAAGATGTTTCCGTACAAAGTCCAGACGGTGCATCAGCTGTTAGCTGCTGACCGCCAATCACGTCTAACATACGCTCAAGCCATCCTTGATCACCAAATATCAAAAATAATCATGAGTGATGAGGCCCATTTCCATCTTAGCGGATACGTAAATAAGCAAAATTTACGCTTCTGGGGCACTGAAAATCCGCGTTTAACCCACGAAGAGCTATTACACCCACTCAAAGTCACTATATGGTGTGCTGTTTTCGTTGGACCAAAATTTGGATTAAAGGACCAAATAAGAATAATCCACAAGAAGAATCAAAGATTTTCAATTTTTTTTTTAATTACAGCCAAAAAACATCGGTAGGATATTTTTGCGCCACCCTGTAGTTAATATACTTTTTTAATCCGTGATCACCTATCTGCACAAACCCATTCATAGACAGATTGCTTTATAAAATTATTTAAATTAAGTGAAAAAATGTTGAATATGTGCATGATTTTTAAAATTGTACATACATATGTATGCATGCACACACCTGCTAAATCTATTATTAAAGCAAAACAAGAAGTAGGAAAGTGTTTCTATGTTTTTTTCTCCCTCTCGCTCTCTCTCGTTCTCTTGTATTTCAACTTCTTTCAACAATCGAAATAATGTTAATTTATAAATTATTTCCTTGAAGTAAAACATATTTTTAAAATAGTGTTTTTTTTTATACTTGAGGTAACAATGCTTAAATTAAAATTAAATTTAATTGCTTTTTCTATTTTCTATGGGGTTTCCATTTCAACTCAAAATAAGAAAAAAAAAATACTGCTCTTTTATTTGTCTACTTTTTTTTTTGTTTTTGTGAAAGTGTTGAAAGAAAATGTAATTTTTTTAGTGTTTCTTCTTTTTGCTTTGAAACAGGCGAAACTTTACAAGTTTATTTTATAAATATAAAATCAGCGACTACTTTAAACAACATGCGTGCAAAAACGGCATGAAAAGTATTAAATTTCTTTTCATTTATTTATTTTTATTATTTTTGTATGGTCAACGAATGACCGACCGACCAGATCATCATTAATGGTGAGACTCGAAAACAACTTTATTTTTGTTGTTTTTAATTTCAGCCATAAAGTAAAGAAAAAATGTAATGACATTTTAAATTTACTTCGTTTCTGTTATTTTTGCTAAGAAAAAAAAAAAACATTCATAATTTATTTTACTTTATTTTTATTGATACTCAACTGGTTTTAAATATTTACTCCCATCATATGGGGAATTTCACAAATATTTTTGTCATGATTGGACATATGAGGGAAAATTTTTGTGGCTTGTGTGTGGTCATTTGTGGTAAATAAAAAGAAAACAATTTTTGCTAGAGCTCAAAAAATTGCTATTTTCACAATAAATGTTTAAACAGAAAAGGAAAAATGCTGCAAAAGTTGTAGTACAGCTGCTTTATGCACGATTTACACCATCGGAATTAAGACAAATAATGTGCTACCTTTTTTTTTGCAAGTCGACCCAAAGTAAGATTCGCTGTGACAGAGAGAATGTAAACTCAACAACGATTTAAAATACAATTATTGAATGGAGTCTTATAAATAGGGTCGATTTCAATGCTCGTACACTGATAGAAAAACATTTGTCAATAAAAAGATTTTTACATTAATACTACGATTTTCTCATTTTCTTTTCTTTTCTTTTCTTTTCTTTTCTTTTCTTTTGTTTTTTTTTTTGGCAACATAAAGCTTCGTTGGGGTTACAAAAATTGTTTCGTTAATTTGCAAACAACCGTTAATAGAGCGAAATTTATTCGTTATTGCTACTAAAGCTGGGATCACACGATTGCCGCAATGCACCAATTTTACATAATTTTTATTGGGCTGAATTGCAGCACAATAAAAAATTTGTCCCCATCAAATTCTCTGCAATAAAATGATTGTCACATTTTACTGATATTTGATTGTCGCAAATTGCCACAAAACAATTTAGTACCAATAATTTGCCGCGTTATAGTCACACGATTATTATACTATGCGGCAACTCTGAGAAACAGCTGTTGCAGCTGATGACAAAGTTTGTTTTGCAAAAATAGTTAAAAAAATAGTTAAAAGTTACAAATATGGTTTGTTGCTCAAAAAGAAAGAATTTTGCTTTGGCTATTATAATAATGTTGTGCAGGCTGGCCCTTTTCTGTCCCCTTACCAGATTTTGTTTTTATTTGCTTTTTTACATTTTGAAATGCAGTGTTAACATTGGCCCATATGGCTGTACAGTCTTCCACCGCATGCCCCGAGACAATTTTGTTTGCATTCCTCGCCATGCGCTTTCTAGTTTATACTGGTCCTTGTAGTCCGGGAAAGAGTATTCCCAAACACATGGATGCATCTCTACAGCTTGTATTAGTTCATGAATATCATTGTAGGTCCAGGATGAAGTTACACTTTGCTTTTTTCTTTTTTTTTTTCTTCAAAGGTGTCTGCTGTGGCTGAGCCAGGAGGCAGTATTGAATTTCACTGCAAATGGACTCGTCCATAACAATGCACTCTTCGAAATCCATATTGAAACTGCAAGAATTTTGCAATTGTTATAATAGTAACAACAATTAAATTTTACTTAGTGAAAAACAAAAAGTATGTTTGGAAGACACGTTTAAACAATTTTGAAACTACCCTGAAGGAAATGTCAGTAGAAAAACTCTAGTGATTTACTATTGACATGGTCACCAGTACTAGTGACATATTATACCTCATACAATGATTTTTCCTGTTGACATTCAGCAAGTGCTTGTCATTGCAAATCAACTACTGACTCAGGAACTAGTGACTAGGTGGTTGTAATGCGACTATATGACGACCATGGTACTATCGTCTCAAAACACATTGTCGCTACCCTGAAAGAAATAACGGTAGAGAGACTCAATTGAAAAATCAACAAATAAAATTTGTCTACTCATTAACAGTATTGTCAACTCAATGTTTTCTTTCCAAATAAAAACGATTTTTATTTCACGATTTTGATGGGGTTACAACCTTCAACAATCACAACACTGTTCACAAAACAAAAAACTGGAGACACTCTGTTGACAATTTGATAAAACAGTCACGAATATAGGCGAAAAATGTAGCGACTTGGAGCCACTTGACTATAGGTTTACTTCAGGGTAAATAAAGGTATTACACATGTATGTATGTATGTATGTATGTATGTATGTATGTATGTATGTATGTATGTATGTATGTATGTATGTATGTATGTATGTATATTATTGGGGCGTATTGTCTTCTTATTGGTTGCCGCATGAGAACACAATAAATATTGGTGCATTTTCAGAATTGTTATTGGTGAATAGTTGTATATAAAGTGTTCACATGGTTGTCGCAACACGGTTGTATTTGACTGGGACAAATTGGAACAACATTCGTTTTGGTTGCCGCATGAGCCAATAAATGGTGCTATCACACGATTGGCATAACAAAAATTGGTGCATTGCGGCAATCGTGTGATCCCACCTTAAGAAGATTTCATTACAAACAAGACAACATATTTTATTCATTTATTTAATTTAACTAAGTGGAAACCTAAAAAAATATGTCTAAAAATATCGTCAAGAAAATGTAACATGATTTTGGAAGCAACTTGAAAAAGCAACAGACCTGACTCTAAAATTGTTATACATTTTGCATTCACACTATAAAGGGTGTTTTTTTTCGATGTATAGAACTTTAAGTTGGCAAGATGGCGACCGATTTAACAGCTGTCAAGTGATTTATTCTCAGTTTGGTTTGGCAATTTATTATGAATAGACTCACGCCTGAATAACGCTTGCAAAAAGTGCATTTTTATTTCGAAATTAATAATTCTGTGCGGAATACGTATCGTGCACTACGTCAATTTAGCGACGAAGCGTACTTCCGGTTGAATGGCTACGTCAACAAACAAAACTGCCGCATTTGGAGTGAAGCTAATCCTCAAGTGTATGTCGAAACACCGTTACAACCAGAAAAACTGACTGTTTGGTGCGCGTTATGGGCTGGTGAAAGCATTGGTACGTACTTCTTCAAAAACGATGATGGCCAGAACGTTACAGAGAATGGTGATCGGTATAGAGCCATGATTACTAACTTTTTCATTCCTTTATTGAATAACCATGATGCCCAGGAGATGTGGTTTCAACAAGACGGCGTAACATGTCACACAGCTCGTGCCACAATCGATTTATTGAAGGACACGTTTGGTGAGCGCCTAATTTCACGTTTTGGACCTGTGAATTGGCCTTCAAGATATTGTGATGTAACACCGCTAGACTACTTTCTGTGGTGCTATGTAAAGTCATTGGTCTATATTGTAGATAAGCCACAAACGCTTGACCATTTGGAACACAACATTCGGCGTGTTGTTGCCGATATACGGTCACAAATGTTCGTGAAAGTCATCGAAAATTGCGCCAGCCGTGGCGGTCATATGCCAGAAATCATATTTAAAATGTAATGCCACAAGATTATCTTTCGAATAAATAAAATTCATGGCAATCGAATAATCCACCGTTGTTTTATTGCAACTTAAAGTTCCATACATCGAAAAAAACACTCTTTAGTAGCAGTAGTTACTGCTTTACTGCTTTGCTGGCTTTCTAGCAAGCAGAAATTTTCATTATCTAGCCACCCATAGTTTGTGTTTGCCAATTTGGCAAGCGATCAGAGCTATTACATGCTTTAAGTAACTTTTTTTTTGTTGGGGGTTCGTAATTGCACTGAATAATCGAGTGAAGTTCTGCAGTTATTCGGCAAATATTTGCAAATATACACAATTTGTCATGCCTGGCATAAAGTCACAAAAACCAATCAACATACATGGACAATGATTTTAATAGTAAACACTATCACGCTCAATCATGATAAAATAAGATCCAACTTAATATTAAGTTGCAGTAAACATTTAATTAAAAAAAAATGAACAAGCAAATAACAAATAGTTGATTGCCAAACATGTAATGAATATTATGCTTTATTTAACTAAAACTTGAATCGCATACAACAAGTTTAAATGCTGCAAATCGTTGGCTACTTACTGCTGTGAACAATAGTAACTCGTTTTCTGCATCTTGAGTTCCATTTGTTGTTGCTATTGCAGCAGCACTCCCTTGGCATATGTTGTAGTTATCTTGGTATGCACATTTCTACATACATATATCGTACTCGTATAATTATATAGCTATGAATTCTCATTACTTGTGTGTAAAAAATTTCATGTTTCATGTGTCAACTATTGCATAACTTTTCTTTTTTTTACGAGAGGGAGAGAGAGCGAGAGAAATCATCATTTCGATAATTTCACTTTTTTATTTGGTAATACGCAGCACACGCAAAGGAAAAACATTTTACAATATGATTGCGACCACAATATCACGTTGTCTCTAGAATGATGCGAAAGGTTGTGGCAAATAAGATATTTTTATTTAAAATGTCTTGAAACAATTTTTGATCACCCTAAACACAGTTTTTGTTATAGTTTGATCATTTTATTGTTACCATCCATTAAAAATTACAATATGGTTACATTCATTTGAAAATAACAATATCTACAACAATTTTATAATGAACATTTGAACAAGCTGTATTTGTATCATTTGGTAACAAAATAATGCACAAGTTATTGTTGTTTTGTTGAGAGCTAATTTTTCTTCAATATTTGTGTTGCGATTAAAATTTTTTTGTGTGGGCTGCTTATCAATGAATATTTTTCTTTTATTGAAAGGAAACAAAAAATAAAGTAAATAAAACAATCACAAATATTAAAACCGAAATAAGACAATTGGGCAATACAAATTATGGAACATATGACGAGTGAATAAGGGCTTTGAATGGTTTATACACTCAAAATAATTTTGCAGTAACTGAGCGTAGTTTATTCCAGAAGTAATCGGTAAAGTTATTTGTAAATGAAAAAACGTTTAAAAAAGAATGAAATTTTAATTTTAACTGATTTGTACAGTTGCTTTAAAAACTAACAACAGATAAATATGGATTTTCAGTCACAGTTAATAATGACAATAGTAACTTATGTTACACATACATGAAGGAACCAAGCTGTTAATATGTATATACATATTTATAATTTAGTTTCTATATACACATGTAGCATACATACTCTTTACTTAATTTGATTGGTGTTGAATGTGTTCTAATTGTTGCGATGGCTGAGCAGGTATGGCAGCTGCTTTCAAGTCGAGATGCTGCATGCTCGCATCTCAGCAGAGGCTTTGCAGTACAAAAATTGAATAAGCGAATTGCAAGAGGAGATAGTACAGATAGAAAAATATAATTAAATAAAATGACCAACTAAGAAAAAATAAAAATTTTTTTACAAGTTGATTACGCTTGAATTATTTGACAGTTAGAATAAAGGAAAAATTATCACTTTTACCGATTGGATTCCGTAGATTTTTTAACATTTAAATTCAAATGAAGTAATAAGTGAATTTAAATGAAAAATTAGTAGGACGTTTTTTAAACAAAGTTTCATTTATTTTAAAGATTGTTTTCAGTTAATTTTACTGACAAAGTTTTCTGAGTGTAGATGTGGATGTATGTATAAATATTTATTTGGATTCTGTAAATATTCCATTATTAAAAAAAGAAGTTTTAGTTTGACCATATTGCTGACAAATTCAATCATAATACTGTCGTGAGGAACCAAGTTTTTGTCACATTTAGCCAGTATTGTAATAAGCAATCTGCAATATTAAAATAATATAGCTGGATTTGCCAATAGTATGGTTGGATGGGTTGGATGTTAGTATTTTTGAATGCGACAGTGGTTGAAAATGCTACAGCATGTTCGGACATGACCAGACTATGATGGAATATACCAATAACATGGTTAGTGGCCACAATAAGCTAATCACTGAAAGTGACAGTAGGAACAATTTGATCGTTTTATTCTACAATTAATACTGTTAGCCTGTAACCATATCTCTCAACAATAGTATGTTTTTCTTAGCATCTGGTTTCCTCAACCAAATTTTTTCTTTACGTGCAGTGTTTGAAAATAAATTTAAAAAGAGAAGTAAATAATAGTACAAAGTCATTCAATAATTTGCCAACTAAAAAAGTTCTAGAGTTTAATGTTTTTTGGGCATAACGTGGTTATCGTTCATGTTTTATATAAAAAATTGATATTGTTAAGTCTGTAATCGTATATTTCAACAATAGCAGGCTTCTCCTGCGACATGGTTACCACAACCATAACTTTTCTAAGTGCCAGAGTCGAATAACATGTGTAAATAACTCAACTTACAAAGAAATATTAAAGTGGTTCACAGTATAGTTATAAGAAGCAAATTTAAGTGGAAGCCCCACTATTGTTAAGATTTTTTCAGCTTTCTCCTCTTTGCAAGATTTCTCTTAAGAACCCTGTTAAATTTGTATCTTGGCCCCGTTACTCCTCATGAAACTTTTGATGCTGGCAATCAACTTGGCTTGAAAATAAAACTGAAACAATTGACTCTTTTTTTGGCCGTCTTTCTTGTTGAAAAATTTCGATTTATGTATTATTTTCACTGCTCTTCATGACTTTTATTTTCAATATTTTCCTTAGAAAATAGCGAAATTAATAAATAAAATACTATTCAAGAAAAGAAATTTATTACGTTTTTTTTCTCTTTATGATCTATTGACACGGATTGTATTGTGCACTCAGTCGCCCGTTCAAATGTGAGAACTGCCATTTATTTAGTTTTGCTTTGCTTTATTGTTCAATTTTCACTAAAAAAAAAGAAGTTCCAATAAAAAACCGATACATCAAATTGTCATTTTCTTCGAGCAATCAAACAGTTAGACTTGATAATATGCATATACGTATATATAAATATTACTTTTGCTTTTGTTTATTGTACTTAAATTGTATTTTATGGTCACGTTTTTTTGTAACATTCAATAGCAATAAATTCTCTAACAAAATTTAATTTTCAACTTTCAATTAAAAAAAAAAAAAGAATAGAAATTAATTGTAAAATTGTGTATAAGAAATTTAAGTTTGTTTTACTGGTGTTTTTTTATAGTCTGAATTTAAGTGCATGAGACTTTTCATATCATCACACGTGACATTTGTACACTAGATGTTGTAGACTGGATTCTAGAAAAGTCTGAGCACATCACTGAAAAATAATTTGATCTTGCTGATTCAGCCAGAGGATTCTATGACCAGAAAAATTAAGAATCTTTATACGAAATATTGTTATTGAGAATATTAAGCAAGCTAGGGGATAGCATACGTGATATAAAAAGGAATTTTCGCACTTTTGATCCAGTTGTGTTGCTTGCAACTGTTGAAATATTTGCTAAACCATTTGAAATATATATTTTACTTAACAGCTACATATGTGTTTAAATAACACTTTTTTTATTTCTCATGCATATTTTATCTGTGAAAAAAAACTTTTCATATGAAATATTTTCAACAGTTGATTGCATTGTTTCACAAAACCAGAATCGCAAAAGTTGTATAATGATGAAAAAATTCCGTTTTGTTCCATTGTGGTTTTCATATGAAAACGCTGTGACGAATGTTTTTATCTTTTCACTGAACGATAATCAGAACTGCTATGAAAACGTGAAAAAAACTTTTCATTTCACCGTTTCACAGAACCAGAATCCACCCTCTGATGTAGCATACGTGACATAATTTATTCTTAAGGGATTTTGAAGTAATGAAATGAATAATATGCACATTTTCAATTTCATAAGAGAAGACACCATATTCAGTAAAGTACCATACCTTAGCGTTTTACATATCAAGCCTATATACATCAAAAGTTGTTATATTATTATGGAAATGCCCATATATACATATGTATGTAGAAACCCACATTTACAGTTATGGAAATAAATCATATGATGTCATATGAATCAAAAAAATATTTCATATGAAGAAATTAAGTGTTTATGCATCAAATTTTATTTATTTATTTTTATTACAACACTTTTGTTTGCATTGACAAATCAATACTACTCAGTTATGGAAAAATAAATTATTAATTCACTGAGTTAAATTTAGTCAAAAACTGATGAGGCAAAACTGGTCACCTATCGATGTCGTCACGTAACGCTTTTTTTTTTCAAAAAGACAAAAATTTTTTTTGGAGAATAATTCATACATACATACATATATACATATGTATTTATCAAGATTCGTATTCAATAATTTTTCTTTTAATCAAAAAATTTTGTGTGTTTCTTTTATGGGAAAACTCACTACAAACACTAAATATACTTCAACTTTCAAATTTTCATATACCTTTTGTATTGTGTGTTGCAAAGACCTTGCAATCAATGACAATCAAAAGAGAAGTGGCATGGGAATTATACCTCAATATCGCTAAACGCCATGAATGTTGTATATAGAGCAGGTATTTTATTTGAAAACCTAAAGAAGTTCTCATATTTGAATATGAAAACGAACACAAGTGAAACGTTTGTCACGCATATTTTGCCATTGTTTAATAGGAATCGCTTAATAATTTTTTGGCTGCTTAATAATTTTTTTGGCGCTCTTCCAGGGCGCCATCTCGTAAAATGACCTACAGTGCGACATAAGGCCCATTTGTATGTAGCATACATACTCTTTACTTGATTTGATTGGTGTTGAATTTGTTCTGATTGTTGCGATGGCTGAGCAGGTACGGCAGCTGCTTTCAAGTCGAGATGCTGCATGTTCAAATCTCAGCAGAGGCTTTGCAGTACAAAAATTGAATAAGGGAATTGAAACATAAGACAATACAGATAGAAAACTATAATTAAATAAAATGGCCACCAAAAAAAAAACATTTTTACATAAATTATTTGACAGTTAGAACAAAGGAAAAATCTTATTTTTACCGATTGGGTTCCATAGATTTTTTTAACATTTAAATTCAAATGAAGTAATAAGTAAATTTAAATGAAAAATAATGAAGTAATAAGTCAATTTAAATGAAAAATAAGTAGGACCGTTTTTAAATGAAGTTTCATTTATTTTAAAGAGGTTTTCAGTTAATTTTACTGACAAAGTTTTCTGAGTGTACTCAAATTAATGGCACAGAGGTGGGAACGGATAAAGGAACCCCTGTTTCCAAACAAAGCAAAAGAAAAACAATCAAGTCTTGACATGCCCTCAACATTTTCGAGTTTCTCCGGAGCCAGCATTTTTATGGCGGTCTCAAGTTCAATGTTGGACTAACAAAAATTCGTACTCTTATTTTTCTGGATAAGTTCTTGTGCATACGAAAGCTATTGAAAGATAAACCTAGTGTAGTCTGGTGTATGTGCCAAAATACAGTGACCAGTGATTGCTGATATAATGATCCTTGTATGCTATCTAGTTCCAAGAACTTTCTCATTTTTCTCACATTTTATGGGTATGGGTTTGATAACCATATTTTCTATGCCCGCTTCTAGGGAGGAGGAATCGATGCAGGAGGGATCGCAGGAGGGATCAATGCTCACATTCTAAAGAGACGATATGGTTGTATCGCCATCAATCCGTCACAAGAATGGACGTTGTGTAAACTCGAGCTAAGAATATTATAGCGAGTTGACTGCGTAATATAATCAGGATATTTTTATCGCATGTCGTGTGAAGCACTAGCTATATGGTGGCTCTCTTAACGGCCAATATCTTTCTCTATATAACTTTACATGCATTCGGTAGCCTAAAAGATATCTCAATGTCAAAATCCTTTATGCAGAAGTCTTCCTCAAAGCTTCTCCTCGCCTTGGATCCATGCGTATAAGCGCGAATATATCGAAGAGGTTCACCTTTAGTTCGGAAATTGAGCCTCATTGTGACAAAAAATTGTCTAGAAAATTCTCATATGATCACATTTCATTCTCTTGCCATACGATCTACTAACAGCCACCATAAAAGAAAAAATACGATCATATTGCCTTAGTTGTCGCTAGCCTCATAGCTAGCTGTAGGCAACAACTAGCGATTTTCTCTACCCGAAATCTGTTTGATGTAGAGCATAGCGATTGCCACCACATTGCTTTCGCAGAGCCATTTTAGCACCCTTTCTTTGGTCAACTGGGTTGTTACATTGCTTAAGATTTTTTAAGCCAATAATTTATAGTTATTAATTTTCAAAAGTTATATTTTAGATACACAAAATCGTTGTTAAAGAAACTTGGCTGTTGTAGTCTCTTTTTTTTGAAAAATGAGAATTTTTTTTTTTATTTGAACTTATTTTCTTTTCATTTGATATTTTGCTTTTGTTTTTGAACACAGAAAACAAAACATCTTTTTGTTGAAAATTTACAGTTTCGTATATTTTGAATGCAAGTAATTTGAACGCCGCCGGATTTTCTTCCAGGTTAAACACAGAAACAGTTGATTGAAAATTGTCTATCTTTTACTTTCAACGCCATCACGTTTTTACTTTTCTATTGTTTTTTTTTAATTTTATTTTATTTATAAATTAAACCACCAGTTGAGCTTAATCGGGGGGTTTTTTTTTTTTTTTTTGATTTTAATGTAACAAAAGAAGAAATAAAACGGCATTTTTTATACATACAAATGCACATTATTTTATAAGCAAATCTTTTTGATAAACAGAAACTGAAATGAAAATAAAAACCGAATGTAATTGGAAACCCATTGTTTTCGAAACCAAGACTTTTAAATAAGAGCTTGACAAATAAAAATTGAAAATCCAATAAAGAAAATTTTATACCAGTTATTTTGTAGTCTCTATATATTATTTTCTACTTTTCTGGATGCATCTTTGTTGCACAAATAAATACATATATACACAAATATAAGTGTACATTAGGGTGGAGCGAGTTGCATGGACAAAAATTTAACGCCATTGAATTTTCGATAGTTTTTTGGAATGAAGAAAAAAAAGCTCTTCTAGGATATATTGGGGAAAATTGATTTTCGCACGCCTTGAAAATGATTTTGCGCGATATGTCCTGGTTAAAATTAAAATTTTTTTCTATTTTTGTTTGGGAGTCCCCCTAAAGAGGCGTAACAAATTACCTGGGATTGCTCATTTTCCCCTTATCACACTAATCAATACCAGGCTGCCCATAAAAGAGTCTAATATCTACATGACCAAATTTCAGTAATTTTTTCTTTCCAATATTTTTTTCGAACCCGCCTCCCCTTACCACGCCTAGTTTCGTAAAGGGACTTCCACAAAAAAAAAAAAAAAATTAAAATCGCACACCTCAAAAATGATTTGATAAGTCGCATGGGAGCTTTTTTTTCTCGCACCCCAAAACGAAAAATCGACCCACCCCTCTAATGTACGTGCTGTTGCTGCATAAACACGTTTTAAAATTAAAACAGAAAACTAAAAACAAACAAAAAATTAAAAAACTTAAATAAATTAAAAAAATAAAAAAATAAAAAGAAAAATTGACAGACTAGCGATGGCAAACGAAGCGGACAGACAGACGGCGCTGGACAGGAGGCAGGCGAACTTATTTCAACAGCATTAAACACTGAATGCAGAGAAAGTTTGCATTGTTGATTTAACTTTTTGTTTAATTTAAACAAAAAACATAAATAAATCAACACTTTTGAATGAAAAGCAAACTTCACTAAACTTTAAATTAAGTTTTAATGTTAGAGAGAAGAAAAAAAAACCAGAATAATTTTGTATTGCTATTTTAGTTGCAGCAAACATGTTTTATGAAACTTCATCAAACAGTGTTTCGGATTGATAAACTTATGGCTTAATTAAAGCAGCCTCTAACTTTTAAAGGCCATATTCATAATAATTATTGTAAGTTTATTAAGCTCTTATTTGACGTATTTCTTTGGAATATTTGTCAAGTAAACGTGTAATAAACCTTCAATAGTTTTTATGAATATGGGTGTAATTGTTCAGCGAAAAACAAATCCAGAAATGTTGTACACGAATGTGTATGCAGTTATTAAAACATCATTGATTACGATTTCCCATAACGACACACACTTTTGGCTTGTGAAAACAAACTTGTTGCAACCAACAAGCCTCGCGTACGCTTGTCGGCGAGCAAAATTCACAAAAAAAAAACAAAAAAATATAAAAATAAACAAACATCTTGTACACCGAAAAACAAATTCAATCCATTTGCATTTAAGTCCATCCCAAGCGGTGTCAGAAGTTCGGTAAGTAAGGATTTCCTTAAATCAAGCACGTTGTTCTTGTTTTAGGTACGATTTTTTCACGCGCTAAATACTTAATTCTAGCCATATTCAATCCTGATTTCAGATTGAATATAGCTAAAATTTGTACTTGAAAACAATCACGCCGTACTTGATTTAACAACAATTGGACTTCCATACTTTTCACACTGTGTGGGATTGAGTATTTTTTGAGTGTGATTCGTTGTTTTTGACGCCTATGTAATCAATCCCAAATTCGTACCTGAAATATTCCTCTCTACTTCTTTAATATAATAATTTATAAATTATTTTGTCTTTTTGCCGATTTGAACCTGGAACCTAACAACTGCCCCTCCAGCCACTCTACCCATTCAGCTATTGCAGCAATTGAAAGCAGGGAAACAAATTCATGCTTCTATAAGTAGCACACACTTACTATTACTACTAATACACATAAAACTTTCGTACTCATTTTAAGTCTTAACAGGACTGATTCTCCTTAATAATCCTTATTCAGCTTGTTTTAAGACTAATTAGGGTGGACCAATTTAGCAATCGATATTGTGCCAGCGGGTTTTTACTGAGACATGTAAAAAAAAAATCATTTTTGGAAGGTCTGATTTTCAATTATTTTCTTTTTTGTGTTTTTGTATAGAAGCCCCTATAAGGAGGCGTGGCACAGAGTCGGTGTGTTCAAAAAAACAAAAACAAGATTGGGAAGAAAAAAAATTGTTGAGAGTCAGGCATTTGAGCTTTATGGGCACTGATTAGTTTTAGGCGGCATTGGGCCCCTCGAAAATGAAATTTACCCCCCATCACAATAACTTGCCCCAGGGTGCACGTAGAGGAGTCAAATGTGTGACCAGTCCTCAATAATTTTTTCTCGTCAATATTTTCTTCGAGCACATCCACCCCGTACCATGGTTCCCGAACAGAAGTCAAGTCAAGAAGTTTGCCCGAACAGAAGTCAAATGGATCACCATCCCCTAATCAAATTTTTTCTCCAATATATTTTTTTGAGTGCACCGATTCCCTACCACGCCTGCTCAGAGGGACTCCCACACAAATTTCCAAAAAAAAAAATAAATAAAAATTGAAATTTGTATACCTCGAATATGATTATTTTTTTGCGGTTTGTCACATCTCGCAGTGAAATTTATTGTTCTCATGCCAAAAGCTGTCGTAAAACCAATGGCCCTTGCAAAACCACTCGGCCTAGCATACATAGAATTATTAATTCTAATAAAAATTCGAATCAAAATGCATTTTCCTCTTCTGCACTCATTAACAATCATTTCAAATGTCATCTTGCCGACACTCAACAAAGTTGCTTTAGAAAAAACTATGGCAAAATTACAATGTTCAATATTATGTTTAAATAAAATTGATAAAAGAAAAGTTGGAATAAACCTTGCTGACTGGCATACCAAACGAATGTAAACGCTTTAAGTCACCGCAGCAAGGACGGGCAACATTCATTTATTTATTTAGTTGCACCAGTGCCGAGAGAAATATCAACCAACGTCAAGCATTCTTCCTTAAGGTTTTTAAGCAAAGAAGTGTTAATGTGAAATGTGCATGTTTTATAATAATATTTTTCTTCTTCTTCTCGTATAAAAACATTAAAATTTTAACTGTGGCTGGGTGTAAGAAACAAACAAACTGTTTATTAGGATCGACGACCATATGCCGAGGCAGACGGAAGGACGTTGGTGTGATGGCTGCCAGGATATTAATGGCCTGTGTGCTATTTTAAGTGTTTTTGAAGTGCTGGATTTTATGGTGTTAACTTAAATGCCAACTTAAATGCTTATTTTAACTTTAGAATAAATGTGCAGCTTTAATTATGAATTTGATTAATAAAATAATACCCAAAATGAATACAAAGTAACGCTTTAGCTGAACAGACTAAAATTTCACTGCAACACGATCATCAGCATCGTTGAAGATATTAAAAAAAAAGAATATAAAAGATGGCGATTAAAAATTGTATAACTCCATTATGTTTAGAAGGTGGAACTTTTGTTTTTGAGGCGTTATGATCGTCGTCTATCTATAAATAAATTCAGTCAAGTATGAGGCTGGCTGGCACACTTATGCTAGGAACCCAATTCGGACGAACGGCGAATTTCGCCCAATACGACGAATACGCCGGTTAAAATTCGCTGTGTAAATTCGTCGTATGAAGCACAATAACGACGAAAAACAAAAACATCTATTATAATTGATAAAGTTGTTTATTGTTTGTTCAAGGTAAAAAAAAAATTAAATGAATCAAAGAATTTCAAAGTTTGTAAAAATAATGAACATCATTGTTCACTACGGTAAATGCCTTGAAGTTTAACATTTTCAATTCTAATTTCACTTGTACCCATTTTCTCAGTTTTTTCATTTTATCTTATTATAGTTGAACAGCTGATGGGGTGACCATATTAAAAAAAGTGTTTGCTAAAACATTTTGCATTACCAAAAACAAAAAATTAAACACTACAAATATGTTGTATAATCTAATATGTTGGCTTTTTATTTTAAATGCAAAAAGTCAAAGTTGAAGCACTTAAAATAAAAACTATTAAAGTAAAAATTAACTGTTTTCACTAAAACACTTGAAAACTAAAACCACAATGGCCATATAGAAATAAATCTATTTCAAGTTCGCAGCGTACAACGAATTTCAACCGATGCTGTGACTGTGTGCATTTTCATATACACCAATGTGTTTTATTTTTTACGGCGAATATTCGCGGCAAAAAATTCGTCGTTCGTCCCAGTTGTGCTCCTAGCATTATGGTTCCGTACGTATGTGTAATGCACATATGGAATGGCATATGTGAATACATATATTGTATAAATTTCATCTCTCTGTCTCTTACAGCTTGAGAGTTACCTTTAATTTTTACTTTACGTTGTATGGGGACACCTAGTAGTTTTCGACTTGTTGTTGTTGTTGTGGTCATTTGTTATTGTAAGGCATCTGGGAATACGTATATTGTGCAAATTTCGGCTTTCTATCTCTTACGGTTCGAGAATTATAGCTAACTGTTACTTTTGGTTGCATAGGGACACCTCGTAGTTTTCGACTTGTTGTTTTTAGCATTTGCTATTGTAGTGCATATGCAAATACATATATTGTGCGAATTTTAGCTCTCTGTCTTTTACAGTTTAAGAGCTACGGCTAATTGTTAATTTACGTTGTACAGGGACACCTGGTAGTTTTCGACTTGTTATTCTTTTTAGCATTTGTTGTTGTAGAGCATCTGGGAATACATACACTGTGCGTATTTCAGCTCTCTATCTTTTACGGTTCGAGAGTTATAGCTAATTGTTACTTTTCACTGTATGGGGATACCTGGTAGTTTTCGACTTGTTGTTATTCTTAGTATTTGTTGTTGTATGGCATCTGTGCGTGCATACACTGTGCAAATTTCAGCTCTCCATCCCTTACGGCTTGAGAGTAATAGCTAATTGTTACTTTACATTGTAGGGGGACACCTCGTAGTTTTCGACTTGTTGTTGTTTTAAGTATTTGTTGTTGTAGCGGCAGGGTACATCAACGTCCTGTGAAATTTTCAGCTCTCTACCTCTTACCGTCCATTCGGAGAATGGACGCTGTAAAGGACGGATGGACGGTTGTACAAGTCTGGGTAATAGGGTTCCGTTTCACTCTGATGAGTACGCAACATTAAAAAGGGACCATAAGACATCAAAAATATGCTGCTTACCAATGTTTTAGGTTTTTTCGCTTGTTGCTTAGTGTCATTGGACTTATATTGTCCAATACAGGGTATTTGTATTAAAGGACGGATAGACGGACCTTCAAATGGCACCACAGAAACATTTTACTTCTTCCGTGCATTTTTCAAAACAACCCGAAAAACAAAATATTACGCTGATGATGAAAAAAAAAGTTTATCTTGATGCGACATTAAAAATGATTTATTTTACGTAAATTTTCACAGCCAGCATTAACTTTTGAATTTACTAATTATGTTAAAAACTAAAATAAATTTAAAAACTACAGTTTGTTTAACAATAAAACGTGACTTTTATGCTTTTCTTACTGAAAAGATTTCTTAACACACATTTTATGATGGCAACATTCAAATTTTAATACTTTTTTTTGACACCTTTTCCATTCAAAATATCACATCGACCCTTTTAATTTAATCGATTTGTTACAACATTTGTACATATTTAACGTGTTCCATATCATTAGCAATTAAGTGGCAGCAAGTGCACATATTTCACTTTTAAAAAGTCAACCTTTTCTTTGAAAAGTTCTGTTATGGAGGGGAATTCGAAATTCTATTAAATAAAAGTGATTTAAAACTTTATGACATGATATAACAGAAATTTAAAAATACATGATTTAGTGAGTAAATATTTTCCAATTTTAGTTTTCTAATCCACACAAGAAAAACAGATAATGTGTGAGCGCAGTGAAAGATGTTTGAAAAATAGTAATAAATAATAAATATTTTCCATATTTATAAATAATAAATAATCAATATTTTCTATAGACAATTTCTCCTTAAAATGCTCGGTAAAAGTATTCTATTTATAAAGGGCTATACATTTGGCCGTGTCAATTTAGCAATCCATATGGAGTCATGGATGGATTTTGGTGTATGAGAAAACAAGGCCCACTAACTACAACATGTCAAATAAATTCAGTCAAGTACGAGGCTGGCTCGCACACTTAGGATTCCGTACGTATGTGTAATGTAGGTATGGAAAACTTATGTCGTATAGGGACACCTGGTAGTTTTCGACTTGTTGTTGTTTTTAGCGTTTGTTGTTGCAGAGCATCTGTAAATACATACACTGTGCGGATTTCAGCTCTCTATCTTTTACGGTTCGAGAGCTATATCTAATTGTTATTTATGGCTGTATGGGGACACCTGGTAGTTATCGACTTCTTGTCATTTTTAGTATTTGTTGTTGTAGGGCATCTGTAAATACATACACTGTACAAATTTCAGCTTTCTATTCCTTACGGCTTGAGAGCTAATAACAGCTAATTTTTACTTTACATTGTAGGGGGACACCTCGTAGTTTTCGAGTTGTTCTATTCAATTTCAATTTTCAATTGTCTTTTTGCATGGCGGCGAAGTACGGGGTTGGCATGTTGGCTTAAATAGGGGAGACAAAAAATTATTAGCAGTTGGTTATACATGTGACACCTCTGCGGTGACGGTCTCAGCGGTCCGTATTTGGTTGCCTTGAAAATAAAATTTTCCCTCCATCACACTAACTTGCCCCCGGGTACCCGTACGATGGTTACATTTCACATTTCGGGACTGGGCAACCCTAGTGTTGTAATCTAGCAACTGGCAGCTCTATCGTAAAGTTGGATATTTTTCAGGTTAAACGTACTCCGAACGATTTGATAAGGCATGATTGATTCATGGGAAATATTTTGAAAAATATTAAAGTGATTTTCGATGATTCATATTTGTTTTTGTTCCCTAGTTCCGAAATAAAAAAGGCAACCCTAGTAGAGGAGTCAAGTGCATGGCCAACCCACATCATTCCCCTCCACCCAAATTATTTTTTTAAACACACCGACCGCGTCCCGTACCAGGCCACTTTCGAGGGTTCCCATGGCAAAAGTACAACAACAAACATAATTAAAAACCGGAGGTATCGAAAATAATTTTCTTTTTAGGTCTACAAATAGACCTCATAAATTTTTCCTTTTTTTTTCTTTCAACCGTCTATATGACGCCGACATTTCGTTGATGCTAATCTACGCATCAGTAGACTCAAAAAAATTCCCATGAACAAAATGAGAATCAGAAATATTCAAACAAACTTTTAATACAGAAAACAGTTTTTCGTCCTGCAACATAATAAAGGGTCCGCCAAAAAACATTTTTTTTCCAACAGGACGTAAAACATCGAGCGTAGCTTCGGCTGTGTGGCACGTAGCGCCGTCCTGTTGAAACCAAATGTTGTCAATATCCTGTTGTACAATTTTTGTGAACCAAAATTCGTTCAACATGGCCCGATAACGATCGCCATTGATATTGCTCCGATAACGGCCACTCCTTGCTCATTCGCGAAGAATTTGCCTCTGGACCAAAATCCGCACCAAACAGTGACTCCTTTTGGGTGCGTCGGCCTTTCAATGTATGTGTGCGGGTTTTCTGTGTCCCAAATGCGACAATTTCGCTTGTTTACATGCCCGCCAAGATCAAAATAAGCTTCATCTGAAGAGATGATTTTTTTTTTTTTTTTTGGCAAAATCGTCATCTTCTGTAAGTCGTTCACAGGCCCACCATATTCGTTCAGCGGAAGGATAAAACTAATTATTTGTCAAATCAGACATGAGCTAAATTCACGAAATAAGCACTGGTTGAAAAAAAGTTAAATGGCGGACCCTTTATAATACATTTCAATTAGCAAATAAATAATTAAGTTCATTTTTGAAAATGATTTTCTTTATAAGTCGTAGTGGTACTTTTACAATTTTCATGCCAAAAGCAAAAAAAAAAAAAAACGTTTGTCCATAGAAATCGACCCAGCCTACTAATATACATTTATGGTTACATACCTGCCTATTATTATTATAAAGTTTCGACTTTGAAATGTCCCAGCATATTCTAAAATATTAAAATTATTTATGTTTTAACGCATCTTTTTAACTTGTTTTTTTCATTTTTTCTCTTTTTAGGTAATTGTTTTCATTTTTTACACTGCAAATTGAAAAGCTGTTAAATCATGTGAGTTTTATTTATTTTTTTTTATGTATTTTCATCACGTTTCAAATTAAGTCTTAATATTGATGTATGTATGTATGTCTTATGTTAAAAGCTACTAAAGAAATATTATTTAATTTCTTTAACAGTTTATCGTTGAACAACTTTTACTACTTATCTTTTTTTTTTTCTTAAAGAAAAACGAAAATAAAACTCAATGAAATCACGTTTTTGATTAAAAATTTCACGATTGCGGTAACAATTACTTACAAGTAAAAGTGAAATAAACGTTTTTTATGATTTAAAGCCCTCCTGCCATATTAAAATATCTATTAAGTACAAATTTAGCAAATTAAACTATTAATGCTTCATTAGCAGCGAATTGGTAGGCTGTTTTTTTTTTTGTCAATACCTTAAAAATAAGTAACTTAATATGAGACAGTAGGGTGCTCCTTTACATTTGACGGTGAATTTCTAACAGTCTCACTCTTAACTATGGTGACTATGGCTAAAAGTATTTTCCCGACAAATTCAATCAATCAGCTGGAGCCTCTTCCTCAGTTCAGCTTAAATTTTGGTCCAACCATAAGAAAATCTTAAATCGTACGCCTAAAATACTAATCCAGTAAAATAAACGTTGTATTAGAAAAATTGGTGCTGATGAGCGTCATGGTGGAAGTGAAATAGAAATGGCACAAGGGTTGACTTTTATATTTCGGGATTAGGGAGTAAAAACAAATATTAATCATCGAAATTCACATATGAAATTATTTATTTGCTTTAAGAGCCAATTGAAATGTTTTAATTCAGGTCCAAAAATTAATCTTTTCAAAAAGAAAAATTTTCTTCGCACTATATACATTAGGGAGTGAAAAAATTCACCAATTTCCCTATGATTTCCGTATTCTATGGGTTATTCCATGAAAATTTGCCGAAGGAGCCATACCTCTATCGTTAAAATCGAGTCCCCTACTTTTTGTTGGTAAAAAGTTCAAAAGTTACGGGCATTTTTGACCAAATTTTGGACCATTTTCCATTTTTTTCATGATTTTGTCCAAGAATATTACTTTCATGGCCATTTTTTTTTTGCCTCAATCCATTATTTAATTCAATTTACAATTCAAAACGAAGAGTTTAAGCCCAAATTGATCGAAAATGGCCATGAAAGTAATATTCTTGGACAAAATCATGAACAAAATGGAAAAATGCTCCAAAATTTGGACAAAAATGCCCGTAACTTTTGAACCGTTGGACTAATGTTGTAAATTGATCAAAATGAGCTCACCTTTCCAACGTGCCTACTGGCGCTTAAGCCCGATCGATAGTTTTTGAGTTATGGATGTGAACGTGTATTAACAAAAAGTAGGGGACTCGATTTTAACGATAGAGGTATGGTTCCTTTGGCAAATTTTCATGGAATAACCCATAGAATACGAAAATCATAGGGAAATTGTCGAAAAATAAATCGACCCGCCTTAACATACATGTATATTTTCTAACTGTGTTTGAATATCCTTCTTTTGTTGTCGTATAAAGGTTCTCCTATTTTTCCTTTAAGAATATTAGAATATAAAATAACTCAATATCCATGATTAAAAATGCAATTCGTTGTAATATCTATAAGATAAAATCTCGAAAAATGTAGGAATGTAGTTTACTAATAATTTAATAAAGATGAAATGAATGAATCAGTAGACTTGAAAAATTCTTAAAAGTATGTATGAAACTTAACTACTTATTCCATAATTCCCATGAACAAAATGGGAATTAGTTTTAAACTTAACTACTTATTCCATAATTCAAAAATACTTGTATACGTTGTAAAGAAAAGTAAAAGAGTTGCAAATCGAAAAGAAATGTTTACTGTGTTACAGGTTTGTTTGAACATTTCTGATTGTCATTTTGTTCATGGGAATTACGGAATAAATAAGTAGTTGGGTTTCAAATATTCTTTTAAGAATTTTTCGAGTCTACTGATGAGTTGATTGGCATCAACGAAATTTCGACGGCATATAGACGGCCGACATTTCAATTGGCTCGTATAGCGAATAAATAATTAAGTTCACTTTTGAGTAATTAACAATTATTAATTTACTCGGACTTTAACGGCAAATGTGGCAGACAAGAGTTGTCTTTAAAGTAAACATGCATCATGAAAATGGCCAATAGTTCGACTTTAAAGTTAAATTATTATTATTGTTGCATTTTTAGTAAACTTATGAAATTTTATCGTTATTGAAGTAAAACCGTTGCAGAGAACCTGATAAAATTAATAACATGTTCTGGTTTAAATGCACATATTTTTATGCAATTTACGTGATTATTTGAAATTCTTTTAAACATAAAACTTCTACTTCTGTCACTTTGGTTGATGCGATCAATAAAATAGCTTTTGCTAAAAATTTACTTGCTCTTTCATGTGCCATTTTACATACAAAAACTCTGCCAAAGAATGTTCAAGGTCTTTAATATGTATTTCGGTTTGAAGTTACCGATTGAATTACATACATACATACACACATGTGTATTAAAGAGCTGGCATTGTGTAAAAGCACCCATATACGACAGCAGCATGCACAAGCAATTGAATGTTGGTGCCAGCATATTTGTTGTGTATGGACATCTTCTGTAATTGATTCTAGGCTGGGCTGTAGCGATGTGAACACGGGTTGATATTTTGCTGATGGCACCAGCAAGCTGATATTGTATTCATTGGCACTACCTCAGTTGGGAGAAATTGTCATAGAGCCAACATTTGGTATTAAGCGAACGTCGTAGCTTTCCGTATTAACGAACCTAATTATTAGGCTAGTTTGCAAAAGTTACGGTCATATCGCATCCCGTAGTTGTCGTCATTCTTATTCGAAACTCACAACATTTGAAAATGGGAAACGTTAGAGAACATATTTCATCGCATATAAATGTATTATATATAAATAGGGTGGGTTAATTTATTTATTATTATCATTACCGTAGTCCCTGCGCTATAACCACCCAGTGACCGGGTATGTGGTGCTGCTTCTATACGCTGCAGCACATACGCAAAGGATGTGTTTCGCCGTTTCCCTCTCCTCACTACAGAGCCTGCAGGAATCACTGCTTATCAAATTCAGTTTTTGTGGATGGCAATTTAGCCCCATCATTTCCCCTAATATCTTTTCTGCCGAAGTTCACCATACGGTTGGACTTCGCTCTGCCAGTATCCAGTAGCCTTTTTGCCTGCCGCATGCCTTTTAAGACTCTCCAGTAGTCATCCTCCCATTGTCGTAGAATGCTGTCCTGAAAATTGTTGTTAGCCCCGTAGAACAATTCAAGACCTATTAAGGGCTTTACTGCGCCCCTTTTGGATAAGCAGTCCGCCTTTTTGTCGACCTAATGTTCATCGTTGCCCGGTGTACATATGAGAACTAATCTGTTCCTGAAAGACAGGGCCTGAAGAAGTTCCCAAACTAGTCTTGACGTTGGTCAATTTAGTCATCGATATTGTTTCATCAATTTTTCGATAACTTTTGGCATGAGAAAGAAAAGTTCCACTGCGACTTATCAAAAAATATTTTCCAGGCGTCCGATTTTCAATTTTGTTCTGTATTTTTGCATGGGAGCACTTCTAAAGAGGTGGCATAAGGGTCGGTGTGTTCAACAAAAATACTTGACAGCAAAAACTAGTGCAGATTGCCTATTGTTGTTCCCTACTCCGCGGGTGCCACGAAACTTAAATCTGCCCTCCCCCTCCACCAGCTTGTCCGTAGAGGAGGCAGCTGCATACTCAACCTCCAGTAATTTTGTCTCTCCAATATTTTTGTTGAACACACCGACGCTCTATCCCACTTCCCACAAAAAAAAAATACAAAAAACAAACAAACATTGAAAATCGGATGCCTCGAAAATATTACAAGGACACCCTGTTAAGAGGAGGGGGGATTTAATTTTTGAGGAACCTGTGCACAAGTCGAATCTATGACTAATCCTTAATAACTTTTTCTACCCAATATTTTTCCCAACAAGCCGATTTGGTACCACGCCGCTTCCCATAAAAAAAAGAATAAATGAAAGTCGGACAACTCCCAAACAATTTTTTTTAATCGTTGATATGATCGCAAACATATTAACAGCTATTGAAAATTGAAAAATTTCTGTCAATACAAATCGAAAAAATTCAAAAGAATTAAGAACTTATTTAAAAATGTTTCGTTTTCATCGTATCGGATCACCAGATCGTCCGTTATCGTTCGTCAATTCGTTCGTCCAGTGTCAGGGTTGTGTCCAGTCAGAGTCGCATTTAATAAGTGATGCCACTCGTTGTTGTCCGTTGCGGTCCCACATAAATATATTAAAATATGCAATATTATAAGTATAAATTAATGTTTCCTTGTAAATTCAAGAACTCCCTGAGGATGACCAACAAAGTTGGTCGAAATATTGGAGATAATAAAATAAAATAATTGCTATATCTATTTAAATTTGGTGTAAAATTATTTACTAAAGGGCCTCAATCCGAACTCACTTTATAAATAAAATTTATTTTTTGGTCATCTTAAAAAAAGAGAAAGTTACCAATTCGTGTGCATTTTTTGGTGCTCTTTCCCTGATTTTCTAACGTTCCCTTCAATAATACTCCGCCATTCGTGAACCGATCTACAATGACATTTATTGCTTGCAATCTGAAATTTTTGATTAACTTGTCAATTCGGAAAGCAATTGCTAAAATTGTGTTTTCATTGTTAAAATAAAAACGTACATACAAACCTTATAGAAAAATCAGAAAGAGAACCTCAAGACATACTCCTTTTTTAAGGCACATCTTACGATTTTAGTCAGATTAATTTTTAAAATATTTTGGCTTTGCGATCGTTAAAGTAGCCAATATAATCAATCACTCAGTCTCAATAAAGTCCACAGTGTGGGATTTTTTGGTCTGCCTGTGCAAAGATTTGAACTTTGCCTACTTCCTTAAAAATATACTTCTTCAGCAATAGCTAGAATTACCAAATTTGTATACATATGTATACGTACATATATACTCTTTTTTAACCCATACCACCCCAAAAGCAATACAATCTATATGTGAACTAACAAATTTAAATTAATTAAACAAAACATCAAACCATTCATGCCAAATTGTACCTCAACGATTGTACAATGTACACATGAAGTATTCATGCCACAGACAAAAACTACTACAACACGTTTTATATGGTTTGATTATTGCACAATGTGTAAAAACTCACGAAAACTGTAGATTAAGTTCATAATATAAACACACACACAAAAAAAAAAACCCATACGAGAGAGTGAAAAAGCTGAAAGTTGAAACAATTAAACAAACCGCAAAACAGAGGCAAAATTTTTGTAATGCACTGGCAGAAAAAAGTACACACTATATATCGCGTTTAAATATCTATTTTTGCAAATAAATTCATTAAATACAAGCAGTAGATATTTTAAATTAATAATTACAGCTTGAGGTGACTTGTTTCTTTTTTTTAACTGCTTGTTTGATTCAATATTTCGATACCTCAATGGGTATATTATGTTATGTTACGTGGGCCGGCGGTCATGAAATATGAAAAGCGAACCTCGTATAATAGAATGGTTTGTTCGAGATCTTAAAACTTAATATCGGTTGCATCAAATTGGATATTTTCTTTCACAATATTGATGGTGATTGCTACAGGCAGCGCGTCAACCGGCCATTCTATTTTATCTTGAAAACGACTCGAAAGTTAAAAAAAAAAATAAAGAGATTCTTATTCTAGGTCTAAATCATAGAAACCCAATGTAGTAGTAGTATTGGTGAGAGTGACAAAATAACACTGGAAGAAAACAATTTGCTATTCATTTTGTTTAGTCGTCAACGAGATTGTGACACATATGTGTTGAGTATGATATATTTTGAAATAAAAAGATTCTTCGAAGTGTTTATAAATTTTCCCTCAATTGATCATTGTTGATCTTTCAATTAAAAAGTAATGAAATCTTCTATGTTGATACTCTTATTGCAGTTACGCAATAAAGGTATATTTCTCAAACTAGAAGAATTCAGCTTATTGCGTTTTTTGAGCAAATATAATTCATATCTGAAAATATTTGTTCGCAGAGATACGTTGAGGGAAATAAGGATAAACATTTCAATCAAATATTCTTTATTTCGGGATATATTGTACCATCCAGATTTTTCCAGAGTTCTATATTGATAAAATTATCAGGGAAATTTAATTCACTTTGAAGCATAATAAGTTCTGTTTGGGTTGGAAATTCGTACTTTAATATATCGCACTTAAAAGGGGTTTGAAAAATTTCCAGTAAATGCTTAATATTTTCAAAATCCTTAAACCTGTCATTAAAGTTATTAAAAAGTAAAAATAGCTGAGTTTTAAAATCCGAAAGAATTTTAAACATAACCATATACACGTTCATGAATCATAAACATGTTCACTGACAGCAGTCTCGATGACGATTAAGATGTAAAATAATACACAGAAGTTCTTCAAGTGTAGTTTGTCTCTCGCACTCAACATGGTGATTTCCTATTGGTTGATTGACGATCAAACAAAAGAGCGTAACTATACGTGTGAGTTTAAATTGCTGATATCAGCCACTACTGGGCATCTATGGTCTAAATATACCTCATTAATAGTTTCCTGCCATTTTCAGCCGCTTACATGTCGCCGGTCTTTTATTGATGCTATTCAACTCATCAATAGACTTGGAAAATTTAAGGGATTTGAAACTTCACTATTTATTCTGTTATTTCCATGAACGTAGTGAGAAGAATCACAAATATTCAAACAGACTTTTAATACAGAAAACCATTTAAACGTCGTGCATTACTTTTACTTTTCCTTACAGCATGTTTCCATTACGAGTTGAATCACCCGCTTCGCTCTCTCAATCATATTCATGAATCACACTGTTTACACGACTCGTCTATGTGTTTCGGTTTGAATTTTGTTTTTGATAAGCCAGCATAAATTTTCCATTAATTTTCGTAAAGAAAATTTGCCTAAATGAACAAAAAAAAGTAAGTGAAAGTGTTGTTGCAAAAAAAAACCACATTCATATGGAAATGTTGGCATTGCAGGGCATTAAATACAGCCCAGAACTTAACTTTTATTTTTATGGGAGAATTACGTTTTTTTGCTTTTTATTTACTTATTATTATTATTTATTTTTTTTTTTTTGTTTACAATATATGATTTTGACAGATAGTGCAGATAAATTTGCGATATAAATTAGAGAAGACAGGAATTTTTTTCGTGCTTCGCATGTAGCTTCAACGTGAAGCAACTTCATTCGCTCTCAAAATTTTGTATGGCGAGGCACGTTGCTTCGCTCCTGATTGGGGTGTTTAGCACAAATAGAGAGCGAAGCATATGTCGTGGAAACATAATATTACAACATTCATACAGCAAGAAACCGTCGGTTACTTTGAATTGTATTTTGAAAGCATCAAAATGTAAAACCTTTTTGAAATATTTAAAGATGAATTTAATTATTATTTGTACAAGAAAATACATACGTATCTGTTGGTTCTTCTAGCAAATAATATGTGAATTATCCTTTAAATGATTGTTTTTCAAAAAGTTTTATATGAACCTTCTTTCAATACCTTATAAAAAAAACCATTTCTTTTTTAAAAAAAGAAAATTTTTAAAAATATACTTTTCAATAGCGAAATTTACAAATTTGTAGAAATGCTCAATACTTTGCGTTTCCACAGACACACACACTGCATGCACATTGTGTATAAAAACCAACAGCAGCGTAGTGGCAATGCCTTTGTCGACAAATATTTGCTTAATGTGAACGTAAATTTATATGCATATCTAAATGATTTTCTCTTTCAGTGATCGCATTTACAAATATGTACATCTGTTGCCATTTCTCTATTTACATGCATTTTTCTGCAAAACAAAAACCCTTTCAAGGGAATATTTTTTATACCCCAGACACCGATGAGCACTGGCAACGAAAAAATATTTAAAATTCTTTTCCTCAATTAAAAGGAAACATTTTCATGCTGTTATTGCTGTTGTTGTGCAACGCATTGTTTCTTATGAAACTGAATTTGGCTCGTTGTTTGTTTTCAGTTTTCTTCATGCATTTTCTTAATCCAATTGCGGGTTATTAATTATTTATTCAAGTGCATCTCGTTTATGGGATGCGTTTTGCATATTTTAAATTTTCTATCGTTCATTGAAACCTTAAAAAATAAAACACAACCAAACATCCATCCATCGTCACCATTATTTCGTTGCGAATGTGTGTGTGTGTGTGTGTGTGTGTACGCTTGTGCAGTTGCAAACTGTAGCTGGAATACTCATGCATGCTGACTTATTTACTTGCTGGCTGATTGAATTTAATGTATTTTTACTGCAAAATCTGTTCAATCAAAATATCAAAACTAAAACACACACACACTCGAACGCAAACATTAAGATAAGATGAATGAACTTGTTTTATCGGATATCATCTTCAAGCAGTCAGTCATTCAGTCAGGGCGTCGTTTAAAGTTTGTGACTGCAAATGTTTGTTAAATTAAAACTTTTCAGAAATAAGTTTTTAATAGTGCTCGCTAAAATTGCTCTACCACTTCTTTTCAATTTGAAAACTAAAATATCTAATGTTGTTAAATATATTCAACCATGAACGAGACTAACTCGTACAGAAAGGCTTCTGTACTACCGTGCAAGTAGGGTAACCCTATAAGTGCAGCAGCCAAAGGTTGCCCCTTGTATTGGGCGCCTTTTAGCTTTTTATTGCTTTACAAGCAAATCTAAACAAGAACGGATATATGAACGGTTTCTTTCGCTGGGTATTTACGCTGAAATGCCAGTTCTTATTTTTGTTCTATGTATTTTTTTTTTTAATTTTTTTTAACAATAACGGGTTTGAAAAGTAAACGTTAATAAAACACATATAAAATATATTTTTTTTTCATGATATTTCTTTTTTATTACAAAGTTTGAACGTTATCATTATGTGTGAGACACTTTAAATAAAACCTTTTAAAAAAGCACCCCTTGAAAAGTGCTTCTTAGAAAAGTATCTTTTAAAACAGTACATTTTTAAAGGGACATTTTAATTAAGTACCTTTTAAAAAAGTACCTTTTAACTAAGTACCTTTAAAAAGGATATTTTAGAATAGTATCTTTTAAGAAAGTATCTTTAAAAAAGTATTTATCTAGAATGTATTAAAAATGTATCTTCTAGAGAGCACTTTTTAAAAAGAACCTTTTAAAAACGTATGTTTTTAAAAGGTACCTTTTGAAAAGTAATTTTGAATAAGTACGTTTTAGAGAGTAGCTCTTAAAAACTGCCTTTTAAAAAGTACCATTTGGGTAGGTAGCGTTATAAAAAATAACAGTAAAAAAGTAATGTTTAAAAAAGTGCATTCTAATGCCGTTTTCGTTTTTGCAGCAAAGGACAACATTTTTTTAAATTTTGTATGGCAATCAAAACTCTGAAGCACATTGTTTAATTGTTATTTTTTTTTTTTTTTAATATTTATGATTATGGTAGCATTTTCTTTTGTTCTTAATTTCACTAAAATCTTAAAAGCAAAAGTTTAGGAAAAAGTCCAAAACAAATGCGTAATTTTGTGTAGAAACAAAAATGGCATAAAAACTGTCTTACTAATTAATAAAAAATTTCTTTTCAAAGTGTTTTTTTCATAAAAAGTTCCGTTTAAAACAGGTGCACCTCTAACAAAACAAGTATAAAAAACTTTAAAAATAATAATATACCAATTCAGGTCCAAAAATGAACCTTTTCAAAAAATATTTGCTGTATTTTTCAGCTGTCTATATGGACCTGAATTAATACATTTCAATTGGCTCTTAAAGCAAATAAATAAATAAGTTCATATTTGAATATTCAAAAACTTTTACTTTTTGATACTTTCAAAAATACAAATCGTAGTAACCGATGGCAACTCGATGTATAGAAGGTTGCAAAGCAAAGTAAGAGTTGCAAAACGAAAAGAAATGTTTGCTGTGTTAAAGGTTTGTTGGAACATTTTTGATTCTCATTCTGTTCATGGGAATTATGAAATAAGTAGTTAAGTTTCAAACAAACTTTTAAGAATTTTTTCAAGTCTACTGATGAGTTGATTAGCACCAACGAAATGTCGTCGGCATATAGACAGCTGAAAAATACAGCAAATATTTTTTGAAAAGGTTCATTTTTGGACCTGAATTAATACATTTCAATTGGCTCTTAAAGCAAATAAATAATTAAGTTCATAATGGTAATATACCTTTAAAATAAGTTTCAGAAGAAAAATTCCTTGGGGAATAATATCGTTTGTAAAAGAATTTCGGCACTTTTGTTATTTCAAAAAGTTATGCTTTAGAAATACATATGTTTTTTGAATCAGTAGCCCTTAAAAGTTAGCTTTAAAATTTTTTTCTTTGAAAAAACCCTTTTGAAAAGTAGCTTTTCAAAAATATTTTTTTTTTTTAAAGAAGCACATGTTGCCAGGCATAATTGGAATAGTTGATGCATATCAAGTTAAGTTGCCATAGAATTTGGAGGAGGACACATTGACAGGATTTCAAGTATGAGTTTACGAACTGTATGCATTGTAAATATGCTTTGCAGTTTGCGTTTAGAAGTCGACAATACTCCTACAGAGTTTATTAGAACGAACAGTACCCATTTAAGAATGGTATGCAGCTTTAAAAAAAGCTCATTTCGAAAAAGTTCCTTTCAAAAAAGCATTGATTCAAAATAGGTATTCAGTTTTATTCAGAGAGGAACACAGCTGGCACTAGTGCTGGGTAAAATACATGTTCTGATGTATTTGAAGTACATTAAAGTTGTGTATTTTTTTGCCATGCCCAGCGATTTTTAAGCATTAACTTTAACTTTATGATGTACGATTGTTAATTATTTTATCGGGCATGACTGAGTTCGATTATACTTCCTCGAAATTGAGAAATATTTGTAATAAAACTGGAGTTACCAACATGTTTAATCTTTTTTTTTTGGGTGCTGATGAGCAACGTGGTGGAGGTGAAACAGCCATAGCATGTACCCCAGCCAGTAGCTACTGTGTTTGTTTATCAAACTTCAGCTTAGTAAAATCATTCCCGAATTGAAAAACACTTCTTTTAAGACATGTTTTTGGTTTTTTTTTTTTAATATTTTTCCTCTCTCTAATTTTTCTTTTTAACACTATTGCATGTTTGAATAAAATCAAGTAAAATGCATAAATTATTGCAGAAGTGGAAAAAAGTTGGCAGATTTATTATTTTTTATTGTTTTTCAAACATAAACATTTGATTTCCACTGAAGCTGCATGAAAGCATGAGGCACGAAATATAATTAAGATGACGTTGTTTACGATTGTTTAAATAAAAAGAAAATCACTTTTTCCCTGATTTGAGTTCGAGCAACAACCAGGCAGCAGGCAGCATTTTTTAAAGTTTTTTCTTCTCTCTCTCTCGCTGTTGTTGTGCATTGACTTTTTCTGCACTCAATTGCATAAAGAGTGATGGCGAGTGAAGGTGGCGTAGATTGTTCATTGAAAAATCACTGATCTGCAATCAATCAACTGATTGTTTTAACATAAAATTAAGCAGTTTTAAATTGCATATTAAAATTTTATTATTTACCCTGAGACTGCATTAGACAGGAGGCTGCATTGGCACGGAAGCAAAAGATTGTGATGTTTTATTTAATGGAAATTGAAAAAAAAATCTAAAGCAGTTGCAATAAAATTGTTAACAGATTGCAAAAATATCTTGACGTTGTAGGAAATCATAGAAATGCTCTAAATAAGAACACAACACCATCTGGTAAATAAATTGTGGTTTTAGAAAATTCAATACAATTTTTATTTGTATTTTTTGTGTTAAGAGAGTCTGGAAAAACAATTGTGTCACAAGATACAGACGGTTCGTTTTCATGGAGATAAAATATGGAGAAAAAAAAGGTAGTGAGTGAGTAACCTCATTTTTGATATTAATTTATAAATATTGTCTTTCAATTGTGCGATAACTTTGTTGAAATGCTCCATTTAGAAAAATACTTTCAGCACTTATAACTTCTGTTTTCAATACTGCAAGGACATTCACTTTTTAAAACACAAATATGAGCTTAATTATTTAAGAGCCAATTGAAATGTATTAATTCTGGTCCAAAAATAGACCCACCAAAAAAAAAAACAAAAACGGACAGAAAACATTTGTAAGGACCTGAATTAAAACATTTTAATGGGCTCTTAAAGCAAATAAATAATTAAGTTCATATTTGAATATTAAAAAAATTTTACTTTTTTATAATTTCAAAGATACAAATCGTAGTAACCGATGGCAACTCGTTGTATAGAAGGTTGCAAAGAAAAGTAAAAGAGTTACAAAACGAAAAAAAAAATGTTTCTGATTCTCATTTTGTTCATGGGAATTATGGAATAAGTAGTTGGATTTCAAACATTATTTTAAGCATTTTTCGAGTCCACTGATGAGTCGATTGGCATCAACGAAATTTCGGCGGCATACAGACCACAAAGTACAAAGTAATACTCTGTGATATAGACGGCTGAATTACACAGAAAACATTTGTAAGGTCTATTTTTGGACCTGACTGAATTAATACTTTTTAAAACACTTTTTTGTTTATTGCCGAAAAACAGTTTTTTTTTTTGCTTCTTACCAAAATATTTAAGGAAATTGCACTTGTTTTTATTTTTTTTAATAAATTAAAATTGTGTCATACATTCTATGTGTGATATGATCATTACAGTCATTATATGATTATAATCCCCACACTATACTGTGAACCACAAAAAGATGTGCAGCCATCATCCATTCCATTTCATCAAAGTGATGATGTTGGAGTAGAAGATACAGGCAGACAGACTCAAGCATAAAAACTCACATCTAAACATTTCAAAAGGGATGTGTTACTTTGTTCTTTTCAAAACTCTGGTTGTTGTTGTTTTTTCGATGTCTCCTCACAGCACATTATTATGAATTCATGCAACATGTCACTTTTTCTAGTTTTTATTTATTTTTCTTTTATGCGAAGTAAAATGAAACAGAAAAAAAATTGCAAAAACTAATAATGATTGCATGTGGACGGACAGTAAGATTCACACACATGTTGCTAAAAGATGTTTTTGCTGGGACTGGGTATTGCCATTTAAATGACATGACAGCCAGTCGTTGTTTTGTATATTGTTGTATTTGTTTTTTTTTGTTTGTTTTATTCACCATAAACAGTTTTTGTTTTAATGAAATAAAGCTTAAAATACAGTACGTGAAAGAAGTATGGCAACTGATAAGGAAATAAAGCGTAGGACAAACAAAACGCTGAAACTGTTAGCGAAATATTGAATAAAATTGTTAAGAAATTTTATATAAAAAGATCTGAAGCTGCAAAAGTTAGTTTTTTTTTTATCAATTAATAAGATCAAATAAAAATTATATGTTTAATTTTAAATAAAAGAAAAATGTTTCAGATAATTATCCTGATATTTTGCATTAAAATAGAAGGATCTATGACAGAAGGATTTATGAAACAAAATATTGGCTAAATGTTTGTCACGGCTTCGATGGGCCATTAACTGATTGGCTGGGGATTATAGTACGGCTGTTTCACGTCCACCACGATAATCATCAGCACCCAAATGGCTGTTTTATAAGCAGCAGCACTTGCACTTTCTACTTCCTGAGCTCTTCATTGCTGACTGTCTACATTTAATGCCATTGATCAACTTTCAATTTTAACCCAGTGTTTTTTTTTGTTGAAAGTTAAATTAGTGGCTGGTCCACGATATCACTCGACATCGTTCACTTAAACAAAAACAGGGAAAACAACAACAACAAGTTTTTTTGTATGTAAACAAGCAAACGAGCAACATCGAGTGACATTGTGGGCCTGGCAGTTAATATTTAAGAATATTTCAATACAACAAATGTTTACAGTTTTATTCAATATTAATTTTAATTTGATTCAAGAATTCCTGACCAATCACGAAGTTATCTCAGCTATTTACAAAATACAACAAAACAAGATAAAAGAATGAAAAAATGGAAAAATATATTAATTTTCGTATACTAGTTGAATTATCGAAAGGAGAGGCGTTGCAATAGTAAAAGAAAAATTTTAATACAAAATCCGGTTGAATTAAAATCAAAGTCCTGCGAAGCGAAATCACCAACGAAAAACATGGAATTAACCTTGTTCTCTACGTTTTTAATGTGTCTTTTTTTTGTCCTGTATGTTTAAGTGTATTTATATTGAGAAAAAAAAGTAACGAAATGAATGAACCCTGCAGCAAAAAGGTTTTTGCCTTCTTTACTGCTTGTCGTCATTATTGAATTTTATAGTTTTTCAGTATCATATTTACCAATTAAAGCTGTTTTTTTACAGACAGTTTAATGCTGTTTGTAAGTGATAGTCTGTTACTATTTTTGGACTAATATCTTTTTGTCTCATTCAGCAACGCCCACACTGTGTTGTCAGATTTGTTAATTTCTGGCCAAAGGTGGCGGTTTCCAAACAGATTTGGCGATTTAAGCTCAAATTGGATATTTATTTAAAAAAAAAAATATTTAAATAGTTGGCAAACAAAAATGTTATAAAGATTTTAAGGAAATGAGGCCAAGATTAGGAATGGATATACATACATACATAGGCTACATGAAATAAGGCCTAATGGAATAAGGCAAGAAACAAAAACTAAATACAAGCCCATAAGGGCTTATGAAATAAGATTTTAAAAAATCCGAAATAAGTGAAATAAGGTAGAAAATAGAATATAAAATAAAGTAAAAATTTCGGGTCTTATTTTATAAAAAAAAAAAATTTTAAATAAAACTTATGAAATAAGGCCCCAAAACGCCCAAACTACATACACCTGTATACAGTGCTGGGCAAAATACATGCTCTGATGTATTTAAAATGCAAAATAAATGAAAGTTGTGTAGTTAAAATACAAAATACAAATACTTTTTCTCCACGTATTTAAAATACAAAATACTGCATTCTAAAAGCAAGTATTTGAAATACAAAATACGGTGCAACAAAAATATGTATTTAAAATACAAAATACTTTTAATCAGAAAAGTTTTTATTTCTTTTCATAAACACCAGCTTTTCAAATGTGGTATCAGATAAACAACCTTTTGATGGTGAATGAATAAAACCCGCTAACGACAAAATCTCAATGATTTCTTATTAAAAAACGATATTTTATTGAAAAAGAACTTCAACCTGGTATAAGGCAATTAATATTAACAAAACATCACTGAACGACTTAGCATCAGCAGATGTTAGCAGGTTGGATCTAGTTAAGTTCACTCGTCTAAGACTTGGCCACACAAAAATTTCCCACGGACACTTAATCAATATTGACTGTCACTCCCCTTGCAAATGTAACATATAACACACCAATCCAATATACTTCCTTGACGAATGCCCAAAATTTTATCAAACGCGCCACCAAGCTTTCAGAAACTCTGATCCAAAAGCCTTCCTATCTACCCCATCCAAGGAAAATATTCTAAAGATTTCTCAATTCCTAAGACAAGCCAATATTTACGATAAAATTTAACCAAAGTTAAGAATTAAATATACTTAAGTACATACGTATACAGTATTATAAATACACGATTATACACCACTAACAGAGCTGAAGACCTATGATGTCATTGCTCTTTAAATATTAACATATAATTTGTAATTATCCTGTTAATAGAATATAAATAAAAAATATTGAAAGAGAAACAATAGAATTGAGAAATAAGAGAAGATTAAAAAACGTTTGGCCAAAGATTATATACATATAAAGTATATCCAAGTCAACATCTGATTGATATTTTTTGCTCTTTTTGTTTTTAATCAAAATGTCAAAAGCTGTTTATATATTATATTTTATGTTTTCATTGTTCAACTTTCTGACAGCTTGGCGATTTTTTCAATGTGTATGTGCATTCATTCAGTTGCGTTTACTTTACACAGGTACTTTGCGTTTGGTAACTAAATTGTAGTACTGCTATTTTTTGGAAATAAAACATTAGCAAAGTTTTGCGCTTTTAAATGATGTATGAATTGTAATAATTTTTGGCGCATATTTTCTATATAAATTAAAAATGTATTTTGAAAAATGTATTTTGAGGGCACAAGTATTTGAAATACAAAATACTCAAGCGCTTAGTATTTAAAATACAAAATACAAATACATTCGTGAGATGTATTTAAAATACAAATACAAAATATGTATTTGTATTTTAAATACGTATTTCAAAAACTCCTCAGCCCTGCCTGTATGCATACAGCTTTTGCTTTAACAACTAAATTTATTGGTGACACGGAGTAACCCAAAAAAAAAAAAAAAAAAAAAATATGTCAAGCAATCCCTAAAAATTTTAGTAAAGGGGTCAACAAAAACAGTTGGTGCCTTATTCCATATTTTGGGACATTATTTCATCTTTTTAATTGGGGGCTTCTTACATATGGAATAGAGCCACAAAACATTATTATTATAAAATAAAGCTTCAATAATTATTTTTGTATTACGTTTATCAGGATCAAGTTCTTTCTATATTATTTTTGGGATTGATATTAATTAAATAAGACAAAGAAGACATTTAGCTGGATGGACAACTAGTTGTTTCGAAGCCGCCACACTTTCTCGTCAGCCCCCGTCCTTGAACTCAGGGGCTCATGTTTCTACAGCGACAACCATACCACTCAGCCACCCAAGTTGTTGTATATTTTCTGTCTAAATTTTCAATTATATCAAACACACCAATTCTATTTTATTTTTATATTTATCATAGCATATTTACCTGCTTTGATGTCTTCTTTGTCTTATTTAATTAATATCAATCACAAAAATAATATAGAAAGAACTTGAGCCTGATAAACTTAATAAAAATAAAAAAATTATATAAAAAAAAGCTTCAATATTTTTCGTGGAGTGATTATTTCATTTATCTATTTTTTTTTTACGGAAAATGTGAAATTTTTAAATTGTGTCCCGCTACGTTTACAACTTGCCCCTGCCATTCGCCAAGCACAAATCTGAAAACCAGAATGACAGACCACCTATGATTTGCTGCGAAAGAAAAGGTCAGTATACAATACTGTAATTAAATATGATTGCATATTTCAACAGATGTTTGAAAATAGTTTCCCAGCAGCCGGAAGAGATCTAATTTTTCATAGAAAATTTTTATATTCAGTCTGTTTAAAATTGTATTTATTAATGTCCAAAAATTTAATTACAGTTAAAATTCTAGTTCAGTAATTTTATGGCAGTTTAAAGTTGATGGCAGTAAATCGGTGAACCATTTATTATTGATTGTGTTTAGTAATAGAAGTTTGGCAACGTTGAAAAAATGTCCAACAGCTGATGTTTTGTTCTGTTCTCGCTGTCCGAACCTCTACTTTTTATTACAAAATGAGTGACGGTGACAGTTTAAACCACAGACATAACCAGATATCCCAAAAATGACTTTTGTTAAATGGCCATATCATTTGTTTGGGGACGGGCCAGCGATGAGCAGTGCAGGAAATCGTGGCAACATGAGCGTGTGAGAACAACTAGTGTATACAAAAACAAACATAAACAATGAAAAAATGTTGTTGTAAAGTGTTTGGAAAAATATTGGTTTTGTTGTAATTTTTACGAAAAAAGTAGAAAACATAAATGAAAAGCTTTGAAAACTACGTTTTAAACATATTCCATGTATTGCTAGTGATATACTCAATGCAAATAAAATATTAAATACAAATAATTATTATTTGTTTGCTTGCAAAGCTGTTTTGTTTGCATCAGATTTGCACTGAATTTTTCTAACCAAAAATCAAATGTAAACAAATGCGGAGTCAACCAACAGAGACAGCTATATAAAAATTTTCATGTTTGCTGTCCTTCACTAGATCCACACGTACCGTAAGGATGCCACTTTCAATATATTTGGCAGTAAATTGGTAATTTTTGTAGTCTGGTAGAGCTGGTGACCCTTCTGGTAGTATTCTGTGGTTTAAACACTGAATTTTCTACGTTCAAATGCGGTTTAAGTATTCACTGATTTTTGAATATAAATTCAAGAATGAAAATTTGTGTATGTTTTACAAAAACTGGCGGTCAATTTTGTTTTGAATACGTACGAGAATTTTTAAGTCAAAGAAAGAGGAGTTTTGTTGAAATATTGATTTTAAAATGTATCTATAATCGATGTTATATCCGCAAATTAGCGGCAACAGGCAAAAGTACATTTGAAGTTTATTTAATTTAATTATTCTTTGATTAAATTAAATTAATTTTTATCTAAAATCGATGTTATAGACGAGAATTAACGGCAACAGGCAAAAGTAGATTTGAAGTTTATTTAATTTAATTAATTCTTTAATTAAATTAAATTAATTTCTTTTAATTCCTTTTTTTTTACTAAGCCGTATATATTTTAGTTAAGAAGTAAAATATTTGAAAATATTAAAATTTAAACATAAAAAAATATTGTTTGTAGACGATTTTTTTAGTTTGGCGTTAAAATGCCCCAAAGAATCTGGCAGCCCTGCACCCACGCAGTAACTTTATCGTCCTTTTTGGCCTCTTTATGGCTTTAAGTTTTTGTTTGGCCAGTTAGTTGATTTTTCTCTTCTCTTTAAATCTAAAAATAACTTTGGGTATTTAGGTTGAAGACACAAATTGTTAAAAACGAGTCTGTTTCATTAAAAACATACGCTTAACAATCGCTAAGCAAATAAGAAAACACAAAAAAAAAAATGCTTTTGCAAAACACAAGCACAAAGTAATTTGAAAATACAAAAAAAAATGTTTTTTCTTTATAGGCCTTTTACACTTACTCACATCTTACATCTTTCATAATTTTGGCAAGATGTTAACATCTTCCTATACAAATTCTATATGAAAAAAACTCAACATCCTGACAAGATGTTCATTTCTCAAATTGCTGTATTCAACATCGTTCGATTATTTTAATGTCATCACTAAAAAGAAGTTAAAAAAAAAATGATAAAAATTCCTACCATCACTAGAAAATATACCAGTGTCAAACATTTTTACAATGAGCGTGAACGAACGAACAATGTTAGTAAATTTTAATTAAATTAAACATAATATAAAATTAGTAATATGTACAATACTTTTATTTATAGTAAAAAAGACGAGAGCATGCTAATAGACCTTTGGCATGACAGATGAAAGATGTTGAAAATGTAATGTAAACAGCTTTTTTCAATTTTCAACATCTTCAACACACATCTCAAAGATGTGAGTAAATGTAAATCCGCTATTAGTATGACCGTTTGGAAGTCATTTTTACACCTTTTTTATTTCACATTTGGCTGCATATTTTTTAAATAAATCAAAGACACATGTTTCTTGATTTTCGTATGCTTAAGAAATTAGTTGGAGTTAAAACCTTAGTTTAACTAAATATTTGTGTGATTTAATTGCAGTTTAATTTTTACATACACTTATTAAATAAATAGAACAGCACACACACAAACACACATATTAATAAATGTTATTTCTGTATGAAAATCGCGATTGTTGTCAATTTATTTATCTCAGTAAATCGTTGAGAAAATCAAAAGTTGTGCACCGATTTCAATGAAATAAAGCTCATTTGATTCAAAATATATTAAGCTAAATGCTTTAAGACCAATATTGGGACTTTAGTTGCATTATTTTTTTTAATGAATTTTTAAATAAGATTTTTTTTTTATATAAAATTGTTATTTTTTTTCAAAACTACAACGATATTGCTCTAAACACATAGACGACAGCAGACTTCAAATGCTGCCAACTTCAAGTGCAGCCAACTTCAAATGCTGCTCTGAAGTCGGCTTCATAATTATTTTGAAGACAGCAACATAAAGACATAATAATCAGCTGATGTGTAAATCAATTTCAAGTTTTTATTCAAAGTTTAAAAATTTAAAAAATGAGCGAAGAAAATTTAGTGAATTTTATCACAACAATTGCTAAAATAGCCCAGACTACAACTGAAGTGTATTAAGCCCATGAGACGAATAGTACAAGAAACCGAAGATGGTGGGTTCGCCCAGAACAGCTGTGTATTTTAGCAATGCAAATTTTAGGGATGCCGCATTTTTTATTTCATAATGAATAAAATTGAAGTTATTGATGAAAAATGTAATCATATCACGAAAAAACTATAAAAACACATACATTTATTTGTTTATTGCATTTTTGCAATGTTCTTTTGTGTTTAATATTAAAAAAAAAGTTTTTGTTCTAATTTGTCCAATTTATATTGTATATAATGGCAACACTATACTTGCTTATTTGCTGCCCGTCAAAATAGAAAATGGCCTTAGTTGGCAGCAGCAGCAAATGCTGTTGTGCAGTCGTGCTGCTCTGCTGCCGTCAAAATAATCGTTTTCATTTAAACACATGCATTTTATTTTTGACATATTGCAGCTTGCTGTTTGCTGTCGTCTATGTGTTTAGAGCATATCTTTGAAACTACTCGTTCAAATTAAAAACAATGTAGACACGGATTAAAGATAATTTTGTTGACGAATTTCAGTTTTTTTTTTTTAACTGAATATGGTGAACCGTTTTCAAGTTATTTAAATATTTGTACTGGAAGCGCCTTAATTGTAGACATATAACGGTATATCTCAAAATGTCGAACTGATGGAGAAATGTGGAGTTTAGATTTAAAATCAGCGACCTCAAATTAGTAAAAAATTGCTATAGAATTGCAAACAATACTCAAAAAGTTCAATTTTGTTCCCTTGTGTTATTATTGATTGTTTTTAGAAATATAGATTCGTCAACGTTGCAAAAAATTTTAAACAGTTGATTTTTGCACTGTTGCATGATTGAGGGTTAAGCGCTGAGCTTTTTTCGTTTAAATGTAGTTTAAATATTCACTGATTTAACGATTTACCAGTTTAAACGTTAGTCAAACCGAACTCAAAGATGAACTTGCACTAATTGTTTGGTACTCTAATGTAAGAGTTTATTCATTACCGCAAAAATTTTATGAGCATTTTTCTCTCGTAATTTGACAATTGTTCATTATGATTTACTATTTAATACATAAACAATTATTTGTGCAATTTTGGTTTTATTATTCCTTGACTTTTTATTAAATAACCCCCCATTTACACATGCAAGTAACTTGTTGCTATCAATACACTGACAGAGACAATAAAAGCTGTTGCTACTTGCTTGATTGTTTACACAGGCAAGTGCAAGCTCATTTTTAAAATGTCGTCAAAGAAAATGGTCTTAAAGAAAATTGCTTTACTTTACAAAATAAAAGAATTAAATGAGAACAATAATAATAAAATAACTATGTTGAAAGAAACTACAAAATCACTGTTCCATTTTTTATATTTAAAAATCACTAGCGGTTCTCACTCTTGATAGTAAACTCGGTTGCAGATTCGGTTAAAGTAGCAGATTTGATTAAAGTACTAGTGTTTACATCACTGCAGCAACAAAATGTACTGAACTTTTATTTACTACGCTGTGATTAAAAAATCAAACAAAAAGCTTTAGTAAACATTGTAAAAAAATTATTGGGAATCACAGATATTCTGTGCTGTGAATCGTTTTGCAGACTTTGAGGTAAGAAAGTCACTCGAGCTTTGTGGTAAAAATCGTAGTGAATATAGCAGAGTGATAAAATTAGTATCAAGAGTGAAAACCGCTACTATTTTTTGCGTATTGTTTGTTCTGTTTTTGTCCGTCTCCATGACCTTTCAATGCCTGGGTTGCCAAAGTATTGTGAAATGAACTACTATGTGGAAGCAAATTATTCGAATTGCTTTTTAGTAATATATGTAGGAACGAACACAATAAACCCAGCGAGCAACGTGGGTTAAAATAATAAGTAAAAACACTCTTTTGATATGACAGAAGAACCTAAGTAAAGAAAAAACATGAAAAATGATAAAATATATAAAAGAATAATACATATTGAAAAGCCGACGACAACGGACACATTGCGGAGAAAATCCAATTTTTAAAAAATGTATATAATATAAAACTATCATTATTATTAATATCGAAAAATAATAGTAATAATATAATTTAAATATAATTAATAAAATAATGTGTTTTCTTCAATAAAAGAAAGGAACACTTATCACATATAAATAGTAAATTTATATTACAAATTGATAAAGAACACATTTTAATTAATTTTTTTTTACATTATATTTTATTTTTCGGTATATAAGATTAAAAAGTAATGTATTAAAAATCGTTTCTTTGAAACTTATCTATTAAAATTAAAGTATAATCTTTATTAGGTAACATGCAAGTAAAAAAAATTACTGGCAATCAAAATATCTTGCAAGTGAGCTCGCAACTTGCAGAAGTACGATTGTATTAGTAAAAAAATATCAATGCATTGGAACTACTTACACTTGCACTTGCGTGTGTAAATGGGGGGTAAGTCCCACAAATGTGGCTTCATCCACATCGACTATCATTATGTGTCAACACACGAAAGTCTCTATTGGAATGAATACTCTTTATTTACTGCATACATAAGAAAAATCAATTACAATATTGTTTATGCCCCACTTGCTAAATGTAAAATATAATTGAATAATATTTATAAATACAAATGATTTAATAACCATCACATCAGTAAACAGCACACTTGAGGAAGTTAAACAGATTTCATATCTTTTTTTTTTTTGCTTTGCAATTAGACTGACATTTAAATGCATTATGATACCAATCGACACACTTATTTATAAAACCAGATAGATAAACAACCATAAATCAGTGTAAAATAATTTCTGAATATACACCACAGTAAACATGTTAATTAATAGAACATATTTTTAGAGATCTGTTTCAAAATAAAATAAAAGCTGCAAACCGGGCCCAAAATCATTTCAAAATCTGAAAAATACTACAAAACTAGACAGAAAGAGAACCTAAAAGCGAAATAGGATCGAAATTCTTATTTGTTGAAGTCTTTCTTTTTACACATGTGAATTGTTTTCAAGAGCAAATTAGTTTAAGGTGGCCTCCTAACAAAATGGTGTTGCCTCAGCTGATCACAACACATTGAGTAAACTTGGCCCAAAGAGACCAGGTAACACGTATAATAGTAGCTGACATCTGTTTCTAGCCGTTGAGCAGTCAAACGTTTGTTTACAAACTGCATAAATACACAACACAAACGCAAACAAATGGGAGACAAAATATGGAGTAGTTCTACCAACAAAATATATGAAGTACAGGTAAACCTCCTATAACGCGTTTTCGCTACAACGCGGTTCCCAAAATGTGGACATTTTCTTACAATGCTACTCTTACAATGTGATTTTTACGAACAATTTTTCATAAACAAGGTGGCGCAAAGGTAGTCATCCTCCTATCAGGATATGCTATAAATTTTGCGATTGGCCCCTAATGTCAGTTCTTTGACATTTTTGTAGTAAACACATGCGAAATATACGTTAATAAACAATGTTACGCTACACTGCTCCAGAACGCGGAATATTGGTGACTATTTTTTTGAACAATAATCCGTCGGTGACTTTGGCACAACGTGAATTTCGTCGCAGATTTCCTGGCCGTCCAACGCCCACTGTTGCAACACTGCGACGTTTAGCCGCTCGCCTCGAAGAGACTGGCACAACACGAGATGCTGCCAGGCGTGGCAGACCCCGAAGTAGCCGTTCTGCAGAGAATATTGCTGCTGTAGCCGAGGATGTCATGGAAGCGCCGTCGACATCGACCAGACGACGTGCCACGCAAATGGGTATCAGTCGACGGTCTTTCCAGCGAATTTTGGTACAAGATTTGAAGATGTTTACGTAAAAAGTTCAGACGGTGCATCAGCTGTTAGCTGCTGACCGCCAATCGCGTCTAACATACGCTCAAGCCATCCTCGATCACCACCAAGAGGAAGATGATTTTTCATCAAAAATAATCATGAGTGATGAGGCCCATTTCCATCTTAGCGGATACGTAAATAAGCAAAATTTACGCTTCTGGGGCACTGAAAATCCGCGTGTAACCCACGAAGAGCCATTACACCCACTCAAAGTCACTGTATGGTGTTCTGTTTTCGCTGGAGGAGTCATAGGACCTTTTTTCTTCGAAGACGTCGCGGGTCAAACGGTTACTGTGAATGGTGAGCGCTACAGAGCAATGATCAACGAGTTCTTTTTGCTGCAACTTGATGAATGGGGATTGGAAAACATGTGGTTCCAACAGGACGGTGCTACGGCACACACTGCAAGTGCCACAACCGATATGCTGAAGGATGCATTTCCCATTTAGTTTATTATCACCTTCTACAAACCTATAAAACTAATTTCTTTCAAAGCCTGGCTCCTTATTCTAAAGTTTAGTACAAATTACTTTTACATTAAACAATTTTATGTTGTTTAACTAAAGTTCAGTTTAGAAACCATGTGATTGGTGGGAAGTACGTGATCTTCAGAATAGACACGTTTTTCCCCTGATTTGCTCGGGTTCAGTTTAAATTGTTTAATCTGTGGAGAACAAATATGTAATATGAGAATTGTTTCAATTCGAAAATAAATTTACTTTTGATATTCTTTAATTGGCGTGCAGAATCGAGTTGCCAGCTTTGGTTTTTCTATCTCAATACTTCCTGTTCTGTCTGAGCATTTTGTATGCAAAAGTTTTTAGTTTTTTCGATGCATAATTTTGTTGAATTTTATTACGTCTTTTGATGTCTATATCTGCCAAAAAATATCACTTTTAATTTACTGCCACAAAAGTTTCAACGAAAACAAAAAAAAAAAAAAAATGAATTTCCTTTGTTTATTTTCTGTCATGGCATTTGAATTTTTAGAAACCGGTCAAGATCACAGTTAACAAAGCACATGAATGTTGAATTTTTTTGGCCGGTCATTTGTTTTGTCTCAACCAAAAAAAAAAAAACAAAAAACAATTATTTGTTTACTCTAAGCAGGCTTTTATATAAATTGTAAACCAACTCGCTGCATCTTCAGCGTAAGCCATTGCAATAATGACGATCACAATTCATGCAGTCATTGAATGCCAAGAGTTGTTGCCTCAACACAAGTTGCCGTTTACTTTACTTGTTTGCTTTTGTTTCTGTTGCTGTTGCTGGCAACATCATTATAAGCGTATTGTAAACTTTAAGTTTATTGCGGTAATTTTGTTTTGTTATTTGTATTTTGAAGCATCTTATTACCATGTTTGCCATTTAAAATTACAAAAGCAGTGATGAAAAAGAATTATTTCTTTGTTTCCTCAAAAAAAATTTTTTTTTCTGAAGTTTGCTAAAAACTTGTTGCAAAACTATCGTAAGCTGAGGAAATATATTTGCTTCATTTTTATTTAAAAGTGCTGAAAAGTAAATGAAATATCTTCCCCAATACTGATATCATGAAAAAGGCTAACAAATGACAAAATTATTGGTCTGAAAATGTGGTACCAGAAAATCAAGTTTTATTAGGAAACTGTTATATTTTTAAGATCTACAGAAAATTTCACATTCAGTGCAACTTTAAAAAAAGAAGAAGAATATTTAAATTTTTTCACTTTATAATAATTTTGTCATAGACAATTGACTTCAATAAGTTTCTTTTTTCACAATAAATTATTACGAATTTCTCATAGTGTATGCAGAACAAAAAAATGTCTTGAGCGTATTCACTCTATTACATACTGGTTTTCAGTGATTTTTTTTTTTTTTTTTGTTTTTTGATAAGAAAATATTTTTCTTCTTTTTTTTAACATTGAACACGTTTTACATCATGTTGTGCAGTAGGAAAATTAAAAAGAAGTCTTAAAGACCTTTAGAGGCCAGCAAACGGTTAACTTGAATTGATATTTGTATGGAGTGTCGTCCATGATAATCTGCATGTTGTTTGCAAGCAATTGTAAACAGAAATTACCAACACAAGTACGTTATGGAATATCGGAGATGCCACCAGATACGATGGGTTGAAAATCGTCCAAATTAGCGGAAAAAATGGTTAAATTATTTTAAGTGACAATTGGTAAATTATTTTAACTGAAATGATTTTTAATAATTCTTCTTTCCTATTGCCATCAATTGTAGTTGATTACTTATATCTTTTGCTTTTGTATTGCCTCTTTTTTGATCAAAAACAAAAAATATATGAAATAAATTTGTTTACTCTACCACCGAATAAAAGTCCACAGCACATCTTAAATACAGGGTGGCCGGCGGAAAGGTATACTATTTCGTGTAGCCGCCATTTTGATAAACTAATGTTTGACTATTTGGCAGTCATGAAGTAGAGACGTGGCAAATAATTGTTGGTAAACCAACGTGTTTTAATCGTTAAAACATTTTATCAAAATCAATCATCGACTGTTGTGACGATGAGAAAGTTACATGAAATTTTTATGGAGAAACAATGTGCCAATAAGACACACTAAGCTGATAGAACAAAGCATGGACCACAACATACCACAAGATCGGCTGAAAACATTACTGCTGCTCGCGAGAAAGTGTTCAAAACAATCCACCAACCTCAATTCCAAGCCGTGCTCAGGAGCTTGATCTCCAAAGAACAACTTTGGCGACAATTTTCCACAAAGATTTGCATTTGTTTCCATTTAAAATTCAGTTGACACAAGAGCTTCTTCCAGAAGACCATTTACGCCACCATACAAATGCCAATAGGATGTTACAGCTCCACCATGACAGCCTCGAATTTTATGAAACAAACATAATGAGTGACGAGGCACATTTTCATTTGAATGGGTGTGTAAATAAATAGAATAGTCATCAGTTACTTTCGCATTCATGAAAAGTGACATTCTGGTGCGAAATTTGGTCAGAAGGAATCATTGGATCTTACTTCCAGCAAGCAGTGGTAACTGTTAATGGGGAGCGATATCGCTATATTATTGAAAACTATTTGACACCGCTACTGCATGCTATGGGCTTGATTAACATATGGTATCAACAATACGGTGCCACGTGGCATGCAGCCAGGACTATAATGAAACTACGGCGAGATCTCTTTCCACAACAACTTATTTCAAGAAATGGCGAAGTTGATTGGCCCACACGGTCGTCCGAATTGACTGCTCCGCATTTCTTTTTATGGGCGGTATCTGAAAAGCAAGGTTTATGCAAACAACCCAGAGATACTGAAGCAACTCAAACAAAATATTCGTGATGAAATTGAAGAAATATCGCCTGAAATGTGTGAGAATGCAATGAAAAGTTTGCTCGAAAGGACTCGCATTTGTAAGGCGAATAGAGGTGGACATTTATCTGATGTTGTATTTCGTACATTATTGCCAGTGTTCCCAGGTCGATGTATTTCCTTCCGCCAGAAAAATTGCAAAACAACCTAAAATTAAATGTTTTTCTACAAAATCCCCCTAAAACATTTTAGTGAACATTCTGCTTTAGTTTGCGAATCACTATACATATGTATTTTTCAGTGCATATGTTATGATTACACGCGTATGTTTATTTATTATAAATTTTCTATTTGTTTGTATTCACATATTTTGGGATCTAAGTACATATTCATAGGCAGCTAGAAAATGGTGTCTGCGTATCTAGAAAAAATTAAGTGTCTCCAAAAATATTAAGAGTTTCTAAGTCTTCTTCGCTCTTTACGTTCTTTTGACATTTTCATAAAAAGAGTTTCAATTTTATCAAAGGTTCTTAGATATTTTAATTTTACCAATTCTTAAGAAACGGAAAAAATTCAAAGAAGTGACCCATAAGAAAAAAATTCTTCAACTCAACAAAAAAAGTACTTGAAATTACTAGTTGCAAAATTCTGTACTTGAAACTACCACATGATTTACCGTTTAACCAAACACAGAAATCCCCCAAAAATAAATTGTTTACCCCTAAAATTTCTCTGATAGAATTTAACACCCCTAAAACAAAAAAACCCCTAAATCCAGGGGGAAACCCCCTACACTGGCAACACTGATTATTGCCCACATTGCAAAATAAATAAACATTTATCAATATAAGATCCATTCTCTTTCATTTGACCAAAAATTATAAACAAACAAAGTAGTACACTTTTCCGCTGGGCACCCTGTTTGTCTGTATAAAAAAAAAAAAACGTAACGCATTCACTGTATTGTTTATTTAATAACAAGATTAAGAAAATGTTTGCAAAGAGTTTATTAACCTTTGAGTGTTGAAATGAGCTAATAATTTTTTCAATAAAAATTTGTTTATTAACGATTGCTTTTTGTTTCTGGACCACAAACTTTCCAAAAGATTCCAAAGAGAAAAGAAATAGAAAAAAAGCGCTGTGTGAGTTTGAACACAGTATTGTTTAGATTATCTTTCATTTTTTTTTTAATTATATCAAAGCAGTTTCAATTCAAAGTGGCTGAGCAAAAAGTTTGTTAAAAATTAACAAAACACTTCAACACATTGAGCTTTCAATTTAAGAAAATGTGTTGAAACAAAATCAAAAAGCAAACGCCTTTGTTAAACAAAGTATTAATTTTGTATAAAAATTCAAGTAAAAAAAAAAAAAAAACAAATTACGGTTTAACAACAAAATTTAATGAAATCGTATTTAATTTTGCTGAAAATTATATGTTTCAATTTAAATAAACTCGGTAGAAATAACTTTAAGATGTACCAGTGTACCATCGATTTTCTAAACCAAAACGTTTGCAACAGATTCTGTGTTAAACAGGGAAAACAACGAGGTTAATTAATGAAAAACAGTTTCCTTGTAAGGAGGCACTCTCAAGAGCACTAACGAGAATGTTGTGCAATAAACAGCCATTTGGTAATGTATGTACATATGTACATCATTCATTTGAAAACTTTTTAAAAAAATCCACAGAATTTACAGCGTTGCTTTTAAGAATTTATGTGGTGCAGGTCGGAGTAGTTCAGTGCATTGGATAATGCACAGCAAACGAGTACCCTGGGGCAATGCAATGGTTTTTGATAATTCAATGAAGAGTTGCGGGCTGTTTAGGTGAAAATGGTATTCGTCGCTCCAGAAAATGGGGTTTACAGTGCGAAAAAGCTGTAACATTGTTTCACAAAAAATGTTTCCATAAATTAAAGATATTTTTTCTTTGTTGTTGAACAATTTGAATTTCAAAAGAACGATACTTCAGATCTTTTTTTAAGTTTGCATGAATAATCCCTGTCGGAAGTCCCAGTGAGGTTGCTCTTTTCCGTTTTGAAAGTGGCGGATTTTCACGTGAATTGCTTTCAAGCAGTTTAATGTTTTCGGGAGCTCTTCAGATATTTTTGTTTTAAATTTCATGACTAAACGCTATCGGAAGCCTCAGTGAGGCTGCTGTTTTCCGTCTTGAAAGTATCGAATAGGCACGCGAACTGCTTTCAAGCAAATCGAGGACTTAGAAAATCCTTGAGGATCAACTGGGCCTTGGCCATGGGACATTCACAGCCTAAGCAGTTGCACGGAATCTCTGCACCCACGAGCGAACTAAATTCACACTCGATTGAACAAAATTGTCGACAAGCAATTACGTAAGAGTTATTATTCTTAAAAAATGTCTGCACAGCAAACGCGTAATGCTCACTCGACGACCACTTCGACATTGTGGCTGACAAATCTCATCATCTCTCATGACCTCACTTTTTTACTTTTTGAAATACAGTGAAACCTCTCCTAACAGATACCTTCCATAGCCGGACACCTCCTATAACCGGACAAACTTTGAAGAAGCGTGATTTTCAACTGTTTTTTCATACAAAATGTATTCCCATAACCGGACATTCTATTAACCGGACGTGGACACCAAAATTTTAAAATAATGATCTAAAAATCCGTCATAAGCGGATAAAAGCGTTAAAATCAAGACGAATTTATAAAAAAAAGAGAAAAAAAAACCAAATAAATACAACTATTGTTAAGTTACTATTTTTTCCCTGTTTCATATTTGTGTTAATGTCATTCAATTTTGTGATTCCCCTTTTAACACCAATGACATAGAAATTTCCATTTTTTTTGAACAAATTGTGTGATTAACTTGTTTTGATTGCATTAGAACACAAAGAAAAGAAATGACAAATAAAAAAAATATGTTATCCTGGTTGAATCGGCAACAATAAAAAACTGCTTTCGCAAACCAGGGTTTTCAGAATCTATTGATGACCTTCCGGATTTTGATGCCGAAGATGATATCCCACTAGCAACGTACGCAAATTTAGTAGAACTGTTCCCTCAATCAAATGGATTTGACGAGTTCTTAAAAGTAGATGAAATCGTATTCACTGAAGGTGACTGTATAGAAACATTATATTCAAGCGCTGTTATGGAGATAAACGACTCTGAAGACGAGGTGCATGTAGAAATGCCTGATCCCATAAACTCTTATGATGAAGTATTAAAACAAATTGTTCGTTTAAGGCATTTTGCAAAAGACGACTTTGTCGCGTTCCAACAGATAAAAAATATTGAAAGTCATTTTGAAACTCAACAACTCAAATTCAGCCGGTCTAAATTAAAGCAGTCAAACCTGAATCAATTTTTTCGACCGCAGTAGAAAGCTTAGCATTATAAAAATAAAAAGATTAAAAAAAAGTTGTACCTCTTTTAAGCGGACATCTCTTATAACCGGACAAAAATACCGTGACGGTGAGTGTCCGGTTATGAGAGTTTTCACTGTAATTGCATTTAATGTATTATTTTAGGTCTAAAAATAGACCTCATTGCTGTTTTCAGTCTTTTTCCGCTGTCTATATGCCGCCGACATTTCGTTGATGCTAATCAACTCATCAGTAGACGCGAAACATTCTTAAAAGAATGTTTGAAACTCAACTGCTTATTCCAAAATTTCCATGAACAAACTGAGAATTAGGAATGTCCATATCAATTGGCTCTTAAAGCAAATAAATAAGATAATTTTTTAATTGCATTTAAAAATATAAATTTGCTACCAGACACCCTGTATTAATATGAATATTTTTTCATTTATTACTAAAGATTTTAGGCTACTACAACCAATTTTTAGTAACATATAGGTCTGAGCGACAGACCAATGTGTGTTCCTGTTGTGCGTTTTGACAGTTCTTCAAGCTACCTCGTATCGAGGCTACCTGGTATCGAGGTAAATTGGCTATGAGCATCGTAAGAATTACGTATGTATGTATTAATGTATGGATGTATGTACCCTGTCGGACATTGAGTAGTCGACTACTAAAATAGTTAACTTTAAGTTAACTTTTAGGGACTAGCTTCAAATTAGCTACAATATAATCGATTTGTAATTCACTTTTTGTGTACTGGCTACAAGCTAGCTGAAACGTAGTGCAGAGTTAACCCAGAATTCAAATAATAACATACCCACATACACGGTAAATAACTCTTTAATTAAATTGCCTATTGTCGCATTCGTTTTAAATGTTGCGATCGCTGAGTGGGTATGTTGGCTGCTCACCACTCTTGAGGCTTAGTGGTTCGATTCCCACCAGAAGCTAACAAAAAAAAAAAAAAAGAAAGTGGGATGTAATTTAATTTAATAAAATAAGATATTACCACCGAAAAATGTAAAATCAGCTTTGATTTGTAAATTTTTTTCTGTGGCTACTGACTTTTAAGTAGCTAACTTTAAGTTGGTTGAAAAGTAATGCAGCGTCGAACAATTGACTACTTCCTAGAACATGACCATGTTAAAATAGTCAGTTGTTTGCATTGAGAAATAATCCAGGCCTCAACCAGTACCTGTTGTGAAATAGTTAGCTTAAGTTAGTTAGCTTAAAGTTAGCTTGGTTTCCGACAGGGTATGTATGAATGTATGTATGTATGTTTAGTTTGCTGCGTTCGCTAATTTTGTGTACATTTTAGTGTGTCAGACGGATGTACAAACTCGCTGAAATGCATTCATTTCACATCTCTGTGTGTGACTGCCGTTTTGTTTTTCTTCTCTTCTAACGTTTATGCCATCAGTTTATAGTCAGCCAATGACATACATATTTACCTTAAAAATGCCTCATCTTGTTTTACAATGTTTTTGAGAGAAAAAATTATGGCAAATCATGATTTGCTTTGCCATTTGTAACTGAAAACAAACTTGTTTACATGTTATAAAATACAAAATTGTACAACATTTTAACCAGAAACTGCTAAGAGCTAGTATGGCTAATTAAGCAGCTTTAAAGCAACAGCCAAAAGAATATTGTCAAGAACAAACCGTTAAAAAAGCCTGAAATCGCCGTTTAAATTGTAAAAATTATAACTACATCTTGAAAAGTCTTGTTTAAGCATTAAACATTATTTTTTTTTTTTTTTTTGTTAAAGTTGTTGGCCCATAAACTCTTTCAAAGAAATTTTAAGCTAATTTTTTTTTATGGTTCGTTTCATAATTTCTGGAAAAAAGAGGGAGTAAGTAGAGTGGTTGTCGAAGTTGAGTTGAAGTTGTTTGCCCCTAAAAAAATAAATTTGTTATTGCTGCAGCAAACTGTCAATTGTACGGTTCATTGGAGCAGAAAAAAGTGAAAAACTTTGCAGTTTTTTTCCCCCATTTTATTTGATTACGTCTATTTAAGTTTATTTGTTTCAATTCATTTAATAAAAGAAAGAAACCTAGTAAATTCCTTTGAATTGACTTTTTAAGTGGTTAAATACTTGTGTTGTGGTAGAGAAATGTATTTTTTTCTATATTTGGTTGCGTAAAAACCACTTCCCTGTCTTTTTTTTTTTTTTTTTCGAAAAAAAGAAAGAAAAGGATGAACAAGAAACTGCTTAATGTGACAAATTAATTCAAAAGAAATGTCAATTATAAAATGGATATGAATGGAATCAAAGGAAACACTGGCGCAACATTTAGCAGTGCACAATGGGCGGCAGCAAGCACTACACGCAAGAATGATTTTTTCGTACTTTATTTTAAGTCTTTTACGAAGGTTTGAACTTTTTTTTTTCGTGAAAACATTAAGTGCAAGCAGGAGGGCTGGGCAGTATTTGAAATACATGTATTTGAAATACGTATTTGAATTACAAATACGTATTTTGTATTTGTATTTTAAATACGTCTCATGAATGTATTTGTATTTTGTATTTGAAATACTAAGCGCTTGAGTATTTTGTATTTCAAATACTCGTGTTCTCAAAATACATTTTTCAAAATACATTTTAAATTTATGTTAAAATATATACGCTAAAAATTATTCCATTCGTACATCAACTAAAATCGAAAATTTTGCTACTGTCTTATTTCCAAAAAAATAGCAATAACACAATTTAATTACCAAAGTACCTGTGTAAAGAAAACGCAACTGAATGCACATACATTGAGAAAGTCGTTAGCTGGGTTTCTTTATTCGCCATCAAGAGATTGTTTGTCTGATATCACTTTTGAAAAACTGGTGTTTATGAAAGAAAATGGAAACTTTTTTGATTGAAAGTATTTTGTATTCTGTATTTTAAATACATATTTTTGTTACACTGTATTTTGTATTTCAAATACTTGCTTTTGGAATGCAGTATTTTGTATTTTAAGTACTTGGAAAAAAAGTATTTTTATTTTTATTTTAAATACACAACTTTCATGTATTTTGTATTTTAAATACATTAGAGCATGTATTTTGCCCAACACTGAATGCAAGTGTCTCTAATGCGGTATCTATACCTGATGCATTTCATATTTCTCGTGATGTCAAATTCTATATGAAATAAAATGGAAAAAGTGCATAGTTGTATTGAAAACAACAACAGTTTTTCACTACCATTATTGATGTTATTTTCAGTACAAATATTCCATAACTTTCTTTTACATGGCATGCGCTCTGTATATTAGAGTAGTTCAGCCCCCATACAAAAAAAAGTTGAGTCAGTCAGTCATTAGGATTACAGACTAGACAATTCCTAATTATTTTTTCCACGCCCTTTGGCGTTGCCTTTTAGGTTATCAAGTAAGAATGCTATATTCGGGTAAAGGGTATATATTATACACCCTTTACCAAAGTGTAATTAGAAGCTTTTCTATATAAATGTGTAATATCAAGTCGTATACGAACTTTGATATCCCTAAGCTTATTTGAAAAATAGACACTTAAGCATTAGCAAAAAGCGGAAAAAATAATAAAAATAATGTTTAATGTTCAGCCCATTTGGGATTCGAACTCGGACCTCTTGGCTTAATAGTTGGCGCTGTATAATAGTTGGCAAGTTATATATAATATACAAAAAAAGAATGCGTTATAAGGGGCTGTTCACAAATTACGTAACGCAATTTTTTCAGATTTTTCATATAACATAACAACCATTAAATAATAAAAAATTTTATTAAAAAAATAATAACGTAATTCATTTCATGTACATGTAAATGTACATAGTATATACATACAAATATAACTCAAGAAATTAAATTCATGTATTTAACGTGTAGATAATTTAAAAGAAAATTCTATTGATAAAAATTGGGGATTGAAAATTGGCACATTTCAATTATCGGTCCATGGAAAGGTAAAATATTCATCCATTGATAACACATGCAAAACACGAATCAAAATTTTGCATACAATAAATAATATTTTTTTGTTACGTAACATTTTTACTCGTCACAAATCGTAACAAAACTTATACGCCCCCTTAAGCGTTACGTAATTTGTGAACAGCCCCTAATGAAATGCAAATAGTGGCAGATATATAAATATAGTTACAATGTAATGCAGGCAATAAGCAATTGCTATGTATGTATATCAATTGTAAGGGAAGTGTACGGTAGTATGATACAAACATTTGTTACTAAAAATTTATTGTTCTTTTAAGTAATTTTTAAAATTATTATTATTTATTTTATAAAAATGCATTTCTAGTTTCCGATTTTTGCTAATGCTTGGTCAAAATTCATTATTTTGATATATGTACATAAGTGTCTATTTTTCAAATAAACGTAGGTGAAATCAAAGTCCATATATGACCTGATATTACATATTTATATCGAAAAACTTCTAATTACACTTTGGTAAAGGGCATATAAGATTCGTCACACTCTTACTGGTTTTTTTTTTTTTTTTGGTACAAATTAAACATGATTTTTATTTAAGGGATTTTTCATGTTAATTTTACATTGCGGGTTTTTTTTTCCTGTGAATGCCTATTAAAAAACCCCTAAATAATGGCATACAAATTTTTATTATCGCACTACTAAAGGCGATACAGGTCACACAAAAAAACTAAAAGGGCGTGGCAAAGAAATAATAAAAAAAATATTGAAGTCACTGGACACATTTAAATGAAAAATCGCAGCCGTAAGCTGAGCATATTTAATTAATCTAAGCACACTGTCAAAAAAAAAAAAAAAAATGTTTATAAAAAAGGCAATAAATATGGGAAACCTGTATTTTGTTGAATAGTAAAAAAGACAGAAGTAGGCCATGATAAAAATGTTTTCAGATCAATAAATTTACTATTTTTATTTAGTTTTCCTCTTGGCTATTGGACGATATTTAATTTTTTTTTTGTGGATCATTTAATAGGTGAAATCGTTCAGCAAGTGCTTGCAACAAATTTTATGTTTGCAGTTCTAATCGTGAGCAAAAAAAGAAACAGCAAAATCAAACTCAGGACCAGTTTAATAAATATTTTTTTTTTTATTTGCTCAAGTTGAAGAAAAACATTCTTCGCTCTTTTACTTGATTTTCATTAATGGTATTTGGCCAACTTTTCTTTTAATGGCCAAGCAAGCAAAGTGTTAGCAGTCAAACATATTTTTAAAGCTCATAAGATTGTATGTTTGCACAGCTTTATTTTCCGCTGTGTTTTTTTTTTTTTTGCAAACGAAATTGGGTTAAGCTCTTTTTTATATTTATTAGAGAATGTAAGTGCTTACAAAGCGCATAAACATAAATTTTGTTGAATTTGGGTCACTGTTAAGCGAAAATGTAGTTTGGCTGGGGGAAGGCATGAATAGACACATGTATATAAATCGGCTTTATTACAACAGAAAAATTAATAAAAATCTATAAAAAGTTGCGTAATGTTTTTTAAAATATTTTCTAAATTTGATAGTTAACAAATAAATGCCTTCAATAACGCGCAATCAATTTGACTCGTAAATAATATTTTGGTACCGTGCGTGAAAATACATATCAAGTTAAACTGGCTGCAAAACGATGAAATGTCGGGAGTTCAATTGCCATCCCTGGACGTTGTCTTGTAGCGCTACATTCTTCAGTGGCGAATTTTAATTGTGAAAATTTACTATTCGAAAGGTGAAAACTTACGAAATGCCATTTCTTAAGTTACTTTTTGTTTGTCAGACTAAACAGGTATTTTTAAATTGCAACAAACGTTTAACTGTTTCTTCTTTTTTTTCATTTTTGTTGTTGCAAAAATGCGAGCAGAGTAAACGATCTTCCTCTTCGATGTCACAAGCTGTTAAACTCACATACACTGCTGCACAATAAATTATGCGTAAAACTAAAACAAAGCTAAACTAGAAAAAAACTATTTAACAGCTCAAAATAAAAGAGAAAAACAAAATATATAAAACGGGAAAAATTCGCAAAGCTAAAATCTGAAGGTCATTATGGGGCAGTTAAAACAAGTTTTAAATTTGTTTTGAATTTTTTTTCTTTTGTTAATTATGTACTCATTTTTAAAGTTAAAAATAAAATACATATAAGAAAAAAATTTCACATACTGTTGGCCAGCTCTTTTGAAATATATATTTGATGCAAAACAAATGACACTCAACGATTAACTCTTCAGTGTCCAAAAAATCAGTTAAGAGTTAAAATTATAGTTTAAGCCCGTATGAACCACATTTTTCTTTATAGTTTAGCTATATTAAGATAAATGCAAAACTGTCAACATTTTGGTTGAAGTTATCGATAAAAAAATTATCAAAAAAAAAAAAAAAATGTAAAATTTTTGAATTTAAAATTGACATTTCAAACTTGAATGTTGCTGTGTCAGCGGTTTATGGAAAATTTTTGCTATTTAACGCTTCTTTTTTTTTTTTTTGAACAATTTTATTTCCTAGCGCTTTCTTGAAAATACAAATAATACAACACTTAAAAAACAGATGTCAGTTTTGTTTACGTCTTGTATATTTGGTTCTTTCTAGCAATTGCTGTTTCTTTCTATCAGTCCTATAGCAATTAATGAAAGAAAACTGTAGTATCATTCTGGCTTTCACAAAACTTTTCTATGATTTAATTGCAGTTTAAACTAGGCTCTAGTAAATCAGTGAACCATTTCTTATTGCTTGTTATAAGATCTATATAAATTTGGCAACTTGGCAAAAAATGTCAAACAGCAGATGTGAACTTTATTAAAAGCCAAATTTTCTTCGTTTAAGTGTGATTTAAGTAGACACTAATTTAAATATTGACTAAATCCAATGTAAATCAAATCTAGCTGGAAGATGAACGAACATCCACCAATTTTTAGGGTACAAGAGCCTTTTGGCCATAAGATAAAAGTTATGCCCAAAAATTCAGCTAAAAATAAAACTCTGCTTCAGCTCAACTTTTCCGTTATTTAATTGCATTTTGAACTTTGCCCTGGTAAATCAGTGAATTACTTGGGGGTTACACGATCAAGTTTTGCCTTTCAAGTTTTAATACATTCCCACTAGTTTACTAATACACTCACAATTTTGAAAATTGATGCAAACTTGATGACATTTTTTGCTTTCCATAGAGAGCATCAAGTCACAATCAACAAAACAGCTGACAACAATTTTTTTTCGTTCTGTCTGCAAATATTTTTTTGTTTTGTTTGAAAGTTGCAATTAAAAGTGATAAAAATTAAACAGATTCAAGCTTAAAAATAGAAATAAAAATTTTTACCAACAAATTTTTTACTTTTATTTTTACATTGATTTCCATTAAATTTATTAATTTTAAAAAGAGATATTTGTAGATTATGATTATATTTAAATACAGTCGAACCTCCATAACTCGAACTTCTCTAACTCGAACTGATTTTGTTGGCAGTAGCGTTAAAAGAACAAATCACATACAATTTTCCTTCCGTAACTCGAACTGCCATAAGTCGAAGTTCTTCATAACTCGAACAAAAAACATACACATGAACACTATAACTCGAAGAATTTTGCTTGTTAAATTGGTTTTTTGTTTTAGTTTTGGTTTGTTTGTTTTACTCTCTTTGGTTGCTTGAGCTGGTTTGTATACTTTTGCATGCTATTTTTGCTCAGTCACTTATTTCAGAATATTTTACTTAACCGTATATGAGTACATATGCTTGTTCTTTTATATTCTTAAGTATGTAGTTTTCCATTAGAGGCTATTTTAAATAAAAATACATGATACAAAAACCTTTTATTCTATGTTGACAAAAAATTCTGTAACTCAAAGTCTCCGTAAGTCGAAGTTTTTTTTGGGATAATGGTGATTCGAGTTATGGAAGTTCGACTGTGGTTTAAACAAAATTGATTTAGAATCTGAATTAGTTTCTGGGTTTAATGTAGAATATAGAAGAGGAGGTTTTGCTTTAATTTTTTTTTTAGTAGAATATGCAAGAAGCTATTTTTAATTTTTTTCTTGACGGCATCTTGAAAACGAATTGTTATAAAATTGCGTGCAGCCTACGTCACTACTATCAATTTTATTGAATTTTGACAAGCAGTATGTGAAAAAAACTTGATAGCAAAACTTGATCGTGTAACTGCAGTGTTACGTATTGTAATAAAGATACGGCAACGTTGCAAAAAATGTCAATATTTTATGACTCTGTTTAATGACTGAAGTTTAAACGTTGAATTTTCTTAGCTTAAATGTTGTTTAAGTATTCATAAATTTATGCGATGCACTAGTTTAAACGTAAATTAAACCAGACCAGAAGATGAGCTTGCAGTGATTTTTACTTCAAACTATAGTGATGGTAGCAGATACCTCTGATGGCCTCTATTCGAGAAGTCACTTCCACCAAAAATATAATACACATTTATATTCATTAGGGATGGGAGTGATATCCTAACAGAAATTATATCGCTGGCCTAACATGCAAAGCTTCTAAGTCCACTTTTTCCAAAATTGAGAAAAGTTTGCTTGTTCTTTTTTTTATCTCGGCTATAAAGTTCTAGAACATGATCTCTTATCGTTTGCATGTTAAGCCAGCGATATATATTAATTCGTTCATAAATCATCGGTTTTCGGTGTCAGGAATAGTTCGTGCCCCCATTAATTTTTTTTTTCCCCAATATTTGTTTTTCCAATACACTGACCCCGTGCCACGCCCCCTTCGGTCGGCTCTCATTCAAAAATACAAATAACTTAAATCGGACGCCTCGGTTTTGTTAAGATATTGTACTTTCCCCATGCCTGTCATACTCATACTCTTTTTTCTTCATTGTGGCCATCCAAAAATCGAAAATAAAATTGAAAACAGTAAATAGTAGAACTTTTTTTCCTCCTGCCAAGAAATAGCGAAAAATCTATGGCACATTGCCTAATTTTTGTGTTTCTAAATTAACCTCTCCCCCAAGGCACAGATTTAAGAAATTGTTAAGCGAAAAAGTAGTGGTCGTGTTTTGTTTTGCAAATATTTGCTCAAATTCAATGTATCTTAATTTTACCAATTCTTAAATGGAAACAAATTTTCGTATACCCAAATCGTAGAAGGATCATGTTAATTGGCTTTCAATGGGTTAAAAAAATACGACTGTTTTGTGTATTGTTGAATGTATTGAATTACAATTGTGCATGATAATGAACGGGTAGTATTGGCATTGGATGAGTTTGTTCGTTCGTTTGTTTGTTTGTTGTCCGGTTGTATGATGCATGCAAACATGGTCAAGATAAATTGTTCCTTTTATTCTTTCATTTGCAGATTTACCGTTTCAATTTGTTTTTTGTTTGTTTTTACTTTATGCATACAATTATTTCTTCCACGATCGATTATCATATTGAAATGAATACGATGATGAACGGGGGAAATAATGCAATATGCTCAGCAAAACTTGACTTTAAGTTTCTTTTCAAAACAAAAACATAAATTATAAACGCAGATGCATGTAAATGAATGTGTCTTTTTTTTCATTTTATTTATGCACAAGAAATAACGTGATTATTTCATTAGACACTTCTACAGAAGAAGAGAGCCACTGACAAAGAGTCAGTGTGGAAGCCAGCCAGGCTGACAGGTTGTTGGTTGCTGGAAAATCATAAAATTTACAAATTTAAATAATTATAATGTACGCAATCAAACTAAAATATACTACACATAAATTAAAAAAACAACTGACTTTGCACTGGGAAAAGGAGGCCGGCCACGAGTTTCTTGTTATGAGTTTGATAACAATTTGGAGGAAAGAAATATATAAAATTTTTTAATTAATTTAATAGTATTAATTAAGAATAAAAAATCAGGAACAAGGAATGTTTTTTTGATTAATGTTATTTCGTTGCTCTGTTTTATGCGCCACAAGCGATTGTAGAAAATCAGGAACAAGGAATGTTTTTTTTTAGGGTTCCGTACTCATCAGAGTGAAACGGAACCCTATTACGGAGACAAGTACGTCCGTCCGTCCGTCCGTCCGTCACAGCGTCTATTCTCCGAAATGGTAAGAGCTAGAGAGCTGAAATTTTCACAGGATGTTGTTGTACCTTGCTGCTACAAATACTAAAAACAACAACAAGTCGAAAACTACCAGGTGTCCCCATACAACGACATGTTGCAATTAGCTATAACTCTCGAACCGTAAAAGATAGAAAGCTGAAATTTGCATAGTGTATGTATTTATAGATGCTTTACAACAACAAATGCTAAAGACAACAACAAGTTGAAAACTACCAGGTGTCCCAATACAACCTAAAGTAAAAATTAGCCGTAGCTGCTAAACTGTAAAAGACAAAGAGCTGAAATTCGCAGAATATATGTGTTTACATATGCCCTACAACAACAAATGCTAAAAACAACAACATGTCGAAAACTACCAGGTGTCCCTATACAACGCAGAGTAAAAATTTGCCGTAGTTCCCAAACTGTAAGAGACAGAGAGATGAAATGTGAACAATATATGTACTAGCATGTGGCCTAAAATTACCAGGTGTCCCCATACAACGTAAAGTAACAACTAGCCGTTACTCTCGACCCGTGAGAGACAGAGGAGACAGAGAAATTTGCACAATATGTGTATTTACATATGCTCCACAACAACACTTGCTAAAAACTACAACAAATGTAAAACTACCAGGTGTCCCTTTACAACGTAGAGTAACAGCTATAACTTTCGAACCGTAAGAGATAGAGAGACGAAATTCGCACAGTGTATGTATTCCCAGATGCCTTACAACAACAAATCGAAAATTACTAGGTGTCCCCATACAACATAAAGTAGCTTTAAAAACAGAGAGATGAAATTTATAAAATATACATATGTATTCACATACGCCACTCCATACATACATTACACATACATACGTACGGAACCCTAAGAGTGCGAGCCAGCCTCGTACTTGACTTAATTTTTTATTAATGTTATTTCTTTGCTCTTTTTTATGCGTCACACGCTTTGGCCTGTATAATTTCAGCGGCATTGTTGGCAAAAACTAAAAACCGTTTGTGACAAAAATAATATTATTAAAATTTTAAAAGAAATATGTAGATACTTGTGCAAATGAAGTATTGCAAAATACAAAAGTAAACTTAATTCTTTATTTACTTTAAGAGCCAATTGAAATGTATTATTTGAAGTCTAAAATAAACCTCATTAATATTTTCTGTCTTTTTCAGCCGTCTATATGCCGCCGACATTTCGTTGATGCTAATCGACTCATCAGTAGACTCGAAAAAATACATCGTAGTAACCGACGGTACGGATTCTTATACGAATTTTGGAATAACTAGTGGGGTTTCAAGCATTCCTTGAGGATTTTTCGAGTCTTCTGATGAGTTGATCAGCATCATCGAAATGTCGGCTGCGTGTGGACGGTTGCAAAAGAAAGAAAATATTAATAAGCCCTATTTTAGACCTAAAATACTGTATTTGAAAATATTTTTTATGACCCAGCAAAAGAAAAAACAAGTAAGAATTCTAAACTCGGTCACGACGAATCTGATTTAGCAAATTATTTTTAATGCTAATTTTTCGACCTTTGTTGTTTAGTATTTTAATTGTTCGAGCCTTAAGGTTACTTGTTTCTTTTATAAGTGTTTATTAAATTCGATATTTCGATATCACAATGGATATCTTCTTCAGGAACGTTTTAATGTTTTCTCAAAAAAAAAAAAAAAAAAATTTTTTTTTTTCTTGCTTTACAACTGGGAAATGCTGTTTCCCTATTAAAATTACATCTTGATGACATATGCATATATTTATGTACACTTTCGCGAAAATATTCGTACATGAGAAGACTTCAATTGAATATGCATATTATCTTGGAAAAATCAGAACATTATCAACGCTGACTGTAATCACCCTATTGGAAGTTGCTCTTATTTTTGCAAATGGCGGCCGATTTCAAATCTGTAGAATACAAGTGAACCAGCCGTGGAGCCATACACTCTCCAAGCACGCGAAATAATCGTGTTTATGTTGAAGTGAACGACCAAAATCATAATGAGCGATGAGGCTCAATTCCACCTCAGCGGGTACATGAACAGATGTGGAATGATTTACGTGGATACCTGCCATTTTGCCCTAACTGCACGGTGATCAAACCACGTGGTGCAATCTGGACGTTACACCACCGCCCCCGAGCAGCCGGAACAACTGCTCGGGTGGCAATTTATTTGCTACGTTACTTGGCCATAACAAACCCCCTTGCTCAGGAGTTGAGCTATCTAACCTCTGCTGCATTGCAATTCCCTAGACGGCAATAGGATACACGACTACCGTGGTAGCCCGAAGTCCCGAAGAGCATCAGTCCTTGAACCAACGCTAATGTTCCCGCCAATCCAGTTCCTTACAAAGAAGCGTCTGTTGCATAGCAACAGCACTACGGGCCCATTTGGGCGATCGAACACAGACTCGAGGGTCTATGATCAGTATGGCTACCAACGTTCCCTCCCACGCGAACTTATGGTAGCCACCACAGCCAGTACGTTTCAGCCAAGGAAGGCTCCTCAACCTATGACCGTCGAGATGACTCCGTAGGGTCATTATTATTTTGTCCATTTTTAATGCAGTGCAAGAAGAGATGATTAAGAATCCAGTATTTTAAAATTAAGGTCAATAAATTAGTTTAATGGTTTCGAAAAGGTGGTTCAGTATACCCTCTACCCTCTAAAAGTGAGGAAAAAGAAGTAGAGAAATTACAACAACCGCTATCGTGTATTGGCTGCTTAGTGTGATAATTTCGGTATGACAGTTGGGCTTCTTGCCAATGCTTTTAAAGACTGAGAGAAAACTTCAGAAAGTTTTCTAATTTTTTTTTTTGGAAATTTCGTGCTAGAAATTAAACTAGTTTTGACTTTGAATGGCAAAATGTTTGCCTAAATTTTATTTACTGCATATGTATCAAGAACATGAAATTTCAAATAAATATGCATTTAGAACAAAACTTTGTCGTGAGTTGAAAGAAACACATGCATACATACAACACCTAAGGTGAAGGTTAAGTTGATATCAAGCCACAAACATGACTTTGTGGTTCAACTTTCAAGTTGATTGGTAATCAAAGAATGCATTATTGCAAGAAACACACACGATATACTTAAATGTTAAGAATTAATTTTCAAGCACTTAAAACTCAACACATTCAGTACTGTAAGAGTTTAATTGCAATTTATCGATTATATTTTCAACGGCCACCACCACAATCGCCATCACGAACCAGTCCAACCCCAATCGACCGACCGCAGTTGTGATCTTTCAGAAATTCCAAACAAGTTGAACAAATTAAATTATTTATTCTTAACACTTGTGAATAATATATTTTTTTTTCTTTTATTATTTCATTACACTTTTTGCAAACCAAACAACAGCAGGCAACATTCTCTGGCCGCAGCAAAAGTTCGAGTACAAAATCAAATGTTTATTATACAATATATTATTATTTTTATGTTTGTCTTTTTTTTGCTTTAAGCTACAAATTAATTGGTTCTTGTTTTATGGTGTGTTTTGGTTTTTTTTTTTTGTTCTCTGTATAAAAAAATATGAACATAACAAGTAGAATAAATAGTTATAATCATAATAAAAACACACAGTTATTTTTAATTGTTTCTACCGGTTTTTGTGATATTTTTTTTTTAAATAAAAAAAATAAAACTCTTTATTAAAGTTTTTAATGAAAGGCTTCTGTGTGTGTGTGTGTGTGTGTGACGTGCTGGTGTCTATTGTGGTATCATATCTTGTTGGATATTGATCTTATATTATAGATATTAAAAGCTACATGCATGTTGTTGTTAAGAATTTCATTAAATCGATTTCTGTTAATGAAATTAAGAAAGAACAAGCTCTCACTTGTAAGAAGAAAAAAACTACGTATTTAAAACGATTCGTTTCAGTAGTAAAAGTTAGGTAGCTTCTTTGAAGTGATTTTTTTTTTTTTTTTGTCAAGCAGAGTTGTGCGGGTGAGAATGAGTGCTTCAAACCAGCCACGCTATAATTAATGGGGCCGCAACCAGAGACAAAAACTAGAGTATAAATTTTGGCATTTGCTATTGACTTGGTTCGTTTTAGAATTGTTAATGGACAGAATTTTTCCCAAACCTTAAGTCAACGTAAAGAACAATCTGTCTTAACTTTTTGTAATAACTTTATTGTTTTTTTATTCCCCTCCCCCGGCCAAATACGGGTTAATATGAAACCAACTGATTTAGGGAGTGGTGTTTGCAGCAAATAATTTGCTTTGCAATAAACAAGTTCGTATAATTTTTCCTACTACAAAAAAAAAAAAAACAGCTTAGTTATTAGAAAAACTACAATTCACCTGCATTATGAATAATTACACAGTGTTACAAAACCTATAAAAAAATTTAATGTTTTTTTAAAATTCAAAAATGAACTTAATTATTTATTCGCTATAAGAGCCAATTGAAATTTATTACTTTAGGTCAAAAATAGACATTTTGTTGCTGCTAAATAACTCATCAGTAGACTTGAAGAATCTAAAAAGAATGTTTGAAGCCCAACTACTTATTCCAAAATTCTCATGAATAAAATGAGAATCAGAAATGCTCAATCTTACTCAGCTTTGCAAAAACTAATGTTCTGTTTTTGTGTTATAATTTTTTTTTTTGCTTAATAAAACGCCTACAGACACTCCCTATTAATGGGTTTTCCCCCCACCAATCCCGCTTTTCTTTCAGTACAATGCAATGCATATCTAGAGGTCATCCGCTGAGTACTGCTGCCAGTCTAACAAAAAAAAACTATTGCTGATATAATTACAAAGCTTTTTAGCTCATGTCTTGAGCAGCGTAAATTCTTAGATGGTTGCAAGCTCTGCTATATTGTTCAGATTTTCAAATCAGGGGATCGTGGCCTGGCATGTAGCCCATTTGCTAGATTCATCAACAAGTTTTTTTTGGCCCACATTAAAAATTTTATCGGCAAAACCAAATGTCGGGACAATGTCGTGCTAAAAATGTCTTTATAAATTCGTGGTCCATTATAGTCGACTGCAGTCAACATTGGCTGCTGCAATGCCACTAAAATCGTCCTAGAGATTCACAATGAGGGCACATAGCCTTACATATGTTTCAGGCGCTGCCAGTCGTGAGAACGGCCCACTTGGGTCCCAGAAGGTACTGTTGTGCTAATAGTTTTGCACGTATTATTGAAAAAGAAAGGGGAAAAAAACTGCAAAAAAAGTATTGGAGATATACATTGTATTAAAGAAATTTGCCACATACTGTGCCAAATTATGGAAGTATTTTATAAGAATTTTCTTTGTTCGATTCTGTAACACTGTGTTATTGTTTGGTGCATTAAAAAAGTATGTATGTATGTTTTGTTAAATGTCTATAAAACTTAAAATAAATGCCAGTGTTAGGCTAATTGAAGTTGAGTAGAAAAAAAACTTGTTAAATGCACTCAAAAAAGAGAACAAAATAAAAAAATGCCAATAGGCAAAATAAAAAAACTTGAACATTTTTAGAAAAAAGAATTTTAATTATATACAAAAACCGAATCCGTTTTAAACTAGGTTTTCATTTCAACAGCAATTATAAAAAATATAACTTTATATGCGTAATTACCTTTTGCAACACTGTCGAGCAAAATCAGCAACATGTTTCACATTCACCACACTGATCATCAGCAGGCAATTTGCTGATCAGCTGATAACTAAATTGCATCAACTGGAAACCAATTGAATGCTGCTCAAAAGAACACAAAAAATATTTGCCAAAGAACAGAGAGAAAAATGGCGATAAAATTTAAAAATTATCATTTAATGGCATGACTATAATTTTTGCGGCTATTCAGACTTGTCAAAATTCAAATAATACGTCTACGTTTACTAGTCTGAATGCAATCCCTGAAATGAAATAATTTATAAAGTGAAATTAAAAAATTATGAATTTGGAGGCTTAAAATCGTTTATGTGTTCGCGATTTTACGTTCTGCGCAAAAAACTTTCCTCTGGCAGCACTTTTTTTTATCAACATTTTTATATTTTGCTTAGTAAATTCCAAAGCTTCAACATCGAGTTGAGTTAGAGTGAAACTAAAAGCCTCTGGCAAACTTTGATTTCAGTTTTGAGACGATCCCCTTTGCAAACCCATAAAACTCATTTCTTTCAAAGTCTGGCTCCTCATTCTAAAGTGTCCCCAAACAAGTTTGCTCTGCAATGCTTTAAGCGATTAACTGATCAATCGACCGCAATTGATTTTGAATAAAAAGTCAACGTTTATTCTCACAAATTTCAAAGTTATGCTTAATTTAAAACAAAAATACCACAGCCAATTTGATAACTAAACATTTGGCCATTGGTGTGTGAGTGAACAAAATATTTTGTCATAAAACGACATCATATTGCAAAATGTTCTTTTAAGCCTTGTCTTACAAAAGCCACTGCAATAATATCATTTTTTTCCAGCCAAAGTTTTTTTTAAGGTTTATTTGTCTTAAGTATTTTTAAATTAAGTAAATAAATTGCTTTAAACTTTTTGCCATTACGATTACAAATCTCAAAGTTTAATACATATATTTTTAATACAAAAACACACAACGAAAACGTCTTTAAATACCTTTACGTGAGTTGAATTCAGGTCAATTGAGTTTTTTTTTCTATTCGTTCAAAGCCTTTAATTTTTGTTTTATTATTTATTTTTCAACAAAGAAGTGAAAACAACGCTCGATGCAAACGATCTTGCAAAGATGGAAATTCAAAATACCCTGAGTTTTTATTTAGTAATTATTGCTGCAATTGGAGGTTCAGTTCAAGTTGCGTAAAATATTTGTGAAAAGTTGCAGAGTTTAATATTCTAAAAATGGAAGAGGAAAAATAGGCAAATATTGAACCATTGAAATTGGCTTCGAACTCAGTTCATGGCGAACATGCACTGCTATTCATTGCGGCGCGGACGTACACCACACAAAACAAATAGGAATGCTACGTTTGTCTGTGCTGCATCTTAAATAACCTTTAGTCAGGTATATGGAACACGTTAAAATGCAAAAAAAATTTTTTCAATATTATTCGCTCACAAAAGATCAACAATTTTTTTTCACTCACAGATAAAAGAGATAAATTCAGTCAAGTACGAGGCTGGCTCGCACACTTATGGCTCCGTACGTATGGAATGGGATATGTGAATATACATATATGTATATTGTATAAATTTCACCTCTCTATCTCTTAGAGATTAAGAGTTACGTTTAATTGTTACTTTACGTTGTATGGGAGCACCTAGTAGTTTTCGACTTGTTGTTGTAAGGCATCTGGAAATACATACACTGCGTAAATTTCGGCTCTCTACCTCTTACGATTCGAGAGTTATAGCCAACTTGTACTTTACGTTGTATGGGGACACCTGGTAGTTTTAGAGTTGTTGTTGTTTTCAGCATTTGTTGTTGTGGAGCATATGTGAATACATATATTATGAAAATTTCATCTCTCTGTCTCTCACGGTTCGATAATAACGGCTAATTGGTACTTAACGTTTTATAGGGACACCTGGTAGTTTTGGCTTTGTTGTTGTTTTTAGCATTTGTTATTGTAGGGCATATGTGAGTACATATATTGTGCATATGTCATACCTCTGTCTCTTACAGTTTGTGAGTTACGGCTAATTTTTAACTTACGTTGTATGTGGACACCTGGTAGTTTTCCACTTGTTGTTGTTTTTAGCATTTGTTGTTATAGGCCATATGTAAATACATATATTGTGCGCACCTCAGCTCTCTGTCATTTACAGTTAAGGAGCTACGGCTAATTGTTACTTTTCATTGTATGGGGACACCTGGTAGTTTTCGACTTGTGTTTGCTTTTAGTATTTGCTATTGTAGCAGCAAGGCACAACAACATCCTGTGAAAATTTCAGCTCTCTTGCTCTTACCGTTTCGGAGAATGGACGCTGTGACGGACGGACGGATGGACGGACGTAGAAGTCTCGGTAATAGGGTTCCATTTCACTCTGATGAGTACGGAACCCTAAAAACTAACATAAGTAAGCTGCGTTTAAAAATTGTATTCGCAAAATTATTTCTTTCTCTACTTGCAAATTGTGTTGAAGTGTAATTGCACCAACTTTTACACACCTGAATGTGCAACAGGAAACTACACTCAGAATATTTTTGCAGTAACTGACCGTAGTTTATTCGAGTGCAGTTATATTTAAACGTTCAAAAATTAATGAAATTTTAATTTTAACTGATTTGTGCAGTTGTTAAAAAAACTAATTATAGATAAATAAGGACTTTCGGTCATAGTTGATAATGACAGTAGTAATTTATGTTACACATGCATGCAGGAATCAGCCTATAAATATGTAGTAAATATGTTTGATAATTTGGTTTCTACATATATTTGTAAGTTTGTTGCAAGTGTTGCCATGGCTGAGGTATGGCAGCTGCTTTGCAATAAAGATGTTGGATGTTCGCATTTCACTTGCTTTGCAGTACAAAAATTAAATAAGCGAATTGAAAAAGGAGATAATACAGATAAAAAACTATAATTACACAAAATGAAGTAAAAAAAAATCACCACCTAAAAAAAAAAAAAAAAATAAAAAAATGTACAAGTTAATTACTCGCTAATTATTTGACAGTTTTTACAGATTGGGTTCCATAGATTTTTTTAACATTTAAATTTAAATGATAGGACTAGTAAATTTAAACAAAACATTAAAGTAGAATTTTTTTTTTTTTTTTTTGAATGAAGTTTCTTGTATTTTAAAGAGTATTTCCAGCTAATTTTACTAATAAAGTTTTTTGAGTGTATAAATAAAAATAAATCAAAAATTACTATTAGCAGTAATTTATTTTTTCTATAGCTATAGTAATTAGAAACCCGATTGGCAACATTTTCAATATCGTGCTAGAAAAGATACTTAAAAACCCAGTGATTCAAAATTGGGGTAAATAAGTTGTCTAGTGGCTTCAAAAAAGGTTTTTTAAAAGGTATTTTTTTGCAAAAGTTAAATATCGAAGCAGTCAAATTGTTTTCGAATTCCGCTCATGGCAAACATGCACCGTTTTTCATTGCAGCGGAGTTGAAATAAATCTTATTTTTAACATATTTTTTAAACTGCCAGTTTCACGATGTCACTCGACATCGCTCGCTCGTCTAGATACATGCAAAAAAAAAATAACAAAATTCAAAATGTTTGTTGTTGTTCCTAGCGATTTTGTGCAAGCAAGTGATGTGGGAGTGACAGTAGGGGTGAGTCTTGATTTTATAGGGACTGAAATTACATACTTTTTGGGCAATTAAACAAGCAAGGAACTTAAAAGGCTCAATGAGACTCTTAAGCCAAAGCGTTTGACTACCTTTTGAAAAACTGGAAAAAAGTTTTACAATTTGTTTGTAGGCTTTAGCATTCGTTTTTGCATAATTTTGGCCGTTACGAAAAGTTGAGTTGTTTATTTTTGCCTTAAATTACTTTTTGCTGTTGATGAATGGATGCTTGAAATTGCATTTTTGCCATACCTTTTGCTCCAAGTGCTGAGCTCGGCTGCAAATTTGTGTTTTCTTTTTTTATTCACTTGGTGAATTTCAAAATATAGTTTATGGCTTAGTTTGCAATGCTGCTTATCCGGATATTTACAATGACACCAAAAAAAAAAAATTACCATGAAATTACATTGAAATTTAAAAATTCATTAGACAACTTCAAATTTGCAAATCATGTCTTTCGTAAAATTTTCTTTCCTCAACTCTTAAAAAAAAAGTAAATATTTGAAATCTAAAAAAAAAAGCTTGTTATTTGTTGCTGCAATTTGATTAGAAACTCTTTGTGCAACGCTTAAATAACTTTAAATCTTTTTTTATTTTCATTTACAGTTTACCTCATCATCATCAGCATTTCACTTTGCATTTCACATAACAACGAGGAAAGGGTAAGTTAAATAACTATGAAATTCCTCATAACTAATTGTTACTTGTTGCATGTGTTGCAAGTGCGGCAACAAAAAATTCTAATAATTGCATAAAATGTTAAATAAAAATTGTTAAACAAAAACAAAACAAAAAAATAATAATAATCACAAACTGTAATTTACACACACTGTCTACTTGGCAGAAATGTAAGAAATATGTTATAAAAAAAAAAAAAAACAATAGTAAATTGAATCACATTTATTACTTACCCATTCCATTAAACAATTCCACAACAATTCAATTCAGTTCAGTGTACAAGTTGCGCATGCGTTGCGCAAGTAAAAGAAAAATCCAGTTGATGTCTGATGAAAATTAATTGTAACTGTTAAAGAAAGCCACAGAAAAGAGAAAATGTGAAAATATTGCTTATTGTTTTCCAACACAGTTATATTTAAATAAATTAAAAAATAAATTGAATTCAAATTCGCAAATAAATTACGCAAATCAACGAACAAACGGTTTATATCATCAAATCTTATGAAAAAACAAAAAAACGTTAATACAAGTCCGTCTGAAAATATGTGAGTTATTTAACAAAACGCAAAGAAGTGCATCTCTAAATTTTTAAGTTATTTATTTGCATGCGCACAGTGATCAAAACGTGCTTATAAAAAAAATATAATTAGCCAATTCACAAGCATACTGTATCACCCATATGGTTGACATGTCGCACAGCCAGTTCAAAAGCGACTCAATTCAAAATTTGGATTTTTCATAATAAAAAACAAGCAAAAGTGCTATATATTCGACTGGACCGCATTTTAAATACCCTTTACAGCCAACACTTCTGACCCTCAGATCCGATGTTTACACAGTATTTATCGGATATAAGAAACTTGAAAAATCCACGAAAAAAGTTTCTTATAAGCGTTTCTTTCTTATATACAATTATTTTATATAAGAAACTTATTTCTTATATAAGTAGCTATGGCCATATGGCATTTGTTTCTTATATGAATATACGAGCTTTTTTACCTTTTTATGTATATACGTAGATGTATGTATGTAAATAGAAAAATAAAACAAATCAAATTTTATTTTATTAACCCCTTTAGTAAATAGATATAAAAAAACTAGACAACTTCAATTTGAAAAAAAAAATTATATGTAGTAAATACATGTACATACATAATTCATTTTGTACTAGTTATTTATTTATACGAGGCTAGAAACAAAAACTTCTCATGAGCACTAAAAGTAAAAAAAAAACGTTGTTGTTGTTGTAAAACTGTCAGAAAACAGAGTTGTCCATGCAAACTACATAAATTCAGTGTTGCCCTTGAAACTTTCTTATATAAATTCTTTTTCTATACATTTTGTGGTTTTGGTGTTCAAGAAAAATGTTCTTTTATCAGTTTTTTTCTTATAAGCGTTTTTCTTATATGAAACTTTTTTTTGTTAGAAAAATCACTAAAAAGATATGGTGTTTTTGCAAATGTTTCTTATAAGCGTTTTGTTCTTATATGAGATGTTCTTATATCCGATAAATACTGTAAATCGTTATTTGAGTTTTCTAATTGCAACAACTTTTCCTGGCACCAAAAAATTATAGTAAAATAATAACGTCTGCTTTTTTGGCACCTAAAACTTGCTTAAGTTCACATACAGATCGAACTTCTTGAGAAATCGGTTTTGCTCTATCTCCGTTATATATTAACCAATGTAGCAAATTCTTATTAATCGCCTTTGAGTATATTTTTCTATGGCATTCGTTTTTTGCTGCCAAAACTTGTTCAGGTTTCCCAGCAGTCACTGCTTCTAGATAAATCAGTTTTCGGTATTTCTCGGCCAGACATATAGACCGATATCAAAACTTCTTAGTTTTTAGTTTTGAATAATAATATGGTAAACAAACCAGAAACACTGGAGCAACTCAAACAAACTATTCTGATAGAATCGATGAAATACCGCGTGAAATGTTTGAGAGAATGTAATGAAAAAATATGCTCGAAAAGGCTTGTATTTGCAAGGCTAACAGAGGCGGACATTTATCTGATATTGTATTCCATGCCTAATTTCCTACATTATGTAAAACATTTATCAATATGAGGTCCTTTCTCTTTTATTTCAGTAAAAATTATAAGCAAACAAAGCAATATACCTTCCCGACGATCATTTTAACGATCACGTTAGCATATGTTAAGGTAAGCCATTGCGAACGTTATGGTTGTGTGAGTATTTTTCAATATTTTTCTATTGAGAAAAATAACACAAATTATATAGTTCATGTAGAGCATGTAGGGAGGAGAGCGATACTCTAGAGCAGTATTTATGCCAGTGCCCCGCCTTCTCACAAATACGATCCCGACATCTTGGGATAGACACCTTACCAGACATGACCCAATTACGGGGCATATGCTGGAGGAAATTAAGGAACTTTGTGAATGACACGGGGTTCCTATAGACCTATGGGTCAAACTGTATCACGGTTAAATCCACGGAGCGCACAACAAGCCTATACTGGCTTAGGTGTATGTCGCAAGACATGGGCAAGCAAACCCCTTCAATCAACCTAACCTAACTTAACCATATACATAGTTCTACAATAGCTCTGTTTGTGCAGCAATTAAAATGGTTGCCCCAACAGAATTGCAAACAAACAAACAAATAAACAAACAAAATCATTTCTTCGACCTCGTCTTTAAGATCACACCAATTCATAATATACTACCAATGTTTTTATAATAAACACAATATCATTTGAAGCAATTCGAAGCGATTTCATAAGAAAATACGTAGAAAGAAAACAAAACAAAAGAACTCACAAACAAATCATCGCCTCGTCAAGAAAAGAAAATAAACTCAAAGCAAATCTTTCGTTTGGTATGCGGAATTGGAAAAAAAAATTAAATTATCTACTGCACTAATACAAACATACGTGTGGCGTAACAAAAAATATGTTTCCTTTTATGCGCATACCAAGAGGTTTTTAATTAAATTTCTTTAAATTTTGTTTTATTTACAAACATATTTTAATCAAACGCCATTAAAATAAACAATGTACACAGAAAAATATTTTTGCTGGAATTATTTGAAGTTACAATTTTCAGATAAAGCAATTAGGAAATATAAATTGGAACCACATTTAACCCGGCATTTAGACGGGAAAGTGCGTTCATTAAATTTTTGTATACGTATTATGAATAAACATTTCTGGGACTTTCATGCAAATTTCTTGCTCAATTGCAAAAGGAACGTGAAAGTTCATTTTAAAAATGTTGCAAGTATTATTATTTCACAAAAATTAAAAGAATTAGAAATATTAGTGGAATAGAATTGCCAAGACTACTACAGACATAAATTTATAGGACAATCATTTTTATTGCTAATTTTTATTGTATTAATTAATTTAATAATCATCACATTTCTGTTATTTATTCATATTTGCTGTCAAAATGTTTTAAATATTTTCTAATGTACAATTAGATGTATTAATTCAGGTCCATTGAAAAGGTTCATTTTTGGACCTGAATTAATACATTTCAATTGGCTCTCAAAGCAAATAAATAATTAAGTTCAGATTTAAATATTCAAAAAGCTTTTACTTTTTGATACATTCAAAAATACAAATCGTAGTAACCGATGGCAACTCGTTGTAGAGAAGGTTGCAAAGCAAAGTAAAAGAGTTGCAAAACGAAAAAAGAAATGTTTGCTGTGTTAAAGGTTTGTTTGAAAATTTCTGATTCTCATTTTGTTCATGGGAATTATGGAATAAGTAGTTGGGTTTCAAACATTATTTTAAGAATTTTTCGAGTCTACTGATGAGTTGATTGGCATCAACGAAATGTCAGCGGCATATAGACAGCTGAAAAAGACAGCAAATATTTTTTGAAAAGGTTCATTTTTGGACCTGAATTAATTATTTGAAATATTTAAAAAAATGTATTAATTTAGGTCCAAAAATGAACCTTTTCAAAAAATATTTGCTGTATTTTTCAGCCGTCTATATGCCGACGACATTTCGTTGGTGCTGCTAATCAACTCATCAGTAGACTTGAAAAATTCTTAAAAGTTTGTTTGAAACTTAACTACTTATTCCATAATTCCCAAACAAACTTTTAAGAATTTTTCAAGTCTACTGATGAGTTGATTAGCAGCACCAACGAAATGTCGTCGGCATACGTTAATTTCATAGACGGCTGAAAAATACAGCAAATATTTTTTGAAAAGGTTCATTTTTGGACCTGAATTAATACATTTCAATTGGCTCTTAAAGCAAATAAATAATTAAGTTCATATTTGAATATTTAAAAAAAAAGTTTTTTAAATTATTATTATATTATTGCCTGAAAAAGCTATTCGAAGGCTCGAAAAAATAAAATATTATAGATAAATGTTTGATATAATGTCGGCAACTATTTATGGAATACAATATCAGACAAATGTCCGCCTCTGTTAGCCTGGCAAATGCAAGCCCTTTTGAACACATTTTCAAACATTGTACGCGGTATTTAGTTAATTTCATCATCAATATTTTGTTTGAATTGCTTCAGCGTTTCTGGTATGTTTACATAATCTTGACGATTCAGTAACCCCGCGCAAAAAGAAGTCCGGAGCAGTGAAATCTGGCGACTGTGGCGGCGAATCAACATCACCATTTCCTGAAAAAAGTTTATGGGGAAAAGGGTCTCGCCGCGTAATTCAATTGTAGTCCTGGCTGTATGCGCCAGGACACTGTCTTGCGGATACCATGTATTAATCGAGTCCCAAGCATGCAGTTGTGGCTTTAAAAAGTTTTCCATCATGTGACGATATTGCTCCCCATTGATTGTTACCGTTGCGCCGTTTTCGAATTCAAAGTAGTAAAGTCCAATGAGTTCTCCAGACCAAATTGTTTGTTTGTTTGTTTATTATTTGGTCAATACACTACAACAAGAGCATGTCTTATGTTACAGTATTGGGTAGTGATTTGGCAGATATTTTTAAATTAAAATTAATAAGAATAAAAAAATATATTAATAATAAATAATAATAGTAAATAAATCTATGAAATATAAACAAGAAACTTAATTATTTATTCGCTATAAGAGCCAATTGAAATTTATTACTTTAGGTCTAAAAAAATTAGACCTTAGTGCTCTCTACATGCCGCCGACATTTCGTTGCTGCTAAACAACTCATCAGTAGACTTGAAAAAGCAAAAAAAAAAAAATGTTTGAAGCCCAACTACTTATTCCAAAATTCTCATGAACAAAATGAGAATCAGAAATGCTCAAACAAACTTTTTATACAGAAAGCATTTTACGTCTTGCAACACCTTTACTTTTTATAGCACTTCCTTACAACAGGTGACCTTTGAAAGAGACAGGAAGCATTAAGGTCTATTTTTTAGACCTAAAGTAATATAAACAAGAAAATAAGCAAAAAATACAAAAAATATTGTTAAAAAGTTTTAATTTTTAGATTTTTTTTTTTAAATTTTAAGAATAGTATTGAAATATGGCAGACTACAGACTGTCACTTTTAATGAATGCAACAAAGGTAATGACCATTCTGGTTATTCACACATGTGCCTCGTCACTCATTATGTTTGTGTCATAAGAATCGGGGCTGTCAGGGGTGAGCTTGAAGATCCTATTGGCATATGTACGCCGGTGTAAATAGTTTTCAGGAAGAAGCTCTTGTGTCAACTAAATTTTAAATGGAAACAAATGCAAATCTTGTGGTCAAAGTTGTTGTCTGAAGGCCAAGCTCCTGCGAATTGAGGTTTATGGATTCTTTTGAACACTTTCTCGAGCAGGAGCAGTGTTTTCAGCCGATTTCGCAGCAAATTGTGGTCCATGCTTGGGCCAATCATGAACAGTCCTTCGGTCTTCAAAATCATTCACTACACGATAAATAGTGAGTCTTGTTGGCACGTTGTTTTTTCCAAAAATTTCACTTAACTTTCTCATCGCCACAGTAATCGATGATTGATTTTGATGAAATTTTTCAACGATTAAAACACGTTAGTTTAGCGAATATTCTCCCATAATAATTTTGTCATGTCTCTCCTTCACAACTGTCAAGGCTTATGTTTACCAAAATGGCAGCAAAACAAAGCAGTATACCTTTTCGCCGCGGGGGACACCCATTAGCTGAAGGTTGTATTAAATATGGATCAAAAAAATTGTTCTTATTTTGTTTCTTTCTTTGTGTGCGTTTCTCTTCATGTGCCATCAATCACGTGCCCAAGAAAAAAATCAACTAAAAAACGTAAACATGAAGAGTTTTGAAATGTGTAATGAGCCATTTGAAAATTTCTTTTAAGAGCCAACAGGAAAACAAACATCTTGTTTAAAAATGTAACGCCCACGATGCTTGAGTTCTTTTGTTGCAAAAAGGAAGAAACAAGAACATCTGCTTTAATCTTTTATACATATTTATTTTATTTAAGTTGTATTCTTAAGGGCAATCATTTGTTTTCGTTTCATAAGTTTAATTTTGACAAAACGTGTTTGTCGTTTTTCCAGTTTATTTTTATGAAAACCTAATATTTGCTCAAGCTCCACACAGAAGAATTAGCGAGCAAATTTATGCCTGCATTAATGTAATCCAAAATACGTTATTTTAACTAGTTTTAGAGAGATTTATCCCCAATTTTTGACTTGGATTTTAAATGCCTTTTCAATTTAAATGTGATTTAAATACAAAATTGAGTCAAACAGTTGCTATTTAAATCAAACTTAAACGGCCTGCCGTGCCCATTTAAAATCGATTTAAGTTTTTCGTACTGCCATATGATTTTGACAGTTTGGTTTTGTTCTGCAAATTAAGAAAATCGCACATGTTTTTTGTTTGTTTCATAATTTGATTTTTTATTATTTCCAGAAGGTAATCAACTTCTGTGGCAGTGAAATTGGGAGTCCTTTTATCACTTTTGCTACTCATTTTAATAATTTTTACAAAACAATTTATTATTTTCTAAACTTTTCACAATTTCACTTGCCTCCAAATTTGTTTAAACAGCTGTTTTTTATTGAGTTATCGATAATATTTTGACACTTACATTGTGCTGCCGTACTTTTATTACAATTAACTACCAAAAATAATTTTAGACTGTAAAACAGAAAACCATTTTAAATCCAACTTAAATTTTAAGGAAAATTTACTAATTTTGTAATTGAACCCCAAGTCAAAAATCGGGAGTTAGGGTCTTATTCATAATAAATATTTTAGGTTTATTAAACACTTAGTTGACAAATTTTCCATACAAATATGTATGTATGCCAAATAAGAGCCTTATAAGCAGGGCTGGGCAGTATTTGAAATACATGTATTTGAAATACGTATTTAAAATACAAATACGTATTTTGTATTTGTATTTCGTATTTTAAATACTAAGCGCTTGAGTATTTTGTACTTCAAATACTCGTGCTCTCAAAATACATTTTCCAAAATACATTTTAAATTTATGTTAAAAAATATGCACTAAAAATTATTCCATTAATACATCAACTAAAATCTGAAAATTTTGCTACTGTTTTATTTTCATAAAATTGCAATATCACAATTTAATTACCAAAGTATCTGTGTAAAGTAAACGCAACTGAATGCAGATACATTGAGAAAGTTGTCAAGCTGTCAAAAATAATGTAAAAATAAAATACAAGGAAAAACAGCTTTCGACATTTTAATCTAAAACAAGAGAACAAAATATCAATCAAATGTTGACTTGGATGGACAATATATAGTTATATAGCATTTGGTGAAACTTTTTTTTACTTGCCACTTATTTCTTAATTCCGTTATAGGTCTTTCAATAAAGTATCGTTTCCTAATAAGAAATCAATGAGATTTTGTCGTTAGCTGGTTTTCTTTATTCGCCATCAAGAGATTGTTTGTCTGATATCACTTTTGAAAAACTGGTGCTTATGAAAGAAAATAAAAACTTTTTTGACTAAAAGTATTTTGTATTTTGTATTTTAAATACATATTTTTGTTACACTGTATTTTGTATTTCAAATACTTGCTTTCGGAATGCAGTATTTTGTATTTTAAATACATGGAAAAAAAGTATTTGTATTTTGTATTTTAAATACACAACTTTCGTGTATTTTGTATTTTAAATACATCAGAGCATGCCCAACACTGCTTATAAGCCTGAAATGCATATATTTTGTGAATAAGGGTGTTAGTGTTTTTGTGAGGCAACACTTTTTGTATAAAATATTTGAAACTCTTAACGGAACCATCCTAATGCAGGCCAAGCACATTTTTAGGCATCAGATACAGCAGCAGCAGCAGCAGTGGCTCATTAAATCTCCTTGGACTTTTGAAAACAAGCGAACCTGAATCAGCCAACGTTTTAGCACATGCCTTTCGTTGTTCACAAAAATTTATTGCGCTGCAAATAGAAACAAAAACACATTTCAGAGGTGGCAACAAAAAGGTTAAAGTTGAAGACGGTATCTCATGTCTAAAGTGTGGCAGTTTAAAGAAATCTAAAAGCTGCATGCAGTGTTTTGCATTCAAATTTATTTATTTTTGTTTTTTTTTTCCTCCACCAACTTAAATTAAAAGTGCTTTCATTCAAATAATTTGGAGCTCGTTTATGTTTCTTATTAAATCGTGAGAATAATTCACTAAAAGAGGGAAATGCAACAATGATGGTTATTTAGAGTTAATAACAAGTTAAAGTTCAAAAAGTGCAGTAAAAGCAATGCAAATAATTTAAGACCATGGTACAAGTACCATACCGGGGCAGTTATACAGAAAATAAGGACGTTAATGTATAGAAAAACTAATGGTGTGGAGAGAAAGAGGCTATTCTAAAGATGTATCTACCGTGGCACGAAAAGATAACAGAATTCTAAGTCTAACTTCAACCTTTGCTGGGCAAAACTCTAAAATCGCTGTTCAAAGATGGGACAAACAGAATTCGAAATATGTACAAGTAGTTCGACCAACTTTTTCGCCAAAAAGTTGCTCAGACCCTTTGTAAAAGTGGCATAAAACCCGGTTTATCGATCCGACGGTCTTTACAGACCGATATTGATATAAAAAAGCAAAAGGCACCTGTGCAGCTTGTACCGCCAAAAGCCGTCCGTCAAGACCAAATTTTGCACTGGCCAGTATGGTATGATAAGAAAATCGGTTGCAAGTATCCGTAGTGTGTTGGATTCACCCACAATGTGTGCGAAAAATGCAGCGTAACATTATGCTACACAAAAAATAAAAACTGCTTCAAAAACTTTCACTGTTCGTTATATGTTAAATATAACAAAAACAAATTTACCACTTACCTCAGTGTTGCCAGAAAGCAACAATCGCTATTTATATGAATTTCTTCCCTACTAATTAAAATAAACAAAAATAATAAATTCAGTCCAGTACGCGGCTGGCTCGCACACTTAGGGTTCCGCACATATGTATAATGTACGTATAGAATGCCATATGTGAATAAATATATTGTATAAATTTCATCTCTCTGTCTCTTACAGCTTGAGAGTTACGTTTAATTGTTACTTTACGTTGTATGGGGACACCTAGTAGTCTTCGACTTGTTATTGTTGTTGTCATTTGTTGTTGTAAGGCCTCTGGGAATACAGACACTGTGCGAATTTCCGCTCTCTATCTCTTACGGTTCGAGAGTTATAGCTGTTACTCTACGTTGTAAAGGGACACCTGGTAGTTTTACAGTTGTTGTTGTTCTAAGCATTTGGTATTGTGGAGCATATTTGAATACATATATTATACAAATTTCATCCCTCTGTCTCTCACGGTTCGAGAGTAACGGCTAATTGTTACTTTACGTTGTGTAGGGACACCTGGTAGTTTTCGACTTGTTGTTGTTTTTATCATTTGTTATTGTAGGCCATATGCGACTGCATATATTGTGCACATTTCATCTCTCTGTCTCTTACAGTTTGGGAGCTACGGCTAATTTTTACTTTACGTTGTATGGGGACACCTGGTAGTTTTCGACATGTTGTTGTTTTTAGCATTTGTTGTTGTAAGGTATATGTATATACATATATTGTGCGAATTTCAGCTCTCTGTGTTTTACAGTTTAGCAGCGACGGCTAATTGTTACTTTAGGTTGTATAGGGACACCTGGTAGCTTTCGACTTGTTATTGTCTTTAGGATTTGATTTTGTAGAGCATCTATAATATACATATATTATGCGAATTTCAGCTTTTTATCTTTTACGGTGCGAGAGTTAAGTCAATTGTAACTTTTCGTTGTATGGGGACACCTGGTAGTTTTTGCTATGTTGTTATTTTTAGTATTTGTTGTTGTAGCGGCAAGGTACAACAACATCCTGTGAAAATTTCAGCTCTTACCGTTTCGGAGAATGGACGCTGTGACGGACGGACGGACGTAGTTGTCTCGGTAATGGGGTTCCGTTTTACTCTGATGAGTACGGAACCCTAAAAATGTTTACTGTGTTAAAGGTTTGTTTGAACATTTCTGATTCTGATTTTGTTCATGGGAATTATGAAATAAGTAGTTAAGCTGCAAACATTCTTTTAAGAATTTTTCGAGTTTACTGATGAGTTGATTAGCATCAACGAAATGTCAGCGGCATATAGACGGCTGAAAAACACAGAAATCATTTGAAAGGTCTAGTTTTGCAAAAAAAAAAAAAAAAAAAAATACAACTAATTAATTATAAAAACGCTGCAATCCAGGCCGCCTTTTAGCATTGGGATTTTAGAACACTTGACGAGGACTGTGTGGCGTAGTTTTGTTTTCGACTGAAATCACATACTCTTGCGCTTCAGTTCCGCGTTAAAAATAAGCTAATTGCAATTTTTAATTCTCTTAAAACTTTTCACACTGAACTTCATTCTTCTGCTGCTTCGTCTCAGCTCAGATTACAACATTGGTCTCGACAGTTATTTGTTTTTTTTGTTGTTGTTGTTTTGCTTTGCAACATTTTACCTTTACAGCTTGTTTACAGGCATGTTTTCCCTTTCAAATTACCCGGCACCAGTTGTAATTTCATTTTTCATTTACGAGAATTTCACTTAAGAGTGTAATTAATTTAGAGATCTGTAGCATTTAAATGTTTAAAACATTAGTTGCGTTTTTCTTTTTGCAACTTAAGGCTTTTGTTTAAAATAACTCTGGCCGCACAGAAATTGTTAGGCATGTGCATGTGTATATGTGTGTGTAAATATGTACATATGTATGTATGTCTGTATTTAGTTCATGTTTCACTTTTATTGCTCAGAGAGTGCAATTTGTTTATTTTTATATGTTTAAAGAAAAGGGGTAAAAATAATAACATTAAGCTGACAGGGAATTGTAGTTGGCTGCCTGTATTTCAACTTTAACGGCTGTTGTGGGTTTGTTTGCATTTACAGGAGTTTAAAGATCCGCAAGCCACTACAAAAACAAACAACTCAACGAAAAGCTTTTCAAATTTTATAAAGCTAGAAAAAATATATTAACAAAAGGCAAACCAAGTCACGTGCGGTGTTTTTTTCTTTTTAGAAGTTTTGGTCGTGTATTGCAGCTTAGTGCTTTGTGTTTAAATTGCTGATTAAATTTTAGGGAAACATTTCGGTAACAGCTGTGGGTGGTGTTTTAATTATCAAAAAAAAGATTAATGCAATCGGACTTCACCACACAAAACTCGACTGAAATGAATTATTAATTTCTTATAGTCGAACTTTGTGATTTGCAATTGTCAATTGTTTTTTATCGGGCTCTAGTTAGATTATTACTTGCTCAGAATTGAGCAATATTTCCTTGTGGTAAAATTGTGGTGATCAAAATTTTTCAAAAGTCAAGTTTTGATCAGAGCGGATGTGTAGTCCTAGTAGGTGGGGGAATGTGTGCCTTTTCATTGCCTTATTTAAAAAATATTCCACATTTCTTAAACATTTATCTGGCAAATTATGCACAGATATCTCCCAAATAAAAATATACCATGTTAATAAACATGGTATGTTTAAAAAAAAGTCCGTCAAATTATAAAGGGTGTTTTTTTTCGATGTCTAGAACTTCAAGTTGCAACAAAACAACGATGGATTATTCGATTGACATGAATTTTATTTATCCGAAAGATAATCTTGTGGCATTACATTTTAATTAGAATTTCTGGCATACGGCTGGCGCGGATGTAGTCCAATCTGGGCGTCCAATTTTCGATGACTTTTTCCAACATTTGTGGCAATAACACGGCGCTTGTGGCTTATCCGCATAGACTTTACATAGCCCCACAGAAAGTAGTATAGCGGTGTTAAATCACAAGATCTTGGGAGGCCAATTCACAGCTACAAAACGTGAAATTAGGCGTGCAACAACAGTGCTAACATATACATACATACAGGCATACATATGACATTATTAATTTATCTATATAGAAATAAAAGCGCTTTTCACACTTCATATTATATTTAAAATACTTTTAATTGTAATAACATTTTAAACTTCTAAGTGTGAGCGACTTTTTGTTGGGTAGGGTAAAAAAATTGAAACAGCTGACTTTTGTTTAGATATTTTACCGCCAGAAGTACACAAAAGAATTTTTTTTTTTTTTTTGATTTTTGGTGTTTCGTAAAATATTAAAAGAAAATAAAATCAAAAAAAAAAAAAAAAATGCCTAATTAAACAGTGAAAGAAAAAATTATTAACTATTTGCTTCTAAATAACATTGATCAAATCGAAGATAATGGGTATATTTACATGGGTATATTTATTTATTAACTCTTGCCGGCGCACTATGTGAAAGTGACACAAATTAAAACCGATTTTTGATAAATATCTTTATTAAATAAGCGCACTGGTTCACCAAGTTGTCAGTGGGCAGCTTTGCACGGCGACGAGAAAGAGACATGGACACTCGCGATGACCTAATTGGGGGCCCCAGCACTCATGTTCATTTTCTACAAAGAATTAGCGCGTCCGCACGATTGACAGCCACATTATCAATGGCATTTATTAAGTGTTTTCGCGAGTCAACGTTTTTTTGGAACCATGTAAGTAAACAGGAACATGACAGATAAAAAACGGCTTTTATTTAATAAAGATATTTATTTGAAAAATGTACAAAAAAAAATATTTATCCTCGAGGAATTCACTGGAAGGATGTGGTATAATTTGTATAACACTGTGCATAAGAGTTACATCAATTTTTTTTTTTTTTTTTGTTAAATATAAGCTTGAATCTACATAGAAAAGTGGTATTTAGATTATACCATTGAACACAGTATGTATGAAAATTAATAACATAAGTGGTATAGTTTTTATACCATCGCGCCGGAAAGAGTTAACAAAAAGTAAATGTATGCATAATTAATCTCTCAGTAAATAGTAACAGGAACGTATGATATTGTTGGACATATCTTAGGCGAGGTTATCGATGACGTTATTTTAGTCGCATCGTATCATCGCAGAATGTTTAGTTCGGTTCCGAAATCAGATGAAGGGTAATTTTCAAGGAGTTCAACACCGGTGGACTTCCTCCAATTCTCCGCTTTTAAGTAAAAATTTCTTAAATTTTTCACTTTCCACCGCACCAAATCCGCAGTGGCGTCAATCCCCGTCATCTGGATGAGCTTTGTATAATATATTTGGGCCGTGTGTTTGTAATGAAATGTCATTACAAACACACAAATGTTAGGATGCATGGAAATTAAAATTAGATAAAAACCCATCTCTAATTCGGGATGTTCCTGTAAAAATTCTGGCAGTGTTTTTACTTCTGCGTCAGCCCATCTTTTTTCGCAATTTTCTTTTTTTTATAACTTTGTTTTAATATTTTTTTGGTCTTTTCCACAAATTTAAGAAATGATTACAACTCACTTTATTATATGGGAGAAAAAAATGAAGTGGCGCCAAATCTGTCAGCTGTTTCATACTTGTAAATAAATCAACTTACTGCATTTAGTAAATCTACTATTGTAGATTTACCTCTGGCATTGCAGAGATTTAATTTAGTAAATTAAAAATTTATGAGATTTGTTGTTGCCGAGTTTTAAATCTATCAAGATTTATTAAATTTAAAATATCTCCAAGATCTACATTAGTACTTTAATGCGAAGCGTGGAAACGGCAAGAGTTTCAAATATACTTTGGCAAAGGGTACCTAATACCATGTTCATACATGCGCCTTTATTGAGATAATCGCAATAAAGTCCATTATTGAGCTCAATATTCCATACAAAACGTCAATAAAGTTATTGCTCAATAAACTGTAAATTGCTTTGAATATTGAGAAAAAGATGGAACACAACACTGTAAAAGATGTGTTTAATAAGCAAAAGTATACAATGCGAAATGAATGACGTGATAAATGTAAACAAAAGCAAACAAAACAAAATAATAAAAAATAAAAATAAATACAATAAAAATAAAAACATTGCAGCATTTCCAAATTTTAATTTCTCTTTCTTTTTATTATTGCCGCTTTGGAGTCATAACATGAACGCACATGTGTGTGAAGATAAATTTTAAAATTTTTAACCACGGACACAAACCTTCAAAGTTAACAGACCTCTGTTAACGTGATAACATGGCTCTGTTAAGCCCGAAAATTTAAATTTTTATAAAAAAATACATTTAAAAACAAAAATTTAGAAAAAAAAGTATTGTTAATTAACACCAACTAATATCTTCAAATTTAATTTTAATGAAACGGAGTCACAAAAGTGTCAAACGAAGTCGCAAATGAGGAAATCAAAAAAAAGGATCAGGGGTCGATTTTTTTTTAAAAATGCTTATATTTTTCACAAAAACGCAGCTAAACCCAACTAATATCTTCAATTTGAAAATATTAGTTGGTGTTAATTAACAATACGGTTTTTCAAATTTTTTGTTTTAAATGTATTTTTTTATAAAAATTTGAATTTTCGGGCTTAACAGAGCCATGTTACGTTATGTCACGTTAACAGAGGTCTGTTAACTTTGAAGGTTTGTGTCCTTGGTTAAACATTTTAAAATTTATCTTCACACACATGCTGGTAGTGGAAATTAGTAGAAATCGTCACGAAAGCGTGTGAGCTGTTTATATGTGTTGGTGTATCTGTCGACAAACTGCTGTGAGCGGAGGTGTCTCCGCTGACAGCAGACACCTACCAATAAATATTAATTAGTTGTGAAAACGGACTAAAAATAAAACGTTCCAAAAATTTTAAGCAGCATATAAAATTTCAAAATTTCAAAAACAACACAAAATAAAACATACAGATTTCACCTTGTATTACATTCAACGATGAAACAAATACGTAAGGAACTTCGTTCCTAACGGGGCTCCCCCGACCGCATTTCTTTTTTTTTTATTGAATAAATGTAAATACAGAATACTTTTGCATATGCACAATCAACTGATTTAATATTATATGAAAAATGAATTACGCTGTAATCCATCAAACATGTGCAGTTATTCTTTATGGATTATTTCGGTCTTTTCAGACATATAAAATATGCCGTTTTTCTTCACTAAAGTCACGTACGCGACAGTCTCTCCCGGTTGGAGTTCCACATGAAAATTTCTCCACGTCCAACGGTCATTTTCATCAGGTTTAACAATAAAGCTGTAAATATGGTTGTCGGCACCAAAGATCATACTATAAATAACAAATTCTATGCCACTTTCATTTGGCAGGGACAGTTCAAAACCTCTGTCATACGCTCTAAAACTCTTACAATATCGCCACTCATTCAAATCAGATGAAGTGCCAGACGCCTCTATCTGGGATCTTTCAATGTTTTCGAAGGTGTAAATGAGATTTTTCCTGATATGTATCAGTCCGTTTTTCTTTACAGAGACGAAGTACTTTATGGTATCACCCACATGTATGTTCGCAAAAAAAGTATTAGCTGTCCAAAATCCATTTTCTGCTAGTTCAGCCATGGCAATAAAAGGTTGTCTTTTGAATTGCGATCTCAGGAAGCCACTGAAATTAATAAATTCTATGCCATCTCTATGTGGTATGGAAATAGCAAAGCCTCTGTCGTGCGCTTGAATTATCGGGTCAGGTATTATATATTTTTCTGCTACAATTCTGTTGTGAATTTCGGTAACGGTTACTGTAGTGTCAGTGTGGTAGCCTGCTCCATTTTTGCTCACAAACACCACACAGTTGAGTACATCATGCAGTTGTAGTTTAGCATCAACATTTCTACATGTCCACATTCCATTTTCATCATATTGTGTAACTGCACACCACCAATGCATTTTGATTTCTTTATAAAAATTGACATTGAAAACCACAGAAGTTATACCATCTCTATATGGTATCGAAATTTTGAAACCCTCACTATAAGCCACAAAACTCGGTGTGGGTATTTCGTATGCCCAGAAACTTTGTGCCAGACACAAAAGCACTATAACCAGGCGGACCATTTCACTTCAATTGGTTGGTGGTGGCTGACGTTTAGATAAATATTGAAAGCTTTACGTTAAATTTTCGCTTTTAAACTTTTTCCATTTCGTTTCGAGGTGACTTCTTTATCAGCCTAATGCTGGGATCTTATTTTTTCAGCTGCGCAAATAGATGTAATCATTTTAATTGTGATAACGGTTAGATAAGATAAAAAATAGTTTAAATTTTTCTATGAATTAGGAGGCACGTAACGCTTAAAATATAATCCCCAAACGGCACGTAAAGCAAATGTTTCAGGTATTATTAGGGAAATTACTGAGAATTCCATGTATAATATTCTGAACTTAGATAGTGATGATAGATAATGATGTGATTAGATGTTGTGTCGTTATTTCCTAGCATACCTGTTAATTTAGCTATATAAATATTATAGAAGAATAAATTCAGTCAAGTACGAGGCTGGCTCGCACACTTAGGGTTCCGCACATATGAAAAATGTACATATGGAATGGCATATGTGAATACATATATTCTATAAATTTCATCTCTCTGTCTCTTACAGCTTGAGAGTTACGTTTAATTGCTACTTTATGTTGTATGGGGACACTTAGTAGTTTTCGACTTGTTGTTGTTATTGTTGTTGTTGTCATTTACTGTTGTAAGGCATCTGGGAATACATAGACTGTGCGACTTTCGGCTCTCTATCTCTTACGCTTCGAAAGTTATAGCTGTTACTATACATTGTAAAGGGACACCTGGTAGTTTTACAGTTGCTGTAGTTTTTAGTATTTGTTGTTGTGGAGCATATGTGAATACATATATTATGTAAATTTCACCCCTGTGTCTTTCACGGTTCGATAGTAACGGCTAATTGTTACTTTACATTGTATAGGGACACCTGGTAGTTTTCGCTATGTTGTTGTTTTTAGCATTCTTTATTGTAGGCCATATGTGAATGCATATAATGTGCACATTTCATCTCTCTGTCTCTTACATTTTGGGAGTTACGCCTAATTTTGACTTAACGTTATATAGGGGCACCTGGTAGTTTTCGATATGTTGTTGTTTTTAGCATTTGTTGTTGTAGGGCATGTGTAAATACATATATTGTGCGAATTTCAGCTCTCTGTCTCTTACAATTCAGCAGCTACGGCTAATTGTTACTTTAGGTTGTATAGGGATACCTGGTAGTTTTAAGGTTATTGTTGTCTTTAGCATTTGCTGTTGTAAGCCATCTATAAGTACATACACTGTGAGAGTTTCAGCTCTCTATCTTTCACGGTTCGAGAGTTATAGGTAATTGTAACTTTTCATTGTATGGGGACACCTGGTAGTTTTCGATTTGTTGTTGTTTGTGGTATTTTTTGTTGTAGCGGCAAGGTACCACAACATCCTGTGAAAATTTCAGCTCTTTAGCTCTTACCGTTTCGGAGAATGGACGCTGTGACGGACGGACGGGCGGACGTAGTTGTCGCGGTAATGGGGTTCCGTTTTACTCTGATGAGTACGGAACCCTAAAAATGGGACAAAAATAAAGGAATACACGCCTGTAAGCAAGGATTTATAGTTACGGATGGTAGGTTTTTGTATAGACGATAGCAGATGCTTTCAATACGATAAGAAATTGTATTTTCGGCAAAAAGGACTTTCGATGGGATATCCAGCTTCTCCCATTGTGGCTGATATAGTAATTTAAGAATCGCTGGATTATTGTATTACTAAGTATGTTGACAATTTATTTTGTGTTATTTCTGAAGGTCAGATGGATAAGGCTTTGAATGTCTTCAATAATTATCACGTGAACATTAAATTTACCATTGAAAGAGAATCAGATTGTAAGCTTGCGTATCAGGATACTTTGAAATTAGGAAGGAATAAAACTGTATTGGTGAAGATTGGTATCAGAAGCTGACTTCATCAGGAAGGTTTATAAACTATTTTTCAAAGCATCCTAAAAGAATAGTTTTAGAGTTTTAACAATAAGTGGCAGACAGTTTCATGACAACAATAAGCATATCGTTAGAAATATTTTGACCGGAAAGAGTTTTCCAATTGGACTTGCAGCAAAATTAATAAGACAACATGAAATGCAAGGTACACATAACAACGGCATCATAACTGAAACAAAAATTTACAAATCACTTACAGACAAGTATATCCCGGAAATATCAGAAAATTTGGAAAGATCTAATATATTTAATATAGAAGAGTATATGATGGAACATAGGGCTTATAAAACATGATATACATTATTTAGTAAAATGAAGGATAGAGTGCACAAAATGGAAATATCAAATGTAATTTAAACAGGGTCCGCCATCTAACGTTTTTTTTCTCTTCAACTAGTGCTTATTTCGTGAATGATAACACTTAGCTCATGTCTGATTCGACAGATAATTAGTTGAATCCTTCCGCTGAACGAATATGGTTGTGTATACGATTCGCTACGTGGGCCTGCGATCCCTTTGCAGAAGATGCCGATTTTGCCAAAAAAAAAAATCTTTTTTTTTTCAATTGAAGCTCATTTTGATCTTGGCGAGTATGTAAACAAGCAAAATTGTGGCATTTGGGGCACAGAAAACCTGCACGCATACGTTGAAAATCCGACGCGTCGTTTTCAAAAAAAAAAGTTATTTGGCGGACCCTTTAGTATACCATGTGGTGGGAATGACTTAAAAAACTGGGGCCAAGTTCTGGCACTCGTGATTGAACGATTTCGTTATAGAATGCTGTGTGTTTGTTGCTCATTTTGTTTTTGCTCTACATTGTTTTTATTATCGAGCATATTCGATCACGAATGCCAGAATCCGGCCCCTGTAATGAGGTGTACATACATTATTCAAACTTTTTCTAATATAACTATTTTGTATTACGCTTCTTTCTATATTACATTTGTGATTGATATTAATTAAAGAAGACAAAGAAACTATTGAAGACATTTAGCGGTTTCGAAGCCGCCACATTTCTCGCCAGCACCCGTCATGTTTCAAAAGCGACATTCATTGTCTTCTATAAGTAATATCAATCACAAAAATATATAGAAAAACCTTGAGCCCAACAAACGTTATAAAAAATAATAATCTACAATTATCGTAATGAAAAGTGAAATCCAAAGCGATAGAGTTTTTATAATTGTCAAATATGATAAGAATATTTTTAGAAATTTTTTCTATCATCTACATCAAAAGCATTTTTATGTAACATTGCATAATGCTTTCAATTAAATTTAAAAAAAAATGTTTCAGCTGCTGTTATTTTTATTAAATGAAAAAAGAGAAGATTAACCACAATTTTATGATACGCGAATAAGACAATGAATGCATTTAAGCCCAAAAATTTCCCACAATTTAAGTGCCTGCTTACAGTATTTTCTTTTCATGTAGGAGAGAAAACCCAAACATTCAAAACTCATCTAGTTTTTCCACTCTTCTTAATTATAAGTTTTTCCTTTCAGTGTTTTTTCTTTTTCTTTCTAAATTGTTTTTAAGTCATTGCATGACGTGACAACTTTGTGTCGGCAGACATTGTTGGCTGTTTACATTTCTATTTATTTGGCGGTTGTTGGCTGTTGCAAGTTCCAAAAAATACTTTCACTTGTTGTGGCTGTCTGTCTGCCTGACACTCTGTGAAATGGACAATTATATGCATTGTTGTGGAAATAATGCTACTGTATTTTTTTCGAAAGGTGTTCGTTCGCTCACAATGTTTGTTAAATGTTGGAAAGCATAATTTTGTAAAAGCCAAACAAGAATATTTAAAAATTTCTATGATGTTCAAAATGAATGAGAGAATCTTGAATTCGCCTTAACATCGCTGTGCCAATGACTCGTTTACAGATTGATCAACTTATATGCGCCTTGTTGACTCTTCCCGCTTTGTGCTGTTTCTGTGTTAGCGTCTGGCCGGGGATAACTCCTAAATACTTAAATGTTTACTGTCATGTCAAGGAAGCCCGGCTCATCATATGGCACTATCTTTGTCTTCCAAGTAAACAGGCCAATTTCAGTTTTGGCTGGGCTAACATTTAACCTCTTGAGTTAAGACCAATTGTGTGCCAGAATTAAAATATGTCCTCGGCCTATGCCTGTAAAAATTCATTCATAATGTCGTAACTGATACAAATTTCAATTGGCTACATGTATATGTTATACTTATACTAAGATATCAGATTCTCCGAATTTTTGGCATCATTTTGATAACGTATAACGCTATCACAGGGTCAGTTAGTCTTCTCTAGATTCAGCCCTTGAATTGAGAGTGACCAACATATGTTTGTGGGCCTTCTTAATTCAATCATCTGTGGAAAGATTTTAGTCCTATAAATTTTTTCGTGGCAACTTGTGAAATTCCGGATTTTCTTTTGAAATTGTACTCAAGTACTATTACGAACAAAATTCCATGCTGACACGCGTGATTTTTCTAAAATTTAATTAACGCGTGAGTCTTGCGTGAGATGACAACTGCACATCTCTAGTCATTAGAGCACAAATGAAGCTTAATAGCATGTTTCCATTACGAGTTGAATCACCCGCTTCGCTCTCTCAATCATATTTATGAAGCACACTGTTTACACGACTCGTCTATGTTGTTCGATTTGACTTTTGTTTTTGACAAGCCAGCATAAATTTTCCATTAATTTTCGTAAAGAAAATTTGTCTAAATGAACAAAAAAGGTAAAGATTTGTCTAGACGGTTGTAAAATCTTACAATATTGTCAGAAAATGTGTAGAATATTTTTAGCCAATCGTGAGAACTTAAAATTTTTTCCTGACAATATTGTAAGCAAAAGCATTGTCAGGCAATCTACCTATCAATTAATTGTCAGTTAACTGCCAGTCGTCTGAACACTTTGGCATCATCATTGTTAGTAGATTGTCAGGCATTGGTATATTGTAAGATGTAAAAATTTTCAACACATTACAATGGCGTCATTGTCAGAGTAATGACAAAGAATATTAAAGAAAAATGTGTCCGTCCGAAAGGGAGAGAAAAAAACAAGAGAATAGTAAAAATGTGAGTACGAGAGGTAAAAAGCTGCAGAAAAGGGAATAAAAAATTAAAAACCTGGTTATTGAGCGAGAAAAATAAAGAATGAATAATGGCATGTGTGTGTGTGTGTGTATTTTTATAATGACAATTTGCTGACGGTTTTTGATACGTAGAAAATCTTACATCCGTGTAAGCTGAACTGATAATTTTCTTAATGCTGACAATTTTGTATTTCTAGTAGATTGATAGCACGTTGTTAGGTCTTACAATATTGTAAGGTCTGACAACCGTCTAGACAAAGCTTAAGTGAAAGTGTTGTTGCAAAAAAAACACATTCATATGGAAATGTCTTCGGAGTTAGCAGGGGATTTAAATACAGCCCAGAACTTAACTTTTATTTTTATGGGAGAATTACGTTTTCTTTGCTTTTATTAATTTTTTTTTTTTGTTTGTTTTTTGTTTACAATATATGATTTTGATAGATAGTGCAGATAAATTTGCGATATAAATTAGAGAAGACAGGAATATTACGTGCTTCGCATGTAGCTTCAACGTAAAGCAATTTCATTCGCTCTCAAAAATTTTGTATGGCGAAGCACGTTGCTTCGCTCCTGATTGGGGTGTTGAGCACAAATAGAGAGCGAAGCACATGTCGTGGAAACATGCTACAATGCTTTTTGCTTTAGTGGTTCTAACATTGACTATACTTCTACATCACATGTACATATATATGTATGTAAGTATAACTATATGCCTGATAAGATGTGCGGCGTACACAAGCTATATTAACATTTTGTATGTGCGTGCGTGTATTTTGTTTTTAGTGAATTCCATTAAACACAATTAAAAGAACATGGTTTTAGTAATTAAATACAAAATGTAAATTCACTTAATTAAAATCGAACAAGACTTTAATACGATAATCGTAGGTTGAATGGCAGCCCTTAAATAATTGTGAGAAAAATTTACACTTGTAATTAAATGATGAAGCAAAAGGAAAACTGTTAAATCATATTCATAAGAAATCTGAACTTTCAGTGTTTTTTCTCTGGAAAGTTCATTGCCTTGCCAAGATGTAACTTTGATTGTTGGTTTTTTTTTTTCACTTTTTTCTTACTTCACTTTTCCCATCAAGTCCCCCAGTCCCGTTTCATTATTTCATATGTTTTTTTTTCCTTCCCTGTCTGTTGCAGAATATTTCTTTCAATTAACTGCATTTTATTATTATTTAATTCATCATCGGTCTATTACTCTTTTCATTGATGTTCAAAGTACAAAAAAGGCATTATGCTTTTTTTTCGCATTTCTTTTGCTGAATGTCAACAAGTATAAAACATAGAAATTGTTCATTAATGATTGGATGACTTTTTGTTTTGTCTCAAAATAAACGAACATAAAACAAACATCTTTTTTTTTAATATGTTGTCCCCTACTCTCTATTTTCAAAGTTTGACATGGTCATATGTTGTTTGACAGCTGACAGAAAAACAGCAATGATATTTATGTATTAAGAGGAGCCAGCAGTCTAGGGTTTCATTGTTTCATCGTTTATTTGTTTGAGTGTTTGTGTTTGTTTGATGTGCAGGCGTCAAGTGTTGACACTTTCGCGTGAATGTTTTAATGTGCTGTTAAAGACGTTAAATTGTTGTACTTTCGTTTTGCATGTTTTTTTTTCTTGAGCAATTTATAAGTTTCCTTTAAAATATTTGTCATTTCGCAAGTCCCTGTTTTTGTATTCAAAATAAGTGTTCATGCAAGTAAGTGTCAATCAAAATGGGACTTTTTCATTAACATGGTCTATGAATGTTGATTGATTTGAACACGTTTAGTATTTTATTTCTTTAAAATTGAGAGAGAGAGAGAGAGAGAGAGAGAGAGAGACAAAGAGAAAGAGAGTATAATCTTGGTTTCCTTATAATTTAACGTGTGTAAATCTTGTTTCTGAAGATTTACCAAAATCAATCAGACGCACACAGAGAAAAACGGCTTAAATTCAATGAAAAAGCATTTTAATGCAAAGAGAACCCTTAAAGAAAGCGTATTAAAAAAAAGCTTATTTTTATAAGCATTTAAAGTTGCCTTACTTTGATCAGTTTGTTATACAAAACTTTGCAATTTCTTCTAGTCGTTTTGTTGAAATCAGCTTCCACTTCCTTGGGTGTTAAACACATACATATCTTGATATTTCATCAAAATTGGACAATAATTACCTGAGCTGTGTTTTATTGGCTAGTGTATAGTTATCTGTCTTTTCTTTTCTTTTTCTTTTTTTTTTGAGTGTTGCATTCATCATCCAAGGTAATGACTTTCAAGTATTATTTAAGGGCGCGCTGCACTATCCCACACAATCGTACGATCTGCTAAAAATCACATGTTTGCTCAAAAAGTGCGATAGTGTTCACGAAAGATTTTTTTGACAAATCTGTCCAACTTGTTAATCTTGTGAAAATTTTTCTGAGACCTGCTAAAATTAGAGCTATAGCCAAAAATCTCTAAGCTCAAGTAAGTGATTTTTGGCGACCAATAAACTATGTATAATAGCCGAAATATACCTAAAAGCCGGGGTTTGACAGCAAAAATGGGAAAAATACATTTTTAATTTTTTTTTTTTTTTGATGTTGAAAATAGGTTAGGTTGATTGGAGGGGTTTGTTTGCCCATGACTTGAGACATACACCTGAGCCAGTATAGGCTTATGTTGCTTATATTAGTTCTTATAGTCGCACGCAACCAAGAAATCAAAAATCTCTAGTATCGGTCCATATGCAGCCAATATATGTATAGCGTAAACTTGGTTTTTTTTAGAATATTTCAATTGTAGGCGAACTAAAACAATTTTTTATGGCAAACAATTAATGCTTATCACCAAGTTTTTTTTTTTTGGTCGAAGAATTGTTTTCCCGATATCGATCCATCCATACCCGATATAAGGGAAATTTCAGCAAAAAGAGTGCTAAGTCAATATTTTTTTTTTAGCTTATAAAGGTTGAAGAAAAATTTTCCGACATCGGACCCGATATGTAGTGCAAACATATTTTTACGAAATTTCAGCAAAAAGCAAGTTAAAACAATATAGTATGCAAAAAAGAAAATTTAACCTGATGATAAACGACGGTTATCAAGGGCAGAAAGGAATTAAAATGTATTCCCAATAAAGATCTATACACTTTTGAATGCGTTTGAACCAATTGCCAAAGCACTTGTGCCACTCTGATAGAGATATCTCCAAAACGTTAAACTCCAAGTTTGCTTTTTACGTACGGGAATAAAAAGAAGTCATTCGGTGCCAAGTCAGGACTATACGGTGGAGGACTCATCAAATCGATGCATTTTGGGTGTTCAAAACTGCAGTTGCTTGAGCCGATGTGTGAGAGCTCGCATTGTCGTGGTGAGGACTGATCTGTCTTCGGCGGTTGGTTTTCCTGATTTCTTGGCAGATAACTCACAAATAAATTGCTGTGCACGACTCAAAATTGACTGTTCTGCGTTAATTGTCTAGTTTTTCCAAAAAAAGACTATTGTTGGATTGTGCTCATCTTGACACACCCATAAAGTCCGCTGCTGTTTACTTTCGATCTCATACGTGTAAATTCAGGATTCATCATCTATCACTATGACATACACATGTTTCCAAGCAGCCCGATCGTATTTTTTAAGCAGTTTTGTCAACCAATCAAGTCAAGCGATTGACAAATTTTGTGGTATCCAACGCAAACTAATTTTTTTAACAGTAAAATTTTTATGCAATACTGAATGTATGCTGGATCCACAAATGCCTGAGGTTGCGTCAGTCTCACAATAGGTCACTTGACGCTCTTGCAATATCAGCTCGAGTACAGCATCAATAGTTTTCGGAACAACAACTAAATTTGGATGACCTTTCCGAAATTCGTCTTGGAGTGAACTACGACTACAAGTGAATTAACCATACGAGTACCATCGATAAGCACTGGTCTTTGATGGAACTTCAGAGTTCCAGAGAGTCGGAAGCTGTAAAAAATAATAGCACGGAAATGTTCGCGATTTAATTTGATTTCTGGGCCCTGATGAATTTTTTTATGTTACTGTAAACAATGTAAATAACGCTCGTATGTCAAAATGTTATGAGTACGTATAACCTCAAAAATATTCCATTTTACGTTAGAGCTGTCAGCTGCCAGGTTGCAAAACTAGGGTCATCATTTATATGGGTGTTATACGATGATGATTTTTATGTGACTTGTAATGGGTTTTTTTTAACAACACAAAACTGCGAAGCTTTTGGCTTGTCTGCAGAAACACCCAAAGCCTTCGGCAGGATTCGAACCTGCGACCTCGGGGTTTCTTAATAGGACTCACTACCAATTCATCCACCAAGGCGCTAAAAGAAGTCATCCGATATTGATTGAATTTTAAAATATCTATTGTGGCTGGCACAGTGTGTGCCGTTGCTCCATCCTGTTGGAACTGCAGGTCCTCCAGATATAATTTGTTTAATTGCGGCTGAAAAAAATCGGGTAACTTTAATCAGCGGCTTCCTCAAAAAAAAAAAAAAAATTTTTTCCGATGGCGCCTCTAGGGTTAATAGCGCATGTAGTCACTTTAAGCGGGTGTAATGGCTCCTTGTGCATTACTCGTGGATTTTCGGGGCCCCAGGAGCGATAGTTTTGCTGGTTCACGCACCCGCTGAGATGGAAATAAGCCTCATCGCTCCTTATAGACACGATTATACCATGTCTTCGGAGGCTGTATCGCTCCATGCCTTGTTCACTTGTATTCTACAGCTGTTTAGTGTACAAATATAAAAACAGATTTGACATCGGCCGCCCTTTGCAAAAGTAAGAGCAACTTTCTTTTGTCCCACTTTGTATACGAAAAAATTCTAAACAATGAAAATTTTGGCTAAATTAAGAAGCAAAAATACTTAAATGGCCACACTGCACGTGGCTACAGCTGAGTAATATACCCACAAAATGTTCGTATACGACAAAAATGCTGGCACCAAAAGTTTCGATTGCGCATGCCTGCCTGCTGTTATCGTGTACGTGCTTTGTAATGGCAAATCACAATGGCCGGTTTGTCAGCAACCCCATTTAACTTTTAGCGCCAAGCCCGACTCCAACTTATTAGTTTTCAATATTTCTAGTTGTCAGTATTTCACGTGTTCTTTGACCCGATAAGTGGTTTTTATGTGATAAAAAATGTTCAAACCTTGTTGAATTGTACACTTCGAAGTAAATTTCATTATGAAATCTTGGCAAAAAAAAATTGTTTATTTAATTAAAAACAATGTTCTTTGTTAAACATGGATAGAAAAAATGAGAGAAAAAAAAACCCCAGCAGACATGCATATTTTTTTTATCAACAAACAGAATGCACAACAGCACAGAGATGACCTTTAAATATTTATGTACATAAGCAAACTAAAAAAATATATAAAATTAATTACAACAATCTTAGATATACAATAGCAATAACAACATAAGATACACAACAATTTATTGCCTTTTCTGTGCACAAGACAAGTTATTAAGAAAATGTTACTTTTTTGCTTTACGAAATGCACAAACATTGAGAATAAACACATTTAACGAACTTGTAACGCATATAAAAAAAATAAAATAAATAAATAATAACAAAGATATGTATGCACACGTATTTATGTAAAAATAAAAAATAAATTTTTAAACAAAACAAGATTTACTTTAAACGTGAGCTAAACAAAACGTAGTGGCAAGAACTGATTGATACATTCTTAAAATTCAACGCTATTTTCACTACAAGAGACTGCTCGATTGGCTCGCCTGGCAGCTCAAATAAATTTAATTTATGATTTATCAACTACCACACTCAGTACGCACATTTCAATGCTGGATCCTAATGTGAGCTTTTATTTTCCAACTACTGACAGCCTAAAGAAATTACCGGCCTGTGTATAAAATAATGTCCGGAAAGAATTCAGATGAATTAGAATAAAAGGATGAATTAGAATAAAAAATCGACAGCCCTAAACCAATAAATGGAATTCTACTGGGCGCTTCTCATTTCAAAATTGATATAAAAACAAGTAAGAGTGCTATTTGTAAGACTGTGCCGAATCTTATATGCCCTTTACCAAAGTTTAATTAGAAGTTTTTCTAGATCACAGATGCCCAGTAGTGGCTGATATCAGCAAATTAAACTCACACGTATTATTACGCTCTTTTGTTTGATCGTCAATCAACCAATAGCAGCTCACCATGTTGAGTGGGAGAGACAAACTACACTTGCAGGAATTCTGTAACTTATTATTGCGATATATTAATGATGTCAGCCGAAAAGTACTTTATGTTACAAAATGGTTTTGATGACATGCAATGTCTTATTTGTCATAAGACATTTAAAAAAACTAAGAAATATAATTTAAAAAAAACATTTTTAAGATGTTCACAAAGCCATGAATAAAACGAATAGCAAATTGTTTTCTGCCAGTGTTATTTCCTCACTCTCACCAATACTACTACCATGGGCATCTATGTTCTAGATAAATGTGCAATATCAGATCATATATGGACTTTGATATTTAAAAAACAGGCACTGATGTGTTATTAAAATAATGCATTTTGACCAAGCCTTAACAAAAATCGGAAAATATAAGTGCAGTTTTTTGATAAAATAAATCAAGACCCATTTGGTCAGAAATTTATTACTTTCTGTATTACATCTTATGTCAAATATATGCCATCATATTTTTGTGCTTCTCGATTGGATTTTTTCCACCTCCTGAGAATCAAGTCACATTTTATTTGTTTAACTTGGACCACTCAGTATTCAGGCAACGACCGCTATTTATGTCTGCGCATCCCACTGGAATTAGGAGAACACGTTTTGTTGAAGAAGAGCAAAAAGGCAGTAGTGTTTGTGATCGTTTGATTTGAACATCTTTACCTTATAGTTGGCGGGGAATATATATATATATGCATATATATATATATATATGCATGCAATCTGTTCCACAGATGTGCTCTTGACGATGCATGTGCATTTCGTATATATGTATGTAGGTGGAATAGATAGTAAGGAGATTGGATGGAGTGATGTATGGTATTGTACCGTTTCAAAAAATTCAAGGCACTTAAATGCTTGTTTTGCGACATGAAAGCTATGCTCAGCCCAGCAGATATCGCACTGCACATTCATGCCAAGATCATTAAGAGCTTTCGGCTTCTCATTGTTTAGCAAAAGTAGGCTTTAGCAAGAGTAGAAACAATAAATAGTTAAATATACTCTCATTTTGTTCGTTAATTTGCTCTTCGCTAGCTTCTCTTAACAAATACAATATTTGTTTCTCTTATGAGAAAAATTCTCAACAAATAGTTTATTCTTTATAAATAAAATAAATCAAAATTGAATACCTGGGTTTGCAAACAAATATATTTTGTGCAAATATATTTTGTGCTGATGCACATGTAAGCACTGTTGAAAACAAAACTAACATGGTTTACATAAATTAAGGGTATACTCGAGTATTTTGTTTTATATGAAATGTACATTTAAAAAATATTTTGTTTTAATTATACATAGGTGCAAGTAAATACAAATTGTAACTAAAATCAAACAAAAAAAATCATTAATTTATATGTATGTACATTACGGCGGGTCGATTTAAAAGGTGCAGAAATTTCAAGGAAAATCTAGGGATCAAAATAAGAAACTTTGCCGAAGGAATTATACCTCTACAATGTATTTTGATGTCCCGACTTTTGACACGAAAGTTAAAATTTTGAAATATCTCACTTTGGCCCATTTATACCATGTTCATACATGCCCCTTTATTGAGATAATCGCAATAATGTCCATTATTGAGCTCAATATTCCATACAAAAAGTCAATAAAGTTATTGCTTAATAAACTCAAAATTGCTTTGAATATTGAGAAAAAGATGAAACACAACACTGTAAAAGATGTGTTTAATAAGCAAAAGATGAATGACGAGATAAATGTCAACAAAAGCAAACAAAACAAAATAAATTACTTGAAAATATTTTTCACTTTTTCTTTCTCACTACCAAAACAAAAACAACAACTTTTTTCCAGCTGTCAAATGCTAATTGAGTTAGCGCAATATTTGTATGTATGAACGCAAAAAATATTATGTCAATAAACTGAATATTATCTCAATTAGAAATGCATGTATGAGCAAGGTGTTAGAGTGCCTCAATCGAGTCAAAATGTATGAACGACCCTCCTCCCACACCTCCTCGAACCCTCTTCTTTATTTAGTTAATCTTTTAGGAATAAGATTTTGTGCGATTTATAATGCAAAAAGTTACGTACATTTCTTTAATGTGAGTCACAAAGACGTGAGCGTTAGTGATCAATTATTTCGCAGCAAATGTCAATTAAAATGCATTTAAAGGTTCGCCATTCAGGCTTTGTCCATATGACATGGGATAACATACATACATACATGCGTATATCTCCGAAACAATCAGCTGCTGTCTTGTGGCATCATTAGCCGACTGAAAGAAATATTTTAGGGCCATCATTTTTTTACATCAATTTGATATAAGCCACAATTTTGAGAAAGTTCTCACAAAATCAAACTCAAGCCTGATAATATTACAAATAATTGTCAATCAATTTAATATAACAATACAAATATTTCATAGTTATTCGTCCAGTGCAAATAACTTCGAACTGAAACAGAATTTATTGATGCGAATTCAATTTACAGAACACGAAAAGTAAAAACTCGTTCTTAAAACGAGCAATTTAATCGTATTCGCTTTACAGCAGTGTTGCCAGTTTAGGGGGTTTCTCCCTAGATTTAGGGGTGAATTTGGGGTGTTAAATTCTTTAGGGAAAAAATTTAGGGGGGAAATAATTTATTATTGGGGTATTTTTAGGGTATTTCCGTGTTTGTTTGAACGGTAAAATGGCAGAAGTTAGAAGATTTTTCAACTGATAAATTTGAAGACTTCTTTTTAAAGTAAAATTAACTGAGTAAAATTCACCTGGTAGCTTCAAGTACATAATTTTGAACTGGTAATTTTACGCTTTTTTTTTTTTTGTTGAGTTGAATGCATTTTTTCCTTATGGGCCATTTCTTTGAATTTTTTCCGTTTCTTAAGAATTGGTAAAATTAAAATATCTAAGAACCTTTGATAAAATTGAAACTCCTTTTACGAAAATGTCATAAGAACGTAAAGAGCGAAGAAGACTTAAAAACTCTTAATATTTTTGGACAAACTTAAATTTTTCCTGATACGCAGATAAAAATTTCCAGCTGCCTATAAATATGTACTTAGATCTCAAAATATGTGAATACAAATAAATCGAAAATTTAAAATAAATATACATACGCCTGTAATCGTAACATATGCACTGAAAAATACATATAATCAGTTAATTTTTACTTCTTTTTAATTATGGAAAGTTTAACAATTTTATGCATTTTCCGCATTGTCATGCATTAATATTGGTGATTCACAAACTAAAGCGGAATGTTCACCAACATTTTTTTAGGGGGATTTTAAAATTTTTCTGCGGGGAAGAAATACATTGACCTGGGAGCCCTGGTTTACAGAATAAACATGACTATAAACCAATGACAGCAATTGGCCCACAGTGCACTGCGGACTCTTCCAACAAGGGATAATCCTGAAATCTCAAGTGTTCAGTTTTCAAAATTTAACAACCCAAAATTTAACACACATGTTCAACCCAACCATTTTTTATTAAATTAAATTGCACAAAAACCTGAAAAAAAACTCAGACAACTTTTTGAAATAACTTTTGGTCATCAGAAGTGGCCAGAAAAAAAATTGATTTTTTTCCATTTGTGTACATTAGGGTGGGTCGATTTGACAATTGATTTTTCTGTGACTGCGGTAAAGGGAAAAGTTGCACTACTACATATCAAAAATAAATTTTCAAAGCTTGTGATTTAAAATTGTTTGTTTGCTTCTATTTTTAAGCGTCCCCACAGAGCTGTGATACGGGGTCGATGTGATCACAAAAACAAATAAAAAATTTTGGGAGAGAAATTTGTTAGGGGTTGGTTATACATTAGATTCCTCTGCAGCTACTAATCACTGGCAGGGCTCGTATTCGGGAGCCACAAGAATGAAATGTTTCTCCCCACTCATTAAATTGCCCCAGGGTGCCCGAAGAGCTGTTCAAAGTATGAGCCAACCTCAATATTTTTTCTCGCCATTAATAAACTCGAAATCACCGAGCCAGTACCACCCCCGCTCGCCAACACCATTAGAGGGTTACAATACAAAAAATAGAAACAAAAATGAAACCGGACGCCTCGAAAATAATTTTTTTGACATGTCGTAGTGGATTCTACATCCAGAGTTCGCATAAATACATTTATAACAAAAACAAATTTCCAAATGTTGATTTTGTCTTAAATTTATTTAATTTATTTATTTCAGATAAATAATATAATAATAATATAACAAAAACAAATTTCTATATATTGATTTTGTCTTAAATTTATTTATGCGAACGCTCGAACAGGTTCTAAATTGAGAAACTGACACTAAAACTTATTGAAAAATCTATGGTACAATATGCACAAATTTTTGTGCATACAAATCGACCCGGTCTAATGTACAGATACATATATGAATTTACTTTTTGTGAGAATAAACACAAATTAACAACAATAAAAAAAAAACTTTATTTGGTCTTTGTCAATGAAGTAAAAAAACAAGAAAAAAAAAAACGATTTCATTAGAAAAACTTTTTTAGCAAATATTTTTAAGTGAAACCGGTACAGGTTTCTCATGAAATTAGAAAACTGATTCATAAGTTGTGGCTTTCTGTTACGAACATTTGTTAAGTTGCTAAAAGGAGTGTTGTTTTTATTTGACAAACAGCTGAAACAGTTGACTCTCGATAAGATGAAAATTCGGAATTTTGCAGCAGGAATTTGAAAACTGTGAAATCATTAAAAACTAATGCTAAAGAATAAATTAACTCCATTTCTGGCCCAGACTATTGTCAAAATCGCAAATCTGATAACAGTGTCAAAATTATTTGACAAGCAGTTTTTTCTTAAAATATACGTTTTTGGGGGAAATTTTTTTTGAAATTAAAAAAAAAATTGTCTAATAACAAAATTTTATTTAAAAAAAAATTTTTTTTGGACACACAGCACGCAAAAAAATTTTTTTTAGATACTATGTTTCAATAGAATAAGAAAAAAAGGCAGCCTGCTGAAAATTGGAAGTCATGTCATGCAAATTTCTAGACCACCTTTATTATTTTCTTTTTCATATAATCTTTGTGAAGCCACCCACCATTTCAAAGGTTTGTCTACATTTTGTATGTTTGAATTTTATTACTTGTTTCTTTTTAATAATCAAATGCCTTGTGTTTCAATTTATCGAGCGTTGAATGTACTCAATCAGTTAATTTATGAGCTAAGCTTTTTATTAATCTTCATAAATATCTAAGCTGACTTATGTTTAAATAATTTTTACAATCTAAATTTTAAATTTTGCAGTAAAAAAAAAATGGTGATTTAAATCTGACACTACAAACAATTTAAAGGTGCTTATGATATGTATGTATATTCAGAATATATACATATGTATAGGTATTTCCATACAAAGAATAAAATTTATTTCTTAAAAATCTTTCAAATACGAGGGTTGCCTTCAACCCCTAAATAGTTGAGATACCAATATATTAATCAGCGAAAATTATTTTATTGCTCTTCCCCATAAAATTTTATACATTTTTGCATGGGTTTGAACCAATTGTCGAAGCACTTTTGCCACTCTGATTTAGGTACTTCCAAAACGTGCATTCTGAATGCAGCAACCGCTTCTTTAGGTATCGAAAAACGTTGGCCACTCAGTTTGTTTTTGCCGTATGGTAATGAAAAGTGCCAGTTCAGAGCTATACGGCGGATGACTCATCAAATCGATGTTTTGAGTGGTCAAAAATGCAGTGGAATGACCCGATGTGTGAGAGCTCGCATTATCGTGATGAAGAGTGGACCATCTTCGGAGGTTGGCTTTCCTGATTTGTTGGACAAGAACTGGCAAACAAATCGTTGTGCGCCACCCTGAAAAGACTGTTCTGCGTTGATCTAGTGATACGGTTGTGACATGTCCATTTTTTTCAAAAAATAGGCTTTTGTTGGATTTTGCTCATCTTGAAACTCCCATACAGTCGACTGCTGCTTACTTTCGGGTTCAGAGTCCTCAAATGGTCTACAGTGCACCGTAGGCATATTGAACTCTGTGTACATATACTCGAAATTTTAGTTTTCTCGCGTAACGATTATACCCTTTATGCGAGGAACACAACTGGGACAAACGACGAATTTCGCTCAACACGACGAATACGTCGGTTAAAATTCGCTGCTTAAATTCGTCGTATGAAGCGCAATAACGACCAAGGCGAATCAAGTATAGGTGGTTGCAATTCAATTCGCTTCAACATTTTCTCTCGAGTTGTCATAGGTTTTGTTGTCGTTTGCTAACAGAAAAATGTTTAAGCGAATTGGGATGCGTGGACCTGTAATGAATTCGCCTTGATAACGACGAAAAACAAAAACATCTGTTATAATTGATAAAGTTGTTTATTGTTTGTTCAAAGATAAAAAAAAAATTAAATGAATCAAAGAATTTCAAATTTTGTAAAAATAATTCCAATAATGAACATCGTGTTCATTATGGCAAAAGCCTTTTTGCTTGTACGTAAACATTAAAATTTCACTTGTATCCCTGTTCGCAGTTTATTAATTTTATCTTATTATAACTGAACAGCTGATTGGGGGGACCATATTAAAAAAATTGGTTGCTAAGTTTTATAATCTAATATGTTGGCTTTTTATTATAAATGCAAAAAGTCAAAGCTTAGCACTTAAAATAAAAACTATTAAAGGTAAAATTAACGGTTTTTACTAAAACACTTGAAAACTAAAACCAAAATGGCCACCTGGTACTGAATTGTTCGTCGTTCGCCGGCGTAAGAAATATAAAATAAATCTATTTCAAGTTCGCAGCGTACAACGAATTTCGACTGACGCTGTGACTGTGTTCATTTTCATATACACCCAAGGCAAATCCATAACAGGTGCCCGCATACCAATTCGTTTCAACATTTTTTCACGATTTTATCTTCTGAGTTGTCAGACGTGATAGCAAACGACAATAAAATGTATGACGTCTCGAGAGAAAATGTTGAAGCGAATTGAATTGCGATCACCTGCAGTTGATTCGCCTTGTATACACCAATGTGTTTAATTTTTGACGGCGAATATTCGCGGCGAAAAATTCGTCGTTCGTCCCAGTTGTGTTCCTAGCATTACATACATACATAAATATTTCCCCACAGTAAATTGTACTGATATGTGTGTCATCAGCCCACTCAAACCAGCTCGAAATACGTAGCAGAGAATGTAAATTTTCAGTGGTGGTATACATGTTTATGGAAAGGCCTGTATGTATGTATGTACATATACATGCGGCAATATATTAAAAAGAATATTTTCTCATCCAATTAGAAATTTTTTTATTTTTATAGCATTTGTGTAAACTAATATTTTTTTTATAGAAGTACTAGTACCCTGTAGAGAATCGATATTAAAGTTTTAATATTTCATAAAATAAAATATCCATCACAATTTCTCACAAATATTTGTCGCAACATAAAATTCACATTCAAGGTTATTGAAATGACAATTTATGTACATATTTAACTGACGTTAACGCGCTCCTCACCCAACAACGAACATCTTGGTCTCATTTAAATGATTCATGAAACAAACAAAAAAAAAAAACAAAACAAACACATCAGCACTTCTCTATAGTTTGTTGTTGTTTTCTCTTACAGTTGCAATAAATTACAAATAATTTTGTTGCATTTCACGTTTTGCTTGCAGGAGGAGTCTACTTGTCACTTCCTAATTAAGCATTTATTGTGTATGACGACTTTGTTTAATATTTTTTTTTTCAAGGAATTTAGAACACCGACAATATTTTTATTTTCATGTGATAGGGCTTCTGTCATTGTTGTATATTGTTGCTGTTGTTTTCATTATTATTTCGAAACAGAGTGAGAGAGAGAGAGAGCAAACCATGAGGGCGCCATTAGTTGTTTTTCTTTTATTTGCAATTTTTTGTCTGTCACTTGCTGAATTTACGTTTTTTACATCTCTGCATATTCGTCTGAAATTCTATACCCACAATTCTTTCTTTACAGTTTTTTTTTCTGTTGTTTTAGGGATTTTTTTCAATATTAATTTTGCATATCATCATTATGAAATAAAAACACATGTTGAAATAATAATAAAGCCCGTATGATACTACATTTTTCTCGTATTGTTTAAGTTTTCGACGGCAGTGCAATTATAATGTAATAGTAGAAATTAGTATGTGAGTTCAGCTATATTAAGATAAATGCAAAACTGTCAACATTTTTGTTGAAGTTATCGATAAAAAATCAGGTTATGTAAAAAAAAATGTAACATTTGTATACCCTTCACAAAAATGTGATTCCGTGTGCAACGCATTGAAATAACCATCTAAGACCCCATAAAGTATATATGTAAGTATATTCTGGATCGGAATCAATAGAGATTACGATTAAGCGATGTCCGTCTGTAGTCGTTGAAATACCGTTTCAGAGAAAACGAAACCTCATTCTTTCGCTAAAATCTGTTAAATCCCGGCAGTAGGTCTGCTATTGAAATTCATTAAGATCGGTCAACGGATAGCCGAGATATATCTAAAAAAAAAATACAACAGGTTTTGAGGGGCATCTATTTTCGGCCATTTTTTTGTTGAGATTTTTGAAAAAAAATTTTTCCTAAAAAGTTATCCATATCATTTTAAATGCTCATTACATCTCAAAAATCGAAGAATTTTTGAAATCGTCCCATATATACACGAGATATAGCGTCTTCCGATTTTTCAAGAAGTCGGCTTTATAAGCCAAATAAAATAACTTTTGGCGCCAAAAATCAATCAGAATGGTACATATAGACTATTTAGAGCAGGGATGCCCACGGCCTATACCCTTGGTACGCTTTTGTTTTTGTAAAAGCGCGAAGCATTGGCTGAGCATTCTAATATGTATACACAACTTTTCTTTGTTCTTTTTTTGTTGTTTTTTTTAATGATTTCGTAAGTATGAAACACTTGAAGAAATCATTTTTTGTTATGAGTTTATTTCTGTTTTTCTTTGTGTGCGTCAATAAAGTGTATACTTATTGGTGTTTGCGCTTCCAAAAGAAGATTTTGGGCACCCCTGATTTAGAGGCAAAACTGGAAAGTTTTTTGACATCGGCCCATATACACTTGAGATATAGCGCCTCCCGTTATCTCAAGAAGTCGGTCCTGGAAGCCAAACGAAACAATTTTGGATCATTGTGAAGGGTATTTAAGATTCGGAACAGCCGAATATAGCACTCTTACTTGTTGAACTTAAAATTGGCATTTCAAACTTGAATGTTGCTGTGTTAGCGGTTTATGGACAATTTTTGCGATTTAGCGCTTCTTTTTTTTTGAACATTGTTATTTCCTAGCGCTTTCTTGAAAATAAAAAGAATACAACACTTAAAAAAAAGATGTCTTTCTAGCAATTGCTGTTTCTTTCTAATAATCCTATACCAATTAAAGAAAGAAAAATGAAGTATCAGACGGGCTTAAGGAAAGGGTACTATATTCGGCGAAGAAGAATCTTAAATACCGTACGCGAAAGTCAAATTTTTATGTTGTTTTGTAGACAATACATTTTTCCGACAGTGTGGAGTATTTGGGACTCATCCTAGATCGTAAATTAAAATGGAAGTACCACATAAATGAAATAGTCAATGAAGCTCATACAAAAATGTTGCTCAATCTGTAGAACGAGCCATAGTAGGCACAATATTGGGATTGAGTCCAGAGTTTGACATCCAGAGATGATACATTGGCTTTACAACAGGTGGACCAAAAGAAGTCATCCGATGTTGTTTGGCTTCAGAATATCGGATGTGGCTCGCGCAGTGTGTGCCATTGCTCCGTCCTGTGGGAACCACATGTCCTTCAGACACAATTCGTTTAATTGCGGTAGAAAAAACTCTGTTAACATGACGCGTTGTTGTATAGCGCGTTGTCGTTTGACCAACGGTGTCCTCCAAAAAAAAAAAAAAAAGCGTGATGACCCCTACAGCCTGAACAGCGCATCATGTAGTCACTTTGAGCGGGTGTAATGGCTCCTCGTGCATCACTCGTGGATTTTCGGTGGGCTGAGGTGGCAATGAGCTTCATCGCTCATTATGATTTTGGTCGAAAAATCGTCCACTTCGTCATAGACACGATTATTTCGCAACTTCCAATAGCGTGATTTCTTTTGGCCCACTTTTGGGCATACATTTTTATTAAAACTAAGATGATTATTGAGTATAATGTACAGCATTATTTTAGGTCTAATCAGGCCTTTTAAATTGATTGTTGTGTTTTTCAGCAGTGTCTATGCCGTCGATAATTCGTCGATGCTACTCAACTTGTCAGTAATACGATAAAACTTGAAAGACTCTATTAAGCTTTACTACTTATTCTATTATTTTCATGAAAATAATAAAAAAAATTAAATATTCAAACAATTTTTCAATACAAAAAAAAAAACAATTTAACAATTGTTAAAAAATTTATAGCAATTTGAAATATATTTTCCTGCAAATTTTAAATGCGAATTTTACTTACTGTAAGTGCATTTTAAACACATTCACTTTTTTTTTTGATTACGTCATGTTTTTATGTTTTGGAAACATCTACTAGTTCAAACTACACCGATTCGTAAGTTAAAAATGTCCAAGACTACAAAGAACTTCTAAACCCTACTTTAACATTAACTCTATAGCATAAAGTTTTAAAAACCGGCAAAATAATTGAAGGGACTTTTTCCAGAAATGAGCAAAAATACCAAAAACAAGGAAATAAATGAGACAGTAGATCCAAAATGCACATTTGATTTTTGCTTGATTGAACTGCTTAAGCTGGCTAAATATTAGCTGGCTAGATATTATATATTTTTAGTGGCTGATCACAGAGCAATTTTTCCAAACAAAATTGCTTGCCATTTGTTAGCAAAAAGAACAGCATTGAAACAGGATTTAAAACAACAATTGAACAAATTGCAAAGTAATTCTATTTAAGCGTTTCTTGTTCTGTTCTTTTCTTTGCAGATTTACAAAACTAATGGAAAGTTGAAAAAAGTTAACTAAAGGTAAGTGCAACTTTAATTTGCAACAAACCCATTCATTTCTACATTCAGTGTAGAAAGTAAATCTTGTTGCAACATGAAATCATGTCATGATTTCATAGATTGTGGGTGGGACCAGATCAAATCTAGTAAATTTATTACAGTTATTTCCGCTTAATTGAGCCCCGCTTAATTGAGTTTCCCGCTTTATTGCACTAAAAATCATGGAATGAAGTCATTCAGTGTACCTGTCTATGTTAAAGTACCCGTTTAATTGAGTTCCGTTTAATTGCGTCAGGCGCTTAATTGTTTCGCAAATTAATACCGCATTGTGAAAAACAAGAGCAAATGTTTCGCTTAATTGATTCCGTCTACTTATTTTTTTTTTTTTGGCTTCACAAACGTAAAACGAAAATTATTTTCCGGCAAAATGGTCATGGTTCTGTTCCTTTATAAACTTTGTACTATGAACGTACCTGATTTTATTTTGTTTTATTAAAATTTCAACTTAAGATGTAACTAAAGAAATGAGTTTTATTTTCCATCTACGCATGGGTGTTTCGCTTTATTGAACATATTGCAAAATTAAGCGATTTTCGTTTAATTGCGTCGACGATTCAATTAACCGAGTATCGCTTAACTGAGTTCCCGTTTAATTGCGCCAAAAGTCGTGCATTTTTAGAAATTCAATTAAGCGGAAATAACTCTATATGCATATGAGTGAAATTCCAAAAAGAGGCCAAGTTTTCTTCCAATCAAGCGTGTCATTAATTAGTTTGTTTTTCTATCTACACTGACAGAATTTTCGTTTATACTTCGAATGAATTTATTTCGTTAATAATTTTTGCAGTAATCCAATGAATTTTCATAGATCTAATGAATTAATTACATTAACGAAACTATTCGTTTGTTTTCATAACATTTTAACAGTTGTTTTGTTGATTGGAATATTTTTGATATTCTCTCACTATGTGAGAGAATATCAAACTAACGTTATACTAATTCTCTCACTAACAACCAATTGATTTCCTATTGACTTTCGTATTTGTTGCTTGTGCAGCAGGGAAGAGATTGCGCTGAAACTTTGCAACAGGTCCAGTGATGTTTAAGCTTAACAGTCCAACTTAATGAATTTCAATTGTTATGGGGCTTATAGTTCGATTTTTGTTGGCACGATATGTTGACATCTATATATTCAACATAAGGCCTAAGAAAAACAAGCTGATCATAAAACCTCTACATAATGACATTCTATTAGCTTTCTATTTATGCTTATATTCTCTGTACCCTGACATTCTGACATAAAAATATACATAATATTAATTAATTTCTATTATTCGAACTTTTTCTTATATAATTATTTCTGTATTAAGTTTATCAGGCTCAAGTTCTTTCTATATTATCCTTTAGGAACATGAGCCCCTGAGTTCAAGGACGGGTGCTGACGAGAAAGTGTGGCGTCTTCGAAACAACTAGTTGTCCACCCTGTTAAATGTCTTTGATCTCTTCTTTGTCTTATTTAATTAATATCAATCACAAGGATCATATAGAAAGAACTTGAGCCTGATAAACTTAATACAGAAATAATTAAAAATTATAATGACTAAAATTATATTAAAATTTCTAAATTGCTGCTGCATTAGAGAAATGATAAAATGAAATTGGTTGGTCACATTATTGTATTTAAAGAACTAATCATGAATTATTAATCATTGTATGGGGGTTGTTGGGTCCACCAGATGACAAACGAAATGAAGTCCCAATGAGGATGCTGCTGAAGTCCCAATGAGGAAAATGTAGATTTTTTGTTGTTGTTTTTTTTTTTGGTTGAGTTGTTATAAGTAAAATTGTCATGATTTTGACACATTTCAATATTTAACAAACAAATAAAGAAGAAAAAATAAAATTGCATTTTTAATATATAAAAATGTTAGACAAAAAAAAAATGTTCACCACTCAAAGAGGAAGGAAGAAATAAAAAACAAACACATTTGGAAAGGAAGGCAAATATAAAAAAATTATTAAGGAAATGTTTATAAAATTAAGCACATTATGTAAAATACTCTTGGCAGCAAACAAAGAAGATGCTTCAAAGGAAATTTCAAATATTTGTAATTTTTCTTTTCCATATCTTTAATAAACAACTTCCTCTTTGCAAAAAAAAAAAATTGCTCAAAGCCTTGAAACTGCATTACACAAAGTGGGTTATTTGTTTTTATATCAATACAGTGGAAACTGGATTATAAGTACAGGTTGATAGTGTGCTTTCTTTTTCGGTTTTGAAATGTTGAATTCACAGTTTTGCATGAAATAAAATATACATTTCTAACGCAAATTTCTAACTAACAGTTGATTTCGCAAATCGATTTTTCGCTAGCTTCTTTTGGCATGAGGAGAGCAAAAAGTTCCACTAATCTGTAAGTATTCAATCAAGCTACAACCCAAAAAAAGTCTTTGCTAGGAAGTTAGGTTGAAGAAACATTTTAAAACGTATGTATCATTATTGAATGGCATCTACAACTGAAATGAATGTATTGAGAATCTTAATTACTGCTTACTTCAGCGCAATAAATTCAGAGGACAATATTAAGTTCCTTATAGCCTTATAGACAGACGGCAGAGTTAATTTGCATTAAGAGCTTACTAATTTGAATTAAAATTTTACGGTGACAGACGACGGTTTCTGCATTTAGTAAACAGCTGAATTAAAAAAAACAGCTGTTGTTTGCTATTGAAATTTAAAATATTGACTTTTGTTCAAAATGTTTATACGTTTTGAGCAATCGGGCCATGAAGATGGGACATACTTAACATGAGCATTTTTTCAAAGTTCAAAAGAGGTCCAAATATCAAAAGGTGGAGACAAACGAACAATTGGCGATGATAGCGCTCATATCAAGTATTTTAGGCCCGTTTACCTTTCATATGCTCGCATATTTATTGTAATAGACATACACATATTTATGTAAGCTGGCACTATAAGTAAATGTAGTATGTCTGATGTTATACCTAAATAAAAGCATGCTTTTATAACAAGTTTTTTTTTTTATTTCAAGAAAAACAAACTAATTTTAAAAAGCATTTTAAGCGATTTAAAAATAAAAATTTAAATGTAATAAATTATACAAAACGGCCACTTCTGCCTTTTATCAGTGTTCTATTTTCGGTTTAAAATAGATCGTACGAGGGTAGGAAGCACTTCTTAGTGGTAGAACTTTTCTTTCAGAGAGAATAAATATTTTGATGACAAACGAATATTGTCATCACAATATCATTTATAAATTGCAAAAAACTTTGATTTAGTAGGAGTTTTTTTTTTTATAATTAATAAATATAATTTTTAAGCAATCAATATTGTTGTTTTCTGTCTAGCTGGTCGGCCATATAGATGTTGTCAAAATTTGTTTGATTGGCATCAACTTCTCAGTAAATCGAAAACTTATGATCGGAAAAAGATAGAAACAAATTGTATACCAGAATAATAAATAAAATTTTATAGCGCATTTTTTGATGTGCTATTCACTAATATTGGTGAAGGGTCTTCCGAATTATATTGAAACATATAGGCGTATGTTTCAATACAATTCTATAATTTAGGGGGCAAAATTAGCCACGCCCATAAAAAAATTCTTACGTGATAGAGAAAAACTGAAAGCAAAAGCACCAAAATACATATACACCCATATTCATAAAAACTGTTGAAGGTTTATTACACGTTTATTTGACAAATACTCCGTAGAATTAAATAAGAGCTTAATAATTTTACAATAATTATTATGAATATGGCCTATAATCTACATATTTTTATTCCAAACACAACTAAAAAATGTTATTTTGCAGAGCAGTGCAACTTATGTTTTATTCAATATCAATATCGCCACTTAAAATGTAATCGGCCTTTATAAAACAGACAGCTAGACAAAAGATAATGAAAGAAGTCTTCTTTAAACTCAACATGGTAAAAATTTTTGTCTGAAGAAAATTTAGGGGTAACAAGTTTCTTAATTTTTATTATTCCAACTTTTTCTTATATACATACATATTTCTTCAACAGATTAAAATAAAAAATAAAAACATCTCCTGAAGAAGTCGACAAACATTATCGACGAAACGTTGAGAGAAACCCACGATGAAATAAAATTGTTTTATTTACATCTTGAGAATAAGGTATGACCATTATTAGCCCAAAAAGCCAATCTTTTTAATATTAATCCTGCGATTGGTAAAAAATAAATGTAAAACTACATAAATAGTTTTGTTTTAAGTTTATCAAGGACGGGTGCTGACGAGAAAGTGTGGCGGCTTCGAAACAACTAGTTGTCCACCCTACTAAATGTCTTCTTTGTCTTATTTAATTAATATCAATCACAAAACTAATATAGAAATAACTTGAGCCGGATAAACTTAATACAAAAATAATTAGGTAACAAATTTTCGAAACAAATGTTCCAGGGAAATTAAGCTGCAACATTTCTTGCAAAAAGAAAAAATAATAATAATAATCATACATGGGCATACTGCATTACTTTTTTACGGCATTGCGTGTTTCAGTAATCAGTAAAAAGTACTGATTTGATTACTGGAAAAAAATCAGTATTCAGTAAATTTTACTGATTATTGAAAAAAAAAATCAGTATTCAGTAAAAAGTACTGCTGAAAATAAGATCAGAATTAAGTAAATTTTACTGATTTGTGTAAAAAAATGCAGTAATCTGTAAGTGACTGATAGTAGATACTGCGTGTTTTGAAAATTATATATACACTTTGCTCACTTACATGAATAGTCGCATAACTGAAAAAACTAAATTCCGAGAAAAACGGCTTTAAAAGTTTAACGTGTCTTTATTTTTTTAAATTATCTAAAAAAGAAATATGTTATTGGGAAAATAAAAAGTGATTTCCATAGATAAGAGACTTAAACACCAACTTCTGGACCAATACGATCATTATTATTAATAATGATAATAAAAAACTTAGTGAAAAATATTTAATGATAAATTTCGCTCAGAAAAAAAGAAACAAGTGCAAACTTTAGAAAAGTCGACACTGTTTCCAGAAATCTGACATATGTATTTTTTAACTCACTGCTAAGGCCACCACCCTCGTTTCAATTATTGCAGACATTTTATACAGAAATGAGTTTTTAATATACATATGTACGTATGTATACACAAATATTTACACCAAAGCGAAAAACACCTACTGAAAATTGTCAACACAGATTTTCTAAACAATTTAAGGCCTCTGAATGCACCAAAATCACAAGAGAACACAAATCATGGCTGTAGTAGAATTTATGCATTAAATCGTCGCCTTAATGGAAGTGGGTGACTTTTTTTTTCTTTTTCAATTAGTTGTTAATTATTAGGTTTAAAAGACTGCAGCAAAACAAATTGTGTCAATCAGCAAAACTGTCACGTGTAATGATTACGGGCGGCATTCGGCATTGCGTAACCACAATATTGATATTTTCCATAATAATTTTGAGTTCTATAGAAATTCTTAAGAAATTTAAATTATTAACTTATTATTATCAAAAATAGTGAAGAACAAAAACAGACCATTTAATGGAAAATCCATACAGATTATGATCTAATAAGTTGTGTTATGCCCAGTTTAAGCAGATAATGTGAAAGTTTTGAGTTGAGTCACCTTTTAACTGAACGTGCGATATGTAGTAAAGGCTCCGCCATCTAACTTTTTTTTAAACTAGCGCTTATTTCATGAATGGTAACACTTGGCTCATGTCTGATTTGACAGATAATTAGCTCTATTCTTCCGCTGAACGAATATGGTTGTGTATACGCTTCGCTGCATGGGCCTGCGATCGACTTACAGAAGATGCCGATTTTGCCAAAAAAAAAAAAAAATCATCTTTTCAGATGAAGCTCATTTTGATCTTAGCGGGTATGTAAACAAGCAAAATTGTCGCATTTGGGGCACAGAAAATCCGCACGCATACATTGAAAAGACGACGCACCCAAAACAAGTCCCTGTTTGGTGTGGATTTTAGTCCAGAGCCATAATTGGGTCATTTTTCAGTCAATGGCGATCGTTATCGGGCCATGTTGAACGAATTTTTATTCACAAAAATTGAAGAGTAGAATATTGGCAACATTTGGTTTCAACAGGACGGCGCTACGTGCCACACGGCCGAAGCTACATGCGATGTTTTGTGCCGTTTTCAAAAAAAAAAAATTATTTAGCGGACCCTTTATAAGAAACATACAAGCACTAAAAATTGAAAAGGCAAATAATGAAACAGTAGGAGTGAAGTAAATATTACAAAAATTTCATCGTTGTGAAACAAACAAAGTTACGCAATTTATTTGATATTGAAATCGGAGCTAAATTGCAAATGTAATAATGAACTTCATTTTGAAACCAAGAAAATTAATTGAGAAAACTCAAAGCGACATTCACAATTTCAATTTGAAATTGAGAAAATTCCACATCATTTTAACAATTTCAATTAGAAATTTGAAAAATTTTGTATATAAATGAGAAAATTTAGCATTAAAAATACCGGGTAGACCGGAAATCCATGCAGTCTTCAAAACTCCATTTTCGACACTCAAAGTTGTCAAAATGACAAATCTGGCAACGGCATCCCTCAATGTGATGAATATACATAAATGTTAAAAAAAAAAAAAAAAAATTTATATTAATAAATACAAATGATAGGGTTAATTCTATTTAAAATTATTATTTTGTTAAGCAAAAGGTATTTTTATTATAAGAATACGACTTGGAGAATATGTGGTGCCACACAACTCGAGCCAATATGGCTTTATTGCAAAAGACATTTCCTGGCTGCGTACTTTCTTGTCGTGGCGATATCATCTGGCTGGCCACAACGATCATGCGATTTGATACCATTAGACTTTTTTGTGGGGCTACGCGAAAGACCGTGTTTATGCAGATAAACCTTTAACTCTTGAGCAAACATTCGTCAAGTTACCAGATACCGCCCAATATGTGTCAAAAAGTGGTCGAAAATTACCTCAAACCAATCATTGCTTGCAACACTTCGCATGGTGGTCATTTAAATGATGTAGTTTTTCACACACAATGTCAACGTTTAAACTTTATAATAAATAAGATATGTATATCATGAAAAAAAATATTTTATATGTGTTTTATTTACGCGTACTTTTCAAACCACAAAATGGATAAACCGTTATATTTGTTTTTGTATTTAGTCAAATTATTTTTTTTTTTCATATTCCACTTATATTATAAAATTATAAAATCCAACATTAATTCTATTTAAAGAAATGCTTACAGTTTTATATCACAAAAAATCCAATGAATAGAAGCGAACTTGCAGATGAAAAATTTGCGCTCATCTTAAAACACCATTATAAATGCAACAAGTTCTGAAGATTATCAAAAGCTGTTATGGGGTATGAATTCGTTCATTAACTCATAAGCAAGTTGTGAATTTTGTTATTTCTTGGAGGAGTACAGGGGAGAAAATGGCACCATTGGCACTTTTCCCAGACAGAGATTAGCGCGAAGCAAACAAGAAAAAAAATTATGAAAAAGTTTTAAAAGATTTACATTCTTGCGTTAAGACAACACTTAAATAACCACTCAAAAAACTGTTAAGAATAATCGGTACTACACTGAAAAAAATTTAATTGCGCATGCAATTACTTTTTTTTTTGTAAATTTATCAAATTTGTACAACCAATTACCTCAGGTCGTAAATATTTGCAAATGTTTGTAAGAAAAAAAAAATTGTTTTTTATATGAATAATCAAAAAATAATAATAAGGAAAAAAATTCGTTAGGAATCGAACAGTATTTCGTAACTCTTGTGTTGATATTCTACACACTGAGCCATCAAGTTGTATAAGGTATGAAATAAGACGAAACTAAAAACCAAACTGAAGCATTACAAAAACAAGTAAGAGTGCTATATTCGGCTGGGCCGAATCTTAAATACCCTTCACAATGGTACATACATTCCGATTGATTTTTGGTGCGAAAAGTTGTTTTATTTGGCTTTTAAATGGGCCGATTTTTTCTGAATTTCAATATCAGATCCACTACCGGGATTTAACACAGGCTGCAAAACTTTTATTTAAATAATTCCTAATATGCTCAAGTTCAACCACTGGGTGACACCAATTCTTTTTAATATCAATGAAATAAAGAAAAGCAAAATGTATTTCTTAATTATTTATCAGTTAACTTTATAGTAAAATTTATTTAACAAAAAATTGCATATAATTGCATTATTTTTAAATTATAATGCTAAACATTGCCATTAAGTGTGATTTTCTTTTCAATTTACTTACGTATGTGGGTACATGCATACGTATGTATGTATGTATCTATAATAGAAAACTCTAAAATAAATTCTTTATTATTGAATATTTTCAGTGTGTTCCATAAAACAATGATTATATACATACATATATACATACATACATATTTACATTGCTTGCTTTTACAAAATTATTTTTTTCTTGTGCACGTTGATCTATTGCGTATCATCATACACATGTATGTGTGTATGTACATATGTAAGTACGTAGGGAAACCCAAAATGATATTTTGTGTGAATGAATTTGAAGACGCAATTGTTTAAAAGAATTTCATTGCGTACCCTTTTTTCAACAATTCTTTATATCACTTTCATTTTCAAGCTCGTGTATACATATGTACATACATACACATTTTTACAACAAAGCAAAAAAATTGTTTATGCTAACATACTTGCATGCATACATACATATGTATGTAGATACATACATACCTACATGCATACAAACGTATGCATGTAGGTATGTACATACATACATACATACATACATACATACATACATACATACATACATACATACATACATACATACATACATACATTCATACATGATCGCAAATATTATATACATATGTATATAATATTATATACATATGTATGTACCATTATGATTGATTTTTGGTACCAAAAGTTGGGTGCATATGGGCCGATGTCCAAAAATTTTCTAATTTTGCCCCTAAACAGCCTGTATGTACCATTCCGACAAATATTTAGTGCAAAAAAACTGTTTCGTTTAGCTTCCAGGCCCGACTTCTTGAGATATCGGGAGGCGCTATATCTCGAACATATATGGGCCGATGACAAAAAGATTTCCAGTTTTGCTTCTGACTAACCTATATGTATCATTCTGATTGATTTTTGGTGCCAAAAGTTGTTTTATTTAGCTTATAGAGCCGATTTCTTGAAAAATCGGGAGACGCTATATCTCAGGTATATATAGACCGATTGCAGACATTTTCAAATTTTGCTTTTAAACACCTTATATGTACCATTCTGATCGATTTTTGGTACCAAAAGTTGTTTTATTTGGCTTTTAGAGCCGACTTCTTGAGAAAACTTGAGGCGCTATATCTCGAGTGTATATGGGCCGATGTCCAAAATTTTCCACGTTTGCCTCTAAATGGTCTATATGTACCATTCTGATTGATTTTTAGTGCCAAAAATTGCTTTATTTGGCTTAAAGAGCGGATTTCTTGAAAAATCAGGAGTCGCTATATCTCAGATATATATGGACCGATTTCAAAAATTTTCCAATTTTGCTTTTATACACCTTATATGTTCCATTCTAATCGATTTTTGATACCAAAAGTTGTTTTATTTGGCTTTTAGAGCCGACTTCTTGAGAAAACGGGAGGCGCTATATCTCGAGTGTATATGGGCCGATGTGGAAAAATTTTCCACTTTTGCCTCTAAATAGCCTATATATACCATTTTGATTGATCTTCGGTGCCAAAAGTTGTCTTATTTGGCTTATAAAGCCGATTTCTTGAAAAATCGGGAGACGCTATATCTCGGATATATATGGGCCGATTTCAAAAATTCCTTTTTTTCTAGGATTTAATGGGCACTAAAAATGATATGGTTTAGATTTTGAGAAAAAATTTTTTTTCAAAAACCTGAATACAAAAATTGTACAAAATATCCCTCAAAACCCGGTTTTTTGAATATATCTCGGCTATCCGTGGACCTATCTTGCTGAATTTCAATAGCAGACCCACTACCGAGGTTTCACACGTTTTAGCGAAAGAATGAGGTTTCTATCTCAAACCGTTTTCTCAGAAACGGTATTTCAACGACTACAGACGGACAGACGGACAGACGGACAGACGGACATCGCTCAATCGTAATCGCTATTGATGCTGATCCAGAATATATATACTTTATGGGGTCTTAGATGGATATTTCAATGCGTTACAAACGGAATCACAAACTTATATATACCCTTACACATTTATGTGAAGGGTATAATAAACGAGGGTTGTGCTTTTGGAACGAAGTACCTTAACGCGGTTTGCTGGTAGTGGAAATTAGTAGAAATCGTCACGAAAGCATGTGAGCTGTTTACATGTATTGGTGTACTGTCGAAAAGCAATTGTGTGTGATTGGCGGTGTCTCCACTGACAGCAGCGGAGACACCTACCAATAAATATTAATTAGTTGGAAAACGTTCCAAAAATTTAAAGAATCAAAATTTCAGAATTTCAAAAACAACACAAAATAAAACATACAGATTTCAACTTGTATTACATTCAAAGATGAAAAAAAAAAACGTAAGGAACTTCGTTCCTAACGGGGGTCCCCCGACCGCATTTCTTTTTTTTATTTCGAAATTGCAAAACAAAAACAAATATCAATTGTCGAAAATCACTTTATTCATTTACAAAATATACCCCATAGATCTCTTTTGTATGCATTTGAACCAATTGTGGAAGTACATTTGTTACTCTGCCTGAAGTATCTCCAAAACATTCATGCTGAATGCAGCAACCGCTACTTCAGCTGTCGATAAACGTTGACCTCTCAGTTTGTTTTTTACGCACGGCGATAAAAAGGAGTTATTCGGGGCCAAGTCAGCAATACATGGCTGAGGATGTTTTGGGTGCTCAAAAATGCCAATGTTGTTTGAGCCGATGTGTGAGACCTCCCACTGTCGTGGTGAACAGTGTGTCGTCTTGGGTGTTTGCTTTTTTTTTTTTTGATTTCTTGAAAGACAACTGGCAAACAAATCGTTGTATACATACCAATAAGAATTGACTGGTCTGCATTGTTCTAGTAGGAGGGTGTCGACATGTCCAGGTTTTCCAAAAAAAAAAAACGGGCAACCATTTGCTTGGAAATGCTTGGTGCAGGAAAAACTTTTGTTAAGTTTTGCTCATTTTCATACACTGCTGTCTACTTTCGGTCTCATACGCGTACGAGTAAATCCACGACTGTCATCACCTGTCAGAAAGTCATAGACGTGTATTAGGCGATCGTAATTTTGAGGCATTTCTTTGGACCAACCGACACGAGCCTTTTTTTCGAGCGATTGACAAATTGTGTGGGATCTAATGTTTTTCACAGTCAAATGTTTATGCAATATTGAATGTATGCTGGTCCCACTAGGGCTTGGGGTTGTCTCAACCTCACGGTGGGTCACAAGACGATTTTGCAGTGTCAGTTCGCGCACAGCATCAATGGTTTTGGGGACAACAACTGATTTTGGATGGCCTTCGTGAAATTCATCTTGGAGTGATCGATAAACACTGAGCGCCTCGATGGATGAATTGGTAGAGTGTCCTACTAAGAGTCCCCGAGGTCGCAGGTTCGATTCCTGCCGAAGGGTGTTTCTGCAGACAAGCCAAAATCTTCGCAGTTTTGTGTTTGTTATTTAAAAAAAAAAAAAAAAAAAAAAAGATCCTTGATGGAGCTTCATAGTCGAAAGTTGGATTAAGTTCATCCATGTGCTGTTGCGGAGTTAATATTCGTTGGCAATTGTAAAAAATAATCGCACAAAAATGTTCACGATTTAATTCCAGTTTTGGGCCGAGATAAGTCTTTTAAGTTACAAATATGAACTTAATTATTTATTTGTTTTAAGGGCCAATGGAAATGTATATTAATTCAGGTCCAAAAATAGAACTTACAAGTAAGTTTTTTAGCCGTCTATGGGCCGCCGACATTTCGTTGATGCTAATCAACTCAAGTTAAGGTCAGTCTCAGGGACACCACAACAATAAACATGTCTAGACAAGTACAATTAACACAAAAGACAAATAATATTGAAAAACACACATTAGTAAGATAAGCATAAAGAAACTAAGTAATATTGTAAACAAGTAAAAATAGAGATTAGGACACTTAAAGATAAACATGTAACACTTAAGTATAATACAGTAAAAAGAGATAAAGAAAAAATTGTAACAACCCTTAACACAAAAAGACAACAAAACATGATCCCAATACCCATGGTTGATAACATGTTTTCAGTGAACATTACCTTGATCAATCCGAACAAAGGAGATAGTCTAAGTAAGATTATTATTTAAAGGAACCAAAATAAAGAAAGAAGTTAGTTAAGATTTTACTCTAAAGAAAACACATCGTGTTAAGTAACTTAGCTCTAAGTTAAATATATCAAAATAAAATAAAAAGGAAACGCATAAGCGTAAAAAATATTTTTTTATATTTAAATAACAAACCAAATTGTTAATTGGCGATCCAAAAGCCAGGAGCAGCATATACTTTGTTGTTCAGCGAACGGACCATTGAGAATCTTTATGAACACGAAACAAAGAAGAGAATTAAGTTTCAACGAGAACCGCCCAATAAAAATGACTACCAATGCAGACCACATTGCAGCCCTCACTGCAAGGCTCACCGAAATGGAAAGATATTGTCATACATTGACAGAAAAAATGGCGAACATAAACATAAATACAACACCAGTAGTACAACTCAAGGACATAACCACGAATTACGAAAATGCCTCCAGTATATCTTTGGAAGTCTTTAAAGCTCTCCCAACATTTGATGGGAACCAAGCAGAGTATAGATCTTGGAGAGAGGATGCATCAAGGTCGATGAATGACATCAACCAATTTAAAGGACACATCCGTTATTCAGAAGCTTTGTCCATAATTAAGTCCAAAATTAGAGGTAAAGCATCAGACATATTAACAAACAACAACACACCATTTAATTTCGAAGCCATTCGAAATCGACTAGACTATACGTATGCTGATATACGCCCACTATACGTGCTCCAAGAAGAAATGAGACGAATAAGGCAAAATAAGTTAACCCTATCTGAATACCATGATAAGATTAACCAAGCCCTGAACTTAATAACATCAAAAATTTCAATGTCCAGCGAACACGAAACCACGATAGAAGCCATGCTCAGGAACGCTAATGATGAAGCAACGCGTGTTTTTATCACAGGCATTTCAAATTCATTCATCCGATCGACTTTATACGCCAATACTCTAAGTGATCTGGAGCATGCTTTCGCTGTGGCCAGAACAATAGAACATGACAACCATCATCAAGGTTTACGACTGTCATATGATGATCGAGCACAGGAAAAACCACATTTCCACCACCCACACCATCAGAGACGCCCGAACTATGCACCACAGAGAACTTACCCACAACCAAGCTTTAACCACTTCAATGGAAGAAACAGCTATAACCAACAAACAAGACCCGTGCCAATGGAAACAGACTCCCGACAGATTATTCAAGCACAGAGAAGAACTAATGCACCAAACGTTACCCAGCAGCATCCTTTCTCAGACAACCGACAATGGAAAAGAGAACACAGTGGGAACTTTTACCCCAACAAACACCAAAGAGTAAACCACTCAGCACAAGAATTTGATGACACCTCCAGCATGTATGCAGAGCCAGGACAAATGGTAAATAATTTAAGAATAGATAATTTAAACTAAGAAGCGGGTTGCCCTATCTCACACTAACGAGTGACTTAACAAATAAGAAATACGAAATTTTAATTGATACTGGTGCAACCCATAATTACATAAATACTAAATGTGTTTCCTCAGGTAGAATAAAAATTAAGCTAGTTAGAATGAAAACTATACATGGCTACTCAATGATAACCACGAAAAGAATAATTAAACTAATGAATAGGGAAATTACATTTTTTGAGATAGACAATATTGAGTCTTTTGACATGATTTTAGGTATAGAAGGACTAAAAATTCTAAATGCAAACGTGAATATTAGGGACATGATCTTAACCACCATGAGCAGTGATAATCAGCCCAAATTAAATTACATCGTAGGAGAAGAAAAATATAGACAGGAAATAGACAGAATGATGAAAGAAAATAATGGCATAGGACCGTTACCTTTTACCACAACCATTGAAGCCACCATTAGAACTAAAAATGAAGAACCGATATGGACAAAACAATATCCATATCCCATAGCGGATAACGATTTTGTCAATAAGGAAGTACGAAAATTATTAAAAGAAGGAATCATACAAAAAAGTAATAGCCCGTACAACTCTCCAATATGGACAGTCCCAAAAAAGGGTACGGACGAACAGGGAAGACCAAAAAAACGAATGGTCATAGATTTCCAAAAGTTGAACGCTAACACAATTACGGATAGGTATAACATCCCAGACGTAAACATGACGATACAAAATCTAGGTAAAGCTAAATACTTCACCACCTTAGACTTGGAATCCGGTTTCCATCAAATAAAAATCTCCGAAAAAGATAGGGAAAAAACAGCTTTCTGCGTTAATGGTGGAAAATACGAATTTGTTCGTATGCCCTTTGGATTGAAGAACGCACCCTCCATTTTTCAGAGATGTGTGGACGATATACTTAGGGAATATATAGGAAAATTTGCATATGTATATATAGATGATGTGCTTATATATTCTTCCTCAGCCGAAGAACACATGGAACATATAAGAATAATATTTAACGCATTAAACAAAGCCACACTGAAAATTTCTGATGAAAAATCCAAGTTTTTCCAAACGGAAGTAGAGTATTTAGGACATATAATCAAATACAATAGAATTTCAACTAACCCAGAAAAGGTCGAGGCAATCAATAACTACCCGGTCCCCAGAACACTGAAAGACTTAAGAGGATTTTTAGGAATGACTGGATATTACAGGAAATTCATTAAGGGGTATGCTAGCATAGCCAAACCTTTGACAGTACACTTGAGAGGAGACAACGGACAAGTAGGAAAAAATAAGAGCAAAAATACAACTGTAAATCTTGATGAACAAGCTCTAAAAGCCATAGATCGCTTAAAAACTTGCTTAAGAGAACAGGTAGAACTTTTTCAACCAGACTACCCCAAACCTTTTGAACTAACAACCGACGCATCCAATATAGCACTTGGAGCGGTACTTAGCCAAAACAAAAAACCAATATTTTTCCTATCACGTACTCTGAGTAAAACAGAGGAAAACTACAGTACCAATGAAAAAGAACTATTAGCAATTATTTGGTCGTTACAAAAACTAAGGAATTACATTTATGGTGTAGCTGATTTAACAATCTACACTGACCACCAATCTCTAACGTTTGCAACATCTGAAAGAAACCCAAATACAAAATTAATGAGATGGAAGAATATTATAGAAGATTTTGGAGCAAAATTAGTTTACAAGCCAGGCCATTTAAACGTCGTAGCCGACGCTCTTTCAAGACAACAAATAAATTCATCAACAATTAGCACAGTCCACTCAGCCGAAAGTTCACCAACAAACGCTATCGAGACTGTATCACAACATTTCAATACATACGCGACACAAGTTGAGCTAATACCAAACGCAGACATTAATAACACAATAACATACACAGTGTTTACAAACAAAACACGACATCGAGTACATTTTACAAATACGGAAAATCTAATAATTGAATTAAAAAAAATACTAGCCCCAAACAAAATAACAGCATTATATGCAGCCCCCGAAGTCATTTATACCCTCGGTAACCAAATAAAAGAAACTTTCAACGGAATGAAGTTTGTGTATACGCCAAAAAAATTACAAGACATTACAGATAAAGAAGAACAAATTAAAGTAATCACAGAAACTCATAATAGAGCACATAGAGGTTATAAAAACAACACCCAAGAAATACTTGAAAAATTTTACTGGCCAGATCTAAAAAGAGAATGCAAAGCATACAATAAAAAATGCGTAGCATGTCTCTTTGGAAAATATGAAAGGCAACCCACACGAGAACCTCTAACAGATTCAGAAATACCAACAGATAAGGGAACACATATACACGCAGACTTATACTATAATGATAAAAATATATTCTTAGTAGCCATAGATAAATATTCAAAATACATAGCGATAAGAAAATGTACATCAAAAGAACAAATGAGCGACAAATTGGAAGAAATAATCATAAACAATTTTCCAAACTGCAAGCGTCTAATGACTGACAATGAATCATGTATGACATCACCTTCAGTGAAACAAATGAGCATTAAATACAATATTAAAAAAATCGAAACTCCAGTATACAGATCAACGGCAAACGGTCAAGTTGAACGAGCGCATAATTCCATATCAGAATTAGCTAGGATATTCAAAATACAAAATAGTACAGCAATAATAGAAGAAGTCTTCAAAACAGTAAGAGAATTGAACAACTCCATACACACTGTAACAGGATACAGACCTAGTGACATACACTTTGGAAGAGTACAATATAACCAACTGGAAATATCTAATAAAATAAAATTAGCTTCAGAAAAAACATTGAACAGATTAAATAAAGGACGGAAACACCGTACCTTCAAGCAAGGAGAGCAGATATTAGTCAAAATTACTGGATTAAGAAAGAAAAACAACGCCAGATATAAAAAACACATAGTGCAAGAAGATCGTGAGGACACAATCTTAACACAGGGAGGAGTTTTGGTGCATAAAGACAACATAAAAAACTATACATTAAATGATGAAAATGTTCAAATACCTAATATTACTCGTGAGTGCCGTACTAGCACTAGAGGCAAACGTAAAAATAGAAAACCTTAAAGACAGGAAATTTCTATTAACCAGAACTGAAGATGCACTTCTATATGATGAGTGCTCCTACCTTTTTCACGTAACCAACCTTACGAAAATACTTACACCATACAAAAAGATCACCACAGGAAATTATAAACCTACCACTCGGGAAATAATTTTGATTAAGAAAATAGAAATGCTAGCAGACCAACTGAATGAACACAAACGATACACTAGATCTTTGAATTTTCTGGGTTCAGCACTGAAATTCGTCACAGGAAATCCTGACCATAACGATTTCATCGAGATGGAGGCAGCTATGAATTCATTAATAACAAATAACGAAAAACAACGCATAATTAATTCAAGATTCGAAAAATTAATCGATTCATTGCAAGGCCGTACATTGGAAAATCAACTCATTCTCGAACAGGTACACGAACAACTACTCCTACTCGTTAGAACAATCAATGCCGCAAAAAACAACGAATATCTGACGGAATCTTTAGACATGAATGACATAAAAGAGATAATGCGACACGAAGTAATCTCAGCGCCTATAATTAACATTCTAGAATACGCAGATGTACATATGGCTGGAACAGGAGACGTAGTTGTGACCATGTATAAATACCCCATACTTAACAAACACTGTAACCTTTTTAGGATCACACCCATAAGCTACAGGCACGGAAAAATCCAGACAGATGACCAAATTGCCCAATGTAATAATGATTACGTTAGAGTGAACCTCTGCAAAAACTATTTAGGAAGAAACATATGCAAAAGAAATAACGAAACGGATATGTGCATACTCCAACTCCTCAATAACAGAGATAGTAAATGTACGGTTATTCAAGAATATAACCAACCACTATTGGAAATAGACGAAGGATCCATATTACTTGATGGAGACCATAAGGTCAACAATATCACTACTACTAATATAGCGTTAGTCACATACACAGACCAGGTTACAATAGACAATAGAACATTTAGAAACATACATAAACGGTTAACTGAGGCAATACACATGAAACACGACGAAGATTTCGAAGTTTTCAAATTGATAAAATCTGACACTGAATGGGCTTTTAATAACTTGGACTCAATAAGGAAATTCACTATTCCATTTGAACAGCACCCCATTAGGACTTTCACATACTTATCACTAACCCTACTACTCTTAGTACTAATAAGTTTTTCAATAATGAAAATTACAACCTGCGTTATAGAATGCAAACGACAATCAGCAGCCAGCAGATTTGAGAAAGCATACGAGAACGAATTACAACGTATTAGGAAAGATCGGGACGATCTTGCTTAACTTAGGGGGGAGTTAAGGTCAGTCTCAGGGACACCACAACAATAAACATGTCTAGACAAGTACAATTAACACAAAAGACAAATAATATTGAAAAACACACATTAGTAAGATAAGCATAAAGAAACTAAGTAATATTGTAAACAAGTAAAAATAGAGATTAGGACACTTAAAGATAAACATGTAACACTTAAGTATAATACAGTAAAAAGAGATAAAGAAAAAATTGTAACAACCCTTAACACAAAAAGACAACAAAACATGATCCCAATACCCATGGTTGATAACATGTTTTCAGTGAACATTACCTTGATCAATCCGAACAAAGGAGATAGTCTAAGTAAGATTATTATTTAAAGGAACCAAAATAAAGAAAGAAGTTAGTTAAGATTTTACTCTAAAGAAAACACATCGTGTTAAGTAACTTAGCTCTAAGTTAAATATATCAAAATAAAATAAAAAGGAAACGCATAAGCGTAAAAAATATTTTTTTATATTTAAATAACAAACCAAATTGTTAATTCTCATCAGTAGACTCGAAAAAAACATTCTTTTGGAAATGATTAACACCAACGAAATCTCGGCGGCATATAGACGGCTGAAAAAGACAGAAAACATTTGTAAGGTATATTTTTGGACCTGACTTAATATATCTTTGAAGTTATTGTAAGCAACACAAGCAACGCTTGTATGTCAAAACGTTGTATAATCTCAAAAATGTTGAGCTGTCAGTTGCCAGATTGCAACACTAGGGTTGCCAAAGCACGAAACATAAAGGTATGTCGCAGTTTAAAGAAAATAGGAGTTAGTCTGTCAATTTTGTGTCTCACTCAATTGAAATTGAAGCAACTTTTAAAAGGAGTCGCTGGTAGAATAACTTATGAGCGTCTAGGATTATAAGCCAACTCATAAATTGAGAAACAGATCTTGGCAAAAATGATTTTGCATTAATTTATGCCACATCAGGAGGACAGTGAATTTTTTTTATTTTTTCTTAACTTGAATGTATTTTTAAATAAATATATTTGTTCACACCGGAAATTCTAGTAAAAATTCAAACTCAAACAATTAAAAAAAAAAAAAAAAATTTCCATTCCCCATAACAACACTTTAAGCTGTAAAACAAAGCCCTCAACAATTGTCATAAATCCCCACAGAGTGAATTTGTTTGTATTAGTTTGCATACAAAACGAGTTTTGTAGCTCAAAATTTAATTTTCTTAAAAGTTTTTCCTTGTTGGCTGTAAATGTTCAAAGTTCATATTTGGTTACTTAAATACCAACAACATCTGCACAGTTTTCCAGTCATTCAGTATTTGCCATTTTTATTATTGTGTTTATTTTATTCTGCAAGCAAAAAAAGAAAAATGCTGCTTGTCATTGTTGGCTTGATGTTTTGTCATTCATTGGCCCCAAATCTCCAGCTCCCCCATATACATAAATACTTCTTGGACTGTAGTGTTTTTGTTGCAAAATTTAATTCATGTAGAAATGTTGAATAAACAAATAAATGTTGTTTCGTTGTAGTTTGATTTTTTGTATCGTTCTACAAACTCCTTAAAGCAATGCTTGTCCTAAATATTTTTAGCATTAGTCTGCAATAGTTTTGCTTTGCGGTGGAAACGTTATTTTATATTCATTTTCTGGGTTATTTTTGTTTTTTTTGTTTTTTTGGTTTGGAAAATTTTATGATGTGTGCACATGTTTGTATTTTGGATATGTAAAATGGAGATAAAGAATGAAAAAATGCTAACAAAAATCATAATAATTATTTGCAAATCTTGTCTGAAATCGCAATTGTAATAATAATAGTTTCTCAAATCAACTTTATTCAAGAGCCGAGGGTGCTGACGAGAAGTGTGGCGGCTTCGAAACAGCTAGTTGTCCATCTAGCTAAAGGTCTTTGAGGTATTCTTTGTCTTTTTTAATTAATATCAATCATAAAAATTTTATGGAACGAGCTTGACTCTAATAAACGTAATACAAAATTAAATTTTTAACACACAAACTCCTTTGCTTCACAAGTTAAAGGAAACCCATAAGGCTGCATTTTTCATAAGTTCTGTTAAGAAGAACTGACTATAACCAATATTCTCGTTTTAAAAAATAAAATTTAAAAGCAAGTACACCTTGAGTACAATAACATTACATTACACAAGTATTTGGTGGGAAAAAGTGTGACCCCTAATTTCATGTTTTTTTTTTTTTTTTTTTTTTTGAAAAATTGTATGTACCCAAATAGTTAAAAGTGCACTTTTACAGCAAAAAAAAAAAGTCGGTTATCATATGACCACAACACTCCGAATTGACAAGTTTTAGTTATAATAATATGTAAGTAAATAAAAAATTAGCGGCTGTATTGAAGTGCTTTTTGGCTAAAAAGCATCATACAATAGAGAGTTGGGATTTTTTTCATTATTGTATGCCTGAACTAGACCGTTCGCTTTTATGCCGAAATTGTTTAAAGTGCTCGTACTTTGACTGAAAACATTCTTGGACTCAAACAAAAAATTACCACATAAAGTTATTCAAAACTTTAAGTTGCCGGAAGTGAACATTCTGCAATTATTATTATTTGAAATAAATAAAATAATTTGAATAAAGAGTACATTTTTTATTAATTTTTTTTTTTACTTCAAAAGTGAAAAAGTACATTCTTAAGAACTTTGATAACAGGTTGGCGCTTAGCAGAAATATTTTATTTTTTCTATTCATTATCATATTTTGTAGGTAAATGTTTTTTTCCAATTAAATGCAATTAATTACTCAAAGCCGTGATTTACTCTCCTACTAAATCGTACAACCTGTCAAAAATGACATGTGCGTCCAAAAAAGTGTGATAGTCTGGCTGAAAAGTGTATGTGTGTAAAAGACTTTTTGACAAGTCTGTCCGATTTGATAATCTTTCGAAAGTTTTCACAAACCATCTTTCAATGCGATCAGTGTTGCCTTTTCGAATTTGTTTACAAAAGTATAGTAGTGTGGCCGTTTTGGTGAGACTTTTTGAGCAAGACAGAAGTAAGAGTTCGTACAAGTTTTCGGTAAAAAAAAAAAAACGCCAAAAGTACGTTTCATTCGGAATTCATAACATCAATCACCCGAAATTCGAAAATTTTGTAGCTACGTCGGAATTCATGATAGCATTTTTACGACGGAAGCCTCCGACGGAGCTCCGACGGAATTAAGCATGTTTGTAAAATAATAATAAAGGGTGTTTTTTTTTCGATGTATAAAACTTTAATTTGGCATTACTGTTCAAGATAGCGACCGATTTAACAGCTGTCAACTGATTTATTCTCAGTTTGGTTTGGCAATCCACCATGAAGAGACTCACAACTGAACAACGCTTACAAATAGTGCAATTTTAGTGCAAAACGAGATTGCGGTCGTTCCCGATTTTCATAAGCGAATTTTGTTTAGCGATGAAGCGCACTTCTGGTTGAATGGCTACGTCAACAAATAAAACTGCCGCATTTTGAGTGAAGCTAATCCTCAAGTGTATGTCGAAACACCGTTACATCCAGAAAAACTGACTGTTTGGTGCGCTTTATGGGCTGGTGGAATCATTGGTCCGTACTTCTTCAAACACGATGATGGCCAGAACGTTACAGTCAATGGTGATCGGTATAGAGCCATGATTACTAACTTTTTCATTCCCGAATTGAATGACCATGATGTCTAGTAGATGTGGTTTCAACAAGACGGCGCAACATGTCACACAGCTCGTGCCACAATCAAATTTATTGAAAGACACATTTGGTAAGCGCCTAAGTTCACATTTTGTACCTGTGAATTGGCCTCCAATATCTGGTGATTTAACACCGCTAGACTACTTTCTGTGGGGCTATGTAAAGTCATTGGTCTATGCGGATAAGCCACAAACGCTTGACCATTTGGAAGACAACATTTGCCATGTTATTGCCGATATACGGCCACAAATGTTGGAAAAAGTCAGCGAAAATTGGACGTCCAGATGGGACTACATCCGCACCAGCCGTGGCGGTCATATGCCAGTAATCATATTTAAAATGTAATGCCACAAGATTATCTTTCGGTCAATCGAATAATCCACCGTTGTTTTATTGCAACTTAAAGTTCTATACATCGAAAAAAAAAACACCATTTACAACTTTAAAATGTGGTCTTCCGAAATTTAATACGTACTAACTAATTTTTTTTTCGTTGTTGCTTGTAATAAAGTGTATTCCCATTTTTGTTGATTTGGATGCGTCTAATTACCCAAAAATTAAAGCCTGCACAAATGTAGTGGTCACACTTTTTTCAACAAACATTTATTTAATGTAAATATACTTAAAATAACGGAATCACATATGAATTTAGGGTGTGAGAAGTGGGGCAGTATCAAAAATATCGCACAATCTACATTGCCTTGTTGGAAGGCAACGTACGTACACACATACATACATAAATGAAGTAGACCTCAATTTACTCACATCAGGTACAAATAAATATAAATGTTGTGCCACCAGGCCAGACAGATATTCATATATTTCATGTGTTAACAACATTTATTAAAAACTAACAAAGAAAAAAACTAAAAACTTAGCAACACACACACACACACAAGCACTCGTCAAGCAATAATGTATCTTTAAAACAAATCTTGGGTGAAAGACATTTGGTAACATGCATGTGCTAAAGTATGTAAGTGAGTAGAGAATGGGGAGTTAACTGAGGCCAAAATTGTATAACAACAATTTCTGCATAATTAGAGTTAGTTTGGGTTGCAGGAGCTTGCTGGCAAATGAACTTTATTGAAATAATGTGAATAAAAGAGATCTCAAAATTAGACAGATAACAGAAAGCAAATGGAAAATGCAAAAGCAAAAGCAAAAGAGCATAGTCCAGTATAATCGTAAGAACTCGATTTTGACCGGACCACACCACTATTTGAGTGTAATTGTTTTGTACATTAAAACGTATGAAATCGTAATGTTGCATTCCTAGATCGATAAGACGGCATAAAACGAAAATTCTTTCCCGGCTGCCAAATGTCAGTGTGATTGGGAGAACATTTAAGTACGGCCAGACCCTTGTAATTGTTTATCCGCAGTATTTTTTTTCGAGCACACCGACCTTCTAGCACAGCGCATTGCCTCATAAAGCTCCTGTACAAAAATAAAAAATTGAAGATCGGACGTTTTGAAAATGATTTCAAAGCTTTTTTCTCAAGCCAAGCTGTCGAAAAATCAATGGCACAGTATTGCTTGCTAAATCCGCTCCATCCTGGATACGATTCAAATTCAAAATTGTGCAAGCAATAACACATTAATAATATAATAATTTTGAGTATAACAATAACTTCTGGAGGTATTGAGAAACAAATGATAAAAAATATTTTATTTTAGATTTTTTAAAAATTTCCGATTTCTAAGAATTCACCAAATATAGAAAGCCACAAATACTTCCTTGTTTTTTTTTATTTCATTATAAAGGCGCATATACATATGTACATATATAAAACAAAATGAGCGCTCACACATCACAATCGTAGGTTAAATATTTATTTTATTATTAATATTATGTGCTTTCTCCAAATAAACGTTAACATTGAAGTAGTGGTCATGCTTTTTTCAACAAATATTTGTTTAGTGTGAACGTAGCCTAAGTTCCCAAGCTGAAATATGTCTTATATCCCAAAAAAAAAGATGAATTTATAATAACAACTAACGCTGTCCGTAGCAAAGCTGGGTGAATTCAGTTCAGTTCGTGCTGGGGGACAACGTTTTGGCGTTTTATCTAGCAATTTATTACTAAAGTTAATTTAACATTACAGTAGACTCGCGAAAACGTTAACTAATTTTTACCGAGGGTGTTCACGTTTTGGATTTTGTTCATGTTTTAGATTGGATTTTTTTACATGAAGATACGTTGAAAGTCAGTATGCGGAACCGTGTAATAGGCTTAATCATATACAGTGAAAACTCTCATAACCGGACACTCACTGTCGCGGCATTTTTGTCCGGAGAGATGTCCGCTTAAAAGAGGTACAACTTACTTTTTAATACATCTTTTTATTTTATAATGCTAAGCTTTCTACTGCGGTCGACAAAATTGATTCAGGTTTGACTGCTTTAATTTAGACCGGCTCAATTTGAGTTGTTGAGTTTCAAAATGACTTTCAATATTTTTTATCTGTTGGAACGCGACAAAGTCGTCTTTTGCAAAATGCTTTAAAGGAACAATTTGTTTTAATGCTTCATCATAAGAGTTTATCGGATCAGGTATTTCTACCTGCACCTCGTCTTCAGAATCTTCAGACTCGTTTATCTCCATAACAGCGCTTGGATATAATGTTTCTATACAGTCATCTTCAGTGAATACGATTTCATCTACTTTTAAGAACTCGTCAAATCCATTTGATTGAGGGAACAGTTCTACTAAACGAATGACTTCTTTATTTTTAATGATTTCTGTGGCCTGTGTTTTACGAATTTTGAATCTTAAAACATAAAAGAAAAGCAACAAAATGTTTTGCAGAAAAGCTCAAAAAACTTTACTTCCTTGCGATTTCACGCACCGAAATCTTTTCCCTGTCAAACTCATTTATAATTTCCATTTTTTCTTTGATTGATAACATATTTTTTTATTTGCCATTTCTTTTCTTGTGTTCTAAAGCAATCAAAACAAGTAAATCAAACAATTTGTTCAAATAAATAGAAATTTCTTTGTCATTGGTGTTAAAAGGGGAATCACAAAATTGAATGGCATTAACACAAATATGAAACAGAGTTGGAAAAAATAGTAACTTAACAAGAGTTGTATTTATTTGGTATATTTTTTTTGGCGTTTTTTCTGATAAATTTGTCTTGATTTTAACGCTTTTGTCCGCTTATGAGGGATTTTGAGGTCATTATTGTAAAATTTTGCTGTCCGCGTCCGGTTATGGGAATACATTTTGTATGAAAAACAGTTGAAAATCACGGTTCTGCAAAGTTTGTCCGGTTATAGGAGGTGATCGGTTATGGAAGGTGTCCGTTAGGAGAGGTTTCACTGTATAACAAATTTTATTTAATAAATTTACTGCAATACTTCATTTCAGTTGATGTAAAGCTATGAAAAATTGGAAAATTTGCTTCGAACTAGCAATCAATTAAATCTACACTGTACTATATCTATATTGTATTTTTTTGACAACCCCCTTTCCTTAAATGTTCAATAATATCACACTTTTATTGAAGAGTTAAAACTTTTGGTTTCTTGGCAGACATGAAACTGAGTTTAAATTCACTTGTTTCTATGTACACTTTATTTATACTCAGACGCGTAGAGATGTTTCCATCACAATCACCACGTAAAAACTGAAATTAAGTATTATATGTGTGCATATGTATGTAAGTAGGTGTGTATACATTTTTAAAAGATGTTTTTGTCACTAAGCTGCAAAGAAATTAAAATACCGCTATTCCCAAAATTTATAAAAACTACAGAACTGACTTAAGAAAATAAAAAAAAAAAATCATTAGAAATAAAGTTCACATTTTAGAGCCATCATCACTTGTTCACGTTTTCGAGTAGTCAATGTTAAAATAAAAATGTTCGCGTTTTTGAATGTTTACGTAACTGGATGTTCACGTTTTCGCGAGTCTACTGTATATGTATTCTAAAAGGGTGGCACCTTTTCTCTCAGCTTGTTAAGTAGACTTGTTGCAAACTCAAAAATGTTTAAAAATACGGTGCACCAATTAAAGCAAACATTCATATTCTTGCATAAATCTTTTGTACACAAATATACTTCTATTATTAGCATTCGTTAACACAAACAGTACGAGTTATTATTGAAGATACAGACAGTTAAAAAGAAGATCAAAATCTATATGATAAAAAACTGTTGCAAGTATGACCTAAAAAAAAATTTCAAAAAAAAAAGAAGACGAGAAAAACAAAAATGAATAAAATTTGCAAAATTCTGTACATCTCAATACATACGTAAGTGTTTTATAAACGGAAAACCAACAAGTGGTTAAGTAACCAGAGCACCAACACTCAGTGTTTTATAAGCGTTTTTCAAATGTTGCAACAATACACAAGCAGCAGCATCCATAATTATGATGATCATTATCACTACGTTTTTCGTAATTTGAAACACACAAGGAAAAACTGAACTACAAAATAACCAATGTGCTACTGCAAGCAGTAAATTTAATTTTAATTTCACATTACAAAATGCTACAAAAAGAAGATTTACGACAATACGTACTCAGTGTTGTTAACTTTACTTTTTTTTCGCTTGAATATAATTTGCATAGTGGTGATTTTGGTAGCTCGCCGACAAAATATATAACAATTCAACAAAATATATTGTTGAATTGTTAACAGAAAATATATTTATTTATATAACATTAATTTATTTATTTATATAATATAAATATATAAGCTATTGAAACTTTCAGCGCAATCGGTAATCAAATTATTAGCTTTTCGATAACACATGAAAAGCGTCTGGTGTACAGTTTTATACATATAAATTTTCGAATCAAGAGTGAAGCTCCCTCGAACCCTGAATATGTTTACGTTTGCACTAATGGATCTAAAGTGGGAAAAAGGGTTAGCAGGGGCTGGGAAATCGGGGATATTTAGGTTACCGGATGCATGTAGAGTTTTGCAGACGGAGAAATGATCGATGATAATATTCTAGTTATAACTGACACCCAAAATATTTGTTTTTGTAGTTTTATTTTCTCGAAATTGAGAAAGATTTTTTCGTGACAAGACTGGAATGATCAACATTTACAAGGAAGACCAGAAAAGTAAAGAAGAAGACTGAAGCGTTGAAGGCTGGGGTACATATCATGGCTGTTTCACGTCCACCACTACTCTCCTCAGCATCCGAATTGCTTCGTACCCAGGCCATGACTAATTGTATTCTGTTTTTAAGCAGCAGCGCCTAACCATCCCACCACCTGAACTCTTCATTACTGACTGTCTTTATTTAGTTTTATTTCTCATTGTGTTTTTCTGCTGATATATATACTGAAATATACTTTATATTCTTTCACCAACATAAAATTGATTTCCAATTGACTCTTGTGTTTGTTGCTATTGTATCAGCGATAATAACGGTTTTCCAGCTTTTCCACAGACCCAGCAATTTAGGTGCTGATGAGCGGCATGGTGGTCGTGAAACAGCCTAAATATGTACCCCAGTCAGTATGTATTCAATTTTACTTTACTTGTCTTCTTTAACCCTCCGATGAGTGACAGTTCTGAACTTCACGGCCGTGTGAAAAGGTCCCTACGGACCTTTTTTTTGTCAATCATATTTTTTTCATATAAAAAATTTTTTTTTTGATTTTTGTTTGTTTTTATTGCTGACCAGTGCAAATCGCCAAAACGGGAGATTAGGCGCCCGAGAAATGCATCCTTCAGCATATCGGTTGTGGCACGTGCAGTGTGTGCCGTAGCACCGTCTTGTTGGAACCACATGTTTTCCAATCCCAATTCATCAAGTTGCGGCAAAAAGAACTCGTTGATCATTGCTCTGTAGCGCTCACCATTCACAGTAACCGTTTGGCCCGCGACGTCTTCGAAGAAAAAAGGTCCGGTGACTCCTCCAGCGAAAACAGCACACCATACAGTGACCTTGAGCGGGTGTAATGGCTCTTCGTGGGTTACACGCGGATTGTCAGTACCCCAGAAGCGTAAATTTTTCTTATTTACGTACCCGCTAAGATGCAAAGTGGGCCACATCCCTCATCCAAAGTCACCAACCGATTATTGGTCAAATAAATAGTCACCAATATTCCGCGTTCTGGAGCAGTGTAGCGTAACATTGTTTAATAACGTGTATTTCGCATGTGTTTACTACACAAATGTCAAAACACAGCTGACATTAGGGGCCAATCGCAAAATTTATAGCATTTTCTGATAGGAGGATTACTTTTGCGCCACCTGTTATTTAAATTGGCTCTAATAGCATACAAAACATTAGATTCATCTTATTTATTTTTGTGCTGCAAAGTCTTTCATTTACCTCTGACGGTATTGAACCTCAGAAATCTTACGTTTCTTAAGCAGCCACCATCACAGCAGTTAGAACGAATACAACAACAAACCATTTAGCCAGTAGACAGTTGATTTTGAATTTGGCCACTATTTTTAATTATTTTATTCATATTTAATTGAACAAGTTTTTTTTTCATATTAATTTTACTTGGCGATTTGTTTTCTATGTGTAAAAGGAATAATCTCTGCTGGAAGTTCTCCTGCAAAACACCAGCATATCTAGTATTTTCTATTATCGTGTATAGCTGAATTTTTTGTCATGATGCCACCGCCCTTGCTTAACCAGAATCTATTACAGTTTGAACCTTAAAACAATTCAACTCTATAATTCTTTTAAATACATTTCGAGTAGAAAGAAAGAAAACAAGTGTAAAACAAGAGACAACAAAAAAATGTATTTTATTAACTCGAGTTATTCACACTCGAATGATTTGGAAAGTGTAGGCTGACTGGCTGATGGTTGCTTAATAAATGATACAAAAGAAATGAAGATGAAATTAAAACCAAATAAAATAAGTGCACTGACATCAACATTCATTTCAACTGAAGAGTGTTTGAAACCATGGCCCACATGAATCGCTTCAAAAAGCTGTTCACTGGAAATCAACTGCTTGATTTTGGGTGACAAAAACGAAAGACCAAAATAACAATAACAACTTCTTTATTATTTTGTTTCTCATTTGTATAGAAATAATGATGCTTGCAGAGTAACCGAAGCAGAAAGTCAAAGATATGGGGATACACTAACACCGTAACTCATGAACTCTTCCATTTTTTGTTTTTGTACCAATTCTTGTTACAAAATAAAGAAGTGTTTTCAGTTGACCACAAATATTGATTGAAGGAATATATAGACAATTAACAAGTTAAACAAAAATTTATTGGCAACAGTTTTGCAAGTTTTTTTACGCCCTTCAAGTGTTAAGGTGATATACGAGGGTTGCCTTTTATTATATTTCGGGACTAGAGAACAAAAGCAAATATTATTCATCGAAAATCTTTTTATTGTTTTTAAAAATATTCCCCATGAAGATCTTTACACTTTTGCATGCGTTTGAACCAATTGTCGAAGTACTTTTGCTACCTTGATTGAGAATTATCCACAACATGCATTCTGAATGCTCTTCAGGTGACGAAAAACGTTGTCCTTCCAGTCTGGTTCTTGCGTACGGGAATAAAATGAAGTCATTCGGGGCCAAGTCAGGACCATACGGCGAAGGACTCATCAAATTGATGGTTTGGGTGCTCGAAAATGCATTTGCTTCAGCCGATGTGTGAGAGCTCGTATTGTCTGTCTTCGGCGCTTGGTTTTCTGGATTTGCAAAAAAGACAACTGGCAAACAAATCGTTGTGTACCACTCAGAAGTGACTGTTCTGGGGTTTTTCTAGGGGTACGGTTGCGGCATGTCCAGTTTTTCCGAAAAAACAGGCGGCCATTTGCTTGGATGTGCTTGGAAGTGGAACATTTACTGTCTGGCTTTGCTGAAGCAAGATTTCCGTCTGATTGCTTGCTGCCTTAAAAGTACAAGTTCCTCTCTATTATTTCCTGGCCTTAATCTTGTTCAATGCTTTCATTTGTTTATGTTTTTTTTTTCAATCTTTCTGCTTCATTTGCAAACTGCTAAAATACCAGAAAAAAAGCAAAACTTCTAAAAACGTTAATTTCCTATCATGAAGCAAAACAATTTGTGAGTATTGATTAACTTCTTGCTTGTCATTATTTGCATTTGACTGTGATGGGACATTTTTGTTGACAATTACTGACAATCGACAACCAGCAAATTCCACAAACAATAGAAAAATTCGGAAATTGATTTCTATTCCTGTTGATATCGTGCGCCAACAACTTTTGTTGGGGATTTTGCTCATCCTGAAACACCCATACAGTCGACTGCTGTTTACTTTCGATTTCATACGCCTAAAGCAACGATTCATCGCCTGTCGCAGTGTCATAGACGTGTTTCGAAGCACCACGATAATATTTTTTTAAGCATACCTTTCGACCAATCGGCACGAGCCTATTTTTGATCGGCTGACAAATTGAATGGCATCCAATACGAACAATTTTTATGCAATATCGAATGTATGCTAATGCCTAAACTTCTCTCAATTTCACGATAGATCACATGACGATCTTGCAATATCAGATCGCGCACAGTATCAATGGTTTTCAGAGCAACAACTAATTTTGGACGACCTTCGCGAAATTCGTGTTGGAGTGAACAACGACCACGAATTGAATTCACCATAAGAGCACCAGCCATAAGCACTGGAGCTTCAGCACCAAGAATTGAATTGAGTTCATCCATTTGTAAAAAATAATCGCACGAAAATTTTTACGATTTAATTCCATTTTTGGGCCGAGATGAAACTTTTAAGTTGCTGCAGAGAACACAAATAGTGCTCGTATTTCAAAACATCATGAGTACGTATAACCTCAAAAATGTCCAGCCTTATGACAGAGCTGCCAGTTACCAGATTGCTACACTATGGTTGCCAAATCCCGAAACATAAAAGGCAACCCTCGAATAAACATTAAGCAATTGCAACACTATTAAAATTTCTCTTATTTAAGAGAGCTTAAAAACAGTATAAAAGACTTAAAAACTTGTGCAAGTGAGTTTTATTTCTGACGACGTATATTGCTCGACGGAAATTTGCCGCCAGATATCCCAATAGTGACTTTTGTAAAGTGGCCATATCATTTGTTTGTGGGTCGGCCAGAAGTGAGCAGTACAGGAAATCGTGGCAACATGAGCGCATGAGACCAACTAGTGTACACAAACACAAACATAAACAATGAAAAAATGTTGTTGTAAAGTGTTTGGAAAAATATTGGTTTTGTAGTAATTTTTACGAAAAAAAAAAAAAGAAAACATGAATAAAAAGCTTTGAAAACTAAGTTTTAAACATATTCCATGTACAGCTAGTGATGTACGCAATGAAAATAGGATTTTAAATACAAATAATTATTATTATTATTATTATTTTTTTTGGTTGCACAGCTGCTTTAATTGCATTAGATTTGCACTGAATTTTCCTGAACAAAAATCAAATGTAAACAAATGCGGAGTCTACCAACAGAGATATAAATATATAAATAGTTTCATGTTTTCTGTCCTTCACTGGATGCACCAGCATCGCCAGGCTGCCATTGTCATGAAATTTGACAGAAAATTGGTCATTTTTGTAGTCCGACAGAGCTGGTGACCATTCTGGTGGTAGTCTGTGATTCTGGGTGCAATAAGGCAAATTAAACTGGTTGGTTGTTTCACTGACTGATATATATATATATATATATATATATATATATAAATAGTTTCATATATATATATATATATATATATATATATATATATATATATATATATATATATATATATATATATATATATATATATATATATATATATATATATATATATATATATATATATATATATATATATATATATATATATATATATATATATATATATATATATATATATATGTATATATATATATATATATATATATATATATATATATATATATATATATATATATATATATATATATATATATATATATATATATAAATAGTTTCATATATATATATATATATATATATATATATATATATATAAATAGTTTCATATATATATATATATATATATATATATATATATATAAATAGTTTCATATATATATATATATATATATATAAATAGTTTCATATATATATATATATATATATATATATATATATATATATATATATATATATATATATATATATATATATATATATATATATATATATATATATATATATATATAAATAGTTTCATATATATATATATATATATATATATATATATATATATATATATATATATATATATATATATATATATATATATATATATATATATATATATAAATAGTTTCATATATATACATATATATATATATATATATATATATATATATATATATATATATATATATATATATATATATATATATATATATATATATATATATATATATATAAATAGTTTCATATATATATATATATATATATATATATATATATATATATATATATATATATATATATATATATATATATATATATATATATATATATATATATATTTCGTGAGCTTATGTTATAATTAGTTTTATACTTCCGCTGAACGAATATGGTTGTGTATACGCTTGAACAACGCTGGGAAATATTACGACATTACTTTGAAAATCATGGTAATGTTGCAGAATGTGTGCGAAAATTGTGTAAGGATTTTGGAAGAAGAGAAGCACCGTCAGCTTCGTATGTTCGTTATGTATGTTATCGTACATACACTGATTGGAAACAAAAAAAAAAGAAAGAACGAACATTTTTATACATCTTATAAGAACAAACAGTGACTCTTCTGTGATGTCTACATATTCGGGTGTGTTCTAGGTTTCGACTCGGATTGATTTAGCAAAATTGTTTGAATCCCCATAAACCATAAATTGGTGTTCTCAATTCAGCATGTTTTTACATATTCAAAGTTTCTGTTCGAAAAAAAAAATCTAAATTTCAAATACATAAACAACAGCTTTTTATCAGCTTTTGAACAAACTTTAAATTATTTTAATTAGGAAAGATTAAGTGAAAAACAAAGTTTTTCTAAAAATGCTTGGACCTCACTCTGTACTACTCTAATTGAAAACCAATAAAAACATGCAGATGCGGATTGCAGAACACGAAAACTGCTAAGCTAATCCACTTTAGAGTGAATTCGGATTCTAGAACACACCCGATTATTATAATTTACATGTCTGTATAGAAAAAACCAAATTCCTGCCATTTTAAACATTTTATTTTATTTCTAGCGCCGCTTCCTCAAAACCACATACATATTTCGTATAGTAGTACCCAACCTCCATAAATAACAATAACCAATTAACTTTCTCCGCCAAACGCTACACCCTCATATGTATGTATCTCAAAATAAGATTAACATAATTGCCAGAAGCATTCGGCAGCATCTACATTTAAAAACTAGACAGACTACACTTCAAAGAGCTTCCTCTCTCTCTCTCTGGAGCTTTAAAAACGCTAATTTATTAATAAATCACATACACACACGCACACACACACACAACAAAAATTAATAGTTTATTAATAAATGAATTTTATATGCTGATTCATTATTAAACAAGCAATCAAGATACCGCCACTCTCTCCAACACATGTTCAACTGGACTGACTGACTCATTTGATGTGTCGGAATCGGGCATTGATTTGTTTTCAGTTTATTAATGAAAATAATGCAGAAGAAAAAAGTTTCTTGCAACACCGTTTGCATTAGGGAAGTTTATTATTCTGTACAATTGGCTGTGCCCTTATGTCAGTGACTTTAGTTGTTAGTTTTCTGCTGTTGATAATTCAATTAAGAAACACTTAACAACTTTGGGTTACACAGGGGAAAATTCAAATGAGAGCATGCTTTTCTGCTCAACAGCAAAATCATTTTGTCCCAGGCCGGGGGAAAGTAAAGTTTCTTAAGGCCCCGAAAGTGATTTCGGGGCGCCAGAAAGTAAAATGTTTTTTAATATTATAACTTGTGAAAAATTTTTCGAAAACTAACTTGGCTTATAACAGAGCAACCGCAAGCACAACAGTTCTTTTAAACTCCCTTAAAAGTCATGTGCTATCGTTTTTCCTAATTGCTAAATTATTTTTGGCAAAGTAAAAAAAAAAAAACAACCCTACCAGACGTAATAGAATATTGCAATAAATTTTCCATATTTGATTTTTTATACTTTCATACGTTTTTACATTATATATATATATATATATATATATATATATATATATATATATATATATATATATATATATATATATATATATATATATATATATATATATATATATATATATATATATATATATATATATATATATATATATATATATATATATATATATATATATATATATATATATATATATATATATATATATATATATATATATATTGTGCACTTACTTTGCACTTTTTTCTAAAAATAATAATTCTGGTAGTTCAAAAAGATTAAGATTAAAAGAAAGAGTCAAAATTTATTTATAGTCAAAAAAAAAAACAATTATAAAAACCATGTGGATCTACATTGTTCGTGAAAAACAATATTGAAAATGTTGTATTTATTGTAGAATAGAAAACGGCATAAGTAATTTATGTTTCTAATGCTCAAGCACTCAGTGTAAAGTTCATCTTCGAGTTTGGTTTAATTTATGTTTAAACTAGTAAATCTTTAAAGCAGTGAACGGACGAGGAATATTTAGCATTTTAACTTCGGTCATCAAAACATCTGTTGTTCGATATATTTTGCAACGTTGCCAAATTTCTATTTTCAAAAACAATCAATAATAAATGGTTCGCCGATTTACTACAGTCAAGTTTAAGCTGCAATTAATCACAAAAAAATTTGGTTTTTTAAAGGCATAAGCACAACTTCTTAATAAAATACATAAGAATATTTTTATTTTCACTTCTGTATGATTTCTAAAAATATATTTGTACTTTTTTGAGGCAATAAAAATGGAAAACTGTCACATTTGTATGAACATGAACAGAATCTCCTAAATTATGAAATTCTAATGGCTAACACAATTTTATATTCTTTACAGATTATGGACTTATAGTGTTTAACGGAAGCCCAAACACCAAACCAATATTCATCCAATCACCATGTCCTCGTCTATTTGTACACATTTTTCACAAAATGCGTGGAAGAAAGATTTATGCTCGAATTGCTTCAAATCTAAAGATGAACATAAACAGGCAGCTGCAATGGCCGCCTCTTCCAAATACAAATCATACTCCACATCTTTGGCCGCCACATCAGCAACATCGAACAGTAGTTTAAGTACGAAAAGTGGCAGCAGCCATGACAGCCACAAGACTGATTACCCGAACAAACACAAGCGGCCAGTTAAGAGCATTATCAAGAAATCAAGTCAGCAGTCTGCGAATGCAGCAGGCCACAAATCCAAACATAAAACAAAAGTCAGTTTTCCCAAAAATCTATCCGAAGTTATAGGTTATGGTGGTGAGTGGTCGGATGATTCAGATGATGATGACCACGACTTCATGAATTTGGCCAATGATAGAGACGATGACAAGGCTTTCGGTACAGATGATGAAGAATCGTTGGAATTGAAGCGCATAACAAGAGCCAATACTGACTTCAATATGAACAATGGCAATCTGTTGGGCGATCCCCAAGAGAATATTAAAAAGTCATTTGCTGCCCTAAAATTAGGCGCTCCCCAGGTGGACAAAGAGGGTAAAAAACAAACTTTACAAATAAATGTTTTACCTTTTGGTTGTGCCAACGAAATGAGGGAGATAAGCAAAGCGCCTTTGCAAACGTCTGCTACATCCGCTACAGTCAAAGCTAAGTTTGAGACCAAAACCTTGGAGGTAAAAGCGGAAAAGTCTGTTACAGCCGGTGCTATACAGAAAACTACAGCTGTTACATCCTCTACGGCATTTTCTGCCAAGATTGGCAGCGACTCATTGCCTTCACATGACAGTGATGGCAAGAATAGTCCACCCATCGAAAGAGCAATGGAAAAGTCTTTGTTGGATGAAATATCTGAAACTTTGGAGAAAAATCAAAATGAAAAGTTGGCTTCCGAGTCCAAAGCATTAGCTGCTTCGGTTGCTACGCCAGTGGCCACGAATACGAAAATTAAATTTGAAATCGGCACTTTAACAGAGTCGCTGGACAACAAAACATTTCTCGACCTTAAGAAACCGATCATACGGCATTCACCCATTGCCAAAGACCAGGTCAAACCCAAAGTAAATGTGTTCCACAAATACTCCGACAGTGATAGCAATTGTTCCGACAACGAAAATGGTATTTCGGCCTATTACGATGTGGTGGAGACATCGCAGACTTATGAAAATCTACCAGATGGCAAGTACGAAGACAAAGAAGCGGGCAAGCAGTTGAGCAACGAGACTGGCCCCAAGGATCAATCACATATATTCTCTAGCTCCCAATATATAACCGATATGCTGCTGTCTTCTAAGACACGGGCCGCTTCCTACAATTTGCATGAGGGCAATTTCATGACCAGTAAAATAACATCAGACGGTTTGATTGTGACAAAATGCAGTTCCGACGATGCTCTGGACTCTACAGCCAGCAGTTTCGATGGCAGCAGTGACGAAGAAACTTCGTACAACATGATACGCAGTGAATCGGATTCGGGTATAGGCATTAGCATAGGCCACGACTATAAGAATGTCAATTTGACAGAAAAGGAAAAGGATAGACTTAGAATGGAGAAAAAGCTTAGTGCCAGTACGAATAACTCGGATTATGAGGACATACAGATAAGTGATCAGAAATCTGTAATGCTTTTGAAGGAAGCAAAGATTACGGTTAACGATAACAAGCCCAACTTTAGTATGGAAAAATCTCGCGAGCTGCATGGAGAACCAGACGGCAGTGCGGATCCTGATGGCAGCTTAGAAACTCAAGATTGCCAACAGCTGCCAGAGTTGCCGAAATCACCGCCGCCTTCCTCCAAAGTCATTGATGCTCGTCCTTCCTTTCTGCATGGTCTGCAGAAACAGCATCCTCCTGTTTTATTAAAGAAACCCGATTTGCCTGCCAAGCCCTTGGTCTCACCGCTGCAAACTCCCATGAAAACATTTATCAGCAAGCGGCCCACAGTAAGTGCGAACAATGAACAGCAGCAGCAACAGCAACAGCAAGTTATTTCACAGCTGCAAATGGTAATGACGAAATCTGCAGATAGTGTAGACCATGAATCACTGAAAGATGAAGCGAAACTGAAGAAGGGAAAAGCACCTAATCCGCCAATGGATTTGAAAACAAGCGCACCTCCCACACCCGAAAAAGATTACAACATAAACGATGAATTTGAAGAGCAAAATACAAAAGAGCCACAAACTTGTACACAAAAGCAAAACGCGCAAAACGAAACACAACATGTTAATGCAAACAAAACTGAAGATGAAATTAGTTTTAAAACAGAAACTGTTAACACAACATCATCAGCAACGCCCTCGTCAGCAGTGTGTAGCGGCACCACAGACACCAATTCCTCAAGCAACTCCCAGTCTTCCACCTCTTCCTCGTCTACCATTTACACCAGGAAAATTGTATCGAACAGCGGCACGGTGGGAAAGAATTCGGCTGCAGCGCTTATCAAAGAGAAAGATAAGCGGGAGAGAGCCATCATCAATCCCAAATTTCGTAGTCTCAACACTTTTGTGACACAACGCAGCAATGCCATTAAGAATTTACAACTACAAAACGCTGCCCCGCCCACAAATCTCAAGCAATCCATGACGCCCGAGCCCACGCCACGAAATCCCAAAAATCTTTCGCTGTCAGAGGAAAATTTAACAGAAGTGTCCAGCTGCAAATCGGTAACAACATCAATGTCCATAACTAATTTGAATGCAGCCTCCCAACATGACAAGAAAGCAGCGGCTGGCGCCAGCAATAAAATAAAAACCAAATTTTCAATTAAAAAATTCTTGCGCATGGGCACCACCAAAACCACTGAAAACCTAACCAAACAAAAGGAGAGTATTTATTCGGAAATCTGCACGGGCGACGATGCGGGTGTGGCCGGCAAGCCACGTTTAGTCATAATACATCCCATAGATATTAATACCACTGCCGTGGAGGTGGTTAAGGATATCACGAAAACCAACGAATCTGTCACTGCCCAAACGGTGGCGGTGGTTACAGCGAAGCCACCCGCTCCTCCCTTGCGTTCGTTGGACAGTCAACGCAGTCATGAGGTTAACAAGCCAGCCCGGCCACCACCACCTAAAAGTGCTGAGCTCAGAAGAAAACAACAAATCTCTTTGGCCCCCTCCACACACACGAATGGTGCCACCAATGGCAGCAGCAGCAGCAGCAGCAGCAACAGCAACTCGTTAGTCATGCTGACCAACGCCGCAGGCTACAATAGTGGCAACAGCAACAGCAACAGCCATAGTACTGCAACAGCAGCCACAACAAACAATTTCAAAATGTTAACTTCCTCGCCCAAACCTACGCCAGCTCACAACATCCGCATTATTGGAGAACAAAGCGGTTCGATTAAAAGCAAGTCTGACAATGTTTATGCCAATTTAGGTAACTACAATACATAAATTATTTACATTTTTCTATCTTACTACTTGTTTTGTTTGTTGTTCTGTTCTCTACTTAAAAACTAATAGTGAAAAAAACGAAAAAAAAAACATGGAGACAGTGTGAGAAATATGCGAAGAAATTTGATTGAAATGCCGCAACTAAAAGCAGGCTGCTCGAAAAAAAATTAAATACACTCGCATTTATTTGTTGTGAGCAATTATAAAAGTGGGTTTGTGACCGAAATGGATGCTGCTGAGAGGCGCGGCGGCTTCGTTGCCGCTAGTCGTGCCCCAGCCTGCAACAGAGTTTTTTTACATTTTATTTTATTAGTGGTCATAGCAACTATTTAAACCAAGTATAATTCACTTTCATTTTGCTTCATATTCGTGGGAAACTAAATTCAATAGCTTTTCCTAATGCGGTGACTGTAAAATCGAACTAAAGCCCGATAAAGTTATTTATAATATCGACAACAGTTTGGGGAATATACATACATATATGTACACCATTTGAACTAATTTTTTTTATTATAAAAAATGCAACAATTATTGCACATTAACAAAACTCTGCCAAAAGATAGTTAAAAAGGCCGTGATTCACTATCCTACTCAATCGTACGATTCATTCACTGAAAATTGCTGGCTAAATCTGATCGAATTATGTCCTACTTTAAAAAGTCTCATCAAAATGGCCACACTATTATATGTACTTTTGTAAACAACTTCAAAAAGGCAACCCTGATGGCATAGAATAAGACAAGTTTTTGAAAATTTTCAAAAGATTTGCAAATCGGACAGACTTGTCAAAAAGTCTTTCACACACATGCACTTTTAGTCCAGACTATCACACATTTTGGACACACATGTAATTTTTAACAGATCGTACGATTCAGTAGGATAGTGAATCACGGCCTTTAGTACGATGCTCTTGCTGTGTGAGTCAAGCCTCGAACTTCGCTCATGTACACTATTAGCTGACCAGGACACGCATAGCCGTGGCTTTTATAATAATTTTAAATAACATTAATTTAAAATTTGAATTTTAAAGTGGTATTTGACATGTTTTTTTTCTACCTTGACTTCGAAACACGATTCTAAGTCAATTTTACAGGCAGTCTCTTTCAAGAGGTAAAAATAATTTTAATATTCGGTTTATAAATGACTCAGTCATTAAAAAAATTATTTTTTTCCGAAGTGTTTCGCCGGCAAAAGCAAAAGAGAATTTGGAAAATCAGGAGGCTTATTCTGTATTGCGATGCGAAAATCAATGCGATGCGCAAATGAAATGCGATGCGAAAGAAAATTGGTATTCTGATAGACTTTCGCAATCGCATTCGCAATTTATTTCAAAACGTGGCAACGCTGCACAATAAACGTCAGTGTCAACAAATGTCAACTTAAAAAAAAAAAAAATTGTTTGGGTGTGAAAATTGTTTAAAAAATTTATTTTGGAAATTCTGTAAAAAAAAAAAAAAGAAATGCGGTCGGGGGACCCCCGTTAGGAACGAAGTTCCTTACGTTTTTTTTTTTCATCTTTGAATGTAATACAAGGTGAAATCTGTATGTTTAATTTTGTGTTGTTTTTGAAATTTTGAAATTTTATAATTCTTTAAATTTTTGGAACGTTTTCCAACTAATTAATATTTATTGGTAGGTGTCTCCGCTGCTGTCAGTGGAGACACCGCCAATCATACACAATTGCTTTTCGACAGTACACCAATACATATAAACAGTTCACACGCTTTCGTGACGATTTCTACTAATTTCCACTACCAGCAAGCCGCGTTAAGGTACTTCGTTCCAAAAAGGTAATTTACATTGATGCTTTCGAAAAATAAATGTTTACTTATGTATGCAGAACATTACTTTTTTCAGCTTTATAAAAAAATTTAGATTAAATAAAGAAGCATTTGTATACGTCTTAAATAATATTATAAATTCACAAAATCTACCATTAATTGAAATTGACGCGCTTTGGTGGTCTAATTGCTGCTTTCCCTGAATTAAATAATAAATATATGATGAATAAATAAATAAAATATTATTGTTTACTTACATTTTTGTGCTTTGCGATAGCTATTTTGCTTTCGAATAAATATTGCGAAAATGGCGTTTGTTTGACATTTGTTTTCGCAATGCAGAATACCGAATTGCCACCTTTTCGCATTTGAAATGCGAATAAAAATCAACTATGCGATTATCGCAATACCGAATACCAATTGTTCGCATTGATGCATTTTCGCATCGCATTGATTTTCGCATCGCATTACAGAATAAGCCTCCAGTTAATGAATGACCAAACTATTGAAAGAGCAATTCTTTCGACTTTGAAAATGTAGATTTTGAACTTAATTTCGAAATGTCATTATGTGCTCATTTCACTGAGAAACACTCTTGAAAAAAAAATCGCTGTATAAATGATCGTTTTATCCAAAAGACAATTTTTTGGTATCGAAAAAAGTTTACATGCTAATTGGAGAGAATTTTAAAAAACAAAAAGAATTCCAAAAATCGCTTTATGAATGAGCAATTTATTTCATTTCGAATTCGATTTTGAAAATATGGAAAGAAATTACGGTCTTAATTTTAAGTTGGACGGACATACAGAGTTAGAATATCTGTGCAAAATTTCATCAAAATCGATCCAGTAGTTGCGGAGATCAGAGAGAATAAACAGCGTAACACGAGATTTTTTTAAATGTATGTGCATCAACGGGACCTTTCTAGGACCCAAGTGAACCGGTCTCAGGACCGGCGGCCCGCGTAACATAACGTGCATCATAGCTGTTAAATTTTGATTACGATTACTAACCAATTACATTCAAGTCCGATTAAAAAAAATTTTTTTTGCATTTTTATTATATGGGAGTTCCGGTACGTGATCAGTCTCTTTGAAAGCAAGTAAGAGTGTTATATTCGACTGTGCCGAATCTTATATACCCTTTACCAAAGTGTAACTAGCAGCTTTTCTATATAAATGTGTAGTATCAGATCGTACCATGAATGAACTTTCATATCCCTAAGTTTATTTGAAAAACAGGAACTTATGTATATTAAAATAATGAATTTTAACGAAGCATTTGCGAAAATCGGAAACTAATTTGGACAAAATAAATAATAATATGTTTATAAATTACTTAATTAGCTCCTCCTCAAGGGGGAGATCAGAAAATGGACAACATCCATCACAGGAAAACTGTGGAACGACACTAGGGGTCTGGAACCCTCGAAGAAATTTCTTAGCTTTGATGCCAAGAGGGCGGATCTCGTTCTAAAACTAAATAGAAAGAGTCTAAGGACACTGTGTGGGGCGCTAACTGGCCACTATACCTGCAAGAAGCATCTGCACAGAATGGGACTATCCAGTACGACAACCTGCAGATTTTGCGGAGAAGAAGAGGAGACAATGGGATACTTGATTATTGAATCAAGTGTGGCACTAGGCCACAGAAGACACAGGCCTATACATTGGGTTCACATGACTTGCAAGGGCTTCCACAGAAGGAGTTAATACTGTTTCTTTATGTATTAAACTGGTGAGGGACAAAGGGTTGCACAATAGATCATCTTTGGTCGCAGTGCAAAGGGCCATCCTGGACCAACCCAGTAATAATACAATACAATCGTCTTAGTTTGCCCGAGGGTACCTTTGGAAGCATCTGTTTTTCGAACAAAGTCAACCATCGCCACTTCGTAGGGGCTGCCACACAATATTCGATAACTAGTTCCATGGCGCCTCTGGAGAAGTCAAATGCTTGAGGGAATTCCATTAATTGTTCCACTTCGATAATTCTTTGGAATAAAGCAACTATCTATCTGAACAGGCGAAAACAGAGAAAACAAAATGAAATATAAGAACAAATTTAAGATACAGCCACACACATCGTAACGGAATAATTTAATGGAAATCTACTTTTTTCATTTCTTCTTTAGAAATACCAGTTTTTGTAAGAAAAATTATCAGTTGTATTGTTAATGTTTATCGTTTACTTTTATACTCTTGCAAATATTCCTGTTCGTACTTTGTTTCTTCTATCCACTTCATCTTTGCCATCTCTCAACATGGCTGACTACTTGGTCAATTGCGTGTTAAACACGCATTATGATCTCCGTTTAGTGGTCGTTTAGTTGTTTCAGTTCCTCACATCCAGTAAACACTAAAGTCTTAAGTTTGTTTCCTTCTAGTTTTGCGCTCTATTATTTTTTTTATACAAAAAAAAAAAGATTTAAAAAATGACGTTGCATTATCGAGCAAAGGCAATTAATTGCATAAATTTTTCTAAAGGTTCTTCTACTTCATCATCGTCGTACTCGCCAACTAAAAACACCAAGACTTTTTTCCTTTCTTTTTTTTTAATACATTGGCATGAATCCGTCTGTTTAATAAAGAAATTTTAAGGAATGCATTTTACAAAGAATGGGTTTTTCTCAAGAAGAAATGACTCAACAATGAAAATAAATCGCTTAAGTGAATGTCCAGGGGAAAGAAGACATTATTGTGGTTTTCCCTAAAGGCGTATAAAGTTTTAATAAAATAACTTGAGAACATAGACAAAAAAATGTCAGGGGTTGCCATATTATGCGCCTATTTCACTATACCCAAAGTTACTGCAATAATGTAAACAATTAGAGCAGTGGCAAGGCAATGACAGAATTTTTAATTTAGGTTTTCTTAAAAAAATAAATTGAAATGTGAAATGTTAGGGTCGATATAAAAATCCGCAAAAGTTGAAAAAAGCTTTAAAGAAGAAAACATTTGATTTTAGGGTGCCAAACACACAGATTGAGAGCGGAACCCTATTACCACAGGGTGTGCGCCGGAAATTTATATTACTTTGTTTACAATTTTTTTTTAACTAAAAAGAATAGAACTTATGTTGATAAATGTTTTATCTAATGTCGGCAGTTATGTGTGGACTACAATATCAGATAAATTTCCGCCTCTGTTAGCCTCACAAATGCGAACCCTTTTGAGCACATTTTTCATTACTTTTTCACACATTTCACGCGGTATTTCCATTAATGAAATTATGAAAGTTCATCACGAATATTATGCTGGAGTTCCTCTAGTGTTTCTGGTTTGTTTGCATAAACCTTGCTTTTCAGATACCGCCCACAAAAAGAAGTGCGGAGCTGTCAATTCGGACGACCGTGGCGGCCAACCAACATCAGCATTTCTTGAAATAAATTGTTGTGGAAAGAGGTCTCGCAGTAATTCCATTATAATCCTGGCAGTATGCGATGTGGCAACGACATAATAAATTTGCCACGTCTCTACTTCACGGCTGCCAAATATGAACTGTGAAGACTAATGTTTAGCAAAATGGCGGCAAAATAATGTAGTATACTTTTCCGCCGGACACTATCTGCGACTTCACTGACTGCCTGTCCGTCCGTCCGGCCGGCCTTCTGCCACAGCGCCCATTCACCAAAGCGATAGAAGCTAAAGAACTGAAATCTTCACAGAATCTGCTTTGGCCTGGCCGCTGCAAAAACCTATAGTGCCCAGGATTCTCGTCACTCCTTTGATTTCGTACGTGCGGTCGTGCTTGTTCGGCTACACGTACATGAGATCAGCTCTGCTTGAAGCAGATATCTAAAGCTTTTGATATTTTTATTGAAGTAATGAATTACACAACATACACACAATGAAACGTGAGTCACTTTTGCACATGTCCTGAGCACTTAAGACAATAAAAAGTTGGCAATTAAACGGTGGCCCCATACAAGAATTTAAAAATTAGCTATAACTTTCGAAATGTTACACATAAGCGCCAGCACATGATAACATATGTAGTTACATGGCCTGGACAACAATAAAAATTGAAAACAAACAAAAAAAAAAGTTGCAAAATGAAAGGTGTTTCCATACAAGAAACGAAAAATAAGTTGTAATTTTAGAGCCGTGAGAGATAGAGACTTGAAAGTTGATTAAAATAGCAGATGTCTGGGCTCTACAGCAACACCTATTAAAAATAACAAACAAAAAAAAAAATTAAAAACCAAGGGTATCCCCATGCAATAAACTGGAAAAATTAGTTGCACCGTTCGAGATACACATGTGGGATTTTTACAAAATAAAGGGTACGCCATCTAACGTTTTTTTCAACTAGTGCTTATTTCGTGAATGGTAACACCTAGCTTATGTCTGATTTGACAGATACTTAGTTTTATCCTTCCGCTGAACGAATATGGTTGTGCATACGCTTTGCTAAGTGGGCCTGCGATCGACTTACAGAAGATGCCGATTTTTCAAAAAAAAAAAAAAAATCATCTTTTCAGATGCAGCTCATTTTGATCTTGGCGGGTATGTAAACAAGCAAAATTGTCACATTGAAAAGCCGACGCACCCAAAACAAGTCACTGTTTGGTGCGGATTTTGCTCCATTTTTTTTCGAATATGAGCAAGGAGTGGCCGTTACAGTCACTGGCGATCGTTATCGGGACATGTTGAACGAATTTTTGTTCACAAAAATTGAAGAGGAAGATATTGGTAACATTTGGTTTCAACAGGACGGCGCTACGTGCCATACAGCCGAAGCTGCACTCGATGTTTTGCGCCGTTTTCAAAAAAAAAAAAAAAGTTATTGGGCGGACCCTTTACATAGTTAGCTTTTTGCTCAACAAAGCAAAAACAAATTAAAAATAAAGTGTGTCTCTTCTCCAAATGCAAGAAACTGTAAAAATTGGCTGTAAGTTTTGTGACAGTGAAAGAGAGAGAGAGAGAGAGAGAGAGAGAGACAGATTTGAAATTTTCAGAGGGTATATATTTGCTGTCTGGCACAACAACAAATATTAATATCAAGAAAAAGTTGAAAGCCAGAGGTTTATTCCATACAAAAAAAAACATAAATAAATAAATCGAGTTATAAATGTTATAACATTCTACTAACAGAAATTCATAGTGACATATGTGAAGTAAATTGTTAATGATTTTACCAGCCTTCAGGTCGATTTTACTTCCTGAAAATTGGGGAAAAAAATTGTTTGTGATAAAACTGGAGCGATCAACATTTTTAAAGAAGGCAAGAAAAGTAAAGTTGAAGGCCATGGCTGTTTCACGACCACCATGTCATCAGCAGCCAAATTGTTTCGAACCCAGGCCATGACTAATTGCATACTATGTACATATATTTTTTAAGCAGCAGCGTTTAGCCATCCTACCACCTGAGCTCCTCATTACTGGCTGTCTCTATTTAATATTATTGACCAACTTTCTATTTTATTCCTGTGTTTTTCTATTGATTGGAATATATTTTATATTTTTTATATTCTCTCAGCAACATCCAATTGATTTTTATGTGAAATTTCTACGTCTCTAATATAAAACAAAGCTAATAAAACAGTATTAGAATAATCATTCATAAAAGCCCTACAAAATTCGCCATAAGCGCCAAAATGTCTAAGAAAACGTGTTTTTTTATTCAAACAAATTTAGAGAACTTGCAAAATATACAAATTGTTTTTTTGGTTTACCACTTTTATTATTTGTATGATATATTATTACGAACATGAAAAAATCAGTAGATAAAGAGACCTTCAAGCGAAATTTGCTAAAAATAATTCATCTAAAAAAATGTATAAATGAATTCTTTTACTTATTTTTTTTTTCTTGTCCATAAAAGTTGCGTAGTTGTTTTGCATGTTATTTTGTTCTGGTTTTGTTCTGGTTTCTTGCTATTTTTTGTTTTCTATTTCCCGGAAATGTGGCGTGTTAAGAATTGATAGTATTTTGTAACACAAGGTTGCAACTGCAGGAAGTTGCAAGGAGGTTAGATAACATTTTTTTTCTTATTAAGAAGTGCGTAATGCTGAACGGCTTGTGGCCAAAAGCTCAATGAGTTCGCTGAACTTAAAATTTGAAGAGCCCTTATTTGTGACGATAACATTACCAACAATCTGCTTCTAAATCGAATCGTTTTTGGAAAACTTAAAAGTTAGAAATATTAAAAAATTTAAAAAAAAAATTGATTGTTTATTTGCAAAGCGGATTACTTTTCCAGTTTACAATTAACCTTTCAAACCCGGAAATTAAACCTTAACACAACTCTGACCTGAAAAATTTCATATTTGATTTTTCAACTTGCAAAGAGATAAAAATAAAAAAATTTTCAGCCGGCATCTGTTTAACTTTATGAATTTGAAGAGTAGTTGTTGTGGCTAGAAAATCCGCCTGTTAAATATATTACAAGATTTTATGTTAGAAAAAAATAATAAACACTAACTGACGTCTTGACCCACATTAAATCACCACAAAACGTTAAGAAAGAAAAATTTGTTAGCAATTGTTGTGGTTGGTCAGTCAGCATTTGCTTTAGATTAGAATGTCAAGGCTTGAACAGCAGTACTGTTCTTAGTAATTTGGTTTTTTCACAGCTCCTTAGAGACAAAAAAAAAACAAAACTAGTGAAGAAAATCACCATTCAAAGAAATTGAGATTCGTTAGGAGAATAATTATATTTCGCACTATATCTAAGGTTACTTTTTATTCAACTCTTTTCCCTGCAGTTGGAACAAAATTTTTTTTTAATATTTCTTAAAATACCAACATAATGTTGCTGAACAATTAAAAATATATTTCACAAGAAAAATAAGTAACTTAAAAACATGACACATTATGGAGTGACCACAACTATATAATGTTTGACAAAATTTTTAGTACAAAAATTTTAGTATTTTAGTAGTAAATTTGTAGTATTAAAGTTTATAGCGTTCAAATGCAAGCATAAAACCTTATGAAATGTCTGCAACTAAATTATAATTGCTAAATTTTTTGTGCTAAAACCGTAGTTTCTAATGCTTAAATTTTTGGTACTAAAACATTTGTCGCTATAATTTTAGTACTGCAATTTTTTTCCTTTAAATTTTTGTATTAATATTCTTAGTACTAAAATTATCAGTATTAAAAATTTTGAGCTAAAATTCTCAGTACTAAAATTTTTGTACTAAAATTTTTTGTACTAAAATTTTTAGTACAATTTTTTTTTTATTTGTATAATGGTTAGTGTTAACGCTAACACCAAAATTAATGATTTCATTTTATAAGTCTGGCATCGCCAAATTATAATTTTCTGATTGTACTAATTTTCCAAATAACGAAAGTTAAGGTCAGCTCAAGAACATGCGCCTTTTTGCAGCCATCTTTATTCTGTAATGAAAAATCATACGAGCTGGTTGCGCGTAGCGTCGAGTAATTTTGTAACTCAATAAACTTTGTAATTGTATGAATTTTATCCTGGTGATTTACCAGAACAATTCTCAACACCAAATGTTTTCCAATAAAAATAGTTGTCAGAAATTCCCGGTTCTTAAGTCGTTAATACTATTAAACTTTTTAAGTTTTTTAACCCGAAAAACGGTTACTTTCAGATATTTTCAGAGCTGAAAGTAAGTTCCTAAAGCATTTACGAGCTTGTTCACAAAATGTATTTTGTTTATTAACTTATGGGTTGACAAATCCCTATATACAATATTTGTTAAGCATTTAATAAACATAAAGTATTATTTATGAAGAAACTGTTTAATATTTCGAAACCATTATATTTGAATTAAAGGTTTTGGGCCCATCATCAGCTTTCAATGGCCAGAATTATAGTTTTTGTAAAGAATTTTATAGAAATATTTTAGTTTCATTTCCTTTGTTTATGGACATTTACATAAAAATAGTTTACTTTTTCATAATTGTGTATTGTGAAATAAGAGATTAACTTAAAGCCTCTTCAAGAGACAAAATATTCATGAGAACTGTTTTTCTTAAATCAACTTTTGGTCATTTTAATTTCGTTTAGGAGACTTGAGTACTTTGCTACATTTTTTCTTGCTTCTAAAATTCATTTGAAAAGAAAGCAGGTGCTTCAAGTTTTATGAAAAATCAAAACAAGTCTTTTGTCGTCTGCTGCAATTGGGCCTGCTGCTGTTTTAACCACATGAACTTCTTTAATTGGCAGAGTCTTCTGCTCAACCAGTTCTTTTCTCTTTTTGGTTTAATTTGAAGTTGGCTGCTTGCTTGAGTCTTATTTTTCTTGAGTTTGTTCTCTAAAATTTGATTTTGTTTTTCTTTGCATCGCCTTACACACATTTTTATGTATGTATGTGTGTGCGAGTATCTGTGTGAACAGTTATTGGTTTGTTTACGTGATTTGAGTAAATATCTTGATAATCTGTTGCAGACATTTCTAAAGTTGCTTCTGTGTGTACCTATAAAATAAGTTCTCAAATACATACACACGTGCACTTAACCCACTTTAATCTTTCAAAGTCAAAACAATGTGTTTTGGAATTCTTGGATTTTAGTTGGCGCAGTTGTTGTTGTGTTTATCAACTGTTGGCTCTTTCGTTTTAATTCATTCTTAAGACTTTCTTTATTTATGTTATGCTTTTACCGTTAAAAGTTGATTAAAATGCGTGGCTAATGACGATTTTGGCAGCTTTGAAATACTTTTTGACGAAAATAACATAAGAAACTTTAACAAGGGCATTGTTACAAAAACATAATAATTTATAAAGCAGATTGACAGGTATTGTGTGCCTCTAACAGTCAGAATTAAATTAGAGCATTCAACTAGAGAGGTGCGATTGTGGTGAATATAACGAGTCACGCGTGGTTCAATTGTGGTTAAATTTTAGAAGAATCTGGTTTGAGTGCGTCAAAATTAAGATTTCGTGCGTGATTGCCATTTTAAAGCAGTTCACCAAGTTGCAGGAAAAAGTTACTACACTCGATCTTTTTAATTCATTTAGGGCCTATTTCTCACCTGCAAACGTTGTCGTTCGTTCGCAGGTGAGAAGTAGGCCCTTATATTAAATTATATCCTTTTTTTAATAATTTTATCTGACTTTCTAGTTCAATTTTTATTTCCTCAAAATTGAGAAAGATTTTTTTTTTATGATAAAATTGGAGTGATCAACATTTTTAAAGAGGACTAGAAAAGTAAAGTTGAAGACTTACTTTACCATTTGAAAAATTTTAAAACAACACAATGTACTAAAAACGCTGGCAACGCTGTTTCGCTATGTCCAAAACTTCTCTAAAAGTTGTATTCAGTTTACGTGGCTTAAAATTAAAATTTAGTTGCAGCTCAATTTTGTTCAATATTTTCTTTAAAATTATTCTTGTGGAACAGCTACGCTGAAAATTTAATTGTTGGGGGAGGTATTGTGTACTTGGCTTCAAATTGCGTTAAGTGTACCAACTTTTCCGTACCTGACCTTTAAGCAACGCAAATTATGGTAATAACAAGAACACTCTCCAAAGTAATATTTACAGCTCCATTAATACATACACACAAGCACACAGTCAGCAGCGTCAACATTTCGCAGGCATCTATGTATGTCCATATATACTTATTGAGCCATTCAAGCATATCAGTATGTACTTAAACAAAAATAAGTAAAAAATGCTGAAGTTAAATGTTGAAAAAATTTTTCTTTTTCATTCCGTTGCAAAAGATTAAAAAAATGCTGTCTTATTCACAGATAAAAGAAGAAACCAACGTGTAAGCTGTATTCGCGGACAGTAGTTTTTTCCTTCTCTACTTAAAAATTATGTTAAATTCAATTGTACGAACTTTTACACACCTGAACATGCAAAACAAAACTATAATACTTGTTATCAAAGACATTTAGCAGGGTGGACAACTAGTTGTTTCGAAGCCGCCACACTTTCTCGTCAGCACCTGTCTTTGAACTCATGCAATGATAAATATAGAGAAATAAAATAGATGTGGTGTGTTTGATATAATTGAAAATTTAGACAGAAAATATACAACAACGTGGGTGGCTGAGTGGCATGGTTGTCGCTTTAGAAACATGAACCCCTGAGTTCAAAGACGGGTGCTGACGAGAAAGTGTGGCGGCTTCGAAACAACTAGTTGTCCACCCTGCTAAATGTCTTTGATGTCTTCTTTGTCTAATTTAATTAATATCAATCACAAGGATAATACAGGAAGAACTTGAGTCTGATAAACTTAATACAGAAATAATTATATAAGAAAAAGTTCGAATAACAGAAATTAATTAATAAATAAATATAATTGTTTCAAATTATTTTTTATAAAAAACAAAGATCTGAAGCTTGAATAATGAATTTAATAAAAACCAGATTTTTAGAAGCACGTACTGATGTGTGGAAGTGTGTTGTCAAGTTTGAAATTTTGTAATTTTAAAAATTTTGTAATTTTTGTAATATAATTTCAATAATTTGTTTTAAGAATACTCTGTACAGAGCACAAATAAATTCAGTCAAGTACGAGGCTGGTTCGCACACTTAGGGTTCCGTACGTATGGAATGGGATATGTGAATACATACATACATATATTGCATAAATTTCATCTCTCTGTCTCTTACAGCTTGAGAGTTACGTTTAATTGTTACTTTGCGTTGTGTGGGGACACCTAGTTGTTTTCGACTTGTTGTCGTTTTTAGCATTTGTTGCTGTAGAGCACCTGTAAATACATACACTGTGCGAATTTCAGCTCTCTATCTGTTATTGTTCGAGAGTTACAGCTAACTGTTACTTCTCGTTGTATAGGGACACCTGGTAGTTTTCGACTTGTTGCTTTTTTTAGTATTTGTTGTGGTAGCGGCAAGGTACAACAACATCTTGTGAAAATTTCAGCTCTCTAGCTCTTACCGTTTCGGAGAATGGATGTTGTGACGGACGGACGTAGAATTCTCGATAGATAATAGTGTTCCGTTTCACTCTGATGAGTACGGAACCCTAAAAATGTGCCACTTGCATAGAAACTAGAAAAAAAATAATTAAACAAGAAAATGAATCGTCTGAACCCTGTGCTCAGCAACTGCGGTAAAGAGCGCGAATCCAGAACTCTGATCGGCCGTCTGATCATAGCATGAGGATATTTTGAGAACAGCATATTAGCGCCTGTTGAAAAACTAAAGCAAAGCAAAAATATATTTCTCTTCACTGGGATGCATAAATCAAGCCACTGTGCAATACTGCCAACATCATGCCAAAAAAAAAAAAACACACAAATGGTTAAAACATCTATGGCCAATACAATGTAAAGATGTTGCTTCATCAATTTAATTTTCAGCTGTTTACGTTGTCTTAATGCTTGAGTGCTTTCGCCTGGTTGCCATGTCTGTTCTTTTTCGGTCGGTCGGTCGGTCGGTCTGTCGGTCTGGTCTGGTCTGGCTACTTTCTTCTCCACACTCCCTCCTCCACCTGTTTGGCATAAAATATGAGGCAAAATACGATGAGTTTTATTTGGTATTTTTTGCCGGTTTATTTTATGAGCGTATTGAGGTTAATGGGTAAACTATTCTTGAAGGTCGTACCACATTTATTTATGTTGCGCTGTACGGACTGTTGTGGCGGCAGAGTTTGTTGTTGTTGTGCATTATGGAATTTCTAAGTTTAATAAAACACAAAATTATTGCCACTACCGCTGCCAAACTTGTTGTTGCAACAATATTTAATGTTCTATGCTTAAGTGCACGAATTCATGAGTTTGTGTGTGTGTGTAACTGTAAGATTGTTTTGTGGATGAGAGGCTCAACAAACGTGATTGAGGTTAGAATATTTGAAGAGAAATTCAGGTGGAAAGAAAAGACCAAAAACTAAACACAACACCGTGACGGTTGGTTACATTGATAGGCTGGCATGTAAAAATTGATAAGAAAAAATTAATTAAATGGCATTCGAGATGAACATTAATGAATAGATGTTGTGTTGGAGATTGAAAATGTTTGAGTGATTTATACTGTTTTAAAAATTCATTTAATTTATTTGTAGATTTAACACTAAGATTTAGGTGACTAATTTTAGAAGGTTTTGTTCATTAACTAAGAACAGGAGATTTAGTTTATTTGCTTTTATATAAATTTTATTTAAGAATGAGTCCGATCGAAATGAGCAGTCTTGTGCTCATTTATGATTTTTGCAAGCTACTGTTAAAACTAATTAGATTACAGTGGTACATATTCATTTATTCTAAGAATAGTTATGTTCTTTACTTCGACCTTACATTCTTCAAATAGTTGGTTATTCATTGACTTAAGGTACATACAGACGGTGGTCAGAGCTTGCAATAATGCAATCTACTGGAACTAAAAATTGTGAGCAACAAGAATATTGCCCTTTTAGACAATTGTGAAAAAAATATTACAGTTTCGTTGCCAGACAATTGCCTGACGATAAATTTATCTACCAACGATAACTGTCAGTTCACCTGGATGTCAGGTTTTTTACGTAGCAAAAATTGTTGGCCAATTATCAATATACACACGAAGGAAAAACATTTTACAATATGATTGCGACAACAATTGTAGTGATCCGCAAGAAAAGAAAGAAATCGAGAAAAATAAAGTTGAAGGCTGAAGAACATACCAGGGCTGTTTCACGTTCACCACGACGATCATCAGCATCCCGTTAGCTTCAATCTGGCATCATAACTAAATGCATAGTGTTTTTCAGCAGTAGTGATTAGCCATTCTGCTACCTCAGCTCTTCATTACCAACTGTCTATATTTAATATATTCAGCAACTTTCAATATTTTCTCTGTGTTTTTTCTGTTGATTGGAAGATACATATTTTATGCGCTCTCAGCACCATCCTGAGGCTTTTTGTGTTTTACGCCGGTCCCAGCATGTTTTAAACAAACTTTTTCCCTTATAGTCAAACTTTATAGTTTACAATTGCCAATCACTTTATCGGATTTTGAGATCGATTTTACTTCCTCAGAATCGAGAGAGATTTTTTTTTTTTTTTTCGTTAAAATTCTAGTGATCAACATTTCGAAAGACAGTAAGAAGAGTAAAGTTCAAGACTTATTTAAGTTTATATTGATAATTATTTTCCTATTTCTTCTTTCTAATTAGGCGAAATTCGCTCATCAATAGCGCCACGTAAACCTGAGCGTACGGCCAGTATGCGTGAACGTGAAGCACAATTGGAATTGGCACGTAAACGTCATATGGGAGGAACGCAACAACAACAACAGCAACAAATCAATAAGGAAAACGGTGATACTATCTCGATTTGCTCGTCAAATGGTGAAAATGTATCAACGGAACAACAACATTCCATTAGTTCCACAGCAATTAGTACACAATGCAACAAAAGCACTGCAAACTTTAAGTCCACATTAAGTCCACAGCTGAGTGGCAACTCTTTGCGTTTGGAGAGCAAACCGGCAACGTCCACTGGCAGTCGCTGCAGCACCTTCGAGCGTAAGAAAACTGAAGCCAAGCCAACAATTTCAAATAAATTGGAAATCTTTGAGAATTCAACACCAACAGCAGCAGTTAATGCCAGCAATTCGAGCAGCACTGAAACACGTCCCAGCAGCTTGAAGGATTCGGTGCGCAAAATAAACAGCACCATTGATAGTTATTTGAAGGACAAACGAGATTACGAAAACATGTATGAATTTGTTAAATCACCGCAATTGCCGCCGCCACCGCCAGCCAGATCGGCTGATGTGCAGGCGGGCCAGCAAAGACTTATGCAGACAAGAAGAAACAATTTGCAATTGGACAATATATCGGTGGCGAGTTATACGAGAAGTGAGTACGGACCCACTAGAAATTTCGGTCTCAACAATAGTCTGGGTAAGCAGTTCAAATATACCTAAAATTTTTCCTTTTAATAAATACATATTGATATACATTTTTTTTTTAATATCAAGCCAACATTCCACGCCTGATTTCGGCTTCCTACTGTGGCAGTGAAATGGGCGATTTAGATATTTACGCTCCTTATAGTTATTATGGCAGTGAGGCGGGTGGCGATGTAACAGTCGATATTAATGACAGTGTTTGGGGCATACCTTCGGTGAGTACTTGTATAGTTTACTTTTAAATTTATAATGTCATTTTTTTCACTAGGCCATTAAAAACCGCACCAAAACTACAAATCGTTTGCGCATGCGCAAAGGCCGTAGTGTGGTGCACAAAACCATTGAGGATAATTATTCAGCTGTGGTGGGTGCCAATCATGAAGCCCTGGCACAAGTCTTAGAACAGGTAACTTCTTTTTAATTTTTTTTTTTTTTTTACTTTAGTTTTGCCGAAACAAAGAGCAGTACTTACTTTTTGGTCTTTAATAATTAAATGTAAAGTCATCAAACCTGCAAAAAAGAAAAGAGAAAATATTTAGAATAAATAAAAAATGTAAAAGTGTTATATACGACTGGGAGGAATGAATCTTAAATACCTTTCACAAAAATCACGTGGGTCTCATATAGAAAAGCCCTAATTCATATTTTCTGCGATCTTTAGTAGTTTGCAACTAATGAAAATATGGAGAAAAAAACACAAAATTGAAACAAATGCGAATCATGCCCTTTCTACATGACCCCAGTGATAAGTATTTATCTATACAGCACAGGGACCGTAACTCATGACATTTATCAAAAAAATCAAGAAATACGAGTTATTTTTGATTTTTATATTTTTGGATAGAAAATAAGAGTTATTTTTGATATTTAGTTTTTTTAAATGAAAAATAAAAATTATTTTTTGATTTTTATATTTTTAAATGAAAAATAAAAATTATTTTTTGATTTTTATATTTTTAAATGAAAAATAAAAGTTATTTTCAATTTTCATAGTTTTATATCAATTTCAAAATTTATTTTCGATTTTTATATCAATAATAAAAATCAATTCAAAATTCGTGACAAAGGTAATATGTCCGCAAAGCTTATTTTGAAATAGACAATTACAAAAAAAAAGCGTTTCGATACTTCTGCTAATTTATTGGAATATTGGGAGAGCAAAACATTTGTGTTTTCAAGGATTCGAAAATTTGCTTTAATTATTCATTCTGTACCTGCCAATCAAGTCAGTGTAGAAACCTGAATCAAAAATTTTAAAATCATGCTATATGTTGGATGCATTTCGCCTTAAACATCATGATGGTGTAATTAAAAGTTTTCTACGATGTTCATTTATGTATGATTTATTTCTTCAAGAATTGAAAAATACCTCTTATTTCTGGTCTCTGATACAGAGTGTCCCGTAACTTAACATCCAAACGAAAACTGGTGAAAGGTGACTGATGCCAGAAAAATTATAAAAAAAAAAAATATATGTTGCGTAGCTTAGCAGGTATTGCTATATGGAAAAAAAATCACCCTGATCTCACAAATGTTGAATTTAAATATTTGTTTTTTTCTATTTAAATCTGCTAATTATCTGACCGTTCATTAAACAATTAAAAAAGCTATTTTTAGGTTTTCTTGAGTTCAAGGTCTATTACAAGCAAGTTAATCTTTATTATGCCAATAGTTCGCTACAACTTCGAGTAGCATCATCAGGGCTTAGAATATTCAGTGTTTTGTGTATGAGCGCAAAAAATTTTGATCTCATACACTCACGTTGCCACGATCTCCTGTACTGCTTACTAAAGGGTCCGTCAAATAACTTTTTTCTTTTTAAAAGGAGCAAAACATCGAGTGTAGTTTCGGCTGTGTGGAACGTAGCGCCGTCCTGTTGAAACTAAATGTTGCCAATATCCTTCTCTTTAACTTTTGTGAACAAAAATTCGTTCATCATGGCCCGATAGCGATCGCCATTCACTGTAACGGCCACTCCTTGCTCATTTTCGTAGAAAAATGGCTCAATTATGCCTCTGGACTAAAATTCGCACCAAACAGTGACTCGTTTTGGGTGCGTCGGCTTTTCAACGTATGCGTGCGGGGTTTCTGTGCACCAAGTGCGACAGTTTTGCTTGTTTACATACCCGCCAAGATCAAAATGAACTTCATCTGAAAAGATGATTTTTTTTTTTTTTTTTGGCAAAATCGGCATCTTCTGTAAGTCGATCGCAGGCCCACTTAACGAAGCGTATACACAACCATATTCGTTCAGCGGAAGAATAAAACGAATTATCTGACATGAGCTAAGTGTTGCCATTCACGAAATAAGCACTAGTTGAAGAGAAAAAAACGTTAGATGGCGGACCCTGTAACACTTGCCCCCACACAAATGATATGGCGTTACAAAAGTGACTTATTACAAAAGTGAAATTTTGATAGATTTTTTTAAAATTTGAAATTATTAAGAAAAAAAGATTTTTTAAACTTTTTTCTTTATAACTCGAAAAGTAAAATTTGTCAAAAAAAAATTGTGTTAGCTTAAGTTAAAGCTTTGATAATGTAAATTTTTTTTTGACATATGTAACATAATCAAATCGGCAACGCTGTTATGTTAAGTTATGACTAGAGGTCTGGATTAACCCGTCGGAAAATCTCATATATTAGAAAAAAAATCTAAAAAAAACGTATCATATAATTTGAAATTTTTATGACTTATGCAAAAATAACACATCAAAAAAAATATATATAATGGCAATCAAATGCCAGAAAATTGTTTTCCATTTGTTGCGTAGTGTTATTAGTTATTTAAATTCATAATAACTATAATTCTTAATTTTACATCTTTGTATGCCATTTTAGTTACAACAAACTCCAATAATACCACCCGCTTTAAGACCCCTGGCCAATGCGATTAATTTGCGTTTTGAAGATTTTACCATACTGGAGGGTGGCCAGGCATTTGTGGTGGGCAAAAAAGCCTTCCATGCCGCTATATGGACTACTGCTCCGGTTACTTTGGCCCTTTCGGCCGACTGCAATCAGTTAGCTGGTGTGGGCGGTGAACTCAATCAGCTGTCGGGTGGCGTTTCTGGTGCTCTCAATCCCATAACAGAGTTTTGTGATGTTGTGCCCAGTTACCATTTGCCATTGATGCCAACCACAGAAATGACGCTATTGCAAGCCACAATTTCGGTGCTGCCACGCCTACAATTGGACACGCTACAATCAATAGGCACCATACTGAAGGGTAAATCCCAAGTTCTGGACAAGAGCAATTTCAATTTCCGAGGTTCGATACCAAATTTGAATGTTTTGAAAGACAACAGTGGCAACATTAACATGAGAAACGGCATGTCGGTGCAAAATTTAACAACTCTCAATGAGGAGTCGGCTGATAAAGTTTTCACTGGAGATGGTGAGGCGTCTGGCCCCTCCAGTGGAATGCCGGCTTTTGATGATGTCATGAGCCGCGAAGTGTCCTTTATCATGCTGCAGCTGATAAATGGCATGAAAAACTTGCAAGTCAAGGCAGTGGAGGAGATGCCAATAAGTCTCTCGAATGTGGTGCTTTCGAAGGAATACGATAACAAAGATGCCCAGGCTCGTTTATGTGTTTTGCAGGGGTAAGCAATTTTAAAATGTCAATAGTATTGAAAATAGTGGAAAATAATGGAAAATATGAATTTATTTATTTAGCAACAACAATGATGAGGATGAGCCCATGGGCACTTTGTGCAAATGCGCTCATATTGCTTTAACTGAAATGCTGCCTTCAACTAAAATGACACCCATACTGGCCGATATACTGTTGCAAGAAAGATCAGAATCTCTTTCAAAATCGAAATCAGTTTTGGAATTCATTTTATGGGGCCCCTCGGACGTGGCCTTAACCGGTTCCCTAAAAGAACGTGAAACGGCTTTACAAAGATGGCTGGATTTGGAGCGCGCTACAGTGCTGCACGGTCTAGTGCGCACCCGGATCGAACTGACTGTGTACGACGAATGTCATTTGATGTTTCTAGTGCGCTCGACGGCTAAAATTATGAATGATGCTGCTAAAATCATTAATCAGTACCAGGAACAACAACAGCAACAGCCAGAAGCGAACAAACAACAGGACTAAAGAAGAGAACACAAGTGGAATAAAATTTCATTTGTCGCTTCAAAGGGTTTAGTGTTTAAACATAAAATAAAAATATATTTTTACGAAAAATATTCACAATGAATTTTTAAATTAAATTAATGGGCCTTTTGAAGCGTGTGCCAAATTTTCTTTTTTCTTCTCTATTTTTATTACTTTATATGAGAACATTATTTATAAAAATTGTTATAGAAAATATTAAAATTTTACATTGCAATGTATGTATGTATATCGTTTAAAAGCAACAAAAAAAAAGTTACATATTTATCATAACATCAATATTCTCAATTATTTTATCATTATTGTGTATATTTATGAAAACCTAAACTTAGACTAAATTAAAGGAACAAAAAATTATTTTATTATGGGTGTTTGCGAACAAAATCGAATTGTAACTTTTTAATTTATGTAATAAATAAAATATTTATATTTTTATTATTTAATAAAAAAAAAACAAAGCGTATTGTTTTAAAACTACAATAACTAAAGTTTCCGAAGCTACACGCAAAGAAAAAATATGGTTGAGGAACCCATATTCGAAGAGAAGCACACTATTGTTCAAATATATGGTTACATGCTAACTATTTTAATTCTAAACATGATTTTGTTAGTTTCCCATGATATTGTTGTCAAATCTAACTATACTATTTTCACACTGCAAGCTGCATATGACAATATTGGAAGAATTTAATAGAAACATGGTTCCTCACAACAATATTATGATTGTATTTGATAGCAATATGGTATCCTAAAATTTGTTGTTGATAATATGCTAGGAAATGGTAATGGTTTGGTTGGAAGTGACAATGTTATCGTTGAAACTGACAACGGTCAGTTTTATGTTGAACAATCGTAGTAACCGAAGGCAACTCGTTATATAGAAGTTGTTAAGAAAAGTAAAAGTGTTGCAAGACGAAAAAATGTTTTCTGCATTAAAGGTTTGTTTGAAAATTTCATATTCTCATTTTGCTAATGGGAATTGGGGAATAAGTAGTTGGATTTCAAATATTCCCTTAAGATTTTTCGAGTTTACTGATGAGTTGATTAGCATCAACGAAATGTTGGCGGCATATAGACAGCTGAAAATGACAGAAAACATTTGTAAGGTCTATTTTTAGACCTGAAATAATAAAGGGTATACTAGGAAGTAAAAAGCAAAATATTAGCGAGCAAAATTTTACTGCGTAATCACTGTTCACCAGAGTTCCCAGGTCAATGTACTTCTTCCCCCCAGAATAATTTTAAAACCCCCTAAAATTCAATGTTTTTCTACAAAATCCTCCTAAAAAAATTTTGGTGAACATTCTGCTTTAGTTTGTGATTCACCAATATTAATGCATGACAATGCGGAAAATGCATAAAATTGTTAATCTTTCCCCAATTAAAAAGAAGTAAAAATTAACTGATTATATGTATTTTTCAGTGCATATGTTATGATTACAGGCGTATGTATATTTATTATAAATTTTCGATTTATTTGTATTCACATATTTTAAGATCTAAGGCAACTGGAAATTTTTATCTGCGTATCTAGAAAAATTTAAGTTTCTCCAAAAATATTAACCGTTTCTAAGTCTTCTTCGCTTTTTATGTTCTTTTGACATTTTCGTAAAAAGAGTTTCAATTTGGTTCTTTGATATTTTAATTTTCCCAATTCTTAAGAAACGGAAAAAATTCAAAGAAATTGCCCATAGAGAAAAAATTCATTCCACTCAACAAAGAAGTGCTTAAAATTACCAGATGCAAAATTATGTACTTGAAGCTACCAGATGAACATTAAATATCTCATTTAATTTTTCTTTCAAAATGGTTAAAGTCTTCAAATTTATCAGCTGAAAAATCTTCTAACTCCTGCCATTTTACCGTTCAACCGAACACAGAAATCCCCTAAAAATACCCCAAAAAAATTGTTCCCCTAAATTTTTCCCGAAAAATTTTAACACCCCAAATTCACCCATAAAAAAAATAACCTCCTAAATCTAGGGGAAAACCCCCTAAGCTGGCAACACTGCTGTTCACTCACAAAAGTGGTAAATTTATGTTAGTGGGAATAATATTTGCACCATCTTTGTGAAACCAAATGTGTGTGTATGTGTGTGGCAAATAGTTTGTGTAGTTTGCTTGGGCTTAAATATAAAAAATTGTACTATTTATTTTTGTAGACAGTATAAAGCATCATTGCAATAGAGGCAAGTCAACTTGCCGTTAATATTAGACCTGTGTAATATTTTAAAGCGATTTTTGCTGTAATAATGTAAATAAAAAAGATGTAATAAAAAAATTTGTCAGGTGTGGGGTTCGAACCCACGCTCTCTTTCGAGAACCAGAGCTTAAATCTGGCGCCTTAGACCGCTCGGCCAACCTGACTCGTTGTCTACTCGACCTGAGTAAGTTAGCTACCCCTCAAGAAATAGTTTATGGCAACTAACACATTAACAGCTTAATTACGAACACATGTAAAGCAACTTTATAACTTTCAGCGTTACCGTTACAATGATTTTTTTAATCTTTTGATTTTCCCGTATTAATTTGGTAATTTCATTTGGAACTACGTTTATGCATTAATGTTTTTATGGGTTCATTTGTCCTTTTTTCTTTGAAAAACCTTTTTTCGTATTTGTCCTTTTTTCATATTGTTCAAAATACAAAATATTTTTAACAAACTTTCTGATATCCATGAATTTACAACCTTTAACCTTAAGTACTTTTTTTCATTTATACATCTTGAAGATACACTCTACATATTTATGTATTTTAAAAAACGTACAAGTTAACAGTCAATTTAAACTTAAAATAATTTTTACCATTCTGTAATTGAATTATGTGTTGTGAATTATGCTTTTGTTGACAATTCGAATTTGTAGTCACTTAAAATCTCCAAAATGGAAGAATATGTCATGTAATAAGACACTATCAATTCAACTGGCCAATGGTGAACATCATACAATATATAATAAATTTGTATACTAATCTTTAAAATTCATCGTCTCATTTCATTAACCCCTATTTATAAATTCTCGTACCGTCGAGGATTTATAAACATACACGCAGCGCGACTAGCAAAAAGGTAGTTCTATGGTATAAACCACCCATACAGTCCACTCAATCCCGCTAATCATGGTACTACCACTAGTTACATCGTCTTCAATATTATATACATAATTATTCAACTGCTACTGGCTACTGTTTTTGTTTTAATTTTATCTAAATGTATCTTTAAATCAGTTTATTCTATTCTCTTTGAATTGTTTTTTGGAATGTTTCGAAACTTTTTTGCTGTTTGTTTAATAATAAAGAAGTTAATAATAGCGTTGTATGTAATATTGTGGGTATTTTGAAAAAAAAAAAAAATTCGTATGATCACTTTGCCGAGGTGGTAACGCTGGCTTAAAAAAAATATCACACGTACACAAATGTTTACATCAGTTTTTTCATTTTACCCTTAAGAAAATGATAGAAACCCTGATGTATGAACCCATCAGCAATGTCGGTCATATGATGCATCAAATGGCCGACACTGTTCTTGCAGGGTAATAACTGTTTCACCTTTTATTTATTATTGAGTCATAATCTTTGACAATTTTTTTTTGATGCCTATATAACTGATTCTTGGATTTTATTGCAATATTTCCATACTTTTACAGTATTGTAAATTGAATAGACAAGTTGTTATAAATAACGCCAATCTTAGAACTAGAGATATCCAAAAATCGGTTCTGGGATAGTTGAAATAAGCGGCTTTCGATTTTTTTAGAAACCGGTTCGAACAATCTGACCTTTTCGGTTTTTTCTCATTACAATAATTATTTATGCAGTAGTTAATTTCTTAGGTCGAAGAAAACAATAAAACTATTCTTAGAAAATATTTAAAAATAATATCTACACTTTTTTATTTTTCATTGTTAATTTATCCGAAAAAAATTTAAATTCGCAATCTTAATACTAAACTGAAAAAAATTAATATAAAATAGATGCAAAAACATTGATGACAATCACTGTTAAATAAGTAAAAAAAAAGTTAACAGTTCATCTGGCAACGAAGACGGTTTGCAGTTTGCTCAAATTTGTTTAGGCTGCAGTTCCTCAAAAAATTGTGACACACAAAAAAGTGTGGGCAACACTTCAATTTAAATTTTATACTGTAAAACCGCTGAGATGTGTTACAGCTTTACAGTCGCATCTAAATTAATGCGTCAAGCGTACACAGAGTCAAAACTAGGTAATAGAATCAATGAAATTTTGTATCTAAAACGTTCTTAGTCGCAAGGGTATTAGGCAGAAAGAAGCGAAGATTTTTCTATAGGCATTCCTTACTCTTTTTTCATGTGGTAGATCTAATTTATTTCATCAAATGTTATATTTTTTTTACTGAGTTTTCACTATTTTTGCTGGCGAAAAGAATCTAATTATTTTTTAATGATTTCATTACGTATTCTTAATAACTTTTTTCAAATGCAATCCTTATTTATTGTACTAGGATTATAATGATCATGTGTAAATTATGTACTGTATTTGCTGAAATTTCTTTTAGTGCCTTGATGGCTCAGGGCCGGCTGATAATCGCAAGGTTGTAGGGTCGAATCTATCAGGAAGAAGGTTTTTTAGAAAAAAATTGATGAGAAAACCTAATAAAAATTATAAGAGCCAGGCACACGATGGCACTCGACATCGCAAAAAAACAACAAAACTCCTGTTTTTCAAATAAGTCAAAGTCCATTATTTTACAAACCCTGTTCGGAAACTTAAAACCTGGTTTTCATAAGTGTATTTAAAACACCTGGGGCCAAACTCTGGCACTCGTGATTGAACGATTTCGTTATAGAATGCTGTGTGTTTGTTGTTCATTTTGTTTTTGCTCTACATTGTTTTTATTATCGAGTATATTCGATCACGAATGTCAGAATCCGGCCCCTGGTATTACTCTATTTTATTTTATAGCATATATTTCTAGTCCAAAAACCACGAGGAATGACAAATCAAATAAAGTACATATATATCATTTGTTTGATAGAGAAAATCCCTAAATAATCACCCCTATCATAAATAAAATGTGAATTTTTTATTCCAATAAAATTTTCATTTCCCAAGTAGGGAAATTTCCTATCATGAATATTATGCATTTTTTCTAGTTCCCCAAAGAAAATAAAATGAACAAATTAACACAAAAAATGGGGAAAATGTCTTTGAAAAATCCATGCACGATAAGGAGAAATTTCGAATGGGAACATATTTTGTGGGAAAAGTTATTCATGATCGCAATTTTGGGAAATGGGAAAAAAATTTTAAGGAAAAAATTATTCATGATAGCGGTGAATTTTTTTCCAAGTCGAGATACATTAACCGATGTTGTTTTGAAATGTTTTCAATTTAATTGCTTTGATTGATTGCTAAAAGCAAAGAATTATCGAATTTGAGTCGAGTTAAGACTTTATTAAGACAACGTTGTCTTTCTTAATTCCGTTTTCTTTTCTACAACAAGTGCAACAGTTTCAAGATTAGGTAGGGTGCACTATTAATCTACCACTTGCACGGTAATCTATCACTTGGCTCAATTTATTTTTACTTAATCATAGTTTTGATAACCTTTTCTTAAGAGCTTAATTTCGCTAATTTGTTTTTCTGATTAGCAAAAGTGGCAATCGCATTTTAAGCGAAAAGTGCAGGAGAAATACACCCTTTTTTCCCCAGAAAAGAAATCGCCAAAATATAACAATGCATACTTAGAAACATACTTAAATATATTTGATTTCATTAATAACTTTTTTATTAAGCCGAAGATATACGGAAACTCGTATTGTGAACGCAATAAATAAAATTAAAATTTGATTGATCATCGTATATATCATGCGCTTTTCGTTCCCACGTTCTATACATACATATGTACATATATATTTGTTTAAATTTAAATTAAAGACTGCAAAGATGATACAAACATACATACATACTAATTATGCACCAGAGAATTTGTATTTAAAAATATTAAATAAACAAGTGAATGTTTGTTGCTCTCCTTTTGCAAACAAATGCAGTCGTTGAACTTTTTAGCAACGCAAGTATTTTAACAGATAATTGTTTCTATTTTTTTAATGCTAAATATTTAGATAAATCATTTAAAATATATCTTTTATCAGAAAGCGTAGTAAATTTCTTCATTGTTCTTAAGAAAATGTATATTTTAGACAAATTTTATACATGTGTATTAGGGCGGGTCGATTTCGTTATTATCGTTATTATGGCATTAATTTTTCTATAGCTTTTGGTATCAGGCAGAAAAAAAATTAAATTTCAAAACGTCCGATTTAGTTTTTTTTTTTGGATATTTGTATGGGAGCGCCTCTAAGGAGGCGTGGCATGTAGTTGGTGTGTTCACAAAAAATACAGGGAAGAATCAATAACACTGTGCTAGTTGAAAAATCCGACAGACGGGGCACCCAGTGGGTAAACCTAATACGAGTGCGCTGAAATCAGTGGTGCTAACCGTTTTTTAGGTTAGCTCTTGTTTTTGAGATATACTGTTATTTTAAAAATGGAGGAGGTAGTACATCATATATTCCTTCTGGTAATTTTTCTGTTCAGCCTTTTTATTAATAAATTAAGTAGATACGATTTTTCCAAGCTCTAGGCCAAGCTTTTATATTTTATTTATTTGTTGTTTTTTCAATATTTCGACATCCATCGGATATCATTCTCAAGAAAGACTAAAAATACCTATTTAATTCATCATATATTCCTTTAACTCAAAAAAGGTTTAAAATATGGAAAAAAATACAAAAACCGAAATTTGGACACAAAATTACCTTTCAATTACTGTAAAAATATTTTTAAAGTGCTTAGTAGCTTAGAAAATAAAATTTTTTTTTTCAATGAAAAAAATTAAATTTTTTGCAAAACTGCGAAATTTTTTGCTCCTTAAAACAGCATAAAAAATCTAAAAATAAAGTTATGCTGATGAATTTTCATAAATTTATAACAAATAAAGTTTCAAACAAAAAGAGCTGTAAGAGACTAAAATCGGTGCACAACTTTGGAATTTATTCACAAAAAATCAAAAATTGCAGTTTCAACCGGTCACCAGACGAAGCCTCCAAAATTAAAAAAAAAAATGTGTTTACTAAATGAAAGTAGTATGCGAGAAGCATTTTGTTTGCTTACCAAAATAAAGAAATTTCAATTGAGGGAAGTAAAAAACAACTTACATATCGATAACCAAAATGCAAAATTCCGTAACTGTCGGAATTCCGTAACTCTTTTCTGTCGGAAAAAAAGTTTCAAATTCAAGCAGAGTGTAATTGGAGTTTGGTACGAACTAATCACTTCCGGGGACACGCATTTGGGCTCTCGAATTGTCCCCCATACGTTTTAATTTGCCTCAGGGTAGCCGTACATTCTCAAATGTATGGCCAACTACCAATAATTTTTCTCCCAATATTTTTTTCGAGCACACCGACCACGTACCACCCTCCAATAGTTAGACTTTCATACAAAAAAATATATAGTTTGGGCGCCTCAACAATTTAATTTTTATATGTTGTAATGGAACTTTTTTCAGTATGTCAAAAGCTATCGAAAAATCGATGGCACCATATCAAACAAATGTTTGTCCTTATAAACCCACCCGGCCTAACGTGTCTGACATTTTTAAGATAAGATAAAAATAAGGATATTTTACGACCAAGATGGATTAAGAGATAAAACATAAACAACTCAAGAAAATGAACCATTCGCACAGTGTATGTATTCCCAGATGCCTTACAACAACAAATGACAACAACAACAACAACAAGTCGTAAGCTAGCAATTAAAAAGTAGCAATTAAACGTAACTCTGAAGAGACAGAGAGAAGAAATTTATACAGTATATGTATTCACATATGCCATTCCATACGTTCATTACAAATCCATACGTACGGAACTCTAAGTGTGCGAGCCAGCCTCATACTTGACTGAATTTATTTTATACTATTTAGAAATAAAATGTTCCCGTACGATTTTCACTGACATTCACTATAAATAAAAGTGTCTAGCTGGCAAACTACTGTTAGTTTTTCTCGCAAAATTACTAGGATTTTTGTAGAGAAAAATATGATTCTAAAAATTTTGCGATAAGATATAAAAATGATCGCAAACATTGTATGTATTTGAAATACCGTATCCTAAAGTCATGATCGATGAGTCGATCAATTCACCATACATACAAGGTGGCGCAAAACTAACCTTTCGATGTTTTTTGGCTGTAATTAAAAAACCGAAATGAAAAACTTTGATTCTTCTTGTGGATTATTTTTATTTGGTCTTTTAATTTTTTTACATCAAGTCGAGAATATGATGTCATATAAATGGCCGCCGCCGCAATTGATTGTCATTTGAGCCCTTTTTATAGCATTTTCCATCACATTGGCCAAAACTTCCGGCGATAGGTCCTCACATTCTTGACGGATATTGTCTTTAAGAGCTGCAAGAGTCTGAGGCTTGTTGACATAAACCCGCGACTTCAGAAGTCGCCACAAAAAGAAGTCTGCAGCGGTCAAATCAGGCGATCTTGCTGACCACTGTAAATCGCCAAAACGGGAGATTAGGCGCCCGGGAAATGCATCCTTCAGAATATCGGTTGTGGCACGTGCAGTGTGTGCCGTAGCACCGTCCTGTTGGAACCACATGTTTTCCAATCCCAATTCATCAAGTTGCGGCAAAAAGAACACGTTGATCATTGCTCTGTAGCGCTCACCAATCACAGTAACCGTTTGGCCCGCGACGTCTTCGAAGAAAAAAGGTCCAATGACTCCTCCAGCGAAAACAGCACACCATACAGTGACTTTGAGCGGGTGTAATGGCTCTGCGTGGATTACACGCGGATTTTCAGTGCCCCAGAAGCGTAAATTTTGCTTATTTACATACCCGCTAAGATGAAAGTGAGCCTTATCCCTCATCCAAAGTCACCGACCGATTATTGGTGAAATAAATAGTCACCAATATTCCGCGTTCTGGAGCAGTGTAGCGTAACATTGTTTATTAACGTGTATTTCACATGTGTTTACTACACAAATGTCAAAACAGAGCTGACACATTAGGGGCCAATCGCAAAATTTATAGCATTTTCTGATAGGAGGATTACTTTTGCGCCACCTTGTACATTTCATTTAATTTTTTAAGATTTCATTCATAAACAGAAACGCGTTCGTGTTAATTATATTCGTTTCACTTTCGGAGGAAAAGCTACGAAATACTTCATTTATTATATTTATTTATATGCATACATATGTATGTATATTTATTAATTATAAATTGCTTCCTTTTTGTTATTGTAGAAACGTGCCCAGGGGAATATTCTCATAAAATGCACTGCGTAATACATACAATTGCATACACATACATAAGTACATATGTACGTGCATAGGTAAATAAAAACAATGCAAAAGAGCTTTACGCTGTGAAGCGAAAACAAAACGCAGGGGCCTATAATTTCTGATAATTTTGCTTGAACACTTACAGCACCAGTACGATTTATAAATTACAAGCAAAGAGTTGACAAAATCAAAAAAAAAAAATATATATACATATATTATGCATTTCAATAAAATGTTAAAAATTAAAGTCCTCGGCAGATCTGATCTCAGTGCAATACCTTTAAATGTAAGAAACTATAAATTAATTGAGAACAATAAAATTTTGTTTGTAGAAGATATGTAAACATACATACAGAGATACATATGCATATTAAAAATGTATACACACAAATGTTTCTATTAAAGCTTTTACGATTTACAACAAATGCAAAAGCTGTCTTTGATGCTCAACCAAATGCAATTCAAACAGCTGTTACGAGCCAACTGCACACTGCGGGCGCAAAGCCATACGAAGAGATTCCGTCAATGAGCAGTTTAAAATTAATAACAAATCTTCTACCCGGTCGCAAATATTATCGATTAGATATCACAAAATTATTGCTGGCTTTAAAGCATGATTTGGGTGTTATTTACAAGTTGCCGGCAACATTTGGACAAACCGATCTTGTGGTCACTCATAATGTCCAAGATTTTGAAAACCTTTTTCGTAACGAAGGTATTTGGCCCAAACGACCTGGCATGGAGGCTTTAGGTTATCATCGTAATGTGTTTAGAGCAGACTTTTTCCAGGGTACTGAAGGTCTTTTGGCAACGTAAGATTTTGCTATTTAAATATTTAAATTTATTCATTTAAATATTTACTTGGGCTGTTTTAGGCACGGCGAAAAATGGAGCAAATTTAGATCGGCCATTAATCCGGCACTCATGCAGCCCAAAACTATACGACTTTATCTGCGGAAAATGTCACAGGTTAACAGGGAATTTTTGGAAAGGTAAGTAAAAGCAGATAGTCACAAATGCATGAGATTATCACTTTTAAAGTTATAATCTTGACAAATCTGCCATACGAATTTGCCAAATAAAAGTTTTACTGAAATCTAAAATAATTCTTTATGAACAAAGGTGTATGTATATACATACACATATGCAACGAAATTAAAAATATTATTATCGTTTAATTCTCAACAAAATACAAAATGGAAAAAAACGTGTCCCATAAAAATGGGAAATGCATTTCAACAGCAACAACGACAGTAGATTAAAAAAATGCGCCATCATCTAAATCGTTTTTGAATTTGGATTTTATATGCAGCTTAAAGAATTAAAATTAATTAAACAAAATTTGGCTAATATCTTATCAAGGAAAAGAAAGCTTCAGTTAAAACCAAAGCATTATATTACGGAACACTGTACTGCCAAAAGAAAAAAAGCAAATCTTTATAAACTCATTTCACAGCAGCCAAAAAAGCAGTTGAGAGTTGATTTTATATTCGAGCAGAAAGTAAAAAAAATGTTAAAATTAAACAATAATTTATTGAAAATAGTTGAAAGACAAGCGAAAAAGGGAATTGAATTAACTGTGAGTAAAACAAAGCAACAACAAAAAAAAACTTAAAAGCCACTAACACATTTCTACTTAGTTTACAAGGTTAAGATCCACCATGATTGGAGTTCTGCATGAAGAGGATTTGGTTCAAGCAAACATTTCAGGCAAAAGTGACACGGTCAAGTCTTATCAAGAAATACCCACAATTGGACCACTTTCTTTAATAAAGAACTTTCTGCCAGGTGGAAAATACCATAAATTAGATTCCGCCAAGACATTTGCCGCCTTGGAAACGGAATTTGGCAGGATTGTTAGATTACCGGGTCTATTGGGTCGTCCAGATGTTGTTTACACATACAACGAACAGGACTTTGAACAAGTACATCGCAACGAAGGCATTTGGCCCAGAAGACCGGGTTTTTTAACTTTGCGTTATTATCGCGGTGTGCATAGAGCCGATTATTTTCAAGGCGTGAAAGGTCTTTTGGCTTCGTAAGCATACAGCATATTTTTCTATTTGTGAAATTATTGAGCAACCAGGATTTTTGTCAATAGGCAAAATGAAGATTGGGGTAAACTAAGATCGCAAACAAATCCGTTATTGATGAAGAGCCAGAATGTGAGATTGTATTTAAATAAAATTTCTCAAGTAAATAAAAAGTTTATTGAGAGGTAAGTTTTGCTAAAAATTTACAAATTCACATTATATTATAATAATACTTTCATGTCACGATGTTTGTACTCGGTAATCTCAAATTCAAATCAAAATTAATGCCGATTTTCAGCCTATTGTTTGTATTGGTTTTTGGTTATAAAAATGTTAAGCAATTCTATAATGCTTGCAGCAATGGCTGAACTGCAATTGGCGACAAATTCGTCCATCACAACGATCTGTTTTCTCGCTATATAAATCGGACTGGGCATTAAGAGCTGAGATTTAGATTTTATAATTGTTTTTCTGTGCGTCAACAGCTTCAACTTTACCCGAATCAGTTATGGCAAAAAAAAAATTACTTTCACTTCAGTGCAGGCATAAATGAATATTAGGGAGTGTCGATCTAGTAATCGTTATTCTGCCAACGAGTTTTCGATGGCTTTTGTCACGAGGGAAAAAAGTTTCACCACAACATATCGAGGTGTCCGATTTTCAATAGGGGTTCAGTGAGGTCGAAAAAAAAATTTGGAGGAAAGCTTCATTGGTTGGGGTTGACTCCCTCTGGGCACAGCACAGTTAGGGTGATTAGAGGAAAAATTCCCTCCCATAGCATTTTTCAAGCTTGTTGTCTCTTCGGTTAGAGTTCGTTTTTATTTAAAGTACAGGTTGTTTTTGCTTCCTTGTATTTTGTCTTAGTTGTAAACTCAGAGCCGGGATTTATAGGCACTAAGAACTTTAAATATGCATTATCGGCTAATATAAAAATTTATAAAATGTTTTAAGAAGCAATCTGGAGTGGTATATGAAGGGAAACTGAAATGATGCTTGAAAAAGGCATTCTAATATTTATTTGTATGTATGTATGTCTATACACATGTCGGAGCCTCGTAAAATTTTCTATCATGAATTCCGACGCAGCAACGAAATTCATCCGAAATTTTCGAAATTCGGAAGCTTGGTACTATGAATTCCGAATGAAACGTACTTTTGGCGTTTTTCTATCAAAAAATTGTACTATCAAAAAATTGTACTGTCGGTAGAATACGAAAAGTAGTTGAAAATAAGAACAAAGTAAAATTAAAATTTTAAATTGAATAACAACTAACTATTGAATAACAACATTTATATTAAATTACTTTTTCATGCTCAAGCTCAACCCTGGGCTTGTCACTTTTTAATCAATATCAGTTAAGTAAAGAAAAGTAAAATTTTTATATCCAGGTGAAGAACCAGCTGTTTCTGGGTATCAAAAACCCTTCAGCAGCACCCTATGTATTTTGGACGTGTCAAATTTCACAATTTTGGCACAGCCACTTTAACCGTTTTTAATTATTTTTAAGTAGTTATACATATATCTTTAATAATTCATGGGTATATTTTTAAAATATTACTGTAACACAAACTAACTGCTAATTGTACGTGTTGAAAAAATCGCTACATAAACATCATTTGCAACAGCTGATAGATTGCTTGGAAAATAATTAACCATAGAAGCAAACAAAAAAGAAATAACCGCACTTTATGTATAGAATTAAATGTGTGTACGAAAAAGCCATTGCGGCATCCAGAACTTTTCCACGACTATACTGCTAAAAATCGAATTGTGCAGATTTGTTCAGCCGGAAGTTTTTAATAAAACTAAACGGAAAATTACATATGTACATATTTTCATAATTGATTATTTCTTTTAACAACTTACGCCTTGTAATCCAAATCAAGGGAACTCTAACCATCCCTCAAGACTTTGCACTCTATTCGCAAATAGCTTTTGTTTTAAGATTCCTCTTCCATCACTGAAACGCCTGCGAGTTCATTGTTTTTGATTTTTATTTTTTGAAAAAAAAAATATTTTTAACGATCCTTAGAATGTAAACAAAACACATCTGTTTTTCATCTAAAAAGTTGGTTATACTAATTCAAGAGGATGGCAACACTAACTTCGAATCCGTAGGAATTCGTAATACCTTTGTTTTTCCTTAATGTTTTGCAAAGAAATCAACTTAAATAACTTTTAAGTTGAATACGAATTTAAGCTAATTAATTTACAGCTTAAATGTATTAAATGTTAAGGGATCGGTGGAAATGAGACGTTTTAAATAAAACACGACCGGTTCAATGCCCTTTTACTTTGCAATTAAAATTTATTATTTAAATTTCTTCCTTAAAATCTACGTATCAATTCAACTTGTAAAACCAGTGTTTTGCCCCGTTACTGATCATAAATAACTTCACAACAGAATAAATCTCACACGGGGAAAATATTCAACAATATTTAACAAATAAATTTAGCCTATATGGCTGAACAACCTTTTTGTGCGAATTCATGACGAAGAGTTCCCATTACGAATGATGTTCACTCTGTTTTATCGCTACCGTTATGGCTTCTGCTTTCTTGTTCGCGAAACCTGCATATTTCCACTTAATACGCGTATATCGACCAGGACTCATCGGCAAACAGTTGATTTGCTGGTAAATAGTACATTGCAAATAGTACGATGCACTACAGAGAGAGAGAAAGAGAGAGAGAGAGAGAGAGACAGAAAGGGAGAGAGTTCGTTGTTCAGCCGTACTGTTCGTCTGCAGAATAAACCGCCTGCAGACGTATTTTCTACCACTTGAAGTGTGAAACACAAGCCCTACTCCCTCCTTTCTCCTTTCAATAGTCATTTTTTCAAGTTCCGGCGCAATGCGCCGCATATGTAGAAATAGTCGCATAAAGTAAAACACAAAGCCGGCAGCAGGTTTTCATCGCCCTGTTCTCTAAAACTTTTAGAGTCGGTGGTAAAAAGCCACCAACTTTATGACTAAAACTTTTAATAATTTATTTTTATTTTTTCGGAACTAAAATAAGCGATTTTTCGGATTTTTCATTATTTCAGAATTCATAAACATCTATTTAATATATTTAAATGCACCTTCATATTTGTATGAGGAAAAGAAATGCAATTCATCTATACGATTATAGCAAAACATGCAGATATATGTATGTATATGCGCACTTGCATATATTGGAAAATATGCCTACATACATATGTATGTACGTGCACTAACCAATCGATATCACTGTATTATTACAGTTATTTTCGCTCAATTGAGTTTCTAAAAATGCACGACTTTTGACGCAATTAAATGGGAACTCAATTAAGCAATACTCTGTAAATTGAATTGCAGACGCAATTAAACAAAAATCGCTTAATTGAGCAATATGTGCAATAATAGTAGAAAATAAAATTCATTTCTTTACCTACATACATATTAAGTTGCAAAATTGTTTAGGTTTATTAAAACAAAATAAAACTCAGGTACGTTCATCGTACAACGTTTATAAAGGAACAGAACCATGACGTTTTTGCGGTAAAATTATATTTTTTTAAATTTGTGGAGCAAAAAAGGAAAAAAAGAAATGCAGTCGGGGGACCTCCGTTAGGAACGAAGTTCCTTACGTTTTTTCTTCATCTTCGAATGTAATAGAAGGTGAAATCTGAATGTTTTATTTTGTGTTGTTTTTGAAATTTTTAAATTTTATATGCTTCTTAAAAATTTTGGAACGTTTTGTTTTTTTACTTTTGACACATGCAGTATTTTTTTTGTCAATCTGCTACAAAACGAAGAAAATTTTTCAATATTGCTGTTTTTTGTTGTGACATACTTTACTTTAGCGACATCTATCAACTGATAGTGTCCGTTTTCACAACGACAATTGTTTCTCGACCCATACACCAAGCTCACACGCTTTCGTGACGATTTCAACTAATTTGCACTACCAGCAAGCCGCGTCAAGGAACTTCGTTCCAAAAAATTAAGTAGACAGAATCAATTAAGCGAAACGTTTGCTCTTGTTTTACGCAATGCGGCTTTAATTGGCGAAACGATTAAGCGGGTGATGCAATTAAACGGAACTCAATTAAACGGGCATTTTAACATAGACACAAATACTGAATGATTTTGTTCCATGACTTTTAGTGCAATAAAGCGAAAAACTCTATTAAGCGGGCCTCAATTAAGCGGAAATAACTGTAGTACTTGCATTCGAAAAAGTTTTAAGAAAATTTTATTTGATTAAACATGCATTTGCATGTTAATGCTTGCCCTGCTAATAACAATTAATTAAAAAGAACTGCTCTTTGCTCTTGATTTGTAATCCCTTTGTTTTGCTGATGTATTTCTTGGCTAAAAAAAATTAACGCTGGCGAAAGATGTCAACACTGCGGAAATCACTGAAAAACTTGTATAGTCATAAAAAATAAATAATTAAATAAATAAAAACAAAGGACATATTTTAATAAGCTCGCGCTAAAGCTACTAAGGTTACAGTTCGCAGTTGACTTTGTATTTAAACGGTTGAGTTCGATACTAAACGAAAAAAATGTTGATTTTTAAAATTAGTTCATTAAGACTAAATAAGTTATATGGAGCAAAAAATACTGAACTAATTGTGAGCAAAAAAGAAAAGAAAACTATAAGTAGATTTGTGAACGCTGAATCCAACTTAATATTTTTATTTAGTTCGTGAGACCGAGGTCCTGTATAGTGGAACACCAAATTGAAAAGGATTTTGCTGAAGCAAAAACTGTTAAGCCGTACAATGAAATACCTACAATTGGATCACTTGCTTTAATAAAGAACTTTCTGCCTGGTGGAAAATACCACAAATTGGACTCCGCTGAGACATTTGTGGCTTTTGAGCAAGAATTTGGTAAAATTGTTAGATTATTGGGCTTATTTGGTCGTCCAGATGTTGTTTACACATACAACGAACAGGACTTTGAACAATTACATCGAAACGAGGGCGTTTGGCCGAGGCGACCGGGTTTTGTAACACTACGCTACCATCGTGGTGTGCACAGAGCTGATTTTTTTCAAGGCGTTAAAGGTCTTTTGGCTTCGTAAGAGATTTGAGTATTGTTTTTTTTTTATTCATGAAACTATTTGTTAATGGGGGCTTCTGTCTATAGGCAATATGAGGATTGGGGTCAATTGCGCTCACTGATAAATCCGATATTAATGAAGACCCAGAATGTAAGATTGTATTTGAATAAAATGTCTCAAGTGAATAAGGAATTTACTGAGAGGTAAGTTTCATTCAAAATTAGTGGTACAGTGAAAGTTCGATGTAGCGAATTTCAGGAGGATGCGAATATACTACGCTATATCTATTGCTTGGTTGTATATATAATCCGTAAGCCTTGGTATAACAACATGTGAGGATATACGAAACGAAATAAACTACTTTATTAGGTTTTAGTTCTAATTTACTTCTTCGGGTTTGAAAAAGATTTTTTTTTTTTTTTTTGGAAAAGGTCAACAAGAAAGCCAAAGTTAAAGACTTATTGGCTGTTCCACATCCACCACGACGATCATCAGCATCCGAATTGCTTCGAAACCTGGAAGGTTGGTCAATAAATTAAATCAGTAATTTGGGTGCTGGCGAACCTCACGATGGACGTGAAACAGATACGGTAGGTTCTCCAGCCAGCAAGTCTTCAACTTTTCCTGTCTCTGCTAAAAATGTTGATCACTACAATTTTACAAAAAAAAAAAAAAAATCTTTCTCAATTCTATGTTAGTGAAATCGAACTAAGGGCCGATTACGTAATTAAAAATTATAAAGTTCGACCATTAAGTCAAAACGAAGAAAAAAAATTCGTTATTTATATAGTATTAAGTCATCTCGGTTTACGTGTGCTAAAATCTGTCGATGTTGTGTCATCGATTTTTCGATAGCTTTTGGCATGGTGAAAAAAAGTCCCACTATGACGGAAAAAACATTTTCGTGGAGTCCAAAATGTTTTCGGGGATTTTCGTATGCTGCAAGCCTTCCTATATTGTAGAGAAAAAGTTAGAGGGGTTGATTAGTATGACAGGGGGAAAATGCCCCGTTGTGAAGAGTCTAATATATGACCATCACCAATACATTATTCTCACCAATACTCTTTTCGGACACACCAACGCCATACCATGCCTGTTTAGGGAGGCGTCCATATAAAAATAAAAAAAAATTTTAAATATCCTGGAACAGGACTTTTTTGATATGAGTTAGAGGAACTTTTTTCTTCCTCATGCCAAAAGCTATCGAAATATCTATGGCACAATATCGACTGCTAATTATAGGCACCATAGTATCTATTGTTTTCGCTGCTTAAATTCTATTTTAAATGAGAGTGCTAATAAAAACTTATTCTTCACCAGGTAAATTACACATTAATAGGGCCTGTTCGTAAATTCATTACAACTCTGCACAATATGATTATTTTGCGATGCCACTGCTGATCAGCTGTTGCTGATGTTATTGTTTGCACATTTTATTGTTGAATTTACGAACGGAGAATTTCATTTCTTTTTTCTTCTAATTAATTGTAAAAATGGAAAAATTAAGAATTAATTCCATCTGTGAATTAGACGACATGAAAACCGATAAAAATTTGTGTAACATATTTAAAAAAAAAGAAATTAAAGAATAAAAAACGAAATTTAATCCTCATTCATTGCATCAGCCGTTTTTATGATTAGTTTTTTGTTTTTATCTGCGCCTAATCTACGTCAGTGTTGCATTTACGAACAGATTACTGCTGCAGTAATACCAACGTTTGCATCTTCGAACGTTGTGCGCATAACATGCATAGTTGTTATGCATTTACGAACAGGACCACACCATTTTACTTTAAATTTTATACAGGGCCGCCATCTAACTTTTTTTTTTCAACTTGTGCTTATTTCGTGAATGGTAACACTTAGCTCATGTCTGATTTGACAGATAATTAGTTTTATCCTTTCGCTGAACGAATACGGTTGTGTATACGCTTCGCTAAGTGGGCCTGCGATTGACTTACAGAAGATGCCGATTTTGCCAAAAAAAAAAAATCATCTTTTCAGATGGAGTTCATTTTGATATTGGCGGGTATGTAAACAAGCAAAATTGTCGCATTTGGGGCACAAAAAACCCGCACGCATACATTGAAAAGCCGACTCACCAACAATTTCAGTCAATGGCGACCGTTATCGGGCCATGTTGAACGAATTTTTGTTCACAAAAATTGAAGGGGATGATATTGGCAACATTTGATTTCAACAGGACGGCGCTACGTGCCACACAGCTGAAGATACACTCGAATGTTTTGCACCGTTTAAAAAAAAAAATGCGGTCGGGGGACCCCCGTTAGGAACGAAGTTCCTTACGTTTTTTCTTCATCTTCGAATGTAATAGAAGGTGAAATCTGTATGTTTTATTTTGTGTTGTTTTTGAAATTTTGAAAATTTAAATGCTTCTTAAAATTTTTGGAACTTTTTATTTTTTTACTTTTGACACATGCAGTATTTTTTTTGTCAATCTGCTACAAAACGAAGAAAATTTTTCAATATTGCTGTTTTTTGTTGTAACATACTTTACTTTAGCAACATCTATCAACTGATTGTGTCCATTTTCACAAGAAATTAATATTTATTGGTAGGTGTCTCCGCTACTAACAGCGGAGACACATACACAATTGTTTGTCGAAAAATACACCAATTCATATAAACAGCTCACACGCTTTCGTGACGATTTCTACTAATTTGCACTACCAGCAAGCCGCGTTAAGGAACTTCGTTCCAAAAAAAAGTTATTTGGCGGACCCTTTACCATTTTACTTTAAATTTTATAATTTCTTCATTCTATGGAGACAGTTGTTATTCGCAGTATGGAGCCGACTACATTTTGATATCCCTGTTTTTATTACGAGACTACCATTTTGGCTTTATTCTAATTTCCTTGCCTTCAAACTAATATTTCGCCATTCACAGGATTTTCTTCTCAGAATTTGTTGATTACAACCATAGTGTATTTTTTTTAGGACAAACTAGACAATAAAGAAGTTGTCTGAAGGGACTTAGCAAAATATACATTATACGAGTATTGAGTGTTGTGTTATATCGAAGTTCGTTATACCAGAGTTACACTGTAATTATTGCATGCACGTTAAATGGGCTTAAGATCGCTTTAAGTTTTCCTAAATTGAGAAAAATTATTTTGGTATAAGTTGTAGGGATCAAAATTTTTACAGAAAACAAAAAATAAATTTAAAGACAAGCGGCTGGGGTACAACCCTGGATGTTTATAGTATTATTTGCCACTCAAATTGCCAAAAAGATGTTTATTGTGCTAACTAACAGCTTGGCATAATAATACATTTTTATTAATTCCATTTTGCGCCCATGGCAAACTGCACTATGGGCAAAGAACGCTGAAGGTGTGGTGCAATGTGAACACTTATCAATTTCGTGCAAAATTTTATATACACGTTTATAGTCACCATTCAATTTATTCCGTTATATAATTATTTTTTTTTTATAGAATCCGTGAAATCCGTGATCCAAACACTTTAGAAGTTCCCAGCACCTTCGAGGAAGAGATAAATCGTTGGACCTTAGAATCTGTATCCGTCGTTGCTTTAGACCAGCAATTGGGTTTGATTAAAGAAGATCGCAATAATCCAAAGGCCAAACAGATGTTTCAAACTTTAACAGATTTCATTTCCTTATCATTGGATATCGAAATAAAACCATCCATCTGGAGATACTTCAAAACACCAACTTTTAACAAACTAATGAGTTCTTTAGATTCGTTACTCGATATAACTAACTCCTATATAGAGGAAGCTATTGAGCGTCTGGAGCAAGAACGCCGCAATGGTGTGCCGGAGAGAGCAGAACATGAGAAAAGTGTTCTGGAAAAATTACTTAAAATCGATAAGAAAACAGCCACAGTTATGGCCATGGACATGTTTATGGCAGGAGTGGATACGGTAAGCAATAATTTTTGTTTACATTGCTTATGAAATTATACAGACGTTCATTTGCAATAAATTTAGACCACCAGCACGTTTACAGGGCTCTTATTGTCATTGGCTAAAAATCCCGAAAAGCAAGCAAAACTGAGAGAGGAAATTATGAACATTCTGCCACACAAAGACTCTGAGTTCAGCGAAGAAGCCTGCAAAAATATGCCTTATTTGAGGGCCTGCATCAAAGAATCTTTACGCTATTATCCGCTAACGGTGGGCAATGCTCGTACTCCTGTCAAGGATGTAGTTTTAAGTGGCTACAGAGTTCCCAAGGGTACACGAGTTACTATGGTCTCAGTTTCTTTGCTGCGCAATGAAAAACATTTCGCTCGCCCAAATGAATATTTACCAGAACGTTGGCTAAGAGCTGCGGGAGAGCAGGTTCTGAAGACATCACCCACTGAGGGTTCTTTAAAGCCCAGCTGTCCTTTCGTTTATTTGCCATTTGGTTTTGGTCCACGAACTTGTATTGGCCGTCGTATAGTAGAAATGGAACTGGAGCTGGGCATTGCTCGATTAGTGCGCAATTTCTACATAGACTTTAATTATCCCACAGAAAATGCTTTCAAAAGTGTGCTTATTCATGTTCCCAATATGCCGTTAAAGTTTAAATTTACTGATGTGCCATATTAGAGTTAAAAACGCTGTGATTATTGTGACGAATGTCCATAAATGTGTATTTTAAGGTTAGAATTAAATTAATAAACGAATTTGATGTTCATTTATATCAAACACACCTATTTGAAATAAATAAAAATTTAGACAGGAAGTGTAAGGGGTTGTCCATTTGGCGGTTTCAAAAGTAAACGTAAATAAAACACATATGAAATATTTTTTTTCATGATATATCTTATTTTGTTATAACGTTTGAATGTTTTTTATTATGTGTGAAACACTACATCATTTAAATGACCACCACGCGTGACAAGTGTTGCAAGCATTGATTCTTTTGAGGTACTTTTCCATCACTTTTTGAGACATATTGGGCGGTATCTCAGCCATAACTGGACGAATGTTGGTTTTTAAGTGCTCAGGAGTTAAAAGGTTTATCTGCATAAACACGGTCTTTCGCGTAGCTCCACAAAAAGAGTCTAAAGGCGTCAAATCGCATGATCTTGGTGGCAAGTTGATATCGCCACAACGAGAAATTACGCGGCCAGGAAATGTCTCTTGCAATAAAGCCATATTCGCTCGAGTTGTGTGGCATGTGACCACACATTCTCCAAGTCGTATTCTTCAATAGCAGACATAAAAAAGTCGGTTATCATATGATCATAACGCTCCGAATTGACGGTGACAGTCGTTCCATCGTCGTTTTCGAAGAAGTAAGGTCCCATCACACCTTTCGGCCAAAGAGCGCACCAAACAGTGACTTTTTCTGGATGCAATGGCCTCTCTTCAACTACGTCAATGTCAGACAGATTCGCGTAAAATATCATGAAAAAAAGTATTTTATATGTGTCTTATTTACGTTATGTGCCCTTGAGGAGCGGCGATGCACACAGAAAAAACCGCCATCTTTCACCAAACTATAAAACTTTATTTCCCATATTTTAACATGTTTTTCTTTCGGCATATTTACTCTCTACCTGTGTTTAGATAAATTGTTGGAAGCAAAAACTTAGTGTGGGTCAGTCCAACATTTTACGCCTCTCTGGGGTCACCATACCATAGTTATTGCTTATTTCAGGCATGACCTGCACAAAATGTGCACCCACTCCGCCAACACCTCCTTTCGACTCATGCATTTTATTTTCCAAAAGAGGGAAAGAAATGCTTTTATAGCTCAAATTACATTCTTCTTATATTGACATTACTTTGGCTATTTTGGAGCGCAATAAGTAATAATTCTGGCAACAGTGATAAAAACATTTTATTTTTTTGAATACAGTGAACTCGCGCTAATGTGAACTTCCACAATAAGTGAACTATCCACTAATGTGAACATTCATTTTCTTATATGAACTCTCTAAGTGGTGAACAAAATGTTATGGCTCTAAATAGTGAACAACAGTTTTTTGCAGAAAAACAACTCCCAACAATAAAATAAGCTCATGTTATACAAGGTGGCGCAAAAGTAATCCTCCTATCAGAAAATGCTATAAATTTTGCGATTGGCCCCTAATGTCAGTTCTGTTTTGACATTTGTGTAGTAAACACATGCGAAATACACGTTAATAAACAATGTTACGCTACACTGCTCCAGAACGCGGAATATTGGTGACTATTTATTTGACTAATAATCGGTCGGTGACTTTGGATGAGGGATGAGGCCCATTTCCATCTTAGCGGGTATGTAAATAAGCAAAATTTACGCTTCTGGGGCACTGAAAATCCGCGTGTAATCCACGCAGAGCCATTACACCCGCTCAAAGTCACTGTATGGTGTGCTGTTTTCGCTGGAGGAGTCATTGGACCTTTTTTCTTCGAAGACGTCGCGGGCCAAACGGTTACTGTGAATGGTGAGCGCTAGAGAGCAATGATTAACAAGTTCTTTTTGCCGCAACTTGATGAATGGGGATTGGAAAACATGTGGTTCCAACAGGGCGGTGCTACGGCACACACTGCACGTGCCACAACCGATATGCTGAAGGATGCATTTCCCGGGCGCCTAATCTCCCGTTTTGGCAATTTGCACTGGCCAGCAAGATCGCCTGATTTGACCCTGCAGACTTCTTTTTGTGGGGCCTTCTGAAGTCGTGGGTTTATTTCAACAAGCCTCAGACTCTTGCAGCTCTTAAAGATAATATCCGTCAAGAATGTGAGGACCTATCGCCGGAAGTTTTGGCCAATGTGATGGAAAATGCTATAAAAAGGGCTCAAATGACAATCAATTGCGGCGGCGGCCATTTATATGACATCATATTCTCGACTTGATGTAAAAAAATTAAAAGACCAAATAAAAATAATCCACAAGAAGAATCAAAGTTTTTCATTTTTTTTTTTTTTTGAATTACAGTCAAAAAACATCGGAAAGTTATTTTTGCACCACCCTGTATATGACGTTCATTTAAAACCGAACATTTGTGTTGCTGTGTGTTATTCTCAAATGTTTTATAAACTCTTTACATTATTTTTTTCTTAGTTTTTTATGATCTCTCGTTGTTGTTATTTCATTTTTTAACACTTTTGCTTTTTTGAGAGTAGAGCAAACATACATACATATGTATGTATTTAAACGTTTCAAATGTTATTTCATTTTATGTGATAATTTTTAAATTAAGAACAACCGCAAAAGCAGCCTACTTTTGCCACACAAGGGATGCGTCTTAGTATTTCTTTGCTAACTTTTCAGAAGTGGGAAGGCACTTCCAGATTCGGCTAAAAATGTCACTTAAATTTTATTGTTTGACCGTGTTTTGACACAAAGATGCCCAAAGACACTCGAAACCCTTAAGGAATATTTAGCATTAAACTAAAAGTGAATATATGAAAATATATAAATTAGAAATAAATGTTGTGTTATTTTACCAACGCCTGGTCTTTCTTTCCACAAAGGGATGTTCTAATAATTAAATCAGCTAGTAAAGAGGTAAAGAAAATATTGCACTCGAAAATGTGAACAAATTCATTATTGTGAACAACTTTGCTTTTTATGAGTTCACATTACCGCGAGTGCACTGTATTTTAATTTTGACTCTTGCTCTTGCAAACGTTTGGCGCTCTCTATTTATAATAATAATAATAAATAAGCAGCAGTTTTTATTTTTGCTTCCACAACTTAGTATCAAAGCGAATGTTCATTGCGCTCATCTTTGAGGAAAAATGTCGGCAAATATTTTATTTAAAAACAGTAAAAATTTAAAGACTTATTTGCTTGCAACATCCTTCAACTCCCAGCAAGTATGTTTGTGATATAAAAAATTATATTAAATTTTAGTATCGAATACTCGTATACAAAAAAAAAAACTAGCAGCGGTTGCACGCCATCTCCACAGTTTCTACACCAAGTGAAAAAAGCTCCTTACAATCGGCAGAATGGGCTCGTGCCAAACCCTACAAGGAAATACCTTCATTGAGTGGATTTAGGGGTCTCAGAGCAGTTTTACCGGGTGGAAAATATTACAAATTACCACCAGCTAAATTTTTTCGGCTGCTTAAAGACGATGTCGGCAGCATAACAAGACTTGATGGCATTTTAGGAAGACAAAATGTAGTTGTGACACACAATGTTGCTGATTTTGTTACAGTTTTACGAAACGAAGGCTTTTGGCCAGAACGACCGGCTATTCAGGGTCACCATTATCACAGAACTGTTTACCGTGCGGATTTTTTTAAGGGTTTAGAGGGGGTTATAACAACGTAAGTTACAGCAGCAAGGCCGCGAAAAAGTATCACAATTAGTTTCATTTTCTTTGTTTGTTAAAGACAAGGCGAAAAATGGGCTCATTTTAGATCGGTTGTCAATCCAGTTTTAATGCAGCCTAAAAACGTGAGGATGTATCTGCAAAAAATGTCTCAAGTAAATAAAGAATTTATAGAGCGGTAAGTGCAATTAAATAAAGATCTTTCATTTTTTTCACCTTCTTTGTATTCCAAATTCATGTTTATGCCTTTTTAAAGGTAAGACGTACTTATTTGTAGGCATTAGTTATTTGTTTGAGTGCTACATGTTGCTTACAGAACATGGTATATTGCCAATATACAGTTATAAACACAAGTGGAGGCACAATCTATAATTTAGAATCTATTGCTCTTGTGCTAAAAATGTCATGCCTACTTGAAGTGCCTGTTAAAACTGGTTTGTCATGCAACATATTCTTTTTACACGCACTTCGATCAGACATTTTCTTCTTCAGTATGGGCACGTATAGTGTGGTGTCAGATCGCACGACGGATCAATTGCGATGTATTGATTTCCGACATTCATTCCTTCCTCGATTCAGATCTCCATGAGGCTACGACGCTACACGAATGGATCAAGGGCAAGGGGAAAATAGGACTCGCTATTTGTCTAGAGAATACCAATACATAAATGTTCTTCTGTCTGCCAGATTATTGAACACTTCTACAGCAGAAGTTCGGGCAATAATGAATGTATTAGGGAACTCAATACAAATATATCTGACATTACGTTGGCCGGTGCCGAACCGTCTATAGCTGCGAAAATCCATTACAGCGATCTCAGCTATGTGGATTAACTCACAGACAGTTTGTGATTGCAAAAACGCTATTAACTGTTATGCGAAGCATGGTGAACTATACGTCCATTTGGGTGCCGGGACACGGAGGAATAAATGGAACTAAAATGGCAAGTTCACATGATCTAAAACCAAGAGATTTAAGCCATATGAGCTTGGAATGCGCAAAACCCTTCGAAGTGATCACATTTAAGCTAAAGAATTATACACCCAGAGGGCCTACTCGACCCTCTGGAATGATGAAACCGTGGGAATCAATACAAGAATTCTCTGGGGCTATACAGTCGAGGAAAAAACATAGGGAAGTCTACCTAGTGACTTAGCAAGCCTGAATTGAGTAGAATCACAACTTGTGGACAATGTAGGCGAGTGTAGAGCATGTGGGGAAAATAGTAAGATATTGGATCACTATTTATGCTCACATATACGGTCGTACCGTCATCTAGGCAACGACATCTTGCCGGATATAACCCATCTATGAGGTATATACTGGAGCAAACTAAGACACTTTGTGTATGACATCGAATTCCTATGAACAATGAGTCAAAACTATTATGGTTAAGGCTCTACTGGCTTAAGTGTAGGTCAAAAGATGTAAACCCTAACTTGGACTTTTAAACAATACAAATTTATGTAACTGACCAGCTTGGTTGAATACTTACTTCCATGACTGTACGTAGATAATAAACAAAGACCTTGTTTTCTCTTTGTTTGAATGGACAAATAAAACAAATTATCAATTTAGGCACTACGTTGTTGTGTAAAAGCTTTTTAAAATTAAGCTTTCAATAATACAACACTCTCTACAACAAATTGTTTTTATTATGGAAACATTTTACTGGAGAATTATTTAATAAAATATAGGTTTAAAAAATGCTACCCAGATAAATTTATACTTTTTTAAATTCTGCAGTATTTTGCGAAAAAAAAACTCGTATTACTGAACACATTGGGCTCCAGAGAGGGAAAATGTCTTTGGTAACATTGAGAGCACCCAGGCCATTTCACAACATAACAGTGGCAAGTTTAAATTTAATAGATTCGATTCAAGACTTTTTTCATTTATTTATTAATTCATTTTTTTTTTGGTCGGTAGCAAAGGTTCTTATTTTCAATTTTTCACCCATCGCTAAGAAAAAAACAAGTAAGAGTTGTATATTCGGCTGGGCCGAATCTTAAATACCCTTCACAATGATATATGTACCATTCTGATTGATTTTTGGTGGCAAAAGTTGTTTTATTTGGCTTATAGAGACGATTTCTTGCAAAATCCGGAAACGCTATATCTCGGGTATATATGGGTTTATTTCAAACATTTTGCTTTTGAACAGCCTATATGTACCCATTCTGACAAATTTTTAGTGCAAAAAATTGTTTCGTTTGGCTTCCAGGACCGACTTTTTGAGATATCGGGAGCCGCTATATCTCGACTGTATATGGCCCGATGTCAAAAAATTTTCCAGTTTTGCCTTTAAATAGTCTATATGTACCATTCTGATTGAGTTTTGATGCCAAAAGTTGTTTTATTTGGCTTATAAAGCCGATTTTTTGAAAAACCGAAAGACGCTATATCTCGGGTATATATAGGCCGATTTAAAAAATTCTTCAGTTTTTGGGATCTAATGGGCATTAAAAATGATATGGCTAACTTTTTAGGAACAATTTTTTTTTTCAAAAATCTGACCAAAAAATGGCCAAAAATACCCCTCAAAACCCGGTTTTTCGGATATACATATCTCGGCTATCCGTGGATCGATCTTACTGAATTTCTATAACAGACTCACTGCCGGGATTTAACATATTTTAGCGAAAGTATGAGGTTTCTATCTCAAACCGTTTTCTCAGAAACGGTATTTCAACGACTACAGACGGGCAGACGGACACCACTTAATCGTAATCTCTATTGATTCTGATCCAGAATATATATATACTTTATGGGGTCTTAGATGGTTATTTCAATGCGTTACACACGAAATCACAAACTTATACATATATACCCTTACACATTTTTGTGAAGGGTATAAAAATATGCCGTGTTTAGAAAACATTTTTCTTTCTTCAGTTTAGGTTTTAGCATAAAGTTCTTTAAACATCGAAAATTAATTTAATTATTATTTATTTATAATATAAGGCAATGAAAATGTACTATTCTAGGTCTAAAAGGCCCTCGTTAATTGTTTTCTGTCTTTTACAGCCGTCTGTATGCCGCCGACATTTCGTCCAGGCTACTCAATTCGTCAGTAGTGAAGGCTGTTGAGAAAAGTAAAAGTGTTGCAAAACGATGAAATTGTTTTCTGTTGTACAGAGCTTATTTGAACATTTGTGATGCTCATTGTCTTGATGAGTATAATGGAATAAGTAGTAAAGTTTCAAACATACTTTTTAGTTTTTTTTTTTGCATCCACAAGTTCTGATGCGACTGAATTAAGGATGTAAAAGACAGAAAACAATTAACGAGGGCTTTTTAGACCGAGTTTTAATAAGGTCTGTTCTATATATGTCTTGATTTTTGCGTTACTCTTGATGATTAAGAATTTTCTAACTTCGGACCTCGTGAAGTCCTCAGACTTCTTAACAGGCACAATATCGAAAAGTTGCATGTTATCGAGATTCTTGCTGGAAAAATAGTCTCAAAAATAAAATCGAAGAAATTTTTGAATTGCCCCTGAGTTCAAAGACGGGTGCTGACGAGAAAGTGTGGCGGCTTCGAAACAACTAGTTGTCCACCCTGCTAAATGTCTTTGATGTTTTCTTTGTCTAATTTAACTAATATCAATCACAAAGATAATATAGAAAGAACTTCAGCCTGATAAACTTAATACAGAAATAACTATAAAATGTATTGCACTAAAAAATATTTTCGAATAAAAAATTTTATAGTCTCCAAAAAGTACAATTGGTTGAAAAATTTTTAATTTTTGAAAAAATGTCTGAATTGCGTCAGCTTTGGTTGCCGATTGGTTAAAGCGGCTGTGCCAAAATTGTGAAATTTTCCATGTCCAAAGTTCATAGGGTGCTGATGAAGGGCGTTTGCTACCGAGAAACAGCCGGTTGTCCACGTAGCTATAAAAATGTTACTTTTCTTTACTTAATTAATATTGATTCAAAAGTCACAAGCCAAGAGTTGAACTTGAGCCTGAAAAAATAATTTGACATGTCTGAATTTTAGTTTAAATCGACCTGCTGTAAGTTGTTGGTCCCCGCTAGATTTACTGACATCTATTTTCTAATGAATAATAGTGAAATCGAGGACCATAAAAACTTCACACTAAAAATAATCGCTTTAATATTTTAGGTCGAAAAATAGACATTATTAGGGCCTTATTCATAATAAATATTTTAAGTTTATGAAACTCTTGTTTGACAACTTTTCCATACAACTTTGTCAAATAACAGCTTTATACCTCCTGTTAGAGTTTTTATGAATAAGGGTGTTAATGTTTGCTGTCTTTTTCAGCAGACTTTAGTTGATGCTAACCAACTTATCAGTAGACTCGATTAGCATCAACGAAATGTCGGCAGCATATAGACGGCTGAAAAAGGCAGAAAACATTAACAAAATATATTTTTAAACCTAAAACAATGAATTTCAATTGACTTATAGCAAATGAATAGCTTTATTTTTTATAGCAATCGTATATATCACAAAAAATCATTCTCAATTTTGAGGTGGTAAAACTCAAACTGAAGCTCATTAAAATTATTAACAAAAAAACTATTTTCAGCTCGAAAGATTTAAAACATTTGAAGTTTTTCAAAACTTTTACAACTTCATTAGATTTTCAAAAGTTATTCAGATAAATCTATCTTTCATATTTGTCCAGCATTCGGGAAATACGTGATTCTAAAACGCTTGAGGTTCCTGCCAGCTTTGGGGATGAAATTAATCGTTGGACTTTGGAATCCATTTCGGTGGTGGCTTTAGACAAACAGTTGGGCCTAATTAAGACAAATCGTGATGACCCCCTGGCCAAGGAACTATTTCAGGCAATGAATGGCTTTTTCCAGAATGCCATTGAAGTTGAAAACACTTATCCCATTTGGAAATATTACAAAACGGACGCATTTAAAAAGCTAATGGACAGCCTGGATACGATCATGTTTACAACAAACGCCTATACAAATGAGGCAATACAACGTATTGAGGAAGAACGGAAGACGGGTGTGCCAGAAAAGCCGGAGCAGGAGAAAAGTGTATTGGAAAAGTTGATAAAAGTTGACAAGAAAATTGCCACAGTAATGGCCATGGATATGTTAATGGCAGGAGTGGATACGGTAAGTACATTTAAAAAGGGACATAAATACTACCGGGCAATAACTAAGAGCACAAGAGAACTGTCATTGTATTGCAGGAAACTTTGCAACAACTTTTAGCTGATTTCAAATTCAATCTCTGTTTTTTTTTTTTACAATCGATTCTAGTTTTGAGATATACATAGCGTCGTATTGAAAATTAAGGCACTTGTATGCTAGGACTACATATGTATGTATATAACCATAAAACTTGTGAATTTTCTGTCCTTTTCAATAAAGCAACAAAGTAAAAAAAAAATATAGTTTGAACCATATAAGCGCTGGGGGCTAATTCTGGCAGTCGTGATCGTAATTGTATTCGATTGAAAGATAATTTCGAACGTACTTTATTTTCTAATTCTTTTATCCGATACTGAACGAATCGATTTTGTTTTATAGTGTTGGACAAAAATCGCGTATAAATTCGTTTTACAACACTAAAAATGCAAATAAAAAAGGTAAACAAACAATATTGTGCAAAAAAAATTTGTTGAAAATTAATATGAATCCGGAATTTATGTTTTATTCATCTTCTTCCGAATCCGACGAGAATGAAAACGTTAACGTCATTCGAAGAAGAATACGCCAATATCTCTTTTTGGACATAATTTATGTTTATTACTGTTGACCTAAAATAAAAATTTATTGATATAATTATGTTTATACATATTTGTTTTTTTTTAATTCGGTACTTACATTTCCTATTTTATTTCCAAATGAAATTATATTTCTGTATGTATACTTTTATTTGTTTTTTGGTTTTGATTGCAAAAAAACGATAACTCGAATGCTTCTGGCGTTCGAGTAAAAACACTTATGGTTGCATTCGAACGTTCGCTTGTAATCGACTGCCATCATTACAAATTTCGATACCTTTTGCTGGATAACGAGTGACAGAATCCCAAAAGTAAAAAAAATCGCACGTTCGACTAAAAACTCGCTGGTATGCGATTGCCAGAATTAGCCGCCTGTTGTTAAATTTACCCAGTACATTCAGTTATATCGCACAAATTCTTTAGCACTATTAATTGAAGTTAAAGAACAGCAGCTAGAGAGTCTTGTATTAAAGAGAATACAAAAGTACAACAATAAAAACATAGAAATATCCATAACACTCTTGCCTTAATGAAGTCAACTACTTTTTTTTTATCACTAATTATTGTATTTAGGGCTGCCATTGTTATTATTTATACTAGAAGCCAGGAATGCAATATCTTCTCTTTGTGGACAGTACTCGCAAAGAAATAAATATGATTGCGATAACAATATTGTGTTGTTTGTATCGATGCGCAAGGTTGTGGCGAACAAGATATTTGTACTTAAACAATAGTAGTAACAATTTTTAGGTCACCAGAAGCTCAGTTTTTATTATAGTTTAATCATTTTGTTGTCATCAGTAATGAAAAATTAAATATTATTACATGCATTTGACAAAAAAAAAAAACAGGATCTACAATCATTGTATGATGAACATTATGAAGATTATGATTGAAGAAAGCAACAACATCGTTATGGAACATAATAATATAATCCCCGAAAGTTGAATTAGTAACAATATGCATGTTTTATTTAGCAATTTTAGCTTGTAACCATATATTTCAACAACATTATGTTTATCTTCGAATATGGTTGCCTCAACCATATTGATTTTACGTGTAGTAAATTAATGAAATTGCCATAATGCAACTGCCTGTAACTACATGGTGTGCAGCACATTTGTTGAAATTTTATATTTTAATCTTAAAGTTTTTGTTTTTTTTTAGCTACTTACTTTGTAGCTATTTTTGTTTATATGTCAAATATATTTTTTTAATTCAAAATGTAGTTTAATAAATTAAGTACGTAGAATGTTTTTGATAATTTTAAACAGCATTTAGTTAGGAAAATGTTTGCCTTCGTAGCAGCTCGAAAAACTTCATAAGCTGGTTGAATTGGCTGAAGCGGTGCCCTACAACCAGTGTTGGGCAAAATACATGCTCTAATGTATTTAAAATACAAAATACATGAGTTGTGAATTTAAAATACAAAATATAAATACATGTATTTAACATGTATTTCAAATACAAAATACTGCATTCCAAAAGCAAGTACTTGAAATACCAAATACAGTGTAACAAAAATATGTATTTAATATACAAAATACTTTTAATCAAAAAAGTTTTTATTTTCTTTCATAAACACCAGTTTTTCAAAAATCTCTGGATGGCGAATAAAGAAACCCAGTTAACCGCAAAATCTCAATGATTTCCTTTTAGAAAATTATATTTTATTGAAAGGCATATAACGGAATTAAGAAAAAAGTGACAATCAAAAAACGTTTCACCAAATGCTATATAACTATATAAAGTCTATCCAAGTCAACATTTGATTGATATTTTTTTCTCTTGTTCTGCATTAAAATGTCGAACGCTGTTTTATATTTGTATTTCATTTTTTCATTATTTAACTTTTTGACAGCTTGGCGACTTTCTCAATGTATGTGCATTCAGTTGCGTTTTCTTTACACAGGTACTTTGGTAATTAAATTGTGGTATTGCTATTTTTTGGAAATAAGACAGTAACAAAATTTTCGATTTTAGCTGGTGTATGAATATTTTTTAACATAAATTTAATATACATATATTTGGAAAAATGTATTTTGAGAGCACAAGTATTTGAAATACAACCATGAAGGAAATGTCAGTAGAAAAACTCTGGGGATTTACTATTGACATGGTTACCAGTACTAGTGGAATATTATACCTCATACAATGATTTTTGCTGTTGACATTCAACATGTACCTGTCATTGCAAATCAACTACCGACGAAGGAACTAGTGACTAGGTGGTTCTAATTCGACTATATGACGACCATGGTACTAGTGTTTCTCTATAGACATTTCCGCTACCCTGAAAGAAATGTCAGTAGAGTAACTCAATTGAAAAATCAAAAAATAAAATTTGTCTACTCATTAACAATGTTGTCAACTCAATGTTTTCTTTCCAAATAAAAACGATTTTTATTTCACGATTTTGGTGGCCTTACAAATTTAAACAATCACAACACTGTTCAACTAGATACACTCTCAAAATATAGGCGAAAAATGTAGCGACTTGGAGTCACTTGACTCTAGGTCTCCTTCAGGGAAAATACTCAAGCGCTTAGTATTTAAAATACAAAATACAAATACAAATACAAAATACGTATTTGTATTTTAAATACATATTTCAAATACATGTATTTCAAATACTGCCCAGCCCTGCCTACAACGGCTTAAATTAGTTACAAAGTTCCTTGCAGTACAATAAACAGTTAGTTTTGCGCCATTTTGTAATCGTTGTGGTGGTAGGAATAAGTGCAAAAGTGTCAGTGTCTCTGAAAAAAGCAACAGTGCCTCTGAAAAAAAATCAGAAGCATTGCCGGCAAACAAATTTTCACCATTTTCATTGCGTGTATCTGCTTAATACAATTTTATTGCCATGTATTTTTAGACCTCTACCACTTTTGTGGGCTTACTATTGTGTCTGGCCAAGAATCCCGACAAGCAAGCGAAACTAAGAGAGGAGGTACGCAAAATTTTGCCACATAAAGATTCGGAGTTTACGGAAGAGGCGATGAGAAATATACCCTACTTAAGAGCCTGCATTAAGGAATCGTTGCGCATGTATCCAATTGTGATTGCCAACTCGAGGGTAGCGGCAAATGATGTGGTCTTAAGTGGCTATCAAGTACCCAAAGGCACCCAAGTAGCCATGACGTTTGCCGCCCTATTAGATGATAGCGTTTATTTTCCGCGTGCCAAAGAATACCTGCCTGAAAGATGGTTAAGGCCAGACAAGGAAAATGACCTTTCTTTAGAATCGGCCCAAGCTTTGAAGCCCAGCAGTCCATTTGTTTATTTACCTTTCGGTTTTGGGCCTCGTATGTGTGTGGGTCGGCGTATTGTTGAAATGGAACTGGAGATAGGCATAGCCCGCCTCATAAGAAATTTCCAAGTTGAATTCAATTATTCGACAGAAAATGCTTTTAAAAGTCTCTTAATTTTTGTGCCAAACATACCTTTAACATTTAAATTTAGCGATATCGAGAACTAAATATATTGGAATAGCTAAAAACGAAAGCATAAAGTGATTTCAAGAGAATGGAAAATAAAAAGTAACTTTAAACTTTGCAGGCACTCGATTTTTTTTTTGTTCATTGATTATAAAGTTCTTGCATTAAAATTTAAAAGAGCCAAATGCGAGATAAGAAAATCAACTCCAGAACAAGTTTATTGTACTTTACACCTGATATGTGTTATAATTTTTATCAGTTTTGTTAAAATTATTGAAGCTTATCAGTCGGTATTTTTTTTTTTTTTTGGAAAAAAAAGCGAGGAAACGTTAGTCTTCTGTAGAAAGGGACTACCTGGCATTTTCTTCCTCTCGTGTTTTGCATATTTTGGGCAATTGCACCATTTCATATTAAAAAGTGGAATTTACACGGGGTTGAAAGGAAATTTTGAGTTGGAACTTTTCTACATGTGACCAACGACATAATGTTGAGTTTAAACTTTTAAAGCACACTGTTTTCTTTTCCTAAAAATAATAATTTCAAATTCTTTTTAAACTTAACAAATTATTATCTTGACGTTGGTACAACAACAATTAGGATTTCGGTTTTAAGCAAAATCAGAGAAACAGTTGCCCGTTCAATTTAGTTTCTCATATGCTGCTTTTTTGATTGCTCTCTGGCTCTAGAAACAAATTTGCTCTATTTATTTCTAGTTACTCAATTTTTAAAACGATGTCATTATAAGCTAGAAAATCAGCTTCTAAATTATGTTTTTAATAACGATGCGCAAGGTTGTGGCAATCATAAACATAGTAACCCTTCGTTTTAAGTAGGGCACTATGGATATCAAATTTTTTCTTGTATGTAAATAATTTACATTTTTGCAAATTAGATGCATTTTACACGGTGCTGTGGAATATACATGTACAAATGCAATTTTGTGGTAACTGTAATATGATAGCGGATTTAGTTTCTAGATCATTAATGGATGAAAATAGGACTAAAGAAATGATCCATGCATGTTTTCTTTCAAATTAAAAAATATATATTATATTTTATTTTTCATATTTTCAAAACTGTTTCTGTATTAAGTTTATCAGGCTAAAGTTCTTTCTATATTATCTTTGTGATTGATATTAATTGAAGCCGCCACACATTCTCGTCAGCACCCGTCTTTGTCTAATTTAACTAATATCATTCACAAAGATAATATAGAAAGAACTTTAGCCTGATAAACTTAATACAGAAATAATTATATAAGAAAACAGTTCAAATAATAGAAATCAATTAACTTTTCAAAACTGTTCTCAAAAACCAAAATAGATAGATTAAAAATACTCTTAAAAAGTTAAGATGCTCTAATTATCACGAGAGGTCAAAGCTAGAGCCGAAATATTTTAAATTTTATCTTAAAAAGGTTCAAGATTCATTTTTAGAAGGGTACATCGAGCACTTTTTTTGGTTAGTCGCTCTATTAAACAATGTTATAAACGTTAACACAGAAAATGTTGGTCGTAGAACTTGTATGTTAATTTGTATAAATTAACATACAAGATAAAAAATGGGTTATCCATTTTGCGGTTTCAAAAGTAAACGACAATAAAACACATATAAAATATTTTTTCATATTTCTTTTTTATTAAGTTTGAACGTTGTCATTATGTGTGACACACTACATCATTTAGATGACCACGACGCGAAGTCTTGCAAGCATTGATTCTTTTGAGGTAATTTTCAACTACTTTTTGACACATATTGGGCGCTATCTCAGCCGTGACTTGACGAATGTTTGCTTTTAAGATAAACCTTTAACTCTTGAGTAAAGGTTTATCTGCATAAACACGATCTTTCGCGTAGCCCCACAGAAAAAAGTCTAATGGTGTCAAATCGCATGATCTTGGTGGCCAGTTGATATCGCCACGATGAGAAATTACGCGGCCAGGAAATGTCTCTTCAATAAAGCCATATTCGTTCGAGTTGTGTGGCATGTGGCACCGTCTTGTTGAAACCACATATTCTCCAAGTCGTATGCTTCAATAGCAGGCAAAAAAAAGTCGATTATCATATGACCATAACGCTTCGCATTGACGGTGACAGTTGTTCCATCGTCGTTTTCGAAGCATTAAGGTCTACTCACACCTTCGGACCTTAGAGCGCACCAAACAGTGACTTTTTCTGGATGTAATGGCCTCTCTTCAATTACTTGAGGATTCTCAGAACCCCAAAAACGACAATGTTGTTTATTAACATACCCACCGACTGAGAAATGTGCTTCATCGCTGAAGAAAATGTTGTTCGAAAAATCGCCGTCCACCGCCAATTTATATAAATTCTATTTATATTTTTGTTTTTTTGTTAATTTATAGTGAGCGTGTGCACAAAGTTATTAATAGCAAGCTTCCTGATATGTAAATATCTGTTACAAGGTCACCACACATACACACACACATACACACAATTGCCCTTGAACTATTGTACGCATTTTAGTTTTGTTTTGCTACCGATATTCGTAAACAGAAAATGTTAAACGCTTGTGTCAGAAAGCTTCCACTAGATGGAAAAGCATTGTCATTTTCTCATGTAATTTGAAAAAGCTCATGAATAAATAACAAAAGTAAATATGTTTTAATTCGTAAAAATATTACAAAATTAAAAAAAAAAAATAAAATGAAGTTTGCGCAACCCAAACGAGCGTCTTGTCTAAGAATTTTAATGAAAAGCACTCGAATTTTTGAGTGATTTCTAAACAAATTTTTTGAAACAAGTCGTGTTTGTTTGCGTCTGGAAATCACGCACAAATTTTTGCTCCCAGTAGAAAACTGCGTGTTTAGATCGTTAGTTGGTTTTAACGAAAATGTTCAAATTTAAAAATATTTGTGCCATTTTAAACAATGGTTTTATATCAAATAAAACCTCTGCAATTCAACAGAAAGCAATCACTGTAAGTAAACAATAATTGATAGGCTGGGGAACAATGATTATTTTATTTATTTAATACATTATACGTAGTTACGTCTTCAGTCCACTGTTTCTGCCAGCACTTTAGAAGATGACGCTGAAACCGAAACTGTGGCAAATAAAGAATGGGAGAATGCCAAACCATTTGAAGAAATTCCCACCGTTAACGCTTTCACATACTTTACCAGCTTTTTACCTGGTGGCAAGTATGCCAATTTAGACGCCCGGCAATTGTTGCTGGCTTTTAAGGAAGATTTTGGAAATGTGGCCCGCTTGCCGGGTTTGTTTGGCCGCAAAGGCTTTGTGGTAACCCATAATGTGGACGATATCGAAACGGTTTTGCGCAATGAAGGCATTTGGCCAAATCGTCCCAGCTCCGAGGCTTTACAATATCATCGTCATGTTCATCGCAGAGATTTCTTCCAGGGCGTGGAGGGTCTTATCGGAACGTAAATATTGTGCTAAAAGTTCTTAAACTTTTATTTTATTTTATTTTATTTATTTCCATTATGCATAATTTTTTTCAGACAAGGTGAGACCTGGGGCAGCTTTCGCTCGGTTGTGAATCCGGTTATGTTGCAGCCGAAAAACATACGTTTATACTTGCAGAAAATGTCAGATGTTAATAAGGAATTCATAGAAAGGTAAGTTTCGGCAATTTTAAAAATAATCATTGGAAATTATTAAAAAAAAAGCGCACAAAATTTTTAAAAAACACGTTTTATTCGAAAATCAACGAACCAAGTCAAAATTTAGTTTATTATTTAAATTTTTTTAAAAATCCTTTCATATAAAAATTAAATTTTTTTTAAATTAGTCTTAATATTGAAAATTAGTCCATTTTTTTCGTGACTTCTACTCAAATTCTCCAGACAAGTGTTAGAAACACCAGATGAAACATTAACGAAAATAAATACTTCAAGGTTTGTAAGCACATAAAATTTAAAAATAAAACAAACAAAAACTAAACAAGTTTGTATATGTAAATTTTTACAAACTGATACATTGGTACTGTTCACTATAAATGAGTTGTTTGTTTACTGGGTGAAATGGAAAAACTTTTAATACATTTTTTTGTTGTTGTAAAATTAAAAAACAAATTGACTTCTAAAAATGTTTAAATATAATTAAAAAGTGGACCGAAAGAAATCACCCTATTGGAAATTGCTCTTATTTTTGCAAATGGCAGCCATTGTAAAATCTGTTTTTACATCTGTCAACCAAATAGCTGTGGAATACAAGTGAATAAGCCATGGAGCGATACACTCCCCAAGAAGGCGGAATATTCATGTGTATGACGAAGTGGATGACTTTTCGATCAGAAACATAATGAGCGATCAGGCTCATTTACACATCAGCGGGTACGTGAACAAGCAAAACTGCCGCTTCTGGGGCACCAAAAATCCCACCAATGATGCACAAGGATTCGTTATACCCGCTTAAAGTGACTGCAAGGTGCGCTGTTCACGCCAGAGGAACAGCCGCTGGGCCCATGTTAACCGAAGGGCATGTGGTTCCCTCACGATGGAGCAACGGCACACACTGCGTGAGCCACAACCGATATTCTAAAAGCCAAACAACATCGGATGACTTCTTTTGGCCCACCTGTTATTAAAACATTTGCCATTTTACCAAGAAAACAGATCAGAGATTCACTGTGAACAGCACCATTGTTTTGTAATCAATTTTATGAATGATTTGTCAAATTGTTTACACAGTGATGGCCACAATACTTTGCTGCTGTAAAACTGTTCGTAGACTCGTCATTGTACAACTAAAACAATTACATACTAAAACATGCAACTGAAAGGGACAACAAATTGTATAATTTAAAAAGTAGCGCCACACACATCAACTTTGGTTGATCATCTCTTAAGTTTATGGGAGAGTGGCGATAGAAGAGCGGTATACAGTTGCTTGGACTGGACAACTCGTTTGAGTTTGTAGGTGTAGAGAATGGAACTGAAAGAACTCAAAACAACATAAGAATATTAAATCAGTTTAAATTGATTGCTCTGTGTGAACAACTGAGGCAACTCTCAAAGAGAATTTTTGTTCCTCACTCAACAAAAGTTAAGTGAGAAGAAACATGCTAAATAGGCGTTACATTGAAAGTGTTTCTGGTTTTGTTGTTGAATAACGGTCAATGGCTTAAGGTCGTAAATATTTTGGCTTATGGTCTTTCTTTTTTTAACAAAAAGCAAATTTTAGTCAGAATAACAAGATAGTTGGCACAACTCTACTTCTAGTCGTAGTAGACATGAGAATTTTTGAAAAATATTTGTCAAGTTCTGTAGTGCGATTCAGTCGTCAATTTTATAATGCTAATAAAATCGTTTAAGTAATTTAACACATAAATAAGCGCTTTTGGTAGTCAGTGACACTTCACTATAAAGTCATTCGCAGTCGTTTAAAATCAGCTGTTTTTAAAGGCCGGCTAATTGGTGTTAGCTTAAAGCCAAGTCCATTTATGGTGTTTATTTTAACCTTAAAATTTTTTATAGAAATGACTTTTGAGTATTTGGCTTACGATTTATCCGAAGATCAGAATTTCAATGCTTTTTAATAAATATTCATGTTCTATACAACAAATGGAAAAATTTTTTCTGGCCATGAGGGGCCACTATATTTTTTTTTTTTTTGATGTGTTAGGCTTACAATACAAAACAATAAAAATAAAAATTTCAAATTCTATGAACCAGTTTTTTTTTGGATTTTTTTTCTTTCTAAAATATGAAATTTTCGTAAAGGTTGATCCAGACCTCTAGTCTTAACTTAAAAACGGCGTGTCCGATTTTATCACGTAATCCGTCAAAAAACTATATATTATGCCAGCTTTAAGTTTTGCAAAAATTATTTTTGGTGGCGTTAATAATTTTAGAGTTATTAGGAAAAAAAAATAAAAAATAATTTTTTTTTTTTAAAAATTGCAAAATTTTTTAAGAAATATAAGTTTACAAATATGTTCTAGTTTTTTTTTATTTATTTATATAGCTGCATGTAATAGCAATAAAATGAGCATTCATTTATTAAAAGCTGTGTGGTAATGTATATTTTTTCCCCCGAAAAAGCAAAACACCCGTTTTGGAGAAAAACACACTTTTTTGCTGTCATTGCCCAAAAGTGAAGCAATTGCTATCTCTGTAGCATGCAATATATATACATATGTATATCAATAAATAATCCAATAGTTATGTTTGTTATAAGCTACAATAACAAGTAGACTACATATTTTCGCACCCTTCTGCGGGTGCCAAAAGATAGTAATGGCAGTTTTTCTCGTTGACGTGGCCGTTTAGGTAATAAAGAGGCTCTTCTCTCCAAAAAAAAAAAAACAAAAAACAAAAATGGTATTTACAGTGCGAAAACGCCCCAATATCGTTTCACAAAAATTTTTGTTCAAATCAAAGGCACTTTTTTCCATTTCTTGAACGACTTGAATTTTAAAAGGCTGGCACTTTAGATGATTTTTTTGAAATTTCACGAATAATCGCTCTTGGAAGTCCCAGTGGTATCAACATTTTTAGAGAAGACAAGAAAAGTAAAGTTGAGGACTTAGTGGCTGGGATACATATCATGGCTGTTTCACGTTCACCACGATGCTCATCAGTAGCCAAGTTGCTTCTAATCCAGGTCATAACTAATTGTATACGACTTTTAAGTCGAAACTTTTTTCAATTCTGTGTACTACCTGAAGTCTTCATTACTGACTGTCTATTTTTAATCGAGTTGCTCAACTTTCGAACTCAAATTAACAATTGGAAATCATATAGTTATATTCTAAGGTTAAATAAAAAAAATTGGTTCAAGTGAAAACTCACAAATAACTTTTAAAACTTAAAAGTTTACAAACTTCAACACGTTTCGTTTTTCTATGCTGTAAAAGTGTTTCCATAAGTTTAAAAGTTATGCCTCCATGCCGTCCAGCGCCGGAAATGATGATTTTCAAAGTTATTTTATTTTTCCTTCTAGAATTCGGCAGATACGAGATCCAGAAACTTTTGAAGTTCCCGGCACGTTTGAGCACGAAATAAATCGCTGGACTTTGGAATCAGTTTCTGTTGTAGCTTTGGACAAGCAATTGGGTTTGATCACAACAAACCGTAATAGTCAAAGGCCTGAAGAACTTTTTCAAGCCTTAACAGATTTTTTCGCGTGTTCCTTTGCGGTTGAGCTCCAACCATCCATTTGGAGGTACTATAAAACACCAACCTTTAAAAAATTAATCAACGCTTTGGATAGAGTTGTCGACATAACCAGTTTCTACATTAATGAGGCCATTGAACGCTTGGATCAGGAGAGTAAAAATGGACAGCCGGAAAAGCCTGAGCACGAAAAGAGTGTTTTGGAAAAATTAATTAAAATTGACAAAAAGATTGCTTCAGTCATGGCTATGGATATGCTAATGGGAGGAGTAGATACGGTAAGGCAAACAAGTTATGGGGCACAGTTTTTTATTTTATTTGATTTTAATATTTCAGACAAGTTCTTCATTTGCCGGCTGGATGTTATGTATGGCCAAAAACCCCGAGAAACAAGAACAGTTGCGTCAGGAGGTTCTTAAAATTTTACCCGAAAAAAACTCGGAATTTACTGACAGCTCATTTAAAAGTATGCCGTATTTGAGAGCCTGTATAAAGGAAGCTCAACGTTTTTATCCCTTGACATCAGGCAATGCACGTCTGCCTGTCAACGATGTGGTTATAAGTGGCTATAGAGTGCCCAAGGGTACGCAAGTATCGTTTTGCACGATTTCACTTATGCGTGATGGAAAACATTATCCTCGCCCAAATGAGTTTTTACCCGAACGTTGGCTGAGACCCACCAAAGATGGCGAACAGAATTCAGAGCTCTCGCAAGACCTGAAGCCCCGTAACCTATTCCTGCACTTACCGTTTGGTTTTGGCCCGCGTAGTTGTATTGGGCGTCGTATTGTCGAAATGGAATTAGAGTTGGGTATTGCTCGTATGGTGCGTAACTTCCACATTGAGTTTAATCATTCCACAGAAAATGCTTTCAAGAGCTACTTAATTAATATGCCCAATATACCTCTAAAATTCAAATTCACTGACGTGGATTATTAAAAAAAAATTAAGCACATAATTCTGTTTTATGCGACAAGGTATGTATGTGAATTTTACTTTGGCAGCCTCTGAATTAGTCATTTGGTTTGTGAAATAATAAAATAAATTTAAAAAATATAAAACCACTTTCTGCTTCATTTCTGTATTTGAATATCGTATCCAGGTATAAAATTTTAAGGAAATGAAATATATTTTTTCTCATTAGTATGAGACTTAGCAGCAGTTTCACGATAACGAACCTGTTCGAGTCTTCACATAAATACGCTTGAGACAAACGCACATTTTTGAAATTTCTTTTTGTTTTAAATGTATTTGTATTTTGTTTTAAATTTATGTATACGCCATGGTGTGGCGGGAATCGCTCGGTTCTACTCTCATCGATAAGATAAGTATCAGTTTTCTTTTTAGAATTTTTTCTAACATATTAGATTTTTGTAAAGATTGATCCAGACCTCTAGTCATAATTTAAAAACGGCGTGTCCGATTTTATCATGCAATACTTCAAAAAATTATAAATTATGCCAGCTCTACGTTTTGCTAATATCGTTTTTTTGTGTTGTTAATAATTTTACAGTTAATAATTTAATAATAATTAGTTAATAATTTTTTAAGGTGGAAAAAATATTAAAAAAATTATTTTTTTTGAAAAATTGCAAAATTTTTGATTTTGGAAAATTTATCACAAATAGAAATTTGCAAATATTTTCTAATTTATTAGCGGAAATCACCTTTGGTTGCACATCTGCAATTTTAGCACATATAGCATGATTTTTTGCTACAAAGTGTGAGTGCCTTTGTCAAGTGTTTGACAAAATAATTATAGCAGCTGATTTTAGAGTAACGGAAAATATAAATATTTTGGTTTTATAAATTGAGAAGGACGCTTAGAAAACAAATTCCAAAAATTTCGTTATTCACCTTTCCGTTGTCCATCTTTTATTGTTGACTTTTTGTTTAATCACCATAATTTTATTTTTAATTTCTTCCGTGTTCATTTTCTTGCCTGTTTATTATTTACATATTTGTTTACAAAATTTAATAAAGTGAGTTTGCCGCATGAAATAAGCTAAGCCGCAGTCAATATTTGAAAACCAACGCCGTCGATAAAATTTGCACGTGAAGCAACCGCCCGATTTTTTGTTTATTTTATAAAATTTAATAAAAATGACGCATAATAATAGGTATAATATTCACTTTTTACTATTTTGTAAATACTTCTTTGAGCAACGTTAGCATCATTTTAATTCCAGCACAGGCATGTTTTGCGGCGGTCTTGCCGTCGTTTTTTGAGCGTAGGAGTTTACATGTCGGATTGTAAAAAAACAAACAGCTGTTTTAGCATTTAGCAACAATTGCAATTACGGATCTGCAATTGTTTTTGATTATGCATATTTGCTTAAGTGATGCAAATCTCGGTTTCATACATTTTGTTCTTGTAGTCTTGCAGACTGTGGCACATATGCTACGGTTGCAATATCTGCAAGGGTAATTTGCAATGAACCGTGAGTTCCGCTATTATTTATTCCTATAGCTGCATGTAATAAAATGAGCCTTCACTTATTAAAATCTGTGTGTTAATCCTTATTTTATTCTTGAAAAAGCAAAAATACCCAAAAAAAACACACTTTTGCTTTCATTGCCCAAAACTGAAGCTATTGCTTATCTCGGTAGCATGCAATAGATACATATAAAAAAAAAATAATCGAACAGTTGTGTTTGTTGTAAGCTCCAATAACAAGTAGACTTCGTATTTTCTCACCATTTTGCTACCTTCTCGTTGTTACTAACTGGGTAGGAAACAGTTGGAGTACAAATTATAAACAAATTATTAGTAATCTGCTTGACAACTTTTCAAAAATCGATAAGCATCACTTAATTTAGGTATTGAATTTTTATTTAATCAAAAGCTAATTTTAGGCGTAAAAATAATAAATAATGTTCAATAATCATTTGATTTAATTGCGTTCGCTAGTTTTCATAAAAAATAAAGATCAACCCCTGAAGAAGCTCACAAAAAATGGGCGAAACGTAGGGAAGAAGAGACAAAATAAAGTTGTTTTAATTTAAAAGAACCTGGAACTGACCAAAAATAGCCCGTGTTGGAATATACATACGTATAATCAAGAAATCCCCTCAATTTAAAATAGCATTTATGCATATAGTGGTCACTAAAAAAATTTAAATAAATATTTAAAATAAATTGCTTGCATCGCATTTGAATTTTTTCCGGAAAACCTTGATGCCGAAGCGACGAGCATGGCGAATGGAGCAACGTTATCAAGGACTATGGAATGAAAATATGATGGGAGATTTTATTTGGTTCCTCATACGAGACAGAAACAGACCAGGAACAACGTAGAAGACAAAACAAGAGTCGAAATCACTTTTAGTTTATACCTATTATCACAACAGAGAATATTTATAACAATAATTTGTATACAAATGTATTCTATAACTATAAACTTTCATATTTACATTTATTATCTTGAAACAAACTGACTTCAGCTCAATACAAATTCTTTGCAATAAATGAAAAAATACAAATTTAAACTTAGAACAATGAATTCATTGTTAAAAATTATAAATTCAAATTAAGGTTTACGTTAATCGTTTAAGAAGAGAAGCAAGAAAAAATGTAATATCTTGAGCAATTTTGTAGTATACTTATATACATACATACATACATATGTAAGCATTTCTGCAACAATATTGAAATTTGTATGGCCCTTCAAGGAGTATGCAGGCAGCAGGTAGCAAAAGGGTGCGATAATACGAAGTCTACTCAATGCCTATTGTTCAAATAAACTCGGATATACCAAAGTCCAAATATAAACTGATATTACACGTTTGTATTGAAAAGCTTACACTTTGTTAAAGGGTATATAAGATTATACAGCACTCTTACTTGTTTTTTTCGTTTTGTATCAATTTATGCAAATTTTCAGCCTAATGACACTAAAAATTCTTTCTGATAATGACTTTCTCTTGACCAGTAAACTAAACTAAGTTTGAGCCCATTCGTAAATTTGCTGGTATGGTTAAAATATTTTTAGAAGCTAACTGGGGCACAACTGGCAGTTTCATAGCCGACCGTGAATCTATACCTTACGGTTAAAGCTTTCGCATGCGTTTTCTTTTTGTTTTACCATCAATATTCATAATAAACAAAAGATATTAAAAGCTTGCTGCAGAAAGCTTTCACTTGAGAGAGAGAGAGAGAGAGAGAAATGAGGCAGATATTGTTAGATTATTAAATTGTTTCATCATCCGATTTGAGCAAAGCTCTAAGTCATAGTAATTTTGCAAAATTTTAGAAAGCTATATTTTTGCACCCAGTATAGACTAGAGTGTTTAGATCATTAGTTGTTTTTTTTTTTTGAGACAATGTTAAAATTTAGAAATACTTGCTTTGTTTTACATAATGGTTTTATTTCAAATAAAATCACTACAATTAAGCAAAACGACATCGCTGTAAGTAAACAACAGTTAATTGCTGGCTTTGCGATATTAATCAAGTAATTATTTTCACCTGTTATAAGTAGTTACGTTTACAATCCACGGCTGCCGCCAGCGCCTCAGAGCCTGAAACTAATAATGAACTTGGAGCCAAAAAAGAATGGGAGAATGCCAAGCCCTTTGAAGAAATTCCCACCGTTAACTTTTTCACATTCTTTAAGGGGTTTTTGCCGGGTGGCAAATATGCCAAATTAGATGCCACAAAATTATTGTTGGCTTTTAAAGACGATTTTGGAAATGTGGCTCGATTACCGGGGTTTCTTGGCCGCAAAGACTTTGTTATAACCCATAATGTGGAAGATTTCGAAAAAGTTTTGCGCAATGAAGGCATTTGGCCAAACCGGCCCGGCTCCGAGGCTTTACAATACCATCGTCATGTCCATCGCAAAGACTTCTTCCAGGGCGTGGAGGGTCTTATTGGAACGTAAATATTATGATTTTATAACTACAATTCATTTATTTTCACTCATTGCCCATCGTTTTGTTGTTTTAGACAAGGTGAGACCTGGGGCACCTTTCGCTCAGCTGTCAATCCTGTTATGATGCAACCGAAAAATGTTCGCTTATACTTGCAGAAAATGTCACAAGTCAATAAGGAGTTTATAGAACGGTAAGTGTGATAAAGTTGATTGTTGACCCAAAAATATTTCATCATTTTAAACTCTCGTAATAGTTAAAAGTGTATTAAGATAACTAATTGCATGAATACTTCTGTTTATATAAATAAACATTTATTTAAGGGCTTTCTGCTCAGTCACTTCATTAGATATCAATTGAAAATTGTATGTTGATAATATTTTAAAAGCAAACAATTGGTGATTGCTATTGCCAGGGTGACCGAAATGACTGCTACCACAGGTCATCAAGAAAGCACATTAAAATGAATTTTTCTCTGTTTTTTTATGAATATCATTCTTAGCAAAAACACCGACTAGTCGGTTTTTGTCTCACAAATCTGGTTATCTATAAAAATAATTTTTCTTGTAGTATTTTACAATAAAATTTTTAAAGCAGACAAGAAAAGTAAAGACTCTCAATTTTGAAGAAGTAAAAATTGAGCTAGAAAGCCAAATAAATTTATTAACAATTATAAATCATATAGTTCACTAAATAGGTATGATTTTTCCAAGCTCTAGGCCAAGTTTTTAAGCAAATGTTGACGTGATTTTTTTTATTGTTTGTGCTTTTTTAAAATAAATGTATGCTGATCACTCTTGCACGATTGCTTTTAAGTAAAGCTTAATTAATTTATTAGTGCTATGAATTTGTACAACAATGTTTTCAACATGTATTTTTTGTATGTATTTTTAGTCTTCCTTGAGAATGCTATCGAAATATTGGAAAAAACAAATAAATAAAATATAAAAACTTGACCTAGAGCTTGGAAAAATCATATCTATTTAATTTATTAATAAAAAGGCTGAATAGAAAAATTACAAAAGGTCATATAGTTCACTACAAAATATGAATTTAATTATTTATTTGCTTTTGAATATTCATATAACTTTTACTTTTTGATACTTTCAAAAATATAAATCGTAGTAACCGATGGTAACTCGTTGTATATCAGAATGCAAAGAAAAGTAAAAGAGTTGCAAAACGAAAAAAAAATTTACTGTGTTAAAGGTTTGTTTGAACATTTCTGATTCTCATTTTGTTCATGGGAATTATGGGATAAGTAGTTGGGTTTCAAACATTCTTTTAAGAATTTTTCAAGTCTACTGATGAGTTGATTAGCACCAACGAAATGTCGGCGCCATATAGTCAGCTGAAAAAGACAGAAAATATTTGACCTCTCCTTTTGGACCTGAATTAATACAGTTCACCACAAAATTAAATTAAAATTATCTTCATTTCATAACAGACAACAAGAAGCAAAAAGTATACCTATAACCTGTAAAAATTTTTCCCATTAGAAGTTATGCATATTGTAAAGGGTGTTTTTTTCGATGTATAGAACTTTAAGTTGCAATAAAACAACGATGGATGATTATTCGATTGGCATGAATTTTATTTATCCGAAAGATAATCTTGTGGCATTACATTTTAAATATGATTTCTGGCATATGACCGCCACGGCTGGAGCGGATGTGGTCCAAACTGGACGTCCAACTTTCGATGACTTTTTCCGGCATTTGTGGCCGTATATCGGCAATAACATGGCGAATATTGTCTTCCAAATGGTCAAGCGTTTGTGGCTTATCCGCATAGACCAATGACTTTACATAGCCCCACAGAAAGTAGTCTAGCGGTGTTAAATCACCAGATATCGGAGGCCAATTCACAAGTCTAAAACGTGAAATTAGGCGCTCACCCAACGTGGCTTTCAATAAATCGATTGTGGCACGAGCTGTGTGACATATTGCGCTGTCTTGTTGAAACCACATCTCCTGGACATCATAGTTATTCAATAAAGGAATGAAAAAGTTAGTAATCATGGCTCTATACCATTAACTGTAACGTTCTGGCCATCATCGTTTTTGAAGAAGTTCGGACCAATGATTCCACCAGCCCATAAAGCGCACCAAACAGTCAGTTTTTCTGGATGTAACGGTGTTTCGACATACACTTGAGGATTAGCTTCACTCCAAATGCGGCAGTTTTATTTGTTGACGTAGCCATTCAACCAGAAGTGCGCTTCATTGCTAAACAAAATTCGCTTATGAAAATCGGAAACAACAGCACTATTTGCAAACGTTGTTCAGACGTGGGTCTATTCATGATGAATTGCCTAACCAAACTGAAAATAAATCACCTGACAGCTGTTAAATCGGTCGCCATCTTGAACAGTAATGTCGACTTAAAGTTCTATACATCGAAAAAAACACCCTTTATAACATCTTATACAAATTCATTTATCAAGGAACAAATACTGTGATCTATAAGAGTTGTTTTTATTTTCTATTAAGTTCTTTTTATATTGTTTCAGTGATTAATCTTAATTAAATAATACAAAGAAAAGATCAAAGACATTCAGCCGGGCAGAAAAATAGCTGTTTCGAAGCCGTCACACTTTTCGTCAGCATCTGTCCTTGAACTCAGGGGCTTATCTTTCTAAAGCGTCACTTATTCCACTCAGAAACATGAGCCCCAGAATTAAAAAACGGGTGCTGACGAGGAGTATGGCAGCTTCGAAACAGCATGCTAAGTGTCTTTGATGTTTTCTTTGTCTTATTTCATTAATATCACAAAAACAATATGGAAGGAACTTGAGGCCGATAAACTTAATACAAAATAATTATATAAGAAAAAGTTCGAATAATAAAAATTAATTTAAAAAAATTTTTTTTCATCACATTTTTTTGTTATGGCAATGCTATAGACTTATTTTGGATTAAGTTTATCGGACTCAAGAAAGAGGATGTGATAATACATAAGCAGATATTCACCCCTATCATGAATAATTTTTCGCCTAAAATTTTTTCCCATTTCCCAAAAGTGCGATCATGAATAACTTTTAACATAAAATGTGTTCCCCTTCGAAATTTCCCCTTATCGTGAATGGATTTTTCAAAGGCATTTTTCCCATTTATTATGTTAATTTGTGCATTTTATTTATTATTTTTTTTGGCGAACTAGAACAAAATTCAAGTAGTTGCTACATTTTTACATTGTTACACGGATGGATCAAGGGCGAGGGGAAAAACAGTGCTTGGTATTTATATAGAGAATACCACGGAACTGTTATTTCGTCTACCGGACTTTTGCACAGTCTTTCAGGCAGAAATTCGGGCAATTACGGAGTGTATTAGGGCGCTCAATGAAATGGGAAGGCCAGCATCTGTGAATATATTCACGGATAGCCAAATGGCCATCAGGGCGATCTCAGCTGAGCGGATTAAATCACGAACAGTTTGAGATTGCAAAAATGCTATTAACAATCACTCGTCTCATGGTGAACTGCGCATCATATGGGTGCCAGGGCATGCGGGAATAGCTGGAAATAAAAGAGCAAACTCACTTGCTGCAAGAGCAAGAGAGTTAAGTAACATAAGCTTGGTATGAGCGAAACCTTACGATGCAGTTAAATCTGAGCTAAAAAACTGGGCACTTAGAGCCCATTTAACTCTCTGGAATAACGAAACCGTGGGAATCAATGCAACGATTCTACGGGGGGATCCAGATGAGGAAAAGTCAGGGGGACTGTTAAGACTTAGCAAGCCCGAATTAAGTAGACTAAAGGGAGTCATGATAGGCCACTCTCAACTACTGGCACATCTTAACCGCATGGGAATAGCGGGAGGAGATGAATGTAGAGCATGTGGGGAGCAGAGCGAGACACTAGAGCACTATTTATGCCAGTGCCCCGCCTTCTCACAAATACGATCCCGACATCTTGGGAGAGACACCTTACCAGACATAACCCAATTACGGGGCATATGCTGGAGGAAATTAAGGAACTTTGTGAATGACACGGAGTTCCTATAGACCTATGGGTCAAACTGTATCACGGCTAAATGCACGGAGCGCACAACAAGCCTATACTGGTTTAGGTATATGTCGCAAGACATGGGTAAGCAAGCCCCTCCAATCAACCTAACCTAACCTAACCCTGCTACATTTTAATGGATCTATAAATTAGGTGAAAACTATTTTTAGGTCTAAATCAATAAATAATGTGCAACATAACATGCTTCTCAATAGAGTGCAAAATAACCCATCCATTGCCTGTGGTTTTGTGAAGGTTTCTAAAGATGTGGTAGACGAATTTTGGTATTCGCTTACAGAAGAACTAAAAAGTACTGGCCTTCCTATTAAAAATTTTCATAAAAATTTTATCCATGGATATTTTATTCATTCTCCGCAGAGACTTTTCTAAAGCATCCAACACTTTAGAGAGCACTTTCCAAAAAGTAGATTGCGTCATTCCTCTTTCGGTATACACCCTCTGCAAAAAAAACGCAAGCATGCACTTAGTTTTACGATGGGCGGAATATCAAATGATTTTTTTTTTGTTGCCGACAGAGAATCTGTCAAAATATGAAAACGCCGATTTATTCACCCTTTTTACTTTTTAAACTACAAATTTATGTTTATTAGTTATAAAACATAAATTTAATTATTTTTTACATCACTTACCCACAAGTTTTCAATCAATTTTCATTGTATTTATATTTTCTTCCCCCCTACACTCTTCACTCACTACATATTGATAGCAAAACAAACGTTCCCATAATATTCATGATAGCAAATTTCCCCACTTGGGAAATGAAAATTTTATGGGCATAAAAATTTCACATTTTACTCACGTTAAGGGTGATTATCTGTAGTGCTTATGTTTTAATTTAGCCTTTATAGAGGCTTGAGTTCGGTTTTACTGCCTTAAAGTTGAGAAAGATTTGTTTGTGATGATTCCCTATTTTCGCTATACCAAGTTATTTTTTTAAACTCCCGAGAATTTTATATAAATATTATTATCAGTGGATCGAAAAAAGGGCGCTTTAAAGTTCGATTAAAAAAAAATAGTTATATGCAAAATAATTATTTCACTTTTTTCTTCCAGCATTCGCCAGATACGAGATCCAAAAACTTTTGAAGTTCCCGATTCATTTGAGGAAGAAATAAATCGCTGGACTTTGGAATCAGTTTCTGTTGTAGCTTTGGACAAGCAATTGGGTTTGATCACCACGAACCGTAACAATCCAAGGGTCAAAGAACTTTTTGATGGTTTAAATGAATTCTTTGAATTATCCTTTCTTGTTGAATTCCAACCATCCATTTGGAAGTATTATAAAACATCAACATTCAAAAAATTAATGAACTCTTTAGATAAAATTGTTAACGTGACCAGTTCGTATGTCAACGAGGCCATTGAACGTTTAGAGCAGGAGAGTAAAACTGAAAAGGCGGAAAAGCCTGAACATGAAAAGAGTGTTCTGGAGAAATTAATTAAAATTGACAAAAAGATTGCTTCAGTCATGGCTATGGATATGTTAATGGCGGGAGTGGATACGGTAAAGGAAGCAGATTACAGACAAACTATTATTATTATTTTTTTTTGCGATATTACAGACAAGTTCCACCTTTGTGGGTTTGTTGCTATGCATTGCCAAAAATCCGGAGAAACAGGAAAAATTGCGGCAGGAAGTGCTGCAAGTTTTACCCGAAAAAAACTCAGAGTTCGATGAGAGCACATTCAAAAATATGCCCTATTTGAGAGCCTGTATGAAGGAAGCACAACGTTTTTATCCCTTGACAGTGGGCAACGCACGTGTCCCCGTCAATGATGTGGTTATAAGTGGTTACAGAGTGCCCAAGGGCACGCCAGTGTCTTTGTGCTCTGTTTCATTGACGTGTGATAGCAAACATTATCCTCGACCAAATGAGTTTTTACCTGAACGTTGGCTAAGACCCACCAAAGGTGGCGGAGAGAATTCGCAATTTTCGCAAGAGCTAAAGCCCAGTAGCCCCTTCCTGCACTTGCCATTTGGTTTTGGGGCGCGCAGTTGTATTGGGCGTCGTATTGTTGAAATGGAATTAGAGTTGGGCATTGCCCGTATGGTGCGTAACTACCACATTGAGTTTAATCATCCCACAGAGAACGCTTTCAAGAGCTTGTTAATTAATGTGCCCAACATTCCCCTACGATTTAAATTCACTGATTTGGATTATTGATATACATATAAAACAGGAATAAATTAATATTTAATCGGACAAAGTACACAGTGTAAATAAACTATCATTGGATTTTTAATTATAGAGCTATGATCTTAAATGATTGATTTAATTATTTATATCGCTACACGAACATTAAATCAAAACCTCATTTACAAAAAATGTCTCTAATTGATTTGCTTCGAACATGCTTCAATTAAGTTTTCTGTGTTGAGCAATAGTTTTGCAAATAGGTAGACGGTAAGCGGTATGACAAAAGTATAAACATATACGGTGCAATTCACAAACGTTGCATAAGGCTTTAATAAACAAAATGTCTTAAAAGTTAATTCATAAACACAAAATAGCGAAGATTTCAATGGACTCTATCAACGACAAGACTCTTGTTCAAGAGCTTAATAAATTGAAAGTCTTGACACAACTTTTTCTAACTTGAATTCCTTTACGAATGAGAGACCTATAAGTGTATGCTGTATATCAAATTGAAGCCTGATGGTTTCTCTACTTTTGCGTTTTACATTTCATTTCACATAGTTACAAAAAGTTTTTAAACATTGCAAAAAATCCATAATATAGGAAAAATTTATGAAAAAATGTTTTAGTTATGTCGTGTCAAAATAAATATAAAAAAAAACACAAATCGGTTCTCTGAACTAAATTAATCATTTGTTGTTGGTAAATGACGAAAAAAGCCTTTCTGTTTGTTGTCCCTTGCTGAAAATGTGAAATTAATGTTTGTATAACTAAACATTTTTCGAAAATAATGATTTTGACCAAAATAACAAAAACTTTTTATGAAAATGAAAGCTTTTTATTAAAAAGCTTTTATTTTGTTTTCGCTAGTTTTACATAACCAACGGCAAAATTTATGAGCGTTGCCAGAATAGAAAAAATTGTTTGTATGAGTTAGACGGATAAAAAATAACACTACACAACAAATGGACAACAAAATCTGACCATGGGTGACCACTATATTTATAAAAATTATAAAAATTTAAAATTCTATAGATCAGATTTTTTTTAGAATTTTTTTTTTTTTTAAAGTCTAAGATTTTTGCAAAGGTTGATCCAGACCTCTAGTCATAACTTAAAAACGATGTGTCCGATTTTATCATGTAATACGTCAAAATATTATAAATTATGCCAGCTTTAAGTTTTGATAAACTCATTTTTTGGTGTCGTTAATATTTTTAGAGTTATTAGGAAAAAAAATAAAATATATATATATTTTCTTAAAAATTGCAAAATTTTTAATTTTAGAAAATTTTTAAAAAACATTAATTTTTAAATATTTTCCAGTTTTTTTATTTATTCATATAGCTGCATGTAATAGCAATAAACTGGGCACCCACTTATTAAAATCTGTGTGTTAATGTTTATTTTATTCCCGAAAAAAACAAAACTACCCATTTTGGCCAAATAAACACATTTTTGCTTTTAAGCGAAAGAAAGTTTGGACCAAATGGACAAAAATCGTAACGAAGAAAAGACTGAACATGAAAAAAGTGTTTTGCAAAAAGTTCTACGAATCGATCGGAAAATAGCCACTATAATGGCCATGGATATGTTTTTTACCGGAGTACGGTCTGCACGAATTATTTGCCACCAAATCAAAGGTTCAGATTTTGTCAAACAAACCCATGAACTGTTTTAACAAATTTGTTGCAATACAAAACAAACTGCAGACATGTTGTACGGAATATGTTTTGGCAGGTATAATTTCACACAGTCTGTCACCAGATCGTAACAACTTCAATGCAAGTGTGATTTTAGAAAAAATACTAGTGGAAACCTTTAATTTGGTGGATTTTTAAACTTTTATATATTCAAAAAGTTTGTTTAAAACTTCCCTCTTTATTGACCTTTCAGACCTCGACTACTTTTTTGGGCATATTATTATCTTTGCTTAAAAATCCTGTGCAGCAGGCCAGGCTGCGAGAAGAAGTTGCAAGCATTTTGCCCAACAAAGATTCCTAATTCACCGAAGAGGCCTGCAAAAATATGCCCTATTTGAGGGCCTGCATTAAGGAGTCCCTACGTTTGTATCCCCTGGTAATAGGCATTTCACGAGCAATTGCCAATGATGTACATAGTTTTGAGTGGTTACAGAGTACCAAAACATACACGCGTTACAATGCTCTCGCCTAGTTTGTGTAACCCGAACGTTGGCTCAGATCAAGGGCAAAAGTAGAGACATGCCCTTCGTTAAAGAGTGGATGGTGTGATACCCACCAATCTTTTTACGTATTTGCCTTTTGGTTTCAGCCCACGCAGTTGTATTGGCCGCAGAATTGCCGAAATGAAATTAGAGCTTGGTGTTGCTCGTACAGTGCGTAACTTTTACATTGATGTAGAATACTAAATTAAGGATAATATTACTAACAATTAATATTTAAATAGACTTTTGCAGAAATATACACAATTTTTACTTTCAATAAATTTACAAAGCTCCTTGATGTCTTAAGCCCTTCAACGCAAGTGATAAGGCTTTATATGAAATAGAAATTCCATTTGTAATTTCTACAATTTTTGTTTCCGACTCTAAAAGACACACTTTATCTTATAAGTTCCATGTAGAAGGGCCTTAACCCAAATTTTTTTGCTATCTCGGGGTTTTTCACATATTCTTTCAATCAAGTATAAATGGAAGAAAACGAGTTAAGCTACGGTCAGATTGGTCAAATATTTGAAAGCAAACATCAAATATTAGTTCGCTGTAATGTGACCATAAAACAATTACTATCGGCAAACAAAAATTTATATGTTAGCGTACAAACAAAATTGTTTTTTGCCAAACAAAAATGTGTCTGATGTGACCAAAGTGTGAACACATGTTGGCAAATATTTTCCTCTTTTTACGGCAAACAATTATTTGATCTTACAAAATTTTTGTAAGAGCAAACAGGGAAATATTTTCCATACAAAAAAAAAAAACTATGAATGCTATACATGATTTTTAATCACCGTCTAAATAGCGGCTTTTATAGCAAAATACCCATGTATATATATAGAGACTAAATTAAGGTTTTTTGTTATGTTTTATTACTCATTGAAGTATTTTTGTTTCAATAAAAATAATTTTTTTAATTTACTGCCTGGCTACCGGTGTCACTCGACATCGATTGCTCGCATAAATACATGCAAAGCAAAAACAACATTTTAAATGTCTGCGATGCCGATGAGAACAATACTACATATGTGTTCCTACGAAACACTAAGTTAGCACAATATTCTTACTCTTAAGCTAGATAGCTGTACCTTTGTAATTGTAGTAAATACTTCCTGCATTAGCTGGCGCAGTCCTGACAACATGTTTCCCATCCAGTGATCCTAGGCAATTGGGAAAGTTCCACAATTTTAGGAATTTCTCAGAAACATCTAACCATTACTCCTCGGTCGATGGTACCTAAAAATTAGCCAACAACAATGGAATAATTTTCTTTAAATTTCTTTAAATATTCCGGCTGCAACACTTTGTAAATAGCTTCACATACATCCGGAATAATTGTTGAAATGGTATTGTGGGGAATCCGGAAAATGTATTGGAGGGATTTAAAGCTTTCGCCAGTCGCGAGATACCGCATTGTTACTGCTAAACGTTCCTTTGCAGAAATCGGTTTCCGAAGCCTAGTAGTTTGCTTTATAATTAGCGGCTCCACCAGTTCGAGCTAAAAAAAAATTGTGAAATCTCGGTTTTTATGCAATCTTTCTGATATGTCTTACCAAGTAATCGAAGTCAATTGCGTTCATCCGTAAAAAGTTTTTGTATAGCTCTGAAGTTTCTAAACGGAGCTCGCGAAGCAGTTTTGCACAGCATCCAATCTCCTCTCGACGTTGTACCCATTTCCGGACCCATAGTCTTTTTTTCTTCTTTTTAATTATTTCTTGCTCTTGTAAGACAAAAACTGATGCTGCTCCGCAGCTTAACAACAGGAAATCTTCAATTTCTTCCATAATTTAATTTTTTTTTTTTTTTCAATGAAATAATTTTTTGTTTTTTCACTGTTTGAGCAAATATTTTTTTAACGGCAAATAAACTTTTCAGTGTGACCATGGCGAAAACATTTGCTGTCAAATAAAAATTTCTGTTGTTTGACTGATGTTTGAACTAACAAAACAGGCAAACAAATATGGCTAATGTGACCACAACACAAAATTGGTTTGAATTTTCATTTTGTTTTCCCAAAAACGGGCAAACATATTTGATTCAAATATTTGACCAATCTGACCGTACCTTTAGGACCTTTCTACACGAAGTCAGCAATGTTTATTATGGTTGGTCGATCTGTGAAGACAAACATTTATCAATATTGTGTTAACAATTTCTTGATAGCATTTGGCACGAGGAAAAAAAGTTCCACTTCCATAATATGCATGGTATAGGAGAAAATTTTGGAAAACCCTATACAGCAGTTGGCAAAATTATCCAGGATTGTAACAGGTGGACCAAAAGCAATCACCCTATTGGAAGTTGCTCTTATTTTTGCACATGGCGGAAAATGTCAAATCTGTTTTTACATTTGTGAACAAGACAGCTGTAGAAAACAAGTGAACAGACCATGGAGCGATACAGTCGCCAACAACGCGGAATAATCGTGTCTATGGCGAAGTGGACGATTTTTCGACCAAAACCATAATGAAAAAGGAGGCTCATCTCCACATCAGCGAGTACGTGAACAAGCAAAACTATCAATTTTGGGGCACCGAAAATCTACGAGTGATGCACGAGGAGCCATTATACCCACTCTAAGTAACTGGCATGGTGCGCTGCTAGCGCTGGAGGAGTCATTGGTCCATTTTTTTCGAAAACGTCGTGGTCAAACACCAACGTACTATAAGGCCAATGTTAATCGAGTTTTTTCTTCCGCAATTGCAGGAATTAGGTCTGGAGGACAAGTGGTTCTAACAGGACGGAACAACCGATATTCGGGAAGCCAAACAACATCGGATGACTTCTTTTGGCCCACCTGTTATTATTTCAAGCTAAAATCGAATCACTGCTTAAGAACGCTATAAGCTAGTAGACACAATGCAAGACAGACTTTCCAATAGGTCTCTTCGCCCCAAAAATGGGAGCTTATTTTTGCAACATTTTATTTTGTTTGCTTTTATTTTCATTACACACATGAAAGTTGTTTTGAAGCATTCATTTTAACTATGAACTTAATTATTTATTTGCTCTAAGAGCCAATTGAAATGTATTAATACAGGTCCAAAAGCACACCTTCCAAATGTTTTCTGTGTTTTTCAGCAGGCTATATAGCCGGCATATGCCGGCGACATTTTGTTGTGCTAATCAACTCAAAAGCAAAGAAAAAGTAAGAGATGCAAACCGGAAAAAAATGTTTACTGTGTTAAAGGTTTGTTTGAACATTTCTGATTCTGAATTTGTTCATGGGAATTATGGAATAAGCAGTTGGGTTTCAAACATTCTTTTAAGAATTTCTCTAGTCTACTGATGGGTTGATTAGCATCAACAAAATGTCGGCGGCATATAGACGGCTGAAAAAGACAGAAAACATTTGTAAGGTCTATTTTTGGACCTGAATTAATACACTAATTTTAACTTTATAGTCGAACTGTATATGATATGCAATTGTTAATAATTTTATCGGGCTTGAGTTCGATTTTTACTTCCTCAAAATTCAGAAAGAATTTTTGTGATGATACCTCCCAAGTATCAATATTTTTAAAGAGAAGAAATTAAAGTTGAAGACTCACGGGTTAGGGTACATACCATGGCTGTTTCAAGTCCACCACATCGCTTATCAGTTCATCATTGGAAATCAATTGGATGTTGGTGAGAGAATATTAAAATATATTCCCATCAACACAAAAACACAATGATAAAGTGGAAAGTTGATCAATATGATTTAATATAGACAGTCAGTAATGCAGAGCTCAGGTGGTAGGATGGCTAAGCGCTACTGCTTAGAAACAGTATACATTATTAGTCATGGCCTGGGTTCGTAGCAAATTTCTGTCCTGACGAGCGACGTAGTGGTCATGAAGCAGCCATGGCATGTACCCCAGCTAGTAGGTTTTTATCTTTATTTTTCTTGTCGTCTTTAAAAATATTGATCACTCCTAATTTATCATAAATCATCTATCTGAATTTTGGGGAAGTAAAAATCGAACGCAAGACTAATCGGGGCCTTAACAATTGAAAGCTGTTTTTGTAAAAATGTTCCTTTAATTTAATAGTGAATGTCTAATTTAAGTAAAAAAAAAAAAAATATTGGAAAAAATAAACTACACATATTTATGTTTTATTATTTATGCCGCACACGTATATATGAACGTGACTTCTGTGAAGGGTATTCAAGACGCGACCCAGTGGAATAAAGCGGACTTACATCAATAACTTACTTTACTTTATATATATGGCTTTTGCAGAGGTACGGCAGGGTTGGAGAAGGCAATGGGGGAAAATTACCAAAATAAGGCAGGAATATAAGTTTGCGTTCCAAAGAATTTCAGGTAGGCGCCACTCTGGAACTGGTTAATTTGTCTAAAAACAATTTAGTATAGAAGACTATCATGCCTCCATGATAATAGTGGCTGGGCGTGCTTTTAAGGAGTGTCGGGGCATACATACTTTGCGGAATAAGCGGAAAATTTATTTAAAAAAAATTTTTTTTATATTAATAAAACACATTTTTATTAATTACGTTTAAAGCTATATTTCTTTATTTATTAAATTATTTTATGTACTAATTTTTTTTCTATACTTTACACAATACAAATTTCAATTTACGACAAATAAATTTTGCAACATTTTTTTTTTAATTACGAAACTATAAATATATTGTTTTTAATTCCTTTTACTTTTTGTTGATCTTCAAAGCATATTTAGATATTTATGTTTTTATTTTAATAACTTTGTTTTTACAAAAACAATTCCTTTAGTAATTAACTTATCAAATGGAAACGAGCTGCAAGGGAAAGTATTTAATTAAGTATTCAATATTAAAGAACCAAATAATCGCAATTCAAATAATTTTGTATTTTTTCGTTTAGTTCATTTTTTATACTATTTATTTTCATTTAAATATTTTGGTCCAATTTTTATTATAATATTTCGATTTTGTATTTGAATTTGGTGACAAGTGATTGGTTCATTTGCAAGGATGTTTTCTACAAACTAATTTTGATTTTCATTAAGTTAAGACTTTTCTTTCACCTCATTTGCTTAATGAGAGTCTAATAGTTGTGTTTTTTTTTTGGTATTTAATTTTTAAGACTTGCTCAGAACCTTGTCTCGTTTATTGATTTACTTAAACATTTGGTTTATATTATTCTTTTTCCAAATTTTTGTTTTAATAAAGTTTCGTCATAGTGTTTTGACTGAGTGATCTGTGTGTTTGAGGTTAAGGCATATTGGAGTTGAGATTTCCCTTAGAAACTAATTGAGTCCTGTCACCTGATAATATAATCAAATGATTTTATTCCATCCAAGTCTTGGCGATATCTTGTTAGCCACACTTCTGTGAATTTGTTTCTGTGAAATTTGTATCTATTTATCAAGTATACTTTTAGGAATTTTATTATAAAGCTAAAAGTAGCTTGGTGGCTTTGAAAACATGATTGCTTGAATTCAACATATAAAGGGAGGACAAATTTTTAACGTGCCCTTGAGTTGATCTTGACTTGACCTTGACTTGACAATGACTTGACCTTGACTTGACCATGACTTGACTTGATCTTGACTTGACCTTGACTAGATCTTGACTGGACTTGACTTAACCTTGAGTTGATCTTGACTTGACTCTGACTTGACCTTGATTTGACTATGACTTGACCATGACTTGACCTTGACTTGATCTTGACTTGGCCTTGATTTGACCATGACTTGACCATGGCTTGACCTTGACTTGACCTTAACTTGACCTTTACTTGACCTTGACTTGATATTGACTTAACTTGACCTTGACTTGATCTTGAGTGGACTTGACTTAACCTTGAGTTGATCTTGACTCGACTCTGACTTGACCATGACTTGACTTGACCTTGATTTGACCATGACTTGACCATGGCTTGACCTTGACTTGACCTTTACCTGACCTTGACTTGATATTGACTTAACTTGATCTTGACTTGATCTCGACTTGACCTTGATTTGACCATGACTTGACCTTGACTTGATCTTGACTTGACTTGACCTTGGCGTGATCTAGACTTGACCTTGACTTGACCACGACTTGACTTGATCTTGACTTGAGCTTGACTTGACCTTGATTTGACCATGACTTGACCTTGACCATTACTTGACCTTGACTTGACCTTGCCGCCTTTGCAGGTTTTACCATGGCTTGAAGTATTTTTCGTGCATAATGTGATTTACGTTAAATTCTTTTGACAGTCGTAAGAAGTGTATTTAGATTTTTGTCTCGCAAAAATCAATGAAATTTTTAATAATTGTGTAACAATCTGAACTGCCCTCTGTGATGGTATTTACGGCTGGGATTTTCATTATTTATAATTACATTTCAGAGCCGAGCTAAATTTTTTGATATTTCTAATTTAGCGACGCCATCTCTGTTGGCAGAAAGTTACGAACATAATTTGTTCTCAATTTACGAGAAATAATGGAATAAATTGTTTCACTACCGTTCGATACAATAACGTCTCAATAAGGTCACATCAGTGGAACAGCTATATTTTGATAAATACTTGCCTTCCTTTTGCTCTTAAATCTCAAGGCACAAACTTTAATTAAAAGAGACTCCGCTGAAGGTTGCAGAATATGTTATAGAAAGTCGGTTTTTATAATTGATAATATAAACCAAGCCTAATTTCAATAGGACTTTCCCGTATATTGTTTGTTATAAATTAATAGATTTGTAGGTATTAATATTTTTTGTCAGCTGTTTCCTTTTTTTCAGTTTCACTTATTCACTTATTTGTCTAAAAAACTTATTTATTTTAAACTTAAGTTCACAATGTTTGTTTTTGTATGTTTTTTTAATTTTTATTTTATATTTAAATATGTATGTATATAATTTTCTTTTCTACTTGAAAGCTTTTATAAAGTTGTAACACACTTAAGTCACACTTAATTTACCGTAATAAAAATCTTATTTAGTTTGTTACCAGTTTCTTTCAATTCAAAATATAATTTTACATTTAGACCACCCGCCACCCACAATTTTCTTTAAATTTTCATAAATAAATGTTTGAAAAGAAACTTTCTTAATTGGTTTTTATTTAGCAGAGTTTTCACTTAAAATATGTAGGTATGTATATTTTATAAGTTGTGTTAATATTCAATACATTCAGTCCTAAACTTTAGATATGAAATTGTTGTTTAATAAAATTTAATTAAGTTTAACTTTGCTTTTAAACTGATAGGTATTCTTCTTGTTAAGTTGATTTTATAATAAATTATTATAAACGAATGCAAAATAAAAACACAAAACACAAAAAATCCAAACAGCATGATGAAACGGATGAATGGGTGAAGCAAGTGGTGTTTGTTATATGGAATACATGTAATAAAAAAGGGAAATTAGTTTTGTTCGTGCTTCTATTTATTGGCACCAAACATTTTTCAGCAGGAAATTTGTATAGTTTTGTTATACATAAGTTGTGTTTTCATTAAACAAAAAGTAAAAAAAAAAAAGAAAAAAGTTTGCTGAAGCCGTTAGTGGTTTTATAAATTATAAAGCATTCTTTAAGGCAGAAGTAAAATCATAAATTAAAAGCATGCATTTAGGGGAAAGAAAAAATAGTTTTAGTTGGTTGCTGCAAAACTTTCGAATGGACTCAGCAGGGAAAGGATTCAAACCAATAGATAACACTGCTCTGCAAAACAACACCTTTTGGTTGTGTTTTAATTGAAAATATGTAGACTACATGTATTTTGGTGCTCTAAGCCCAAGTCTGCTTTCAGTTTTTCTCTATCACGCAAGATTTTTTTATGGGCTCGGCTAATTTTGCTACGCCCATAATTATAGAATTACGACCATATATTTAACCATAACTCGGTAGACCCTTCTCCAATTTTAGTGAATAGCACATCAAAAGATGAGCTATAAAATTTTATTTTAAATACTGGTATATTTAAATATTTATTTCTATCTTTTTTCCGTTTCAAAGTTATTCAGAAATGAATGCGAAAATATGCAAAATTCGTTTTCTTTTTTATTTTTAATATTCAATACAAAAAAATAAAATGGGCAGCATTTTACATTTGCCTAAATAAAATAGGCCACTAATCATACAAATCCATAAGGAAATGTTGAATTTATTCACAATTTTAAGCAGGTATCTACAACTGTAATAATTTGTATTTCATACAATTACAACATCATTGCAGGCAGGTAACAGAACTAAAATTTATACATACAAATTATAGATACCTGCTTTAAATTGTGAATAAAATCAACAGTTGCTCGTGGAATTTTATGATTTATGGGTTATTTTATTTTTTAGATATGGTGAATTTAGGAAAATATAAAATGCTGCCCACTTTTATTTTTTTTATTGAATATTAAAAAAAAAAATAGCGAATTGTGCATGAAAAAAATTGTATGGCAATTGATTTCTGAATAACTTTGAAACGGAAAAAGATAGAAATAAATTGTGTAGCAGTATTTGAAATAAAATTTTATAGCGCATCTTTTGGTGTGCTATTCACTAAAATTGGAGAAGGATCTACCGAATTATCGTAAAATATATGGGCGTAACTCTATAATTTAGGAGGCAAAATTAGCCACGCCCCCTTAAAAAAATGCTTACATGATAGAGAAAAACTGAAAGCAGATTTGGGTTTAGAGCAGCAAAATACAAACCTACATATTTTTTCTTGAACCCATTTTTACTGTTGTACAGTGTAATTAGCCAGATAAATCAATTAGCAATTATAAATCATATAGTTCGACTTTCTTCTACCTTGGTAAAGGTTATAGAAGACTGGGCACGGCCGAATATAGCGTTCTTACTTGTGTTTTTTATTTTTATTTTTTCATACAGAGTCTGGCAAAATTTTGTCAGATGTAGACGTTCAGTAAATTTCTGTCAACGAACGCATAGCTTTGGTTGGTATTGATGAGTCAGTCAGTTAATTAGTTTTCCCTAAAAGTATGCTAAGTTTTTCTAGAAAACAAATAAAAGAAGCCATGCGGATTTTTCGTTTTGCTAAAAGTAATATATGTAAATGGTTAGTAATTAAAAATATAAATTTAAAGAAAGTGATTTACGTGCACAAATTTGCTTTCTTAAAATTGTATTCAACACAATAAGAAAACATGAAAATTTCATTTTGTTTTCAACACAAGTACATGAAACAAAATTTATATGTAGAAAACTGGCAGTTGGTGCGTTTCGTTTTAAATTTTACCTTCATCTATATATTGAAAATTTGTTGTCTTGTGTTTAGCATGTCTGATCGCAAATGTATTATGATGAAATCATAAAAAATAGTTATTTGACAAATTACTTTTTGTCTACTTCCACAAGTAGTTACATTAATATTTTGCCATTTTTTTTTAATCTCTATGAAAACATCAAAGGCAATATTGAATGTATTTTGTTATTTAATTTTAGATAACATGTTGACATGCCATGGGCTCAAAAAGAACAGTTGGCTTAAGAATGGTGTTGAAAATGTATACATTCATAAAATATACAGTACTTTAAAAAGTTCTTCCATTTCTTTTCTATAATTCTCAGCAATTTTATTTTTAATTTCAATTCAAAATCGAAACGAGATCTTATTAAGATTTTGTGCGACTAAAAAATTGCTGATGGTATCATAATGATGTTACACACTGTACTCGCCAAACATGTTCTACACAAATATATTGTTACAAATTTGGTCGTGAACGGACCGATTGTGATTGTTCTAGAACGTACTAAATCATCGTTATTTTATATGTGCGTATATTGTCTTGTTATTATTTGTAAATGAACACAGGAGGTATATACACACATTCATACATGGAAGCTTGTTGATAAACAAAACGGCAGCACAGCGAGTGTGCACATACTGACACACATGTGTGGATAAATAAGCACAACAGCGAAATAAAAGAAACCACCACCGCACGATACAATATTCGTGTGTGCATGTATGTGCGCGACTCAGATGCTTGAGTTTTGCTGCCGCGTGTAAGTATGTCGGTGTGTGTGTATATCTCTTGTTCATGATGAGTCATCGCACATCGCATGTATGTCGGTATGTGTGTATATCTTTTGTTCATGATGAGTCATCGCACATCGCACTATAGATGTGGCGTGATTAGCTTCTGTAAACGTCTAGAATGTTCTAGTAATGATCATTGGAGGTATAAAAGCAGCGAAGCTCAACGCTGAACAGTCAGTCGATTTTTAGCTGCGCTAACGTGTAAAGTGTCTTAAGTAATAAAAAGTGATTAAGTGAAAGTGTTGTTCTTTTAGTAAAGTGTTCTTAGTAAAGTGTTTACAAGTATAGTGTGTTCAAATAAATAAAGTGTTGAACTGTTGATTATTGTAATCTGAACACGTGAGTGTTGTAACTTCATTACAATTAAAGAATCTACGGAAAATGTTTTGAAAAGGTTAAAACGTAACAATTGGTGTCAGAAGTGGGATTGTAAAATGAAGTTCGACGAGCTTAAAGTGGAACAACTGAAAAAGGAGTTGTGCAAGTTGGATCTGCCCACAACTGGTAACAAAGTGGAGCTGCAGAAGAGGCTAATGGAGGAGTTTGATCGGTTGGGTCTGGACATCAATACTCATGACTTCGAAGAAAAAGAAGAACTGGAAATGAGTACACGATCAGCTACAAGCAATATGGACTTCAACGCTATGTTTGCAATGATGATGCAGAAAATGGAGGAAAACTCCAAATCCATCATGCAGGAAAACTCCAAGTCTATCAAAGAGGCGTCAGTTGCAACAAATGCAATACTGAAAGCCAACAGCGAGAAGTTAATGGAAATTTCTGAGGCCATGAATCTGAGAGTAAATGCCATGGAGGAAAAATTGTGCGGCTTGGAACGAAATGTTCACGAAGTGGGAGAAAAATTTGTTGCCCTAGAAAATGATGTGGATCAAAAGCTTCATAGCCTGGAAGCTAGAATGAATAGCCTTCAACTGCAGGAAGCGCCTGTGCGAGCTATTCCTGAATCTGTGAGCAGAGTGAAAACGCCCACCTTTGATGGCAGCACACCTTTTAACATTTTCCAGTTTCAGTTTGAAACCGTGGCCAATAAAAATGCATGGAGCGAGGATGAGAAATGCATTGAGTTAATTTTGGCGTTGAAGGGTGTCGCTGCACAGGTCCTGGAAACTGTGCCCTCTTCATCTAGAGACAATTATGAAGTCATCATGGCAGCTCTGCAACGAAAGTATGGTGGAGAGCACAAGAAAGAAATCCACAGAATGGAGCTAAGAGGCAGAGTGCAGAGAGGCAATGAGACTCTTCAGGACTATGCAATGGAGATTGAGCGTCTTGTGCAGCTTAGCTATCCTGGAGAGAGTTACTCGTTTTTGGAACATTTCAAGACGGAGGCATTTGTGAACGGAATTCGAGATCCCGACATTAAACTTGCTGTATGTGCAACACAAAAGCCGTCATTCACCGAAACCGTCTCATTTGCGTTGGCCCAGGAGACAGCCAGACTAATTTCAAGGCCACAGGTCCACAAAATAAGGGAGCTAGAGGTAGTTCAGGAGCCAGTAGATGGCTTGGCCAGTACGATTAAAGAGGTAGTGTTGCAAGCGTTGGCCGAAAGCTCTAACAAAGGCCGAGCTAAGTGTTTTAACTGCGGAAAGACAGGCCACTTTCAGCGCAACTGTAAAGCTCCCAGGAGGCGTACTAGATCCGTATCTCGACAGAGGCCGAGCAAAAGGGCAGGCCAACAACAGCTGACCAAGAAGTCACGATCATACCAATGGGGAAACGAGCAGAAAGAGTGCGTCATTGATGTTCGGCTAACGCAGATAGACTCCCACGAAGACTGGCCAACGGCGCAGAAAAATGATCCGGTGCTCAGCAAAATAATAGCTGCTAAACAGAGTGATAGCAGGCCTGCACGCAATGAAATTGCGGCTGAGAGTCCCCTCGCTAAAGCTTATTGGGCACAATGGAGCAGCTTGCAGCTGGTAGACGGATGTTTGTACCGTATATGGGAAAGTGCGGATGGCAAAACTACTTCTAACTTAATAGTCGTACCATCATCTAAGATACCGGAAGTTTTGCGAGAGTTCCACAATGGTCCCAGTGGAGGTCACCTTGGAGTTAATAAAACACTGGAAAAGGTAAAGCAGCGTTTTTACTGGGTTGGAGCACAACAATCAGTAGCCGACTGGATTGCGAACTGTAAGGAATGTATAGCGGCGAAGGGTCCAGCACGGAGAACTCGAGCACACCTGCAGCAGTACAATTCGGGCGCGCCCTTTGAGCGAATAGCTATGGATGTAGCAGGTCCTTTTCCAGTCAGTACTGCCGGTAATCGTTATGTCCTTGTGGTGATGGACTATTTCAGCAAATGGCCAGAAGTATACCCCATACCAAACCAGGAGGCTCAAACTGTGGTAAATGTTTTCATCAATAATTGGGTGTGCAGGTATGGTGTTCCGATGGAGTTGCATTCCGACCAAGGCAGAAACTTTGAGTCTGCAATTTTTAAGGAAATGTGCGAGCTCTATGGAATAAGAAAAACCAGGACAACACCACTTCATCCGCAATCTGACGGTATGGTTGAAAGATTTAACCGCACGCTGAAGGAATACCTGAGGAAAGTAGTGAGCGACCATCAGAGAGACTGGGATGAGCACATTCAAAAATTTTTGTTGGCATACAGGTCCGCTGTGCATGACTCAACGTCTAAAACACCAGCAAAAATTGTCTTTGGAACAGAACTCAGATTGCCTGGCGATTTGGAATTTGGCACAAAACCTGTACCGAAAAATGAGGATACGGAGAATTCTTCGCAGGAGAAAAGTGAATTGCACGACCTACACGAATTTGTACGCAACAGAATTCGAGTAGTCAGCGATAAAATGAAAGCCAGATACGATCGAGCTGCTAATTCCGACGGATTCCGCGAGGGACAACTGGTTCTACTATATAACCCACAAAGGAAGAAAGGACTGTCTCCCAAATTACAAACGCATTGGGATGGACCGTATAAGGTGATTAAGAGGTTGAACGATGTTGTATACAGGATACAGAAGCATAACAGCCATCGATCCAAAATGAAGGTTGTACACTTAGAACGACTCGCAAGGTACGGAAGTAGTGGTTCTGGGCCTGTTCGGGACGAACAGGCTTGAGAGGGCGGCAGTGTTACAAATTTGGTCGTGAACGGACCGATTGTGATTGTTCTAGAACGTACTAAATCATCGTTATTTTATATGTGCGTATATTGTCTTGTTATTATTTGTAAATGAACACAGGAGGTATATACACACATGCATACATAGAAGCTTGTTGATAAACAAAACGGCAGCACAGCGAGTGTGCACATACTGACACACATGTGTGGATAAATAAGCACAACAGCGAAATAAAAGAAACCACCACCGCACGATACAATATTCGTGTGTGCATGTATGTGCGCGACTCAGATGCTTGAGTTTTGCTGCCGCGTGTAAGTATGTCGGTGTGTGTGTATATCTCTTGTTCATGATGAGTCATCGCACATCGCATGTATGTCGGTATGTGTGTATATCTTTTGTTCATGATGAGTCATCGCACATCGCACTATAGATGTGGCGTGATTAGCTTCTGTAAACGTCTAGAATGTTCTAGTAATGATCATTGGAGGTATAAAAGCAGCGAAGCTCAACGCTGAACAGTCAGTCGATTTTTAGCTGCGCTAACGTGTAAAGTGTCTTAAGTAATAAAAAGTGATTAAGTGAAAGTGTTGTTCTTTTAGTAAAGTGTTCTTAGTAAAGTGTTTACAAGTATAGTGTGTTCAAATAAATAAAGTGTTGAACTGTTGATTATTGTAAACTGAACACGTGAGTGTTGTAACTTCATTACAATTAAAGAATCTACGGAAAATGTTTTGAAAAGGTTAAAACGTAACAATATCATTAAAACAAAACGTGTGTAGGTGGTTTTTGTACGTGTGCTATGATTTGCTGGGGCAGATGTTTTCATGCATACGGCGGCTTTGGTGCGCATATACAATACATATTTGCATACTTAGAAGCTGAGTTTGGTTTTAGAAAATCAGAATTCGGCAAATTTGCTTAGACAATGCTGAAAATGATAAAACATTCCAGCTTCTGCTTTTAAAATAACTAATATGATTGTATATTTGACATAATAAAAACAAAACCAGAATGTGACGAAAATTGGTGTTGATGAGAAGCGTAGCGGCTGCGAAACAGCTAGTTGTTCCCCAGCTGAAGTCATAATTATGCTTTTTATTATACACTATTTTTTTATTACTTCTATTATATATCAAAAATGCAAATTATAGTAGTCGTTTGAACTAATAGCCTTCCTACAATACAATAAAACTGCTATTTCTTTAAGTTCACTAAAAGCAAATCAGAGAAAACAATATTTGCGAAAACTATTTTCATGGAATCAAGGCTTTAACATTTGCTTAGTTTATTTTCATTAGTATTGTTTGTATTTTCTTTAACGATTCACCCCAAATTTGGACATCAGGCGTATTTTTGCTGTCAAAAAGTACCCTTTTCAAAAATTATGCAAAATATGTCAAACAGCTGATGTCTTGCACTGATTGATGATTAAAGTTTAATGCCCTAGTTCATAAAAATTATTTCAAGCTTATAAGACTCTTATTTGACATATTTCTATGAAACATTTATCAAATAAAGGCCATATTCATAATAATTATTGTAAGTTTATTAAACTCTTATTTGACGTATTTCTACGGAATACTTGTCAAATAAAAGTGTAATAAACCTTCAATAGTTTCTATGAACATGGGTGTAAGAGTTTAATAAACCTAAAATATTTATTATGAATAAGACCTTAAATGTTAAATTTTCTTCATTTAAGTGTGGTTTAAGTATTAACTGATTGAGAGATTTACAAGTTTAAACATAAATTAAACCAAGCACGAAGATGAACCTTCACTGATTTTTCGGTCTTTAGTTTTTTTTTCTTTTGGGGGGATTAAATGAAAGACTGGGCACCAGGCACTTTTTGCCGGTGCCCAAGGGTGGTATATAGTTCTTAAGAAAATTGAGGTTCCTATAAAAATCGTGTGCAAAAGAATTAATGAAATTTCGGGTAAATTTTCACACACCGGTGTTGAATTTAGAAAAGAAAGTACTATATGGAATTTATGCTGTTTAAGACCTAAAAAAAAGATATGGCCTACTAAAAACATTGCTCCAAGTGGTTCTAATCAGTTGATTGAAAGTGTCTTTAAGACTTTTGAAATTCATAAATCACTTTTGAGCTCTTAACATATTCGCTCCTCACTATAGATAAGCGAGATGAATATCCTTTCACTCAAGTGGTTTTTATTTAGAAGATTTATTTATTTTTAAAGCATTCTGATTTATTGACACGAGTGCTTTTCTTTGAGACATGGCATAATACTGCTTAAAACTGCAAATGGGAAAATAACAGTAAAACAAATCCAAGAATTAATTTTATAAACTGTTTAAAAACAACAACTATAAATAAAATAACACAAATTGAAATAAAAAATAACATGACAGATAAAGGAAATGGTTGTGAGTATGTGTTTGTTTATGTGTAGAGGAAAATAGGAAAGCAAAAATAAAAAAAAAATAACTCAGTTTCATACACGTGTGGTAATAAAGCGAAATACAATTCGATAAGCTGCCAAGGAAGTTAAGAAGAAAAGTAAATAAAAACAACACATTTTTCATGAAACAAAAACATAAAGATTTTGCAATTCTATGATTGTGTTGCGAAGCTGAAAAAATGTTTTATTTAGGGGCAGTGAAGTGAAATGAAAATAGCAGCAACCGTAGATGAGATTAAAGCTTCTACAGCGAAATTTCCAGAGCTTAGAGAGTATATTCCTATAGGAATAACCTGTAGCCTTCTTTGCGCTGCGTAAATATTTTATATATAATTTGTATTCTGTATTATGATGCTTGCATAGTATTTTTTTGGAAGCACTTAAAATGCGAAAACATCAAATAGTTTGAGCTGTTGTGGTAGTATGCCGGCTTTGAAACAGCTAGTTGTCCCCCAGGTAAAGGACTTGGATATTTTCTTTGTCCTGTTTAATTCGCATCAAGCACAACAATAATATAAAATGAGCTTAAGCCCGATAGACGTAATAAAAAAAAAAATACACTAAAGCCCGGACTTGCGTCGTTTCGATTTGCGTCGCTTTTTAAAACTGGAAAAATTCGATTTGCGTCGTTGCGATTTCAAGTTGCGTCGGTTTGAGTTGCGTCGTTTTGACCCCGATTTGCGTCGACTCGACTTGCATCGTTTTGATTTCGATTTGCGTCGCTAAACACGGTTACATTTTTTACTGCATCATTGTGGATTACCATTTTTAGCATTTGTAGTGTAGTATGTATTTAGCATCTTGAATTCATTAGTTTTTACAACTTCTGGCAACAACGCTCGTCACCTGTACGTTAAGAAATTTTCAGATTGCGTGAAAAAAGGGAAATCCCCTTTTCTTTTTTATATAAGTAGTGCTAAGAGCAGCTGTCTGGTTATGGTAACAATTTAGTGTGTGATTCGCCTTAAGGACGTAAAACATGAGTAATTTTTATGTTGTTTTTTCTTAATTTATGGTTTTGTTATTTCTTTATAATATATGTATGTATATGTATAAACATTTGTTGAAGTAAATTAAATGAATAAAAACGTATTCCTACTAGTATTTTTTATCAAAAATACAAAATTTTTTGCTTTGTTTTAAATATTTTCCCCAACAAATTAAATTTCAGTGCATTTATATAGAAAAAAGTGATTCGATTTGCGTCGAGTTTCTCCGGTCCCCATTAACGACGCAAGTCGGGGCTCTAGTGTAATCATACCCGTTATGATTATTAAATTTTCAAAGCCGATGTTGAATGTGAATCACACCTAAACACCAAAGGCCATATTCATAATAATTATAATAAGTTTATTAAGCTCTTATTTAACGTATTTCTACGGAATGATTGTCAAATAAAAGTGTAATAAACCTTCAATAGTTTTTATGAATATGGGTGCAAATTTTTTTCTGCATTTAATTTGACATTTCTCAATTTCAGCCTAACTCAATTTGAAAGATGGAAAGATACACAATTGAGCAACGCGTTAAAAGTTATTCAGGCTTATTATGAAAATGGACGTACAAATGAAAATGCATATTGTGCACTCTGTGGTTTTTTCGGTCCATTCAATCGTCCAAATGTGCGCACAATCGGAAAGACCGTTCAAAAATTTGAGCCAAGCGGATCTGTAGGAGATGTCAAAACATGAGTTTATGCTCGTATAGCAGTGCAGAAAATATTGCTGCCGTTCGCGCTAGTGTGACTGAACAGCCGTTCACCTCAACTTGTCGTCGTGCCCAACTATAGCACCTCTCACGCTCGTCGTTGGTGAACATTATCCATAAAGACTTGCACTTACGCGCTTATAAGGTGCACATGACTCAAAAACTGAAATATCTTGACCATTCCAAGCGTCGTCAATGATGAGAATGGTGTCGAGAAATAGCAACAGTGGCCGATCAATTTTCGATAAAAATCATCTTCAGTGATAAGGCACATTTTCACCTCAAAGAATTCATCAATAAGCAGAATTGCCGCCATTTGGGTGAATGATTATCCAAGAGTGCTTAACGAGAAACCAACGCAACCACAAACAGTGACTGTTTGGTGCGGTTTATGTGCTGGCGGCATCATCGGCCCGTATTTTTTCCAAAATGAGGTCGGTCCGGCAATGACTTTGAATGGCGTTCGCTATCGTGAGATGATAAGAAGCTTTTGGCCCAAAGTGGAACATATGGATGTGGACGATATGTGGTATCAACAGGACAGCGCCACTTGCCACACAGCTAACGAAACGATGGCTCTTTTGCACGACAAATTCAATGGCCGTGTTATGTCACGTGGTGGAAATATAAATTGGCCCCCAAGATCAGGTAATGGGACACCGTTGGACTTCTTTCTTTGGGGTTTTGAAAAGAAAAGCCAGCAACAATTCAAGAGCTAAAAGATGAGAACATTCGGTTCATTAACAGCATGGAACCTCAGTTATGCCTCAGCGTCATCGAAAATTTGGATGATCGTATGGAGGTGTGTCGCCGGGGTCATACATTAAACCATAACAATATTATAATAATGAAAAGAAATTACAAAATTTCCTAAAATGGCCTTAAAGCCATAAATGAAGAAGAAGTTTTTCTCTGTACTGCATTCTCAGCAGAAACGCCAAGTTTTCACAAACTTTACAACACTTTTTTGACATACGAAAAGCTACATTTAATTACTAATCGACATACCTACTTATAATAGAGTTGACGAAATGCCATTAAAAATTACATTCGAAATCTCTACGTCTTTTCGATTTATCGTATGTACAGGTGTGTATTAAGAAATCAATAATGTATACACTTGACAAAATTTTGTTAAGACAAACCTCATAATAATATATGAAAAATAGAAAAGATCCTGACGTTTGTCTCCGCAGAATTAAGGGAATAAAAATAACAGTCAGCATAATATTTACCTGCACACTCATGTATAGACAAATGTACACGTATATGGAAAATTGTAAAAGGACCCTGACATAAACCAAATTCAAGTCCTATTCTTTGTTTATGATATGTCCGCATGGCTTTCATTAAGTTTTGCAGTATTGTTTTTTTTTTTTACTTTTAAATTTTATTTCAAAAGACATTTAAAAACAACTGAAATATTGCTACAAAACGACGACTACAAGTTCGTGACCCGTTTTAAGTGTTCATCACCATTAAAAATGTGTATGCACACACACAAACATGTGAATGAACAAAAATTAAAATGAAAATATTGTTTTGCCATTTCAAACTGAAAGTAGAAAAAAACACAAGGACCCAGAGTGAAAGTGTGTGTGTGGGGGGGGGACTGAGTTGACGAAACAAAACATGAGCAAACCCTCACCTACTAAAAGCAAGGACAACTATAACGAGTAAAAATAAATACATTTGAATTTTTAAATTGAAATCAGAAACAATATGCCCTGCAACATTTAGCATTTTGATTGATGTAGACATACTAATGATTACCGGCGATTCCAGTTCATCAGAAAGCAGGGAATGTGGCACGGTAGAAACATCTCGACAACCATTTGGATTTTCGGCAGCATTCCCTTCCCTGAGGACGAACTTATAATGGCAAGCACTATCAATACGTTTCAGCCGAGGCAAGCTCCGTAACCGATGATCAAGCAAAGCGTAAGCCTGAGGCTTCTGATCCCTGTTGTACCGACTGGTCTGCGGTGGAGGTTTCGCTAAATCTCTCTAAGGACACGCTTTTACTCTGCAGAACTAAATATGAAAGCAGGAAAGCAATGAAAGTCATCTCTGTGAAAAACTTGCTCTTAATAATGTCACGATTGTTAGAAATCATGATGTTTTCTTAAGCACTCAGTTAATTTCAGTTCGATTATGAAATGCCTAAAAGTAGGCATGCCATATTCAGCAAAGAAGTATAATTTTAATAACTCGTGCACCATACCATGGTAACGGGTTTTTCAACAGGGACGCTACAAAAATACAGCGACAGGGGCAGCAGACGAAGCCATATTTCTTGCTGCTCTTCGGTAAGGTTTGCCATTTCATGATGGAAAGATATACGAGCCAACAACGAGTGGAAATTATTAAAATTTACTACCGAAATTCGGAGTCAGTGGCCTTAACGTTAAGAGCGAGCGCTACGTCTAATTTATGATGAGGCTCATTTCTGGCTGAATGGCTTCGTCAATAAACATAATATGCGTTATTGGTCAAGCAGCAATCCACATGTAATCCATGAGTTATCATTGCATCCCAAAAAAATTACGGTTTGGAGCGGTTTAGGGGCCGTACTTCTTCCGTGCTGATCATAACCGGCACGTTACTGTGAATGGGAATCGCTACCGTTCAATGACAACCGAATATTTTTGGCCTTAATTGGATGATATGGACTTGGAAGACATGTGGTTCCAACCGGACGGCCTCACAAGTCCACAAAGCGAATGTCACAATCAATTTATTGAAAACCAAGTTTGGAGAACGTGTTATCTCACGAAATGGTCCAGTCGATTGGCCGCCTCGGTCGTGCGATTTGTCGCCGTTAGCCTGTTTCCTGTGAGGCTACGTCCAGTCTATGGTCTATATCAACAAGCCAGCCACGATTTTTTTTTAACAAACACAAAACTGCGAAGCTTTTTGCTTGTCTGCAGAAACACTCAGAGCCTTCGGCAGGAATCGAACCTGCGACCTCGAAGACTCTTGGTAAAGCACTCTACCAATTCATCCATCGAGGCTTCGTACGAATATCGAACGTGAAATTGCAGCGGTATCGGCCAATTTATAAGCATAAATTTTCGAAAATTGGGTGCAGCGTCTGGACTTCTGCAACCGTGCCCGTGGTGGCCATGCAAAAGAAATCGAGTTCCATACATAATGGCATCAAACGTGCTTTTACAGAAATAAAGAATTTCATTGATATCCAAAACCGTCTTGGTTTTATTTAAAAAAAAAAAAAAAAAACTTTTGTAAGGCAATAGAACTGCCTTATCGTAAAGTGAAAGATACTGCAGTGCAAAACTCGATAATACTGGCATCAGGCGTAGAAGGTTCTCGACTTTCTGGAAGCTAAGTTGGAGCATAAATAGTGGAACTCATTCCAGTTTGAGATCTGTATTGTCTTAACTGTGCTACTATCAACAAAAACCAAAAAGTAAAGTAACTTTAATTGAGTTGAATAAAGAGAATTGTAAATTGCTGTAAATAAAATAGCTGAGTCTGTTTTATTTGCATTTGCTATGAAAGAATCCGCAAAAACGTTTCTATTAAAGGGTAAAATGGTAACAATCAGGCCTGTTCTGAAATCACGGTGATTTAAAATCACTAACGGTTTCAAAATCACGGAGGTGATTTCTTAGTGTTCTGAAAATCACGAGATTTAAGAGTTTTTGGCGTGCTTTTCTGTTTTCGAAATCACGGATAAACAGCTGGTTTGTTTTGTTTACATACATAATTATAAAATTATAAAGAGGAAAGACGCGGAAAGTTAAACAAAAGAAAATAAATACAAAAACAAGAGTGTTGCCACTGTTCTAAACTGGGTATTTTTGTAATATACATATATACATTTTTTGCTTTTATATCATTGAATTTACCAATTAAAATTCGAAATTATTCATAAAATTAAAACACTAATTATAAATGTAATTAAATTTTGTTTAAATTAATTGTTTAATTGAATAAATTTTCAATATTTCATTTGTCTCATACAATCAGGTAACCACAATATATTATCTAGCAAAACAAAACAGCTGACTGCTAAAAAGTAAAAAATAAATCACGAAGATTATGAACAGAAGAATTTTTTTTTTTTTCTTTAAAAGCAAGCAGAGTCTTCAGTAATTTGTGATTTTTTCAATTTATTTTGTATAAAAGATATAATATTATTGCATGAATAAGTAAAAAACACATTATCTAAAGTACTCAATACGTTTTTTATTTGGTTTCTAACAAAATTATTGGAAAACATGTGCAAGTGATTTAAGATCGGTAGTCCTTTAGCTGACCGGTTTCAAATCACGAAATTACTAAAAAAAATTTGTGCACAGAACACCATTTCAGTGATTTCAAATCACTTTCGTGAAAAGTGATTTTCAGAACATACCTGAATATTAAAGAAAAGAGCTACCACGATTGATCGCCGTATCACGATAGAAGTTAGTTTTGTTGACAGAATCCATATTTTGAAAAATGTATGTAAATATGTTTAGCAGAAATCCTATATTAATTTTCTGCCTTTTGAACTTAGTTTAAGAAAAAGAAAAATCTGTATAATATATATATTTTTTTTTTCTTCAAACGAGGTATTTTGATCGCATACTTCCTTAAAATCTTCATTTCCATAGAAAATCGACCTGGCGGATTTGACAACGACGCCAACGATAGACAGTATGTCAAATATTCATGTGACTTTGAATACCCTTGACATACTCTGCGTAGCATTCATGGCAAAACAGATGACATAAAAATAAAAAGCAACACCAGCAGTATAGAAAAGTAAAATATTAATAACAAAAATGATAATGATAATGACTTTCAGACACGCAAATTGTTTTTAAAAATCAATTGAAGGAAAAACTTTCAGTGCTGGTAAAGAGAAATGTAAATAAAATTAATGAATGAAACCAATTACTTTATCAAGTTAGTTAAATGCAAATAAAAACTATAGCAATTAATAATATTAGAGGCCAGCTGACACTATGATACAAGTATTATTGAGAGTCTTGCGAATGTTAACAAAATCGATTATATCATAATATTTCGGTCTTGCACCATCACACCTCAAGTAAAATGAAAAACACTACAGGTCTTGCTAAAATCTTAGTGTGGACGGCAGACGCGCGCCACTTTATCAAAGAATAGCATTAACAAAGCAGAAATAAAATGGACAACTGCAAAGTAAGTTTTTCACCAATGTAAACACCGCTTAATTACTTCATTCAAATTGTTGTAACTTTTAGCTAATTATCCGATTAAGATATGAAAGCGGAGACGACGTATAATTGCCTCATAGAGAAAATTATGAGAATAAATACGTTCAAGCACTTTCAAAAGGGCATTTGCACGAAGGGACTCAATTAATGCAAAATAGCATACTTAATTGAGTCAAAATAAAGTGTACACAGAAAACTACAATCAGAATATCAGAACGGAATTCTCTAACTCCCCATTTACACGCGCAAGTACAAGTGCAAGTAACTCAATACATTGACATTTTTTTACTAATGCCATCATACTTCTGATAGTTGCAAGCTCGTTTGCAAGAGATTTTGATTGCCAATAATCTTTTTTTTTACTTGCATGTCGGTATAATTTCAAAAAGCAAAAACAGTGTTACTTTATAAAGTTCATATTTTAATTTTAATAGATTAATTTTAGTCAATTTAGGTCCAAAAATTAACCTTTTTAAAAAATATTTGCTGTCTTTTTCAGCTGTCTATATGCCGACGATGTTTCGTTGGTGCTCATCAACTCATCAGTAGATTTGAAAAATTCTTAAAAGTCTGTTTGAAACTTAATTACTTATTCCGTAATTCCTATGAACAAAATGAGAATCACAAATGTTCAAACAAACCTTTAACACAGCAAACATTTCTTTTCGTTTTTGCAACTCTTTTACTTTTCTTTGCAACCCTCTATACAACGAGTCACCATTGGTTACTACGATTTGTATTTTTGAAAGTATCAAAGAGTAAAAGGCATATAGACAGCTGAAAAAGACAGTAAATATTTTTTAAAAAGGTTAATTTTTGGACCTAAATTAATTAAAGATTAAGTTATCTATAAGTAATCAATTTGTCTTTATCTTTATACCGAAAAATCAGATAAAATATAAAAAAAGTTGAAGTAAAATATGGCTTTTACGGATTCTTAATATGAATTTACTATTTATTTGATAAAAAAGCTATTCGTATAATTTGCTTCCGCATAACAGTTCGTATGACAGTACTTTGGCAACCCAGCCATTAAAAGGTCATGTAGACGAACCAAAACAGAATAAACAATGCACATAAAAAGGCAAAAAATAGTGATTTTTAAGTATAAAAAAAATGGAACAGTGATTTTGTAGTAATTATTTTATTATAATTGCCTTCATTTAATTCTTTTATTTTGTAAAGCAAAGCAATTTTCTTTAAGACCATTTTCTTGGATGACATTTTAAAAATGAGCTTGCACTTGTCTGTGTAAACAATCAGGCAAGTAGCAACAGTTTTTATTGTCTCTGTCAGTGTATTGGTTGTTAATATGTACACACAACTTGCAACAAGTTACTTGCATGTGTAAATGGGGGGAAAGTGAGAAAATCAATTGGATGAATTGAAATGCATATGTAGATTCATGGATGAGTAATTAAATAATAATAATAAACTGGTAAGAGTGCTATATTAGGCAGGAACGAATCTTAAATACCCTTCACAAAAGTCACGCTCATTTTAGTATATCTGCTAATTTGTCATTTTGAACCATATGTGTAGGGATCAAAATTTTCATTTTACTGCATATTGGGTATATTTTTTACTCTTATGCCGTTTCGTTGCTGAACAAAATTATGCATTTATTTTGCATTTTTTTTTCGCTAAATTGCAAGTTTCAATATTTTAGTGAGATTAATATCAAAAAATTTGGTAACAATCATAAGTATGTTATGCTCCTGAGTTGTGAGACTGTCTCACTTGATTCCTAAAACGTGCCGTTGTGCTAGCCGAAGAAACGGTAAGGAAACAGACCTTTACACCCCCTACTGGTTCTGTCCGGAATGAGCCAGATAAGCGGATGAAAGACTCTACCATGTTTACTTCGCATTTCGACACCCCCGCCCGGTCATGTAGTGTCGGTCTGCTCAAGTAATTTGCTGTTTTGTTAGAGAGAGAGAGAGAGAGAGAGAGAGAGCCGGAAATTGCCAGAGGAAGTGTTCAACATTCTCCTCTTCCTCTTCCTCTTCATCTCTGCAACCTCATTATATGGAAGATTTAATCTTCTCGCATGTACTCCCACACAACCATAAATACGACTAAGTAACAAAATATTAAGAAAACAATTTTGAATTTTTGTTTGTAAAACAAAATTGACATATAGTCATTATGGCCAGGGTTCGAAGCAAATTTGAGTGCTGATGAGCGATGTGGCGGTCATGAAACAGCTATGGTATGTACCCCAGCCAGCAAGTCTAAAATTTTACTTTTCTTGTCTTCTTTAAAAATGTTGATCACTCCAAATTCCTTTTTTTATAAAAACAAAGTTTTAGCTCACTTAAGGCTGATATTTCTAAAAAAAAAATACCAATTTCCGCTGTATACATACATATGTATATGGACCGATATCGGAAAAAAAATTCCACTCTATATAACCTTTTTTTATCACCATATTTGACCTTTTGCAGTGAAAATTTGTTTTCGCTCAATTTTAGGTGAAATTGCATAAGAACCCGGTTGTTACTATATATCTAGGGTATATTCAGGGATGGGAAGTATTTGAAATACATGTGTTTTAAATACGTATTTAAACTGCAAATACGTATTTTGCTTTTGTATTTTAAATACGTCTCATGAATGTATTTGCATTTTGTATTTCAAATACTTGTGCTCTCAAAATACATTTTTCCAAATATACATACATATATTAAATTTATGTTAAAAAATATGCGTTAAAAATTATTCCATTCATGCATCAACTAAATTTCGAAAATTTTGCTACTGTTTTATTTCCGAAAAATAGCAATATCAAATTCCGTTATTTGTCTTTCAATAAAATATCAGTTTCTAACTATAAATCATTCAGATTTTATTCGTTGGCTGATTTTATTCATTCACTATCAAGAGGTTACTTGTCTGATATCACATTTGGTGTAGCGTGAATAAAAAATTTAATTATTTTTTAGTGTTAAAACAAGAATAGGAAACACAAAAGACAAAAATTAAAATGTTTCAGATGAAGGAAACAATATTCAAATTTATGATAGTTTTTGTTTGGATTTTCTTAAAACAAAACAAAATTTAGATTTATAAAAATCTAATACCTGCCAAAAGTCTTTTAATCCAAATCTTAATTTGCACTTGCGCAGTGGCATTAAAATAAATTCAGAAGCTCTTAAAAATTAGTTTCTTAAGATTATAATTCAATAGTTTGCGGCACAGTGGGTTTCCAGGGATTTATAACAGAAGTACATAATTATTTTTTAGATAAAATTTTAAGTAAAAAAGAATAAACTGGGATATGTGTTAATACATTTCATTTTAAACGGAGATATGCATGTTTTTGTTTTATTACATATGTATATGCATTCAATGCAGGGAAGGCCAGATAAGGAGCCATGAATAAGAAATTAAGTCCAAGTAAATACAACAACAAAAACATAAAAGTATGCGCCACCCTTCTGTCCACTGCTAGAGCGACAAATTTGATGTTTTTATAATTGAGTATTTTACTTAGAGCTGCCGTTGTTACTGTTTATTTATACTACAAACAAGGAACACAAGATGTTCTCTTTGGGAGTAGAAGTAAATGAGTGAAATCACCAATTCACCAAACACGTCGATATACTTTGATTTTTGCTTCAAGCAAAGCCGATCGATCACATGTACGTGTAGCCGAACAAGCACGACCGCATGTACGAAATTAAATGAGTGACGGTTATGTTGCGCATGAACTGGGCCCTTAACGTTTTTTGTTTAAAAATTAGTGCATTTCTTTGGTTCATTTTGTATATTTATCGCAAATTTTGGCATTTTTGAACCTTGCGGTACGTTTTGCAACTGTTTAACTCAAAAAAAAAACATTGCAGGTCTTTTTTGAATTTTGCATAATGTTCTGCGGGTTTTCCCGTTTTTGCACTCCAGATGCTTTTTGCAGCTCCTTGACTTTGCGATGCGTTGAAAGTATATTTTCGCGGATTGTACTGTAATTGTGTTTTGGCGTTTCGCAAACTTTTCGCGGATTTCCCTGCCTTTTTAAGTCTATTATTATTTCTTGTAAATTTCTCTCGAATGTTGGTGCTTTTAAGCCAGTTGTGTAAGTGGTATACAGTTGTGCTCAACTAGTTTAAAAACTATTTCCGTCTTTTGTAAGTTTTTGAAGCTTTTTAATGTTTTATACCAACTTTGTTCTTTGACAAACATTTTTTTCACGCTAATTTAGAGAAAACAAATTTAAAATACATGGAGATGTCGCTCGGCATCGTTCGCTTACACAAAAATATTGTAATCAACAACGATGTTTTAAACTTTGTTATTGTTTTGTGTATAACTGAGTGAGCGAGGGATGTCGAGTGACATTGTGTGCCTGCCAGATATCTTACAAGTCGACATCAATATATACTCCTAAATTAATACCGATTTATTGTCGAATTGATGTCAGCATCGACAAACTCGGACTGCAGCTAAAAATTGAGGACAATGTCGACAATGAGCTTCACCGTAATACCTTGTTCATACATGCATTTCTAATTGAGATAATATTCAGTTTATTGACATAATATTTTTGCGTTCATACATACAAATATTGAGCTAACTCAATTAGTATCTGACAGCTGAAAAAAAGTTGTTGTTTTTGTTTTGGTAGTGACAAAAAAAGTGAAAAATATTTTCCAATAAGAAAAATGGAAGAAAAACTGCCTTTTATTAAAAAGATTTTAGTGTTGTACAATAAAAATATGGAACTTGTACAAGTAGTGCGTTCATGTTATGACTCCAAAGCGGCAATAATAAAAAGAAAGAAAAATAAAAATTTGGAAATGCTGCAATGTTTTTATTTTTACTGTATTTATTTTTATTTTTTATTATTTTGTTTTGTTTGCTTTTGTTGACATTTATCTCGTCATTCATCTCGCATTGTATACTTTTGCTTATTAAACACTTCTTTTACAGTGTTGTGTTTCATCTTTTTCTCAATATTCAAAGCAATTTTGAGTTTATTAAGCAATAACTTTATTGACTTTTTGTATGGAATATTGAGCTCAATAATGGACTTTATTGCGATTATCTCAATAAAGGCGCATGTATGAACATGGTATAAGGGAGATTAATTAATTGAGATGTTTCTCAATCTAAATTGCCGTACGTTGTTACATACAATTCTTATGCGAACACGAATTCCGGCAGAATCCCCTCAAGGCAAAAACACAAAATTAATTTTTGCACTTAAACAAGTAATCGGCCAGCTAAATGTTATCCTTAATACATAAATGGCCCACTGTGCCGCATCAATTACTCTGCGTAGTTCTTAGAAAAGCAAATTAAGAGAAAAGGTATTCTTCTTTTTTTTTTGCTAATTAATAAATAAAAAAGCAACATAATAGTAAATTAAATAAATTCTGGTTCCTTCTTTGCTCCCTCTTTCTCTATTTTAGGCTCAATAAATTTGTAGTTCTAAGCGCGTAATATTGTATAAAAGGTATGAAAAATAAGTAAGAATAAAGCTTATTATAGACTAAAGTTATACATATTTGTAATTTGCATTCAACCTTAAAAATAGACGACCTTTTTCTATTTATTTATTGCAATTGTTGTGGTTTTGGATAATGGGTAGAAACAAAAGAATAAGAAAAATATAAGAGCAATAACCAAATATGTAGGTATGTATGTATGTGAATAAAATAGTTCTAGTTTTACCTGAATTGTTGTTATTTGCTGTCAGAGTATGTAGTGAAATGTGGCATGACAACAATAATGATGTTATTTATGATGGTGATGGTGATGATGACGATGACGATGATAAGTTTTGTTGTTGCTATTTTGTAGCTTAAACTATTGATGGATGTGTGTTAGCGATTATTGTTTATTTATGATAGTAAAAATTATTTGTTTGGTTGGTATTATTATTACATTCTCTTTTAAAATCTTCGACCAATACCGGGCCCAGGATTCAATAAGCGACAAAAATGTGGTGTAGTCACGCGACAGTCCACTTGTATGTGATGACGTTGTTGTTGACGCTGTTGTCGCATTGACATTGGTCATTGTCGAGACATACTTGAGTTTATAAACTCAACGTGTTTTTGTACCTGCAGTTAAAAAAAAAAAAAGAAAACAAAAAACATACGCAAAAGTAAATGTCAATATTCGTTTTAAATTAAATTTAAATAAATACATATTTTTTGTTTTTGTTTGGTTTTACTCTTTTGCAAGCAACTTACCACATCAGCAACAATTGGTTCCTCAATTTCAAGGCCCTGCAGAGCTTGTTCTCTGCTTAAATGAACTTCATAGGATGTTGTTGGCGTCACGAAAATAACACGATGTTTACGTGTTTGCAAATGATTTGCAATTACCAACTAAAATGAAAACAAAAAATCAATAAAATATAAAAATTTTACTTCTGACTAAAGGCAAAATAAGAAAACTAATTTACAATTTATAAACATTCGGTAAGACAATTCAGAGATGAATCTTATTATTTACTTCTATAAGAGCAAATTGAAATGTATTATTTTAGGTGTAAAAATAGGCTTCATTAATTGTTTTCTGTCTCTTTCAGCCGTCTAAATACCGCCAACATTTTGTTGATGCCACTCAACTTATCAGTAGACTCAAAAAAAGGCTTTAAAATTGACTTCATATCCATTTTACGGTTTCAAAAGTAAACGTAAATAAAACACATATAAAATATTTTTTTTCATGATATTTCTTTTTTATTATAAAGTTTGAACGTTGACATTATGTATGAAATACCACATCATTTAAATGACCACCACGCGAAATGTTGCAAGCATTGATTCTTTTGAGGTAACTTTCGACCACTTTTTGACACATATTGGGCGGTAGGTATCTCAGCCATAACTTGACGAATGTTGGTTTTTAAGTGCTCAAGAGTTAAAGGTTTATCTACATAAACATGGCCTTTTGCGTAGCCCCACAAAAAAAAAATGTCTAAGGGCGCCAAACCGCATGATCTTGGTGGCCAGTTGATATCGCCACGACGAGAAATTACGCGGTCAGGAAATGTCTCTTGCAATAAAGCCATATTCGATCGAGTTGTGTGGCATGTGGCACCGTCTTGTTGAAACCACATATTCTCCAAGTCGTATGCTTCAATAGCAGGCACGAAAAAGTCGGTTATCATATGACCATAACGCACCGAATTTACGTTGACAGGCCGTCCATTGTCGTTTTCGAAGCATTAAGCTCTAATCACATCTTCGAACCAAAGATGTAGTGGCCTCTCTTCAATTACTTGAGGATTCTCAGAACCCCTAAAACGACAATTTTGTTTATTAACATACTCACCGAGTGAGAAATGTGCTTCATCGCTGAAGAAAATTTTGTTCGAAAAATCGCCGTCTACGACGTTGTGAATGGTCAACTGGCTTCAGTTGTTGTGTGAGCTGGACTTTATATGGATGTAGGTGTAGATCTAAATGCAAAGTACGCCATAATGTGCCGTAAGACAGTCCTAATTCCTGAGAACAACGAGGAATCGGGTCTTCGCCAACACTTTCACTTACAGCAGCGATATTTTCAGCAGAACGAGCGAAACAATGATGCACAGGCCTTACAATATTTATAACTGCTCCAGCCTCTTAAAATTTCTTCACATCTTTGCCAATTGCTTGCGTAGTTGGACGCGATTATGTAAACCATAATCTCATCTTAAAGCACGATATGTGGCTGTGGCAGAATCACCATTTTTTTAGTATGTTTTGATAATTTTTATGCGTTGTGTGACAGTTAAGCGATCCATTTTCGTCAATGTCAGACTTTCAGCTGAGAACAGCTGATTGGTTTACCTACTTAGTTTGACAGATGTTGAATTTCAGTCCTATACTTTTGGAACCACGAAATGGATATATAAAACAAAAAGATTTCAGAAAATTATGTTATCTGCGAGGGTTGCTTTTTAGGTTTCGGGCTTTGGCCAACCTAGAGTTGCAAACTGCCAACTGACAGCTCTATTGTGTTGGACACTTTTAGGGTTATACGTACTAAGAACGTTTTGACCTACGAGCGCAAATTTGTGTTGTTTACAGTAACTTAAGTGATTCATCTAAGCCCAAAAATGTAATTAAATCGTGAACATTTTCGTGAAATTATTTTTTAAAACTTTTTACGTCGATTGACTCAGCAACAGTGCATGGATGAAGTTAATTCAATTTTTCGCGATGAAACTCCATCAAGAAACAGTGTTTATCGATGGTACTCGTAAGGTGAATTCAATCGTGGTCGTAGTTCATTGCAATACGAATTTTGCGCAAGTTGTCCAAACCCAGTTGTTCCGAAAACCATTGATGCTGTGCGGGCACTGATTTTGCAAGATCGTGATGTGAGCTACCGTGAGATTGAGGCAACCGCAGGCACTATTGACCAGCATACATTTCATATTGCATAAACATTTGACTGTAAAAAAAATTTTTTCACGTTGGATCCCACACATTTTGTAACCTCGAGGTCAATTGATCGAAAGAAATGCTCGAAAAATACGATCGCGGTGATCGCGATATATTTGATAAATTTTAAACTTAAGTCATGTTTTCTCAAATCGCAAAAAGTTTTTCATGCCATCTTTAGACCTAATATGTTCTAAATATCCGCTATACTTCTTGCTGCACCCGGTCAACAGCAGCAGCTGGCAGCCAAATGTTCATTGCAATTATACATACATTTTTCTCTTTTTTACCCAATTTAATTTTACTTTTTTGCAACTTACCTTATGTTTATATTTACTCAAACTATCACGAGCTTTTGTAATCAATAAATTTTCATCTGTTTCCAATTTAAATGAAACAACAAATGCATGTGGCACCCAGAGGCTGGACAGAGGTGCCAACATTTTTGGCACTAATTGCAGGGAAATTGTAGGAGCTCCTTCACCAGACTGCATTTTGTGGGTGGGCTGAAATAATAAAAATCAACACAAGAAAATAAATAACATTTTTAATTTAAAGCACATACATAAACTAACTGTACAGCATCAAATTTGTGATGGAAAAAGTAGAAGGCAGTTTTGGGGATTTTTTTTCCAAATAGGGATTTTTTTTCGTAACTGGGGATACAAATTTTGTAAGAGTGACCAGGGGATTTTTAAGGAATAATTAGTTTTTTTTCAGGGCATTTTTGGGGATATCATAGTTTTATAATCGTTGATACATGTTTAGGTTTTGTTTTATTTATTTATGTTTGACCAAAGTATAAAATTGGCAATTTAAATTTTTTCTATTGCCGGTGCAATAACAAAAGTATTGTGCGATATACATATGTAGTTGTGTAAGTGTTTGTATACGTACGTCTGGCAGGCCTGTCGCATCAATTATTATGAATTTTAGCAGTCCAAACTAAATCAGTTAGTCAAACGTATTTTTACTGCCTCAGCCACCGATTATGTATCGGTTACGCTGGACGAGCTAATTTAGGTTGTACTGTAATTCGTAAAAGAAGAAATTAGTTCAATTGTGGTACACCTCTAAGCAAATATTTCAGCAAATCTTTAACGTACTACCATGGGTATAAAATATAAAATTTTATTTGGGAGCTATCCCTCTAGCTCAAAATAATATTCAGTAAAGTACGAGGCTCGCTCGCACACTTAGCGTTCTGTACGTCATAAGAGATATATGATTGGTTGTTGTTGTAAGGCATCTGGGAATACATACACTGTGCGAATTTCAACTCTCTATCTCTTACGGTTCGAGAGTTATAGCTAATTGTTACTTTTCGTTGTATGGGGACACCTGGTAGTTTTCGACTTGTTGTTGCTTTTAGTATTTGTTGTAGGGCATATGTAAATACATACGCTGTGAGAATTTCAGCTCTCTATTTTACGGTTCGAGAGTTATAGCTAATTGTTACTCTTCGTTGTATTGGGTCACCTGGTACTTTTCGACTTGTTGTTTTTAGTATTTGCTGTTTTAGCGGCAAGGTACAATAATATCCTGTGAAAATTTCAGCTCTCTAGCTCTTACCGTTTCGGAGAATGGACCCTGTGACGGACGGACGGACGGACGTAGAAGTCTCGGTAATAGGGTTCCATTCTGATGAGTACGGAACCCTAAAAACATGTTCTGGTGTGTTGCTTGCAAGATTTCTTTTAACTCGCAAGAAATGATCTAAAGTATGCAAATGGATTTAATCAATTAAGAGAATGCAGCAACAATTTATTTTTTAAGAATGTGGGCATTTTCGGGGAAGAAAAAGAAAAAGGCGATTTTGGGGATAAAAAATTGGAAATTGGTGATAAGTTATAAGAAAAGAAAAAAAAAAAATGGGGGCACCGACCAGAGAGCCGTGAGGTTCCTATCAATTTGGAAGCATGAATTTAATTGAAACTGTTACTTTCTTCAAGATATTAATTAAACAAGCCAAAAAAAATTAATTTGGATAGTACTACCTGAAGAGAAGTTAGAGGAACAACCCTACACACCACCTACTGGTTTCGATTTGCACCAGCTAGATGACCGGATAAAAGATTCCATTGTGTCTAATTTACATATCGGCACATCCATCAACCCCAATGCAATGTCGGGCTGCCCAAATAATTAACTTGCATAGTGGAAAGAGCTGGGTACGGAAGATTTAATCTTCTCGCATGTATTCTCAAGTGACAGCATCCCGTTAGAACAGCCACTAAGGTGGGCAGTCTTTGTCTGGCAAAGTCCCATCAAGCTAAAGTTTTCTTGTAGACCACATAAGCCCCCATATGCGATAGGTGTTCTCCTTTGATCATCTGTCTTACGCAGTTTTAACAGCTGTCGTTGTATTACCTAATGTCAGCAAATATTAAGCGAAACAGCCACGATTTCATCCATGTTCTCCTGTAGTAAGTGGGCACTAGATCTGGGCACCAGATCTTTGCAACTATATTTCGGAACACACTCTTGTTCTTGAAGCAAGTGAGTTTGAGCCTTCATATCCAATTATTTCCGCATTATCTGGCACCCATATATAGCATTTTCAGTTTAAATTAAACATTTTTCTTATATTTTATATATTTATTTAAGCTTAAGGTATTTTTATTAAAGAATTTGAGTATTTTTGTCAATATTTCGCTCTCCTTTGGATAGCTTCTTCAGGACAATAATAATGAAAAGAAAATTTTTCATTATTATTGTCCTGAATAGCTTCATCCGAAGGAGAACGAAATATTGACAAAAATACTCAAATTCTTTAACAAAAAGACCTTAAGCTCAAATAAATATATAAAATATAAGAAAAATAAATTAAGTCAAGTACGAGGCTGGCTCGCACTCTTAGGGTTCCGTACGTATGTATGTGTAATGTATGTATGGAATGGCGTATGTGAATACATATGTATATTTTATAAATTTCATCTCTCTGTTTTTAAAGCTACTTTATGTTGTACGGGGACACTTAGTAATTTTCCACTTGTTGTTGTAATTTGTTGTTATAAGGCATCTGGGAATACATACACTGTGCGAATTTCGACTCTCTATCTCTTACGGTTCGAGAGTTATAGCTATTAATCTACGTTGTATAGGGACACCTGGTAGTTTTCCAGTTGTTGTTGTTTTTAACAAGTATTGTTGTGGAGCATATGTGAATACACATATTGTGCAAATTTCATCCCTCTGTCTCTCACGAATCGAGAGTAACGGCTAGTTGTTACTTTACGTTGTATAGGGACACCTGGTAATTTTCGACTTGTTGTTGTTTTTAGCATTTGTTATTGTAGGCCACATGCTAGTACATACATATATTGTTCACATTTCATCTCTCTGTCTCTTACAGTTTGGGAGCTACGGCTAATTTTTACTTTACGTTGTATGGGGACACCTATACAACATGTTGACATGTTGTTGTTTTTAGCATTTGTTATTGTAGGGCATCTATAAATACATACACTATGCAAATTTCAGCTTTCTATCTTTTACGGTTCGAGAGTTATAGCTAATTGCAACTTTTCGTTGTATGGGGACACCTGGTAGTTTTCGACTTGTTGTTGTTTTTAGTATTTGTTGTTGTAGCGGCAAGGTACAACAACATCCTGTGAAAATTTCAGCTCTCTAGCTCTTACCGTTTCGGAGAATGGACGCTGTGACGGACGGACGGACGGATGGACGGACGTACTTGTCTCCGTAATAGGGTTCCGTTTCACTCTGATGAGTACGGAACCCTAAAAAGGGTGAAATAACTAAATATTAAACATTTTTCAAAATAAATGAAACCTTTTTCAAAATGAACGAAACCTTTTTCTGATTAAACGAAACTGTTTTTAAATTAAATGAAAACTTTTTCAAGATAAATGAAACTCTTTTCAGAATAAATTAAACTTTATACAAATTCAATTAAACATTTTTCAAATTAAATTAAACCAGTTTCAGAATTTAATAGATTTTTTTTTAAATAATGCTGGTGTTGTTTACCATAAAGTTGTTTCCACTTTCCACTGTAAATTCGGCCCGTTTCCAAATATTTCTTAGGGAGCTCCTGGATAAAATTGAAAGCACCCCAGAGTTACAAAATTAATTTTCAATTATGGATAATGCCAGAATCCATAAAACCCAGGAAATTCTAAATATGGTGGATAATAGTGATTGTACACTTAAATTTATACCACCTTATTCTCCTATGTTGAACCCGATAGAGAAAACATTTTCTAAGATAAATTTCCACGCCCGATCAGTATTAAGTGACATTACCACAGAGCATAACATAGTAAGTGTAATTGAGGAAAGTGTCGCACAAATTATTCAAAATGATTGTGCGAACTACTTATGTTATGGATATGATCATGATAATTCCTAAGCCGTAAGTGGAAAAATTCTTCATTAATTTTGACAAGTATTATATAAAAATGAATATGTTTAATATGTTTTATTTATTTTTATTTTATTAAGTTCTAAAACTGGTTTAATTTAATTTGAAACATGTTTAATTGAATTTGAATAAAGTTTAATTTATTCTGAAAAGAGTTTCATTTATCTTGAAAAAGGTTTCGTTCATTTTGAAAAAGGTTTCATTTATTTTGAAAAAGTATTAATTCAGGTCCAAAAATGAACCTTTTCAAAAAATATTTGCTGTATTTTTCAGCTGTCTATATGACGACGACATTTCGTTGGTGCTAATCAACTCATCAGTAGACTTGAAAAATTCTTAAAAGTTTAATGTACTGATGATTTGATTAGCACCAACGAAATGACGTAGCGTTTTTGCAATCCCAAATTGTTTGTGAGTTAATCCATTGAGCTGAGATCGCTCTTGTGGCCATTTGACTATCCGTTGATATATTCACAGAGCTCCGTAATACACTTCCTGATTGCCCGAACTTCCCCGCCTGCAAAACTGTGCAACAGCCCAGCAGACGGAATAACGATTCCGCAGTATTTTGTATATAAATACCAAGTCTTGTTTTTCCCTTGCCCTTGTAACAATGAAGCCCCATGGGGATCTGGTTCATAGAGTCGGTCAACCAGGAATCAATGTATCGTAATTGGCCTGTAGTCTAGTATTGTTTAAATAAAAAAGAATTCACTCTAAAAGTTTCATTATTTTTTTTTTCCTAATTAGCATTTTTCCTAAGTAAATTTTTTGGGGGTTTAGTCACAATACAATTTGAACGATTTTCTAACTCTGAGTGCATCACAACTTTATTTCATCACTTAAAAGGATATCCGCTATAAAATAAAATGCTTTTTTAAAGAGTCAAGCTCAAATTGAATTAAAGGAAATCAAAATAATATTTTCCAACACTCGGTAATCATAGACTTGATATTTTTTTAAGAACTAGACAAATGTAAATGATGATAAATATAAAAGAAATTTATTCCTCTTACATTCTTATTTTATTTAGAGCATTGGAATAGAGAGAAAAGGCTGAACTTAAGCATATACATAATAGTGCAGAGGCAGAAAGAAGTAAAGAAAAGAAAACAAAATTGCTATATTCACAAATTATGCAAATCAAATCATTTTATGACATCGTTAAGGATGCTGTTAAACATGAAGTGACAACGACAACACAACCAATTCAACTACAATTTTACGTGTAAAATGAATTTAATAGACAGACAAAGAAGCGTACATACAGAAGATCAGCAGCGGCATCCCAGCAATTAGAGGCAGCACATCAGGCTCGCTCGCTTACTGTAACGCAGCTGCTCCCACCGGACTTGTGTTTATTTGTCAATGCCATAGGACAGAAGATTCATCATATAGGTACAGTGTCTGTCCTCTTGCGATTCAACCTCTTTCGCATAATACTACCAGAAGAACACAGCGATTTAGTTAAAGATGTAGAAACTTTGTTTTTGGCTTAAATTACTTACACTTTGTTGCCACTGTACAATGGTTTTCATCGGGCAGAGACACTGCGAAGACTGCCAGCCACACCACTAATGTCAATGTCATGTTACAAATACTGTTTTTCCTTTTAATCTTCTTTCGTTTTTAATTTTATTACTGTAATAATATTGTTGGTTCCTTTTCATGGCTTTTTCACACACTAACATGCATACATACATACATACATACATACATACATACAGATGATTCAAATGTAAATAAAAGTGGGACAGAAGAGTGTGGTTCTTGCTGTTGCTGCTGGAACAACCCAAACGGATGATAATATTCAAACTCAAGGAAGTGTTTTAAAATGAAAGTGCTCGTAATCATCGTCAGTGTGTAATTCTTGTTCAAACAATTTTTTATTCGAATAAATGTTTTGACGTAATTCCACTTCTCTTCTTGTTTGCGTCGTTAGATAAAGTTCAGTTATACGTTTTTTTTTCATTTATTAATTTCAATGTCAACTGGCTTGAAATGTTGTTTATGTAGCAGAAGCTCAATATGAAGAGCCTCTTTAAAGCTTAAGGCACCTTCACCTTAAGACTTATTTCATGATGACGACAATTTTCAAATTTACATGCGGAAACTCAAGGGAAAATAAGATTAATCATATTTGACAACTCACACATAATGATAAGAATATTAAAATTAAAATAAAATAAAAAAGCGGTGTTCTTTAGTATAATGGTACCAATCAGTTGCTGTAAAATGAAAAAAAGTGCCGCCAGATGGTCACAGATTTTAAACGCGAAACTTATGAACTGAAATGAAAATAAATACGATTTTGGATGTTTAAAACCGTTTATGAATTTTACGTTCTTTGCAAAAGAATTTCCTCTGGCAGCACTGTTTTACCAATATTTTTATATTTTCCTTAATGAATGCTGCAACTTCAACATCGAATTACAGTTATTTCTGCTTAATTGAGTTTCTAAAAATGCACGGCTTTTGACGCAATTAAACGGGAACTCAATTAAGCAATACTCGGTTAATTGAATCGCCGACGCTATTAAACGAAAATCGCTCAATTGAGCCATATGTGCAATAAAGCGAAACACCCATGAGTAGATGGAAAATAAAACTCATTTCTTTAGCTACATACATATTAAGTTGAAAAATTGTTAAGGTTTATTAAAACAAAATAAAAATCAGGTACGTTCATCGTACAATGTTTATAAAAGAACAGAACCATGTCCTTTTTGCCGCAAAATATTTTTTTTTTTACGTTTGTGAAGCAAAAAAAATTAAGTAGATGGAATCAATTAAGCGAAACATTTGCTCTTGTTTTTCGCAGTGCGATCTTAATTTGCGAAACAATTAGGCGGGTGACGCAATTAAACGGAACTCAATTAAACGGGTATTTTAACATAGATAGATAGATGAATGATTTCGTTCCATGATTTTCAGTGCAATAAAGCGGGGCTCAATTCAGCGTAAATAACTGTATTGGTAGCTTCTAGCCTGCGACAGACTTTGACTTCAGTTTTGGGAGGTCCGCCACGACTCCCTTTATAAACCCATTAAGCTCATTTCTTGCAAAGCCTGATTACTTATTCTAAAGTTTACCCAAGTAAAGTGCAACACCTTTAAGTGCAACACCTTAAAACGTAAAATGTTTTCTGTATAAAAAGTTTGTTCGCACATTTCAGATTCTCATTTTGTTCATGAGAATTTTGGAATTAATAGTTGGGTTTCAAACATTCTTTTCAGATCTTTCGAGTCTACTGATAAGTTGATTAGCATCAGTAGACTCGAAAAATTCTTAAAAGAATGTTCGAAGCTTAACTGTTTATTCCAGAATTCCCATGAACAAAATGATAATCAGAAATGTTCCTAACAAACATTTAAAAGTTATATTTTTTCCCACATTTTTATAATTTCTTTTTTTTAATGTTGCTTCAAAACCAACACTGAATAAAATTGGTACATAAATAAAAAATGAGAAGTAAATTAATATTAAGCTGGAAAACGCAAGTTTTATATTGTGATTGTTTTCTTTTCAAATGAAATTTATTGAAGAAACTGAGACGTATATTATAGAGCAAACAAAGATTTGTGGAAAATATTTTCAAAAAGCATGAAAAAAAAATAATTTTTCCAACATTTTGCTTCATAAGCACCACAAAAATCTTCTAACTCGATTTTGTATTTTAATTGTTGCTCAGATCTCTAGCAATAATTTGGGTTTTACAGATTTAAAAAATATCAATTATTCGACGAGTTATAGCCGTTTATAGCATAGTTATATTCTGAAAATCGGCATTTGAAAGCAAAGTTCGATGGTCGATTGAAAAAAAAAAATCGAACTAACATAAACACAAACGCCGCGATACGGGTCTTCTAATTTAGCCTCTATTTACACCCCTCACTCTCAGAATCGACCTAACTTTTGCCAGTCCACTCACTCTACCAATTCAACCATTGTAGAAACACACAAGTTCTGGTTACAAATACATTCGGTTTGCTTTAAGTACACTTGTGTGTTATCCGTACTTAAATTCTCAAGTATGCTGCGTACTAAAATCAGGTAGAAAAAAACTTAAATTTAGAATGAGCTTTTTCTTACTGTGTACTCGTATTAGATATGCAGCGATACAATTTTTACCACAAAACAGTGTTTTTCTTTTAAAGCTCTAAGATGGCGAAGTGGTTGAGCATTCGGCCAATATTTAACAGGAGCTGTGTCCGAATCCTGCTTGCGGCAAGCTAAAAAACCTTTTTTCGTAGCCTAATCATAGAAATTGTACAGTAACAATATTTTTGGTCAATTTCCTTTTACAACTTTTTATTGCTAGGATCTACTTTCATCATTGATTAGTGCAATTCCAAGCAACAAATTGGTTGATTTTATCTACTGATCTTTTCTTTTCACATTGTGATGCTACATATCCTGTGAAAACTTCGAATTTCCATCTCCCACAATTCGAAAGATGCAGCTAAATTTTCCGCTAAATAACTTTTTTTTTTTTAACGGCGCAAAACATCGAGTGTAGCTTCGGCTATGTGGCACGTAGCGCCTTCCTGTTGAAACCAAATGTTGTTAATATCCTCCTCTTCAATTTTTGTGAACAAAAAATTGAAGAGGAGGATCGCCATCGACTGCAACGTCCACTCCTTGCTCATTTTCGAAGAAAAATGGCTCAATAATGCCGCTGGGCCAAAATCCGCACCAAACAATGACTCGTTTGGGTGCTTTTCAATGTATGCGTGCGGGTTTTCTGTGCCCCAAATGCGATAATTTAGCTTGTTTACATACCCGCCAAGATCGAAATGAGCTTCATATGAAAAGATGATTTTTTTTGAACGAAGTTCCTTAACGCGGCTTGCTGGTAGGGCAAATTAGTAGAAATCGTCAGGAAAGCGTGTGAGCCGTTTATATGTATTGGTGTATCTTTCGACAAACAATTGTGTATGACGGGTGGCAAGTAGCGAAACTATTTGGCAGCAGCGGAGACACCTACCAATAAATATTAATTAGTCGTGAAAACGGACACTACCAGTTGCTAGATGTCGCTAAAGTAAAGTATGTCACAACAAAAAAGGCAATATTGAAAAATTTTCTTCGTTTTGTAGCAGATTGACAAAAAAAATGCTGAATGTGTCAAAAGTAAAAAAATAAAACGTTCCAAAAATTTAAAGAAGCATACATATATAATTTCAAAAACAGCACAAAATAAAACATACAGATTTCACCTTGTCTTACATTCGAAGATGAAGAAAAAACGTAAGGAACTTTGTTCCTAACGGGGGTCCCCCGACCGCATTTCTTTTTTTTTTTTTTGGCAAAATCGGCATATTCTGTAAGTCGATCGCAGGCCCACATAGCGGAGCGTATACACAACCATATTCGTTCAGCGGAAGCTAAGTGTTACCATTCACGAAATAAGCACTAGCTGAATAGAAACGTTAGATGGCGGACCCTGTAGTTTCTACTTATGTAGGCGGCACAGCCTTTAGTTGCCAAAAGTTTTGTTTTAGCATTTTTTGCTTTAGGTAGCAGCCAAGAATGGACGGCCGGACGGCAAAGTTTCGGTAAGAGGGTTGCATTTCACTCTATCTGTTTTATTAGGAAGAGCAAAACGCGGCTGCTAAAAGAAATATTTACTTTACGTTGCTGTTACAAAGCCAGCATGAGTATGGAGCCCTAAAAATCTGGTGACAGTTTCAAAGAACACAACTGCGCAAATTATACTGAAATTAGGGCCTTTCGACGTGACAGCAAGCGCTTGCTAGATTTGTTGTTTGGGTATTATGATTTAAGCGGTACGTGCCTAAATCATAACATTGTTATAATTTTTTATACACGTTAAGAAAATAACAATAAAGAAGTATGTGTTCCATTAATCTATTTTTGATAATAACGCTCTTTATCTCTTCTAATTGTAACACATTTCTGTAGTAGTTAATTATGCTTAGTTTAAAAATGTAGACGTATTTACTCAGATAAGATGTACAAATAGTGGTCCCAGTGATGTTAGTTGCGGTGGGAGCATTGAGGAGCAATATGGTAACAAACATTAAAAAACTATAGAAGCCAAAATTATGCGTCAGTGCTCATCTAAACGTTAGCCGCTACAAAACAATTCAGTTGAAATGATCCGACCAGAAAATTGCGTTATACTGCTTTTATGTCTAGTACAAAGTTTCTGGTCCTATGAAATACCCAAGCCGAGGTTTAGAGCTTATCGTCAAGGTTTTGAAATTGGTATACCGCATGAAGCTGGTATAACATCTGTTGCCTTCAATACCAAACTAAGTAAAGAAATGGAATCGTCTCCTGATGACACTTGGTGGTTTATACTAACGAAACATGATGAAAACAAAGGATGGGTATATACAAATAATGATGCTAAATTACAATTCGGTGACATTCTCAACTATTGGGTATATGTGAGGAAAGATGGTAGAAATTATCGTGATGCCAAGAAAGTCTTCATCTTTGAAATTTACAGCGGAGCCCCGATAACAGAATATATAATACCCACCCCGAGCTTTAAAGTGTACCCCAAGGGCTTTGATATATCCATAGAACATGCAGATGGTATAGAATTTGTTCTTTTTAATGGGCTCTTGGATTCAAAATTCAAAAAACAGACTTGGAGCTCTATGGTTGAATGTGAAGAAAATAAACTGTGGACGGCTAAAATTTTCGTTCCGGACATTCATGTGGGTGCTACTATCAGATATTTTGTCTTTGTAAGAAAAAACGCAGCGAGTTATATCAAAGAAAATCTCACTTATACCGTCGAAAATATTGAAGAAATAACTTCTGATTTTAATAGAAACCCATATTATCATGCAATCTCGGATTTCAGAGTTTATGACAAAGGTTTTGAACTTTCTACGCCACATGAAAATGGCATACAATTTGTGGTATTCAGTATACTCTTTGCTTCAGACTTTAGAAAACCTGTTTGCAATTTTATTGTTGAGCCTGATGAAAACGGCCGTTGGACGTGGAAAAATGCTCATGTAAAAATAAAACTTGGCGAGACTGTTCACTTCTTGATGTTAATAAACATAAACGGTATGACTTATATGACAAAGAACAATGTTTACACCGTTAAAAACTATGAAAATCCCCCACAACAAAGCGCCTAGCACATCTGATTATGATGAGATCTTTCAACAAAGTATAACAACACATGTAGTTAATGAGTCGTCAATTGGTGGCAGCGTAAATCGTTTTTAATGTTACTTTGAAATCAACTTGATGAGGCCTAAGGCCTCGAAGCCATGGCCTGATATATATATGTATATATACATTAGTTTATAATTTGTAATTATTCTCTAATGCTTTAAATAAATAAATAAATAAACTTGATGTGAAAATAGGAAATGAATATGACTTATTTAATAAAAATATCCTTCTATATTCTACCTTATTTATATTTACTGGTTTTATTAAACACTTGCGGTTTTCACGCTTCGTATTAAAGTACTATTGTAGATCTTGGAGATATTGTAGATTTAATAAATCTTGATAGATTTAAAACTCGGCAATAACAAATATCAAAAATTTTTAATTTACTAATTAAAACCTCTGCAATGCCAAAAACAGTAGTAGATTTACTAAATGTAGTATGTGGATTTATTTACAAGTATGAAAGAGCTGACAGATTTGGCGCCACATTGTTTTTGGCTTACATATAATAAAGTGAATTGTAAACATTTCTTAAATTTGCAATGAAAAAGACCAAAAAAGTAGAAAATATTAAAAAAGTTATAAAAAGAAATCGCGAAAAAAGCTGGAACAAAAGATGGGCTGACGCAGAAGTAAAAACACTGCTAGAATACTTGCGCCCTCTCCAGATGACCCAAGTCTGTACAGAACAATCAAAATAATCCGAAATTAAAACAACAAGAGAATGGAATTGAATTCTGCGCACTGGTAGTATTTGTAAAAATCTGTTGTCATCTAGTCCAGTTAAAATATCTAAGGAGCACTTCATTGACTTCGGAACTGAACTAAACATTCTGCGATGATACGATGCGACTAAAATAACGTCATCGATAACTTCGTCCAAGATATGCCCAACAATATCGTACGTTCCTGTAACTATCTACTGAGGGATTGGTTATGCATACATTTACGTTTTGTTAATAAATAAATATATGTACATATGTACGTTTGCACTTCATCATTTCATTAACTTCGATTTGTCAATGGCATTTTGAACCAAATAATTAATAATTTTTTCTTTCACGGTTTCCTTAGGCATTTTTTTTTTTTTTTTTAGATTTTATTTCTCTTAATATTTTACGAAACATCAATTGAAAAATTCTTTGGTGTACTGTTATCGCTAAAATAACTAAACATAAGTCAGCTGTTTCAACTTTTTTACCCTACCCAGCAAAAAGTCGCTCACACTTACCCCCGATTTTTGACTTGACATTTAAATACAAAATTAGTAAATTTTCCTTAAAATTTAAGTTGGATTTAAAATAGCTTTCTGTTTTACAGTCTAAAATTATTTTTGGTAATTAATTGTAATAAAAGTACGGCAGCACAATGTAACTGTCAAAAAATTATATAACTCAATAAAAACCAGTTGTTTAAACAAATTTGGAAGCAAGTGAAATTGTAAAAAGTTTAGAATATAATAAATTGTTTTGTAAAAATTATTAAAATGAGTAGCAAAAGTGATAAAAGGACTCCCAATTTCACTGCCACCGAAGTTGATTACCTTCTGGAAATAATAAAAAATCAAATTATGAAACAAAAAAAAAAACATGTGCAGTTTTCTTAATTTGCAGAACAAAACCAAAACTGTCAAAATCATATGGCAGTACGAAAAACTTAAATCGATTTTAAATGGGCACGGCAGGCCGTTTAAGTTTGATTTAAATAGCAACTGTTTGACTCAATTTTGTATTTAAATCAAATTTAAATTGAAATGACATTTAAAATCCAAGTCAAAAATTATGGGTTAGAAGTTTAAAATAGTGTTATATTTAAAAGTATTTTAAATATAATACGAAGTGTGAAAACCGCTACTTATTTAACAAATATTGTATAGGAAAGAGAAAAAACAGTCATGTGCTGAAAAACGCAAATCGGAAAAATGTTGTGTTTACGACTTGCAAGTCAAAAAATTGATGTGCTGGAACTCACACTCACAAAAAAAGTTTTCCATTTCGTCTCGCAAAAAGAAAGTGAAGTGACTTCATCGCGAACCAATATACACATAGTGAAAAAAACTGAGGCTGTGTTTTTGAGATCTCAGTTAAACTAGGTTTAGGTAAGCTGAAATGTGGCGCCACTACGGCGAAATATTATTTTTTAAACGTTAATTTAACCTCATAATCGAACTATATGATTTACAATTGTTATTTATTTCATCGGGTTTAAATTCGATTTTTGCTTCCTCAAAATGGAGAAGGACTTTTTGTGTTAAAATTGTAGTGATCAACATTTTTAAAGAAGACTTACTGTTTGGGGTATACACAATGGCTGTTTCACGACCACTACGACGCTGATCAGCATCCAAATTGCTTCGAAACCAGGTCATGACTAATTGCCTACTGTTTTTAAGCAGTAGCGCATAGCCATCTTATTACTTGAGCTTATCATTACTACGTTTATACCCTTTGACAAAAGGTTATATATAGATTTTTCATAAAATACCTATTTTCAGCAGCCGATTGTGAAGCCACCAGACAACTTATTGATCTAAATCTTACTTTAAACATTTTATAAATGTCCCCTCTGCTTGGGGATTTAAAATAAGCAAAATCGGATTTGTAATTACTGAGATATAGACAGAAAAACATTTTAAATTTTTTTTACCACATTTATTATTGTATTATATAAAAAGAAAAACCAAAAACGCAAAAGGAACAACAAGGGCTCGAACCAGCAGCATGCAGGTTGATAAGCAGCTAACACTACCACTGAGCCATCGCCAGTTGTTGATGATGTTGGCATTGTAGATGTATAGATACATCTACCTATAACTATAATTTTGTGTAAGAATTTCACCCTTTTTTTTATAGTTTTGATTTTTCATAAAACAAAGGCAAGTTCTATGTTCTAACGCATACACACATGAGACTCATCGTCTCATGACGATGGGATTCGATCTCGGACCTCTTGGCTTAATAGCTGGCGCTGTATAATAATGAATTATATAACACACAAAAAAGATGTTACGTAACAAAATAGATATTATTTATTGGAAAACTAGAGCGGTACGTATTGCAGCTCAGACACAAAATGAGCTAATGGCCATCATTTCTCTGGAAGAAGGCTGTCAAGATGTTGAATGGATTGATGATGAGAACATTGATAAAACAAATTGTGAAAAGATTGTAGAGGATAGAGCTGCAGAAAATAAAATGCATGTTTTATCAATGGATGAATAGTTTACCTTTCCATGGACCGATAATTGAATAATACGTATTTTGTTACAATCTGTTACGTAGGGGGGAGGGGGGGAATCTGAAAAAATTGCGTACCTAATTTGTGAACAGCCCCTAACAACTTTTGTGCTGTGGGAAGTTTAGCGGTCAATAGAGAATCCAATCTAGAAAGTTGCAAGACAAGAACCTTCTTTATTTCTGCTCGAGCTCGAGATATGTGACAGCATTTTCGCGAACCTTTGAGGCTAATCGATGCACAACTTGACAACGCAATCAATCCTATTCGATTAACTAAACTAACTGAATCTGCAGATGCACCATTATCTAAAATTTGTAACAATATGCTATTTTTCTTTGGTAGCTGTTATTTTAGTTTAGTATAAAAATGGCGATTTCAAAGCGAAATTAATTTTAAATACAAATATACATATATATGACAAAGCATGGAGAAAGGGACCTGAGGGTAAAAAAAATCAATTTTCACTTCTTTTTTCTTATGTGGACAACATCTGAGCATCGAATGAGACCGTTCACATGCCCCAAAAGTGTTCCCTCCCAGAGATATGCGCGTTTTATGAAAGTGAAGTACACCAGTACAGAACAAAACCGGTTCTTACCCTTAGATCCCTTTCTATTTTGCGCGTCACATATATATTTTTGTATTTTATTGTAAGTTACATTTGCAAATCTATGCACATAGTTACTTTCACGGATGAACGTGTTTTCATCTTCACACTTAAATATGTCGTTACGTTATTTCATTACGTCAAACAAATTTAACTCGTCATCTTTGTGTTCACACATAAATCTGGCATCTCACTTACCATTAATTCTCCGGGAATGTAAAAATCTGATACGGCAGCCGCTAAATATAATACAGCTCTTTCCTGAAATGCTGCTAAACATTCGCAGGCGGCACGTAACAGCCACATGTAGTCGACCACACTGGTAAAGCTGACATACAATATCATCTGAGATTCGCGTGCCTGTTTGTATTTGGCCAAAATGGGTGCAAACACATCAACGGAATCGGGTTTAACTGTGATTGAGGTACTCTGGCCATTGTCGCTTATGTCAAGCATATCAAAAAACTGTTGTCCCGTAAAGTGACGTGTAAAGGGCTCTAGGGACTTAAGGCGATACATAAAAATCACGGCATAATTATGATCGAGAAAATATTCAGCTGAGGAGGAGCCACGTGTACCGGCACTAAAATTATCAACAAAACGCACGGTATTGTGCTCCAATGGGACGGTTGTACCACCTGACTGAAATGAAAAGAAAAAACAAACAAACCGTGAACTTTTTGCAATATTTTAAAATAGGTAGATACATTAGAGTGGGTCGCTTTGTAAGGACAAAAATTTGTCGATGCGACCCAGCCATGGCTCTTATAATAGTTTTAAATATTATATTAAGTTCTCATTTTACTGACAAACACTTTCAAGAAGCAAAAAATTTGGTTTTAGATTTTTTTATTTAATTTCGGATTCGGTTTCGAAAAAAGATTGTATACTCAATTGAATGACAAACAGTTTTAAAAATCAATAAGAATTTTGAAAATAGGTTTATAAATGATGGAGTTATTTAAAAACCAACTTTTCCGATTTTGGAGAAAAACTTTGAAAGGCAAAAATTTTTAAATTTGTGTATATATGACCGATCTATCCAAAAAATAATTTTTTTCCGAATCAAAAAAATCGATTTTGAAAAAGTTTTAGATGCTCATTTAACTGCTAGCATTTTAAAATGATAAAATAAATTTGAAAATCGTTTCGGAAATAAGCTTTTCTTTTGATTTCGAAAAGATAGACAGACGGGTCTGTTCTAGAATCCGATTCGGATTGATTCAGCCAAATTTTTTTAATCCGCATAATTCATAAATTGGTGTTCTCAATTCAGCATGTTTTTCGATATTCGAAGTTTCTGTTCGAAAAAAATTCTAAATGTCAAATACATAAACAACAACAGCGAAGCCGATGATAAAAGATAGCTTAACATACAAATAGTAGCCGGCAAAGCAAAAACCGACGGTTAACTATCGTCTAAGCCATGTTTTTACAATTACGCAAGAAAATTTAAAAATTAAGTTAAAATATGACAAAAACTAAAACATTAATAGATTATTCTGAGAAAGCAGTTGTACCGCAAGCAGCAATCAGTCGCTCTTGACCGCGACGGGTGTAAGGTTGTGAAATTACCGGCGCGGCAGTTTGCCGGCTATGAGCACATGAACTACGATCTTTGACAACCATATGTTGTAAAAAGAACGTATTGCCGGACTATTACAATGGAATTTGACCACTAAATACAATCATATTAATACAAATATTGCTTAAATTAAACTAAATATAGGAAATTTATTATAATTTCCTTTAAAATGTCAGTTTTTCTTTTTCAATAAATCTGTGGCCACAAGGAATAACAACTAAACTCTATTTTGAGAAGTTTTCAGCAGAGCCTTTTTAAGTTTGAAATTGGTGCCTGAAATCAGGGAATTAAGATCAAGCTAATATTTGTAAGCTCGATGTTAGCAATCTTATTATATTTTAATTTGCAATTCAATTCATAATGAAAAAGCAGCTAACTTAAGAGAAATAAGCAAAACAAATTGTTAAGCTTCTTCCTGTTACGGAAAAGCGACTAAATTTAACTTAGCGTGAACGATTTTTTCAATTCAAATTGTAAATAATAACTTAAGTGGAGTTAAGTCTTGAACATATTATTCTTCACATTTGGAATAACGACCAAATTCGACTTTGTCTTTTACTGGAAACTCGAAAAAAAGCTCAATAATAACTAAACTCGAGTTTGGTTGTTATTCCTAATTTGAAGAATTGTCAATTTAACCTACGGAATAATGACTAAACTCGAGTTAAGCAGACATTTTACGTCTGAATAACGCACGGCACTGTGTGGAATAAAATCCTAATTCTACTTAAGAAACTTTTTTTTTAAAAAAATATTGAAGCAAATTGCAATAGGCTGTTATTCCGAAATCATACGAGCAAAATTTCGACTTTAGCTGTTTAGTTTTTTAGGCATAAAGTACTAATTTTTTGAGCTACGATGATAAAATTTTGTGTGGACGTGCATTTGGATACAGTGAATAAAACAGTAGTAATAACTCTACTTTGTCCTAACTCGACTTTAGCTGTTATTCCTTGTGGCCACAGAAATTCTGATTGCATTAAGCATTAGCCCAAAAAACATTGACATATCACACTTTAATATGGAGGGCAACTTCGTGTTTTCGAACTAAGCAAAATTTTTGTATTTTGGTTTTGCGCAAGTGATATTTGACAAAACATACAAAATTTTTGGAAGAAATTAAAGAAAAGGTTTTTTTTACTAATAATTGTGCGCAAATTGAAATTTTTTTATTATATTTAATAAAAAACACTTCAAATTAAGAGAGAAAATTTAGTTTTTATTAAAAAAGTTATCGCTTGCATGAATAAAAGCCGATTGTATTTACTTTCACTCACCCTCTAATTGAAAACGAATAAAAACATTCTGAAGTAATTTAGAGTGAATTCCGAATTCACTCTTTTAGAACAGACCCGAGAAATATATATTTCAAGATGGACATAGTTTACCCAGGTGTACATAAACTTCATTAAAATGGATCCAGTAATTTCGGAAATTAGCGAGAAAAACATCGTAAGACGAGCTTTTTATATACATATGTATATAGCATATCGATTTTAATTCCACTTTTTTGCCATTTGCCGTTTTTTCTTTGCCAATTTTCGTGGTATTTCGGCGGTTTCAAGTTTTCATAAATTATTTTAAACCAATTCTTCTGTGCACTGCCAATTTTTTACGATTTTTTGTGATTTATCGCCTGTTATGTTCTTCGTAGCTGTTTAAAGATTTTCTAAAGTATTTTATATTCATTTTTGCCTGTTGCAAAATTTTTGCTCAATTTCGTGTTTTTGACAACACGAATTTGTTTTATAGCAGTTTACTGGTTTTGAAAACTATTTTCAATCCATTTTTGTTTCTTGACAATTTTATTTTTGCGAACCTTAGCCGGCTGGGTTCCTAGTTTCTGCTTGAAGTTACAATGAACTATTTCATATCTCGTATTGATTTTACATGTTGAACTTGTACATATTACATTTTACACTGGATTGTTCGACTGATTGGTATGATGTGTGCTGTTGAGAAGGGTGGCAGCATTGAAACAGCTAGTTGTATTCCAGCTTACGTTATAATTATACGTTATTTGTTTCTTACAAATAATATCACTCATAGCAATTATTTTAAGTAAAGTCTAGCGTGTATAAAACATATACCAAATATTTACTACTGGCCCAACCTCAACTTTACTTATAATCCATAATATTTTCGACAATTCGACAGAATTGATTGCTGGAGAAAACATTCGACAGCCGATAGTTGATATGCGAAAATCTGCCAAGAACGTAAATCGAATAAAACTCATAATAAGATTCATTATAAAGTGAAATTATAGTACCGCACTAAACACCTCTGAGGGATCGAAAAAAAAATAAAACTAAAAGAAAGGTAGAAGAGAATAACTGTCATTGAAACTGTTCGTATTCAAAATTATATAAATTATATACATTTTCAATTAATCAACAAAACAAATTTTATCGTATATATTTATTTACTTTCTTTTAGATGATTTTTAGCAACATTTCATTTTCTGCACAAACTACAATAAATCATTATTTATTTACATTCCTTTTTTCCTTTCGCTGGCAAAACAATAAACGTAAATTCCATTGTTGTAATAAAACAACGTAGAAGTGAATAATGTTTTATATTAGTTGAAGTGGGGCTACACCCTCGTACACCTACAGGATGTTTTTTTTTTTTTTTTTTTTGAGGTCTTAATATGAAATGTTTATACATACTCGTATTTTCTAATAAAGATTAAAATTTCGTTTCCATTTTATACATTTGTTGCTCATTACGTAATATCAGTTATTTATTTATTTTACATTTTTAAAACATATTAAGGCAATTCATTTCAACTTTTTTTCCTTGCCGGAAAAGTGGAAAAAGAGAAAAATTGTTCTCTTCTTTAAATGAAAAAAATATTCAAAAAAAATTTCTCCATGTGGTGTCGAAAAATACAAATTTTTCTTTTTTTTCACTTTTCCAAAAAAAAAAAAACCTAATATGAATTCTTTCTTGTAAACTCATAAAAAATATGCTGTCGCTCTCATAGTAAAAAGTCAAACACCTAATAGTATGATGACATTGGCAAATATTTGCCCACAAACAACGTGACCACTATTTTCGTGTTGATGCCTGTTTTCGTCAAGTACATGAATGCAGCAGAACTAAAGGATTGCTTTTATCAAGAACATTTTTGTGCTAAAGAATTCTAAGTATGAAAGTACTTAGAATTGTAAATATAATTATTATTTTTTTCTTCGGGAATTTTTCCCAATGAAATTTTTACTCATAATAGAAGGAATGGCAAAACACAAAATATTTTCACGAAATTTTTGTTTAAAATTAGGCTGAATATTTTTGTAAGTCTTCTTCCCAGCGTCCTAAATAGTCCCACCGTGCGCTCAGAGGAGTATGACCAACCGCTTTAGTTTCTTTTCTTTACATTTTCTCGGAACACAACCCCAAGAGCTCTAAGGAAGGGAAATCCCTCCTTATAGGAGCTCCCTTACAAAGACAGTGTTGGCCCAGAGTTCCTGCGGAGGAATCAAATATATAGGCAAAACTCTCTTAATTTTCCTTACTGATATTTCTGGGGAACAAACCAACCCTTTATCTCTATTAACTGGGTGTGCTCCTAAACAAAACTAAGATTTACACAAATTTTCTTTCCCCACTCTTCAACCTCACTAACCGCCAGTTTCACAATGTTACTTGACATCGCTCGCTCACTTAGATATGTACATGTAAAACAATAATAAAATTTAAAATTTTGTTGCTTTCAGAGTTTTTATGCCAGCCACCGAGGTCGAGTGAAATGGTGAAACTGGCGATAATTTTCCTTTCTTGACATTTTCACGAAACAAGCCAATCCTTTATCGCCCATTCTTAGCGCGAATCTCATACAAAAATAGTTTTAGAAAATTTCTCTCATTGTCTAAACTGGCCCTAGAGCTCCTCTGGAGTGGCCAGATGTATGACCGAATTCTAATTTATTCTCTCACGCGATTTTTCAGAACATTATGCGTCTCTCTTAAGGACTCTCATACGAAAATGTTGCTAAATTTTTTTTACTGTGGCAAATACATACGTAATAAAATATTATTTGAAAGTAGTTTTCTCTATAGCTCATGAAAAGCAAAAAAAAATCTGTTACAAAATATTGAAAATTTCAGATTCTTTCCATAAATCTAAAGACGGTCTAGCACCATAATCATATTTGATAGCTAGATTTATCTGATAATTTAAGGGACAAAAATGTCAGACGAATATTAAAATACTTCTCTCGCTTCGCAGTATGGAAGTTTTCTTTTCAGAAAGTCTGAGTTTGCGGATGATAGCTGGTAATAGAGATGAGAGCAATGAAATCGAGTACAGATTTGCAAGTACTCTGAAATTCTCTTGTATTCAAAAATGAATTTAAATAAGAACTTAATTATTTATTTGCTTTAAGAGCCAATTGAAATGTATTAATTCAGGTCCAAAAATATACCTTTCAAATGTTTTCTGTCTTCTTCAGCTGTCTATATGCAGCCGACATTTCGTTGGTGCTGATCAACTCATCATGAATTTAATTATGTATTTGCTATAAGAGCGAATTGAAATGTTTTATTTTAGATCTAAAAGTAGATCATATCAATTGTTTTCCGTCTTTTTCATTCATTTACATATATGCCGCAGACAATTAGTTGCTGCAACTCAACTCTTCAGCAGACGCGAATAAGTTTAAAGGAATGTTTGAAACTTTACTACATATCCTAATATTTCCATGAACACAATGAGAATTACAAATGTTTAAACAAAACTTTAATCTGTGTGACCGTTGAGAAATTTCAGAAAGTGCCCAAAAAAGGGAATTTTTTTTTTTTTTTGAGAAGCAAAATACGATTTTAAAAACGTAGAAAAATGTGTTGTATATCTAAATGTAAGTGTGTATATACTAATGGATTTTTTTGAAGAAAGTATGCAAAAGATCTAAGCAGACATTTTTAACTGAATCTCATTTTTATACTGATCCCATCAATGGGTTAAATTAATTTTATTTTATATACCACAATGTATGTAGGAAGTTTCTTGCCAACCTTGTTAGCAATTACTGTTTCCATTTTTAGTTACAATAAATTAAAAACAACATATCTGCTAGTCTTAGGTGCCCTTTAGTATTACTCTATACAAATAAGGATGGTATTGAATGTAATTTGGAACCAATGGTCATAAGCATTTGAACAACGAAAATAATATAAAAGTAATAGTTTCTTTGTAAAATTTATATGCAAAACTTACTGTTACAAGGACGATTCTGTTTTGTAGTTTATTGTGTCGCTCACAAAATTCTTTCAATAATGAACGATTATCCTCAAAATCCGCTGGGGGTAGATGTGTATTGTAAAAATCCTCCCAATTGGTCATCATGATTAATTTTTTGGTTTTCTATTTTGTTTTGCGTTGTTTTTATTTCCGTTTTGTTTCGTTTTTTTTTTTTTTATTATGTTATTTGTTTTTTGTTAGTATGATGATGAAACTTTTTTACACTCAATAAATTTGCTGTCAAGCACAAAGAGTGATGTGCAAATTGTTGCTGCTGGTTTTAAAAGCAATATTTGAGTTAGGATATATGTATATTTCTCGAAACTTTGTTAATCTACGGTCACTGTAGAGCTGAAATGAAAGAAAAATCGAAAAGAAGCACGTGTTAGTTCGTAAATGATTATAGATGGAATTCTACACGGTATCTTATTTAATTTTTTTTTGGTTATAAAAATTATTTAAAATGTACATGGCTGCCAATTAAAATATATACCTATGTACATATGTTACATACATACAGTAGTGGTATGTATAACTAACCAGGGACCAAATCGTCGCACTCGTGATCTATCGAATTTTGCCGTTGCAATGATGTGTGTTGTTGCTTAATTTGTTTTACATTATTTTTACTGGATAGCTCGTTCGATATCGAATGCGACGACCTGGCACTATCTATAAAGCTAGAATGGAGTTATAATCGAGATTCACAATGCCTTTTCTGGCTTAAAACCTTTGTCTTTGACAATAAACATATCTACCGAGGAAAACTACTATTAACTTAACAATTTGACAAAAAAATTTTTTATAAGACAGGCACGTTTAAAATGGCATCAAAAATAGTTCAAAATAGTTTGACTCATCAAATCGACCCATCAAAAATACATTTACTTGAGCCGATGTGTGAGAGCTCGCATTGTAGTGGTAAAGAGTGATCCGTCGTTTTCTTGATTTCTTGGAAAACCACTGGCAAACAAATCGTTGTGTACCATTCAGAATTGACTGTTGCGGTTGCAACATATCCTGTTTTTCCGAAAAAACAGGCGACCATTTGCTTGGAAGTGTGCAAAAAACTTTTGTTCGATTTTGCTCCTATTGAAACCACCATACAGTCGACTGCTGATTACCTTCAGGCTCATACGCGTACTAGTAAATTCACGATTCATCACCTGCCACAGTGTCATAGACGTGTTTCGAAGCACCGCAATAGTAATTTTTGAACAGTTCTTTCAACCAATCGACACGAACAATTTTTTTTTTGGACGATTGACAAATTGGCTGGGGTCATGTGACCTACCGTGAGATAGGTCACCGACATTGCAACGGTCTTTTTTTTATATTCTGTATATTTAGCACGGAGGCTATTAAAATAATACATTAATCATTATATTTGGCTAAAAGGATTTTCTACATTAAAATGCACATTTTATATACTGTATTAAATTTCTTAAGACCCTTGCATAATAATGAATTTTGGCTGAAATTTGTTCTTCTAAAATTTAATCTGAACTCTCCAGCATTTCGCAAATTGTAGGGTTGAACATCAGCAACGTAAACTAGCTGTGTTTGCATATATTTCGGCATCTTTCCAGTTTTTATTTTATAAACAAATAATAAAACATTCATTATGAGTCTTTGGTTGACCGTCATCCACTGCAACTTGTTTACCATATCACTAATGTGCGTTAATCTATGACAGGAATGCCCACGGCCTATACGCTTGGTACGCTTTTGTTTTTGTAAAACCGCGAAGCATTGGCTGAGCATTCTAATATGTATACACAACTCTTTGTATGAAATACACACATACACACATATCCCAAGTTCAAAGCAACAACACTTTCATAAGAACTCAGGCTTTGTTGGTACACATTGGTGCCAAGCGTAAATTTTGTTGTTTTTTGTTTTTTTGTTTTCATGATGTTGTTGTTTTTTTTTAATGATTTCGTGAGTATGAAACACTTGAAGAAATCATTTTTTGTTATGAGTTTATTTCTGTTTTTCTTTGTGTGCGTCAATAAAGTGTATACGTATTAGTGTTTGCGCTTCCATAAGAAGATTTCGGGCACCCCTGATATATGACATCGTAGAATACATCTCATACCCTTGTTTTGTAGTTTTTGAAGAAGATTTTTCATTTGCTGCGTACCCAGAAATAGCAAAGATGAGCAATATTCAAAATGAGGTTTTATTGTTGTATTATATATTTTTATGGAGGTAGATGTTGACAGTTGATAACGGATTCTTCTAAGAAAAGCAATTTTTTCTGAAATTTTTTTACATATGTAGTCGAAATGTAAATCAAACTTTAGATTTTTTTTACCAAGAACCACGCTAAGGTATTTCATATCTGACACTACTTCCATTGCTACATTTCCAATAATTATACTTTCAACTGTGCTTGCATTTATAACCATTGCTTTTCTTTTAGTTGTATTGAGTTTTAATTTGTTCTTTTTGAGATATATATCCACTTCGTCCAATTCCTTATTAAGTATACGAACACATTCATCTGCATTTTTCCCGCTTATGTAAATAAGAGCATCATCTGCAAACATACATACTTTTGCTTCTTTCAAAACTTTTGGTAAATCATTTATATAAATTATAAATAGTAAAGTTCCCAGAACTGCGCCTTGTGGTACTCCTATGCTAACATTTTCAGCTTCTGATAAATATTCCCCGCAGTTTGTTTTTTGAGTTCTGTTATCAAGATAACTATTAAACCATTTTAATTCTTTATCTTTCACCCCATACTTTTCAAGTTTTATCAGTAGTATTTCCCTGTTTATAGTTTCAAATGCTCTTTTTAGGTCCAGAAATACTGGCACAACACAATTTTTATTTTCTATTTCTGATTTCCACTTGGTAACTACTAGATTTAAAAGAGACTCGCAGCTATGGTTATTTCTAAAACCCGATTAGGTTTCGTGTAATAGATTATTATTTTCAAAATAATTACTCAATTGGGAATATACTACTTTCTCCAAAATTATGCTTACTGTCATTAACATATTAATCGGTCTAATTTCTTGAGGATCCGTTGTATTTTTTACTTTCTTAATAGGTGCTATGCATGACTCTTTTAAGCAATCTGGAAATGTTCCCGTTTGTATGGAGGATAATATTAGACTGTGTAGAAATGATCCAACGAAGAAAAAAAGTACCAACATTCAGTTTTCATCCGTTTTATTCCGTTGTATTTAAAATGTCAAAAAAGTACCAGACACGTATCCATTTACTTTTATCACAAGCTTAGGTGTGTTTTGAATTTCTACTTTGATAATTTTGAATCACTGATTTTACCCTTTTTTACCCATTTCTGGTTTAAGTCCGAGGCCATGTTTTGTTATGTTATGTTTCACGGGCTGAAACATAACATAACCTTTCCTAGAAAGGTCTCACTACCCGAATAGGCTGTAGGGAGATAGCCCTACATACCTCCCAACAGTTCCAACCTGAACCAGCCCCAATCCGCATTCCCATTTAGTGTCGGTCTGCCCAAGTAATTTGCTCTCTTGTCATAGAGAGCCGGGCATCGACAGAGAAAGTGTTCGACACTCTCCTACTCCAATCCGAGACCATGCTAGATCAACTTTTCATACCTGAGAACTTCCAAATATAGATATTAGAATTGAAACTGTTTGCGCTGTGTGAACATTAAGGCATCTTTAAAACAAAGTTAACGAGAGTTTCTTCAACAAAATTTGATCGAGAGTTATATTCATAGACTTACCAAAAACAAATCGTAGGGAAGCGATACAGCACGCATATGGGTATTGTTAATTCCAACAGGTTGTCTAAAAATTTTATAAACAAACAATTTCAACAGGATGGGGCCATATCGTTGCATTCGATATCGAATGAACTATCGAGTAAAACAAAAATAAAATAAACAACAAACACACAGCATAACCGACGGAATTTGTACGACCACGAATGCGAAGATTTGGCCCCTGATAAGGGAAACAAATTTGACAGTGACAACTTTTTTTCAGGTTGCAAAAATGACTAAAAATTACCTTTTAACAGAAAATTTACAGAAATGGAATGTATCATAAGAACCTTCCCTGCACTCGTACACAAGTAATAGTGGAATAGGGAATTGAAAGACATTTAAGAACCTGAAAGGCATAAAGAACCTCTTTAAACGGGAGGGCATATTTAAGAACATTAATACCTATAAGAAAAAAGGAAGTAGAACTCGCAAACACATAATTCAACTGACATTAGACAAGCTAAATTACAAGTTGGGTGGTCAATTTGTGCAGATACGCACATACATACATACAAGTTATTGTTTGTAGATTTTCAAGTTCATGAAAAATTTACCTTGTTAACTTTTGTGGAAACAAAAAAGGAAAACTATTTGTGTGTTTATGAATAAAATATGACTATAACGAAAAGGAAAATGCAAGAAAAGCTTTCGTTAGAAATCAATTAAGGCATTTAAAATGTTTTTAAAATATGAAAGACATTTAGAAAGACAGACGTATAAATATGGACACACATCAATGTATTCATATCACCTTGCACTGACATGCTTATGTAACTATTTTTAGGCAACCGCTAAATTGTTTACGAATTTTCGAAACATTCAGTTTTCTTGGTAGAAATTAATTACGGCCGAATTTGCTAGATTCGAACTTTTGAATAAACAATCTTCAAAATTTATCAAGCTCGGTTTTGCTTCTTCAAAATTGAGCAAGACGTTTATTGTGTTAAATTTGTAGTGATCAACATTGACATTTTAGCACAACGGGACCTTTCTGGGATCCAAGTGGGCCGGTCTCATGACCGGCAGCCCATGTAACATAACATTGATATTTGTTTTCTACAAGAGCCAATTGAAATGTATTATTTTAGGTCTAAAAATATACTTTATTTAATGTTTTCTGTCTTTTTAAGCCTATATATATAGGCGGCATATAAGTCTATATGCCGCCGACATTTCTTTGATGCTAATCAACTCACGAATGCTTGAAACTTAACTACTTATTCCATAATTGCCATGGAAAAAATTAGAATCAGAAATGTATTAATTTATAAAAATTAACGTTTTTAAAAAATATTTGCTGTCTTTTCCAGCTGTCTATATGCCGACGACATTTCGTTGGTGCTGCTAATCAACTCATCAGTAGACTTGAAAAATTCTTAAAAGTTTGCTTGAAACTTAATTACTTATTCCATAATTCCCATAATGAGAATCTGAAATGTTCAAACAAACCTCTCACACAGCAAACATTTCTTTTACTTTTCTTTGCAACCCTCTATACAACGAGTCACCATTAGTTACTACGATTTGTATTTTTGAAAGTATCAAAAAGTAAAAGCTTTTGAATATTCAAATATGAACTTAATTATTTATTTGCTTTAAGAGCCAATTGAAATGTATTAATTTAGGTCCAAAAATTAACCTTTTTATAAAAGACAGCAACTATTTTTTAAAAAGGTTCATTTTTGGACCTAAATTAATACATTTCAATTGGCTCTTAAAGCAAATAAATAATTAAGTTCAGATTTGAAGAATCAGAAATGTTCAACTTAAACCTTATAGGTTAAACCTTATAAACGTAATACGATGTAATACAGCACAATTATAAAGTTAGACAGAATTAAAAACTGCCCTCTACCTTTCTGCGGGTGTGTATATTTGCCAATTTAATAGTTTAGGTTAAGGCTGCCGCTGACGAGAAAAGGAAACTCTTGTAAATTTTAACACAAAAATAAATAACTGAAAATGTGCTTTACACAATAATTCGAATGTTTGCATCTACATACATACTCGCATACATACACATGCAGCTGCGGTGAGAAAACTAGCACCACCAAAGGCTAAGAACCTTTCAACATCGAAATCAAAAAAGGTCATATTTTTTAAATGAAATAAAGTATTGCCAAAAAAAAGGTAATTTATCAAGCTTTTATTTTCATCTAATCAAGGCGAAATTATGCAAGTAATGATGATTCATAAGTGTAGAACTGCGAAATTATATAATTTTAATATACATTGTTGAATGCCTGCTTTTCATTATTTATAGCTGTGTTTTTTTTCGAGGTCTTAATTTTGTATTTTTTTTTTTTTTTTAGTATCATTTCCAGTTATAAAATTAAAAAAGTTGGTATTATTCGCCATCCAGTAAAATCGAGAAAAAAAAGTTTGCGTTCTCCAATAAACTTAATAAGAGATTTAAAATAATAATTATTTCTGTATTAAGTTTATCAGGCTCAAGTTCTTTCTATATCATCCTTGTGATTGATTGTGGTGGACAGACAACTAGTTGTTTCGAAGCCGCCACACTTTCACGTCAGCACCCGTCTTTGAACTCAGGGGCTCATGTTTCTACAGCGACAACCATGCCACTCAGCCACCCAAGTTGTTGTATATTTTCTGTCTAAATTTTAATTATATCAAACACACCATTTCTATTTTATTTTTCTATATTTATCATTGCATAATAATGGAAATTAATTAGATTTAAAATAATTTCAAAAAAGGCTAACAAGTTGCAAAAAAGACTATGTTTTAAAATAGCGCTAAGGATTTTAAATATGCTAAATATATTTACAGACATCTTAAAAAGAGAAAAATGAGTTTCAAAACAGCAGGAAATTGCAAAAGCGCAAAAACCCATAAAAAAAATTGTAAAATATATCTGCAACGTTTTTTTTTTTACAAAACCTAATCAGTTGTAATAATAACAGCAGGGTGCAAGAGTGCGTGCGTCACTCCTCGAAAAATATGCGATATTCAAAACAGACCTGCAACATTTTTCAAAAAATTTAAGCAGTTGCAAAAAGTACACGACGTGTAAAAAAGTAAGAATCCGCGAAAAGATTGCAAAAATAGGAATATATCGCACTTGTTCCTCAAAAGCGAAACAACTCAAAATTCATGAATTTTTACTTTTTGCAAAAAACCAAACAACAGAGATTATATCTAGCCACTGTAAAAATCTCCCTTTGATGTGTCTTCTTTTCCGTGAAAAAAACCGTTATAACTCGTTAGAAACAACAGCAACAGTTTTTGGCCTCTACTGAAAATTGAATGAATTTTGAGTTGTTACGCTTTTGAGGAACAAGTGCGATATGTATATTACTTTTTGATACTGTTAAATATACAAATCGCTTAACAATTCTTTTAGCACTATTCTTTAATTTGTTTATTTAATTGCGACGTATTAAAATTTTTCAAATTATATTTAACTATATTTATTTATTTATTATTCTATTAGCCTTATAATTAAAATTAAAAGCTAACATTTTTAGGCAATGGCAGCATAGGCCTTCAGCACAAAATTGTGTTTAGTTATTTTAATCTTCTTTATATTTTACTATAATACATGTGTTTTGAATGGAAACTTGTTGCATGAAAGCTGCTAAAAAGTAAAATATATGTACATACATACATATATACGTAGCAATACGATTGAGCTGTATTCAGTTTTTCTGTGAAATTGTATTCTTAAATTTTTTGAATTCTTGTTAACTGTTTACCAGCATAGAATTTTTTGAATTCTCATTAACTGCTTACCAGCAATAGAATGTGAAGTAGAACGTTTGAAGATATTTTCCTAAGCGTATACAAGTCTACTGAAGAATTGGTTGGCACCAATGAAATGTTGTCGGTGGCATATAGACATGCTGAAAACTTGAAATATAGAAAACAGCTCTAAGCTTTTAACAATTGTAAAATTAAACGAATTATAAATCTTGTAGTCAAGAATTAAAATAAACAATATACAGCCGAGTTCGGATAAGGGCACACCTTATTTCTTAGAACATTTTCTTAGTACTTTCGCTCTTTCTCTGAAAAAAAAACCGTTTTATATGAAACAAACGCCACATAAAAGAAAAATATTCAATTTAATGGCAATGCAATAGCTCATGTATTTTAAAGAATTTCTTTATTGAATGCAGGATTCACTAAAAAATACAAAACTTTTCATTCTTGAATTTATTTTCAAAACAATAACAAAATATGAAAATTTGTTACTTAATTTTTATTATTTGAACATTTTCTTCTATAACTATTTTGTATTACGTTTATCGGTCTCGATTCCGTTCCATATTATTATTGTGATTGATATTAATTAAAAAAAAAACAATAAAAATATTTAGTCAGAGGACAACTAGCTGTTTTGAAGCCGCGACTCTTCTCATCAGCACCTGTCCTTGAACTCAGGGGATCATATATCTAAATTGACACTAGAGAGGCTTATGTTTCTAAAGCGATACCCGTCGCACTCAGCCACTCAAATTGTTATATATTTTCTTCCTAAATTATAATAAATATAAATATATAATTTTTATTTGATCCTTTTAATTATTGAATAAACTAATTTACACAGCTTCAGATCGTTTTTAATATAAAAATTTATTAACAATATTATTCAATATTTCGCTAACAGTTTGTTAGCATATTCAAGATTACAAATATTATCCTGAAGATGCTAACAAACCGTTAGCGAAATATTGAATAATATTCTTAATAAATTTTTATATTAAAAACGATCTGAAGCTGTATAAATTAGTTTATTCAATAAATATAAATAAAAAAGTAACAATTGATGTTTGATAAAATTAAAATTTGGACAGAAAATATACAACAACTTGTGTGGCTGAGTGACACGAGTGTCGCTTTAGAAACATGAGCCTCTGAGTTCAAGGACGAATGCTGATGAGAAATGTGGTGGCTTCGAAACAGAAAATTGCCCCCTAACTAAATGTCTGTGATGTTTTCTTTGTCTTGTTTAATTAATATCAATCACAACAATAATATTATAGAACGAACTTGAGCCCGATAAACATAATACAAAATGAAAAGTTTTCAACACGAAACAAAATTCATGAACTTTATGAAAAAACCGGCAGCAAAACTGTGATAAAAATCACAATAATTTCCAAAAATATAAAAGCGTTTTGGAATTAATGCAAGCATAGCCACCCATTTTCATTCAAACTAAAATTGTAATTAGCTTAATAACATCTTCATACATTTTGTTTCTCCCTTATTATACTAATAACTCATAATAACTAAAATCCATTGAATAAATAAAAATCAATTTTGTGCTATTTCAAACAAACCTCCGCTTTTTGATTTTATAGAGAAAGTCAAAAAGTGATGAGTTCATTTAACCGAAATGGTTTGCTTTTATCCGGGCTCGTTTTAAAAGAAAGTCTGGCACAAGCGAAACAGATTTCTGGCAATTTTTAATTTTCTCCCAACCGAATTTGACTGTATGTATAAATATGTATATAAATACAATGCACACATCTCTAAAATGGAATGCATAGAAAAAAAGAAACCAAAAAGTATTGGACAGTATCCATTGTCTTAATTTTGGCAGGTGTTTGAATTCAGGCGGATATTCGAGTTTTTTAAATTTGACTTAAACTATTTCGTTATAGCAGTTAATAAAATACAACAGTGGGTATTTAGGTACCTGCAATATGTGTTTATTTATTATAAAAATTTATATTATTTTATTATTTTAATTGTAGGTATTAAATTATTAGAAATAGCAATTCAAAACTTTTTTTATAGGTACACAGGTAGGTATGTATGTAAGTAGGTACTTTGTTAATCTTATATTTATATTTTCAACTTCTTATGCCTCTTTTATTTATTTATTTATTTATTTATTATTCAATACCAAGATTTATTTGTATAATTATGTATTATTTTCTTTAATATTTAGTTTTTAATAGGATACACTTTTCTTATTTGGATTGCAAAAAATCACAAGCAACACATAAACAATAAAAGCACTTCACGATATTCTATAAGACCGCCTGACGATTTTAATTTCTGTTTTAAAGGTTGCTTTTAAATACGACATTAGGTTCCAACTGCCAGAAGATAACTAACTAAAATTGAATGAATGAATGGATGCAAACTACATACATACATATGTATGTATGTATGTACATTAACGGAATATTGGCAATGCCAGCCCTACAAATTGAACACTTTGAAAACATGTTCCAGCACCAACAATAATATACAAAGAGGGTATGGTTCGGTGACAAACATACACGTTTTCTTTGCCGGAGAAAAAAGAACATGATGGACAGGCGCACAAATGAGAAAATATACATACATGATAGATGTTGTTTGATTTTCCCCCATTTTACTTGTTAAAAATTGCAGGTTGCGAGTTCAAAGTTCATTTCCATCATAATTAAGCAATATTAAATTTTAGCTCCAACTTTCATTTCTTTTTATTATACTACTAACAAATAGCATTAAAAAAACTTACATGTATTTATTTATGTTGTGATTCTTGGAAAATTTATTAAATAAAAACACAAAACCCAAGAAAACTTCAATTGTAAACAGTCGGGAAATTAAAAGAACTATGAACAGCTGACACGTTTTGCAACGATATTGCCATACGAAAAACACTTCCATGCACAACAAAATTAAAACGACCTGTTACTTCGCTGTTATAAATACAGCAGTATGGTTACATTATCAAAGTTGTATGTATGTGTGCAAAGTTAGCAGAGAAAAAACTAACTGTATAAATTCCCCATAGTTTGCAGCAGTTAAAACTGTATGTTTTCACTTATTTAACTATTAAATTTTACACTATGAACACTATTTTGTTTCGATTTTATAGCATTTTCACAGTTTTACATCTTTTTTCAATTTTTTAAGCACTTTTTCAGTATTTTCACGGACCGACGCGGAAACTGCCTCTCATGAGCCCAGTTGTTAACGCGAAACTAAATGAATGTTAAAAACGTTATGTAAATGTAATGTTAAATGTCGGATGCCATACTGCGAGGAAAATTACAGCTGCTATTTAACCGTTACAGTTTGAGCATTAGAATTTATATTTAAACGATTTAAGCATATTGTTGGCAGTCGGGGGGCCATATTCATAATAATTATTGTAAGTTTATTAAGCTCTTATTTGACGTATTTCTACGGAATATTTATCAAATAAACGTGTAATAAACCTTCAATAGTTTTTATGAATATGGGGGTGTTAATATTAAGTGCATCCTGGGATCAACAAAGAAATGAAACAATTTTCGAGCTTTATTCGAATTTTATTTATAACCTGAAGGAAACCTTCAGAGTCAAGTGGCTCCAAGTCGCTACATTTTTCGCCTATATTGGTGACTTTTTTTTTATCAAATTGTCAACAGAGTGTCTCCAGTTTTTTGTTTTATGAACAGTGTTGTGATTGTTGAAATTAGTAAGCCCACCAACATCGTGATATAAATATCGTTTTTATTTGGGAAGAAAACATTGAGTTGACAACATTGTTAATGAGTAGACACATTTTCTTTCTGGATTTTTCAATTGAGTTTCTCTACTGACATTTATTTCAGGGTGGCGACAATGTCTATAGAGAAACAATAGTACCATGGTCGTCATATAGTCGCATTAGAACCGCCTAGTCACTAGTTACTTCGTGCTGAATGTCAAAAAAAAAAATAATTGTATGAGGTATAATATGTCACTAGTACTGGTGACCATGTTAATAGTAAATCACTAGAGTTTTTCTACTGAAATTTCATTCAGGGTATTAATATAATAAACAAGTACAAATGTATGTATGTTACTATTATTGATTATTTAGTTAATTCGAGCTTTTTTGTTTTCTATTAATTTAGTTGAGCTGAAAGTAGTTTTTTTTTATTTATTTTTTAGTTTTATAGGTACATTTATGCCGATATTTCGCTCTTTTCCGAATAGCCCATTATTTTCTATATTGACCGCTAGCTTCACGATATCACTGGACATCGCTCACTCGCACAAAAACACTGGAAACAACAAAATCTTGAAATTTGCTTATGTTTTGCCAGTACATATCTAAACATATTTCCGAGCTTTGCTCGAATTTTGTTTATATCAATTATAAATACACAGGCACGTATTTATATTATAGATTATTTAGTTTATTCGAGACTTTTTTGTTTTTTATTAATTCTACAAATTTAGTTGAGCTGAGAGTAGTTTTTCCGTACATTGTAGTTATTTTTAATGTCATTTCCTTTTCAACAATGTTGTAAGCAAATTGTTTTCGGCGAAAAATGGATGATTTTCATTATTATTATTATTTTTTTTTTTTTACTTATTCATAGTTTTGACTACCTTTCCTTTTTATCACTTATTTTAACTTTATAGTTGAATATAATTGTTAAAAGTTTTATCAGGCTTGAGCTAAATTTTATTTTCTCAAAATTGAAAAAAATTTTTTTGATAAAATTGAAGTGATCAACATTTTTAAGGAAGACAAGAGAAGTAAAGTTGTAAACTTACTGGCTGGGGTACATACATACCATGGCTATTTCACGTCCACCAAATCGCTCATCAGCATCCGAATTCCTTCGAAATCAGGCCATGACCAATGGTATACGGGTTTTTTAAGCAGCAGCAGGAGAGAGTATATAAAATAATGAATCTGCCTTGGCGTCTACTGAGAAGGCATGTATTTAGTGTAATTTTAAAATTGCAGAGATGCTTAAAACTTTAACCAATCTATAAAATCAATAGTTCCTATCAAACCGGACATAGGAAAGGTTTTTAAATTTACGCTCTCATACGTTTCGGATAATGGACGCTCTGACGGACGTAGAAGTTTCGGTAATAGGGTTCCGTTTCACTCTGATGGGTACGGATCCCTAAAAAGCACATGCATACCTATTGATAAGAAAAAAAACTCCAAACTTTTTCATATATTGTCATTTATACATTAATTAACATCAAGAACTATAAAATATCACTTAATTAACTACTTCAACAAACAAATTATATTTACAAAAGAAATGCTAGTGTGTTTTGTTATTTTCCCGTTACCGAAATGAGGTTGGCAGTGCTGTATCATGAGAGACTGTAAAAAGAGGTGCCAGACTGTGCAGAGCTGAATACAGTTAAAATTCAATTTTTTTTATTGAAATGGCAATGCTAAATCATGAAAGACTGTAAAAAGAGATGCCAGACTCTGCAGAGAAGGAATACAGTTAAAATCATTTTTTTTTGTTATTGAAATGGCTACATGATGACCACAAATTGATTTTAATATTTTAGTTAAATATTTATGTACATATGTATGTGAGTATGTTTCCAAACACTTGTTACTAAAGAGGAAAGCACAATGTATACACATATTTGTTTAGAACTCGGTAAAAAAGCTGTTATATTTTCTAGTGAGTACTGCTGAATAGAAGAAATTAAAACCGCATTAATTAAGCTTTTGGAAACTACATATTAAACTTTTGCACAGTATTTTACATGATTAAAAAGTTATTAAATATACATATATTACTATGCTAAATATTTGGAAAGTGTGTGCACAAAAGTGGTAGCATAAAAACGGCGGTCATTTGTTGGTGCATTTGCCAAATTCAGCATTTTTTTAAGCGACACAAATGGGCGTATTGTTTTAAATTACTTTCCTGAATTCTGAGTGCTACACATACATATGTATAATAATAATATAATAATGTATTAATTCAGGGTCAAAAATAGACCTTACAATTGGCTCTTAAAGCGAATAAATAATTAAGTTCATTTTTGAATATGTTTTTTTTAATTTTAGCAACGTTTTAAGTCGATATTTTGTGTTAGGTTATGTTAGGTTAAGATTCATAAAATATACGTATGTACATATGTATGTATTTTTTATGCATCATATTATTTTTTTCAAATACCTGGAGTTGAAACACAGCGCTAAATTGCGATTTTGTACTTTCTTTATAACTATATTTAATATTTTTTGAATAAATTTACTGGAAATATAGAAAATACTGTATGTTTGGGCCTTAAATTTTTAATATTAGTAAATGTAAAAAAGCACCAATAAAAATTACATCACAGCCCTGAACTTACTTCTTACTAAATATGTAAGTATGTATGTATGTATTAAACAATATGATTATATTAATAGTAGAGCTAACAAAGTACGAAAAAATTATATTCAAAAACAATTATCGTATCAAAATAAATTAAAACTTAAAAACTATTTAAAAATCAATGGGAAATTTTTGTGACTTGTCTTATTTTTTTTTATGACGAAGTTGTTACAATCTCAAATATAATTGTATTTTAAATCAGACTCAATTAAAATTAAACTATGATTGAGATTGTGGCTGATGATGTTCTTGCTGTTGTTCCCGATACTGTTGCTGCTGCAGAGCAACTACAGACGCTATAACATCTTGGGGCCAATAATCTTGATTGTCACTGGTAACCAGCAGCTCGCGCATACCATAGCGTTGGCTAAATTAAATTAGAAAAGAAATAAAAAACACAATTATTTGTAAATCACTTGAAGTATTTAACAATGGAAAATAATAAATTTATTGTGAACCAATGAATATTTATTGATTCTACTGACTGTGTGTAATTGCGCCAAACAACTAAAGCAACAAATAAGCCAATTGCCAACAAGGCCACCACAGTTAATACAATAACTAGAATCAAATGATTAGTTATTAAAGCATTTCTTGCAGCTGTCTCTTCCAAATCAATATTATCAGCGCTGACTTCAATATTTTCGTTAACAAATCTGTCGGTATTCAGAGTAATGGCTGGAGCTCTGCAATAGAATTAATTTTGATTATTATATGTACATATATTAATAGAAGCAAGCAGAAGAGAGTTTTGTACCTATAACGTTCTTCGATTTCCACATCTTCTTTTTTGGCCTCACTAGACTCCAAAATTTCAACATCACTTTTTAAACTGGCAAAAATGGCCGATTGCTTCAAGTCGGCCAACATGTCCTCATCGCGATGTGTAAATTGAGGCTCACTAGATTCATCGGCTGGCGAATCCTAAAATGAAATATTTATAAAACAATATTATTTAATCAATAACAATTGTAAGCAACAATTTAGAGAACTTAATGTTAAACTTGAACTTTTAAGAATTTAAAAATAAAATTCTAATTCATTTTTTTAATTGAAAGCAACACAGTTTTCTAGGTATTTAGTATATTTCTAATAAAAATTAATTTACATTTAGAAATTTCTCTGTAAGCAATATACATACATACATACAATTTAAATTTCAAAGATTGAGTTACTGCAAGCAGTTAGTCGTACACGTTAGAGATGTATAGGTGTAGTGAAAATGTCGTGTCACGCAATTAAATTTTAGAAAAATCAGCCGTGCGTGAGCGTGATTTAAAATTGAAATTTCATGTATGATAGTGCATGATTACCATTTTAAACACTTTCACGAAAAAGTTACCCGTCATTTAGACGGGAAAGTAAATGCCTGAAAGTTGCAATACACTCACACTTTTTTACTAACACACCCACAATATTCTAACTTTCAACTCAGCTTTCAGCAAAATTTTTTGACATTTACTGAAAGTAAAGTGACAAGATAATAAACACGGTTGCCTACTCCACGGCACATGGAAATTTTCAGGATTGCAGTAGAATATTAATTGTGAATTTTAAATTATTTTATACATTAGAAAATATTTAAAACATTTTTACATCAAATATAAATAAAGAACACAAATGAAGTATATTTATAGTGATAATTATTAAATTAACTAATAAGAGTTTAGCAATAAAAATTATTTTCGAATGTTGAACTATAAATTTATGTTTGGAGTAGTGTTGGCAATTCTATTTCAGTAGTAAACAAAACTAGAATACTTGCAACTCTCCGCTTTGACGAAATTTTTCAAATCAACTTTCACGTTCCTTTGAAAGTGAGCAAGAAATTTTCATGAAAGTCACAGATTATATTGAAATTTTTATTCATAATACGTATACAAAAATTTAATGAAGGCACTTTCCCGTCTAAATGCCGGGTTAGATCACAAAAGGCAATTTTTTGTTGGGCAATTCTCTTTGGAACTTGCTTTCGTGTCCACACAGGACATTTTATGCAGCAATTTTTATGGCAATTTTTGTGTTTCCTTTGGCTTTTATTTTCATACCAAAAAAGAAAAAAACGCTTCTTTTTATTTTACATTAAGAAAACCGGCAATTATATACGAGACTCTTATTAAGTATACTGCATACACCCTTATAAACTTAAATAGTTTCACATAAATACTTTTTTGCTGCATTTATTTTGCATTAATATTTTAAATTCATTTTCTACAGCTGAAACTAACTGCCTGTTCCTCAATGTCGCAGTCATGCGATTGTTCGCTTTCTAAGCCAAAGAAAATTGTTTTGGGTTCCTCTATGAAGTTCTTTTATTCGAACGATGACAAAAAAACGTAAGTGTTTTCATACAAAATCCGATTCCTCAATATCGATCATGTCGTCAGCACTGCAAACACAAACGTCGAAATCAATCACTAACTGTTTTGCTATCGAGTGGAAGTTTTTATAGAAAAAGTTTTTGTTTTTTTTTTTTTGTTAAAAAACTGGGAAATAAAACTACAAACCCCACCTATTTTTCACTTTTATTTTATTTAGTAAATATATTAAACAATTATTATATGTATGTATGTAGTTTTCTTAAACAGTTCACTTGTTTGCTGGATGGAAGAAAATCCTAAGTTTGCCGGAGGAATACCAGTGCCCATCGCGTCCAAATACTTATTAAATGCAAAAAAATACTTTTAAATTTTAAAACACCACAAAAACTGTTGCCGCCCTTTCAGGATGTTTGCTTTTTTATTTTGTTCTTATTTAGTATGTATGTATTTGCTTTGGCTTGCCAGATGCAGCTGCCCATGATACAATTATTAAGGTAAGCTTTTCCCTACAATAAGAACAACTTCAATAAAAATAACATGCATTTTGTTTTTGTACAACTTCTGTAAGCTGTCAAAAAGACGCCGCTTCTACATTTATAGAAGAAAGATGAGCAGAGATTATATTGATGTGCTGTCTCGTTTTGGCTGCCTTTCATCTCTGCATTCTCTTGACAACCTAAAGTAGTCAGATGATTAACGGCTTATTAGTTGTATCATGCAGCTGACCAGTTTTATGAAGGGTTGTATTTACACAAGAACAATTTAGTAGTTTTTTCAATACTGCAATAAAAAAACAACCAAAACTTTAATTTAACGATCTGGCATCTCTGTGAAGAAAATGCCAAAAATTTCAAGACGTAAACCCATGCGAACGCAAGCTGTCGACATAGAGGAATCCAAATTGATTCGAAATCGTGCGATTACATTTTCTTGCGACATTGAGGAACAGGCAGTAATACAAAACTTTTTTACTAATGCACATGCAACAGTTTTATATGGAATTTTTGCTGCCGGTATTGCCATTGTTTAATTTTTTTGCTAAAATTTGAAGGACTGTTTTATAATGTATATTACACATTTTTATACAGTAATTATCGTTCACATTTATTTAAATTTCATTTATATTGAAATTTTATTAAAAAATATTGATTATGTTTTTATAAATTATAATTATTTATTGTCAAAAATATACACTGGGTTTTGGAAATACAGTCGAACTTCCATAACTCGAACTTCTCTAACTCGAACTAATTTTGTTGGCAGTAGCGTTAAAAGAACAAATCAAATACAATTTTCCTTCCGTAACTCGAACTGCCATAAGTCGAAGTTCTCCATAACTCGAACAAAAAACACACACATGAACTCTATAAGTCGAAGAATTTTGCTTGTTAATTGGTTTTTTTTTATTTTGTTTTAGTTTTGGTTTGTTTGTTTTACTCTCTTTGGTTGCTTGAGCTGGTTTGTATACTTTACCTGCTATTTTTGCTCAGTCACTTATTTCAGAATATTTTACTTAACTGTAAATTTTTAAATACATATGTATATGAGTACATATGCTTGCTCTTTTATATTCTTAAGTATGTAGTTTTCTATTAGAGGCTATTCTAAATAAAAATACATGATACAAAAACCTATTATTCTATTTTGACAAAAAATTCTGTAACTCGAAGTCTCCGTAAGTCGAAGTTTTTTTTGGGATAATAGTGATTCGAGTTATGGAAGTTCGACTGTAGTAGAATAGTGTACACGGCCTTTTGCTATGTTTGCTTCAGAAATTCTGTTCTCGCGCACTGCATTTGTGCTTCACTCACTGGAAAAAAACTATGTACCTATTTCAAAAACACAGTCTGGGATTTTTGCAGTTCAATCACCTTTCTTTCCATAATGCTATTTCCGGGAAACGATTTAGTAAAGTACAAATGTGTAATGCATGTGCATGGAAAGCATATAAACAAAACCCCATCACAATAATACAAATTAATAATTAAAATTGTCTATTCTTTCATAAGTGATCAATTAGAAATTGTTTAGAAAGAAAAGCCTTTATAACTACATACATACATGCATACATAAATGCATTAATTAAATACATACTTAAAGCAAAACGTTAAACTCAACTTTCAAAACAAATGGTATTCTAAGTTTTTTCTTATGAAAAGCGGGCATACGATCAGTTGAAAACAACAACAACAACAACAACAACATACTAAACTTTCACAATTTGCTTGAATGAATTTTGTTTTAATCAAACGAACGTGATTAAATTACCGTAAAAAGAACGTTTGACGTTTTTTTTTCTATTTTAAATCAACACATTGTTTAAAGCAGCCAATGTGTTTAGAAATAATCGCTCCAATAGCTCTCAAAAATATTGTATGTATTCCC